>OZ022256.1:12174862-13494862 GCA_963978905.1 Trichostrongylus colubriformis
GTGCAAATTTTCAGCCAAATCGAGTTTTTGGCCCAACTTCGGAAAAGTGGGGGTGCCGAGGGGATAAGTAGTAGTTTTCGAATTTTTTTCTACAAAAAATCATGCAACCTGAACAAAGGTAATCTAGACATATTTATTACAGATGCTTATGACAAATATGGACGTAACAGGCGTCAAATAAGGGCATTTTCCCGGCAAGGGTCAACGTCTTCTCCTTCGTTGAATGGGCTGCAAGCCAATAGCCCATAAACATTTCCGAAATTCGGTCAAGTTCTCGAATTGGCTAAAAGCTTGTACAGTGGGGTAGTTTGGTCCCATGAAAAGGAAAATGGATCTGATTTTGCGCGAAAACGTCTGGCTCGCGCGCCATAGACTTCCGAACGTACCTTGCAATAGACCAGTTATTAATGAAACGCTCCGTAACTCCGCTCCCTGGCCATTCAAAATCAATTGTGTACGTTTCTATGTAGTTTTAAACGGGGATCTCAATTCTGCCCTCCAAATCTGCTAAACGAGCCTGGGAGTGGAGTTATGGAGCTTTTTCTGAACAAATAATACTATTACGCGGTAAGTTCGGGAGCCCATAGCGCGCGAGCCAGTCGCTCTCGTGCAGAACCAGTGTGTTTTTCGTGTTCAGGGAATGAAATTATCCTAAGAGGAAGTTTTTAGCCAGTTTGAGAACTTGACCAAATTTCGGAAAAATTCGTGATCTATTGGCTGGCAAGCCCATTCAACGAAGGAGAAGTCGTTGACTCTTGCCGGGAAAATGCCCTTATTTGACGCCTGTTACGTACGTTTTTGTCAAGAGCATCTGTAATAGTTATGTCAGATTACCTCTGTTCAGGTTGCATAATTTTTTGTAGAAAAAAATTTAAGAAATTCAAAAACTACTACTTACCCCCTCGGCACCCCCACTTTTCCGAAGTTGGGCCAAAAACTCGATTTGGCTGAAAATTTGCACAGAGGGGTAATTCGAGCCCCTGAACACGAATATCATAGTCATTTTACGCAACAACGCCAAATTCCTCATAATCGCAGAACAATAGGGTAAAAAATATGGGCAGAATGTCCAATTATGCAGGAAAGAACCAATAACATATTACTCATTAGGGGGGGGGGGGGGCACGGGATGCTTTAATGAAGCGTAAAAGCGTTTTGCAAGCGTTTAGAAAACACTGAAAGCAAGAGCAAAACTAGCAAATGCATTAAGGATTCGAACCCTCATGCCACAAATTGTAGCCCGTCTCACTACCAGCTGCTCCATCTGACCACTCACAGCGGGGTGGGGTCCACGAGGTCGAATTTCCGCGCGGCCGCGCGCGATGAGCGGCACGGAGGGTGCGAGTGCCAGTGGCAGAGCATGGCAGCCTTCGAGCGAGGCAGTGTGGCATGAGTGGAAAGCGCAGACGTGACGCAGTCACGCTCGGCCGGGCGGCCAAGAGCAATCGATACGGCGAGTCGCACGGGGGCGCCGCGAGTGAAACGCCGCGAAGCGGAAATTCGACCTCGTGGACCCCACCCCTCACAGCGTGTTTTCTCGAGTCATATATGACCAGCACCTGCGCTTTGCGCCGTATCTTTCAGGACTTTCAGGCCTCCGTAACTTCCTTTTCAGAATCGTTTAGCAGATTTGGAGGGCAGATTTGAGATCCCCGTTCGAAACTACATAGGAGGATATACAACTCATCTTGAATGGCCACGGTGACCCGGGAGCCGTTCCCGGAGAAATTTTAGTATGTTGTACTTGGAGACACTGCATACTAAATATACTATCTTGGCGCTCGACGGTGTAAGTTACGTGGTTAAATGCAATTTTTTGTTTTCGGAGTGCCATCCCTATGCCGTCCCGCGGTGCCGCTGACATCAAAAGTCGTGGTCTCTCTACAAAATATTGATGTTCTCCGAGGCTTGCTCGTTTTGTTTTTGTGAAGAAAGCCGTTTTTTTTTGATCAAGCCTTTTTCTTTTTTTGGGTAGCCTTGTAGTAAATTCTTGTGAAAACCATGAAAAGAGTCAGCGGCACTCAAGTAGAGGGAAATGTTGACAATAGGTTCAGGCACCACATATTAAAACTTTCTCAAATTTGGTTAAGTTGAAAAAAGTTATGACAAAAAGTGTTTGGCCGAATACTTTTGAGCGCTACTGTATGTTGTAAGGGACCATGTCTGGTAAACTGTAGGGTGCCTTAACATGTATTACACTATCGTAAGCTAGAGGAAGCGCACGTCCTCGCTGCATAAAACTGAAGGGGAGAAAGTGGAGCGTGGGTGAAATAAGTTCCCCCGCGCGAGGAAGAGGGTTTCGCATTACGTTAGAAATGTGCACTCACCCCGAAACTAACTCCTTGGGTTAATACAGAAACTGCAAAGATTCGGTATAAAATTGACGTCGTTACTCTCCTTACAATTAGCTCTAGAAGAGATACATTTACTTTTCATGTCTGTGGTAAGTTATCTATACACCAAGCATGTGATAGCGTCTTCATACTCTGCGGCGGCAGGGCGCGGCTACGTTCACGGGCAGCGAGGCAGAGTGACACAGGAGGAGACGCAGAAACAACGCAGCCACACTCTGCCGCCGGCGCTGCAGGGTATGAAGGTGGTCTAAAACCACTGTGCAACACTGAGCAATGTCTCCTCCTTCTGACATGTCGAAAACTTAACATGCTTTGTCACATATGATACTATTGAATCTCTGTACCTGTGCCTCATGTGTTATAAGACATTTTTCAGAATCTGATGCTGATCAAATCCACTTAGGCTTTGGCTGCATATCAGCTTCCCGAAACCTCCAAAAAAACGGAAGGGGTAAATCTGGCAGATTGTGTAATATGAAAGTAAGGATGCTCAGCTATTAGTTACAACGACCCGTAACACAGTATCATGATCGTGGCGAGAGCCGGCGGGTTCGAATCTTGGCGTAGTGCCAAAAGACCACAGTCTCCCATTTTTCCCTCATTATTTTGTAATCGCAGGTTTGTTTTCGAGTTAATGGGCTGCACGTCTTTTTCACTCGGGGCACTCACTAACTCGCTGAGGCCTTTTGGCACTGCGCCAAGATTCGAACTTCCTAACTTTCGCCACAGTCATCATTCTGTGTTATGGGTCGTTGTAACTAGAGCGCGCTATCAGATTGACGCCGTCGCCGGCGTCGGTTACGCAAAGTATGAACAAGGCCTAAGTAACAAATAGGTCCTACGAAGAGCACAGCCCTGCCAAAGTCATTCTGAACGCTTTCGGTGATTCGAATTAGACCAATCTGGAAGGTTAGGTCGCGGTCATACTTTGCGATGCCGGCGGCAGGGCGTCGCTGCGTATCACTTCGTCTCTGCCTATGCTACTCTGCCTCGTTGCCTGTCATCTCTGCACTTCCCCCGTGCCACTCTCTCTCTCTCTGCCTGTGAACGCAGACACGCCCTGCCGGCGGTGAGTATGACCGCGGCCTTAGTGACTTTCTTCTTACAATGTTTATACGAACTACTGTGCCAAGATTTTGTATCAAAGGACTAGAGACTATTCGTAGAACATAGGCGACAGAGGATATGAGATCAATCGTTACAAAGTGTACAAAGGCACACCATGCGATAATCAAATTAGTGGCTTACTCTATTGGGACAAGTAGGCCCTTGGATAAGCGTCCAGGCTCCACTTTTGTTGCAACTGCACAGTGCACCCTCACTGTATTGTGCCGGCCCGAACATAGTCAAGCCACGCTCACTCAACCAAATCACACCTGGCTTCAGGTGAACAAATCTCCATCGTGAAGCTCACGTGAAAAGGAAACTTGCGATAAAGGAAGATAGTTTACTGAAACAGCCATTTCGATAATAAAAGCAGCATCCACATTGGAAATTCGTTCGTCTAGGGCCAGTTATGGTTTAGGTGGGTAGGCGTGGCTTGTTCAAGCGGGCACAACACCATAAGGGTGCACAAAGCAGCCGCAACGAAGGTGTAGGCTGGGAAGTTATCCAAGGACCTACTTATCCCAAGGAGGTGAGCCACTATTCTGATATCACGTGGTGGCTTCCAAAGGCAGTAATAGGGGCGTCTTTGATACTGGTTGATGACTTTCTCTACGAAAGCAGATACGATATTTAACAAACAGGTCACGTAATTTCAATCGATACGGCAGTAACGGTAGGATAGGTATCCTTCTACTATCATAGCCACTACTCTTGCGGTTGTTTAGCAAAGTCCTTGAGTCTAGAGGGCGTACCTCTACTAAAAAGGCGGAAGCTACTGAAAACGATGACTCCTTGAAATTTAAGAACCGGGAACTGCGTCACATGTAGCCCTCCCCCAGTTTTCATTATGACACACTTTAGGAATTTCCCCTTATCCACACTGTCAGTACCCCAGTCTTTGAAGACACCGCGAGAGGTAGATTTGGCAAATTGAAAAATATGAAAGTAGAGCTGCTCAGCAGTGTAACAAGAGAGAAATAATGAAGTAGAACGGCAAAAACCCCAAGAAATAGGAAACCGAAAATCCCCTTCCTCTTCGCGCCCCTCTGCGTCAATAGCCGGGGACTGATTTCAGACGGGCGAGCGGCTAAATCAGCCGGCCACGAACGCTGCCCGTCCTCGCCGACACCTCGCCCGGCTGATAAAATGCAGAACGACACAGACCGTGCTGCGGGATCGTTATACGACCCTATTCGATGCTATTTCAATGCGAAATTCGCTGCGAATGACCTCTCCTGGAGTGGGAGGTTTGTTTTGAAAACGTAATTCAAGGTATCGCTTTCTCCTTACCCCTGCCGGTGCCTTTAAAGACAGCATTAGGGATAATATGGTTAATGGAAAATTCCCAAAAGAATTCACTCACATGAGACTATGGGCGTGAGAAGATTATTCATGGCGAAATCCCCGTCGAAAAGCGCACCCCCGAGTGACGGCTAGCGGATAGGACCTGACACTTTTGATAAGTCCATCCCGTCTCCTAGGGTCGACTTTACCGAAGAATGACTGAGGTGTAGAGTAATATGCGTTATAGCAGAATGATACCTAGCGTTAAGCTTTCGTGGTGAAAACGTCCACCGGTCGGTATCAAAGACTGGAATGAATGATGCAACCAAATTACCCCTAACGCTGCCTTTAACGTAAACAATGTGAGTTCACCCCGTTGATCGAAACGATCGAATTGATGGAGCTCCCAAAACAGTTTAGGTTATTTAGCTATCACACCTTCTGACTTAAGAGCCTAAAGTACGAAATCTCGCTCATTCAAGCGATCCTCAAACAAACCTACTGGATCCCGAGAAGCCTGAGTAGAATGCAAGGACAAGTGAACAGGTCAGAACCACTCGTTTCGAACATCGTATATGTAGCTTTGCAAAGAAAGCAGGAAAACACTCCTTTTTTCAAAATGCAATCTCCAATTTTCAATTTCCGGATTCTTCAGTGCATAGCGCACACAGAAATACAACGCTCTGGAATCCATGGCTGATTGTTACTGTGGAAAAATGCATGTTGATGTGGAAATCCTCAAGATACTTGAGGCGGAGCGGGGGTAAGAGCAAACACTGAAACTTAAGTTTTGACGAAGTTCAGATTTTACCTGTCAGGAGAGAATGCAATTAATTGAATCGTTTTCCTCGAGGGAGTTGCTCAAAAGCTGCTAAAAACTGTTGCAATATTCGAGTAGAACGCACAGCTTCGAGTAACGACATTCCGAAAAAAAGTAATGAGCATCTAAGAACAGTCCTCCTAAAATCAAGTGAATCAGCCATTCTTCGTGATGAACAAAATCAACATTCCATGACGGAAGTTGATACAGTCTTTTTGGAATTTATTTCGCTTCTCTGAACACATTTTGTAAACGTATTCTATGCGTTCTTCATCAGCATTTCATGTGGATTTTGAGCACGTTGTGTGAGCATCCAAAAAGTACAGAAGCGTTGCGAAATTGTCAAAAACCGTCCGAAGAGAAAGTCTAGTTTTTGTAGCTCCCCGAGTGAATTTATTTACGCCATGCTCCAACGATAACTGCATGACAAGATTTCGTTTGGATCCACCACTAAGGTCGCCTTCAGACTTGGCCATTTTGCGGTTTTGCGATTCTGTGATTTTGCGACGTCGCTCTTTCGCATGCGATACTACGACCTTGAGGTTGTGCACTGCTGCAACTTCTTATGCGGAGCAGCGACACCGCAAGATCGCAAAATCGCAAAACCTCTTCCACTAAGGAAAACTGCTCGAAATAGCGTGCTCCAGAAAAAGCTTTCTGTTTTCTCAATGAATATAAAAGGTGTCGCTGGTTCAAGTAGTAAGTAGTATACGGCATGCGGTACGAAAAACAAAGCATGACACTACTCATTCCTCATCACTGAACGCAAGGCTAGGGGTAATGAGGGAAATCAGATATGGGAAGACATGTTTTCCTTTGGAGGCACTCCACGCCATAATCAGATTAGTGGCTTACTTTCTTGGGGCGAGCAGGTCCTTCTGTAACTGCTCAGGCTGCACCTTTGTTGCGGCTGCACGGTGCACCCTAACGCTGTTGTGTCTGCTTGAACATAGCCGAGCCACGCCCACCCAACCAAATCACACCTGGCCTTGGACGAACAGTTTCCAATGTGGAAGCTGTTTTCATCATCGCAACGGCAGTTTCATTGAATTATCTTCTCTCATCACAAGTCTCCTTACCCATGGGAGCACCCACGTTGGAAACTTGTTCGTCTAAGGCTAGCTGTGATGTGATTAGGAGGGCGTGGCTTGGATGTGTTTGAGCAGACACAATACCGTGATGGTGCACCGTGCAGCCGCCACAAAGGTGCAGCTAGAGCAGTTATCCAAGGACTTACTTGCCCCAAGAATGTAAGCCACTAATCTGATTATCGCGTGGTGTCCCTTTAAGAGGGGCAACTTCGAAAGAATGGTGATTAGCGAAACCTGGGTAGACAGGCACGCCTTACTAGACTCTTATCGCCACCTCACCTGGTTGCGTATTGATGCGGTGCGTGCCGACGACGGAGAAGTGCCGAGGGCGAGTAGGCAGCGCTTTCTCAAATCACCGGTGTAAGGAAGAAGTGAGAATTGGGTTTACATGTTCTCTGGAAACAAGCTTTCCCTTGAGAAGGGGCCAAGTGTAGAGAAACTCGCACTGAAACAACCTTCCCCTTGAGAAGGGGCTATGTAGAGAAATTCGCATCGAAAAAGCTTCGCTTGGAGTCGTATTTCCGCAGCGCGGCGTGTCGTTCTGCGGTACATCAGCCGGGCAAATTGCAGGCGAGGGTGCACATCGCCGGCAGCCGGCTGATTTAGCATCTCCGTCTGTCTGCAGTCTACCTCCGCCTAGTGACGCAGAGAGGCGCGGGATAGAACGGGGTTTTCGGGTTTCTATTTCTCGACTTTTTCCTCCATTTTATTCGTTCTCTCTCTACTGCTACGCTGCTGAGCCCCCCTACTTCCACAGTCTGCCAAATTTACCCCTTCCGGTGTCTTTAAGTGGCCTTCTCTCTACATCACCCTCTTCAATGTTGCAGCAGGAGAGAGAGAGTATGTTCTTTATAAAGGGAAGAGGGTCCCACCGGCTCGAATGTTTCATCGCTTTATTTTCTACTGAGGATTACCTCTACGGTAACTCAAAGGGTTCCAGAGGCAATTTTGTGAGATTTTTGTTCATCTACCCACCACAAATGGAAAAAACGTGAATGTTGTGAAGCCTTCCTGATTAGTACAGCATGTAGTTCACTTCACCTTCGGGAATCTCTCATCACACTTTTTATTTCACCTTCAGGTCAGCTAATGATCACATTGCGCGGAAAAAAAGAAAAGTAATAACCCTCAAACACAATTTCTAAATCAAAAATTACAAACACCATTCGATTTATTCCAATCAGGAACACTAGACATGATGTGAAGTATAAGACTGCCACAGCAGCAAAATGTACCACCTCCAGCGAAATAGGAAACCTTTCTTTTGTGATAAACAGTAGAAGCCTGTTTGTCACAGCAAAGACATTTAGTATAATAATGCTTGTGTTGAAAATCAGTATAAGCGAATAGTAAGGCTTCTAAAGCATGTTTCAGTGAGGTCTTGGTCTTGAGCAATGAACATCTACTCCAACTTCTATTCATTTCTAAACAAACCTGTAGTAAGAAGCGTTTTTTGACCAGCAATACCGCCACAGTGACATTGAGCAAAAAAGATGAAATCTCCAGAATTGGTAGAAGGCTGTCTGCCACTATCTAGAAAACAATTTTTCCCACTCTAAAATTGTTATTCCTTCACAAAATAGCCTATGTCATGGGCCATTGATTACGTAGAGAGTGGTTTGTGCAGAATTGACTTTGAACACAAACCATAAAACTGGTAGGAGGCAAAAAATCTTAGAAGTTACAACGGAGCCAACACAGGCAGTATAAGCAGGTGCTATCGCAATGAGGGGGGGGGGGGGGGGCATTCCATCATGGACATAATTTTTATCTAAGCCTATGAAGATAATGAAATCCCTTCTTTCTTTAATTAAGATTCAGGCAAAAAGTGCATGCCCAAGTATGCAGATTGACCCCTCAAAGATCCCTCCAAGATGCTTAAATGTGCAACTTCTTATAAGATGCCCCCTCATTGCGATACCACCTACTATAAACATACAAGAGAAAAATTAGGGATTCACCTTACACCATCATCGAAAAGAGTGACCGGATTCAAATCCAAGTTAGCGGAGCTTCAGTACAGAAGTAGGTTGTGCTAGTTTTCTTAAAAACACCTTTATTACTCTGGCACAGTGTTCACCGCCTTAGGTGATTAGATGGGTCCGAAAAATGTTAAATGAGAGCTTAAAGCCATTTCTGATCATGCAAGTTGACCCACCATAGCAAGCGAATATGAAATTGCAACAAACGCCAACTGAGAGACCCAGCGAACAAGTTCGCTGCGAAGATTGTAGGTATGTTACATTGGAGCCTATTGAACATAACTTATTCAAGATTAACACAGCACTGCTGCAACACAACTAAAAAGCTAGGGGCCATCTTCTTCATTCTGCCTACAGACTGCAAGCCATAAACTTCTGAAGGCAAAAGTATCTAAAACTGCAATCTTCCCTGCTCACCACATACTATCACATCGCCATCGCTATTTATTCACGTTTACTCAACAATTATAGAAATATTAGCACGTCGACGATGATGGCGGTCAATCTTGCCCAACAGCCTCTCTGTTCCATAAAACGGTGCGCTGACCGTAAGCCGTGGAGATCAGCTAATCAGCGCCTTCAGAAAACTTAAAATTATAGGAATTGGCGAATTTTTCGCGAATGTTTACGCAACTGTTAAATCCTACAATGCGTATCCGACCGCGGCGGACGATGGGGTGGGCACCGCTCGAAGGCCCGGCCCACACAGCCGGGACTTTGTGGTGCTCTATCTTGGCCGGATTCACATCTTTTCTCATGAAATTTTGCATTCGGCCCGCACTAGGCAAATACATTATAAATATATGGGTAACAGAAAAACTCATTTTTCGTGGACGGTTCCTCCAACGTCTGAAAAGATTCCCTACCTTCCCCCGAGAATATCGCTAGTACAGCAGAGCAAGAAGTTTATGCCTCTAGAGCAGAAAATGCTGGAAATGCTTTAGAAATTTTTCGATTCGAAAAATGGGAAATGGAAAGATTTCGAAAAGCGCACTTTTCCTGAGAAAATAGAAGAGTAATGGGTGTCATGCAAGAGGATACGCACGTGGTGTTCAGCATGTAGTTTCTCAGTCTTTGGGCGAAAAGCTCGTACAAAGGATAAGAATGGTATACAGTTTACTGTGTTAATACGTATGTACAGGTGTATCCTGAAGGTGGTTCGAGTGGATCGATTTCTTGGTCTGAGGAATTCCTCAACAACTGAGAAAATTAACCCGAGGAAATTCATGCATGATTATATGAAAGCCATAAAGGTCGAAAGGACCTAGGTTCTCGGCGTTAATCAATCCCTTCTGTGAGCATTCTGGTACCATTCAGAATCGTGGTGTCAGATAAATGTATTTAGCCTATACAATAACTTGCAGGAGCCATCCTATGTACAAGTCACTGCTTTCAGCCTGGACGGGAGCTGATATGGCATTTGATTTCCGCACCTTGAGAGCTGTTACGTGTGCCACCTGCCACTACACCACCTCCGCCCTGTACATACTATACTGTTTGCAATGGAAATAATAATAGCATTAGAAGAAATATTTATCTACGCCGGGAAAAACTCATACAAGTTTGCATTTACACGTCATACTAGTTTGAAGTAAATGATAGAAATTCTACTAATGAGAAGGAAATATTTTGCCGCTATTAGGCAGCAATCTAACGGAGCTATCTCGAATCATCAATTATTTCACCTGTTTTTATGACGCCAATTTCCTAAAAGACTCAATCACCTAGGAAGATCACTTCCTTACGATACATTCCCTTAAAATGATAGAGATTGAATAAAAGTGCAGTCAAAGCTATGCAAATCCCTTGGCGTCATCAAACATATTGAAAATAGCACGAATTGCCATTGAGACAAATGAGAGCGTTAGGCGTGCCATTGAAACTCAAAGTGTTAGTCACACTTTCCTCAGGATGCGACATGCAACGAAATCTATTGGTGCTTGCCAAACGATGTACCAGTGACCGGAGACTTTGTACAGATTCGGAAGGGATCCTGAGTGGGTGAAATGGCTCAATCGAGTGATTGTGATTGACAGTGGAGTGATTTGAACAGGAAGCAAAGCCATTTTTAGAGCTGAAAAAGCTCTTTCGGAAACACATATACTTATATGATTTTGGGGGTCGATGGCAGCCGAAGAAGAGGAAATGCCGAGGGTGCGATTTTTTGCCTCAGGAATAGTTCGTTTACAGACCACATGAATATTGACCAATCAAGGGAACCCAACAACAAATAGCACCGTTCTGTAAAGTAGAAGATGCTCTATCAAACCCATATTTAAGCTTCGTCGAAAGTTAAAGAAAACACTGTGAAACACCGGGAATAGAAAGCAGCACGAACTCATTGCACATCCAATATGTAATATGGCAGGAGATATCAGGATATTCTCGTGGGTCCTTGTAATCATACATTAACGTCAATTTTACCTTCTATTTTCTCTTGAATGCGATTAAAATAGAGGCCTTTATTAGGATTATAAGTACGGTAGGAGCGTCACTCGCAATTTTATACCACTCTCCCACAAAACCATGGACACACGTGGACTGCTAATTTATGGCTATGCTAGAAAAATTTTTCCAGGTCCCAGCGTGCTGCTTAATAATTCTAGCCCAATTCTGCCAGTCTTGACTATATATACAAATTCTCGGTCTTAGCACTTTGACGGCGAGAGCATTTTCACTTGACTGGCCCGAGTAGGGAACGCGGTGCGTGTTTTTCAGCAATAATCGACAGGTCTCGTAAGAATAACTTTGTCATGATTCTTTGAATTTCGGTGTTCTGTGATTGATAAGTCTGTGAATGATATAAGATCTTTGAATAATCAGAGGATACATAAGGAGTGAATAGTAAAACGTTTTCAGTGAAAGGCTTATAGGAATTCATTCAAATTTTTTAGTATTTTCCAGTATGGGTGCTAGAGCCCTTAAACGTGATCGTTACGAAAGGTGGGCTTACTTGAGCAGTCTTGGTCTCGTCACTACCTTTCCCATCAGTCATACCTCTCCAGAATTTTTAATCGCTATTCAAAATTGTGATTGTACTCTGGTAGTTGATAGTTTACAATTGAAAGAAGAACCTTGTGAATAAAGTGGGATCCAATTTTACAACTTATGAACTTCAAAATAATCATAGAAACAAAGAAACGGGTTTCATATGTTTCATACGTAAGTCGTGGCCAACTTCCAGCGCTGTTAGACAACATCGACCGACTTCGTCGTCAACGTGTTAAAAGACAGTGATAGGGTTAAGGTGGGTAACGAGAACTCCTAAAATGGATCACCCAGATGAAAGCTAGGGAACGAACAATAAGGAAACTAGGTGTGGCGGAATTTTTTATGAGAGAGATGCCCGCGGGCTTTATAAGATTATAAGAGCGGTGTTCTTCAACAACTGCCGCTTGTTTTATCCCAGCCTGCCCCTTTTTTCGGCTCGACCTGCCCTTTTTGAGAACGAACGGGGGGGGGGTTTACTTCTCGGGCTTTTGACCGTTTCTTTCCGTTTTTCTTCAATTTCGCACTATTGAACACGTCGCCTCAATACTTGATGATCTTTCCATATTTGTCCCAAATTACCTCTATCACTGTCTCTAGAATGAATTTACCATGAAGAAAAGCAGGGAGTTCCGGAATTCAAAAGAGTATTTCGTTCGAGTGGGCGGAGGTGGTGTAGTGACAGGTTGCGCACACCCCATTCTCATGGTGCGGGGATCGAATTCCGCATCAACGCCCGCCCAAGCCAACCAGGCCTTCCATCCTTCCAGGGTCGGAAAATTGGTACCAGACTCGTCTGGGAGGATAAAAGCACTGACTTGTACATCGGCTGGCTACCGCAAGTCATTGTATAGGCCACATCACATTCACCAGCTACCACGATTCTGAATAGAACTAGAATGTGCGGCGCATTCCATGAAGGGATTGATTAATGCCAGAACTTCATCCTTTATCCTTCTCAATAACAGAAAAGAGTGTTTTACACTTCGTAGAAATTGAAAAAAAAACCACTGACTTTGTTTCATGGTAGACTTCGTAGAGATTCGGACGCGATACTATGTATCTCGTCCGAATCTCTACGAAGTCTACCATGAAACAAATGAATGTAACCCACAATAGAAATTAGGATTGTGGAAGAGTGTTCAGAAAGGCTCATATCCATTCGATACAAGAGCTCGGTGTATGTGTAATATCATTGCGGCGCAAAACTTTTGCGACACAGTCGAAATTTCGTGTGATTTAACTGCTTTTGAATTTTATTGAGTATTAACGGCCGAAGTGACTTAGAGCATACTCCGACAAGGTGGTCTCGCTCTGTTGTAGCAAGAACCTTATGATAACAAACGGCAGGAAAAGTGTCTTATTTTGTCGGCTTCTAACCTCTTCATCCCGCTTTTCCTCCACTTTCGTACTATCAAGCACGTTGACCTTCATATTTGATGATCTTCCCGCATTCGGCTCGAATTACCCCTTTAACGGCCTTCGATGAACATCCTTTACTTCTCAATTGCGCATCCGGTCATTGAAGACCTACAGCACCAATTTTTTCAGAATTGATATGTGCATGTCAGATATCAGACTCGTCGAAGTGGAGTATAACCATGCGAGTACTAATTATATGATTATGCACAATTCTATTGTACTCAATTGCCAATGGCCACCCCATTATATCACCATTCATCACTAGTTCTATTGAATTTTTACTACAATCTAGCATTTTCACACGAAGCAATGTTTATATAATTTGTTTACAATTTTTCTATCACAAATACAATTTTTTCCAAACAAAGTCCATCATAATCGAAGTAAAGCTCAACAAAGTCAAGTGATTATGGGACGGTCTTCAACCTAAGAAGTTCAAAAAAAGTAAAAAAAATCAACTGATGCGTTTGGTGACCGCAAAGTCCACACTAGGATTCAAGGTTGTCCTTCACTTCGTCTAGCAAGAGAAATATATACTCAGGAAAATGCTAGTACTCCTAACCAATTATTCAGAAAACTGTAGTTCTACATACCCTGTGAGCTGAGCGTTCTCTCAAGTGGTGGTTGGGCAACGCAGGAAACGAACGTTGCGGACGTTGAAATTTAGATCGAAAATGTCGACGAAATTCAACGGATAGTAACACAACAAGGGGGATTCCAATATGAGACAAGTTATGTACACCTGATACAATGAGTTCCTGGACCTCGTACTGTAACATGTCCATAACATCAAATCGCCTCAGAAGACATACTATTACGTTCATCTGGAAATCGTAACTCAGAGATATACACCACCACATTTGCAAAAATTTTCGAATCGTTTGACATAATGTTACTCAACTCATATCCTTTTCGCTTGACCGCCTATGAAGAGCATTCGCTCGCATCCAACTCATAGCCAATTCCCTTTCTATTTCTGCCATGTAGCACAAATATGCACGCGTCAGCGTCTTTTGCGCAGCGACTTGCAAACTTATTTAAAGGCACAGGGAGGGGCAAAGAAAAAGTTAGAACTGTGAACACACGTTCTTTGAAAACAAACCTTCCACTTCAGAAGAGGTGACGAGTGGCGAAACTCGCATTGAAAAAGCGTGGTTTGGGGTCTTATCACGATCCCGCAGCACGGAGTGTCGCGCTGCAGCTCATCAGCAGGACTAGTTGCGGGCAAGAGAGGACAACGATTCGATTCAGCCTCTGGCCTATCTGTAGTCTACCCCCTGCTAGTGAAGCAGAGTGGCACGATAGAGAATGGGGTTTCTATTTTTCGGCTTTTTTCGCAGTTTTATTTCGCTCTTTCTCTACTGTTATGTACATAGCTGGACACCCCTACTTTCATATTCCGGAATCTGCCAAATTTACCCCCACCGGTGTCTTTGGGATCGTGTCCATCCAGCCCGAGTGCTCCGTAGTTCTTCTCTCAACTGGGAGGGAACCCCTTCCCCCCCCCCCTCCTACTGGATAATCTAATATTCGACTTAGAAGAGCAGTCATCATCCTTGTGTAACTAGGCATTCGGTGGCGCAGTTTTGCAATTTCTATTGGGAAGCACTCTTTGACTCTGCCTTGAAAGCAGTGGTAAGGGTAGTTCAAGAAGAGTGTAAAAGATTGCCGAGCATAAGTACTGAAGTGTTACAAGGGAAGGACCCGAGGTCGAACTGGCCATTCGGAATGGGATACATATGGTCCGACGTATTTTCGAACGCTGATCAAGAGCCTGCATCCCAAATTTGCAGAACGATCCTCTGAGCGGAGTTATGTAGGTTTTTTTTTTGAAAAAACAATACTATCATATGGTAGGTTTGAAGGCCCGTAGCACGCGATCCAGACGTTCTCGCGCGAAAACAGTGCGATTTTCGTGTTCAGGGGACTAAATTACCCCATAGGGCATGTGTTCAGCCAATACGAGAATTTGACCAAATTTCGAAAAATTCTTGGCCTACCGAGAAATTAACCAAATGTCGGAAAATCTTGGCCTACCCAGTAGGCCTCGAATTGGCTGAAAACATGTCCCGTTGGGCAGTTTGGTCCTCTGAACACGAAAATTGCACTGGTTTCGCGCGGAAACGTCTGGCCCGCGTGCTACGGGCTTCCGAACCTCCCATAGAATAGTGTTAATTTTTCAAAAAAACCTCCATAACTCCGCTCAGAGAATCGTTCTGCAAATCTGGAATGCAGTTTTGAGATCAGCGTCCGAAAATACGTCGGAGTATATGTATTCCATTCCGAATGGCCGATTCGACCTCGGATCCTTCCCTTATTAGTAGTATGAAAAAGAAGAAAAATAGAATAAAACGGTCAAAAACTCGAGAAGTTAGACACTTCCCTAACCTTGACATTGAAAGACGTCAGATTAAATTAACGCGATGGGCGGGCCATGTTACACAGGGGCGTTCCTTTTCTCCGAAAACCTCACTCCTACCACTGTCTTCCTGAAATGTAACTCACACACAGGCAATTCTCGCACACGCTCAACTCTACACACTCGCTTGCCAATAGTCACTGTACCTTTTTACAACTTGAATTTGACTATTTTTATCTAAAGAGTAACTCATTCATGAAAAAGTCACCATAGCGCATCCAAGAATGAAGAAGCCTTGTCTCAGAATGGATCGTTCAGCCTTTCCAAGCATTGTCTGGGTAGGACGAGAAACGGCATCGATTTGGTTCTTTTTCAACTTCACATATGTGGCGATGAAGAGCCCCCATGTAACCAGGTAGAGAGAAACGAAGAGGTCTTCAACATGCTGAAATCACCACAATCAACCTTCATTTTCAGACCTTCGTCTCTTGTAGTCTTGAGAATAAACAGAGTCAGAAAATCATGCTCCAAACCTTGACACCATAGTAAAATCTTTTATTTTATACTTCCTTTATAGACGGCCCCTCAAAGGTTCTACCGAAGCAGTGAGACCTTTTGGTTCTATTTAATTATTTATTTCATTTCAGTGAATAAAACGATGAACGAAATTGACCAAGTGACACTGGTACTTAAAGAAAGCATTAGGGGTAGCGCGGTAATTCAGAAATCTCTGAAGGAAGACACTCATTTGGTAATGCAGGAAGGGGCTATCTGTGGCGAAATCCCGGCGAAAAAGCGTGCCTCCGAGCTGTAGAAACGGCTTAACGGATAACCCTGTCCGCCTGTTGACGTGATTCTCGATTGGCGGTGTTGGGACCGGCCAAGGAAATGTGGCAGGGTTGGGGCGCTGCGGCGCACTTTTTCTTTTAGGCGTTTAGGCGTTTCGCAGGCTGTTTTCAAAACAGCTGATCATCATTTTCGTTGTTTATGATTTCCCATGACCACTCGTATGTCTATTCTCCCATCTCGTCATAACTGTTTCTGTATGAGTAGTATGTAGATGTAGCATGCATTTCGATATTTCGGCTGTTTTCGAGTAGATATTTTTGCTTGAAATTACCGTTCATATATGTTGTTATTATAATTTAAGAGTTTTCTCATACTTCTAGGCATGGAAAGAAGAGAACTATATGTATTAGTATGGACGAGTGTCAACGTCGTGACTTGGAAAGGTTCGTACTACTCTTGTTAGGCTTTCGTTTAGTGAACCGTAGTACCTTTTTGTGTGAACATCTGTTTTTGCAGTCGAAATTATTCACCCTCATTTCAGGTTTATTTGTGATTTACTCGGAAAAGATTTCACGACTACGGTGCAGCACGGTATTGGTGTCGCATGTAGCCGGCGTAAAGCATGAACGTGGCCCAAGGCCCAAGAGTGACCTGTATCTCTTGATAATCATGAAAAAACGACCCAAAGAGAGAGTAAACCATGTGAGTTATGCTATATGTATTGAGTCATAAGTCAAATTATTGTGTATTGACAAATTGGTAGTATTCGAGAAGCCTTTTCAAAGTTCAGTGGGAACAACTACTCTAACATCGTGAATGATGATCAACTGCGTGAATGATGAACAAGAAACTTTCCTCTCAATCGGAAATGTTGAGCAGATCCTGAGAACGCAGCAGATAAACGTATCACTGGGAAGTGAGCACCCAGCCACTTCGCGAAGCAGGCGGACAGTAGGGTTCATCTGAAGGGAACGTGCACTTCTCTGATTCTCGCGTGAGTAGAACACATAGGAACAAAATGCTATCGATTTTACGCTCACGCCAAGCTGCGTTCATACGCAGCGCCGGCAGAGCGTGGCTGTGTTCACAGAGAACCAACAAGAGTGGTACAGTGAGGTGCATAAACGACGTAGGTAACGAGACAATGTTGGACACATGCGGAGACGCCAAGAAACGCGAGCAACTCCTGCCGCGGGCACCGCAAAGTGTGAAAGCGGCTATGGAGAAGTACAGGCTTCTATGAAACAGCCGCATGTAGTTAGAAAGCTGACCTTCACGTTTTCTCGAAAAGATAAAATATTCTCACCTGGCCTGGTACAATGCAAAACAAAGGATCACTTGTTTCAGACCAGTTGGGATTTGAGAACACAAAAAGATAATGCAATAAATTAGTGGAACACATAGCTCCAAGTAGTGACAAGATACATAAAATGAAGGCACACGCGAGTATAACCTTCCTAAACAGATGACTGAATATTTTATTTCGATGCTAACAAGGAAAAAGGAAAAAAACTTTGAAACGCAATCCCAAAATCCCTTCAACCTCGCGAATAGATTTTGAACAACATAATGCAATGGCTCAGTAGAATCGAACGAAAGTATTATATCGCTGAACATTACTAAATTAGATTTTTGATCTTTCAGATAGGCTGAGCAATGATGACCGGCAATAGAAGAAGGGAAAGCGTGAATGAGATAAGGTCGCTCTTCTTTTTGAGCATGAAGCGATGGCTGTAACTATTAGGTTGGTGCATATGTTCTGCAACATGTCCAAAATTTCTTCTGTATCCACTATTTTCAAACTTTTCAAGTATTGAATAACACAATGAGTTAGAATGGGAGTGTCTTCAAAATTTGTATGACATATAAGGTTGACTCGCAGTAAGCGGCTAAAACGTGATACTTCATCCGTGGGCATGTAGTTGACTGTAAGTGTATGTCATCAGAATCCCTAGATGTGGAGACGTTGCCAATACCCATGCTTCGCTCGCTGTTGTGCCATCTACCGCTGCTCCATTCAATTGAATCAGCAGGCACGAATCTTGTGGTCTACCCTTCCATAGGTGGTTAGTCCACCTAAAGACACATTCCGCGATAACCAAACAGGCAGTCGTACCTCTTCGGGGGTGTAGATCCTTGGGTAACTATTCAGGCCACCCCTTTTTCGCGCCATCATGGTACCCTATAACGGCGCTACAGCTGCTCGAGCCCACTCCGACTCCACCTATTTTGCTCATGTGACCAATAAGGGAGCTCGAGTGGGTGGCGTCGCAGTGCATTCGAGCAAAGGGCTGTGATGGCGCACTGTGTCGGGGCGAAAAAGGTGTAACCTGGAGAGCTACCCAAGGACCCACTTCCCAAGAAGGTAAATCGCCTTATCTGAATATCGCAGAATGTACCTTCAACAGAGCGATATCCTTGGAGATTCAAATTGACTGCGAAGGCGACCTGTCCTTAATTGACGAAAGATTTTCGAGGCGTTATATTTGAATATGGATATTATTGAATATTTGAATAAAGTACTCTACGTTAACCATCAGAAGGGCTACCCCGTTGCGAAGTAGTGGAGAATCATCTTTACTTTTGGCTACAGCTGGATTTCAGGGAAGAGTTTTGCTTCTTATTTTTTGAGGAGTGCCACAGTCATAGCTGTGCCACCGATGCTACTGTAACGACTAGTGTTTGTGCTTAAGCAACCGTAAAAAGTGGCTAAAAGTCCCCTTCACCTTTTTCGGAGGGAAGCTGATTTATCTTGCAACGGGAGTATGGCAGGGGAAATAAAAACGAGCTCAGCTGTGAAGTTTTGCACCATACTGTGCATGTTCTTGAAGAATCGTTAAAAAAAATGAAAAAATGAAAAATGAGTTTTTATGTTACCCATGTATTTATGTTGTATTTGCCTAATGTGTGCGCATGCAAAGTTTCACGCGAAAAAAGTGATTCCGGCTAAGATACAGCACCACAAAGTCTTGGCCAGATGGAGGGGGGCCTCTGAGCAAGTGCCCGCCCCGTCGTCCGCTACGGTCGGAGACGCATCAAAGGAACAGAAAAATAGCTAAATAGTCCTACTCTCTGATTCCAACCGGCGGACGACGAGACGAGGCTCCTACTCGGAAGCTCTACCCACCCGGCCAAGAATTTTAGGAGCTGTCTCTGAGTGGAATTCTCTTTTTTTGTGAAACTTTGCATGCAGCCCTTATTAAGCAATACAACATGAATATAAGAATAACATAAAAGCTAATTTTTCTCCGAACAACTCCTTTAATCCAACTTGTTCATACTACTCTTGAAGACACTGGAAGGAGGGCAGTTTTGCTATACGGTATAGGAGGACGATGGCTTGTAGTTGCCGCAATGCACACATGGCGCCTTTCAATACGTGGAAAGTGAATTAATTGGGTTTTAGTTGTAATCACACTTTTTTCTTACGCTTTCGCTTATTTTTCACTTGATTGTTTTACTTGTGTTGCTGTGCGTTGTTTCACATATTTCACATCACTACGAATGGATAAAATACACCCTACGAGACAGCAATTGACACCCTACAGCGGACAACTCGGAGAGGCGGTATGTGCAGTTCGAAGTGATGCGAATGTGATGCGAATGCACACCAAAGCGTCGCGCTTTTAAACGCGGGTTTCCGCACAGATTATCGCCTCTAACCCCGAATGTTCGTTACAGAATGGTCATTTCCTTGCATCTTCCCCTTTCTTCGGACCCCTTCCGGTTCGCCTAAATCGTGGTCTGAACGTTGCATTAGAGAAAAGTCTTTTCATCTAGCTCCTCTCGAATTCTGTACCCATGGTTTTCCCGAATATACTTTGTGAACTCTTAGACCGAGGGCATTCAGCAGTTGTTCCCAGTCATTGGAGGTAAGTGGCAGGACAATTATGATTCTATTGCCTATTTATATCCATGGGTTTTGAAGCAACAACGTTCTGAAAAAAGTCGCATGTTTCGCAATGCCTATGCACCAAACTAATAGGTCAAGCTAAAGACCTTAATTAACTCGAGCACGTAACACCCACCTCTTTGTGAACGTGTCGTGGAATTTTCCATTAAAAAATATGGCCATACGATTCAGTCCGATTAGGAACATCAAACATGATGTGAAATAGAGGACTCCATCAGTAGTGAAATCAAGCAGTCCTTTCAATGTGATAAAGAATTTTCCTTCCATGATGTTAATAAGTACATGATCTATCACATTCACAAAGCCCAAAATAATAACACTTATGTTAAAAAGTAGAATAATCGCATAATAAGGTCTCTGAAAGGTTGTCACGTCAAAATCACATCTCTAGTAACTGGTGTTTGTATACAACCTTAAAAACTAACTTCTAATAAGTCGCGTTTTTTGACCAACAATACCGCTACCACGAAGTTGAGCAAACCAGAGGAAACTCCAAGGAACGGTACAATACCAACTCCGAGCAAACGGCAAGCAAATTCCTTGGATTCTGAAAACTTGCTCTCTTGTATGGCACCCCTGGTAAAAAAGAGGATACTGGTGAAATGGACCATCACGAAGCTCCTAAGCTCGATCATATAAAAGGGAGGCGAAAACGTAAGGAAAACGCGTTCATACTTTGCAGTGTCGTCGGCATGGCATGGTCCGCGTCTCCGCCTGTTGCCACCCTGTGTCATTGACTACTTCGCGTCTGCACCTCCCTTGCCACTCTGCCTCGCTGCCTTTGAAAACAGCCACGCCGTGCCGACGCAAAGTATGAACGCGGCCTAAAGAAAACAAACGCCGTCGAGTCATTCACAGCCTGGAAAGCAGTGTGTGGACGACTAGTTGCAAACGATACCTGGTATCATTTCGGCAATGGATCACAATTGCGTGTCTGATGTCCTTGACTTTAGAGGTGATCTGAAAGGGTTCAGCAAGCATACATAATTTTCATTCTTTGATCTCAATGATGCTATGTAGGACCAATGAAACCAATGAAAATGTGCGTCGTGACTGTTCAGCTAAGCCACCTCGCCACGCATTTGCGTCGTGCGCTCCTGGCGCCTCACTGGTCTTGTTGCGAATTTTGCCGCGCGCCAGAAATCGCGACCGCCGCCTATTCGCGTAGCCTGACCTCGTTGGACCGTCATGAAACACAACGAATACAGACACAAACATACGTAGGGCCCACAGACACATGATTCAATCGTGGTCGTTAAAAAATGCATGTTGCAAAGCATCTACGTTTAAAACCCATAAGATACTGACCACCGTTTTCCAACATCCGAGTTGTGCTCTGAGAAGGTTTAAGTAATAACAGGCCCTATTAAAATGAGGTTGAAAACAGTGATGGGAGCAGTATGGGTAACGAGAACTCCTAATCAGAAGCACGCAAATGAAAGCGAGGGGTCTTAGAAGACTATATGTGGCAAAATTTTTGATAAGAACGAGTGGCCAAGGCCTTCATGAGAGCCGTCTTCTTCAACAGCTGGCAACTGTTTTATCGTAGCCCGACCATTTTTTTTGGTCCGATTCGCCCTTTTTGGGAATAAACGGGGGGGGGGATGGAGCCTTATTTCCGGGGTTTCTGAACGTTTCAATCCGTTTTTTCTTCGATTTCGCACAATTGAGCACGTCGACCTTCATATTTGATGATGTTGCCATAGTCGTTCCGAATTACCTCTATCTCTGCCTCTGAAATAAATGAACCATAAAGAAAAGCAGGATGAGTTCCGAAATTTAGAAGAATATTGTATTTCGTTCACAGAAACAACAGAAAAGAATGTTTCAGACTTCATAGAAATTGAAGAAAAAACACTGATTTTGTTTCATGGTAGACGTGAGAGAGATTCGGACGAGATACATATCAACATGGATGTGATCCACAATATAAATTAGGTTTGTGGGAGAATATTCAGATGGGCTTTATACATTTGAAACAAGATATCAGTGTATGTATTATTGTGGCGCAAAAGTTTTGCGACACAATGGAATTTTGTGTATTTAACTGCTTTTAATTTTATTGAGTATTAACGGGCGAAGTGTCTTGTAGCATACTTCGACGATTTTCTTGGAATGCATTCAAGGTAGTCTCATTCTGTTGTAGCAAGAATAGGCTCAAGTTCAAAACCCCACACTTGAACACGTAGTTTTTTTAACGAGTGGCTTCAGGATCGCTAGTTGAGGAAACAGCTGTTAATATTTGTGCTGGGGTGGGGGGAAATACGCCAAATAATCGCGTCAGCGGCATCGCACTCGCGGCGCCACCAGTACGACATGCGAATCGATTTTGCTCTTTGAAGCCCGGCAGAGCGTGGCTGTGTCACTTCCGCACTCCACCCATGCCACACTGCCTCATCCAGCCACGCCACCCTGCCTCCTCCACCCTTGTCACACTGTCTCGCTTGGAGGCCGCCAGCACTGCCACTGGTACTCGCACCTGCCGCACCGCCCGCCGCGGGCGGCCACGCGATTATTTGGCGTATTTCCCCCCACCCTTTGTGGGGTGGGGGGAAATACGCCAAATAATCGCGTCAGCGGCATCGCACTCGCGGCGCCACCAGTACGACATGCGAATCGATTTTGCTCTTTGAAGCCCGGCAGAGCGTGGCTGTGTCACTTCCGCACTCCACCCATGCCACACTGCCTCATCCAGCCACGCCACCCTGCCTCCTCCACCCTTGTCACACTGTCTCGCTTGGAGGCCGCCAGCACTGCCACTGGTACTCGCACCTGCCGCACCGCCCGCCGCGGGCGGCCACGCGATTATTTGGCGTATTTCCCCCCACCCTTTGTGGGGTGGGGGGAAATACGCCAAATAATCGCGTCAGCGGCATCGCACTCGCGGCGCCACCAGTACGACATGCGAATCGATTTTGCTCTTTGAAGCCCGGCAGAGCGTGGCTGTGTCACTTCCGCACTCCACCCATGCCACACTGCCTCATCCAGCCACGCCACCCTGCCTCCTCCACCCTTGTCACACTGTCTCGCTTGGAGGCCGCCAGCACTGCCACTGGTACTCGCACCTGCCGCACCGCCCGCCGCGGGCGGCCACGCGATTATTTGGCGTATTTCCCCCCACCCTTTGTGGGGTGGGGGGAAATACGCCAAATAATCGCGTCAGCGGCATCGCACTCGCGGCGCCACCAGTACGACATGCGAATCGATTTTGCTCTTTGAAGCCCGGCAGAGCGTGGCTGTGTCACTTCCGCACTCCACCCATGCCACACTGCCTCATCCAGCCACGCCACCCTGCCTCCTCCACCCTTGTCACACTGTCTCGCTTGGAGGCCGCCAGCACTGCCACTGGTACTCGCACCTGCCGCACCGCCCGCCGCGGGCGGCCACGCGATTATTTGGCGTATTTCCCCCCACCCTTTGTGGGGTGGGGGGAAATACGCCAAATAATCGCGTCAGCGGCATCGCACTCGCGGCGCCACCAGTACGACATGCGAATCGATTTTGCTCTTTGAAGCCCGGCAGAGCGTGGCTGTGTCACTTCCGCACTCCACCCATGCCACACTGCCTCATCCAGCCACGCCACCCTGCCTCCTCCACCCTTGTCACACTGTCTCGCTTGGAGGCCGCCAGCACTGCCACTGGTACTCGCACCTGCCGCACCGCCCGCCGCGGGCGGCCACGCGATTATTTGGCGTATTTCCCCCCACCCTTTGTGCTGCAGTCACTGAGAATGTCACCAATTAGTTTACAGTGTCCCAATGCACCAACGTTTCGGATAAGGAGTTAAGGATCTTATCCACCCACCTACAAGTGGTTGGGCGCCCTATGAATAGGATGATTTCCTTGGAGGTTTGAAAGAGAAGCCAAAAATTTCTCTAAAGTAACCGTAACACTCAGTATGCTTCTGCTTCAAGTGGCAGTGTAAGCCTGGGAAACGCTTTCAACATCGCAGTCAGGGACTGCTTCCCATTTCGTAGTTGTCAAGACGTCAATTTCCACTGCAAAAAATGCAGAGATTTGGTATAAACTTGGCATTGTCACTCCCTGGGGGTAATCAGGGGCGATAACTAGGTGATAGTATTGCCAGCTCGCATCATTCTAGACACACGCGAATGAAAACATCTTCCCCGATCTAATGTTCTGATTACAGACTGGCAACATCACGGGTATACATGGGACCAACCATCGAGGTTCCCGTGCTGATGCCGCTCCTCGGCCGCCAGACGGCCCTCACCGACTGGAGGCCGCCGTCCACCCGACAAGCACACGAACGGCCGGCCCTGGGTCCGTTGCTCGGCCGCCGCTGGATTCCGCTGTGCGAGATTGCTATATTTTAGTCGCTGTAATAAACGAATATTAGTGGAAGGGAAGTAGCGTGCCAAATACAGGACTCAGGACCCCGGTGACAACTCGGGATCCCACACTGCAGACTACCAAGTTGTCACTGCTCCCAAACTGTGAGCAATTCAGGTGCGTCATCATCTCAGTGAGTCAAAGAAGGCAGGAGCACGGGTGGCTCAGTAACCTTCTTGTGCTGTGCTTTGTTGGTGGAAGGTCAACGAGTCATTATTGGTGATGGAAGAGGAGCACTTGACGTTGACCATAACCATAACAATGAGAACCGTCATACATAACTTCGAAGTCTTTGACAGATAAAAAGACAATGGTAGATAGTAGTAAGTTCCAATACTAGCTCTGCGGTGCTGCATGTCATCAGTTCGTATACGATACTGTAATGCCTTGGATGTTCCACTGAACGCTCTAATTGTCTCATTGCCAGACTATGCACTGATTACAGCAGCTTATCCTCGTCTTGAACAGAAATAGTTCTCCAAAAATTTCGCAAACATTCCCACTCTCCATCTCTAACCGCGGCGAACGACGACAGGGCACTTTCTCGGAGTCCCCCCCCCCCCCGTCCGCCACTTTGAGGAGCTGTATCCTGGCTGGAAGGATTTTCACTTTTCCGGCGTGTGACCCTTAAAGCAAGTACAACATAAATGTATAGGTAATAGGTAGCACATTTTTCCTTGCACGATTCCTGTGAAGGGTAGACGGATGTAGATAAAACTTCAAGGTGTCGAGCCACCAAGCTTAAAGGGATGACCTACGGATAAATGAACTTTATGTTACATTTATGTTGTATTTGCCTAATGTAGGCCGCATGCAAAATTTCACGCGATAAAATGTGAGTCCGCCTAAGATACAGCACCCCAAAGTCTCGGCCGGGTGGGCGGAACCTCCGAGCAAGTGCCCACGCCTTCGCCCCCCGCGGCCACAGACGCATTGCGGGAACAGAATGTTACGCAAACAGTCCCACTCTTCGTTCCCAACAGCGGCGGACGACGAGACGGTGCTGTTACTCAGGGGCCCGCCCACCCGGCCGAGAATTCGCAAAGCTTTATCTTTGCCGAATTCTCACTTTTTCGCGTGGGACCTTTCCAGCGTTACTTATTAGGCAAGTAATTTTAAATATGAGGGAAACAAAGAAACTAGTTTTTCTGGGAACGATTGCTTTGAGCTTTAAAAAATGCGGCGGATTTAGTTGGCGAGTTGAGGGTGCGTGACGCCTGTGTAACGGCAGGAGTAGTGGAGTTGTGGAGTTACGCATTTCACCTCTGCATTGAAGTTATCTAATGTGGCATCACTTAAGTGATGGGAAAACTAGAAGATCGTTTTCTACCAATGTGATGGCAAAAAATCTGCTGCCTCAGAAAAATTGAAATCTCATAAGATTGAGCTTTGAATGGGCGGTGAAGCCGTTATTGATGAGCTCAAAGTTTGTTCTGTAAGCAAATGAAAACGACACATAGCATGCTCTCATGCGACAATTCTGCAGAGGCGAAAGCCACGTATGTATCGCACGAGCACATGTTGCTGAGAAATGAGTGGCAGCGCAATTTTTATTCCCACGGTCACATGAACAAGACTTTCTTTTTTGATAACTTCAATTACGTTACAAACACCTCCGGAGTGTATCTAATCCACTTTTTCTGCAGTATTCTGAATTACGGCTTCTTTTTCCGAGCCGTTTTCAAGCTGCGAAGAAGTACGCGAAAATATTGATATCGATTATTATAGTTCCAATAGTATATGCGGATATTCCTGACATAAACATGAATACGTTGAAAATTGCTTACTGATACATTTCGGGCTTCCGCATTACTGTGGTGACACAGTCATCCCGGACCTCGAGTGTGTACCCTTATGCCAGGATTTCGCACGACCACGAGCGGCGTGCGGCGCATTGTGCGCGAGCTATGCGCGTCGCGGTAGTCGGTCTTAGAACGATTACAAGGTAATGCTAGTGGCATGATACGCAATTGACTTGTAATCGCCTCGAGACCCAACAACATGGCGCCTTTAGCTCGTCCACATTGCTTCGCTTGCGACATGCCGCAGTGCGAAATCCTGACATTAGGGTACACACCTCCGAACCTCTCTTGAGTTTAGGTAATACCTGCAAAACCACAAAGATCAAAATGCCCTCTGATTCCAAGAAATCAACAACAGTTCTCCCCCTACACGTAAAAATAACTGGCATGATGTATGTACTGGGCTGGTACATAATTAATGTGGCTTTTTCGACAATTTTATTTGGCAAGAGCAATAATAAAATTCAATTCAGCAAGAGTGTTCAAATGATCTTTCAGGAGCGTTTTCAACATCGCAGTCAGGGACTGCTTCCCATTTCGTAGTTGTCAAGACGTCAATTTCCACTGCAAAAAATGCAGAGATTTGGTATAAACTTGGCATTGTCACTCCCCGTACGGTTAGCTTTAAAGACAGCATTAGGGGTAATGCGGTAATGGAGAAATCCCTGCAAGAAGTCACTCACATGGTAGTCCTGGGCCTGAGAAGGCTATCTGTGGCGAGATTCCGGTGAAAAAGTGCGCCTCCAAGCTGTAGAAACTCCGCAAAACGCCGCAACCATGCAACGGTTCCGCTCTTGGATTCTGCGGTCCCGCTTCCTGATGACAAAATTCCCGATTGACTGGAGTGGGAGCGGTCAAGGAGATGCGGCAGGATCGGAGGTTTTGCGGCGCGCTTTCGCAGTTTTAGCTTGAAACTCACTCGAAGAAATTAGATGTCGTATTTCCGAACACTCCCCTGTGTTTACTTGGCAACATGCCAATGGGAAACTAGATCAGACTGCTCCCCTCTTGACGGACAGGTCGTCCGCGTCGAGAGTCAACAGTGGAAAGGGGGTCCTATTTCTCGGGTTTTCGGCCATCTCCATCCGTTTTTTCTCCACTATCCTGTTACTAGGCATCTCGACTTTCATATGCACTATTTCTTTTACTTTTCGTCCGACTTTCCCCTAATGCTGCCTTTAAAGAGATACTTTTATGTTTCATGTGTACGACACGTTATTGAGACATCAAAATGTAAAGCGTCTTCATACTCTGCGGAGCGTGGCTGCTTTCACAAAAAGCGAGGCAGTGTGGCAATGGTGGAGACGCAGAGACAACGCGGCCAGCCCTATTGCCTGCAGCGAGGAGTATGATGGTGGCCTCAAGCGACTGTGACGCTGAATGAGTCTACTCCTCCTGATACAGCGAAAATCCTAGTACGATTATTATATTCGCGAAAAAATGACTTAGTTATCGCTCTCGTTGTCCTACGTGAATGCGCAAAAATTAATCACTCAGATTGTCATTAATAGGATAAGAGTTTCTGCAAAAGCTCAAGCTCGGAGAGCCTGATTCTGGTCGCATTTACTTATAAGTAAGCCGTACATTGCATTGTCAGTTATGATACTTCGAATCCCTGTACCTGAGCCTCAGGTGTCATTAGACATTTTCCAGAATTTGATGCTGATGAGATTCCCTCAAGCTTTTGCTGCATATCAGCTTCTTGAGACCTTCAAGACAAGGGAAAGGGTAAATTTGGCAGATTGTGGAAGTAGGGGTGCTCAGCTGTGTAACAGTAGCGAATGAACGAAATAAAACAGCGAAAAAACCGAGGAATAGGAAAACCCCCTTATCTCTCGCCTCCCTCTGCGTCACTAGCCGGGGTGCCGGGGTAGACTGCAGACGAGCGGAGAGGCTAAATCAGCCGGCCGCGAATGATGTCCCGCCTTCTTCCGCAACTTGCCTGGCTGGTGAACTGCAGAGCGACACGATGTGCTGACGGATTGTGATAGCACCTCAAGCTGCGCGTTTCCAATGAGGGTTCGCTACATATCACCTCTTCTAAAGTGAAAGGTTTGTTTCCAAAAAAAGGTATCCCCAGTTCTCATTTTCTCCTTACCCCTCCGTGTACTTTTTAAAACACCACTTATACATATACCGCAATTTTTAGACAAACAAAGTTTTCAGGGATCAACCAGTGACGGTGAAGTGGACAAAATCGTGTAGTCTTGAGCCACGTTTAGGCCTTTGAGGAAGACGATCTGATCGAAACGCCAGGCCATCAATAAATATTCCACCTAACAACCTCGTTGGCACAACAGAAGAAGTCCTGATATAGTGTTGCGAGAGTTTAATCACCCTCTGTCAGCGTTTTCCTTCCTTACCGCCTCCAGTCAATGGCGTTCGATCTTTATGTCCCCAAAGGCCCATTTGCAGATTTCTTTTCAGTGACCTAATTTAGCCGCCCCGTTTCACGATATCTTGAGATGAGAAATTCGTCTAATGCCGTAGAGAAATGCAACACAGCCATTGTGCCTCACGTGTAAGAGCACTAAAGACGTAAATATTCTTCATACATAGCAGCAAAATATAAATGAATCGTTCCGGTTTGTCGCATGGTAATGTTCTACAAAAGCATGAGGTCACAGCCACGCAGCGGCGCATGACGTTTCTTAGGGTATCCAGAGCCCTAGGAAAAGTGCGTGAGAAATGTGAGAGGCTGATTTTTTTCTGTCAAAATAAATTACTTCAGTCTGAACTTTCCCATGTCATTTCAAGAGTTGTCAGTGATGAAAGTTGTCAAAGCTCCTATGAGGGGCTGTTTCCCCGCAGTTGTTGGATTCTCAGGCTGATAAATTAAGATTATGTCGTGGAATAAAATATACAAGGTTGTACAAATACGAATAACCACCACGTCAGCTTTCACATATTTCCTCGCTGCTCCTATGATTGGGCGATAAAGTTCCACGAACAACCCTCTATATATTGGGTAGTCTAAAAAGTTTTTTCGTATTTTAAAATACCGCTTTCTCCCTCCAAAGTGCTTTCCAGCAATCTCTTCTGTACATGCACATGTAGTACAAGTCCACACGCATCTATAGGTATTATTGTCTTCCATCTCACGGATAACCCTTTTCGGCAAAATAAACATATCAACGGTCAATCTCATTTTCAATACAAAAAGTATAAAAATTTTTTTCTTTGAATGGCGTTAGACAGGGAAAGTAAAAGGTGATAATCCGATGGAGCAAGATGAGGGCTATGAGATGGATGGGGTAGCAATTTTTATCCAAGCTCGAGAATTTTTTGGCGAGTCATTTTTTTCACTAGTGGTAAAATTTTTTTGAATTTTTCCTTTTAAAAAATTTTCGAGCTTGGATAAAAATCGCTGCCTTATAGCCCTGATCTTGCTCCATCGGATTATCACCTTTTTCTTTCCCTGTCTAACGCCATTCAAAGAAAAAATTGGAATTGAAAATGAAGTGACTTTTGATATTTTTATTTTGCCGAAAAGGGTTATCCGAGAGATGGAAGACAACAATACCTATAGATGCGTGTGGACTTGTACTACATATATATGTACAGAAGAAGTTTTGTGGAAAGCAGTTTTGAGGGAAAAAGCGGTATTTAAAAATACGAAAAGACTTTTTAGACTACCTAATATGTATTAATTATTATTATATGTATTAATATAAGCGGCAGAGTGTTTTTTGGTGTGTAACCTTGAGTTTGGCCTGAAATTCACAACTCACGTACCAGCCACTACACCATCCCGATTTTCTGAGAGTTACTGAGGTGGTAGGAAGACATCAATGGTGTGGTCAGAGCAGATAAGTGCGAAAATAATAAACAAATAAATAAATAAATAAATAAATAATATAGGTTGGCGATGTCAAAGTTTAATCGCTACATCATCATTTAAGTCTCAGGAAGATGAAAAAAGGCTGCAGAAAATTAAAGAAAATGATTCCACTGGAATAGTTTTACCGATATTCAGGCCGCTTTCTTACTTTGCAGTGTCGTCGACAGAGCGTGGCTGCGTGTCTCTGCGTCTCCGCTTTTGCCATCCTGTCTCGTTGCTTGCGTCGTCTCTGGCCCCCTTATCCGCGCCCCTCTACCTCCCTGCCTATGCGCGCAGCCACGCCCTGCCGCCGCTAAGTATGAACGCTGCCTTATCAGATTGCACCATTGCGCATTTGTGTACTATGTCAAGAATGACCCATTGCATAGAAACTGCGCCGTTCTCCAATGTTCAACTGACAATGAGCATTAGCTAGCTCCTATTCGAACATGCCGTGCTATGTACACTTCATATCCCCTGACAAAGCGGATTACCATCATCAATGCACTCCAATCGTCTATGCCATACGCAGCTCAAAAGTACATAGTGCGGACAAGTCTGGCCGGATTTGCAGAATTCGGTCTAACGAGATGCTGAAAAGTGCTACAGTCGATTAAGAGGAAATTACAGTCCATTCCGGAGCGCCTGATAAGGCGCGTGGGTGAGTGTTGAGAGTGAGTGTAGGCGGAGTGAGAGAGTTTGATATACTCTCATCCAAGTCCTCAGGCCACGCCCTACCAGGAGCTCCGAAATAGACTCTACATCCATTTTATGGCGACAGACACGGGTTGGCCAATGGATAAGGCTGCGAACGGGCGGTATCAGAGCACGGTTGGTAGTTGTTCGCCTGACAGCTGTTTCTGGCTGTTTTTTCTTCTTTTTCTATTATTATTCTGCTTAGTGACGTTCGTTTTTGACGAGATAAACGATTTCTAATGAAAATAACCCGATTCGCATGAATTCTGCACGGTCTAGCTTGAATCACCACTTTCTCATGCAGACATCTATTAAAGGAATCGTCCACGGAAAATGAGTTTTTGTGTCAGTCATATATTTATGTTGTATTTGTCTGATGTTGGCCTCATGCAAAATTTCACGCGAAAAAATGTGAATCTGGCTGAGAAACAGCACCACAAAGTGCGGTCCCAGTGGGCGGGGCCTCCGTGTAAAAGCCTCGTACCGCGTCCGCCGTGGTCGGAGACGCATTGTAGGAACAGAAGGTTCCGTAAACAGTCCCATTCTCCGTCCCCAACGGCGGCGGAAGACGGGACGAGGCTTTTACACGGAGGCCCCGCCCACTGGGACCGCCCTTTGTGGTGCTGTATCTCAGCCAGATTTACATTTTTTCGCGTGAAATTTTGCATGAGGCCAACATTAGGCAAATACAACATAAACATATGGGTAACACAAAAACTTATTTTTCGTGGACGATTCCTTTAAGTATGCTCTAACGCCACCGCGCTCTCATCAAAGCCCGTAGGCTAGGCCCAATTTAGCGGTGATATGAATTGCCGCGTACGTGTTTCTCCGTGTGCTACCTCAATGAGTATTGATCGGAGCCACGTAGCTCTATGATGTGTCATAGGCATGCGTGCGACCATGCGACACGCTCGCTCAGAAATTTATCGTTGCAGGATGTGGTGAAATGCAGATGAATCGCCTAAAGCACCTTCATCCGGTACGCGCCATGTACCAGCTATTTGCTTCCTTAACGCTGGGTCATAGTTTTGTTTCCTGAACACATAGTTTACTGCAGCCACTGTACTCCATGCTCAGATGCTGTGAAATCGTGAACGATGGCTATAAAAAACACATGGAAATGGTGAGCTTCCATAAAACTACAAATACAAATTAAGATTGCCTACTTTCGTCAGAAGTTTTATGTCCTATCCTACTAAATATTTGCCAGTATTTTTGCAAATCGCTATTGCAATATTACCCTGTGAACGGTCCCACCCGCCTTGTTATTATTGCTGTATAGTGCACTTATTTTGCTATATTTTGCGCAGCTTAATGGAGAGTTGAGCAGAGAACAATACGAAAATCACACGCATGTCACGTACTGTCAGAAGTGCAACTCTTTTGGATGCGAATGATTTGATCAGTGAACATCGACGACAAAGAGTGCAGAACCCGTTTGATGAGCTCCAGTGCAGGTGAATTGCCCACTTATACTTTCAGATTCAGTTTTTTACTTATTTTATTTGTGACACAGATAGGATATTAATTCTTCTCAGAATGAGTTGTACGCTTGGAGTAATATAAGCGTATCTAATACAGAGCTTGCTCAATTTATTTTTATTTATTATGCTGACACACCCATGGGAAGTTCTGGGACAAAGTGCATGGAAATTCTTTGAAATCGATACAATATGACTTGTGTTAATTAAGATCACAAAAAGCACGTGAATTGCGCGTCTTTTCGACAGGAGATAAATATAGAAAATTCGCTCAAAGGCAGTGATAAGGGTGATTCGACCCGAATATTGGAAGGTCATCAGATATTGGGTTGGGGAATAAGTCCTTGCGGTTTTTTTCAACCTCGTTTTTCACATTGCTTCCTTTATCTTTCGACAAAGCTTATACATGTTTTCGATAGAGCTTTTTTTGCTCTACAAAACCATACTATCTGTTTTTCGATTCCTTCGACCACCTAATATTTATGAGGTTTGGAAATGAAGTAAGCTGAAGGCAAAAAATTGGCACTTGCGCACCTCATTTTTCTCGTCTGCCATTGAGACCAAAAAATGAGTGTGCATATGTTTTGATAGAGCTTTTTCAGCTCTACAGAATGGTACTACTTATTATTCAAATCGCTCAACTTTTTGCTGTTTTTAAGATTCAGAAATGCAGTACTCGCAAAAGTGTGCACTCTGGTTATCTTCTCTTCCTCGCCTACCACTGAGATTTGAGAAGGTGTGCATATGTGCATTCGATAGAGCTTTCTTTGCTCTACAAAATGATACCACTCTTCTTTTGTATCCTCTCATATTTTAGCATGTAGGGATAAGCGTTCATCTGTTTTTCAATTCAAAATTGCATAATGAATATGATTTTTTTTGGCAGAGTGTTTTGTATCATTCGATAGAGCTCTTTTCGCTCTACAAGATACTGTTTACGGTTTTTGTTCAAATAATTTTTTGACAGTTTTTAGATCATTTAAAGTCGACGAAATCGAGCATTTTTGACACCATGTGACGAAAATGCTCGATTTCGTCGACTTATAAATGATTTAAAAACTGTCAAAAAATTATTTGAACGAAAACCGTAAACAGTATCTTGTAGAGCGAAAAGAGCTCTATCGAATGATACAAAACACTCTGCCAAAAAAAAATCATATTCATTATGCAATTTTGAATTGAAAAACAGGTGAACGCTTATCCCTACATGCTAAAATATGAGATGATACAAAAGAAGAGTGGTATCATTTTGTAGAGCAAAGAAAGCTCTATCGAATGCACGGATTTGACGACTCTAGCTTTTTTGCGCTCCTTATCAAATCTTATCAACCGTTATCAAGATGGAGCACCCACCATTACTGTCCCCGTCTTACCCCGCAAAACACTTGTGAGTATGAACGCTTCGGGACCAATGCGAAAAGCGAAACGGAATTGTCGACTCTAGCTTTTTTGCGCTCCTTATCAAATCTTATCAACCGTTATCAAGATAGAGCACCCACCATCAATGTCCCCGTCTTACCCCATCAAAACACTTGTGAGTATGAACGCTTCGGGACCAATGCGAAAAGCGAAACGGATTTGACGACTCTAGCTTTTTTGTGCTCCTTATCAAATCTTATCAACCGTTATCAAGGTGGAGCACCCACCATTAATGTCCCCGTCTTACCCCGCAAAACACCCAAAAGTGTCAGCGCTCTAGGATCAACCCGAAAGGCGAGACGACTTTGGTGACTCTCGCCTTTTGAGGCTCCTTATCAGCGCGTATCAGCTGCTATCACTTTCGGTCCACCACCGCGTAGGTCCCCTTACCACCCCCTATATCATTTGTAAAATTCAGCGTCCCAGCTTTGCTGCGACGCGATATATGAATTTCGTGACAGACAGACGGACACACACAGACATACTAAGCGAATTATATATAGTAGGACCAGTTGGATGGCGCAGATTACTGCGCGCGATTCATGGCGATGTTGTGCAAAATGGGTGTGCTCGGCCCGACCACAGCGGAGCGGAGATTTCCTTCCCTCAGCTTTCAGCTGAGCTATTGAATTGCTAAAAAGCCGAGAAGATGGCGTGATAAAAAAAAAGCATTTTGGTATCGATATACTTCATTCGCTTTGCATGGAACCCATTTTGCACGTAATCCACATGAATCGCGCGCAGTAGTGTGCGCCAGCCAACTGGTCCATTGGGAGTCTGGGTAGTTTGGAAATCGATAGTTTTGTATTCGATTGCATCGATTGGTCACAAATACATAGATCACTTGCTGAGAATCTAATTCGTACACATTGATGGTAGCCATATCCCGCTTATCGATGTTTATCGTTTTCGTAAACATGCTTCACTACTTGAAATTTTACATAGTCTAGCGGTCGATACCCAGTGTTGCTGCAAGTACCGCATAAGAAAATGATTCCGAGTGAACCGCTTGCTTTGCTATCACAAAAATAGGTTGTATCATGATTATCAATTGAGAACGCATTATCAAGAGAAACACACCACTTTAAGAACGCCAGGCATTCAGCGGTCGATACATCGGTCAGTGTATCAGAACATAAACAAAATATGTTCACACCTTCTCAAATCTCAATGGTAGGCGAGGAAGAGAAGATAACCAAAGTGCACACTTTTGCGAGTACTGCATTTCTGAATCTTAAAAACAGCAAAAAGTTGAGCGATTTGAATAATAAGTAGTACCATTCTGTAGAGCTGAAAAAGCTCTATCAAAACATATGCACACGCATTTTTTGGTCTCAATGGCAGACGAGAAAAATGAGGTGCGCAAGTGCCAATTTTTTGCCTTCAGCTTACTTCATTTCCAAACCTCATAAATATCAGGTAGTCGAAGGAATCGAAAAACAGATAGTATGGTTTTGTAGAGCAAAAAAAGCTCTATCGAAAACATGTATAAGCTTCGTCGAAAGGTAAAGGAAACAATGTGAAAAACGAGGTTGAAAAAAACCGCAAGGACTTATTCCCCAACCCAATATAAAGGTCGCGTGCTTAAGATTGTGAAAGTGAAGAGAAGACGACTGAAACTGTCATGGCCCCTGCCCATCGTTTATTTCCGAAAAGGGCGGATTAGACAAAAAAAAAGGGGAGCTAGGATATCGTCGGAGAATGCTCTAAGTTACTTCGGCCGTTAATATTCGATAAAATTTAAAAGCAGTTAAATCGCACGGAATTTCGAATGTGTCGCATAACTTTTGCGCCACAATAGTACATACATTGAGCTTTTGTTTCGAATGATGAAGACCCCTGCTAAACACTCTTCCACATCCTAGTTTCTACTGTGGATCATATCCAAGTTGAAATGCATTTCGTCTGAATCTCTATACGTCTACCATGGAACAAAATCAGCGGTTTTTTTTCAATTTCTGAGAAGTCTGAAACACTCTCTTCTGTTGTTACTCTGAGCGAAATACTCTATTGAATTCCGGAACCATCCTGCCTTTCTTTATGGTAAATTTATTTTAGAGACGGTGATAGAGGTGATTCGGGACAAATATGGAAAGATCATTAAAAACGAAAGCCGACGTGCTAGATAGTGCGAAATTGAAGAAAAAACGGAATGAAACGGTCAAAAGCGAGAAATGAGACCCCCTTCCCGCCGTTCGCTCTCAAAAAGGGCTGGTCGAGTGTAAAAAAGGATGGAATAAAACAAGTGGCAGTTGTTGAAAAAGACGGCTCTTGTGAAGGGCGTGGGCACTTTTTCTCATCGTAAAAGTCCGCCACATACAGTTAACCGATAACTTAGATCCGCACTTTGGTAGTTCTCATTACTGACATTACTCCTATCACTGCCCTCAATAGTGGTCGGTACATTTCCTACGTAGAGCCTTCACAAGTGAGTATAACTGGGAAAATGTGGAGCATTATGAATGCCTGTGCCACTCAGTTCAAGAAGACTATGCCAGCCCAACATATTTCACTGAAATTTTGACATTTCACGCTCCGTCACTTCGTCTACATTTCCGACAAGTTAGTTGGTTCACTGAATCGTCAAGTCAGTTCGTTCGTTGAAACTATAAATTCCAAAACCTCATATAGTCCTGCTCACCTGTCCACAAACTGCCTGCGAAGTAAATTAATGCATAACCTTCATCAACCACCGCTTTTTAATTCGAATAACTCTTACCCTGCAACTCTGTCGCCCATATTGGTTGCTGTCATACTCCGCATCTGCCTACGTTACAGCCAGCGGCGATGCAGAGTATAAACACGATCCTGCTCATATGATGGTAATAGAGCGAATATGAGTAAGACCGTTTCCTGAAGGTATCACTAACTATGACAAAAGAGGGACAAAATTTGCTGAGATCGATTCATGAGCTGAGTGATGGCAGCTTCAAACGATTTGAACACTTTGCCCTCTTTGTTGCTTCTAACAGTATAACCATATATCATTCACTGAACAGTATGAGAAGCTTGAAACCTGGCAGTGATCCGTTCCGAAGCCCGTCTCCTATATACGTTCTAGACCTAAAAATGCACTGAGCTGACCATTTTCTGGCGCATAGATTGCTGAATTCATCTGTTCTTTACTGTTATATGTAGAATACAAATTCAAATTGCATAGATCTTGTCCCACGGTCAACTTTTCACAAAATTGAGCCTTCGAATTATTGCGAGATTTTTCTGTATACGAAGGGGTTTAGCAATACCCTTTGTCAGGTGCCACACTTATTCAATCAATGAATACTGGAACTGACTCTATTGATATTGGGTCGAATCAGAGCGGTACACTGCAAATCATCACATACTTTTGCAAAGCTGGTCTCCCTCAATTTAACAACCTATACATAGCAACAAGTTCAGAGTGGTGTGGACATATTTGTTTATGTAAATACCAAAAACACCAGGAGAGCATTTTTGGCTGACGGTATTTGCTACCGTAACGCTTGCAGTTCGTTAGGTTGCACCATTGCTTACACGACACCTTGCTACGCCTTCGGGCGTGAATCCAATGAATTTTTTTATCATGATCACCTTTTTTCGTATACTTTTGCTTATTCTCCCATTCATTGTTTCACTTGATTCCTGTTGTTGTTGTTTCACCTAGTTCACATATAATGAATAAATGAAATACACCCTACGAGACAACAAATGACATCTTTTACGGCGAGCAATTCAGAAAGGTGATGTTGTAGATCGAAGGGGTGCGCCAGGCGAATACGGATCACAACGTCACCCTTTTCTGTGCGGGTTTCTCTACCATTTATAGCTTCTAACCTCGAATATTCGCTTCACAACATTTCTTCCCATCTTCACCTTTCTCCCGACCCCTCCCGAATCCTTTAATGCTCGGATCATCAACTGCACTTCTCAAGGATTTTTATTATATTTTTTTCGACGACAAGGTGCACTAGGTATCTTTTATAACGCTGATGTAATGAAGTTGCTGGAAGATCACTTTTACTTGAATGGCACGGGCCAGCGACCTGTTTTATTTCCCTACTAGTGTCTCTATACCACACTCATATGGGAGAAAAGAAGCACTTCGACGGTGATAAGCCAGAATAAACAAAATTCTTATCACTGGTGTTAGTCTCATACTACAAACTACAAAGACTACACGTGAACGCACAGGAGCACCGTAACCTTTTAGCGGTTTTTGCAGTGGTGACCGGTTACACGTTTTATACTTTACTAATGCAGCGGTTTTGATGTTAATCAACTTACAATTAGTGACGGCAGAATCATCAAATTTGAGTGGGGCACGGTTTCAGGAAATGCAGAGTGTTGAACAACGTTCAGTTCCGATCCGATCACCAATCTCAGTACAATAGAGCATCAATCATTGATTTTCATTCCCAGATCTACATGTATGCCTAGTGATCGGATTTCAATCGCTTTTATGCTATCTGTAACACTGGACGCTCAAGTTGTGCACTCACATGTAGTGCACCACTACTGGCTTGAGGGCACTGTCAAGGAAAATAGCTCCCCCCCTCTCTACGGAGACATGATACGACCCCCTTCTTTTGATTTCTGCAATACCAGCAACTGTTGGGGAATTGTTTAGTTGCGGTGTGTTTTAACACTATGTATTCTTACCTGAGACGAAATGATAATCATTTCACATTTCCTCACACGGGTTCGCTGTGAAATACCCTTCCTTTCCCATCTGCTCACTGAAAATTTAGATTCTAGGCTTATCGCTGACCCCTGCAGGTATACAAACCACCCTCCTGTCCGGTCAAATACGGCCTCCTGTCGGGCAATCGTCGATCCCCGCGTACCATAACTGGCATGGTCCTCGGGAGGGTCTAAACATTCTACAATTCGAAGCAGAAGCTGTGAAACTGAGAGGTTCACTATTTTGTCAGACTTTAGCTTGCGTAGGTCACTTCTAAGCCTGGGATGTTTTTGAGCTTTCTACATTCCTTGAGAGGTGTATGCGTGGCGTATTCTGAAACCGACTAGCTCGCTTAACCATTTGCGGCTGTCAAAATAGGTGCATTCTATAAATGTTCTCAAGTTGCTCGATAAACCCACAAACTGGTTGGATAGCCCAAGGATAAAACACGCTCCCAAAGCTACGTAAAAGTTTTTTAGTCACTGTCGGAGTATGAGTAACAAGTGATCATGAGTGCGGAAATGGCCGTGAATTGACCGTGAAATGCGAAATTACGCTCAGCGAGACACGTCGTGTCTCAAATTGTAACCAAGGTTGTTCGCTAATGATACATGTCAATGAAAAGGCGCAAAAGTGACTGAGGGCTCACATCACACACAAGACAATTGTTACTTCGTGGGAACACACATGGCTCCTGACCACCACAACTTCTGTGTATTTAGAGGTGGTGGGGAATCCCGTGGTAGAGGTGGCAACTTGAAATTCATGGCCCAAATGTCAGCTGGGTGCCGTATGCTATTTTTCGGTGCACCTGAACAGCATAAAAGCAGCTATGATTTTATACAAGGTCAAACGTCCTGTCTATACGTTGCATCACTACGTCGATTTTTTTTTCGCAAAACCTGGACTGTCTTCCAATTTGGCTTTGATCAGTTTTTGTGGTCGCCACAAAACTCGCTCTTAATTTTGATGCCATGAAAAAGAAGTGCGAACGTAGACTGAGAAATGTGCACACCGGACAGAACTTAATCCTCTAAAGCTACCTGGCGGCTGTGTAGCATTATCGAATTTTCGCTTTGCGACGCCACCAGCGCGACTTCCCGCTGTTGGTTGGAAATCTGCTCAGGAGGCAATGGGTTGGTTCCATAGAGGTCCTCCAAAGAACAGCTCTTTATCTCGTCATTGTCTGAAAATAATACCTTTTGTGCCCTAAAAAGGCAAAATAGTAAGATAAAAAGTAAAAGAACAGTAAGATAACATAATTACAATCCTCATTAAAAAATAACTAATTCGGTCGTAGCACTTCAAAGATATTGTACGTAGTGTGCGCAATTACACGCAAAAAAATCCATTCTATTCCGCACTTTCCCCGCTGCTCGCCGCGCGCGGCCGCGTGAAAATACAACATAAGGCTACATATCTCTACCCGGCTATCTAGTTCTATCCGAATGCGCTAAATATAATACCATTGATTCTGTCCATATTCGTGGAGGTACAGTACATTTTGGAGCGCCTCGGTGTGACCTACGGACTTGGGTAAGAGTGTATCAAACTCTCTCAATCCGCCACACACTCTCACTCTTGCCACGCACTCTCCTTCTCGTCACTCACCCCAGTCCAGGCCACGCCTTACAGGCGCTCCGAAATGGACTATATGTGGCGATGTATCTGACCATGTAACGGTTGAGACTGTGAATTGAACAACGGATAACTTTTGTACCACTTCATCTTAGCTAGTAGAAAGGAAGGTTTTGGAAGCCTAAAATAGGTAGAAATTATGCGAATTAGCGAGTTTGAAGAGAAGACTCCAACTGGCCCACATGGGTCTCCAGCCGAAAATGCCATTTCCGAGAAATGTTCAGTGATCCTGATAAAAAGGGCGAGGTGTGCCAAAACAATGTTTAAACTGTAGTTCGACCAGGTCGGCTACAACCTTCGGCGCAAATTAGTGATAAGGTTGTATCTTATTTCCTTGGACAGACACACCTCTGTTGATAGATAGGTCGGCCGGAGAAAATATAAAGACCCAAATTTGGAAGCAACACCACCCCATTCTGCGATAAAATGGTCGCTAATTCAGGTGAGCATCCCCTAATCTTTAGCCATTGCTGCTACTCTACCTTATAGACCTCATATTTCTTGCAACTTCCATACCTAAATATAGCAAATGTAGCGCGTGCGGGGAAAACAATGCTCTGGGCTAATAAGGCTAGGATTTTCAAGGGTATAGCTTTCGAAAATGCAACTTGCGCTTCGAACTCATAGTGGGCGTCTCCGAATAGTGTGCCCGATCTCTCCACATGAAGAATGTCGCGAAGAACGAAGAAGAACGTCCAAATGTCGCGTTCACCCTCATTGGTGAGAGGAAACAGCTACCACCCTTTGTAGGCGTGCAAACAGTGCCATAGGCGGTGGACCTGTGCGCGCAATCCTCACTAGACATCGCGCATAAAAGGCAAAACACCCCTACTTACGCGGTCCAGATAGATGTGTGTCATTAGGGCAGAAAATTCGCGTTGCAACGTCCGCCGTGCGAGGCGACGATGATGCATTCTTTGTGTGATCGCTTCAGGACTTTACTCATGCGTGGCCGCCACGTCGCACCATCGTGTAGCGCGCCGGACGCGGGCGCCCGAATTTTCGGTTCTAATGGCACTCCACAGCACATACTCCCTCCACCAGGGTCCACCGCAAGTCGAGGATTCCTCGACAGGGGGAGGGGTCGTATTTGACGGGAGGCATGAGAGACCGTAATGGCAGATGTCGGCGATGGTCTCAGGCCAGATGATGAGCGTAACGTGCCGTCAGCTAATCCAGTTGTGTAGGAAAATATGATAAAATTCAAGCTATCAACACAAAACTTACGGGTAAAAATACTAATGTAAGTAATGCTATGCAGTCAACAATAGTTACTGTAGAGGTCATGTAGATGTGAAAGAAGGGGGTGGGGGTCGTATTTGAGTTCCTGTTAAGGAGGAGTTCGTACTAAGACGGCCACTTTCGACCCCTGGGTGTGCCCTGCCCCCTACACATATGTGTCTTTTGCCGTCTTCGTGCAGACTCCCGCGGAATATTGCAAAATTGTACCAGTCGAGAAAGCAGCAGGGCTATTGCCAACAGTTCCAACATTCTATTCTTATCGAAGAACTTTCAGAGGCCAAAGCAATTCTACGTCCAATTTTCGACGCATACAACAAAGCTCTCGAAGACCATCAGGTGGACAAGGTAGGTATTCGAGGCAAATGAAGATGTACTTTCATTTCATTACCTAAATGTGATAAAAAACGTGGCCGCTATGATAGTATATCTTCTGAGATGCACACAAGTACCTGCTGCCATTCAACTGATTGATAATTTAGAGCTTGGTTTGCTTAGGCATTAATCACGGATCCAATCCATGGAACTCTCATTTCGTGACAGAGCTCCTTGTCATTATCCCGTCTTCACCCTTCATTTTCGCACTGAAACATATAGTGAATGCTTCTCCTGATACAGTAATTTCTTCGATATTCTGTGCTATAGATCAGCTTATCCTTAACTCTACCCCTAAAAGCACAGATTAGATTAGCCACTTGCCTTCTTGGGGCAGGTAGACCTTTGGACAACTGCCGGGATTACTCCTTTGTTACGGCGTGACAGCGCATCCTCACGGCGCTATGCTCGCACGAATTCCACCAAGCCGCGCCCCCCCCCCCCCAACCAAATCACTCCTGGCGGTGTAGGAACCGCTTTTCAAAGTGGCGTTTTCGTGGCGAAGGAAGTGTGCAAACCATCACGATTATATAAAATAAGAAAGAAATTCTGATGGTGAAGATGACCTCTGCGGAGCGAATTAGGTGATGTCGTTGAAATTCGAGTGATACCACTAAGCAAAAACTCGTTTCTAGGCTGCCTCATTTCTGGTGTTCCTAGGGTTTTCCGTTATTTTTTACTCTGATGGATGAGTCAGAATCTTTGCTATCAGTAATGGGCACGATAACACGATTTATCGCATGATGTGACTTCAAATTCAAGCAAAACATTTTTCGGCAGACTCATGAGATAACCAATCTTTTTCATGCGACGGGCTCTGGCATCTCCAACCGTCCAGAAAAATCTGTATACGCATTTTTCAAGGCCGCGTTCATGCTTTGCGGTGCCGGCGACGGGACGTGCCTGCATGTCTCTGCGTCTCCGCCTATGCTACACTGTCTTGTTGCCGGCGTCGTCTCCGCACCTCATCGTGCCACGCTGACTGCGAACGCAGCCACCCCCTGCCGGCGCAAAGTATGAACGTGGCCTGAAAGCACCGTTCGCGATAATTTGCCTATTCCGTTTACATCCGTTAGCAGATATCCCCTTCCGCAACTTCAAATGGTGCACCCTCAATGCAGCACTAAGGTGAATAGTAAGCGTGTAGAGTACCCAAGAGTAAAATTGCGTCCACCTAATAAAGATGACCGACACTGCCCTACGATTTGACCAGTGGATCAACGATGAAAATTATGTGAGGGAGGACTCTTGCTGTCGTGGGATGGATGAAATCATAGTAGGAAAGGCAACGCTCTTAGGGTAAAATGATTAGTATCGCTGAATTACTGTTAATAAAATCAAATAAAAATTTGTCCTGATGCCTACCGCCAAACTGTGATCTCGTCCAGACTAAATTCGGGGAACCATATCTTTCAGAGTTCCGGGGTTTTCCGATTTTTCTTCACTCGTGCATTCCTTAGCACCTCTAAAATCACTACTGAGATCGATAACCCACGAAGGTCATCGTAAACTGTGCGTGTACAGGACGCTTTCCTTGTATAGTGGGGGAAGGGGAGGGGGGGAGGAGAGGGGCTGACGAGGGCGGTGTTAGGGTTCTAGTTCTTTACAAGGAAAACTAAAGGGAATTCAAATTAGTATTTGCAGTATAATTCGGGGAGGCAAGACCTACTCACTTTCAAGTATAACCAATCAATGCAAAGAGTTATAGGCAGCTGGCTACTATCTCCCGGACGCGGCGTTGATCCACAAGGGGAAAAGTTGTTGCTATGGACGAGAAGGTGAGATTTTTCGGAGAATGCAGATTTTGGTAATATTTCCAGGCAACTCATCGCCTGCTTACAATTACTTCGCCTTCTGATCGACCCCACTTGTGGAGTACTCAATTCTTGACAGCGTGACACAAATTAGGCCGCGTTCATGCTTTACGCACCGACGCCGGCACCGGCAGCGACGGCGTCAAAATCATGTGCCCGCCGCCAATCACGGCGGTGCTCTGGTGACACACATGATTTCGACGCCGTCGCTGCCGGTGCCGACGTCAGTGCGCAAAGTATGAACGCTGGGATTGGAACAAGTTTGGGATGTGTGGGGCATGCGACAAGAAGTAAAGAGAGCACATGGACCAAGTTAAGCTCCGCCCACGGTAGAGGGAGCGTCCTTGGAAAATTCCGTTTTCGGACCGAGAAATTGTTGATTAGGTTCCAATATGACCCAAACTTGGGGGTGGGGGGCGAAATGGATTACGGTTAGGAACGAGTTTCTGAGCCATGAAAGAGGCTTAGGCACATTGGGGAGGGGACATCTTTGGTGGTGGGCGGAGCTTGGACGTTTCATGAAAACAACCTGTGGAGATGGCGACAAGTTTGGAATGGGTACGACATGGGACAAGGAGTAAAGATCACTTATGGATCAGGTTGAGCTGCGCACGCGGTGGGCAGAGCGTTATTTGGTAATGGGTACTGAATAAGTTTATAGAAAAAGGCAATTTCGATCGAGCTACTGGCGTCCTAGTATCACGCACACAGTAGTGTGCGCCAGCTTACTGGTATTTCAATAATTCAGTTGCGATTGGTACCAGTACATGGAAACGTTTAGAAGTGAATGAAAAACACTTACTGAAATAAAATGCAAAGAAAATCTGCACCGGCGAGGATCCAACTTACGGTCCCTATTCTGCAAATCCGAAACATCACCCAGTGAGCCATGGTAGCCGATGCTAGCACAGCAAAAGCCGTGCTGATGGCAAAGTGCCTCGCCAATGAGGTGTCACAGGCAAACTTTGACCCCTCCTTACTCGCTTCAGAATGGCTCTTTGCAATTTTGGTTTTCACAGTTATAATCATTATTCGGGGCTCTATCGATCAATCCGGGTCCCATTTCCAAAGTTCCAAGAGATGCTGAAGTCCTTTCCTTGTGAGAAGTTTCATGAAAAAATCAGAATTATGCTTAGGTTGTTTGTTTTCAGAAATCAAGAAGGAGCTGTTGAAGTTTGATGAAATGATGGGAAAAGCGACAACAAAGGTGAAAACAAAGTATATTTCATTTTTTCTTCAAAATCCATTCCTCAAGCAATCACTTTATAGCTCATTGATGACACATATCAAATGACACCAGAGTACATAATCATCAGTGCTGGTTACCAGACAACAAGCGAGAAAATCGGCACCGTTAGCGGTAAATTCACCCAGATTTGGAAGAAGTCTGGCAACTCGTATTTGATCTATCACGATGAATTTGATATGAATTAAAGAAATATTCGTCAGCTTTGACTATATACAGTACTTGCAAACATAAACAGTTCAGCTTTACATGTGTTAGGATGGCAAATGTGGTGTGAAACAAACGATGCGCAGATCAAATCTCGCCACCGTCAATCACTTGTTTCATCGCCCTGAAACGATCACCTGTAGGGTCAAACATCGTGTCAAAGAAATTGGCTGCCAACATGACCACGTTCGACAATACAGTCCCACCGCTGGAAGTATTGCTGTGCGACCTCCTCACCTCCTGCAAAATGGAGTCCGAGGGAAGGTTGGAAGGTTCACCTACCGAAAAAATCGTTGTCTTAGCGCTTCGCCGTGGTGGATGTACACTCGAAGTACGACAGGTCGGCGAGGTTCGTGATGCTTGGGCCGCTTTCATACTTTGCAGAGACAGAGCGTGGCTGCGTTCACATGCAGCGAGGTAGGGTGACACAGGAAAGGTGCAGTGGCGACGCAGGCAACGATACAGAGTGGAACAGGCGGAAACGCAGAGATAGGCAACCACACCGGCTGCTAGCATCGCAAAGTATGAACGCGACCTCAAGCCCCTGACACCTCCAGTCTACAGTAAGACCCTCACAACGCGCGACGACGCACTCCGCACTGAGTAGTGACCCAACGTCGCGTCTCTTCACCTGATCCGGACAGAGCCACCAACGGCTTCACGCCATCCACAAACAAGCGAATGTCATTCACATCATATTATTATAAATTTATATTTCTTTCCACGTCAAAAACAACACTTTAGAAGATATAACTTCACAAATATACTTATCAGAACTACCGCCGTTTTCGGGGCGGGCGGTTGAACCGGCATACAAAACGTCTCTTTCCAACGTCAATGCTAATTCTGACTGAAAATTATCAATCATTTGATCACGACGTTTTGCATCCTAATTCCAGAAACAGACCTAAATGCGCTGTATATACAATAAATAACAAGGATACATATCATTCTAGACTAGGCGGACGACTCAATCTCACAGACGGACAACAGTTTGTGAGATCGCATAGAATGAAAATGAAAAGTAGAGGAAAACAGTAGGAAGCAATGAATGCCGTAGGAGACTATAACACAAAGTCAGACGACACACGAAAATTCGTAAAGCCAAACAACACGCTGCTTCTTCTCAAATGGAAATTCAGAATGAACATTTTTTAACACGAGATAGGCATCGAAATAACCGGCTCGAAACTCGAATGGTTGTCCTGATCAGAAGAGAGATTATCATAAGAGCTCTTTGTGAGCTTCAAACTACTACACAAACGACCAGAATTAACACAAACTTACAGATATCATAGAAATTAAAAACTAGTATATGCGAACATGCGACTAAATATTATCACTGCTATGCTGCTATGTTAACTTGTCCAATTCTGGATAGCTTTGGAACCTAGCGTACCGTATATGCTGGATAATGAACAGAAAATCTTAAAAATATAAAAAGCCCCATAGGCTAACATGATAACGATTTGATATTCAAGGCTGCTTCTCCTACTGTATATTCGGAGCTGTATTGTTTCTGAAATGTTACAAAAAATGGTTGGGAGTGAGAGATCGCTAACAAACGAAATTACCCACGTGAATGCAGCATGGTATCCAAAATAGAAATCACTTCAAAAAACACATGTAATCAAAAACTCAGATCAGGAAATACCAAACGTGACAAATATGACAAGTAAACGAGTCATTTGATAAATGAATGAGGTAGATACGTGTAGCCTTGAAAATCATCATACATTTTTTACTCCGCCTTATCTGCACTGGTGTCTTCGTCCATGTAATATTGTTGTAAGCGGACATGCCAAGCAATCGATGCACATGCTGATATCGTACGAAATTGGTGGACAATATTTCGTGGCAGGAAGTAGATGTCGTTGTGATGAAGCTGTAAAAGCATGTAAATCTAGTAACTTTTATGAACCATTAACATATCTATCTGAGATGCAAGAAGTTCAAAAAATATGAGTTCATCTCCATTGAACACCGTAACCATTGAAAAGAAATGCTCATACAAGAGATTCCCTTCGCTGCTCTTCTATCGAAAATGCGTCCTACACGTTCTTGCCTACTTCTTCACAAAGATCCAATTGAAAAGGAATGACGGACAAGTGGAGAGAAAGCTAGAAAGACTCTCCAAAGAAAAAAAACTTCAGTCAATGAGTCACATTGGCAGAGAGCTTTTGCGTACGATTTCGTTCTATGAGGAGTTAATTGTAACGATTAAGTGAGGGCGATGCTAAAAACTCGTGACCCTAACGAAATCAGAGTAAGTTATTGTTTGGTGATTCAGTATTTTGTGACTGATGTTTCACCAAACTCAGATCATCGACGAGCTTTAACAGTTACATCCATATGGTTGTAAATTCTACATTTTGCCTTAAGATTTGTTATCTTTATTTTTTTCGGTCATACAGAGGACATCTATTTGCCATTGTTACGTGATGAGGTGCAGCTAAGATGCACACCCTCTATAAGCTGGTCCGGTCCACTTGCCCAAACCTCCCTAAACCAGCACAAAAAGCATATATTGTCGTGCAGAACATAGTTTTTTTTTGTTAACAATCTATATCTTCGCCAGAGTTTCGAAGACAAATGCCTCAAACCCGACTATTTCGTCGACTTATTGTATTGCAGTGAAAATGATCTTGTTCAAATCGCACGATTACGGTCGGGGATGCAAAGCATGGAATATATTAGGCTGTCCCAACTGTAGGATTTTTCCTGGAAAAAAAAATCAATTACTCTTGCTTACTTCGAGGCACGTCTAGGCGATTCGGAAATATGGTAGAAGGTTCTCTAAGCTTTCTAACAGAATATATATTACCCACCAGTCCGTGGAGAGAGCTACAATGCCCGTAGTCGGTACCCACCCGACACGCGGTGTCATCTACTATAAGTGGTCTTGCGGCAAAAAAGCAACGGAAGCTTGTGATTCCATCTCGCTGCATTGGGCAAGGGATGTGTGAGCTACGAGACCGTGCACCGCTGGTTCATCACCTTCAGTAACAGCGAGATGGACATGGAAGACAAACCACACTCAGGACAGTGTACTTCTAGGACGCAGAAGGAATGCTTTCACAAGAGGTGCTGGTGCAAGGTGAGACAGTCACCGCTGCCGTATGCACCCACCAGCTCTGTCGCTGTTCGAGAAAAGCGCAGTAAAAGGTCCGCGGTCACCCTACTCCATGACGATGCCCGCTCCCATTTCGCGAAAAGTACCAGGCCAAGCTACAGGAGCTCGGCTGGGATGTGCTGCCCCACCCGGCACACTCTCCAGAGATTGCCCCTTCTGACTATCACCTTACCAATCATCTTGAATCCTTCCTGGCCAAGAGAAAATTCGTTGATTATGACTTGATTGCAAAGGCGATCGCTAACTTCTTCGACTTTCAGAACAAACAGTTCTGGGAGGAGGGAATCAACGATCTACCTATGGAGTGGTAGAGTGTTGTCGATAACAATGGTGAGTAAGCGGTTGCCTAATTTGTTTGTTGGAAGAAAAAATTATGAAAAGTGATGATCGAAAAACCCTACAAGACTTTTGGGACAACCTAAAACATCCAGCAGAGGAAAAATAAAAGCAGAATGCAGACAACCACAGTACCCCTTTCGACATTTCGGCTTCAAGCGATGCAACCGATTCCACATTTGATGGTGAACAATGAGTAGCGACATATTTTGTCTCCAAAATCTTCGATCTTTCCGTGGCGCGCCCTTGACCCTTTTATCGAAGTTGAAAAAACAAAATGCATTGCAAAACGAGAGAGAATTTGTTGTTAGGTCATATGAGATTGCTACTTTTATTTGAATGAGAATATTCCACCAATGCCCAACACAGCCACCAGTGCTTCCCAAAATCGGTATTTTGCAAAAGTTGAACATTTACATGACTTTCTCATGCTTAACTCGCTCTTTGAGTGCGCCCATACCTCGCCCTTGATATTTGTTTACATACGACTTCAGCTGCATCCATCAAACAATTAAGAAAGAAAAATGAAGTGAAACTGAGACCAGCGAATTTTTTCAGTGGAACAAATGCACCTATAAACAGGATAGAAATTCCCTTCAAATGCTCATCTATTAATGTTCAAACATGAACATTGTAAAAAAATACCTGAAACTTCGAATATCGGACACCTTCTCGTCGAAGCTGATTCAGCTTTGCTTCCTCAACCCATTGGACACACTGAAAGTGAAAAAACATACATGAATGAATATGCAAAGGATAATTCTGAATCGAAATCGAGAGAGGGCTACCTGAGACATAGGAGGCTCATACAGATCGAGCTGCAATGTTTCGACAATACGCTCAAAATCTGCAGCATGGAAACATACAACATCCTTGACAGCTCTTCGAGACGGCCTAAAAATGGATATTGCGTTACATGCTATGCTAGATTGCTGTTCAATAGAAATTCTATCTCGAAATGCTTCAACATCATAAAAAAGCAAAACTAAACATAAGTAATCAAAATGGCTATGAAAAGCTGCAGAAAAATTCTAGATTTCCTACTTTTCACTGGGTGCGCGTATTGACTGTAGAATGCCTACAGCAGCTGTCGTTTTGCGTTCTAGACCATCACCGACGTGATCAGCATGACAAGGCGTGCGATCCTCGAATAACAACTCTCTACGCTCGTAATGCCTGAATCAGATTAGATGCAAATAGTGACTGGGCGGAATAAATAGTCAATATAGCGCTGTAGCAGGAAGCTACGAATAAAATCAATTATACAGAAATGCTCAAAGATTAAAAATTTGTAAAGATTACCGAATTGCAAGCGAATGCCCACGCCCCGCTTGCATCGCCTTTCTTCGCTTGCTGTCACGTTCGTCTTTCACGTCATCCGTGCGTATTAACTGAAAACGACCTCGTTAAATATTAAAGCCGCGCTCGAAAAGGACAGTCACACGTGCCCTCACGTTCATACGCACACATGCAAGGAGGACTACTAGAAGTGACCGATCGAAATTACACTGGGAGACAAAAACAGTAAAATAGCAACAGATGGAACACAAATGCAATATATCACAGTTTAAAACAAAAGGCAAACTCGAACCTGTTCACCCGGACGGACCCAGAATATTGGGCCATCGTCGCACTCCGTGACGGTGTCGAGATGCAGCGCTGACCACTCACCCCATGGCATGATCGGCCGTAGAATCTGAAAGTAGCAGAGGTTTAAGTGCAGTTCCATAGAAAATGCAAAAGAGCATGAAGCAAAAAAGTGGATGCAAACGATTACAGCGACCAGCGTGAACAGCAGAAGAAACTAGTCGGCTTTAGATACCCCACAATTTTATCCGACTAAAAAATTGCATGAGTCAGTTTTAGCCGCCCCACACTTTTATCCAACTAAAGAATGCAGGAATCGTGCACTTACTGGAGATTTCTCCAATTCCCCGAGCAAATCGGCGAAGTAGTCTCCACATTCTTCCTGTTTTGCACCAACCATTGACACTGAGTGCATTGGGCCACATCTGGAGAACACTTCATTGCAATTTCATAAGGCAGATTTTATTGTAAAACAGACCGGAATGTTCCATGATGACAAGTTTCCATGACTTGTTTGTAATACGTGTTGAACGACATAGTTTCGACGAGTTGTTTATTTGTTAATGATCCAATCTGTAATATCAGGCCCACCTAGAACTCGTTAATCAGCGTTATTTGCTTCTCCATATTTGTAGATGTTTTGAAATTTCTCAAGAAGTGATCGACATGAGTAGCGCAATGAGAACAGAGTTATAACGAAAACAGATCCTGTACCTCAGCTTAGCACCACACTATGGGTAATTTTCGAACCGTATCGAGATGCGCAACGACGTCCCTTCTCCCCAGTTTTCAGAAAAATAATAAAGATCATTGAACCAAACCCTATATTTAGCCTGAGCTGTGATGTGCCGCTGTAAACGTAAAAGTAGCTATTAACTATTTACCAAAGCGCTTTGCGCAACGCTCACCCCATCCATTATATACACTCTAAGATAAATACGAGGAAACCCACTAAATAAAGTTGAGAAAATCTACAATGTGCAAAAATCATCTAATAGAATGTCAGAATCAAGAATCAAGAGAAAGGAAAATAACTCGCAGAATACCTCACCTTTACCGGCAAATGAGGATGCTTATCGTGTAGATATTGGAAGACATCCTGAAGATAACAGATAATGTATATAACTAGAAGGTTCGATGAATGTTATGGTGACTTACAACAAGATATGAGGCAGCATTTTCAAGGACACCGATAACAAACACAGGAACTCCGTTAGACTCAGCTAGTCCGAGGCGTATGAACTGCTTGGCAAACTCCATCCTTAAAGGGCTTCAATACCAAAAAAAAGTTTGACAGAGTACTGGCGCCAAGAAAAAGATCCTATTCACGAAACCATGAAAATAGTAGTAGTAATAGTGAATCTTGGCACTCAGCATGACCCAACATTACAAACCTTTCTTCTGTGTCGAAATTTTTGCGAATATTATTCCAATCCGTCCTTAAAATCGACGCGCCGCCATTCGGATGCGTATCAACAATGACGTACTTTCGAAACTTAAAAAAAGTTATACACTTCAGTCGAAACGGTGGAATAAAGACACACAGACAGAAGGCCCGACAAGCGAAAGGTAGATTAACAGAAAACCACTTAAACTTCGAAAAGAAGACCAACCTTATTGGAAATCCTCGGCAGCTTGTCTCGCTTTTCGCTCTTCACTTCCTTTGTTTCACTGCTTACATCACTGCTCTCTTTGACAACTTTAGCAGGGCTGTCACAAGAGTTACTCTCAACAACACTACTGGTACCATTCGTGTAAAGAATAGAAGAAGTGGACGGATGTACAGAATGAAATTCGCTCTTTTCCCTGAAAAATAACTGGCACATTTAAATGTCTTAAAAATGAGAGCGCTAAGAAAAACGATTTAGCTAAAAGGATCTCAGTACAAAAAAAGATATAAGAATACGCACTCTTTAACTTTGCTATATTTACTTGGATCCTCTCGTTGTCCTCGCTCAGAACTGCATGATGTAATCTCACAAGAAGGGCGCTGTTCGTCAATGACAATCTGAGAAATACTACTCAAGTCTAGACGAAGAATTTAGCAGAACCTTCAAACACTCAATACCTTCGGCTTAAGCTTTTTCGAGGGCGATGCCGCCATAAATGAAGTCGAGGAAGATGTGGATGGTCCAATGCTTGTACTATTCGGCTTGCGTGGCGTTTTACTGGGACAGCGCATGTCCTTGCTCGGAGTTGAACTCTGAAGCTAAACCGATAGAGGTTAAGAGACAATGAAAACCGTTTACAAGGCAACAAGGCAAAACCTTCAATATTGTATTAAAAAACAGAACATATTCGAAACATGTCGAAGTAGCTCAAAAAATATCAGTCGCGAGGAATGCCTTAAGAATCCAAAGAATAACTTGAGTCCTAACAACAGTACAATATGTGAAATAACGGGCAAGCAATCGAGGAAAATAGATAAGCAAGAAAAGACGTGAAGGATTGAAGTAAATATAGACAGCTAACCTTAGACACTGAAATGGAAGCACCATTTGAATGCGATGTCTTCTGCCTTTCGTGGTCTCTCTTAATGTCGGTTGAAATACGCTCATCACTACGTCCCACTTCGTTCACTTCAGTCTTAATCCTGGCTTGTACCTTATTGGGCGAACCGTTCTCCCTTTTTGAATCCTTTTCAATTAGTTCGGTTCTAGGAGGTTTCTTCTCGGGTGTAGAACACTTTCTATCGAAGAATGGCATCATCACATCAATCCCGTCACGTTTGGAGGAAGGTGTTTTCGTAGTGGCTCCTACGTCACACCTGATATTTTCTCCTTCACTCCGTGCAGTGCTGCCACCAGAAGGCAAGCTTTCCCTTCCTGCAGCTGGCCTCCTGAATTTCTCCTTCGAATATTCAGATACACTTCGCTCAAATTCGTCCAATGTCCCATTCGACAGGGGAGTAACAGTCGCAGTCTCAACGTGATTTCCATGAGCTAGCACAGAGCCAGTTTGTGTAGCATCATTTCTAAGTGGCTTGCTAATGATGATGGCAGTGGGTGCGGGGTCTCTGTCTTCCGTATCACAGTCAACTTTCATGAGTAACTCCAAATTCGCAGCAGAGATATCAGACTTCTTTGGCGTCTGCACAGTTTCACGTTCTATTTGTAACTCCGCTTTCAGCAACACAATCTCTTGAAAAACCAGGCACCCGTGCTGAGAAGTGGGCCTCCGCCGTAACTCTACTCTCGTTTCAACTCTACTATCCGGCAACCGCTCGACATCGTCTTCGATATTTCGAACAGGAGAGCAATGCTGGAATGAAATTCCTTTACGAGTGAAAAACCAACCGAATGACGGAATGGCATAACTACACCCTGCGTAAAGTATTCTAGATTTTTATATGTAATTAGAACGACAATACTACTAAAGACATTGAATGTTTTCCATGGAGATTAGGGAACTACTGTGAAAATGTGGCTATTGTGAATTTCTACTCTGTCACAAATTCGAGGATAGATTATGTACCAGCAACAAACATTATGAGCAAAAAACCACTACCTCCTGCTTTATCTGCTTCGATTTGCGATCATCCAGGAGAGGAGCAGTGTCCGCGTTAGAAGTCGACTCTTTTTCGAACCTCGGCGGAATATCACGTGACTTCTGCAACAGTGAAACTGATCTGAATTCGAAAACCGAATATGAGCCTAGAAATCACCTCCAAGCGTTTCCTCGGACTCGCTTTCTGTTGTTTAGAATGTGAATTCGACAAATCCACAAGAATGGGATCGAAAGCAAGAGGACCCAAGGTTGGAACCTAAGATAAGAAAAATGGAGTAGCAGCAATGTTAATGTATCGCAAAATCAAGGAAATCATCACCACAAAATACCTTTGGCTGCTGCTCGGGTAAGGCGTCATCCCTCTGCATCGATTTCTCTGCAGCACAACCATGGTTGTTTGAATGAGAAATAGTACTGGCTTCACAGTTATGAGGATCACGTGGTAAACATCTCGTGGATGGATCCCGATTGACCCTGCCGTCTGAGGTGCCCGGTGCTTCAGCGATTTCAACTTTTGCAACCTCTGGTGAAGAAACCGGAGCCTGTTCCATAGGAATCCTTTGAGAAGATGCAGCAAGCTCTGGTGGTGGAGGTGGAGGTGGAGCACAGTGTGAGGGTGCCTTAGCAAATTGTTCTTGTGCCAATTTCTCGCGTTCCTCAAAATATGTCATCCTTTCGAGAGAAAAAAATCAAATCGGAAGTGCAAAACATCTCGACTAGCAATGAAAAAGGATTAGATAGCTACCTTTTGTAGCTCGAGCTGTTTTCGCCTTTCTTGCTCCTTACGAATTTGCTCTTCGATCTTCCTTTCGAGTTCGAGCCTTCTCTCTTCATTCATAGGCTGAAAAATTCCAGTTTTTGCGAGAAGCAGACAGCTTTCGTGTTTTTCAACACAGCGTAAAAAGCAGTAGGATGAACCCACAATTTCCTTCTTAGGTGGTTTTTGAGTGGGGAAGTCCGATATAGTAAGTTTTACTTGAGCCGATGCCGGCGGGATTGTCGGTTGAATCATTGCTGAAAAGCACAGTATAACGATATATACACTGCATTTCATATCTATAGGTCCACCCCAATATTTCTGATTACCGACGTCCTTCTGAATTCTAAAAGGCTGTGATGATAACCAATGAATTTTTCGTACCGGAATTCCCTAGATAAAGTGTTCTCAGGGAATTTCGAGCACAAGAACCCTTTTTATAATGAATAGTCCTATTTCCACCGTTTCAAAACTATAGGTCCATACCGCGATTTCAGAAAATTTATTACGAGAACAAGCAACAACTGAGCAATTAGTAACTTGTAGGTCCTCCTTTATTCGTAATGACTTCAATCAAACGCTGCTGCATGCTCCATGCTAGATTTGCTTAGACGGTTGGATCGAGAGCAGTCCACACTTAGACGATGGACTTCTTCAACTTTTCAACGGAATCATACTGCTTGGCATCGCTGTAGATCTTTTGCACCATGATAGTCCATACATTTTCCATTGGATTCAGGTCAGGAGAACGGGCCGGCCATTCGAGAACGTCGATATTCCTGGCTGCAATCCACGCCGTAAATGGATTGCAGCATTGTCGTGCATGAACGTGAACGACTTAGTATTGAGGCGACGTAGATACAGAAGGAGATGGTCTTCTAGGACCTCCTGGTAGTCCACCGAGTCCATGTGGCACAAAACGAAGGCCAGGTCGAGAAGTCAATTCTCGCAAAGGGTACCCCAGACCATGAGCAAACCCCCGCCAAAAGATCGTCTCAAGAAAGACGGTGGTTCTTCACGCATATCCCGCCAGTACTGCTTCCCGCAGACCGGCCCGTCGAGATTAAACTTCTTCTCATCGATCCAGATCATCCTAAACAAAACAGACCTATGCAAGGCTTCAAAAGGTGGAAAGTCGCAAGTACCGTGCCTTGGACCAATCTCTTTCGATGTTCTTAGTCGCAAATTCAAAGCGAGCCATCTTGTGACGTTCTGTGAGCCTCGGGACTCGCTTCATAGTCTCTCTAGTGAGGTTTCCAAAGAAGTGAGAGACGCTCCATGAGGTTGCTCCGTTCACAGAAAGAGACATTTCGGCTCGCACCCAATTGAGGCACATCGTGGAGTTCGACAGAAGGCGTCCAGTCATTCTCTAATCTTGGCTGGAGAGCTTCCATGGACGGCTACTAGGGTTCTCCTCTGCGTAATGCTCTGGATCTTGCAGGTAGATGTTCACGCAATTGTGTGACCGACTTGTTCTAGCAGCGATCTTCCTCCGTGACCATCCAGCTTCGACGAAGCTGCACTCGAGCTTGTTCTTCCGGGTAAGACGCGTACCGCCAGGCATTGAGAGGATAATGTTGACCACGACCGTATGCATGCCCAAGTTCAGATTTGATTTCATAGTTGTGGTGAAATGGGAATTGTTCATCAGTGGACCTATAGTTTTGAAACGGGCAAGATTTAGCTTTTGGAATAACAAAAAACATTTCAGAGTTTCGACATTCTCGAAAACACTTTTTAGAAAACTTTCGATGGTGAGGAACTGAGTAATCCATGTTACAGCTTTTCAAAATGTATGGAGAGTCTATAAGCTGAAGATGCAAGGGTGGACCTATAGATATGAAACGCAGTGTATGTTCTCCACCCACGAAGCATTAGAATACTATTTGAAAGTGAAACGCAAAAGAAACTTTCTGAACGAACATGAACATTGCGGCATCATCGGCATCGGTGGTATGGGAGGACAACCAGGGAAAAACATAGGTGGTGGGTAGAAAGGTGGAAAAGACATCCTGAACAAAACGCTCTGATCACTATACAGACTACAGAAACATTAAAAGATGAGAGTTGAAGAATGCCCTTACATCGGAGGCGGAGCAGCATACGGCGTCGGTGGGACAACTGCTACCTGAGGAGGATAACCTGCAGGAGGAATTGTCGCTATTGGGGGCGGTACAATAGGTGGAGGTGGCACTTCTTCTTCGCAAGGTGGCATTGGAGGTGTTCGCGGCCCTCGAGGTCGATTCATCCTAAAAAGGTAAACGAACAGAATAGAATCACCTTCCACACCTGCTTCAGGGGCTTAAAATTACTTATACTCCCAAAAAGGTTCAGTGGAATCATTATTCATCAATATTTTTAGCTTTCCACTGTAATTCACGTATTCAGTGACCTTCAACTCGAAACGCTTTCGATGTTCGAATACAGCTTCACTTTTCATCGAACCGATCAGCAAAGCCTTCCACGACCAATTTGAAAGCACCGCATTTGTTGAAAGCAGCGCAGAGACATTTAAGGGCAAGCGTGATGTTTTTGTGTTTCATTGATCGTAACTTTCACCGTCACCTTAACGGGTCGATGCAAGGGGAAGCACGCACCGAGGTTGTGCAACCGCACAACCTCACTCTCAATGAGCCACAACATAAAAATACAATCGAAACCTTTCAGAATTGAGTCTGTTCGCCTTCTCCGTGCTTTGTTGTAATTGATATGATTTGGAAACCCGTTTTTAGTGCACTAGATACGTTGGTGTATTTAGGCCCAAGCAAATCTTGCCTCGTATAACAAATCAGACATCAGACAATGTGAAATTGATACAGAAAAACCGCAAAACTATACGTTCAAGTCATACCGCTTTGGTGGAGGAGGTGGTGGAGGACACAACGACGATATTCGACCATTTCCGCTCTAGAAATCTCTGTTATGATGATGAGAATGAAATGATTCAGAAAAGGACTACTTACATTGGCCGGATTCATTCCAGTAGCGTAAGGTGAAATGACCATGGGATCAACGCATGGCTAAAAACGAGAGGTAAAGGTTATCTTACAAAAAGCAACCAGTTGAGTGAAAACGTGCTCAAACCACAAATTTAATTAGGTAACACACCTTCGGTGGCTCGATCTGAGGGCATGGGCGGGAACTACTGTGCGCTGGAGATAACGACTGAAAACGATTTTTGACATAAATGAAAGTGCACAACCTACAAAACAATTCGACTTCACTTTTACGACCCATTATGCGCATATTTCAATCCTAAGAATACTCGTTTCGATAGCCCTTCCGCAACTTCATCTATTTCCCAGTGATTCTCCTTCTGTTTTCCCCATGGTTCTTGTTTTCCTCTTCTTGAGTTTTCCGCAAGACGCAGGATTCAGCTTCAAATTTGAGAGGGATCCTTACAACCCCTCTAGGGCACTAAAATGTGGCTATGCCGCATTTCTGCAGCTCATTTCTGCAATGCGCACTGTGAAAACATTGCAAAACCACCCTACTGGATCCTTTGCCAACGCTGTGATCAAAACAAATCATTTTATAGTCGCTATGAAACGATGCTGATAGTGGATGAATCCAACAACAACACTGTTTTTTCAGCGTAACCGAAAATGCGCGCAGAGCGAAATGCGTAAGAGGTGATCGGTATCGCAGAGCGCGCGATTTCCTGATTGCTTTTCATGTGCAATGTGCATAAATTCCATTTTTGCTCACCTCACCGTAACTATTCTGCACTAACAAACCCCCAGAAGGTAACATGGATCTATTTACTTTCTTCGATTTCATTTGTTTCCCGACTCCTGCCATTCCATTTATTGACTACTCAAGAAGGCCAGAACTCGCACCTCCACAACCTGCGCACAGTTCGAAGTAAGCAATACCAAAAAATAAACCGAAAAAGAGGATGGAGAAACAACCAGCCAAGAGCCCAGAATGTAGCAATCTAAAACTTTGAAGGGTGTATAGTATGAGCGTATTTTTCTGTGTTTTATGAGCTGAATAGCGCTACAACTTGGATGGCACGAAAAGACAACCGTCGCAAGAATATTTCACTTCAAGAAGCACGGTATTCCTTTTACACATGATTGAAGAAAATGTGTTAAAGAAACTCTAAATGGTAAGAAGAACATGGAGTAAGTACATAAAAGTATTTAAGCGCAACTTTTGAACGCAGCTGGAAATTCGTGACAAACTGTGCAACGAACCCTCTCAAAGCTCCCGTTCTGTAATCTGCGACGTTTTCTGGCATTCTCAGCTTCGCTTGGCGCCGATGATGAACTTGAGTCGCTATCGGCTCCTCGTTTTCCATTCCGATGATAACCGTCCCGCTGAAATACAAAAAAATACAGGGCTATTGCCCCTAAAGATAATCAAACTAATTAGCCACCAAGATTATTGGAAATTATCCCCAACTATTCATCAATTACGATTTCAACGAACCTCATGATGCGGAAAACCATTGCTATCTCGTATGATACTTGCCATTAGTTTGAGACAGCGTTGTGGGCGGCAATCATGTCGCAGGTTTCTTCTGTAAACAAATTTTATTTTCGTCACATAAGCATTTCGTACCCATTATAATAGCTATCGAGAAACTGTCAACAATTAATATAGAGAAGCCTGAGCTTGGTATCCATGGCAACGGTTTGTCTCAGGTTTGCCATACTTTTTTGAATGTCGATTTAGACCAAATTCACGAGACAAAATGGGATCACATTTTCCATTCCCCAGCCGTGAGCAACAAGGATATAAGAAGAATCGAGAATGGAGGGACATCATTTTGCGATGTTCAAAGCAACGGCTGACAGTAGTCCGATCCAACAAAACCAGAAGAAATTTCCAAAAAAAAAAGGATCAAAATAGGAATTTCATAAACGAAACAATTTTCCCTTCCATGAATTCAAACAAAATGGAGAATGAGAAATGAGCAGTAGTGTTGACTAATGACGACATCAATAATGAACATCACACGACGAAGTTATCGATTGCAAAGCGAAATACTTAACATCCACACGCCCCTCTGACCGGTTCCCGTCACCTGAGAACCCTTTCAAATAGAAACATGAAAATTTGTGAAAAAAAAATTAAGAAAAAGCAGAACACTGATCGAATTAATAAAAGATCTGAAAAGCACGACACATACGAAACGCTCTTGGAGGTCGAATTCACGTGCAGTAAGGAGAACCAGCAACTCGATTACAGGTAACCGGAAGAGATATATTCAATAATAATTAGAGAAGCGGGAAATAAGGAGCAGAACGGCCCAACGACGATGACTGGACAAACCGCCTCCAGTCACAAGAAGCAGCAATAAGTGACGTCACCGCCGATGCCACTGCCAAATCGAACCGCGACGCAGCGGTGGTCGCAACAAAGGGCGGTCTCGGGTGGAGGATCGGCGCGGCAACTCAAATTCTGGCATGTAGTCAATTTCTCGAAGTACGCAGGTTTGCTGGCGTAGGTTTCTTGGGCCTAATTTCCTTCCCTTTCCTTTTCTGGTGTTTTCGAAAGTTTCGACTTTTGTTCTCATAAATTGTCAGCAATTATAAGGCAGTTCGATTGTTTTTGTGGCTCCAAGCACTCGCTATTCATATTTGTGAAGATCTAAATTTTTCGTTTCGAATGTATCTTTTGTTTCGAATATAGTTGTAAGACTTTTGTTAAGAAGTTTAATGCGTGAATTGGCACAGATGGCATCTGGTGAGCCAGCAACGAAGAGATCGAAGACCGATGCGCTACCAGAGCATCTCAGCGGAATACCTGAAGAGACCAAAAAAGTGTTGATTGAGATCGACGCCGTTCAGAATGAGATTGATGGTTTGAATGAGAAAGCCTCAGAAGAAATTCTTAAAGTAAGGAACTGTGTACATGTTCCGTTATAATTTTCTTTTACTGTTCTGCTTTCAAACGTGAACTTCGTATTTCTTAAGGGATATACCGGATTTGAACTTAAAATATTCAGATACTGTAGCATCCTAGAATTGGTGTTGGTAGCTCAACCTTTGCAGCTTTTTCCGAATTCAATTCACTGCGAGCTTTTATTTGCAAATGGTCTCCACTGTACAATCAGAGGGTTCCAACAGACCCCTTATGTTCAGTCTTTCTCCAGCATAGGAATGGTTGTTAAGTTTTCAAATACACTCGTAATTTTTCGAATGTTACGCCAAGAGTCATTGCGCGGTCCGATATGGCACGTGCTATTCAAGTGCTTGTGTGCAGCGCAAATGCTCGATGGTACCATTGTTCACCCTTTTGAAGAGAAACATGATCCCGTAGTGATCCTTTTGCTCGAGACCTGTGAAGTGCTCTTTGTGTATCCCTTGGATTCGAAATCCATCACCTATGTATAAAGTAGATTTATCTTATAAATATATGGGAGACTTCGCCCTGTCGGGCCAAAAGCCAAAATGAAACCGTTTGTTCTATCTTCCACGTTATCATCATTTCTTATACACAAATTCATGAGGAGTGGAAAAGGTGAGATGATAAGTTATCCAAAAAGACATCCAAAAAGGAGTTAGGGACTGTTTTTGAGTTATGTCTACCAATTTCACTAATTCCTTTTCTAACATTTATTAATGAACTTAGTATGTGAAATCTGACAACAAACAAATCTATGTGAACCTGCAATTTATGGCCGGTGTTGTTGCGTAACAGGAGACTATGGATTCTTTGTTCATCGCTGTCGCGATTTATATATTAAAATTGGCGCTGTTGCCTTAAAAGAAGCCTTTGCACAATATCTGCTCGACGTTTGGGATGACCATTGTGAGCCTTTTAGAAACACAAACTCCAACGAAAGCAGATTTTGAATTGTAACCATTTCCTGAAAACACTTTGGGGCTGTGGAAGGCTTCAGGTGATTCTCGGTAAAACGCCTACTAATCACGGCGGTTGCCAAACAGTTCACATTTTTCTGGATGCTTTCTCAAAAACCATTGATGATACAATCACTTGGACACGTCCAAAATTGAATACGAAGAGGGCATCTACTGGTGATGGTCGCTCTTCTACTTTTTTTCTTTGATATGAAAGAGTAATTGTAATGTATCGGCTTCGATATAGGCCCTTTTCTCTTCAAAGCTTTTTGAGAATAGTGTCAGAAGCTGTCCCGGTCCTATCATTGCTTAGTACCTTCACCCATGTTCATATTGTGACGAGTTGATTATGTAGATAAGGCATAAAAAAGAATGGCGATGACTAAAATGTTTCGAAAAATTTGAAATGTTTTTTTCATTCAAATGTGCCCAGGGTTTTTTGAGTGTATTTATGCGGACCAATAAGCACACTCGTCACGCATGAAATGTCATTCATCGGTGTAACTGGGAATGGTGGGATGAAAGATAGACTTTCTCCCCGACAGGACTGGTTGTGTAGTGCTGTCAACGTTCATACGTAGACGTGGCTTATTGAATAACGCTTTCTTTGTAGTAATTAGTGGACCGTAAGCATAGCTGGGGGGTTGGAAGGGTTTTTTCGGGGCGACATTCGATTATTTTGACACTATTGTTAAGTTTCTTGGCATTTTTTACAATAAAAATACTTCGGTACAGCACAGCACTGGCAGTCGATTTTACTTTTACTAGACATATTCTCTCTGCCACATAAGCATCCAATGGAATATTTGATGCTTTTGATTAGCGTCGATTGTCGAAAAAGAAGTGGTCGTATTGTTGGAAATTCCTACTGAATTTCTTACGGAGTTCCTACTGAATTTCTTCCGGAGTTCTTCTAAATTTCACAGGAAAATCTTTCCACTCAAAATTACACTTTGTTTCAGGTCGAACAAAAGTACAATTTATTGCGTCGCCCTCAGTATGAGAAACGATGTGAGATGATCAAGAAGATTCCCAATTTCTGGTGTACTGCTGTCAGTTTTTGTCATCTTCCTGCCTTTGCAGTGATTGTTCCACAGCGGCAAAATCAATGAAATGCGTTGTAGTCTTTGTAGTTACAGTCTTTGTTTAGTTTCTAAATCATCCTCAACTATCATCCATAATTGATGAAAGCGAAGAACAGGCCTTGACTCATCTTAGCAATATAGAGGTGAGAGACTTACATGAGATCATTATATGTCATTTTATTTTTATGTAGTTCACATTTTTCATTTATTTTCAAAGGTTGACGAATTTGATGACATCAAGAGTGGCTTCCGCTTGCGTTTCTTCTTCACACCCAATGAGTTCTTCGAGAACGAGAAAATTGAAAAAGAGTACAACCTTGGAGACACACCATCAACTACGGGAACTACTATACGGTGGAAGGAGGGCAAGAATTTGGGCAAGGTGGCGTTTTTCAGATGAGCCTTGAACTTCTTATGGCAATCAGTTGGATGTTGAAACAATGCTTTACAGAAAGGTGATTCCTCATCCCCACTGTCATTCTTCGAATGGCTTTCAGAAAATGTTGACCCAGCACACGATGATATAGCTGAAGTATGTTTTTAGCATCTTTGTTTTACATCATGAATGCGTTGTACCTGGAACTGTGTTACTTATTACCTTTACTCTCAGGTTATCAAAGACGATATGTGGCCGAACCCGTTGCAGTATTACCTATTGCCGGAGATGGAGGAAACTGGTGACGATTTTGAAGAACTAATTGATGACGAGGAAGGACTTGAAGAAGTATGTGAGAGCTTGGGTGTTTTTCGCCTTGTTTTTTGGTACTAAAGACCTTATGGTTTGAGTGTGATTGATGATCGTAAAAGAAACTGTTTTTCGTTGAACGAAAAGAGGAGCTGCTCGAGTAAACCTGAGACAATACTCAGGACTTAACTCTTGACTTTTGAATTTTTAAGCACTTCGTGTAAATAACCGTAGAATATAATCATTACCACATTCCGTTATCTGGAACCATTTTGAGTTAGGGAAACTATGTAAAAGGGGGCTGATTTGAACTATATCCTGTCATTGGGTGCGATTTTTCTGGATGATTTTAAGCAGATCGTTCTTCTATAGTGAGAGCTGGAGCTTTCCTTCTTGCTTATATCTTAGATCTTTTGCCTTTTTCAAGGCCGTTCAAAGCTTCGAAATGTTCTGTAGTACAAGATAATCCTTTGTTGCATAAGAAGCAAAATTCTTGGAGCTCCCATGATTTGTCCTTTGTTTAAATTCTCACGTGAACTATCAAAAAAAACTTAACAAAAATTGATTTTTTTTGACATTTTCTGAGGTTTGTTTTCTTTTGTTCTGCGTAACAGGTAGCTTGGCTTTTTCTTGTGAATGAACCCCTTTTTTTCGACCTCCATAGTGAAGAATTTGAGTGGCAAAGCTCGAAAACTGAAGTCCCAAAACATGTTGCGAGGGGTAGTTAGTAAGTGGCACGATTGAGATGTGATCGGAATCGGTATGGGGGATGCTTCGGAAAAAACTGCTCAGTGGCTCTTTAGCAATTTTTATTTTGTGGGAAATATTCTTGGACACGGTAAGATGATGTCATTTCCATGCTCCGGAGTGGAAGGTGTTGGCAATGAAGTGAAAGGAGGAATAGGAGGCGGTTTACTCAGTTCTTCCTCGTTTCTCAGTGTTGCATTATCTGAGGATGTTTGTGTCTTTATATGAAGGATTGGGGATTATGGAGGTGCGTTGCTTGAGCAGACTCAGAGAATGAGTTTTTATGAATTTTCAATCGGTACAATTACAAAGGAAATAATAAGAAGTATATCATCGTCTTTACTGGTCGACGACGGCGAGGAAATAAATTATCTTCGTTTACGGTCATATTGCTTTTAATATTATAAAGGCCTTATTGTGTAGAAGAAAAGGTGTTATTAATGATTCAATAGTTTCAGGTGGATGATGAAGGAGGTTCAGAAGGAGAAGAGAATGATGCATAAACTCCTCTCAATTCTCCAAGTACCGCCGTCTTTGGAAATATCGTCACTCTGTGGTTGTTTTGTTTGTTTCACGATGTTGTTGACGATTTCTCCGGTTTTGTTATAGTTATCGTGTTTATTGGCGGGATAGAACTGAGAATGGTAATATAGGTGTAATTGATGTGGGTGAATGTGTTAAACACGATATGATTTTACTGCTGACGGATAAAATCTATGCGTGAATTTCGATACTCATGTGGTGGACGTGCTAATCCATCGAACTGATTGTTTCTGTGTCTATTATATAATCTTGAAGAATATTTTGTTCAAGGAATAAACCTTTCCGATTCGATGAATTGGTTAACTATAGAACGAATTGGATTTTCTGGCTGTTAAAGTGCTGGCAAAACATTGGAAGTTGTTTTTAGATTCTACGGTTGGAACTGACTCCCCTTGATTTTTTAATAATTCAACTTACTTGGGAGCGTTCCGCACAATCGAAGATTTTTGTCTTTCCGGCAGTAGTTAAGTTTAGGAGGCGGTGATGATAGGATCTTCCCTGGGAGGGTTTCCCAGTCATGAACATTTCGCATTCAGAACTAATTGTTTTTGTGAGTGAGTTCCCATTGTAGTTAGAAAAAACAAATTTTTATATGGGCAACCTTAGTTAATCAGGCTGTAGTAGGTACGTCATGTAGATGTGCTTTATTTCTTTGTATTTTGCTATATCATTAGTTTTACTTATGGTTTGCCATGTACTGCAGATACGCCTTTGGTAAAAGTGTTTATCGGTCTTAATCCGTCTGAAAGCAAGTTTCTACCAGTTGTGCAAAATCAGTGGCAGTTTTTCAATGGGTAATGAATATCACGTACAGTGCACCGTCATTAAAAGAGTTCGAGCAGTTCTACAGTAAGCATATCCGCTGGTTTCAACGTAGTTGAGTTAGATGATTACTACGCGACGCGCACGCGTAACGGTAACCATTTAAATGCATAATTGTCAAAGCCATTGTTTTTATTTCCACGAGTTTTGAATTACTCTTGTACGCACCAGTTCTTGTGTATTGAATAGATAAATAAGTAATTTAGTTTTGATATTTTTGATTTTAGATAGGTGCTGATTATCGCTGCAGCCGGCGATGCGAAAGTACTACAAGTGTGCTGAGTTATGGGCAAAAGCTTTGATGTCGGATGGGACTCGAACCCGCACTCCATGCTTTCCGGGCATAAGTGCTAATCCATTACACTACCGACACTCCTTACACCTTAAATAATTTAGTATTACATAGCTACACAATACACAATCACTTATCGTAGTCATTCATACAGAGCACCAAAGTACTCGAGTTCGTAATCTATTTCCTTCTATGAGATGTAATACGATGCAAAATATTTCTCTGTTGCAGAGGCAGTACTGCAATCCAGCATGGAAGTCAATTTGATCGAATTCAGAAAGTAGGGGGTGAGGGCAGAGTGTTTCACTGCAAAACGTGGCCGCCAGCCGTCAAGAAATGTACCCAGCCACTTCCATTTGGCTGTTCACCTGATATCCGTCTGAAACACTCCGAATATCGCTTTGAGTTAACTATAGCCTACAACAGCGCTATAGTTAACTCAAAGCGATATTCGGAGTGTTTCAGCAGCGATAGTATGATTGACTTCCGGCAGCGACATCTTCACTGTACTGTGTGAGGAATGGACCCACTATCAATCGGCTACGCGGCCTCGAACTTCACAGTGGGTTCACGGCGCGTCACCTGCCCGCCGATGAGCAATTTTCAAGTAAGGCTGCCGTCAGAATTTGCGATTTTGACACGAAGTTGCGGCAATGCAAGTTCTCACGATCGCCGTACTGGGTGCGAAAGTGCGACGCCGCAAAATTGCAAAATATCAAAATTGCAGAATCGCAAAATCACGTAATCACAAAGTTTGACGGCGGCCTAATATGGTGGCGCAATCGTTCAGGGACAGCCAAGGTAACAACGATGTAACGATGACGTAACAATGACTAATGTATGTGGAGGATAGTACTTGTGTATTGCAAATGGAATTGTGTTCCATTTTTGGAAAATAGATTTCATAATGTTTCAAAACCATTGGAAATTCTTTTCTCACTGCTTTTCCAAAACTGGAACCTTGGCCAAATTGAAAATCCTTTGTGATTTGGATTGCCCTTCAAGATAACAGAAACGATAATTTGGGTGTTGAGGAAGTTAAAACATGCTCTGCGAAAGTGACCCCTGGGAGGCCAAGTATGTATGTGGTGTGCGGTGCAGCGTGCGATGAAGAGAGCGCTCTGAACTACTGATTAATTCTAGTTCGGCCGGCAGACTCTCATGGCCGAGCTCCTCCCACAAGCAAACAGGTCATTTGACTGCGTTTCATTACCACACTTTGTGGTCCCGCGTGGTTGATGATATGGCGTACGGAAAACACGTGCACGGCAACAATTAGCCAGTTAGGCGCTTAATCTTTGGGGTTTCTAACCATTTCATCCCTTTTCTCCAAACAGTCTTGTCTTCTTATAATGATCCTGCGCACCCCTACCTTTATTTTCGATGGACCAACAAATTTTCAGTCTTGCTGCCATCAAGGGCAACAAAATACGCCGAGAGTATTTTTGGAGCGATAACTTCGAGGACTACAGTTGTTAGCATTGATAGAAAAATTCCATTACTCGCAAAGGCACCATTTCCGAGTGACAGTGCTGCCTAGATGGCATTTTACGCGCAAAACGCACGCAAGACGGGGGGGGGGGAGGTAATTCAGGCTGAATAAGTCGACCAACTCAATGAGGACTGAATGCACGGTGGGGGGGGGGGGGGGGGAGGACGTTAAATTAATCAGATATGTGACGCATCTCCTACCCTCCATCGAATGCGGCACTGTAAAGATCCCATCTTAAATAGAACTGTGACCTGATAGGGGTGAGGCTACTTAAGCCGGATAATCGCGCGGCCGCCCGCGACGAGTGGCGCGGCGGGTGCGAGTGCCAGTGGCAGAGCATGGCATCCTTCAAGCGAGGCAGTGTGGCACGGGTGGAGGAGGCACGGTGGCATGGGCGCAGGAGGCAGTGTGGCATGGGTGGAAGCGCAGAGGTGACGCAGCCACGCTCCCCCGAGCTCCCAAGGGCAATCGCTTTGCAAGTCATACGGGTGGAGTGCAAGTGTTCCGACTGGTGAGGTCAGGTCAGGTTGCGCGGCGGATTGCAATCAGGTAAAGACAGGTAAAAACAGGCTGCCAAAGCTCCTCCCTGAAAAGGCTCAGGCAAATCAGGGAGAGCCCAGACGGCAGGACGTGCCACCATTCGGACAATTCGCGAAGCGTCGCCACGCGCGGTGACCCAATGCGGTGCCGACCTCTAGAAATCGGAACACTTGCAACACACCCAAGCCATACTGGTGGCGCCGCGAAGCGATTTTCCGGCGTAGGTAGCCTCACTCGCCTGATTGAGGCCCTTTGAGCAATCAGATCCGTCTTTCAAGGCAGCATGAGGAATAATACAATCGAATGCTGAAAATTCGAATGCTGAAAATTTAAGTAGAGATGCGTAGTACCTAAGTATGGGCAAAATAAAATGAAATGGAAAAAAAGTGAAAATCCGAAAGCTGGGACTCCCCACTCCTCCGTTACTCCTGTGGTGAACGTGTTTTCCGGCGCGCTCTATTACTAACAATCGACCGAATCCACATTAATCTGCTTGTGATGTGCTCATTTAGGAGAGGAACAAGTGAAACAAGGAATCCATAGACCAACTTCCAAGTTTTGTTGGAGATTAGAGTGCGCTTCTGTATTCGTCATTTTTAGTAGCAATATTCGATGCCTTCAAGTACAACAAGATTTTCCGGCAGAAATATGTACTTCGTAAGCGATGGTTATAAGGACTACATCAGAACTCTTGAGTAGAAGCTTTGATTGCTGCTTAAAGCACCACTCAAAGAGTGAAAAATGTAGCGAATATGAAAATCGAGGTGCTTAATAGTAATACGATGGTGAAGAAAAAACGGGAAAAAATTGGCCGAACCCTCAGGGTGGGGTTCACGAGGTCGAATTTCCGCGCGGCCGCGCGCGATGAGCGGCACAGCGGGTGCGAGTGCCAGTGGCAGAGCATGGCAGCCTTCAAGCGAGGCAGTGTAGCATGAGTGGAAAGCGCAGTCGTGACGCAGTCACGCTCGGCCGGGCGACCACGGGCAATCGATACGGCGAGTCGTACGGGGGCGCCGCGAGTGAAACGCCGCGAAGCGGAAATTCGACCTCGTGGACCCCACCCAGAGGCGGGTGGTTTGGAGTAGTTCTCCATTGGTATGTTGTCAAGTAAACACAAGAGAATGTTTAAAAATCGACAGCATTTGCTTTTTGAAGTGAACTTCAAGCTATAACTGAGAAAGCGCGACACAACACCTTCAATTCCGCCGTATGTTCTTGGTCGCTCTCATCGTAGCCAACCAGGAATCACGTCGCCTGGAGGTGGGGTCTATCACTCGAAGGTGTCAGCTGTTTACCGTTACGCCGTCACTACATACAGCTCGAGAACCGTTTTCCGTCGGGGATTTCGCCATAAATAGGCTTCTTAGCCACTAGTTTCCATGAGAGTGACTTCTTTTAGTTATTTCCCAATGGGTCCATTATACCTAATGCTGTCTGTAAATGTGACGGTGTTGCTTTAGTGCTCATTTCCGCAGGATGGAATAGTTTCGGAAGTCATTTGTAGAATAACGGTGACAAAATCAAAGGATCACCCGCGGAAAATGAACTTCCTGAAACCCATCTACTCATGCTGCACTTGCTTACTGAGGGCCGCGTGCAAAGTTTCACGCAAAAAGGAGAATCCGCCTAAGATACGCCCCGCAAAGTAACGGACAACGGGGCGGGGCGTCCAGGTGGGTGCAGACGCTAGAGAGCTGAGGAGCAAAGGGACGATCGGAAACGCAGGATGGGAACAGCAAGTTATGTAAACAGTCCCACTCCCCGTCTCCGACCGAGGCGGACAACGAGAAGAGGCACCCACTGAGACACCCCGCCCCACCGTCCGCCACTTTGAGAAGCTGTGTCATGACAGGGTTCTCACTTTTTACGCGAAACTTTGCATGCGGTCTTTATTGGACTATCATGATCCAAAGTAGATAGAGGGTTAAATGATTTAGGTGAGCATTGTTTCTATTAGGTTGTAAGGAAAGTTCTGGCCGCTTTTTCGCAATCACAAGATAAATTTAAATATCAGAGCGCGTCAACATGAATCAGCTGACATATTGTGCTCGTTAGATAGAGAAAAAGTTGCTCTTTCAGAATATATGTTTTATTTGGAATGCCACAAGGTTTTCAATTTATTAGGGAAGTTTGAAAGTGCTGCGAAAATGGCACTTTTAAGATGACTTCACTTCAAGAGTTCTTGTTTAGCCGAGTCCCAGCGAAGGTGACCACAAATGTGAATACTGCAAGAGGAGGGGGTGAATCACTGGACGGAACACATTGTCTCCGGTTTCAGAAGTGCAGAAATGAGGACGAGCTGCTCGAATTTTCAATTGATCAAATCGCTTTAACTAAAACGGCAGAAGGCGATGAGCGTCCATATTTGCAGGGGATATCCACAAGTATTGGCCCTCAACAAGCAACCTTAGCTGACCACCTCAAGTGGCCTTGATTTGGAAAAATCCAAAAAAATGGGTGCCGCGGGACCCCCCACGGCAGTCATGCGCAAGCGCATTTTTCACAAATCCTCTTCCACTAATTGAAGCAGTTGCAGGGTGAGGCCCTTAGTCGTCTATCATGTTCATCAGATCTAGCGCTAACTATGCCCCACTTCCCAAAACATCTGGCCAGCTCCTTCAGTAGCAGTGTGTTCAGAAAGAGTGGCGATTTGAAGTCGACTTTTTTTCATTTCGCGCAATATAAATTATCAGCCCTTTATCAAATTGAGATGTGTAGGTATGCATAGTGTTGCCAAGAGTGTGGCGAATCTAATGGTGCTCACTCTGTGAGAAAAGATGCACTCTGAGCCGAGTTATGATCTCTCGAAGTTGAAATTTCAAAAACCGGCCAAAACTTTCCTTACAACCTAATATATGTTATCTTGGACCATGCAAAATGAATTGCGTCTCCAGTGCACCATTTTGGCTCCTCATGGCAGAAGATTGCGCTAGTAAACACATTACGTCGTGACCACATAGTTTAATTTAACCTAGTGTCATCGCTGCATTTGAAAGCGTAGTTGAACTATACATTTCCTCATGGGACCACCTAACACAATGGCTTTTAGTCCATTAGTATGACTTACCCCGATAACCCATTTCCGGCGGGGCATGAGGATTAGATGGCTTCCATATCCTTCACGCTTTTTTTGGGAAGAGCGTCTGATAGTGCGAGGGCATACGGAATGAGCCCAGAGGCTTTACAAAGTGGTGGCGCTAATGGCTAGAGTGTTCTACACCATAATTGTTCTTCCCCTTCAGCCAGCGCCAACGTCACGAGTTTCACTCCTAAGTACAGTAGCGCTCGGAAGTCTTCGGCCAAACAATTTTTTGTCGTAACTTTTTTCTACTTGACCAAATTTGACAAAAATATAATATGTGGTGCCTGAACCTATTGCCAACATTTCCTTCTAGTTGAGTGCCGCTTGACACTTTTCATGTTTTTTTTACAAGAATTTACTACAAGACCACCGAAAGATAAGAAAAAGGCTTGGTCAAGAAAAACGGCTTTCTTTACAAAAAATAAATTCAGCAAAGCTCAGAAAACATCAATATTCTGTAGAAAAACCACGACTTTTGATGACAGCGGCGCAGCGGGACGGCATAGGGATGGCACTCCAAAAACAAAAAATTGCATTTAACCGCGTAGCTTACACCGTTGAGCGCCAAAGTAATATATTTAGTATGTAGTGTCTCCAAGTACAACATACTAAAATTTCTCGTAGATCGGTGCAGTCGCAAAAAAGTTACCAGTGAAAAACCCAAGTGAAGAACCATTTGGCCGAAGACTTTTGAGCGCTACCACATACTATACAAATACTGTGACCAATCACTGGATGTCGTGAAATAATCTGTCATGCCTCACACTCCGATTTAGCTAATTTTCATGTACGACGTACGGGTGTGTGGCGATTGATAGTTTTCGCTTCGCGGCGTCGCACTCGCGGCGCCGTCAGTACGACTTGTCGCAGTCGTTTGAAATTTCGAGCAGGATGCAAGGGGCTGCTACTGTGAGGAACTTCTGAAGATTGCTGGTTGCTAGCTTCGGAAGTTCGTCTATGTTGTGTTTGCTGCTGTTTCAAGCGCGCGAAAATTCGCCACGCGCTCCGACATACGTTATTATCATAAGGTACATCAATAGGATTATGTGCTGTACAGGCTACTCCATCTCTAGTATAGTAATCTGTCTAGTAGTACAGTAACCTCTATCGCTACACCGCTTACAGCACCCTTGCCAAGTCCTCCTATGGACGACCACAATCTGTCTACCCCACGACATATGTGTAATAGCCAACTCAAGAAACTCCTGTGGTGTGGAGAAAACCAGTCAATTCAGTACGATTCCTTTATTCAATGCGGGGTCTTCTGCCGTCAGCATAAAAGTGAGTCCTGTGAAATCAAAAATAGCACGAAATTTACATCACAGCGTCCACCGTCTTTCGGATTCGACCAATCGAAACGCGGATACGACTCTTGCCAGCAACATGAATGCAATCTTCCTGATGAAGATCCACGGCCCCCTTTGTACCTCATGGAATTCGACCCATATAGCCCACGTTTTGTCAGCTTTGGTTATTTCATCCCATGTGGTAGTGACCTTATAGCAAAGGTGAAGTTGGGCAAACCACCGCTGATTCTAGACGAGCGCCATTTTTGGAGGTCGTCAACGAAGGACTGTAAGAGGGTAAGAGCTTGGATAAGCGTGGAGGAATCGATGTGACATCGCGTACGCAGCTTACTTATGCTGAGCGCGATGAAGATTTTGAGAGAGCCGTCCACGGGAATCGCATGTTTTGATTTTTCTCAAAATCACTCTACTGGATGAAGTACATGTAGAGAAACACGAGTCTCTAAATTTCTTTTGATCCAATGCAGCAATCGAAACTTGAAGAACAGCGACTCGTTTAAATTCCCGCCGAGCAACTCAAAACAGTTGTCTGCGATAGGAGTAGTACACACCAAATTCCGGCGCCCGATGTTGATCTGCTTCTCATACAGCGTCTCTGATTACATGCTCGTAGCCTATTTCCTTCCTGAACCCTTGTAGCCCCGCCTTTACTGGCTCCCCACCCCTTCGGATGTTACTTTGAGAAGTTCATCTGAGCCGGATTCTTGTTTTCTCGCATGATGCTTTGCATGTGGATGTAATAAGCTAATACAAAATAAGTATACGGGTGGGAAAGAAATCAAATTCTCGTGATCGATTTTTTAGGGGACTTCGGCGCACCAGATCGTATCGGCTCCTGTTTGTACCACATCCAAAACACTGGTCTCGTCGAGAAAAAACTGTGCAATCTGGCTTTGCCGAGTTCGGTAATTCATTCAAATGCCGCCATATGCTGATACTCAATGGTGAAGACAAAGCAGTGAAAGGCACTGAAAAGCTTATGATCACCCCCTAACCATTCTTTGCTCATTCTCCCGAAATTAAAACTCATGATATTCTCGAATCACTTTAACAGGAACTGCAATATTACCTTACTTCCCAAATACATGAAATTGTGGTGGTGCAGTGGCTAGCTGCAACATTTGATTAGTATTAGGTATATGCAGAATAAATGGCCAAAACGGATCACTTTTTTCAAAACGCCATAACTTCGCTCAGACACAACTTTATTTGTCGAAATAAGAACCATTCGAATCTACAGAATTTTTGCAACGATCTGGTGAAGAAAATATGCCATCACGATCAAATTCTGGATTGCGAAAATCAATAAAGTCATGGCGTTTTCAACATGCATAGCATCGGCGAATTTTTTCTGACGCAGGTTTACATCGAGAACGAGAACCCGGACAAAGTGGTAATCCGTTGGGGATAGGTCTGGGGAATAAGGGAGGTGAGGGAGAGTCTCGATGCCTAACTGCATCAGTTTTTGCCGGGTGCGCAAAACAACGCAAAACCACACACCTCGCAAGTCACCCGGCAGGTGATGCAGTTAGACATCGAGACTCTCCCTCACCCCCCTTATTCCCCAGACCTATCTCTGACGGATTACCACTTTTTCCGGGTTCTCGATGCAAACCTGCGTCAAAAGAAGTTCGCCGATACGATGCAGGTTGAAATGCCATAGTTGAGAGTATGAATTTTCGACCCAGAATTTTATCATGATTGCATTTTTTCTTTACCAGATCGTTGGCGAGGTTGTGTAGATTCGAATGGTTTTTATTTCGACACTGTGTGTGAGCGAAGTAATGGCGCTTCGAAAAAAGTGGTCCGTTCTGGCCATTTATACTGCATACACCTAACACATTGACTGGATCGGACCTCATCCTTCCAGACTGATTCTTCTATCCATGTGGCCAAACTGTGTGGCTTGTATGACACCGAGGCACTTCAGTCGACAAATATCGCTTCGTAGGACCACATCGGCCACATTCACGATTACGCTTGACTGCGCTTGACTAGTTGATTTCAACGATGATTGTAGCCGACTTCGAAATGCAATGCTTTGACTTTCGGAATGCAACGGATTTCCTTTCACATCCCAATAAATAAAAGCAGCAGACATGGTGGGGTCTAATTGGATTCGTCCGGATGGTGTCATCGGCTCACGTCTTTTGCTTGGGCTAACGTTAGCTACTGAGTTATTACCATTTGTCGTGGAAAAACAAGACACCTCAGCCTTTCAACTTTCGTTCGCCTGCTGAACAGCCTTTTTCTTTATGCCCATGTCTTTCACGGTTTCCTACTTCTTCGAAGGCTAATGATGCACTCGTTCTTCTGTAAGGCGAGCTGATTGTCTAAGTAGCTCAGCTGAAAGCACCTTTAATGATGTGCCTCTTTATTAGCCTTTTTAATAAAATTTCGAATAGATTATTAGCCTGCATATTAGCCATTCTATGCCGTTGGACCAACGCGTAATAAGCCTCACTTCACGATGGCTACCTGACCGCCTCAAGCCGCTATTTCTTCTTGTCATCAGCATCCCAGTTATAATTACTTGCATGGGTACATGTACAATCTAGTTGAGTTTCCACTTGATTATCAGAAACGAGTCAACTGAATCACAGTTCGATGTGATTTTTTGAAAAAGCATTATTGTGGAATTATAAGCTCTCCCTCCGGCAATGGTGGGTTGGTTGTCATCTTTAGCAATGAAACTAAGAGATTTACTCTTGTAGCCATTGAAGAAAGGGTCAGCATGAACTGCTGGAAATACTCCAACCGGGGCACTCGTTCCTGTCATCAATATCCGTTGTTGCAAAGGAAATAGACAAAGACCCAAAAAAGGACCCTCTCCCATCGTTGGCTCTCGACGCGGATGACCATGCCGTCAAGAGGCGGGAAGTCCGGACGAGTTTTCCATTAGCATGTTGCTAGGTCATAAACACGAGAGACCTTCCGAAATACGGCAGCACCCATTTTTTGGAGTGGGCTCCTAAATTAAAGGAATCGTCCACGCAAAAATCAGTCTTTATCACCCTCATATTTACGTTGTATTTGCCCAATAAGGCCGCATACAAAGTTTCACGCGAAAACGTGAGGGTTAGGCCAAGATGCAGCTTCCCAAATTCTTGGCTGAGTGGGCGGGGTCTCCGAGTAAAAGCCCCGCACCGTCGTCCGCCGCGGTTGGGAACGGAGAGTAGGAGTGTTCATGTAAGGTTCCGTTCCTACAATGGTTCTCCGACCGCGGTGGACGACAGGGTAGGCACTTGCTCGGAGGTCCCGCCCAACCGGCCAAGACTGTCTGATGCTGTATCTTAGCCGGATTCACATTTTTTCGCTTGAAACTTTGCATGCCGCTCACATTAGGCAACCGCAACATGAATATATGAGTAAAAACTCATTTTTGCGTGGACGGTTCCTTTGATCTTAGAAAGGGGACTGCGATGACATCAGTCCTGCGGCGACCTCTCCGTCAAAGAGGCGGGTAGTTTGGAGGTTAGTTTTCCATTGCATATTGTCAACCAAACGCAAGGAAATGTTTAGAAATACGGTAGCCTATTCTCTGAAGTTAGCCAAGCTATAACTAAGAAAGTGCGACACAATACCTTATTTTGCCGCCTATGCTTGGCTACTCTTACCGTATACAATCAGGCACCGCGTCGCCTGGAAGTGGGGTCTGTCACTCTAACAAGGAAGGCCCATCAGGTCATGGTGAGGTTTTTCGGAACGGTTTTTTGCATTTTATAAGGTCTCATAAATGAAGCAAAAAACCGGTCTCAAATTCGGCTAAATGGTTTTGGGAGGCCCGAAAAATGAGTGACAAAAGTTGCTTAGAAAGGAGCAATTTTGACCAGTTTGCTGCAATGCTTTCCAGCTGCGGCGTTCAGTATATGCATATCAGAAGACTGTCTTCAAACCTACGCCAAAACAACTGCGAGCTGGTTCAAAAATGTAGAATCTCTTATGTTAACTGCTAAATGAAGCAAAGAAAACTCATAAGGGATGCACAGGTCATTTTTCGCGCAGTGGTTGGATGGGCGAATGGGTAGTGGGATGGACAGTAATTGGCACAGTGGAGGAGGCGACTATAGTTCAACTCCTCCCGACGTCCATTTTTTGCATTTTCTTAATTTTCTTTGCCTGGCGCTAAACTACTTGCGCACATGCAAAATGGGTGCAATTTTTGTTGCTGGTGCACCAAACTGACCCCGGTTTTCAGTGGCTAACTAATTTGGACCCTTCAGCGCCCCTAGCACTCCTGCCAGGCGTTTCCGTGCGAAACTAGTGTGATATTCGTGCTCAGGAGACCCAATTAGCCGTAGCTACAGGATATTATCCAAATTGAGATTTTGACCCAAACTCGAGACAATGGGATGGACATGAGCACACAGTCACTGCTCTACTTGCACAGACGAACAACTAGCAGCCTCGATTAAATGCAATGGAGCAAAATCAACGCATTCCAAGTGAACTGCACCCAGCAACACTATGCGTTGGAAAAAAATAGCAGACATTCCCTTATATCGGCTACCAACCTCCTTTCGTTGAGTGTTCTTTACTATGGTAGTAGTAGTACTGTTGGTCACCCAATTTCCGAGTCTGGGTCAAAACCACGATCAGGCTGAATACATGTTACCCAGGGTGTTCGACTCCTTGAACATGAATACCACACGTGCTTTGCTAAAAAAGCCCTAGTTTCCTTGTTATGGGCGTTGGCAGGTCCAAACAAATCATTCGCCTAATATGCAAAAAAAAACTGAAGATAGCGGTTCCCTGGCAGGATGAAAATTGATTTTGCACACATTTTGCACGTGCGGTCACACATGAGCACAAATGGATGAAAACTAGATAAATGCAAAAATTTGGCCTCAGGGGGGATCGAACCATTGACCATTTTCTGGGCCCCCCAAAACCATTTAGCCGAATTTGAGACCGGTTTTTTGCTTCATGTATGTGACCCTATAAAATGCAAAAAAGCGTTTTGAGAAAGCTCACCATGACCTGATGAGCCTTCCGTGTAAGGCGTAAGCTGTTTACCGTTACACCGCCTCTACAGCTCGGTGCGCACGCTTTTCAACTGGGATTTCACCATAAATAGGCTTTTTAGGCCCCTAGTTTTCATGTAAGTGACATCTTTCAGGGATTTCCCAATAACCACATTAGCCCTAACGTTGCCATCAAGACGGTCACTAATGCTCTCGTTAAGAAGGGAACAGAGTAACGACAAGAGATGCAAAGAGCATGGCCTACTAGCTACGTCCGATTAGTTTTGTGGCCCAGGTTTAAGTGGCCATCACGCCCGCCATAATGACTAACTGTCGCGTCGCAATATGACTAGTTGTATGTAGCAGGATCTACTGACTCACCAATACGAGATGTATCGTTAAATCTTGCTGGTACTTAACGGCAAGCTATCGAGCCTTCTATAGTAGAGCAATCCTAGACAATCATATATATGATACTTTTTCAATTTCTCAGGAAAAAATACGCAGCGTGGTTGTATTACCTACAATTATTATTTTAGTTATAAAGATTTTGAATTTACGTTAGTTGTATGGACGACAAACAAGTCGATAGTACGGTAACACTTGCTCAGAAACGTTACTGGTTAGGTGAACGGGAAAGAACAGTGGAAGCTCCACCCATGCTATGACGTCATTTCTAATGGAAGCGGTAGCTGGGATCACTATTGGCCGTATGCTGTAATCCGCTGTCAAAAAAGTCGCTTAGAGAGATTAGAATTTCGATCTTTCGTCTACAGTGATTCATGGAAATTAGCACTGTAAAGTTATCTGGGATTTAGACAAATTTAAATGAAGAGCGGGATGAGGGCAGAATCGTTAGATGAATTACCATTTCGCACATGCTCTCAGACTTTTCTTATTCTCGGGCTTCTTTGGAAGGGTCATTTCGAAAGGATAATGACCCCCTTTTGTACGGATCTCTTCCAATTAAATCATCTACTTTCTCAAGGCTCAATATTATAGCAAATATTGAGCCGTGAGAAAGGTTTGATCGGTTTTCGCATTTTTGCTTCAGGAGATCATAAATATAGGTTCAGGCTGCATCTTTTCCCATAAAAAAGCTCCATTCAATTCGCCATAATCTTGTCAACATGATGCATGCCTACGTATACCATTTTGACAAAAGGCTGATAATTTACATCATCACACATCAATCAAGAAAAGTCAATTCTGAATCATCATGCTTCGTGAACACTCTGCATGTTTGGAAAAAAGGTGCAAAGTTACTGCCATATAGGTCTGATGAGTATGACAGACGAGGGAGGGTTTCAGCCTGAAATCCTTAAAGAAAACGGTCACGGGAGAATTACTTTTTTTTGTTACCCATATATTTATGTGGTATTTGCCTAGTAAGGGTTGCATGCAAAGTTTCACGCGAAAAAGTGAAAATTCGGCCAAGATACAGCTCCCCTAGTTCCTGGCCGGTGGGCGGGACCTCTGAATAAAAGCCCGTCCCGTGGTCTGTCGCGGTTGGGAATGGAGAATGGGACTGTTAACGTTACCTTCTGTTCTTACAATTCGTCTTCGACAGCGGCGGACAACGGGATGGGACTTTTACTCGGAGGTCCCGCCCAACCGGCCAAGACTTTGTGGCGCTGTATCTCGGCCGCATTCACATTTTTCGTGTGAAACTCTGCATGCCGCCCACATTAGGCAAATACAACATAAATATAAGGGTAACATAAAAATTCATTTTTCCTTAAACGATTCCTTTAAACTCCTGGAAGATGATCCGTGGAAAGTGCGGTCGTGCATGGCTACTGCCGCACGGTTGCGCAGTTTTCTTTTAGAGTTTTGACGAATTAGAACTACTTAATGTGATCGACCACGTCTGTATTGGGAAGGCCAATGTTTTATATATTCTCGGCGCATACTGCGCATACGAACGCTCATCGCTTTCTGTTTTACTAAAACGGTGGATCAATCAAAGATTCGAGAAACTCATTCTTATTTCCGTAATTCTAGAACCAGGGAGAAATGGACAAATCTTTCCATAAACTGCAATGCCTCTTATCCTTGTTACGACTGGAATAAACAAAAACTGGTGAAGTGAAGTTTTCCGGAAAGTTTCTTTCTTTCTTGTATCACTAATAATTCAAAAACCTTGTGTAATTTGAGCTAAGTTGCGTGCTTTCAAATTTGGATTTGTCTTGTGAACGCGCTCAACAGGCCCGATTTTTCCTTACACCCTAATATTCCATGCATAGTTGGCCTTCCCAGTTCCCTCACGAATGTTCATTCTTTTCGACAGGAGTCGTGACCCACTTCTACACCTAGCATATCTATGTACAGGTGCCAAAAATGTAATTTTGCTCACGGCTCACATCCGCCAGGTATACAAAACATAGGGAAACGGAAGAGATAAAAGTATCGGAGCTAAATATTCCCGAACTGTTCCTTCAGAAATAGGAGCAAGCTGGAACGTACTACTTTCACCTTCATCAAAATACGGAGCCTTCAGTCGGCGCAGTCGAGCTTTAGAGCACCTACAGTATCAAGGTCCGCTTAAAACAGTGGAGCCAGGTTCCGTGGTAGGTCTTTTGTGAGAAGCTTCTCAAGGATTGACTCTTCGTTTCATGGAAGTTAAGAGCCCTTACTGCTCGAACAACGCTGCTATGATTCGATGTGTCATTTCCATACCTCAAACCCCCCTCCGGTGGAGTTTCAGTTGTAACAGCACGTTCTGGTTCTTGGGAACGAAGGGCTTTGGGAGCCCGGAAAGACGTAATTTTTAGGAACATCATCCAATATGAATCCCCTTGGGTACCCATAGTGAACAGACCTTCGCAAGGTGGTGAACGAGAGTGGCGAAATCTCGGATTTTGCCGTGTTGAGGTGACATGTTCCCTCGGAATAAGCGTCCGATTCTGTTCATGCAGAAGGCTGTTACGGAGTTTGATAATTTATTGAGGTCTGTTCTTCAACTTGGAGATGGCAATACCTCGTCAGAATTTGCTGAAATTCGACTAAAGTAGGATTCAAAGTGGAGGAGAAGAAATTACTCTTTTTTGGCATCCCCTGTACATCATATATTTTAATCAACTCTTCTCATATTTTGAAGCCTTCAAGGAGTTTGCACTGTTGTTGTTGTTGACAGGCCATATGCAGTAGGTTTACTAATTACCCTGAACTAACTGAATGCCAAGAAAGTATACTGCTAATTTACCCGCACCCATTCCGAGTTTAAAATATGGAAGTTTTCAGGTTTATGAGTTTTTTTGCGACACTGCGAAAGGGGGGAAAGGAGTCCACATTGTTGCGAGAAGCCTAGAGCACTGTCGTGTACATTGACTTTCTCATGTACGTATTTTTCAAACCAATCAAATGCCACTACGATTATGACTAGAAGTAAACTGCGTGACGCATCCCCACACGGGATTGATGACGAGTGCTTTATTTTTTTCTAAGCTTTACTGCCATAACCGGATCTGTTTGACTCTGAAAAGAGGAGCATGATTATCATGGTTTTTTTTGCGATGCTCGCCTGCTAATAGAAAACTTCCTGGTGTTCCTGGTGCCTACGAAGATGGACCTCTTTTCAGTTCCATGAGGAATTCGAAGGCATAACATGGCCTTATGATAGTAATCGGTGCAGGGTTCTATTTTACGACATACGAATATTCCTTGATATGTACAAGTGTGAAAAAACCCATTAATTCTCACCCTTTGGCATGGGAATCATGACGTATAACAACATGTTGCGAATAATTAGTTGATACAAAAGAACACGGTTTTCCATGACGTATAAAACATGTTGGGAATACTTATTTGGCACCAAAAGGACATGGTTTCTCTCTTGAAGGCAATTTTTCCCCGTTCACACAGATTGCCTCGGACTCCATGTGAGCGATTCGTATCTGGCACGCAGCACGGACAGTTATGAGTTCCGCAAGGTAGTGTCAGTTTTTCAGCCGTGACCTAGCAACATCATGGCCAGTTGCCTGTGAAGTTCAATTTAGTAGGCTTGCCTCAAGAAACTTCATTATAATTTCTTCTTAGAATTATTTTTAGTATTCACTTGCGCTTGATTTTTTGATGAATTTTACTATAATTATTCCTTAGTTGCTTTCTTTGTTCACTTTCGCACTGTTTTTAAAGTGGTAATATTTTCAAAATTAAAAATTGGTTCCAAGCAGCTATTGGGCCATGCTTTCAAATCTCCAGATTACTTGTGGTGTCAGATGGACCCCTAAGGGGTTACTTCCCCAAGTAACCATTTACAGACAGGACTTTGCAACATCACTTTTAGCCTTTCCTTTCTCCTGACAAACCTTTTGACAAACGTTCTCATCCCTCCTTCACAGTCAGCGCTTGAAGTATGCCTCTGCATCTGAGTGCTTCCGAAGTAAAATCGGTCATCGTCAAGCGAATTAGCCACGTCAGTAGGATCTAATTGCGGCCTGACCTCTTAGAGGCACACTCCATGGTGAACATATAGGACGATTCACCTTCTTGTGGCAGCACTTCTTTGGACAGCTATCTGAGCTTCACCATCTTCGCGCCAACACGGCTCGCTATCGCGGCGCCTCTCTGCTCGAATTCACTGCGACCACACCCACGTGAGTTCCCCCATTGGTCAACTGAGCAGAATGGGTGGAGTTGGGTGCTATCAAACGGGTGTACCGCCGTGGCTACCCGAAAAAGGCCTAGCCTACATAGTTACCCAAGGATCCACCTCCCAAAGGGGTAAGTCGACTTATACAGTTATCTTGAAGTGCACCTTCAAAAGACTGTGAGAGGGACCCAACCGCCTGCCCCACTCCAAATCGGTCATTAGCACCACTTGTAGAAGAAGAGGCGGGGATAGTAGGCGGAAGGGGTGGGTTTGGAGGAGTTGAAAGCCCTTGAAATGGTCCTAAAAACTGAAATTTGCGGTGAAACTGCACTACATTTCCCAGCAACTTTTATTACAACTTGTAGAGTCACCAGGATCATCGTCCACCTCATCTTTCTCAGGCGAGTGAATTGGCTTGGCATGGACAACCCCACTCACTTGAACATCCCTCCACCATCACTTAACCTTGATCGGAAGCTTTGACTTGAAAGCCATCTTACCTCATATCCCCTATATTTCTTACGAATCTATAAAAAATTGATGAGAAGCCAGACGCGGCCGTTATAACAGTACCTATCTGGACGGCTATTCTTGAGAGGACAGTAGCAGCCACTTATTGATGTCGGCCAATAAAAGAGAATACTACCACTCAAAAGATTCTGAACTGTGCAATAGCGTCTGGATTTTATCCAAGCTCCCATAGGCGTTACAAGCGCAGCAGTATCATTGCATTTTTCGTTGTCCCATATCAGAATTCACTTGTCATCCCAAATGTACCCATAATTGTCCAGCGATTCTTTCACTTTCCTATAGGAAATGAGTAACGCATTATTGTTACCCCTCCATTGGCCACGTAAGCCATCATTGAGCCTTAGTCATTAGCCATCATCCTGCAGCTCGCGAGCGGCTCATTTAGTATTAGTGAACAGGTCAGTACATTTGTTTCATTCCTCCTTGTTCCTGGTTCTTATGCAACATATTTAGACGGACAGGGCTATCCGAACAGCTGCCGTGGGATGCATCACAGTAATTTCTTTGTTATGACGTCTCTCTTTATTAAATTTTTGAGATAAAGCAAGAGTCACCTTTTTTAAAACAAGTAAGGATTTAGTATCAAAGTCAGCTGAGATTTCTGTATCGCGCCGTGTATTTCTGTTGAAATCGGAATCGTGGATGCAGTTGAACGCACACACGCGATAATTGGATTGGTGGTTTATCTTCTTGGAGCGAGTAGGTCCATAGGTAGCTGCTCAGGCTGCAACTTTGTTGCGGCTGCTCGGTGCACCCTCACGGTATTGTGCCCGCTTAAACACAACCGACCACGCCCACCCAACCAAATCACATGGTTTTTTCCAATGTGTATCATCTTATTTTGGACCTGATCGCTTTAGAACCCGTCAGACGCGGTAACGCGATCTTTCTATCCTCATGGCACACACATCGTGATTTCTTTCATAAGAGTGATGCTTGCTGGAAGTATAACCCGACTGTCAACTCCAATCCCCGTTTTTTGCCAACATTGCGACATCAAAGTGTGCTTGTGAAATTTGTGATTACATTCTCGAAAAAAATCATACGTATCTCACCTACGTTTGTGCTGGTGGCTGAAATTTCGAATGGTGCATAGGTGATAAGTAAATTTTGATGCATAGTTGTCCGAGTACTTTGAATTACATATGTGTCTGCCACCCTACGACACTTATCCAATCTATTTGGCTGATGCATAAGAAGCTTAAAACTTGAAAGGACCACTTCAGTAGCAGTGATAAAACGTCTTCCATCAACAAAGCCACCTAAGCATTTGAAAAAGTTTCATTGACAGTGTCAAATCTTTGTATGGACCATTTCCTTTGAACAGTATTTCGTTTCGGAAAAGATTCCGAAAATGGAATGCGTGGAATCATCTCGAAGACGGATACCTTGGTGACGCATCGGAACGGGCTGCTGTGAGCTCTCTGTCTAACGCAGAAGTCTTAAAATTACCTTTCGGAGGGAAAGTTCTGCTGCAAAAGCAATATTTTCAAAGTTTGAAAACGCCACTTATGGTATTAGCTGCATGCGAAAGTAGAGGTGTTAGTGAGTAGTACAGCAGTAAAGGAAAGCGGAACGAAGTGGCTAGAAGCTTGGGAATTAACCATAATACTCCCAGCCTTCCTTTTGCTTCTTTGCTGAACGATGTTTACGGTGTTTCTGACGTGTTGATGGGAGCATTTGGATCTGTGATGTGACACGTACGAATGTGTGCTGAGCGCTTCCTCGTGCGTCTATCGCAGGGCTTTGTTAAGCAGATGCCCGTCTTGTAATGCAAACTGCGCCACACTCCGTTTCCTTGAGCTCCTAACTTTAATTTCTGATCAATTTTTTTTGCCTTGGACTCCCAAATTACCTTTGCCTTCAATTCTCAGCGAGACCATTTACTGACAACCTTTCATATCACATCGCATATAAAGACGAATCCCTCTCCCTTCTATCAAATAATCAAACTCAAATATAGCTGAATTGCTGTAATTCTGGTTCTTTTTGAACAATTAAACCAGTAATGAGCAGATAGAAAAAATGATAATGACTTGGGCACAGATGACTAAAATGGAAAATGCAGTAATTGAAAATCAAGTACCTGGCAGCTGAAGTATTTCATGATTGGAAAGCAGTTCAATGAAGAGAATAGTTCGAATATGTAAGTACCACACACTTTCTTAAATGCCTAAATGCTTCTGCCAACGAATGATGTTTTTACTCGGTCCGATAGCCTGCAAGGATGCACACGTGTACAGGGTGTCTCAAACTATGGGCGCCTGAACTCGCGTTTCTTCGTATTCCTCTATACAATTGTATCAATCCTTTTTCTTTCATTTGCTGCTCAGCGGGTGCACAGGATCTTCTTCCACCAAGGTGCATGCTCGTCAGGGTGAAGCTCATGCTATTTCCGAAATTTCAGAAGTTTTTCAAATACACTTGGTGGTCATTCGCTTCAACGGTGACACGCACCTCGCCGTACTTCTGTTCGAGCGAAAAAATTTCCACGTTCTGAACCGATGAGGGCAACCCACTTGGCCAACAACGTCTGGTAGGGTATACCATGCCGATAGGGTGTTTGGGTACCAGCAAGCGGGTCCCAGTCATGATTGAGGGTCCGATAATGGCACGCAGTTGGTTTCCGTCGAGTTCGGCGTAGGGCTTGCGGGAATGTGAACATGAGGAACTGGCTGTCAGACATAATAAAGCACTGCCCTCACTAGTCTTTCGCAACAATACTTGGTGAGTTCAGCGGCAAGGCGCTTTAGTTTATAGAATCAAATTGATACGCGCTGCCGACCCGATTTGTTCGAATTGATCGCTTTTCAAAACGTCCGTCAAATCTCCCAAAACATAACCCCATTGGTCTCCTGCCGGGGTCCTCAACTAGAAGCAAGGTCTGACAAGTCAGCCATCCTAGTATGGAGTCACAGAAAGTGGCCCCGAGAAAGATTTGGGAAGGAATGTATGGAAAAAGCAGCGCGTCAAGGGCGGTTGAGTGATAGAGAGACTTTGAGCTTGTATCCTTGTCGGGACAGAGAAACTTATGATATGACTGCTGTGTCTTGTTACATAAGATGTGAGTAAAGTTGTGAATGGGTTGATTTTTCATTCTTTCTATTGACGCCAACAAAATATTGCAATACATTGGCGCCCATAATTTTGGGACACCCTGTATATAACACGCGCCTTCTGTTTTCACTCTGGCCCTTCGAATCTGTAGAAGCCGAGCTTAAAGGCACCGGTGGGAGTGGTTTCAGCCAATAATGGAATAGTAAGAGGTCAAAGGAGTGCAGCAGTAGGGAAACAATAGAATCAAACGGTCTAAGACTCGAGCCAATATACATATTTATGCTGCATTTGCCTGATAAGGGCAGCACACATAGATTCATGCGAAAAGTGAGAATCTGGCTGAGATACAGCTACTCAAAGTGGTAGCTGAAAGGGCTGGGCCTCAGAGTAAATGTCCGCTCCTTCGCCCGCCACACTTGGAGACGCATAGTGTGAGTGAAAAATTACGTAAACAGTCCCACTCTTCGTCTCCGACCGCGGCGGACTACGGGGCGGGTATCTACATTTTCTATGAGGCACTCCACTTTGAGCTGCTGTATCTTAGCCGCATTTTCATTTTTTTTCAAGTGAAACTTTGCTCGCGGTCTTTATCAAGCAGATACAATATGAATATATGGGTATCAAGAAAACTCGTTTCCCCTAAGACGGTTCCTTTGAGCCTTCTGTTCCTAATCAATGAATGTGGTTGTCGCGGATCGCCGCGACGATGGCCTCGGGGCACCGCGCTCCCCGGCCCGTCCGCGCTGCGGCGCCGCTTGTCGCGTCATGCGGCACGTGGTGACTTCGCCCTCTGTGGTCGAAGCCGGTATATAAGACCGGCTGCCAGCTGTCAGTCGGTTTTCACCGGGCAACGCCATGATGCTGCCCGAGGACTGGGGGTGCGGTGCACCCTTGGCTCTCGGGTAGTGGAGCGCTGGCACATGAGTTGGCCGGTGTCTACCCCTGCTCCCCGACTGGGAGCAGCCGTGGTTGGATCCCCATACCAGACACCGTCGGCCATACGGCTACGTGATAACAGCCGAATGGGGGTCTAATTTCTTAGCCGGCTGCCGGGAGTCGCCCTAGCGGAGGGGCGACCTTGGGAAGTCAGATATGATATGATGTATTGTTGCATTACGTGATGAATGTGTGATATACTTCTTGTTGTGTGATTTATATGTAGTTCATGTGTTGTATTTATATCCATGTTGTGTCTTGTCATGTTTAGTACAGGGGGCAGGTTGCCAGTGAAGTGACGTTCAGGGTTCGACGGCCCTCAATCGGGGTAACGGGCGGTGTAGGGTATAGGTCGGTAATCCCCTTTGGTCCCCACGGGAGGGTCCGCCCTGCCGGCCGTTGTGGCGGCCGCCGGGGTGTCTCCGGTGAGGGCGTCTGGGGGGCATCATCCACCATTGGGTGTCTCCTGGACGCGAGAGGTTTGTGTGCGCTAGGACGATGCAACACGCGATGTCAAAAGAATGCCTTTGATCCGCGACAGTGGTATTCCATTAGGTTGTTCAGAAAGTTTTCGGATTAGATGCATGGTAGGGTTCAAAACAACGTATCTTTGTCACCCGCTGTTAAGAGCGGACCTAACTTGAAGAATTTGTATTTCATGATCGGTTTATGTACCTGTCAGCAGCAGTGCCACATATCGTCTCCTAATCCCAGAAACCGCTCCGGGCGATCCGCGAACGAGGCTCATCGCTTTCTGCAGGAGAAAATGAAGGAGCAAGCCCCCCGTCGCTCGACGTGCTCCTACTGGTACCACAAGCTCGACAACGGTGACGAATCGCTCAAGAAATCTCGATCACAAACACAGAACAAACGGCTCGTGGTCGCTACCTGTGGGGCTTACGCGAACTTTCAGACCTTATGGATACTCCAAAATCCACGGGACACGATGCTAACAAGTTTACTCACTATACAATGTCCTCCGACATTAGTCTGAAAACTTTCCGAACAACCTAACACTATGAGAATTATAGTATAGTAAAACAAATCAGGCAAATATAGGGCAAGGTGAAACAAGTATGAGGATCCTTATATAAGTCCATACCCTCAAATGTGTACCAGTCAACAACATATGTTTTTGGCTGTGTTCATGCTTTCGTTCAGAAAAGTTATGCTGTGCATTTCGAAAGCTACTTATTTTTTCCCATTAAGTCACATAAAGAGAGCCCATTACTTCCAACTGTGTGGCAGCATTTCAGTCATTTCACCAAAATCACTCCCTCAGGAAACGTTCGGTGTACAAAAAGCAATGACGTAATCTGCAGTTGTCATAGTGAAATTGATCATTAGGTCTACTTTTGTCCTTTCCTAATTATTGCAAATTGACTGAATAATTATGAAAATTCATGCTGACAATAAAAAGCGCTTTTGTACATTCATCTCTGGTGGTTTTGCATCCACATCTAACTATATGATTCCCCCCCCCCCCCTCTTATTATCACAATCATTGCATCGCCTTCATTTTTTAGGGCGAATCCAGCAAGAATGAAACATCCTTCAACATTTAAGTACTACAATATATCAAGAGATTGCTAACTCACCGTATACTTCAGTTTCTACATGTTTTTTTGTTTTTTCTTGGCTCAATTTTTCTTCCATCAATTTTGAAGTTGTCGGTGGAAACAATATGTCAGAACGAGCGATGTCATAAATCTTCTAAGAGCACCACGCAAGAGAATACATGCTTGCGAGAGTTTGGGCGGAGGGAAGTATTGTATAAATCTCGTTAGAAAATGGGAGGGTGTAGGTGTGAATGAAGGCCACAAGGGTCAAGGAGACGGTATGTGACATAATTCGTCGCGAAACCCGCTCCCACTTCACTTGACAAAGCCCTACCGATTGCCTCCTTTTACGAGCGAAAACGCTGCGTCGCGTGCACTGCATGTCCGCTGCACATCACAGACACAAAGCCTCGATCGATGCTCGTGTGGTCGGATTGCAATTCTTGGGTTTTCAACCATTATATCGCACTTCATTTTTCACTGCCGTAACAAGCAGCTTTGATGTAATACTTAGATGCTCCTTGTGATGCTTTCAAAGCCCTTGGAAGCTAAAATGCCAGAAATGAGCAATTTCGAGTAACAACTGCCATTGCCACTTGATTCCTGCATTCCAATTCTTTTTGTAAGCTTTAATACAATGTTCGTTAACGTTTTCTAGTTAGTTTGTGTAAGGATAGCTTACGACTAGCAAATGCCATGATTATATTGCCACACAGCACTCAAATCATACCCTATATATAAACCAGGAGTTTGGTATGTCTGGTGTCTGTCTGTCCACCCTGTGGTTTATTTACCCAAGTTTGAGGTACAGCCCATTTCCCAACGCCTGACAGGGTGTGCCCTACGGACTTGGGTGAGTGGCGAGAGTGAGAGTGTTTTGCATGCTTCCATGTGTGACGCGCAGTAGTGTGCGTCAGCCCGACTGGTAAATAAATAAATGAATATCGATTGCTTCATCAAAGCGTCAAATCCATTACCTCAATGATTTATGTGGAACACGGGTCATCGGGTATCCCAAACAGTCAGATCGGTGTTGACCCTGTGAGAAAAAGTATTTCTCAGGATTTGGCCTACCACACATTGGCTAAAGATGAGGGAATTGATTTCTGTGGCAAGCACACCCAGAAACTCGTGGTCCCATCGGAAGATCACCCCATCTCTTCATCATCCCTTCCATCACTTTCCCGTCCCACTGGTCTAATCTCGGCGTCCTTATTCATTAGTGGATGAACACTACGACATATTCATTACGCACATCCTCTCGCATGTCTCAATTCGACACCAATTAAGTCGCCTCAGGCGATTTTTTCTCACACTCGGCACGTTGGCAGAAACTACGGCGAGAGTTTTCTTCATATACATAATTGCGTGGTTGCCCGCCTACTCATTTGGTCGGAGCAAAGTAGATACCACAGAGTATATCGCGGTCTTCTTTCGTATTTTTGGTCATCAATTATCAAAAATGAGTGTTTCTTGTTATCTACCAAAGCTTTGCTGATTGAAATTCCATTTTCAGAAGCAAAAAAGAGGATTTCAGGAACACAACTGCAATCCGGTTCTGCTGTGTAGATTGTTACTTGACCGATAATTCGGTTGTCTTCAATCTGCTTGCGAAATAAATTAGCAATAGACAGTAAAGCTGGCAAAAACTGACCATTAGGGAATTCTCATGAAAACATGCTTTGAGAGAAACTTTTCAATTTGGACTTTACTTATTGACCATTTTTCTCTGGGGACATAGGTTGGCATCGATATTGTGCCAGTCGACTCGAACCTGTCACCCTTCATGGATATGGCCAGGCTGAAAGTTGACCAAAGACAGTGGTAAGGGTACAGAGGATGATATGAAAACCCTAAAATGAAACATCCTAGTGAAAACTATGAGTTTAAGAAGGCTATATGTAATGCAGTGTCCCGTGAAAGGAACGCTTCTGAGATTTGATCAATAGGCTCCGCCTTTCTGAACGTGATCCGCCCCCTGGGCTTAACTTTCACGAGCAATGGGGCAGCCCTTTCAAAGAAGGAATTTGAGTTTTTGTGGAATTGTTGAAGTGGTGAGAATTGATAAAGATACTTTCGCTTCGAGGATTTGCTGAAATTGAGTTTCTATGGGAATGGGGTTTGTGGAATGTGCGAAAAAGATACATATCGAATTCTGAGACCCTTTAGATTCTGAGGATTCTAGTTGATAAAATTAGAAGAAATGAAGATATACACTTTTGTATCTCCACAAAAGCGCAGCTTCCATACTTCTTCCGATCGATAAGAATCTAATCCTTTTTTGTGGTGTTTGATGTGTCTGCTTCCGTAGCGAAAACATTCACCAGTTACCAGTGAAGAATTGAATGAGTAATACATTCGGATTTACCCAACCACTGACTTCAAAGGGCACTTTTCACGTTCGACATTAGAAGGGCATACACTGAACCACCATTAGCCCTCGACCTACGAAGGAGTGGGTTAGAAGGGCATTTCAATGATTAGCTACTTACGATGATCCATAGATGCCGTCTTTACAGCTAACATGAAGTGTCTTTGATGTCCCTACTTTTGTTTTTCAAGCGATATCTCAATGTAAGGCCGCATTCACACTTTGCGCACAGACGCCGGCAGTGGTGGCGACGGCGGCGATTTGACGCTGGCACCGGCAGCGACGGCGTCAAAATCATGTGCCCGCCGGCGACGACGGCGTCACTCTGGTGACACGCTCCGTTTACAAAACTCGACCCAACCACATTGATGATTGTGGCGAGAGCCACGAATCGATTTCGAATTTTGGCATAATACCAAAGTATGAATAAAGTGCGTGGCTGCAAGAGACCACGAATTCGAATTTGAATCTTGGCATAATGCCATCTATGCCAAGTTCGAGTTTGAAGTGCTGAGCTCTCGTCACGATCATCATACAGCAATGTGGCTGAGTCAAGCATTTTACAAACGGTGCGTGTCACCACAGATACGTTAAAGTATCAAGTTGAAGCCAAGGGCTGCTTTGATCAGAAAGGGGCCACTCGTGCGCGAACGAGCGTGCGACGCCGTAACGCGGTTTTCCTGTCCTAATGGCACACCCCCGGAAAGAAACTCCTGGTCTAGCACATACGTCGGAAGTGAATTTGTTGGATATCTTTTATCATAAATGCATTTTTTGTACATCTTAGCTTACTCACCCCTTCTTTCACTTGTTGAACATGATCATGAATAAAACCACTTCCGTCTTCCCTGCCCTCAGCCAGTCAGCATCTCCGCCGCTGAAGCGTGCAGGTCGAGGTGAAGCGCGCTAGAATCGCAATAGCACCCCAGTAACACTTTTTCAACGCGATCGTCGCTACTAATTATCTTTTCTGAATTCGAATGTTCGTTTGCAGAGGACATTGCTTTTCATCCTTCAAAGGTATACGGTATTTTTTTTGTTGCGAATGTTGTTTTTTAGCTGCTGAATTTTAACTTTTGCAGTAGGATATCATGGAAACTAAAATTATATGACGAACGCATTGCAGAAGGGGCGACTTGTGTAATACTGGGTAGTCTAAAAAGTCTTTTCGTATTTTTAAATACCGCTTTTTTCCCTCCAAACTGCTTTCCAGCAATCTCTTCTGTACATACACATGTAGTACAAGTCCACACGCATCTATAGGTACTATTGTCTTCCATCTCCCGGATAACCATTTTCGACAAAATAAACATATCAACGGTCAACCTCATTTTCAATACAAAAATTATAAAAAAAATTTCTTTGAATGGCGTTAGATAGGGAAAGGAAAAGATGGTAGTCCGATGGAGCAAGATCAGGGCTATAAGGTGGATGGGGCACCACTTCCCATTCAAGCTCTAGAATTGGCGAGGCAATTTTTCGGCAAGTCTTCCCACTATTGAAAAAGTGACTCGCCAAAAAATTCTCGGGCTTGGATAAAAATTTGCTGTCCCATCCACCTTATAGCCCTGATCTTGCTCCATCGGATTATCACCTTTTCCTTTCCCTGTTTAACGCCATTCAAAGAAAAATTTTTGTATTGAAAATGAGGTTGACCTTTGATATGTTTATTTTGCCGAAAAAGGTTATCCGGGAGATGGAAGAAATAATACCTATAGATGCGTGTGAACTTGTACTACATGTATATGTACAGAAAAAATTGCCGGAAAGCAGTCTGGAGGAAAAACCCGTTTTCAAAAAACTAAAAAACTTTTTCGATTACCCAATATATGGAGGTAGCGGTAACCCTGGGTTAGTAAGTAGAGCCAGTAGAGCCTTGAAACCCATCACAGTGAGAATTTCAATTGGTCTTTACACTCACCTCAGGCTCTGGGCGCTAGTATACTCATGGCAATGGGGTTGGCGGTACCACATGTCCCGCCCACCTTCCAATAGGTCCCCGCAAGGAGTGTACTGCCTTTGACATTTCCACTACATCATATATCAGCTTTTGGGGTGACTTTGTATTTGTACATTTTTCTGAAACTTTTGGGAACTTTTGTGAACTTCTATAATTGTGGGGTATTATGGTCCAGTAATCGAAGTGAAATAAATAGATGAGAAAATATAGAACAAGCACGAAAATATAGCAACAATTTTTCTGCGCATACATAACATATTAAGAGATTCTTGGATTTTAGAGTGTTATTCCTGATCTTTATTCTATATGTGAAATATTCCCAACAATGTGCACCGTTTACCCTACCAATGTCGTAGCGCACCTTCTGTTGCTAAAAAAATATTTAAGCGATGGCTGGCATGGAGTGCATCGAATATATCCCATTATCTCAATATCGGCTATGAAGACGCGTTGTTTCTAACGATTTCCAAAGGCATGGTTTATACGACTGGATAGCGTTGTTGTTACGTTAGTAATGATAGCTACATACTATGCATCTAATGATACTGCAGTTTTCTTGTAAAAATTCATAGTATCTTCATTCGCTCCTTGTGTTTCTTTGCTTCAAGTTCCGACGTCTTCTTCCTGTTTTTCAGAATCGGGGCAGCTGTGTAAAAAGCTTATTTGTGGAATTTAAGCCGGATGAAAGCTTTTGATCAAGCAGATTCGCCTAACTAATGGATACGCTTCTGAGTGCAAGTATTTAAAGCTTATGAATGATCAGAGAGCTTAGCCTATAACCTGAAGGTGGTACCCTCCACACTTGTACTCTTCATTATCATTGAGGTAATGCTCGTTGTATAAGTAGCTTTCCTTGTAATAAATGGGATGACTCGAGTAGAGCTACGGTGACTTAAGTGGACCCCCACTAATTTTCAATCAGCTGAAAGCTTTTACAGTAACCACCGTAATCCCTGGAGAACTCTCATAAAGAGGAAAAAGGTTTTTGCGTAAGTCTGCCCATTAGTGGGCAGTGACCCTTTGCAATGTGATCCAGAATGGCTAATTACTTTCCAGTGCATATTCATGACAAGACGAAGTTCATGGTCAAATAAACGTGAGTTTGATTTTTTCAGAATTTAACAGGTTAGGCAATGGCCAGAGGCTCGCATTCACGTGTGTGTTCTGTGTTAAATGGGCCCCTCTTTTTAATTTGTTATAAAGGAAATCAAAAGACGGGTTCTTAGCCTTTCTTCGACGCTATAATTGATTACTACATGAAGATACCAGTGAAGGAATTCGATGAAAATTCCATGAAGCCTGCTCTGGATGAAATTCAATAGTATACAGTTTCACATATGTTCGCCACTTCGTTCACTGTGGGCAAAATGATGATTTTCTTTCAGGCACTTTTTTTTTCGGCAAACTTTAAGTTTTGTCGTTACAAGGAAGCTGAGTTATGAGCAAAGGGTTTGGTTTTGTCTCGGACGGGACTGGAACCAGCATTCCATGGTTTCCGGGCATATGCGCTAATCCATTTTACTATCGAGACCCCTTTAACCGTAACTCAGCCTCTCAATGGTTTAATTACCATGGCTTATTACGCTCACACGTGTGACCCAGTAACAACCTCGTAACACCTTCCGCATGATGAGCAGCAGAGAAAAACCGCAGCTATCAGAATTGAAACGTGTGCGTTCTGTTCTCTTACAGGAAATGCAGAGACGGACGGACGGTGCTAAGGCAGCAACTTTTAGTTATCGGTAGTTAGCGAGCAGCGCAGTGTGTCCAGAGCCAAGAATAGCGCAACGCTGGTTCCCGGAAGGCACCGGCAGGGGTAAGGAGAAAGTGGAAGCTGGGAATACGTGTTTTTTGAACAAAAACATTCCATTTTAGAAGAAGCAAAGTGTAGCGAAACTCGCATTGCGATTACGCGGCTTGAAGTTTTATCATGATCTCGTAGCACGGCTTGTCGTTCTGCGAATCGTCAGCGGGGCGAGTCGCCGGCAAGGGCAGGACATCGTTCGCGGCCGGCTGATCCAGGCTTTTCGCCCCTCTACAGTTTACCCCCGACGCAGAGTTGCATTGGTGCTAGGGGTTTTCAGGTTCCCATTTCTTGTTTTTTCGCAGTTTTATTCCTTTTTTCCTCTACCAATACGTTTCTGAGCACTCTGACCTTCATAGTCCGGAGTCTGCCCCGTTTAACCCTTCCGGTATTTTTCAATACCAGCTTGCTCGCCAAAACTGAATTCATTTTTGGAACTTCAGTGACTATCGCAACTCACATACAGGTCAACGAAATATAAAAAGGATAAGGCTTTTGGCGCTCATCAAATCCTTCTGTGGGATGCGTCACGCATTCCAGTTCCATTCATAATTGTAGTGTATGCGATTTGGCCAATACGATGACTCGTCAGCCGATGTATATGCTAGCGCTTTTATCCCCTGGAAGATTTGGTACATCTCGAATGGATGGAAGGCTCGGTTGGGCTGAGCGGGCATAAGTTAGAGAAAAACCATGGCTGAACCAACAAAACAGATCTTTTGCTGATGATTGTGCGCTTGCTGGAATCCATTCAAGCGTACATGTATCCTTGCAAATTGCTCCGCTGTAGTGAAATGATTCGATCGGAATCCTTTTCACGTCATGCATTCTTCATGAAACAACTGGAAAATTGACTTTCTTCTTTCGTGTCTGTATTGAGTTTCGTGACTGTGACTCTTGACATCTTAAATCGAAGGCTTGCTCAATAAAATTTTATATTTTCAAATCATCTATTAGCTACTTCCATACCGACCGCAATTTTCGGGATATGCCTCATTTGTTTACTTGATTCGACATCTACAGGGGGTGCCAAAAAAAAGTAATTTTCTCTCGTCCACTTTCACCCCACTTTGGTCGAACTACAGCAAATTCTATTGAGGTATTCACATCTCCAGATTCAAGAGCAGACCTCACTCTATCACTATACTCCGTGGCAGCCTTCTGCACCAGCAGGAACGGGAGTGAGAAACGAGTGAACAAAATGTGTCACCTCAACTGGGCAAAATCCGAAATTTTGTCGCCCTCGTTCACAACCTTGCTGAGGTCCGTTCACTCCGGGTACCTAAGGGGATTCATACTGGGTGGTGTTCTTTAGGATCCCGTTTTTCCGGGTTCCCAGCGCCCTTCGTTTCCAAGAGCCAAAACGTGCACTTACCACTGAAACCCCTTCGGAGGCGGATTTGGGCATGAAAATGATACTTCACATCATAGCAGCCTTGTCCAAGCAGCAGGGGCTCTGTGACTTCCATGAACCGAAGGGCCAATCCTTAGGAAGCTCCCCACAAGAGACCTACCATGGAACCCGGCTCCACTGTTTCAAGGGGACCTTGATACCGTGGGTGCTCCGAAGCCCGACTGCGCCGCTTAAAGATTCTATATTTTTATGAAAATGAAAGTAGTGAGTCTCAGCTTGTTCCTGCTTTTAGAGGAACATTTCAGGAATATTTTGCCCCAATACTTTCATTTCTTTCGTTTCCCTATGTTTTGTATAATTGGGAGATGTGAGCCGTGGGCAAAATTACTTTTTTTTGGCACCCCCTGTACACCTCTATATCTATGCATACGCAATAGGACAACAATTTGCTTACCCAATAAAATTAAAATTCTCTTTTACCCACGTCTTGATCACGTGATTCGTGACTGGAATGCAGGCTCAAAAGGTATTTTCGTTTTGTCGAAGCCGGTTAATTTCCATGAAAACATTTTTTTGCATATTATAAATTTTCAAGTGGCACCTTCATTGGCCGTACGTTTAGACAATTCCACATTATTTTAGAGATTCAATAAGGTTCCGCTGCTGCTGCGGAGCAACAGCTCACCAGATCTTAGGATCCGAAGGCACAGACCTCAACGTTTAATTGTTAAAATGTATTGGGTTGTCCCAAAAGTCTTGTAGAATTTTTCCAAAAAAATCAATAACTCTTGTTTACTTCGAGGCAGATCTAGGCGGTTCGGGAATATGGTAGAACGTTCTCTAAGCTTTCTAGAAAAGTATATATTGACACACTAGATCCCGTAGAGAGAGCTACAATTCCCATGGTCGATACCCACCCAACTCGCGGTGTCATCAACTATGAACGGTCTTGCGGCACCAAAAAGACGGAAGCTTGCCACTCCATTAGCGCTTCATTGGGCAGGCGATGTGTGAGCTACGAGACCATGCGTCGCTGGTTCATCAGCTTCAGCAACGGCGAGATTGACATGAAAGACAAACCAGGCTTAGGACTGTGCCACTTCTAGAACGCGGAAGGAATGCTTTTCCACGAGGTGTTGGTACAAGGCGAGACAGTCACAGCTACCGTATGCACCCACCAGCTCCACCAGCTCGCCGTCGCTGTTCGAGAAAAGCTCCAAAAAAGGTCCGCGGTCAAGATCCGCGGTCACCCTCCCATGACAACGCCCCCTCCGATTTCACGAAAAGTACCCAAGCCAAGCTACACGAGCTCGGCTGGGATGTCCTGCCCTGCAGGCCATACTCTCCAGACATTCCCCCTTCTGACGATCACCTTACCCATCCTCTTGAATCCTTTCTGGCCGAGAGAAAAATCGTTGATTATGACATGTTTGCAAAGGCTATCGCTGACTTCATCGACTCTCAAAACCCGGACTTCTGGGAGGAGGGAATCAACAATTTATCTGTGAGGTGGCAGAGTGTTATCGATAACAATGGTGAATACGTTGTTGCCTAATTGTTGTTTGTTGGAAGAAAAAACAATAAAAAATAGTGGTCGAAAACAATCCTACAAGACTTTTAGGACAACCTAATAGATACATTTGAACGCAGTAGTTCACGACCAGCAACACGGTATTAGGATCTTGTCTCTTCCATCTCTTTGAGCGTTTTTTCTGTAAGAGCGTATCTGAGCACATCTTACTGTCCTAACATTTTATCATTCCTGTACCTCGCGCTCGGCTTTTTCAGGGCTTGAAGAAACGGATGTCAGTCCTTTTGACCGGCTTTTATATTCACAATTCTTTTCCCTTAAGTGGCGCAAGCACCCGGGGCATACAAAAATCGAAGAAGAAAATAAGTTTTCAGTTTCGTGTGGAAGCTCTATGCTCATTCTTATGAACAGCGCAGGAAGTGTGACGTAAATCTGTCCTTTTTTGTTAAAGGTAGCATTTAAACTTTTTATCATCCGTTTTGATACCTTCTACATAATTAAAATGCACGACATTATTGTTAGCAATTATGAATTACCATACTTACTTGATACTTTACTTTGATGGTCCTTCTGCTGGCGGTCTTCTCACCGGGGACCACAGCTCATCCATACCGCCCGATTTTTGGCGACTTGCATCCAATGTAGGCCGCGTTCTCTGAAACACTTGTAAAACGAATCGGCCCACCGTGTCGGCGGTCGTCCTAGCGGTCTCCTTTTGTCTCGTGGAGGCCACTCTGTGACGCGGAGACTCCATCTGTCATCATCACGGCGAAGTAAGTGGCCAGCCCAGCGGTGTTTCGAATGTGCCATGTATTGCAGAGGATCTTTCAAACGCGATCTCTCGTTCAAATCCGAGCTTCGCAATCCTTGCTTCCATTGTTGATGCCGACTGATCTTCAGAAAGCATCTTTCCAATGCACGATGAGCCGTCTGCATGGCCTTAGCGATTGTTTTGTTTTCGGGCCAAGTCTCGGTCGCGTAGCACAACGCGGGCAATACTGAAGCGTTGAATATCGAGGCTTTGAGGTCTGGATCATTTACCTGATCCGTTACTTCGCGAATCGATCCAAAAGCTGCCCATGCAGCGCGTCTCCTGCGGTTTATTTCAGGAGTGATGTTGTTCGCCATGTTCAGCTCTCTTCCCAGATACACGTAGGAATCGACTCTTTGAAGAGCTTTTCCTGCTAGCTTTACCGTTCCCGTTTCGCACCACTGGTTCACCATCAGCTGCGTTTTAGACATATTCATTTCCAAGCCGATCTTCAACCCTGTCGCGTTGAGTTCGTTTACCATTTCTTCCATTTCGGCGACGCTGCTAGATACCAGAACGATGTCATCAGCAAAGCGGAGGTTGCTAATTCTTCTCCCATCGACAAGATATCCTTTGTTTTCCCAATCAAGGGTTGACATCGCATATTGTAGTCGGCCGTAAATAATTTAGGAGATATCGTGTCTCCTTGCCGTACTCCTTTCTCGATGGAGACCCTCATTGGGCGCTCGAACAATCGGATCGTTGTTGAGGTGTTCGACATGCACTGCTTAAGCAGGCGGATGTAGGCAGGAGGAATTCCGGCTTGCACAAGGGCGTTCAGAACAGCGTTAACCTCCACCGAATCGAATGCTTTCTTATAGTCCACAAAAACGAGGACTGAAGGAAGATGGTACTCTCGGCTCCTCTCAATGAGCTGGGTGATTGCTTGAATGTTATCCATGCACGAAAAGTTTTTCCTGAATCCTGTCTGCTCCAGTGGCTGATATTCATCTAAAACGCGCTCCATTCGGTTGAGCAGTATCTTCGTAAACGTTTTGTACACGACTGAGAGCAGGCTGATGGGTCGGTAGTTGACTATGTCTTCCCGCTGACCTTTCTTGAAAAGAAGAACTGTCTTTGAATCCTTCCACTGCTCTGGAACTTCCCTTAACTCGAGGTAGTGGTTGAAGTTCTTCACTAGAAGAGTATGAAGAGCGGTATTCCCAGCTCGGAGCAAATCCGCAGAGATATTGTCCGGACCTGGAGCAGTTCCTTTCTTCATGCTTCTTATCGCATTGGCAACTTCTGATTCCAGAATAGTGGGAGGGTCTTCATCCGGCGGTATCGGGCATCTTGGAACAACTGTAGAGGAGCGGAAGAGTTCAGTGTAGAAATCATGGACGATATTCTCCATTGCTCTTCTGGATGTTTGTACTCTCCCTTCTTTGTCCATGAGAGCTGACATGATGGTCTTTTGATCATTGAGATCGCGCTTACAGCGTTTTATGCTTGATCTTGTTTCCGCCGCTACGAGGAGCTTGGTTCTCCTATACATTCGAAGCGACTCCTTGACAGCTACGCGACATGCCTTGTTGATGACAACTTTGTCCAGGTGAGTGGCGGCAGGATCTTGTTTCACAGCTCTCCGTTTTTCCAAGAGTTCGATGGCAAGAGCATTCAATCTTGGAGCAGGAACTGGCTGTGAGTAACGCGAGGCATCTGCGCATTTTAGCAAGCCCTGGACTAGGCGTTCGTAATCTTCCGTTGGATTCCCCAGAAGACTCCATTAGTAGGCTTCAATGGCAGATTCAAGCACCTCAGTATTGAAAGTAGGAATCCTGAAGGGCTCTAGCCTGTGCGTGTCGCGCTTGAAGATTTTGTTGTTGAGACGTATCTTTGCGCGTATTAGACGATGGTCCGAGCCTGTATCGAACGACGGCAGCACAGATACGTCGAATAAACTCCACCGTCGGTTGGTCAGAACATGGTCTATTTCCGTGTGCGTAAGCCCGTTCGGGCTTTCCCATGTCCATCGTCGTCCTGCTGGCTTTTCAAACATGGAGTTCCCATGGAAAAGCCGACACGCAGACATAAAATCCAGCAACCGTTCGCCATTCTCATTTCTGTTCCTAGATCCATGAGGTCCGAGCCTCCAGTCACCTTCGGCGTTCGATCCCACAGTTGCGTTGAAGTCGCCAATAACATATTTGTAGTAGCTTCTCTCTCTTCGGACCGTCTCTTCCAAAAGCCCGTAGAATTCTTCGCGTTCTTCATCCGTTGCCGCCGAGGTTGGTGCATATCCGTTGATGATGGATATTGCATTTCGATCTTTGGTCCAAAGACGAAGAACAGCGAGGCGTGGGCTGATGATTTCATGAGAGTCTACTAGATCGGCAACTGTCGAATTGACGAGAAATCCAACTCCGCCAACATTCATGCTGTCCACCTTGGCTCCTATGACGAGCAGCTCGTTGTGATCGGTTTTTCTGACGGTTTCCGTTCTGCCTTTCGTCTCCTGTAAAGCCATAACATCGTATTTGATCATTCGGCTTCGTAGTAGCAGTGTTCGAAGATCAACCTCCGATGCTATTGTGCGGCAGTTATATGTGCAGACGAGAAGGCAGTCCTTGTGTCGTGGGGTGGGGATGTTTCCAGGGTTCCGATTCCGATGACGTCCTGATTCCCTTGCGAGATTAGATGGCCCCTCACCAGTAGAGGCTACCCCCGACGTCGTAGGGGAGCATATCCGGTGTGCGCAGGACTGGGGCGCGAGTATAGCTGTCTGAGCAAAGTGTTTGGCTTCGGTTACCCCTTTGTTCCTTGCCAGGGATACAAGAGAGCCGCCCATACACATATCGCAATGCGACAATGCGTACTGCGTAGCCGTTTGTACCGTTAGCCACCACAGAATGGTGTGACACCCTATCACCGCGATGAGGTGGTACATGATAGGGATGAATTACCATTACATCAACAATGAACAGTTGATAATTGCTGACGACACACAAGCATTTTGAAGCATGACATCAAAATGCTTGTGTGTCGTCAGCAATTATCAACTAATGCTAATGCCTGTCAGTGTTTCTTTAATTTCCATGCTTTGTTGATGTAATGGTAATTCATCAACAAAGCATGGAAATTAAAGAAAGAAACACTGACAGGCATTAGCATTAGTTGATAATTGCTGACGACACACAAGCATTTTGATGTCATGCTTCAAAAGAACGGACCGAAAAAAATTCCTGAAAATAAGGTACTCAATTTGAATTGCACAATTTCCTACATGTGCGTCAGAATCTGACTGTAGTCAAAGTGTTCTCTAGAGACAGTAAAGCTGATTGGTTGGTTTGAATCACCATTTTAGTTATTTTCAAAACTTTGTTAAATACTTGCAAGAAAACGAAGGCTTATAGCATAAGCGCTGAGCGCCTGACCACATCTTCAGACCTTCTCCCGCGAGTGTCACACCATGTCTGGAGGTTGTACATGCTGTAGTACATCATCACATTCAGATCAGATTACATGGTTCAAAAGTATTTGAAGAAGCAACTAGGCGATAGTTGTGCCTAATTGGCAATCATCGCGTCCTTAATTGTAGGGATTCTGTGTGACATAGCTATCTTCTTACACCCCCACGCATAAAAGTTACCTTCAATGCAGCTCAACTACTAGTTCAGCGTGTCTCTGTTATACACATGTTGTGTCGGCGGCTTCTCGACCCAACCTCGTTTTATTCTTATCGATACAAAATTTGTAATATAGGAAGGCGGAGGGGATGCTGTGACAAGTGCCGCCGCTGTCATTAGCATAGTTCAGGCATCATCTCCCACATAGGTCAGTGAGCGCTCAGACTAATCAAGCCTTCGATCCATCCATGTTCCGAAGCCTCATGATGACCTGATCATTTGACCACAGTTGAGACTCCAAAATATTCATTTGAAAACTTGAGGGGTCTTTGAGTTTTTTGAATAAATGTTTCACAATCTTAGTTGTATTGATTCTGTTGTTTTGATTTTCAATAGCTGATGTTTTGGTACTGACTTTAGTCCAAATAGAAGGGGTCTTGGAGTGGAGCACATACGCATAGAGCATAGAGTGCGGATTTGAGTCCCGTCTAAGACCAAAGCTTTTGCTTACAACTCAGCACATAACACATCGTAGACTGTTTTGGATAGGCAAAATCGCTGAAGTGCACATAGGCTTGTCTCGTACATATTAAGATGAATAGGACGCATAACATTTAACTATCTTTACTATGCTTGGTGGTAACAAAAAACATGGCGTACTTTACAAAGGGGATGCTCAACGCTGAATGTGCAACCCATTTATAAATACATATATGTACTGATAGGGTCTATAGGAAATCTCCGCTGTACCCATTTCCGGAATGATCCCGATTGGTTAACAACATGGAACGACACTTACGAATTGAATGCCCGAAGTCCCAGGAAGTGCCCTCATGTGGATTTCTGTAGCAGACATGTTTTCCCGATTCACACATCGCTTTAACGATAAGTGATGCAAGTCTGCGATGTATAGCTGTCATACGCAGCACGCGATTCTCCCACTCTTCTCTACCTATTTTTGTTGAGAACAAGGGCTGAATTTTTTTGAAAACATGATGTCCACCGTGCGTAACCTATTCCTTAATTTTTCTTTGCTCACACTGAGTACTTTCAAAACATCTGCGCTGTTTTTGCGTCATTAATAATTTCATTGAGGCACCTGCAGAAGCTTCTCTTAAAGTTATATAGAGCTAATTGCCTTGAATAACTAATTAGTAGGGTTCCACATAATGTACCCGTATATAAAACACTTCGACCTAATTTTTTGTTCGCACTTGGCACTTTCGAAACATCTGTCGTGAAACGGAGTTCACGATGACTCATCGATAACATACCAGCGCCGAGGATAAATTGGAGGCGGGGCCTCCAACAGGGTTCACACGACAGGAAAGAGCTCAGCTGATGTGCTGTCATTGACCCACTACATAAAACACACCTACACTGCCATAACGAGACAGTCGAACTCGGATGATCTACTCAGTCGATTGTTTTTTTTTCAGTGATACTCCTTGAAGTGTAACTGGATTTTTGAATACTCTTAACGGTGTGTAGATCGCTTTCACAGCTCGGAAATGTGGGGTTGTGCAAATTTGCTCTGCATACCAAAATTTAAGTATCAAAATGTAGAATCCCGTTTTAAGGAATTTATTCCAATTTTTGGACATTTTTTTTATGTGGCATCACGTTAGCGTTGATTCCACAGCTGTTAATGTTAAATTACGTTGAATCACCTCACCAAATTAAGGCCGTATCTCTGGGAGTTAACAAGACAGTACTGGTATAAGGTCATTCAATGAGTAGTGCGTTTTTTTTTCAAACAAAATTTCTTTCTAAATTTGCAAATGTGTGCAGCAAATCATGAATCATTTGGAACAGATTTTTCTGCTCTGCAATGATACGCTCAATTTCCCTGTCGACCATAGTGGAGCCGATTTTCAGGCTGACGAAGGAGTAACAATAAGTTTAGCTGACAAAAACTTCCAAGTTTTTGCAGGCTTAGCTGGATTCAACTCCCTGGTTTATCATTAACTGAGTTTGGTTACATTGTGAATACCTCATGTAGGTGCATGATGCCTCTATGGTTCTACTCTATTCATTCTAGACAGAAAGAATAGGAAGGGTAATAAATGGATCATCGCGAAACTGAAAATTTGCAGCTTTACGCATCCCTTTGGTAGTTTCAAAAATATTTTTGAATGAGTATAATAAATAGCTAAAAAAGTGACAGAAAAATGGAATTGCTTTGAAATTCGCGAATTTTTCTTAATTCCTTTACGCTGAGGTAATCTACTGAAATAGCAAAAATATTTACCACATCTTAGTCTGCATCCCCCTCTGCATACTTCTTTGAGCCGCCTTGCTGACTGTTCTGTACGTGTGTAGTCTCTTAAGTGAGAAGTTCCGTTTTCTCTTGATTACTTCAATCGATAACGATCAATTCAATAACTTCCTACCGAACTTGTTCCACTTACATATTTCTTTTAACGTTCTTCGATAGATAGTCATTCCGTGTGAGAATTAATGATTGGATGTTATTTTTGTTTACGCTTATGAAAGTAGTTTGGAATTAATCATTTCTGTGGGTTGCGCATATCACGAAGCCCATTACCATCTCCGAATTTCTAGCAAAAGCGTTAGCGTCATCGTTACGTTTTCCCAAATTAATGCCGAGCGTCCCTTCGAATATCGTAAGTAATAAGTTCGGTGAATTGTATTATAGTCGTGAATTATCAATATTGAGGATCTTGATAGTGCAACAGTAGAAAGAGCAATATGAAACGGTCAAAAACCCAAAAAAGCTAAACTCAGGAAACGTTTCACTCCTCACCCTTCATTCCCTCTGCATCACTAGTCGCTGAAGGACAGATGCAGATGGTGAGGAACGAAACCAGCCAAGCACGAGTGTTGTTATACCCTCGCAGCAACTCGCCCAGCGGATGTGAGGCCCTGTCACTAGTAAGAATAAAAGTGAGAAACGATAACATTACATGATAACAATCCTGATTAAGAAATAATCAGTTCGAGCGTGACTCTGAAGGAGAATGTTGCAATGTACGCAATCACCCGCGAGGATTACGCGGCGCCGCACGCCGCTCGCGGCTGTGCGAAAATTCGACACAAGTGTGCGCACTCGAATGTTCATTACGAGGACATGTAATCTAAGCTTTTATTTTTCTGCGTTCCCTCTAGCGGTGCCTTAAATCGACCTTGGACGAAAATTTTGACTACTTGAGGACGACTGGCCTTGTTATTCTTAGAAAGATTTTTGGCATCGACTTCTTTTTTGAATAGTGCGAATTGCACGTGAAAATCCTTTCCCATAGGTATAAATGAGTACTTTTATAGTAGTACTAGCCACTCTTTCTCGTATAAATGTATGCGTGACATCATCACATAGGGCATAGTACTTCCTTTTCTAATTATATCGGCTCTCAACACTATATGACTCCACGAAATTTCATGTGAATGTGCATGTGGCCTTTTTTGTTGCTGCAGTAGCCCTCTCTGGGTATAATGCTTCAACTGGACTTTTTCGCGAATTCAATACCATCTAATCACTTCTTTGTATGTAGCTCAATGGGGCCATCACACTGTAATGAGTTCCAATCTATTTAATTTTTTCAATGTAATGTCACATTTTCGAATCATTCTCAATTTTGCAATTAATTTTTCCTGATTGTCTGCCACTACTAAATGAAGCTGTTAAACTTTCATGAATGATGCTGGAGGTTACACTCGACATCATCATCAAGGAAATCAAACTCAGAAATGTCCCCAAAACAGGAAATTTTTTTTTGCAAAAATTCAAGAGCTTCGCAAATGTACATGCATATTCATAAATGCAAGTTCTTCGCTGTACTTCGTTTCGAAATTTTTTTGCTTATTTATGACGATGTTGATGTCGATTGAAAGTCTACACTGTTCGCATATTTTGTTTGTGGTATCCACGTATTTACTGTAAAAATAAGGCTAAAAGGTGAGCTAGAAAACCCATGTTGCATGGACAAAAGATGTTACTCCGAAGCTGAATGCTTTCAAGGTTACTCGCCCCATAAGAAAAATATGAGGTGTAGGCCAGTGTTCTAAAAGGAAAGAACCGGACACAGTTGCTAAAGCTAGCTTGCATCGCGTCGCATACCGAATTCCTTAATTGAGACTCCTTCACTGGAGATTTAGCCATATACAGTCTTTTCCTGACTGCTCCCCTAGCTTTCAACCTGGTGACTTATTTTAGGAGTATCATTGCCCACACTACCCCTATCATGGTCTATAGGAATGGTGCCACCATTTGAATTTCCCCTTGCCAAAGAAATGATGCTGGGTTAGGGGCGGTTTCGCTTTCAGAGACTGCTAAGGGTTTCAGAGGGCCAACCTCACTCCATGCTTTTCGTCTTCGACTTTCCTATTCTCTCAGCACAGCTCCAGCTTTTTGACTACGACCCTCCCTATGAACTTTCAGCAAACGGTTGTTCATTCGATTCATGCCTACTTCATCGTCATCAAGAAAATGTGGCAAAGCATTTCGACCACACCCCCTAGCAAACGATGACCATAACGCCTTCCCTCCCACGGCAATCAAAGTGAAGTCTGTCTCCCATCCTATGTAGCATTTGCCCACAAATAATGTAGCAAACGTTTGCCTTCTCTCCAGGTAATTGAATAACCATTTTAAATACTCTAAGAGCTCACAGTTTTGTTCTACAGGACCTACAGTAACGCTTGCAGTTCGTTAGGCTGTAAACATTACACACACGACTCCTTGCTGAGACGTCGAATGTAAATTCAAGGTTTTTTTTTCACCACGAACACCTTTTTTCTTACCCTTTTGCTAATTATCCCATTCATTGTTTTACTTGATTGACATCTTCTGCCGCGAGCAACTTGGAAAGGTGATATCGCGTTTTTGAATCCGGACTTCTTTACCGATTATCGCTTCTATCCTCGAATGTTCGTTTCTAAGCAATCATTTCTTCCCATCTTCCTCTTTCTCCCCACCCCTTCCGCTTCCTTTAGCTGTGAATCGGCAGATGATAAAATTGTGTGACAGTGATATCATCTAGATCGTTGAGCAACATCTCAATAACAGAAGGACGCGCACTTACGATGCCAATCACCATATCCCTGGCTTGTTTTTACTGAGGTTTTTCCCAAGTCCTCCCGCAATCTTCCCAGCGAGTGGGTCTTCCTAGTGGTGCAAGGGGGTGTGACGACAAGTGATGTTAAAGCGGTCACCCTACATCTTTCTAGATTCTGCCATACTTTTGGACGTCTCCCTACTTATTTGTGGTGGAACTGACTGTCGTCGCCTTTGACCAGGTGTTACTAAAAACCTAAAACTTACAGAGTTTTATTTTAAATTGCTGAAAATTGCTAGTTCATACGAATTTTCTTAATTTTTCTACAGAGTTAATCAAATTTTAGGTGTATGCAGAATAAATGGCCAAAACCTAACTGGCCATAATCCGCTCAGACACAAGTTTATTTGTCGAAAGCAAAACCATTCGAATCTGCACAACTTTGCCAGCGCGTGATAAAATTCTGGATTGCGGGAATGAATAAAGTTAACAATGGCGAATGAATAAAGTTAACAATGGCATTTTCAGCCTGAATCGTATCGGCGAGCTCCTTCTGACGCAGGTTTGCATCGAGAACCCTGGAAAAGTGGTAATCCGTCAGGGATTGGTCTGGGGAATAAGGGGGGGGGGGGTGAGGGAGAGTCTCGATGTCTAACTGCACCAGTTTTTGCAGGATGCGCAAAACAACGCAAAACCCCATACTTCGCAAGTCACCCGGCAGAAACTGATGCAGTTAGGCATCGAGACTCTCTCTCACCCCACCCTCCCCCCCTATTCCCCAGAACTATTCCTGACGGATTACCACTTTTTCCGGGTTCTCCACGCAAACCTGCGTCAGAAGGAGTTCGCCGATACTATGCAGGTTGAAAATGCCATTGCAGACTTTAACAATTTTCGCAATCCAGAATTTTATTGTGATGACATATTTTCTTTACCAGATCGTTGGCTAATTTGTGTAGATTCGAATGGGTTTTGTTTCGACAAATAAAATTGTGTCTGAGCGAAGTTATGGCGTTTTGAATAAAGTGGTCAGTTTGGCCATTTTTTCTGCATGCACCTAATATACTATATACCGTAAATTTGATTTTTGATGTAAAATTCACCAGGAAGGCCACCAGTCTCATGCATTTTTGAATGAGTCATGCGTGCTGATCGATGCCTAATATGAGAATTTTCTCACATTTGTTTGATCATAAAGAACAGACTATAGCTCATTTTGCTCTTTTCACCACGTGAGCATGGCAACTAACTACGATTACTTATTCTTATAATACTTACTAATTAATACCCCTTATACTAATTACTTATACTAATCGTTATTTTATTGAGTACTTTGGATAGCCTGAAAGGAATCCAAATCCGAAGGCCTAGGACAATACGACAAATCACCTCCTTTTCGTGCACGCTTCCGCCTGATTGAGATTCCTGTGAATCCTGCATGGTTTATCGCACTGAAAAAGAAACTTGTGTCTAGCCTGTGATGGGAAAAAGCACAAAAAAATAAAATTATGGCACCGAATCGCCACAGTTATCCATGGCAGAGCGACTTTGCTTCAAAAATTTGCTATGTAATGTCACAGCCAACTAGGGTACAAGGCTTTCAGGTTAGATATTTGTACATTTTTCAAACTAGCTCTCCAAGCTGGAAGTCATATAATGCAACCGCGTAAAATTTTGTGATCAGTGGCTCCTAATTAGTAGGTGACATCTGATAGGGTAAGCTATGTGCCAACCGGACATGACGCGATTTTGTTCGCCTTTTTTTTGTTGAGTGTGACATTTGATAATGTATGGAAAGCCATATTGTAAAGGAGAGACACTTACAGTAACCCTCAAAGTCGTTTCTCAATATCCTCTGCGTGCACTCGGTGACATACGAATACGCAAGGTCAAACCGTTTGTCATCCACTGCACTGCAGTCGATGTTGCACGATTGTGTGTTTATCTCAGGTCTATCCTTTTCCCACTCCTCCACAGGAGGGCTGGTTCACGCAAAGAGTCGCCTGCTCTGCTATGAAAGACAACTCAGAGAAGGTGGTAGTGACGACGGCGCCCATTCCCACTTTCATGGCTTGTGGATCCGCTTCAACGCCCGCCCAGACAACCAAGCCTTCCAGGGTAGAAGAATTGGTACCATCGTCGTGTGGGAGCGGAAGAAGGCTGATTTGTACATCGACTGGCTTTGCATGTCATTACTATATAGGCCAAATCACATTCATATGCAACCGCGATACTATGAAGAGAATGATTCACGTCAAAATGTTCACCCTTATCCTTAGATATTATAGTCTCATGGTCGTATAAGCGACAGCAATAAATAGAAAAACACAAACAAAAATTTTTCGTATTCATGTTGATCGGTGCAGCATAATGATTATTTATTCTTCAAACCTCCCCTCAACTCGCCTACGCATTCGTGTTTAGTATACATGATGAGACATTGCTATTCGTAGTGAAATAGGGAGGGACTCAGGGTTCTACCGATGTGCTATCTTCGGTACTATCGAACGAGATCATACTTCACTGCACCCCTAACAAAGGCTCATGCTCCACTATACCTCTGCCGTGAAACACATCCAGCCAATAGTCACTCATATGCGATGTGCTCTAGGAAAGTGGTATTGGTGAAATCTTTATCGTGCTTGTTTCTTGCTACCGTACAGATCATGCACTACATTCAATAATAATAGAAGATTTACACAACTAATAACTAGGATAAATAGTAAATTGATAAAATAGGGACAATAACACAATAAATATCAAGGTAACTAGACAAAATTCAAATGTCCACGGATTTCGAATAGAGCTCCTGTGAGCTGTGTTATCTAAGCAATTAATCACGAGCTCACACCTTGTTTCCAATTCTTCGGAATTTGTTTCGAATATGCGCATACATTATTAGCTTCTGAGAAGTCTACTGCCATGGTCCCTTCCTGCTACCAGTTATCTCAACTTGCTGAGCGTAAAGATGGGTGATGCCATGAATGGACCAATGGTGACAGCGGATAGCCCTGTCAACAAACCAGTTTGATACATTCTTAATAGCTGTACTTGTATTGTTCCGTTCCGAAGCCTCATGCCAATCTAATGTGTGAAAAACAATTTGAGGCTCCGAATTATTATTTCAAAAGACTCAAAATGTTTCACAGAATATTGCAAAAAGAATTCGAATTCCTTGACAAACTTTCAGAGCCTAGCGCTTTTTTCAAGCCTACAATAAAGCTATTAGGTTGGACGGGAAGTTCTGGGACACCTTGTGAGAAAAACCTTGGTCTTGGTCCATTTTTCCGGTAAGTTTTGGCGCTCCGGTGTCCAATTGCCTGCAGTAGAGATCGGCAGTGGCTGTCGTGTTGGATGGTAACAGTTTCCTATTTTTTTGAAAATTTTCAAAAAAAAAAAGTTTTTTTCTCAATGCAATTTTTTGAATATTTTCCTGTTCCAATTTGAGCCGATCGAGCCATCGGGCTGCCGCCATATGAGAGACAGTACCTGGGTCCATCGACTGGTTAATTTTGTTAGTGGCCTCGCATGCTGAGGAACCGAGGCGGTGTTCGTGAATTTCGCACCTTTCGCGAAATTGCCGTAAATTCACTGCTAGTTGAAGCCGTAGAGAATATGAATGTGCTATTCAGAAGCCCTTTTCAGACGCTTCATATACCCCCCACTACCAAATGCTCCCGAAGCTTTACAGGTTTCTACAGGAAAAAACAAAAAGTGTCCCAGAACTTCCCGTCCAACCTAATAATTATTTTATTTGATATATTGACACTTTATGAAAGAAGTCAGCAGATGTGTATCCGACACTCACCGCTACCGCGTACCTTATCCTACAGAATTGCTGGGAGTGGAGCATAGATGGTTGACCCAACCTGATCCAACCCTTGAGTAGCATGGACCTGCTATGACTATGGTGATATGTGATATCACATTCATTCCACAGTGCAAATCAGTGAGTCATATGAATAATCGAAAAGAGTCACGTAGCTCGTCTTTGCTGATTATTTGGGGATAGTCTTTTTACTTCTAGTGCCTGCAGTAATTTTTCTTTTCATTGTGATCTCCATGGAGCGGTCCAGCACTTTTACAGTAAGGTTCGAAGGTCCTTCGTTTACATGCTTTCGGGTTTTATGTCGGAGAAAGTACTGCTTATGTATGACGTGGTATTTTGCAAGACCCTGCGATGCTCGTCAAGTCGTTTGAGAGGGGGCAATTCAGTCCCCAACATATTTTTGCCCACATCCTTGACATTTACCAGTCACTGGTACTATAAAAAATGGACCAGCGGTGACAGGGAACAGCTCCGCCCACTTGCCAACTTGATGTTGTCTTTGATAACTATTCCAGTAAAGGATGCTCCGTTTGCCTCTCTCTGATCAGTCATGGAAGCATCCGTGCAGGAAAAATGAGTTCCTCTATTACACATGTATTTGTATTGACTTCGCTTAATGGGGGTCGCACGCGAAGTTCTACCTGAAAAGGTGAAGATTTAGCTAAGAAACAGCTTTCCAAAGTGGTGGTCCAGAACTCGGAACCTAAGTGTCAACGGCCGTCCCGCCGTCCGCCGCGGTCGGAAAAGAAAATTGGGACTGTTCACTTAAGTTTCTGTTCACACTAGGCGTCTCCGACAGCGGCAGACGACGCAGCGGGCATTTACTGTAATACCGCGCCGTTTCGGCCATCACTTTGAAAAGCTTTGTCTTAGCCAGTTTCTCACTTTTTCGCGTGAAACTTTGCATGTGACTCTTATTAGGCAAATACAATACAAATGTATATGGGTAACAACGAAACCCATCTTTCTGTGCACGTTTCCTTTAGTGTCTGTTTGTTATGGGGTGTATCCCTCATCTCTTCGCCTACTCTCCGCTTTTTTTTTCCGCGAATCTGTTTTGAAGTCACGTGCAGCCATCGAAAATGCTTGTTCTAGATTTCTTCCATTCAGCAGCCATGTCACTGAGAGCGGTACTGTTGATTTTGGTAGTAGCTGTAGTGATGGTGCTATGTGAAGCATTACCGATCGATGACAATACAATCGATGAAAGCAGTCTGGAGAACTTCTTCTATTTACCCAGGTGAGCCTTGCTTAGGATAGTGGTTACGGTTTGTATGTCGTTGGGATAGGAAAACCGCGCGGCCGCGTGCGGCGTGCGACTGTCGCGCACGAGTAGTCCCATTCCAATAAGGGCAGCGTATTTGCGCCAGAGCTACAGTGCTCTTACAGAGGGACCGTAGAAACTTAGTACACGTTGTACTCTGGGGCGAGTGTCAACAGGTGTAGTTCATTGCACTCTCGACCTGTGCATCGGCTATGATAAGTACGCAGTCGCCCAAAGATGGCAATTTTGTTCCCGTTCAGACGTCATGAAAATCATTATTTCCAGGCCACATCACATTGCTGGTGTGCAAAAACAGTTATTTAGCGATCTTCTGCCCCAGAAAATGTCGTCACTTGCCATCAACAAAAAGTCCTACTAAAATTACGTGACTTCATTATCCACTGCAACCAACTACGTCATTTCAGAAGTTTTGCATTCAAAAACATTTCATGGTGGACTTCTTGAAAGCCACAAATTACTTTGAATTTAACCACAAAATATCCATGTTGTGCACCTAAGTGTATATTTTACCTAAGCCTTACTTTAGAGAGGTAAGAGCTCCCCTGAACTACGGCTTAAGCTAAAGACCTAGGTAAAAATAGCGCCGGTAGTGGCCCTTTCCAGAACTACATCAACACATAAAATTGTTAGGATATGAAAAAAAAGGTATGAAAAGGTCATGATACGAATAAACGGCTAGTTATACAGGGGGTGCCAAAAAAAAAGTAATTTTGCCCACGGCTCACATCTGCCAATTATACAAAACATAGAGAAACGAAAGAGATAAAAGTATTGGAGCAAAATATTCCTGAAATGTTCCTCTAAAAGCAGGAACAAGCTGAGACTCACTACTTTCACTTTCATAAAAAATATGGAACCTTCAAGCGGCGCAGTCGGGCTTCAGAGCACCTATGGTATCAAGATCCCCTTAAAACAGTGGAGCCGGGTTCCATGGTAGGTCTTTTGTGGGAAGCTTACTAAGGATTGGCCCTTCAGATCATGGGAGTCACAGAGCCCTTGCTGCTTGGACAAGGCTGCTATGATCCGAAGTATCATTTTTCATGCCTCAAACCTGCCCCGGAGGGGTTTCAGTGGTAAGGGCACGTTTTGGCTCTTGGAAACGGAGGGCGTTGGGGACCCGGAAACAACGGAATATTCAAGGACACCACCTAGTATGAATCCCGCCGGGTAGCCAGATTGAGCGGACCTTAGCAAGGTTGTGAACGAGGGCGACGAAATTCCGGATTTTGCCCAGTTGAGGTACACATCTTGTTCACTCTTTCTTGCTCCAGTTCCTGCTCGTGCAGAAGGCTGCCACGGAGTACAGCGATAGAGTGGGGTCTGCTCTTGAATCTGGGGATGAAAATACCTCAACAGAATTTGCTGTAGTTCGACTAAAGTGGGGTGAAAGTGGAGGAGACAAAATTACTCCTTTTTTTTTGGCACCCCCTGTACATTGAAAGGATGCCCCAACCAGCGCGCTCGTGCGCCAACGTCGGGGGCGCGACGTCGCATCGCGATTTTTCTTTCCTAACGGCTTATACCCGTGGTTACTGAAGTTCATCAACGCGAGAAGGGCTTCAACTCCCCACGAATCTTTAAATCAGACCTTGCTGGACCGATAGGGTCTCGAATGCTGATTACAAATATGAGAACCAAAGTGCAAAATACCACGAATTAGGAGGGATCAAAGCTTGCTCATCGGTGAGGTACTTTGCTACGAGGCTAACCATATGTGCAGCACCGGTCGCTGTATCTCAGTGAAAGCGCTTCGGTCAATCAGTCATCGCAAATTGGTCCCTTTTAGTCGCATCGGAACAGCATTTTGCAGGTTTGGTTCTATCTTTGCAGTCAGCATTCAGGCCCCTACCGACATACGCAGGTCTCATTTCGAAGTTTCGTTGGCAGTTGAAACACTTTCCTGATATCAAATTTAAATTATTGTCAAACTATACAGGGGACAGGGAAAATATTGACCGCTCGACTGAAAATTGCCATACAAAGAGACAGACGCCTTTATTACGTCGGAAAAAACAAAGTGGAGATGAGCTCCTCTTGTAGTTATTTGCATCATTTAAGTCTCATTTCTTTATTTTCTTCTTCGAACCAGTGGTCTTGTAGATTTTGTAGTTCTTCATCCGCAGCTAGTCAAGAACTATCCTTCTGACCGTCTTTTCACTGATTCCCATGTCTTCTGCCGTTCTTCCCATTGAACCAATTTTATTTCGTCGAATCTTTTCACAAATCATTTCAACATTGGCTTTCGTCTTGACCGTTGTTAGGCGACCTGAACGAGGACGGTCAACGGTCCCTCCGGTGGTTTTGAATAGCTGAGCAGCAGGTCGGATAGTTTCAGGTGGAACGGAAAGCGTATTCGCAGTTCCTTTATTGGACATGCCGCATCAGCGCAGCTCATTCATGAAGACTCGCCTATTAGAAGTAATCATTGTGCGAAACCGAGCAATAGGTGGTAACTCATGGAAAAGTATAAAATGAACCCTTGAAGCACCAAACACATACCTAGAAGCCAGTCACTAATTTTGGACAGGAACAAATAAGTTACAAGAAGCCTAGGCGGCGAATAATTCTGCCACACCCTTTACTCATATCTATGGGATATCCGTGGCAAGATAAGTCAAGAGTGACTGGAAAAAGCTGAAATAAATGTATGCTTACATACGCATACACATAGTGCTCCTAGAAATTTCTCCTGAATAAAATTCGAAAGGAGGGGTACAATAATGTGAAGGTAACGGGGTACTCAAAAAGATGATGCTTGACACATTTTATTTTGAAAGGGAGCACTGGATGATATTTACGAACACCACCCATCTGTCCTCGTCTCTCGCTCCACCTCCACATGGACGTTAGTGCTCCCCAACTGTCTCATGACTCCTGCCCTATGGCTATGTGACTGAAAAGATCTGTGACGTGGTGATCGTGTTCAGAGTTGTATTACGAACGAATAGCATGACCTGGTTGTGCTACTAGAAGTCCAAACAGCACACCTGCCGGCACATGTCAGAAAAGCAAAAAAAAGCAAGAACTTCCGAAAGCTATTAAAGAACGGCTGCTATCACGTTAATGGGCGCTATATATATCCTTCAGTCTGCTTCAGCATAAGCGCAGGATAAAAAGAGTGCTTGACAAGCTATTCATACATATGTATGTATAAAAAGCTGAACATAAGGGTTTCTGTGAACGCCTGCGCAGCTATAACTATCCGTTGCACTTCTTGAAGGTCCTATTAAGTTCATGTTGATGGACTACACTGGGTCGACCTTCATGTGCCAAACCACGGAATACCCATTGGAGTCCAAGAGAAAAGGGGTGATAAATCTCGAAACTGAGTGGAGGTGGTATAGTGAGAGATGGGGCGCACTTCCAACCTCACCTTGTGAGATCAGATCCCGGAACAATGTCCGCACTGGTCATCCAAGTCTCTTATCCCTCAGGGTTAGGTGAACCAGACCTGTCTCGAAGGATAAAAACACTCGCATGAGTTGTACATGAGCTGGTTCCCGCAAATCCTGGTAAAGGCCGGATCACATTGGCGTGCCACCACGATTTTGAATGGAATTACATATAATGCGTGGCGCATCCCTTTGTAGGAAAGCGAAGCCAGTGAACGTGAATTGGACTCTTTAGTGAGACACGGTATGAGAATCCTTGCCACGATTTCCACCGAAAAAACCACAACTCATAAGTTTTTTCAAGGCTTCGTCGCGATCAGTTGTCGTTCAATGGACAGCACGCTTATCTCCACCAACTTTTGCAAAACCTCAAACCGAAATTCAGGAGAAGTGTGTGGTGAGTAATGATTTTTTTGATTTTTGAAAGCTCAGTATTTCACTTACATTCGCCAAAAAAATACATATGAACACTCTTCTCTCTCTATTTTGCTTTCCCTGGATAGAAAATTATATTACCCCTTCCTTCGGCACGGTGTGGTGTTATACTTGCTCTTTCGCTAAAAATGAAGTATTGCGGCTTCAGTTCCACTTTTTTCTTTCGCTGAAAGTTGTGGGTCCATGTACTGAAGAGGGTGCCGCTATAACACGTATGGTTATGGTAATAGGTCCTGAATGGAATTCTGCAAGTCAATAAGTTTTTCATCCGTACCGTAAGGGACATATGCGGATGACAGGTTTTTCCGCGAGGATAACGCACTCCAGCACCTCATCCATGACTGAACACGAAAAGTAGCGCTCCTACAATTTGGGGAGGGAACCGAGTGCATGGCGTGTACCGCTTACATTTTATAATGCTGTAGGCATGGGCATCATTTCTTCCATAAAATCAAATTTTCTGTCCGATGATTGCGGTAGTTTCAGAATTACGCTGCTGCCGTCACCATCGTTATCGGTCTCTCACTTCGTGGTCTCCCCCTTCTCGCTCTCGTCGACGTTCCGTCCATCGATGACACTTCATGCGCCTGATGCTTACTAATAAATTTAGTTAACTGTGTCAGTGTCCAAGTCCGACCGTCAATGAATATTGGCATGTTGCTCCAGATTTAGTGTAATACTCTATTGAACTTTCCACCCAGAATTGGGAATAGGATATCAATTGGTGACCCTGTGATATTGCCTTCTTTGGACCCTTCCAAAGCACATCGCACGATAATCACAGTTAAACCACTCCCTTCTGTGACCGGATAGATTCTCCTGTGAGTTGCGTCCTTACGACTGCACGACGAGTGTATGCCATTAGGACAGAAAAATCGCTTTTCGGCGTGTAGGTGCAACGCGATGGTGTGAGTTATACGCGTCGTATTGTTTGGGTCCTGAAGCGATGACAGTGCTATACGCCTTATTAAAAGCGTAATCGTTCAGAACTAAACTAATACGCCGCGCATAGCTCGCACCATCGCGTGGCGTGCCAATGCAGCCATGCGATTTTTCTGCTCTGATGGCATACACCCCTGGTTAACTGTTACTCATTAGGGCGCCAGTGCCATTCAAATAGAGACCAAATATCTGAGTGGGCATGATTAATGGACCACTAGTCTGCGTTGGCTCCCACCAAATCTCGGGCACAGGTTGCCGTGCATTTGCGTACTGTTGGCAGGTACCGTCGCCTTACGCCTGGTTATATTGCATCGGTGCTCAACTTAAAGGCACATTCCAGGATTATTCGGATATCACATCTCCTGCCGTGGATGGATAGTTCGACCCAAGCCACGTAGGCTGTACCTTCACCGAGGCGTGGATGTGTTCCTGGAGCGTGCAGAGCCAAAGATTCTAGCGCAACAGCTCGGCCCCGCCCACCCCAGCCGGAGGTCTGTCTTTACTCTTTGACATAGGTAGACCAGCTACTAGCCAAGATCTTGAAATTGGCAGTAAACCTATCGCCTCGTGAAGTAAACCCATTACTGAGTGACCTGACCCCACACTAGGCATCGGAACACTTGCTGCACACCCCCGGCTGGAGTGGGCGGAGCCGAGCTGTTGCGCTTGATTCTTTGGCTCTGCACGCTCCAGGAACTGACATCCACGCTATCCATCCACGGCAGGAGATGTGATATCCCAGTAATCCTGGAATATGCCTTTACGGTGACACCCTGCCACTGTATAGTACTGTTCTATGCTCGCGCATACTATATTTCCTCTCATATAATTCCCTACTGAAGTTTACTAGAGCAGTTTCCCGTACCGCTTGAGGAACGGCATCACAAGTTTTCAGGGTTCAAGCTGCGGAGCAGTAAACATGCACTCTTTGTCACCTACATGGAGAAGCAACAATTCAAGCGAGCTATTCCGTAAATTGAACTTTGTCAAGGTGCAAGATATATGTGAGATAGAGGTGCTCTGTAGGTTGTAGGAGCTGGTTAATCCAAGAAAGCACATATTTTTGCGATGTTCCCTTCCACTATGCTATCCTACAAAGATGATTCCGCACATTCGAAGGTGCGGGTTCGCGTCCCGTCCGACACTGAAGCTCTTCCCATAACTCAGCATCCTAGTAATAATATTTGAAGGTTTATTTTTGCCCAGCCTCAGTGAACTGGAGTAGGAGTTAACTTTTTGCTTGTTTCCATAGCTTTGGCGAGAATAGCTACGAACACCGACGCAGCGAATTTTCCTCACTACTATTCAGTGTGATCTAACATCAACAGTTTCTGGAACACCGTTATGTCCCGAAGCGTCATGTTGATCAAAATGCGCATGTAACCGTGTGAGGCCTTTATGCAATGTAGACCCACAGTATCCGATAAAAAGTGCGATCCATTGTGCCCTGCTTCGCTGAGTGTAGTGCAAGGGAGCGCAACGATGGATGGGCACCGACTGATTCTGCTAGAATCATGTATAAACTCGATTCTGATGTAGACAAATGCAGAAGAAATATTGAATTGGTACAGTTGACGGCACTCCCGAGCTGCCGTTGCAGCCTCGAATAGTGCGAAGAATCCACACTGCAGGCTGCAGCAGCGGAAGATATGAAAGGACTTAAAATCACGAACATAGAACGCAGTGGTAAGGTCCCATTTCTAGCGGTGCACTAAGACAGTTATAACTGGGCGTAAGCTTACGGTACCTGCCAACAGTACTCAAATGTACGGCAACCGATGAAAGAGATTTAGGGGGCGCTTGCTGTTTTTCATTTCCACCGAGGTAGTATTCACTGGCGCCTACCACTGCGCTCAAGAGGAAAGTTCGAGAATGCGGATTATCGGGAAGCTTGATTTCGCAGTATCTAAGCCTTACTTTTGTGCAACTCAGTTGCCCTCTTTAGAGCTACAAAAAACGACCTTATAAAAGTGAGCTGAAGTTACTTTATTGGTGCTAATGTGGTTGGTGGCACGTTTTTACGCACGTTCGTCTCTCACCTTATTTCTCCATTCACCAGTTTGACACTTAAGTGTATATGTTTACCTAAGCTTCAGTTTAGAGGGTGAGGATTCCCCCCTTAACCGGGGCTTGGGCAAAAAATCTGAGCTGTGATAGCGAAGGGAGAAGGAGTAAATTCTCAGCCAAGAGCGGACCTCCCTCCCCCCCCCCCCCCTTCTCACTGTTTCGATGGTTGAGGAAGGCGCCTGCGAACGCGCTGGCAACGCTTCATCAGGACACCAGGGAACAAAACGCTCAACCAGCAGAAGAACAGCCTCAGTACCCCGCACACCCGGCTCTGCCGTCTCCGACGTTGGACGGTACCACAACCGGTGAGAGGCGAAGAAATCTCGGGTTGCGCAGGGCGTTTTGGATTTCGGACAATGACGACACATCTCGTACACGGCACGCAGACTGTTTCATGCTCTGCACCTACAACGCCAGAACAGTCTCGTCCAACGCCGATCTCCAAGCTCTTCTCGACGCTGCGACTCGCATGAAATGGCATGTGATCGCGTTACAAGAAACAAAGAGCAGAAGAACCGACGTATGACAGCTTAACGACGGGACTCTTGTGATCCGTAGAAAGAAGATCCCATCGCGGATTGTCGGAGGCGTTGGATTTGTAAAGCACCTGTCTGCCTTCCGCCACGTCGACTTTCACGAAATTTTGTCTCCTCGTCTGGCCATTCTACGCCTTCATCCACCGCATCAGAAGACCATCTCAATCATTAACTGCAACTCTTCACACGGAGCAGCTGAGTTCCGAATTGGGTGCGTTCTATGAACGCTTGGAGGAAGTCATCCGCAAAGACAAGTCTTTCTACGAATTCGTTGTCGGTGACTTCAACGCAAGGGTAAGAAAAGGCAACAGCGAGGAACCCAGGATCGTAGGAGATAGGAACGACAACGGAAGTCGTCTCGTTGACCTCATGTCTGCAGCACGTCTCTTCCATGGTAATTCGCCGTTTGAGAAGAAGGAACACCGCAGCTGGACATGGGAATCACCCAATGACACGACTCATGCTGAGATCGACCACATATTAACTAACAGAAAATGGTGCCTCTACGACACCTCCGTGGTGCCATCTTTCTGTTGTGGATCCGATCATCGCCTTCTTCGGGCCAAAATCAGGTTCGACACTCGACTGGAGAAGAACACCTGTCACCGGCCGAAGGGGAGGAAGCAAGTCGTGTATGACGAGAACCTTCTGAACGAGGCACTATCCCGTTATGACTGGCGAGTCGTGGAGGATCCGACCGAAGACTACGAGTTGCTTCTCAAAGGATTGCAAACCTGTGCTGATCTTGCATCTCTTCGACAATCAAGCAGAAGCGATCGGATTTCATCGAACACCAAGACGCTGCTTGAAAGGAGGAGAAGTTTGAAGCTGGATCCAAATGCAACTCATCTCGAGCGACTGGTTATCAATGCCAGTTGCAGGAATGCGTTACAGGAGGATCTTGCGCAGTACAGGAAGAGAAGAATTCCAGAAGCGACACAGGAACGAAGTCTGAAGGAGTGCGTGGGGACCTAAACGAGTTCGGTATTCCGCTATCATCATTGAAAACTGAAGGCGGAACTGTCACTACTTCCCGTTTCGAGATGGAATCAATCACGGAGAGGTTCTACACCAATCTGTCCCGTGGCACCCTACGCCTGCCAGATCCAGACATCCCCGCTGGTGAAACACCACTAAGGATTCTGCCGTCTGAAATGCGAGTCGCAATTAGTATTATAATTAGGCGCAATTATGAAGAGCGGCACGGCTTCAGGGCCAGACAAGATCTCTGCTGATCTTCTTCGAGCAAGAAACCACGTCCTGCACTTACTACTCGCGGCACATATGACGTCCTACCTTCGAAAGCGGATCCCGGATCAGTGGAGGAGCTCGCGCACTGTCATCTTGCACAAGAAAGGTGACAGGGATGATCTTCGCAACTACCGACCGATTAGCTTGCTGAGCGTGCTGTACGAGCTTTTCACGAAGATCGCTTTAACGCTAACATCGTGCACATTGGATGAGGCCCAGCCATACGAACAAGCTGGATTCCGTCAGAGATTCAGCTGCGTGGACCACATCCAAACCGTTGCGATGGTTATTGAAGTCTGCAGGGAATACCATCTTCCCCTCGTCCTAACCTCCGCCGATTACGAGAAGGCCTTTGACAGCGTCGAAAGGAATGCTATCCTGTCTGCGTTGGTCGACCGAGGAGTGGACGCGTTCTATATTCGAACACAGGCTGACTGCTACCACCGCTGTGCTACGACAATACAACGTCCAAACAACATCTCCATTGGAAAGGGGTTAGGCAAGGCGACACCATCTTGCCGAATCTGTTCACTGCCGCATTGCAGTGGGTGATGAAGTTGCTCGACTGGGACGACAAAGGCATATGTGTGGACGGAAAATTCCTCTCGAACCTTCGTTTTGCAGACGACATCGTCATCTTTTCGTGTAGTACCAATGAAGCAAAGGCGATGCTCTGAAAGCTGAACGAAGCCGGAAGTAAGATCGGACTGCGGATCAATCGGATGAAGGCACAGTTTATGAAGAATGCCTGGTGCGATGGAGGAAGTGTCGAAAACGACGGCTCTCCCCTCGCCGAAACGAAGTCGTACGTCTATGTGGGGCGTTCCATGAACATGGACAACGACATGAAGGTAGAACTCGACAGAAGAAGGAGAACTGCATGGTCAGCCTACGGGTCTATTAAAGAGGCCACCGACCAGCTAAAGGATCCTGACCTAAGCATCCGTCTATTCGACTGGACAGTCCTTCCTGCTCTGTATTACGCTGCCGAGACGTGGCCTGATACGTCAGCCACGGCAAATCCTTGCAGGTGACTCACAGAGCACTCGAACATGTCTTCTGAAGTACACCCGGCTATTTCAATATTGTGCCGGGCTTCGCAGCTCCGATTTCAGGCAGATGTCTCGTCTACGAGACCCTGCGGAATACGCGTCGAAAGCCATGTACCGATGGGCCGGCCATATAATGCGGAGAGAAGACGATAGGTGGACAAAAAGAACAGTGAAGTGGATCCTCTGGGATGTCCACGTCCCCGCGGAAGACCTCCCAAAAGATAGGGAGATATGTTCGTTGAACACGTTAAAGTAATAAGAAAATCCAGAACGGCTGATTGTCGTGATCGCCACCAACGAAGTCTACAAACCAGCTGGATGACGATCGCGAAAGAACGAAACGAATGGAAATCGTGTTGGGGCCCGCACAAGCAGTGAGGACGGGTCGTCTAAGTATCTAAGTACTAAATACTATATCAAGTTGAAGGAAAATTTCCTGCGACACTCCCATGCTCTTTCTCTTTTTCTCATCTGTCAGGTCAATTGGAAATTTATCGCAGTTTTCGACCTGCACACAACTTGGCTCATCCAAAATTTTATCATTCGCGGTGAGAACCATAAGCATCCACACGTTCCGGCAGGACGCCGAGTAAAAGAGAAGGAATTCAGGTACGAGCCGATGAGAAGCCGATATGATAGTGGGCTATATAAACGCGTATCGCGATACAGTGATGCACTTAATTATTACACAGGTTTTTGAGCGAGTCGCTTCCCAGTAGTATCTAGCCGTGACTCTACTGTGATGTATTTAGCTGCCAATCATACATATGGTGAGCTGGAACATGTGACCCATCATTCCGAGCGCAAATAAAACTACACGCACAGTTATGTCGAAAACAAGTTCTCCCTCACTGATATAACTATGGGAGATCATGGGATCATCATACTGGGTATGGTTGGATCAGCTGGTATCGACCACTTATAATGCACAGTGATATGTGATCTAGTACATTAACACTTAATGAAACAGGCTGTTTTTGCTCTGGCTCGAAAGTGCAACACTATGTGTTGTACCTGGCCAACCAGGATCTTCTTTTTTCTGGTCATATGCAAGCGTCGATGACTGAGAGCTGAAGCCGTCAGGATACGTTTTCGAGTAGGGAAAACGACTTATCTATCCGTCATTGTACCAATATAGAAATTGGTTGGTGTTCAAACACCTACTGAACAAATTAAATTTTCAAACATTTAAGAAGATAGCGTCACATCCAACAGAATAGAAATCCTGGTAGACCTTTCATCTGTTGAGGTAGTAGATGTCCTGCTAATCATCAATCATTTCAAAGAAAGTTGAAATGTTTGCGTCGATTTTCAAAGGATCTATCCAACAATTGCGGTGCCCATCTATCCGTGCAAAAGCGCCAGCGATAAACACCCAATATCTTATTTTTAAGGGGTATTATAGATCTATCTGACATATTACTGTGCATTATAAGTGAGCAATACTAGCTGATACAACCATACTACGGTATGATGCTCGTGACAAGAGCCCACGAATTCAACAGGTTCGTCCTTACTCCCCATTTAATATGACAACGTGCAGTCAGCTTCAGCTTAAAGGCAGTTATTATGACCGCGAAAAATACACGGCTCTCATAACCCTGTCAAAATTCTCCAGGTCCCTTCCTTTGTGCAAAATACGACAGACCTGCCAAGATTATTTGTTTAACATGGTATCTCTTGGGCGGAGGTGGTGTAGTGACAGGTGGCGCGCATCGCACTCTCATGGTGCGGGGATCAAATCCCGCATCAACGCCCGCCCAAGCCAAGCAAGCCTTCCATCCCTCCGAGGTCGGTAAATTGGTACCACACTCGTCTGGGAGGATAAAAGCACTGACTTGTACATCGGCTGGCCACCGCAAGTCATTGTATAGGCCCCATCACATTCACCAGCCATCACGATTCTGAATGGAACTAGAAAGTGCGGCGCATCCCACAGAAGGGATTGATTAACGCCAAAAACTTTATCCTCTTATCCTTTTATGGTCTTTCTTGTTTTACTTTGGAGAAGCATTCAAGAATTTGGGATAATGATCTATTAGAATGGTTACTTCTTAATAGTTTGGAGTGCATAGGTTGACAGTTTAACCCTTAATAGGTTAACTTAATCAGCATCATCATCGAGAAATGCTCACGTGGAGTTTAAAAGTGCAAACAAATAGATGTAAGCAGATGATAACGCAGGCATTTGGTATGCCCAATGAACATTTCCTTATTTGGTGAACAAAGCTGAAAAAAATTATTCCACCCGGAAGTAACATTCAAGAGCATGATTTGTGATGACTTGCAGTAGTCAGAAGATAAAATCTATCAGAAAATCACAATTCACAATGGCTGGATGGATCAAACGCACATTGTTGCATGGATGAATGTTTTCTGTTCTCTTCAGCGTTTTTCTCAAAACTAGAATGTGAGAAGTACCAGGAAGTGGACGCCTTTGCAATATGTCTATGTTCAATATCTAGTGAATTGAATGAATAATCATGAAGAGCAGTTTAGGGAAATGAGTAATGATCTTGGAATCTAAATTGATACTCTTATTAGCACCCTGTTCATTCCATTGCGACCTGAATCGTAAGCTATTACACATTGCTCAATTTTCTCACATTGCATGTGAAGCATTATTTGTATGAACACCTCGACCGATTTTTGCGAATAGCTCAATGACATTTTCTTTTCCTCAATTCCAATCGCGCGCAGAAACGAAGCTTCGTCTCCACACACCTACAGGGAAAACGAGTATAGAGAACTCCATAAATAGGTAGACCTTTTAGCTATTATTTCATCTTCTGAGCCTGGTTCCGAATTTTGTCGAGACAGTTGAAATATCTTGCAAGTTACAACCTACTATCAGTGCACATGGTCGACCATGGAGGAGGCAATCAGTAGTGTTTACATAAAAAAACATTTCGTAGAAGCACGATGAAAACGTATAAGGACTATTTCAGCAGATTGCTACTGACCTAACTCCGAGGCCTGAAGGTCTATATATTAGGTCTATGCAGAATAAATGGCCAAAACGGACTACTTTTTTCAAAACGCCATAACTTCGCTCAGACACAACTTTATTTGTCGAAATGAAAACCATTCGAATCTACACAACCTTGCTAACGATCTGGTAAAGAAAATATGCCATCATGATCAAATCCAGGATTGCGAAAATTAATGAAGTCAACGATGGCATTTTCGACATGCATCGTTTCTGCGAACTCCTTCTGACCCAGGTTTGCATCGAGAACCGGGAAAAAGTGGTAACACGTCAGAGATAGGTCTGAGGAATAAGGGGGTGAGGGAGAGTCTCGATCAGTTTCTGCCGGGTGACTTGCGAACTGTGGGGTTCTGCGTTGTTTTGCGCACCCAGTAAAAAAATGATGCAGTTAGGCATCGAGCCTCTCCCTCACCCCCCTTATTCCCCAGACCTATCCCTGACGGATTACCACTTTTTCCGGGTTCCCGATGCAAACCTGCGGCAGAAAAATTATGCACGGTAAAAATGCCATACTTGACTTTATTGATTCTCGCAATCCAGAATTTGATCGTGATGGTATATTTTCCTTACCAGATCGTTGGCAAAATTCTGTAGATTCGAACGGTTTTTATTTCGACGAATAAAGTTGTGTCTGAGCGAAGTTATGGCCAGTTACGTTTCGGCCATTTATTCTGCATAGACCTAATATAATACATAGATTAACTCTCACTATTATTATTATCCATATATTCATCATATTTTTCCGGCCAGCAACTCCCTTGAGTTATTCACATCTTCCCGTTTTTTTGCTCATGTACGGGTATTTTGTGTTGATAAAATGAGAGTAAAACTCTCTTACTCATACCAATGAGGCGAGCGTTTGGCCGCGTTATCCATATTTTCCACACCGGCGGCGACGGCGACAAAATCGTGTGTCCGCGGCCAACACGGCGGTTCTGTGGTAAAGGGCTCTGTTTATGAAACGCCATACCACAGTATGATGATCATGGCAAGAGCCTACGAAATCATATTCGAAAAGCTTGACACTGAGCATATGATTTCGCCGCCGTTGCCATCACTTTCTGTGCCGGTGCACAAAGTATGAACGCTACCTTGAAACACCCATAGGTATATCAATGAGGGTAAACTTGTTTTCGACATAACTGTGCGTGTAGTTTTATTTGCCCTTGGAAAGAAGGGTCACATGTTCCAGTTCATAATAAGTATGAATGGCAGCTAAATAAATTCCAGTACAGTCACTGCACGATGCTATGTTGGGAGGCGACTTGCTCAAAAACCTGTGTAATAATAAAGTGCATCACTGTATCACGTCGACTACGCACTCAAATAGCCCACGATCACATAGGCTCCTCATCGGATCGTGCGTGGTTGTTCTTGCACTTCCACTCGGCGTAGCCACTCTTTGACGATGACGCTAATCCTTCTCACCATTTTGGTCGGCATCGTGCCCTCCGAGTCGTGGTTCGTAAACAGTAAGAATAAGGTGGGAAACTCAATGGAGTAATTCAACTTGGGACTAAGTATTTGGTGATGAAAATGAATTTATATAAAAGTTGTGTATTCCTTGCAGAAATGAGTCTCATAATATACCTTCTTCTAGGTTAACAATGACCACTGCGAGTACAGTGAAGTTACACTGCAACCGTTCAAAGAATCACCAATTCGTCCCTACGATCATTCCTTCTTGATAAACTTGGAGCGATTGTAAGCTATACAAAGTGATCTGAAAAGAGCTCATGAGAGCCGTGTATCTGTTGAGGGTAAAACTGACTGCGTGCAGTCCTACCAAGTGAAGATCAGTGACGACAGCAACCCGTTTTATGTCTTTCGCATCGACCGTCAGGTAAGCCGTCCTCCTCGACCCAACCCGCAAAATACCGTTGAGTGTCAGTGACCAGTGACCAGTGACCACAACACTAAGCCTGTACTCAGTGAGTGCACCGAGAATAGTCTTCGGGTATATGTAGTGCGAAGGAGTCGTAAGCGCGTAGGGCATTTTGTGATGGATGTAGTAAGGAATCGAGAGCGGAAATAGTGGAATCATTAATTTCTATGTGTTTTCAGACCAGATTTTTACGGAGTTTTTCCGTCTGCGATGTGATTACTGTGAATGATGGCAACTTCGTGTGGACGGCATGTGATAATGCAAAATTCAGAAAGTATCTTGTCAAATGTGAGAGCGAAGATGGGCCCAAGGCGAGACATCCACAAGTGCCACCTGTTCTGTCATGCGACCAGACCACCACTCCTGCCCCGCGAGTCTGTCCTCCTAATGAGATCGCTCCGCCCACGCTTACTCCGCAGCTCAATCTTACCCATCAGGAGGCTCCGTCCACGGCTGCTCCGCGGCTCCACCTTACCCATCAGGACGCTTCGTCCACGGCTGCTCCACGGAACATCACTTCTCTGGTAGTCGCTATCCCTCCCCGAGCAGTCGCCAATCAGAAACCCACCACACGAAAGGGATGGCTGAAAAAGCTCAATTGCTTCTCTCGTGTTTGATACTATTTTGCTGGCACCTTGTTGTGTTCTATCACACTACTGAAAATAAAGGTTTGCATCTAATTTTAGTGTCTCTCAATTATTCGCGGAGGCCACTCTTTCGTCTTAACAATACTCCGGGAAAGAGAGCGAATGAGTGTGGTGTAATCCTAAACATTGCCCTGGTTGAATTGTTTCATATTTGCCAGTAATAATACGATATTTCCATGGATCACTGCTTTCGTCACATACATTGTGTGATAAAGACAAGATAATATAATCGAGGAGCTGCCTAATGAAAAAAAGAAAAGAGGGATCGGCAACTTTAGTGGGTCCCTTTCCACACTAACCTTCTGGCTGGCGTGAGTTTACTCGAAAGGGTGTCCGCAAGGGTTGTAAAGTAGGTGGTTTCACACCATCAGTCGTTAGACCTTTGGAAGACGTCGACACGAAGCCATTTAAATGCCATTTTCAACTCAAGGCTTTCGGAATGCTGAGATTACAGAGGTGACGAAGAAACCGAAGCATTTCTTTAGAAACCCTGAAAGTAATGCCATCTTAATCACTTGCCTCAACGAGACAGTAGTCCAGAAGTAAGCGTTTAGACATGTTTGCAAGTGATTTTATCACCCGATAAAATTGCCTTTTTTCGAAATAAATCGAAGATGGGCGTTGAGCATCTTGAAATGGAAGTTGCCGTCTGGTTTGCAGGCGTTGTTACTTTTTAATGGTTTCCAAAAACCAGCCGTTACTCACGAGAGGCTATTATCTGTCCTGGCTGGCAATCCCAGTAACTATTGAGCAATCCTGGGTGGGTAGGGGTATTTGATTGGCTTGGAAGGAAACTAATCTCCAGAAGTGTAGAGCCGAACCGCTGGCCAATTCCATACCTACGCCCACACTTGTTGCGACAATAGTGAAGAGTAAGTAGAATGAGTAAGGATTATTCTATTATAAAATAATGAATGGTACGTTTTGCTTCCATTGGGACGAACCTTTGTATGTTGTCAGCCTTTGAGGCTTATCAGCGAGTAATGCTGAGATTATCAAAGAGCTTTGTGTGTGCTGATAACCTTGATGAAGTAGGATACTCGACTAATCTGTTAACAACACCAGAGGAACCAATAGTTAAAAACTTAAAAACAAAAATACAAAACAAATAGAAATAAACTGGTTATTTTGACAAGTTGAAGGTATAGTGGAGATTATAAAGTGGTTAGTGTGGTCCTAAATAAGAGTAAAGGTACATATGATTTTAAAGGAACAAGTACGCCATATTTGTATGTGCCTTCCGTTTTAGTAATGGAATGGAACACAGAAGTCTGATAACGTCAAGTCGTCAATCAAACTCCCAGATAGCATTCTTGCTACCACAACAAGTGTATGAAGATCATGATCGAGGAGAATGCTTTAGCGGAGAAAAAAGGTGGGCCAGTTAGCGATACCATCGGTGCATATGAAAGGAAAGTTCATGACTGCCGTCTGCATCCAAGTCTTCATCATACATTCTGCGTTGACATATTCATCCACACGCAAGCCTCTAGATTTATCAGGGTGTAGGACAGTTTAGAAACATTTATCCGAAACTTGCTTGGACTTTTTTCTGAATGGGGGAATAGAGGAAGAGCAGTAATAATTCAATATTATGATAACAATTTGATTTGTAACTAACTATAGAGTACAAGGAGGCCACCCAGTACATGGAAAATTCATCTGGATTGCTGCGATCTCTATGCCCGCAGGCGAAATAACGATTTTTCGAGGTACGCACCGGTTATTCTTTCTTCAGCAGAGCTATGTGAGCTGGAGCGTGAGCAAAGGGTCCGGAACAGTCAGTGTGACTATGGGATGGTTTCAAAATCATTGTATTGCTCTATTTTTGGTTTAGAAATTCCTCTTATAATAAGCGTCTAATATGCATTCACAAAATATATGAAAGACACTGGCAGGGGTAATGTGAGTAATGAGAACGTCTTTAGTCATCAAACTGGAAATTACGGTTCTAGGATTACTGTATGTGGCAATTCTTATAACAGAGTCGAAGGTGAAGGGGCCTTATTTGCTGGGTTTTTGACCATTCCTTTTCTTTTTATCCTAGCTTTCGTTCTAGTAAGCATCTGGACCTTCGTATTCAATAATCTTTTACCATTCGGTCCTAACTACTCTGACCACTGTCTTTAATAAAGAGTATGATCATAAATAAACCTATGAGTACAGGAATCTAATCATATGAATACAAGTAAACATAGGAAACAAAATTAGTTTTTTATAATCGAAGTCCGGTTTTTGGTGTAAAGATAGAAGAGAGAAAGGGGAAGATCAGAAAAATGTCACAAATCCCTTCAACTCGATAGAATGGGAAAAATGGGCAAATTTGTAAAAAACCAAGATCAATCAAGATTTCTCGGACGTATCTTAAACTCTTTGCTGACTCTTCTGAAAACTCCTGTACATGGTATTCTCGTGTTCCGAAAACTGCTCATCTAGGGAATCCTTGGAGTGCCATGAATGATTCCATGAACGGTGAAGGTAGACAATGCCTATGGCCCAGGTTCTTCAGACCCATGGTATACGAGGCCTTCTAGACATGACCGTTTCTTAAAGCAACAACCGTACTGGAGATGTCGCGGTAATTATTATTTGAGGTGAGAAGTAGCTGATAGGGGCATGGTTATAATGACCGTGAGCCGAAATCTGACCTAACGCAAATGCGCGCCAACGTTATTAATTTGAAAGTATCGCTCCGATTCATTCGCTCACGTCTGCTGTTGTGTAGTCACTTTCTGTTTACACTTTCTCCTATATGTGTGTTGTTTCTTTTATATTTCTGAACGGCTTTGTTCGCGGAAGAAGAGCAATTCGTTCATTTCAGAGACATGGCTGAATTGTTAGCAGGAGTAAAAATTCAGCTGAAAGACGGAAGTCAGGTGGATGCTGGTGAATACCTCAAAGGAAAGGTGCGCCTGGTAACTGGCTTTCAATAGATACTTCTGAACAGTAATGAGTACAGTTTAAATTCTAGTTGGTCGGCCTTTATTTCTCCGCCAGTTGGTGTCCTCCGTGCCGAGCATTCACGCCTAAACTAAAGGTGAGATACTGACCAAAACTTTTTTATTAGGAGTAGATTACATGTAATTTGACTAGTCACCTGATTGATCTCCATTGTGGATGAGATCGACAATTCAACACTGCCTCAAAAGTGGTGTGAGCAATTTTTATAGATAAATAGGCTCCTTGACTGCTCAACTGGTGCTACCACTGCGTAGTTTAGTGTGAGCACAAGTTGATGAGTAATGATTGGCGAACGGCTTAGGTCTTGTACCAGTCATGCTTCGAAATGAGAGAACTAATTAGGGTTGAATTCGGTTACTTTTTTTGAAATTTCAACGCCTAATTCCCTCACTAGTGTGGTGATTGCGCATGCGAATGATCGCCATTGCAAATTCGCGGAATCTTATATCATGCGCAAGGCCCTGTTCAGAGTTCGCGATTCAGGCGATCGATGCCGAAGAGAAAAGATGCATATCGGCCAAGCAATCGGGCAATCAGGTGTTCAGGTGTATCATTCACCTAGCCAATACGTATAATCGCCCCATTCGACTTGTGTTATACTGATTTTGTACAGTAGCTTAATCGCCTGTTCCTAAAACGCAGGTGCGATCCCAAACACTGAATATGGCCTGGATTTGCTATGGCAGCTCCGTTACATTTTAACCGTACCACTTTTCATTCCAAACTGAACACTGATGAGACTTTTGTACCACTTTTCATTCCAAACTGAACACTGATGAGACTTTTCAAATGAGATCAGTACTTCCCATTCCTTCTGTCTTTTTTGCGATTATCGAACAATTGCGTCATTTCTGAGACGTCTCTTTTAGCAGCATGATCTTTAAAAATCATGTTTAAGTAGTGATTTGCCTTTTCAGAGATTTTACGAAGCCATCAAGGAATCACATCCGGAATTTGAAATTGTGCTCGTGTCCAGGGATAAAGAGGCCGATTCGTTATTTGAGTACTATGATGAACATATGGGCGATTGGACATTTATCCCATTTGGAGATCCCAAAATAGAGTAAGTTCAGTCCTTTGCTGTATGTTGCTATTGTTGGAATTGCTTTTTGTTAGTATATTATACTATGTTGAAAGAATTAGATTGATAGGAACTTTTTCAGAGAACTGTTAGAAAAATATAACGCAAGAACGATTCCCGGTTTGAGTGTGATCAAATCTGATGGGACCATTGTGGTTAAGGATGCCCGCACGGAAGTGCAGGTCAGATCGCGTTCTGTTTTCATAACGTTATATTTTTTATTCCTTTCCACAACACAAACATGCCCGTGCTTCAGGAAAAGGCCTCCGATCCAGAAGCTCTTTACGAGGAGTGGGAGGCGTTCTGCTTCTGAATCGTTCTTTACAAATGCTATCATCCCAACCAATCCTGTTTGCTGAATTATTGCCCTCATGTCGCTCATTCTTGGTTGCGATTTTTAAGTGAGCATTTTGAATGTGCGTATTTTGTGAAATGTTTTGTATATGGACTTTCGTGTAGTATTCCGTCAAACGAATAAAGTTCTGAACTTTGCTATTGCGCTTTCTCACTTATATCTAACACTCGTTGCCTAATGTAAGTGTCACTGACTGATGCAATGAGGGCGCAGTCAGGGGTAATGAAGGAAAATGATCCATATAACAAGAACAGAGCATGTTCTCCTTATATGGAGCAGCGAAATTGAAGAGGTAACCTGATTCCAAATTGGTGTAGAAGAGCGCGCTTCAGGATTATTATTGTAAGGTGCGTTACGGTCGTGCGGTCAATGGCCGAGCAGAGGCGGTTGAACGTTAACGGCTAGCTGGTTAAACTGCTGTAACCATCTGCATCACCCCCTTCAGTGATGCAAAGGGTGCTGTAGAAGGTCCTACATCTAGAAATGGAAGCTCCACTTCGTCGGGGTTGTGACCGGTTCAATTCGTTCCTTCTCTACTGTGTCGGACTTCTCATCTCCATTTTTGTTTCCCAGTCAGCATAAACTACCCATAACAGTGGTATTCAAGCTTATATTGTGCGTGAAGTCGCAGTGCGGGCATTTCTTGTACATGGAGCAGATGTGCTAATGATGACGGAGTGTGTAGCCTTATGTCGAATTTTCGCTTTGCGGCGCGCACTCGCGGCGCCATCAGCACAACTTGCCGCGGTCGATTGGAATTCCGCTCAGGACGCAAGGAACTGGTACCATGAAGTAGCCGTTTAACTCATCATCATTTGAAAAACAATATCTTCTGTGCTCTAAAGAGATCGAATAGTAACATAAAAAGTAAAGAAACAAAGGCATTACTTGATATCAATCCTAATCAAGAAATAATCAATTCGGGGTGAAACTTCAAAGGGAGTGTACGCAATGTACACAATCGCACGCGATGAAGTCGGCGCCGCTCGCCGCGCGCGAAATTCGATATGAGGCTACACACCCGTGACAACGGAACGATTTGTATTAGGGAGCTCCAGCTGCCGCTTAACTTCACACTAGTTTGATTTTTGACCGTACAGTTGCTTGATTTGCGGCATATTTGACCACTGTATACTATCCTGACATTCTAAACTTGTAATATTGTCCAATTATGCCGAGATACAGTCTTGTGGTGGCTTCTGGCGCTAGAACAACCAGCTCATTGTGTAGCTAAGATGCTATCATACATGAATACAGCTGGGATATTATCACACGTCAATATTAATGTTGTGATCCGGCAGCTGTCTAGTACAAGATCCCATTGTGGTGTACTTATCGCAGTTGAAAAACCTGAAGAGGTATAAATGCTTGGTGGTGGTGTAGAATGTCTACCACCTTCCTCTCATGAACCATTTCCTCTGTAATTCTGCAATATGCAAATACAATAAAAATATATGGGTAGCGTTACATCGGCCAATTCCTCCTTTTTCAACAACTAATACATCACGTAAGATGTCCTATGACAGACCTAGTAGTAGACAGCAGATAGGCAGATTTCGTAGTTTCCTCATGTCTTGGACTATACGCACCAGGGACAAAGGCACAATTCCTGCAATCTCAATCTATGTTTTTCACAAGCCACCTGCATCATTTCCGTGGGCTTTTTAGCACGAAGAAAACACCATACTGCTAGGCGATCAAAGAGAACGAGCGTATTTCCAAGAAAAAACGGCCATTTCGAAGCCGGCAGATGACAGCGTAATTACAATCGACTCCGGCTTACAAACTACTGCGACCTGCTAAACATTTCCGAAAGGTAAAAGATTAGTTCCCGAATTTTTCTGTCGAAAATCTTGATGTTTTGAGGGCAACAAATTTAGAAATCAATCAATTATTTATTCTACGTCATTTTTTACGTACGCTGCTTGCTCTAAACAGAGATGTATTCTATTCCGCCAAAATCGCATAGAGTCAAGTACGTTGTCACTTAGATTTTCAAAGTGTCCGTCGTATTTGACGCGAAAGAGCGGCCAGCCCTTTTGCGCAAGGTTTGAAGGGTACGACAAGTTTTGTCGAATTTCCCAGTGAAGGCCCAGGGAACAGCCTTGGCGACCTCTGCGAGACGTTGCTAATGGTCGTGGACCAGAATTGATATGCCTTGCCTGTGAGGTTTTCTCAGCTGAGTGACTTTATTTAAGGTGAGTCAGGGTCTTGAGAAAGTTTTCTTCCACGATTTGATTCCTCCAACACATCTGAGTGCCCTAGACCCTCTTCCTTCCACCATCAACTCTTAAATTCCTTGATATGTACGTCTTCAGATTCACCGTCCTCTCTTTCGATGTAGTGTCATGCTTTTTTTGCCGTTACTAGCATTACGGCTACGGCTTTCCAGGCAATGCTCATTCAAATGACGATAGCAGTCATTCTAATGGCAACGACAGAAGGAGCTCCTCCGAAAACAGCAGCAGGGATCACTCCCATACCTTTCGACAAGATCAATCCTCGAGCGAATGGTGAGTCCATGACTTTTACCCGCCTTCCCTACCAATTCAGACTAGCGAATCGTGTTGTGCAACAGTTGCCAAGCGTTTTAACGTGGCTCGCCTTTTTTTTATCGTGCCCCCCACCCCCCCCCCCCCACCCCTCCCGAAATCAATGGTGCGAAAAATTACTGTTTCTCGAGCTCTTGACCCTTCTGCTCCGTTCTTTCTTCTCTTGTGTATTACTGAGCACTTCGATTTTCTTGTCATATTCTGTCCCAACAGCCTATTACTGCCTTTGGCAGAAACATTTCTTCAGTGAGTGGAGCTATAAGTAGGTTCGATTTCTCATACCAGAAAAGTGTTTCAACTTCCCATGAAATTTGAATTGAGACCTGGATGGATCGATAGAGCTCCGAATACACAATTGTAAAAACCAAAATCGCAGAATGCCATTACGAAGCGAGTTAGGAGTAGTCACAGGTTGCTTGTGATGCCTCACTGGCGAGGCACTTTGTCATTAGTACGGTCAGCGCCTAGACACCGACGGTCAACGTGGTTCACTGGTAGCCTCCTAGGAGTGGTGCTGTTACTTATTCCTTGCTGACCATCGGATTCGCATTCAAATCTCGAAGAATATCATCCTGTCTAGTGGGCGTCAATCACTTGTGGGTGAATGAACAGCAAGATTCGTATCTTCTGCTTCAAAGCCGACGAAGCGGCGAGCACTGTACAATGGCTGGGTTTCCTTACGACAAAAAATCGCGTAGCCGCCCGCGGCGAGCGACGCGGCGGGTGCGAGTGCCGGCGGCAGGGCATGGATGCCTTCAAGCGAGGCAGGGTGGATGGGTGCAGGAGGCAGTGTGGCGTGGGTGGAAGTGCAGAGGTGACGCAGCCACGCTCTGCCGGGCTCCCGACAGCAATCGATTCGGCAAGTCGTACTGGTGGCGCTGCGAAGCGATTTTCGGTAGTAAGTTGACCCACCCCTTGATAGACAGTGCAGCATAAATGTTGCCAGCTGCTCCTTTCACCAGGGATCCTGAACACAGTTGTGAAGTACTGTGTGTTCAACTTATGGCTTTGAATTTGAGCTGGTTCTTGCTACAATGTAGCTAAATCATATCATACACATATTGAGAAAATCATCGGAACATCCTCTAACTACGGTAACAACTGAAAACTAATAAAAATTGGAGAGCTGGTAAATTACAATAACTCTGTAGGTATTACAAAACTACTTTTACTTGCCATTCTGCGTTTATGCGACTATCGTGCGTATCGCAGAATCGCAAAGTATGACCTCAGCCTTACGGCCGTAGCACTAAACAGAACGCATTTCAGAGTTTCGACGACTCGATACCGACGGAGATGAGCAAATAACATTCACCGAATTCATTCTTGGAGATCATCGCTATATCGAACGGCAGTCGGCCGCCTTCCACAAACTCGATGAGGATGGTAAGCTTCCTGCCCTGTGTCTCTGTGGCTGATTTGTCGCTGTTAAATTGAATAGTTCTCATGAAGACGAGAATTGTGTAGATATTTTACAGGAGATGGCGTAGTATCGCGTGGTGAATATGACGCCTACTATAAACGTATTGACGACGAGCGTAGACGTAACGACATGGAACGTGAACGCTTCTTTGAGGGCCTTGTAAGTTCCCATTGAGATCCAACGTTTAGATTTTATAGTCCTAGAGATCAAGACGCTCAAAATCACACCGGTTTCCAGAGGGGATTTGATAATTCTGCGCACACCGTTCCCTAGCGTACACTTTTTCATTTCGTTGAAAAATTTGATTGGGCCCTATAATCTATTTTGGGCTGTGCTGCAAACGAACAGAGAGCCGACTTTTTCTGCAGTGAATTAGGTAACATTTGAGAGTTGTTATGCTAATCAATTCCAACGTCTGATAGCGAGGCGATGAACGGATCGTTCCCAGGGACTGCACCTGCTACGATTGTGTGAACCCCAACGCACTTATGCTTAACAAATATTCATCTTTAACTTTTATGAACGCTGAAATTATGCCTTAGTGATCGTGGATAGAAATTCTCATCGTTGAGCAGGAGTATACAGATTTTCCCCCATAAATTTCATCCTAGAGAACGTAGCGTCTCAGATTATCTGCAGGATACCGCCCTGGAGACAGCAGGTGATGATGAATGTAGTAACCCTAGCCATATGGGCCTTTCTTGGGTATAGAAGACAGGTATGTATCGTTAGAACAGCGTGCCACACGATGCACTCTTGCTAGGAGCGCCGCATGTAGTTGGGTCCTGAAGCACAAGTGCCAAAAATAGGACACAAAAATTAATCCCTTCGACCGCAGTCCATACGGCACCCCTAGCTTGCACGCACCGAATCGTACGCCCCACGTCGCACGGCGAACTCCTGTATTGACAACGTGGACCGAGCAAGGAGGGTGTAATCTATGATATTCGAGTTGGATCAGGTCACCTGGCTTCTTCGTGCGCCATCGATTCACAATGGAAGCGGCAACGCAACTGTTGCACAATTACCCATTTCTCGTAGCGTGGTGACTGGCCCAATCCTGAACAGGGTGATCGAGTTGGATCCCTGCGTGAGAGGAGCACCTTGTTGCCTTCATCATTGACTGGCGGTGAAGGGTGTCCCCGTGGTGAACTTTGGTGACCTGGCCTCATTCGAAAGTCCACACCTACATCCCTCCTTCTCGAGTAGTCGAGCGCAGATCCTCTGATTTTTCTGCTCTTATCTGTGACCTTTTCAAGAGGGCCATTCACTTTTCTCCTTGGCTTTCAGCCATTGTTCTTCATCTACTTCCGCTTTCGAAGGCTGAGCAGACATGTAACATAAACGCTTAGAAGTTGAGATCGTTTCCTACATGTCACTTCGACGGGTGAGGCTCTTACGCCGAAAAATCGCGAGGCCGCCCGCGGCGGTGGCGCGGCGGGTGCGAGTGCCAGTGGCAAGGCAAGGCGGCCTTCAAGCGAGGTAGGGTGGATGGGTGCAGGAGGCAGTGTGGCGTGGGTGGAAGTGCAGAGGTGACGCAGCCACGCTCTGCCGGGCTCCCGACAGCAATCGATTCGGCAAGTCGTACTGGTGGCGCTGCGAAGCGATTTTCGGTAGTAAGTTGACCCACCCCTTGATAGACAGTGCAGCATAAATGTTGCCAGCTGCTCCTTTCACCAGGCATCCTGAACACAGAAGCGCAGAGGTGGCGCAACCACGCTCTGCCGGGCTCCCAAGTGCAATCGATTCGCAAGTCTTACTATTGGCACCGCGAGTGCGACGCCGCGAAGCGATTTTCCGGTGTGAGTAGCCTCACCCCACTCCGACTACTACACCTACTTTGTGGACAGCTCACCTGTAGAAGCAAAAAAAAAATGATTCTCGTGGAAGTAAAAAGTAATTGAAAACTTTAGCATGCTGGACGTTGGGAATCTTGCTATTTGCATGCGATCATTACTGCTTCATTCACAAATCAGTTTTTTTTATCGAATTTTAAAGCAAGACGGGTATTGGTAAATAATGACGTCATTTTTAAAACGTAAAAAACTATGAGTGAAAGATCCATGAAATAAGATATCAAATATGAAAACTCGATTTAGGATCGTGTCCGTCACGACCATTTCCCTTTCTCTTCTGGCTTTTCCCCGTCATCTACACATCACTACGTCAAGCGGTCACCAGAAGACATCGACAGCAATATCTCTTTTTATTACTATCATTAGAAAATAAGTCTGTGTTATTTTCTTTTATTTTGCCCAACAAAGTGAATGTTGTTTCTTATACTATCCAACGATAGTACTTTGTTTATCCGTTGATGTTTCCCCTTTTTATCACGACTCAGTAAACAAATCATTTATTTCCATAACAGTCGCTAAAATAATTAAATAACAATGGTATCAGTGCTCGATGAATTTAATATTTCGGAGATATCTCGCAGCCAAGGCTATCTCATTACTTGTCCGATAATCAATACAAAAATAAATGTGAATGTAGCAAAACGGAAAAACATTTCAATATTTGCCAAATATTCGCGAGTACGGTCATTTTCCATAACTCGTAGATAATGAACACCCATAAGAACCTTTTCGGCTGTGTAACAGCTGAAATAACTACCATACTTTCTATTTACTATTCCTTTTCATTTCTTATAATTTTGGTACACCTCCGTATGTATTCAATAAAACAAAAACGAATATTTTGGGATCAAGTATGTGACAAGCACTGTAATGGCCATAACGCTCAGGCTACGTTCATACTTTGCGCCGGAGGACGTAGCTGCATCACAGGCAGAAAGGCAGAGTGGCACGGAGAAGGTGCGGAGACGCGCAGGCAACGAGGCAGTGTCGCTTAAGCGGAGAAGCAGAGACATGCAGCCACGTCCTGCCACCGGCAGCGCAGAGTTTGAACATGGTCTTACTCTACAACCGAGCGCTCAGCGAATCTTAGGCCGCGTTCATACTTTGCGTAACCGACGCAGGCGTCAAAACAATGTGCTCGACATCGGTACGGACGGCGACGGCGTCAGAATTATTTGCTTACCGCCGACGCGGCGTCAATCTGATAACGCGCTCTAGTTACAACTACCCATAGTACATTATGATGATCATGGCGAGAGCCGGCGAATTGAAATTTTGGCGTAGTGCCAAGAGGCCCCAGTCTCCTATTTTCTACTCATTCGTAACCGCAGGTTGGTTTCAGAGTTATTTTGTTTTCGATTTCTAGTGCTTTCTAGTTGACGAAATAATGAGTAGGAAATAGAAAGTTGAGGCCTCTTGGCACTACGCCACGATCATCATACTGTCTCATGGGTCGTTGTAATTATAGCACGTATCAGATTAACGCCGTCGCCGCCGGTGCCGGCGTCGGTTACCAAGGTATGAACGCGGCATTACAATGTTGTTGCCTGAAGCGACCATTTTGCGCAACCATCGATGCTCCCTAAGAGTAGAGCCTTACGGTAAAAGTACAATACTTACAAATATTCGTCAGAATCTTCTAATTCCAGCTTAGTAATGTACAGTCGAGAAAGTTCATCAAATAAGAATCGGCCCTGCAAAGCAGAAAAGCTTCAAAAAGTTTCAGGAGGAAGGAAAAAGGATTCTGATCTGAGGGTACAACTCATTCTCGCCACCAGGTGAGGTGGTGTCTGAATGGCGAGTAGCAGTTAATTGGGTTATTGCGTTACGCACTTCGGAAAGCTTCCCTTGAGTGGGCGCGCGAAGGGTCCTCGCTGTTGCAATATTGGGCGACCTGCCTCAATTCGAGTGTTCAGGACAACACCATAGGATAGCTTCTGGTAGAAGGGTGCAGCCGTGCTAAAGAATGTGACCAAAACTTTCTCTCCCAGCTCTCTTAAACCACTGGCAACTAGGGTCCTGCTCAGGACCATAAAGTTTGATATGCATCTCTAGACTCCTCTATTCGCAACACTGAGCAACACCCAGGTTCGGGTTATATGTTGGGGGGCGTTCCATAAGTAATGTCGCTTTTTTTCAAAAAAAATTTCTCTACAAAGTTGCAAGTTTGTGCAGCAGTCATATATCATTCGGAAGATATTTTTCTGCTTTACAAAATCGTATGCTCCGTTTGTCTATCGGTCGTGATGGGCAGATTTCCGAGCTAGCGAAAGGGTAAGTTTAGCTGACGAAAATTGACCAAATCGGCAATTAACTGAACCACTATATTGCACTGCAGAAAAATCAACCGATCATGTGTCCCGTATTCAACCACGAACTCTTCTGCAAGTTGTAGTTGTTGGTTGATCGAGAAGATGCGTCGTTCTTTCTAGAATCTTTTTTACGAAAGCAGCGGTGTTCAAAATGGAATTTTTCTTTCAAACTTCTTGCTCAGCAATGTCTTATGAACCATTTGAAAGGATTCTATCTGCTCTATCGAACGACATGTTTCGATCTTGCTTTGACTGCAATTCAGACTGAATTTTAATAATATGTGATAGGGGTCCAGTGACATTTTTATTTATTTTTTTCATTAATTATTTCAATTTATTTTCATTAGAAAGTCAGGGAATCCAACCACTGATATTTTTCCGTTCCTACTCACTACCTCTTCCTACATTTCACACTCTTTCACCGGACAGTTTGAGAAAATTTCCTTGCCTTGATTAGATCAAATTGCCAAAAATCATCGAGTTGGGGTAGCAAAAAAACCTAATTTGGAAAAGGAACGACGTTACAACTTTATAATTGGAGGAAGTTGCAGAATGTGTCGGGGTTAAGTATGAGACACAGGATTGATTGATCTTTTGAAAGCGAATGATAGTGTTTTCAATTAATTGTCGGTTCGGTCAATTTTTTCGGCTAGACCTACCCCTTCGCCAGCGTGAAAATTGGCCTCACTATGACCGAAAGAAAATTTAGCTAGTCCTTTTTTACGCAGTTAATCTCTTCCGAATGATATATGACTTGCTGTACAGAGGTGTAATTTTATACGAAAAATTTTGTTGGGAAGAAAGAACATTTTTAAGGGATGATCCAGTAGCAGAAGATGACTTTGAGCACCACCGATTCATGATTGAATAAACCAGCAATCAAGTGCATGTCCAATAAGGAAAAACTGCAAAAGGGCATCTTACATCATCTATTTCCTTTCTGGTATGTGCCACTCTTTCGAATGTTCTTGAAAATGATAGTGATATTTGATGCAATTAGTCCAAGCTGTGGCTTCCAGAAATTGCCGATATACCCTCCACATGGAGCCTGACCTCGCAAGTCTGATCGACCTGGGTGGCTTTAATCCGAGATTTTCATCCGGGCCTCTACACATATGGCAGTGGCTCCTCTTATTGTTAGCCCCCTCTGCTTCTGGCCCGATGGGAAAATCGAGCTCACACTCTGTCGTGGGAAACGATAAAATTGGATCAACTCTGGTCTATGGACACTGCGCACATTTGCGGACTCCTTTGATGACGTTCGTGCAATGCCTGACCTAACATTGGTCAATTGATGATGTATCAGCAGCCTATGTTGGTGGAGTGCAATTGATTCGATGATTTACCCACGAACCCAAGAACTTCAAGGGCCAACGCTCTACTTCGGCTTTGTCTGCAGGACGCAAAAATAATTTATCGCCCTCAAAGCTCACCTGAAACTGCTTCTGAATGGTCCTAAATAATATTGCACCTTTCTTTTTTGAAAACCACTGGACACCTGTCGGTTCATCTACCGGAAGTTCGCATGTAAAAATTACTGGATCACCTTCAGTCACCTCAAAAGTTTCTGACCTGGAACCCTTGCTAGTATAATGTTAATATGACCTTTACCAAATAGTTTCGTCGTACTACTGGAGCAAAAAGGCGTGGCAGAATTTCACCGAAGAGAAATTCGCCTTTTGGTATGTAATCCAATACTCTTACTTCACCAAGTTCATCAGTTGACGTCAGATTACGGTCGATAGCCAATTGTGTAGTGCACGCTTTCTCAAAGACGGTAATGTCAATATTGTTCGAATAAGTGAAGATGTACAAAGGTCCCTCACCCAACATGGACGATACTGCACAAAATTTGGACTTAAGGCGAACTGACGTCGTTGTTGAAGCGGTACCAGCGTGGAGTAACAGGGAACGGTGCCAAAAAGGTAGATCCATCTGGAATCCACCGGCAAACCGGTGAGTCGACCATCTGGCTGAAATCCTCCACATTATATTCCCATTCGATCGATTTTAATAAGCTGGAACCATGAGGGTGCGGAGTTACCGCATCCAACTTTTGCAGACTTGATGTGCGCTTCTCTTTAAAGGCACAGTTCGCGATAAGTTAACTGTTTTGGTACCATCCGTAAGAAGTGTACTTTATCAGAGCGCAAGGATGAGTGGTAAGCCCGTACAGAATCCGTGTATGAAGCCGTGTTCGTACTCTGCGCAACGACGCCGACACCGGCGGTGAGGACGGCAAAATCATGTGGCTGCCGCCGACCACAGAGCTGTATGGTAGGACGAGTGTTTCACAAACGGAGGGCGTCACCAGAGCGCCGCCGTGGTCGACGGCGCGCACACACATGATTTTGCCGCAGTCACCGCCGTCGCCGCAGTTCTCGGCGTCGGTGCGTAAAGTATGAACCCGGACTAAGATGGCGCGCGCCGCTTCAAGATGACACACGCCTTAAAGGCACTTTCCGCGATAATCTTACCTGCTATTTACCCTGCCGCAGCCGATAGACCCCCGGGTAACTGTCGCGGCTGTACCCTTAGAGCGGCGCCACGAGCCCTCCTGGCAGCGCAAAGCCCGCGGCAGGCAACTGGGACCCCGCCCACCAATTGGTGACCCCGCCCAATTGGTGACCAATTGGTGAGGGATGCGGTTCCCATTTCTAAGGTTCTTGGTCTTTTTTGCTAGTTTTTTCACTGCTACTGAGTAAATTAGCGGCTCTGGGTTCCCCGATTATTGTCGCTCTCCTAACGCGGAAAGCGCCTTTAATTTGACCAACGGAGCAGCGGTGACAACTAACTGGCAAAAAAGGCTTGTTGTCGAATGTGGTGAAATAGGATCGACCAAATTCTTTCTGGCGAGCTAATGTTGTCAGGGGAGGAAGATATTGGGTTGAGGAATAAGTTTTGCCGTTTTCTTTAACCCCGTTTTTCACATTGTTCCCATCATCTTTCGAAAAAGCTTACATATGTTTTCGATAGAGCTTTTTTCGCTCTACAAAATGCTCCTGTCGGTTTTTCGATTTCTTCGACAACCTAATATTTATGAGGTTTGGAAATGAAGTGAGCTGAAGGCAAAAAACTGGCACTTGCGCACCTCATCTTTCTCGTCTGCCATCAAGATCAAAAAGTGTTCGTGTATATGATTTCGATAGAGCTTTTTCAGCTCCACAAAATGGTACCACTCTTTATTCGAATCGTTCAAGTTTTTGCTGTTTTTAAGACTTACAAATGCAGTACTAGCAAAAGTGTGCACTTTCGTTAGCTCCTCTTCCTCGCCTACCATCGAGATTGGAGAGGATGTGTATATGTGCGTTCGATAGAGCTCTTTTTGCTCTACAAGATGATACCACTCTTCTTTTGTGTCCTCTCATATTTTAGCATGTAGGAATGAGTTTCCACCTGTTCTTCAACGCGAAATTGTGTGATGAAGATGAATTTTTTTGGCGCAATGTTCTGTACTGTTCGATAGAGCTTTCTTCGCTCTACAAGACAGTGTTTACATTTTTTGTAAAAATTAATTTTTGCTATTTTTTAGATCATTTTAAAGTCGACGAAATCGAACACTTTCAACACATGTAGTCGAAAATGCGCCTTGTAACTGATCTAAAAAATGACAAAAATTGAATCAAAAAAAAACCGCAAGCATATATCTTGTAGAGCAAAAAAGAGCTCTATCGAATCGCACTGAACATCGTGCCAAAAAATTCATTTTCATTACGCAATTTTGAATTGAAAATGAAGATGTAAACTTATTCCTACATACCAATATATGAGAGGATACAAAAGAAGAGTGGTATCACCTTGTAGAGCAAAAAAAGTTCTATCGAGAGCATGCCTAGGTATTCTCTTCGATCTCGATGGTAGGCGAGGAAGAGGAGATAACCAAAGGGCACACTTTTGCTAGTACTGCATTTGTGAGTCTTAAAAACAGCAAAAAGCTGAGCGATTTCGATAAAAGGTAGCACCATTCTGTAGAGCCGAAAAAGCTCTATCGAAAACGTATACACATACATTTTTTGATCTCGATGGCAGACGAGGAAATGAGGTGCGCAAACGCCAATTTTTCGCCTTCAGCTTACTTCGTTTCCAAACCTCATAAATATTAGGCAGTCGAAGAAATCGGAAAACCGACAGGAGCATTTTGTAGAGCGAAAAAAGCTCTATCGAAAACATATGTAAGCTTTGTCGAAAGATGATGGGAACAATGTGAAAAACGGGGTTAAACAAAACGGCAAAGACTCATTCCTCAACCCAATAGTATCGCTGAATTGTGGGTGATGAGACCAAGTAAAAACTTGCGAAAAAGCCTGCTTCTGTGCCGTGATGTCGTCCAAAGCGAAGGTTGGCAACGCTCTGTGCTTGGCGTTTTTGAGGGTTTTGTTCGATTTTTCTCACATATTTGGTTCCTTGAGCAGACTCAGTATCTTTACTGAGCGCGGTGACCGAATAGGATTATCGTGAATTGTGCGTTTAACTAGCATGACTCTCCCTCATTGCAATGGTTTCAAAACAGGATTGGGCCCTCAAAAAGCAAAACTGTGGCACGGATGTTAATTGTATTTTGAAGCAACCACTATGCAGTGAGATGCCTACACGGTATGCGGCTTGGGTGTGGGCGAAAAGGGACGATGCGACGTCGCGGATTCCACAATAGACACTGAATTCCATTTTATGCACATTACCATAGTAAGCTCGAAGAAAATTCTCCAACGAGTTTCCATACTCTCTTCTAGTATTCTTTTTTTTCAAAGCTTTTTTATAGAGAACTAGCAATTTGTTGAAATCTGACAAGGGAAGGTTACCAGGTCGCACTGGCCATTTGTAGCGAGACATATATCATCAGACGCGTTCATGGATGCTGATCTCAAATTAGTTTCCAAAATCTGCAGAGCGATTCTCTGAAAGGAATTTCGGAGGTTTTTCTGAATGAACGGCTTCACGTTGGAACGTGGTTTTCATCGATGTGGCGGCAAAAGCAAGGGCATCACATGGATGTGGTGTGGCACAGATGGCATGGAGGTAAGCGTTCGGACTCGCACTCGGCAGACCAGGGATCGGGTCCTGGATTTGGTACCCTTTTCTTGCATTTCATGAAATTTCTTCCTTTGCGCTTGAAAAGCACTTTTATGTTGATATGCACGCATTTTAAGGTTCCAAGTTGTGTAGGGTTAGTTTATTATCCCTGTGTACAGGATTGCAAAAAACTCCGTGATCCAGCTTATTTATATGCAGACTCTCATAACGCACGAATTAGGCGTTTTTGCGTAAAACAATTACGATATTCGCGTTGGGGGGGGGGGGGGTCGAGTTACCCCTCTGTGCGAATTTTCAGCCGAATCGAGTTTTGGTTCCAACTTCGGGAAATTGGGGGTGGCCAGGGGATGAAGTGGTAGTTTTTGACTTTTCTTCTACACAAAATCCCGCAACCTAAACAACATACCCTACACATACCTGTTACACTTGTCCATCGCACTAAACGTGCGAATTAAGCGTCAAATAAGAGCATTTCCCAGGCAAGGGGGTGCTGCCACCCATTAGCCCGTGAATTTTTCCGAAATTTGGTCAAATTTTCGAATTGGCTAAAAACTTGCTCCTTGGGGTAATTTGACTCCGTGAACACGAAAATCACACTAGTTTCGCACGAGAGGCATTGGCTCGCGCGCTATGGGCTCCCGAACTCAGCGGATAATAGTATTATTTCTTCAAAAAAACATCCATAACTCCGTTCATAGAATCGCTTTGCAGATTTTGACAACTGATTTGAGATCAGCATCCAGAAACGCGTATGATGATATATGCCTCGTTATAAATGGCCAGTGCGACCTGGTGTCCTTCCCTTGAGAGATGCTTAGATTATTACTTACTTCAATCATGCACTGAATACTTCTTGCCTGCTCACCAACTTCTTTACCACATTTGCTGCATTCACTCCACGGCGAGACCTAAAACACTCATTTAACAAATGAACACAAAAAAAACACGAGTTTTCCTTTAAGGGTTTATTTGTTCAGATAAGATTACAGAATATATAACTATAAGATGCCGACCACTGGTTTCGCTATGAGTTTTCCTCCGATTTCTCGTTTACTAAGAGTGACAGCCGGTGGTATAGCATCAAGCTTCGATTTTATCTGAACGAAGCTCGGATAATTATGGATTACGTTGTAGTTCCATAAATGGAAGACATGGCCACGACAAAGCCCTAAGATTCATCTTGGTCTTATCAGTTTCAAAAGCAGTTGATACGGTAAGTCAACACAGTCGACGGTTAAAAATGAAATTAGAGTTGTTCAATGATGGGTGGCGGAGAAAACTCCAATAAAGTGGAAGGAAAGTCAAGAAGTAGGGTCTCTTTTCTGTCCATAGATTTTTCTCATGAACGTGTCTTCGCATTGTATGTTATTGATATCGATAGATCCCACGCGGATCTGTGATGCGCAGCGCTCTATACAGCAAATGCTGTGCATTTTCAAAGCAGGGCTGGCTATGGCGACTTCCGCAGAGCCTCACAAAGTTGCCTTCAAACGAATCTTATTGTAAAAGGTACCACACTGCCTTCCTGAATCCCAAACGTCCCCCATGTTAGACATACTTGTGCTTTTCAAACACCGATCCCCCAAATGCTTTAGAATATTTACTTGTTTTTCACCCAATTGTCGCTTCTTATTTAGGACTACCTCACCATCCTGATATTTGCTCTGCTGATGACGTCCAGATAATACATAGCCGACACTACGCGATTCTTTCCGTGCTTATTCACACAGCGATAGTATCCGGTCATGTTACGATCGACCGCTGTGATACGAAGTTCGTAACGATCACCGACACGAAGTCTAGCGCTGTCCCGAGCAAGGAATCTGAAACGGGAACAAATGAGGGAAACTTTCATATAGTCTGTAGTCCAGTATTCAAACGGTTGAATTCGAATGAATCGTCCACGGAGGCGCCGTGATTCTAATTCCTTTCAAAAGAACTCTACTAGGTACAGTACATGAACAGTGAACACGGGAGGTGAGGCCGCGTTCAGACTTTGCGATTTTGCGATTTTGCGATTCTGCGATTTTGCCTTTCTTCCAGGATTACACACACAACCCACACACATGAAACACATAAAACACAAAAAAACACAAATCTAGCATTAGCATGTTCATAATAAAAAAATACTAAAGAAAATCCTGCACGCAGAATCGCAAAATCGCAAAATCGCAAAGTCTGAACGCGGCCTAAAGCGCCTCGGCGTACCCGCCCCTCCGACGCTTTATCAGGGCATTCCCAAATGTCGAGGAAAGCCGAGTTAGTACGTCCCCCCTTCTCTACAGCGACCAAATACAACCCCCTTCCTTTTTTCAACTCTACAATACCATTAAATGCTGCAGATTGCATAGTTGCAATGAGTTTTATTGCTGTATATGCCATATATTCTTTCCTGAGCAAAAAGATATTTATTTCGAATTCTGTTACATGGATTTGCGATGAAATACCCTTTGCTTATCATCTACTTATCGAAAATTTGGATATTAGTGCTTATCGCTGACTCTGAAGGCTTAACACCCCTCATATCCACTCGAATACGACCCCCCTGTCGAGGAACTCGTGTACTCTGCGCCTCAAACCGCCGGACACCACTTTGAGGAGCGTATCTCAGCTAGATTATTGTTTTTTTTTTCGCGTGGAGCTTTGCATGCGGCCCCTGTAGGCAGATGCAACATAAATATACTAGTAAAGGAAGAACTCATTCCTTTCGTGGACAATTCCTTCAACTACAGCTTCAATGTGGAGAGGGCGCTACGCGTGCGAACAAAGCTCACTTACTATTCATCGCTAACCTGGTGGCTGAGTTCCCCAGGCAAGGTGGTAATGATCTCCGTTGACCCCCTTCAGAATGATCAGAGTTACTCCATTCACATCCATTAACTAGAAATGTGTCCAACCAACCGCTTCACTTTGTCAGCGATCTTTTCCACTCTCATGCCAGTTTCATGCATTTTAGTTAATGGACGCCAGTCCTGTCCCATAATGGCACGCTGCCAATCGTACTTCCATTTATTCACATCTCGAACTTTACCAGTGGCGCGAAGAATTTTCTAGAAACAGCACAGTTTATCGGATGCCCTCTTTAGCAATCAACAGCAAATGAGACCTCCTTGAAAAAGTCGATAGCCGCTATGAACACTCTGCCAATTGTACCTGCTGATGGTTTATAGGTTGATTCAATTTCAACAGCATTTTCCGGCGACAAACTGAAACTTTGCTGTACCTACTTGTTTTGTGCTGTTTACCAATTTATACAACTGACCACGAGAAGCAAGGTAAAGTTATGTCGGCTCCTTTAGCAAGAGTCACTACCTGAAAGTTATTGAATGGTAATCCAAAAGCAATGAGGAAAATGTAATGTGTAGAGGTGCAATGCTGCATCTTGGGACAGCAGAAACTCTCCACACATCCGATGCCGCCTACAGCGATTTGAGGCCGGTCGAGAGACACCTACCCTTAGATTGCGCTGTACGCTTGTGTCCCCCCCCCCGTGTCTTCACCTCTCGCCGAAAAGCGCGTTTTCGTAGAAGTCAAAAACGGATACAAAGAACTTTTACAAAAGCGCACATCTGTAGGGCACCGTTCAAAATGGAAATTCGTTTTTTTTCAGAATGGCAAAACGAGGGAAAATGATCAATAGGCGTATCGAATGGGAGAATTATGAAATTTGGTTTTTGTGAAAAAGCGGATTCGTGGAGTATGCGGAAAAGGAGAGTACATACGTGTAGGTTTTCAAGCTCCGCCTAGTTGAGAGAATCGAGGAAATAACGACTTCACAATCTCGCATTACCACATAAATGGAAAATCTCCACACTTCTTCGGATTGGGGTATGGCCGCGGTTGGACTTTGCGACTATGCGATTCTGTGTCTTTTCGACGTCGCCCTTTCACAAGCGATACTACGACGTTGAGATTGTGCGATGCTACATCTTCGCGTGCGGAGCCGGTACACCGCAAAATGGCGAATCGCGGAATCGCAAGATTGCAAAATAGCAGAATTGCAAAGTCGCGTGTCGACGGTGGCTATGCAAGGCGCTGTTCACTCAGTCAGGCAGTTTTGTGTCCCTCACTTGAGATACGTATCTTATTCTTTCCGCCTAAAATAGTGCGAATCGCGTGGTCACGTGAGTCACCTAATCCATTTGTATCTTCTCCTTCCTCATGAATCGCGAGATTGCCTGGATCGCAAACTCTAAACAACGCCTAATCTTTTTCACAGATTCCCTGGTTCCGCAAATAAGATTCCTCTACTGGCCACACTGCCTGAGGGGATGATCACAGCCGTTTTCATCATTTGCATTCCAGCCTGATGCTTCAAGGTATTCCATTTTGAATACTAGAACAGGAGTACAAAATAACATTCCGGTTATGGATTTTTGAGTTGAAGGATGAGGAGCAGAAATAATACGATACGATATCATGAACCAAGGGATCCAACACAAATCCTAGTGCGGCAAAATGTCACGCCAATCGGAATCAGCCTACTGGGAGGTGAACTGTTCCGCTAGCGGTACTGCCGGCGAAATATTCGAGATGACTTGCTTCGGAGGCCATTTTGTGAGGAAGGGTGTGTCCTCTTCAAGACACTTCTGATAGACGACGAAAAAGCACTCAGAGAAGAGGGATAGTAAGCTATCGAAACTGGACTGTGCGTATGGTATGATTTGATCTCGTTTAGCATTGTTCAGAGTTCGAGATTCAAGCGATAGTGAGACTCGCGCGATTTTAGCGATCGCCCTAATGCTTGATCGGTGTGTACCTTTTCCTAACGCCTGATACTGCAATAGTCTGAATTGCAAAGTATGAATGCGGCCTCATGATGCTTCACATTTGCAATTTTCAACCAGTGTCACTGACAGGGGTTTATGGTACTTGACTCATACAATGGCACGTAGTGGGCAGGAGATAGTAAGGTCAACATTTTCGTCGACGAAGTCAAGTTCAACACATGGCGAGCAACATGGTACCAATTCCTGAAGAGTAGGGAGCAATGCCTCCCTGTCTGTGAGCGTAGGATACCTGTACATAGTTCGCATCAGACAGAACGTCTTCTCGTCGTTGAATGCAAAGACGATAGTCTTCGTATTGTTTCTTTAGCTGTACATTCACCTAAAATAAACATGGCTATTGAGGAATTTGGCAGGGAAGATCAAGAAGTTGATGACGTAATGTTCAAAGTCAGCTCTCACAGTCATTGGCTAATCAGTATTTCAATGCAAAAAGCTTCATCTCACAGTTTTTGTACATGGTATAAGAAACGGCAGCCACCACAAAAGCATACAACAAATAAAGTAATCCCACTTGAATAGGGAGGGTATCAAAGAACTTGAGTAAGAACAAGATAAGATAAATAAGGTGGAGGTGATGTAATGACGAGCGGTAGCTGTCATTATGCCTAACCCGAGGATCAAATTCTTTCCGAAACTCGATCGAGCTCGATCATTCAGTAGACGTCGGAGTCAGAGCATGTCTGCTCTGACTCCGACGTCTACTGAATGACTCCATACTCGTTCGGAGGGGTGCACATAGTGCACGCTGATTACCACATCAGGTGGTTTTCATTGAAATGGGTGGCCATTCAGATGTCACCACATCTTTGCATTGGTGTGAAATGCATGGCGTAACAGCCCAGAAGAGAGTATTGTACACCGAATATCATGTGTATACACTTTAGAATTTGTGCGACGGCCACTTTCACTTTTAAAAGTCAGTTTTGCTCAGTTCAGGTTGTATTTGTTAAATCGTTCGGGAAGTTCCGGTTTAATTGACCTATAATTAATTGATCATTATTATTAAAATTTTTAATATTGAAATTATTAATAATTTGAATAATTCAGTATAAATATTTAATCATTGAAGGATCCGGAGAATCGGAAGCTTTTGCCAATAAGATGCAGGCTTGCTTAATTCGGTTGCCCAGAAATGTGGAGATTGAGAGAGGATGAATTCGTTGTAGGTCGCGTCTGCATCATGCTGGGTCTTGAAGCGATTCTCCCAAAGAAAGCTGTTTATTACGTCACGACGGGGATAAGAAGTGGGTTGTCTGTGAGGCGGAGAAGATGGAGTATAAGACATAGTGTCCTTAGCCCCTTCTGTTCTGGAGACTGGATTTCAATTTTGAACTCAGAAAAGTTCAAAATTCACCACAAAGGTGCTGAGTTATAGGCAGAAGCTTCGGTGCCGGACTGAACTCGAACCCGAGCATCATCCTTTCCGGGGATATGTGCTAATCCATTACACTACCGACACCCCTTTCACTCTAACTCAGCTTTTGAATGGTATATTTACTATAGCTTATCAGCACCACAGACTTAGAAAATCAAAAAAAATCACTAAAAACGCACTTAAAAAATCAAAAGATACCAAAATCAGTATCTACTCGAGCCTTCAGCTTCACGTTTCAGTGCCGATACTGACCAACCCACTCAACACGTTATACATGTACTGATATGCTATGGTAAACATACCATTCAGAAGCTGAGTTAAAGTGAACGGGGTCTCGGTAGTCTAATGGATTAGCACATCTGCCCGGAAAGCATAGAGTGAAAGATCGAGTCCCGCTCGTGGCCGCATTGTGTGCTGCAGCGGTAACAGCTGCTATCAAAATCCAAAGTTCAGAATTCATTTGGAGGCATGAATTTTGCCACAGTCGAATAAAGTCAGAAGCGGGCTCCGGATGATATCATAATTTAGAGCGTGGAGCGGGTTAATCTGGTACACGTGACCGTGTGGAGGAACCAAAGAACCATTAGCTTGAGTCGATATGAATCGGACAAATTGACAAAATTTTATCTTTATCGTGTAACTTTTTAACGACTACTGGGATTCACTTGTAATATGCTCCATGTTTATCGATCACCTTCTGTTACCGGTTAGGCAGATCATGGATGCCCTTGTTCCAGAAGGCCGGGGGCTGGGCATCAAAGAAGTTCTCGAGTACCTTCTTGACGTTGTCGCGAGTTTTGAAGTCGTGGCCGTCCAGGTGGCCTTGGAGGTGGGAGGAAAGGTGGAAATCCGAAGGGGCCAGGTCTGGGGAGTACGGTGGCTATGGAACTGTACAAGAGCAGCTCGGCTTTGGTCAATCTTGCAATGTGCGGTCTCGCGTTGTCGTGCTGGAAGTAGACTTGTGACCGCTGCCGTTGCAGATTTTGGACATTTGCCTTCAATTCTCGTAATTGACGAATGTAGACGTCGGCGGATACTGTTGTACCTTCATCGAGCACCTCCCAGTACTCTACGCCATGTACGCTCCACCAAATGCGGTCTTCGTCTTCGATGAAATAGTCGCCCGAGGCAAAATTCGAGTGCCACAAGTATAGTGTACTTCTGGCGGGGGCATGCTCTTTGTTAACTTCCTTCAGGTGTCTTTCGATATCCGCGGCTTCTTGGCCAGATAGCGATAGAAAGAGTGTGACGTTGCGGATGTGGTTTCTGGACGGCTTGAAATTTTGCGGCATGGTGGCGGAATGAAACCCGTTTGGAGTGTTCATTTGACTGTGCTCTGAAGAGCTTTTTATACTCATTTCAACGGTACCTCGCCATCCATTTTCGTAAACCCGTTGCTGAGTTATGATCTCTGGAAGTCATCACTACCATTTGTCCGAGTCATATCGACTCAACCTAATAGTTAGTAAGGAGGAATTTCTTGCACAAAAGTCCACTTTTCTCTATTGACACATGGATCCCCTTGTAATCATCCACCTTGCAGCTTATTGTGAGCCGTTAGCTATGCAGCTGTCAAGGTGTGAAGCTGGCACAAGCTAAAACAAAAAACTTACTGGACGCGGTCAGTAAGCCACGCGATCGGCGTCTCTATCGTTCCTCTCTCCCATGAGGTCTATTTCCCGCCTCTTTTGCCTGATCTTTCTCCTAAAACCTCTTCAGAATGTGATAGAGACCCTGTTTCTCATGATTTCTCTACACTGACATAATTCAGAAACTCTACTTTCGCTACTGACCGCAAATACCACCCCAAAATTATTGTGTTTTCAATCGTTAGCTCTGGATGCCTTTTATCTCACCTCTAGAAAGCTCCCCATCTGATCATCGATTTTTACGAAATGGTCAACAAATGTTTATGTAGTGAACATCTGGCGGACCAACAACCAATTGATTTTTTTAAAATCGATACGCTACCGAACGTTATCATATTCTCTTCCTCTCTGTTAATTTTTCAGTCAATATTCGAAACTCCATGTTCCTTCAATCATTGCAGTGCAACACTCCTTCAGTCAGTAATCTTACCCCATCTCAAATTGTAAAGGTGTAGATGTCAGGTAATATATTATGCATGGTTGAACTGAATAATGTATTCAACCCTGACAAATAGCTTGCTCACTAGGCTGAAAAAAAAGTGTGAGAAGTATCTCGGCTAATGTTGCAATCTTATTTATTTATACGAGCCGCCCAACCAAACTTGGGAAGAAAAGTATGTACAAAAGCTGACAGAGAACGGCGATTGGTAAAAGACAAAACAATCGGTGGGAACTGACTAACATTTGGCTGTTCTACGCCTCAATTTCCGCTAATGTCAGAATCCTTCAGATTCGTTTGGATAATTGAGTACATAAACAGTGGATTACGCAGGAGTTGCAGTCATTAATGTCTCTCTGCTTGTTTATTCCTCCCGAAGATGCTTTTGCTTGATCAACCTACAAGACAAGAAGTCTAGGAGATCAGAGATAGGATACCGTAAGACCGTAGCGACAAAATATGTGCCCTCGGTGGCACTTTGGCGACGCGCTACAGCATGCCGATAATACGAGAGCCCGCACAAATCTTTGGCGAAAGCGCGTGGAATCTTGCCGCAGTTTGGCAGTATGCTAATATTCTTGCCAGGATTCAAATCTCGCTACAGCCGCGTGGGCCGCTCATTACACTGTAGTGTGGCTCGGTCGAGCGTTATAAATAGAGCGCATCGTCAGAGTGTCGCCGTGGTCGACGGCGGGCACATGATTTTGCCGCCGTCGACGCTGGCGCCGGCGCCTGTGCCGCAAAGTATGAACGCGGCCTGACCAATATTGACTGCTTGAGCGCAACAACGGACACTGAACACCTCGTATCAGCAATACACTAATCATTCCTTTCTTATCGTTAATGAAATCTTTGATTTCACATTGTCCTACCGCACAGTGTAACAGTTTTGACTTCGGCAGATCATTTGAGAACTCACAATTTTTCATCCGAGTCTCTCACTTTATCTCTATAATGTCTTATAGCTTGTATGTGTTTTCAGTACCGTCAAATTTTTGAGTTTCTGTTCAATGCTGTCAAACTTCTGAGTTTCCATGAACTAGACGACTTCCTTCGTTCCACATAGTTCTTACACAGAACGCTTATAGTGCTACATTGTTCGTACAAAAACCCCAGAGTACGTGCGTACGAGAAAGATACGTAGCTTGGTGCGAGATATATAGTTGTTTACTGTTGACAGTTGACGTTCTCGGAAACGACGAACAGGAAGTATGCAAAGTCAGCAGTCAGCAGCGCGTTAGGAATGTGCAGAGAAGAGGCACAGAGAGCAAAACACAACCAAGATCGTGACCGTTCGTTATCATTCCATCATCTTCCCGTGAAGCACAAAGATCGACAAGGAACGAATGTATACAATACTGCGGTAGTCAGCATTAATTAGCAAGATTATAAGTTTAGGATGTGTCATCATGGCACACCGTTATCGAACTCTTACTATCCAACTTCTTCACTTTATTCGGAATCAAAACCGTATTCGATACTAATGAATACCGTAATCAATCGGGACGCTGTCCAAAGTACAAGAAGTGGGCTATGTAAAACCAACGACCTTATCAGAGGGAATAGTGAAAGACAGTGCACATCGAAATATTCGGTGTCTGGTGGGATGTACAGAAGCAATCCTCATTATTACTGTGTATCATTCTAACACTTTTTAAACTTATAATCTTGTGCAGCATTGATGCCACAGAGAGGGTTTTGCTATAGGTATATAATGTACGATAGGAAAATTGTATAAATCAATCTAATCCCTCTGATGACTGATTGTTGAAATGACAGACAGTGCACATCGAAATATTCGGTGTCTGGTCGGATGTACAGAAGCAATCCTCACTTGCACTTGAGTTGACGCCTAATGTTCGGTGCGATGAGCATGTATTGATTGACTAGGGAGACGGTCGTTTGGCGCGGCCCCTTGGAGCTAATTTGCCAATGGGGCACTGCCAAAGCTCCTCCCCTAAAGAGGCTTAGGTAAATCTGAGAGAGTCCAGACGGCCCATGCGTCCCATTGGCAAATTAGCTGCAAGGGCCGCGCCAAACGACATACACCCATTGACTACATGGTGATTATTACTGTGTATCATTCTAACACTTTTAAACTTATAATCTTGTGCAGCATTGATGCCACAGAGAGGGTTTTACTAATGTACGATAGGAAAATTGTATAAATCAATCTAATCCCTCTGATGACTGATTGTTGAAATTTCTTTTCTGATTTTTAGCACTACTGTAAGTGAAATGTAAGCAAAATAGCTCTTTTTCAAGGTTGTCAGGGAGCACTCATAGGAGAGAGAAATGCAGGATGCTTTTTTAGCTTATGCTCATGTTCCAAAAAGAATCTTGAAAAAGTCAAATTCAAGAGAAGGCTGTACGTAATCAGCCCCCGTCTAATACGTACCTGAAAATGCACGTCTTGGTAGAACTATTAAAGGTCTAAGGTTTACGTCCTCACACACCGTAACTAGCTAAAAGGCTGAGTTTACTAATTGCTGCTTTTATCGCAGAAAGATTACTCAAATGTTTTGGACAACACTGTGGTCTTCTTTTCTTGTTAGGAATTTCTACATACTTCGGGAAATATGCCGATAATGTGATCAGAAATCTATTTTTCCTTGCTTTTTTACCATTCATTTAGTGAGTGAGGGCAGTTTTAAGAAATGCTATCAGGATGGTTCATAAGTTCCGGACCATTTTACAATTACTGATGCAAAAACCTTCGAGGATATCCACAGCTTGTGAATCAAATATGTACATCTCAATGCGTTGACAATGTATTGTTGAATAGATGTGGTAGAAGTTGAGAAGAGAAGGGTAAAGTAACAAAAAAAATTACATATAGAATGAAAATTAGTCGAAGTGATTCTAACTTTACAGATCAACTTTATTGTCATGATGGTAACCGTCTTCAAAAGACTGATTTTGATTGACTTTTCAGGTAGAGCGTCCTAATGAAGTGCCGCATGCTTGAAAACCAGTTACCAATACTTGCACTTCCCAGAGAAGACCACAGTCTTTTAACTTAATTTGATCTATTTTTATTAGCTTAATTTCCGGTTTTTAACTCGATTTAATCTATTTGTATTCGTTTATTTAATTTTAAGTGTAGTTTTAATTGAATGAATCAATTTCGAATCTCGATTTTTCCCAGTTAACGGTATCACCAGTAGAAAGATGGCTGATGATGGGCGCCGCACTTCCTTGTCGGCATAACTGCAGTCGAATCATGATATACGATTTATAAAGGTAACATCACGTGTTAGGATTACTATACGCCTTGAAAAATGAGTTTTTATATCAGGACAGTCCGCCTAGCATTTTGAAGACCCGAAGGTAGGTTATTGTAGATCCTCACTGGTTCTCGGAGTGCTGATGGGTACTGCAATATGCCCTCAGCACTCATTTCTTCACCAATGGCTACCAAAATGTTACTTTAGGGAATGAGGGATGTGAGTACGATAAGGAGTGTTCTTGTGATATGAAGGGGGCTAGAATGGCGAAGAGCGGTTATTACAGTAAATCAAAGCCACTTAAATGGCCATAGGCTCAAAGAGGAATAGTGGATGTCAGCAAAACGTCAATGAGTTATTGTTACTACAGAACATCGTGTCAACCTGAAAATTCAAAAAAGAGCGGTGAAAGTCACAGATATGAAAGTAGGTCTTTTTTGCGTGGTGCGCAGTAATGGGGACCATTCATATTCCTGTTCCTTTTGGATAGATTGGCCATAGCCATAGCCATAGGTCTACGCAAAAATTTTTGAGACAGGATTCACGTTGTCGTGTCTCAAAAATTTCAAAAAAAGAACCTTCCCTGCAAAGATCCATTAAGCGTGTTCTTTGTCCTTCCGACTACCAGTGATGATCATAAAACAAAACAATCAGTCGTTCCTCTCTCTCGCCTAAGGTTTTCAAGAAGGAGCGACACAGAGTGAGAGTCCCCTGTCAAACGTAATCGCTGCTGACCTTCCAACGAGCAAAACTTTACAAACGCTGTAGTTCCTGGTTGTCACGTTGTCGACGGCACCGTACTACGACTAAGCGAGAGCTTATGTTATTGATGGGGCAGATGCAGGTATTCTCTGAACTGATAAGCGATTACAGCGAACAAAGTCCTCCTTTAAGACGCTGTGTAGCATGGCGGTGCCATGCGTGCCCAAGACGTTTGTCGCCCTTAAGATGCCGACTTTTCCATTAAGAACAGTGGTAGGAGTAATGAGGCAATGGAAATTCCTGAAGGAAGCCACCGAAGCGAAAACTATGGGTCATAAAAGCATATGTAAGCTCTGGAAGACGCATCATCTTTCAACAGCTGCCACTTGTTTTGATATGGTCCACCCCTTTTGTTGAGGTCTCCAGCCTTTTCTCACTATCAAGAGTGAGATGAAAATTTTATTTTTGGGTTTTTGACTGTTAGATTCCGTTTTTTTCACCATCCTTCTACTTAGCATTTTGACTTTCATTTTTGATAATATTTCCATATTGGGCTCGAACTACACCCACCAAGTAGAACAGGTACGTAGTTAAGATCTTCAAATTAGTAGTAAAACAATCGTGTCGTGAAGTAAAGCCACTCATGGGTGATCTGACTTCACACTAATCCCCGGAACATTTGCAACACACCCCACCTACCACTGCCTTTCGAGTATCTCGCTCTTCAGACGCTCCAGTTGCCAGCTCATTTGCAGACCTGTACAGTCTCAAGGTTCTGCTTGGATAAATGAACTAGTGGAAGCGAATATTTGGACAGTTGACTGAGGGACGTGCGTAACTCACCCTTATACGTTATCGCAAAGGTGAGGAGTAAAAGTTTGATTTCGAAGTTGTTTTACTACTTTCCCATCTACACTCTCCACTATGCTCTCCATATTCGGCTCTCGGTAACAAATCCGCCTTGCGCAAGCAAAGGCGATTAAAGATCTACCTGACCACGTACGATGGTCAATATGCAAATGGGGCTTTGAGGTCAACCTTTCTCCTCGTTATAAGCCAATGAAACAGTAAAACGTCGTTAAGAATTAGCCGAACTTTCTCATTTTTCATTTTTGTGTCCCTTGATTGCTCGCAATCAATCAATTTGATATGCTCAGCCTCCTGAGACAAAATGTGTTGTATCTTGGGGATACTGTACAAGCAGCAAAAAGTCACTTGTTGTTCACAATAAGAGATATAGTCTCTTAAAAGGTGCCCACAAGTAATGGATCTGAAAACCTACATATGCTGTGTGGCTAGCCTCGTCGACAGCGACGAACCAATTCAAATCCTCCAAGATAGAGGCCGGCTTTTCGTTTATAAAGGGATGGAGCGCGTTTGCTCGATTGTTCACTCGCCGCTCCGATTCGTCTGTGAATTAGCTGCCATTTGGTTCGGGTTCGTAGTATAGCTTATGATTATTTTGTTATCCCAGTATAGCTGATGATTCTTTTATTATTTATTTATTCAATTGAGGTAGCCAACATTATTCGTGCAAACAATATTAAAAAAATGTTCAAATTAACGATTCCGGGTCAAGAAATGAAAAAACAACAACTAAGTAGCCTTAAATGACAACTAATGACAGGCAAAATTGAAGGAGATTTCAAGAAACCTCTTAGGTAGTATAAGCTGTGGCCATCATTTTGGAACCGCACAGTGACATATGTATGTATGTATGTACATAGTAGGATATCCCGCCTGAGTATTTTGTCAAAATTCGAGAGCACTCTAATTGGAAAGCAACTAAACCAAACTAGTTCTGGTCTTGGTCAGCGGCTTGGGCTTCAGTTTGAAATTGCCTCCTCTCGTTCTGGACTTCGAAAGCGTAAGAAAATCTAATGAAACTTAACTGCATTAACCGGTGAGTGTCATAGAACAACAACAAATTAAACTTTTCCTTGTTCTACACAAATTTGGAAATTCGAATTAAGGGAGTAAATTGACACTCTGCACAAAAGCGCCAGTAAACTCTTCTGAGACGGTAGTAGCTTAACGACTTTAACGTGTTGTAAGGCTTCATCCGGCTGGAGTTGACTTGATTTGATTGTTCCTCTACTGGTAGCATGTACCAAGAACTTTCTGAGCCTTAATATCCTCCCAAGCTCGAAAAAAGAAGACAATTTTGCTATAAGGACGCCGAATTACAGCCAGAACCAATTTCTTGTGTGGGATTAGAACTAGCTGCGAATACCTTCCCGTTGGAGGCACCGGAAGGGGTTAATTTGGCAGACTGTGGAATATGAAAGCACAGATACTCAGCAGCGTAACAGTAGAAAAAGAACAAGACAAAACGGCCCGAACACCTCCCTTCTCTCTCGCACCCTCTGCGTCACTAGCCGGAGTAGACCGCAGACGGACAGAGAGACTGAATCAGCCAGCCGCGATTGTTGTCTCGCCTTTGCCGGTAACTCAACCCGCTGCAGGATTGCAAGCCGATAAGTAGCGCTGTGGGGTCGTGAAGAGGATCCGAGCCGCGCTTTTTTCAATGCGGGTTTGCCACGCATTACCTCTTCTGAAGTAGGTTTGTTTCAGAGAACATGCAACATCCCTCATTCGCAAACGCTGCTAGGAGGCCTCGTGGCGCCACTCAAAGGGTACAGCTTCGACATTTATCCGGGGGTCTATCGGCTGCAGCAGAGTAAATAGTCGGTGCGATTATCGTGGAAAGTACCTTTGAAACAGTATTTTCAAACACTTCGCCTCAGTTATTTCCAGCCAGCTCGGAAGGTTTCTCAACGTCCACACAGGTTCAAGTTGCCGCTCACAATTAATCACATGGCAAATTATCACATTTGGAAGCAAACAACACCAATTTAAAGACAGTGACAGGGGTTATGTGAGTAATGAGAACTCCTAAACTGGGTCACGAAAATGGAAGCTAGGGGCCTCAGAAAAATATATATGGCGAAATTCCCGATGAGAAAGAGCGCCCTTCGGCCATACAAGAGCCTGCTCTCCAACAACTGTCCCTTTTTTGATCCCAGTCCGCCCTTTTTTCCCGCTCTACTCGCCCCTTTTAAGAGTAAATTGAAGAAAGACGGTCTTATTCCTTGGTTTTTTAGCCACTTCGTTCAGTTTTTCTTCACTGTCGTACTGTTAAACACTACGACACTCATATTCGGTGATCTTTCCATATTAGGCCCCAATTACCCCTATCACTAACTTTGAGAGAAGAGACTTCTTGTTGACATTATTGCTTGCTGTCACCTATCAAACCTGTGAACAATGGGCTCGATAATCTTTGACCTTTCTTCCGCTGATCGACCTTTATAAACAGAGATGGGTCAGATGATAGGTCTCTAATCATTTGGCTGGTCGATGGAGTTGCCGCTGTTCAGAGGTCTGAATCGTTATCGGATTAAAAACTATTCTTAGCCAGTCCGATAACCTCCCAATATTGGGTGCCAAGTGGATAGTCTTTTTTCGTTTTCAAACATTTATCACGTAGAGACTGCCAGTGATTGATGACAGGAATGACTTTGAGCGGATCAGTTTTTATGAAACAACATTTGCTTTGCACTCTTTTATCTCTACTATACTTTCCTTTTAAAAATTCAAAGATTCGAAAAGGGGAGTTGTATACGGTGAGGTTGGTTATTACCAGTGTAAAATACCCACTTATCTCTCCGACCAGTGTCCAGTACAGAACTCTATAAAAACAGGCAGAGCTGTAGCGACTTTAGTTGGCGAAGAACGGGTAATTAACAATTCATGTTTTTTTCCAAGTTTGAAAATTCGCTGTACAACTACGAAGTGAGCAGTCTGCCGATGAATAACCTGTAATATGTATTTGAGTTATCGTGTTAAGTACACCAGCCGCCATAGCTCAGTCGGTTAGAGCGTGGGTCTAATAAGCCCAAGGTCGCAGGTTCGACCCCTGCTGGCGGCAAATGCTTTGCTTTTCTGTCTCTCAGCCATGTTTCCACTATACAGTTACACACCTAGCATTGCACTGAATGTAACCATTAAAGGAAAAAGATAAAACGTCTGGTCTTAAGAAATACTTTTTGAGATGCTCCACGCATTCTAGTTTTATGACAATTCCCTGTGGCATTTTGACGAAACGTGGCCAATGGGCCAGCAATGTGCAAATGTCTTCTTTGTTCTACCAACTGGGTTTGGTACCAATAAACTGCTCCTAGAGTATGATGGAAACTATTTTAAGCCTGTATGGCTCACAATTTGATAGCTTACTACTAGCTTACTATTCGGAACCATGTGCACTACACCACCACCTCCTCAGTCCCAATGTAGTCTAAACCTATTCCAGTGGTTGTCCATGGCTCATTCCTGTGCCACGGTCCTTTCCTATCTCAGAGCTTACAATTGAAACGATTTGCAGTACCTCTACCTATCCCACGGAAGGTAATAATTAACATAGGAAGAATTATCCGGAAAATGAATAAATAAAAAATAAATAAATGAATAAATAAATAAGTATTTAGATAAGACAAATAAATAAACAGGTGAAATAAACAAGATGGTTGCTAGACTCTTAAAATTCCAGCATGTTAAAAATAATGATGGAATGGAAGAGTTACCACTAGCTCCAGAATGACTGCTAAATTAAAGGCAATCAAGCATTATTATATGTACTTTATTATATTATATGGAGTCTTACATCACATTGTTTTCGAAGATAAAACTACGATCCATTTATCTGCACTTCGAGTCAACAACAAAGTTACAGATCTTTGCAACAAAGCCGTCTTTCCGTTTTGCAGAGAAAACTTTGAACTGTCGTGGAAAAACTCGCTTAAGGCTTATCACAGACTGTAATATTTGCCATTGTCCTCGATTACATACCCGCTTATCTGTTCGTCGCCCTCGCTCGAGCGCATGCTTTTCAATGTGGTCGTCGTATCCACCGGCAATACACTATCTCGTCGATTGTTGGCTGGTCAGCGGCTGTGAGTTTTCCACGTCTAAGCAGTGCCTGTCGAAGAAATTTGCTGATAGGCGGAAGAAATGACGATCTGAGAGGTTTCAGAGGGATGTCAGAGATAGTGAGGCGGTGGGTGAGCTGACGAGAGAGTACGAACAGACAGTGTCGCGTGGTGCATGACACGCCTACTTCGACTAGAAAAAGGCAGGCCAATGCAAGCGATCCTGGAAGACAACCCCCTTTAGCTTTGTTCTTTGGACGCATTCCTGCTTAGTCTTCCCCAGTCCTTCTTTTCGATGTCCTTATTCAATCTTCATTAGCCAATGTTTGCCTTGAGACTTTGCGTCAGCGACCTTTTCCATCTCTGACATTTTCTCTCAAACTGATCGTGATTATTCCATTTGAAGTCTCAGTAAGGGATTCTTAAGATACTGAACAAAGTACACGGAATTCGTTCACATGGAAATCGTGAGATGGTCACACCCATTCCCTCTGCAGATATCACTTTCAAATGTTCAATAGTTTTTGAATTTCCTTTAACCCGTGTGGGAGGAATCGCTATTGATTATTGTTCACTAGATGCCCTAATTCTCTTTCGCCAATGAAAGGGTTCTATTCGCCTGCGGTGCGGTGTGGAAAAATTGGCAAACGGTAACCCTGCGCTCAGTTTCGGGGTGGCGTGCAAGTGTTCCGACCAGCGTTTCGGGGAGGTCAGGTCACCAGTGCTGTGTTGAGACTGAAACATTGTATCATAGTCTTTTACAGCAAATAGCTCCCACCTTCATCATGGATCGTATCTGCTTTCAGTTAGAAATAGTATTTAATGGAAGATGCCCTAACCTAGTCATTTAAGTAACAAATATCCAACTTTATTACATATTTAACTAATACCTACCTTCATTCTCATGGCCTTTATCTACATAAGGTAGACCAGGTACGAGGTCAAGATCTTGGAATCAGTGGCAAATCAATCGCTTAGTGAAGTAAACCCACACATGGGTGACCTGACCCTACGCCAATCACCAGAACACTTACAATACACCTCAGTTCCGACTGTCTGATTGGCTTCAAGTGGAAGCTCACGAGGGATTCCTTTGTGCTAAAATAGTTCTAAGAAAGGGAGGGAAATCAAGTTTTCTTGGTTTTTGATTAACCTTTATCTTTCACATAAAGTAGACCAGGTGTAAAATACCTTGGAATCAGTAGTAAATAGTCGCCTCGTGAAGTAAACTCATCACTCATTGGTGACCTACTCCTACGCCAATCAACGGAACACCTACAACACACCTCAGAACGGTTCCGGCGGTTTGATTGGCTTCAAGTGAAAGCTTACGAGGGATTTTTTTGTGCTGTAATAGTTCTGAGATAGGGAGTGGAATTAAGTTTTCATGGTTTTTGATTCTATTTACAATTTGCACGTGAATATCATCAGAATGGCGCATTTTATATTGCTATGCGAATAAATTTCACGTGACCACTGAATATAGCTGCTGCCCTTTACCACTCTACAGCAATCTTTATTGTTAGCTAGCAGTGGTAGCAATGGCATCAGTTAACGATAACACCTTACGGTTGCGTAATAACCGCTCAACATGTCCAGGACATAGCAACTAGATCTCTTGTGATGCTATTGTCGTATTGTCAAGCAGTCAGCGTAAACAAGTCATTTGTTTCCTTAGTTTTGTGTGCCAAACATTCTTTTTTTTTTGTCGGCTAATATGTTCCTTATCAGCACCTCTCGGTGAAAATGAGTTTCGTAAGTACAAACGTATTAACGGCATTATCAATTTTAGGATAATGGACCGACTTGTGCAAGTGTTTGGTTTCTTCAGTAGTGGTATTGGATCAAAGTTCCATCGTGACGAAGAAGTTCGATCAAAGGAAGAAGTGCTTAGCAAGAGGAAAAATATTATTGGGTACGTTGAGACTAAAGGGGTCCTTCACACCTTCTACCACAATCATTCATTAAACAAATCGATCGATTCAAAGCGACCTCAAACTTGGGTAATTAAACTAAGACAATGTGTTATTATTACCGATTTAATAAGAAATTCGAGATTAACGTGTACCACTAAATAAGTGATTAAATGAGAATATTGTGGATAAAATGCAAAATAGGAAATATCACTAAAACAGAAAAAAAATTGACAGCTGTAGAAGGTAGCCGGAAAAACCAGTGAATAAGCAAGTGACATGGTAGTACGGTAGGTCTATAGATTCCGCAGCTGGCTTCTAAGACGGTTTTTCAGTGCGCCTGAGTCGGAGCAATAGTAACTCTTATTGATTTTACATTCAATCAATTCTAAAATTATCCTCGCAATCCGCGATAGGGTAATCTTACCAAAAATTAATGTATAAATATTGTTCAAGGACATTTAACCATGTCATAAACGAATGGTACACCTCTGTGGTTCATTTCGACGGGGTAAATTGTAAGAGAGTGTAAAAAAACCAAAACAGCTCCCGTGTTCTTTATTGTTAAAACTTCGGTATGATTTGCCGATTGTTCCCCTTTTATGCCAACGAACTTAGTAGTGAAACCTTCATCGGCCTGATGTCTCGATCTCCTCGTCTTCTTCAGAGACCCGAGAATGCTTCGAAGCTCTTGATTTGCAAAGTATCCAAACAAACGCCTCCTCCCCTCTAGCGTTTCCGGCGTCGTTTTGAAATCGCTCCCAGACAGCCGGTGATGAGAAAACGGACTCATCACCGGCTGAAGGATTTGGTCATTATTAAAGCTCAGACAAGTGTATTTATTTGTTATTGCATTCAACCCTCCATAAGCAGAGCAGTGGCAAATACCGAGATTATGACAGGATTGAACTCGATTGCAGATCTACCCTCAATAAGACGCAAGAATGTAAGGTTAGGATGTCAGTATGGTACACCGTAGGCGATAATTAGCGAATCGCTATCAGTATTAGGCGTCTGCGGGCAGGAGTGATGCCAAATACAGCTGTTAAAAACACACGCGTTCGATCAGCTGCAAAATTTCCAATAAAGTACTTTCAATTGACGTTTTTTCGGATTCAGTTATAATTTTCACATGTTGTTTTATTTCCATCCAGCCACTATCGCAAGTAGTAATATGAACAAACTCCGATTTGAAATGCATTGCTAGTTCGAAGGTAGTTGTAAAAAAATTGCGATTACGGTATGCAATCCGAACATCCTGAACCTACAGTAGCGCTCAAAAGTCTTCGGCGAAATGGTCTTTCACTTGGGGTTTTTCACTTGTAACTCTTTTGCAACCACACCGATCTGAGAGAAATTTTAGTATGTTGTACTTGGAAGCACTGCATACTAAATATACTATTTTGGCGCTCAACGGTTTAGGTTTCGTGGTTATATAAAATTTTTTTTTGTTTTTGGAGTGCCATCGCTATGCCGTCCCGCTGTGCCGCTGTCATCAAAAGTCGTGGTCTTTCTACAATATATTAATGTTCTCCGAGGCTTGCTCGTTTTGTTTTTGTAAAGAAGGCCGTTTTTCTTGACCAAGCCTTTTACTTTTTTTGGGTGGTCTTGTAGTGAATTCTTGTAAAAAACCATGAAAAGAGTCAAGCGGCACTCAAGTAGAAGGAAATGTTGGTAATAGGCTCAGGCACCACATATTAAAATGTCGTTTAATTTGGACAAGTAGAAAAAAAGTTATGACAAGAAAGTTTTGGCCGAAGACTTTTGAGCGCTACTGTATGTATCCTCACATTACCAAGCCTCGCACCCTTTCGATGTTGATGGGCTGTCGCCAGTATCGCTACAGAAGCACGAACACCAAACTCGATCGCCCATGGCGCATTAGCCTTATTACGAAGCTGCAGCTTATCATTCACATATTATTAGTTCCGGAGAAAAACCCAAAAAATTAACATTGACATTGGTTCTTTGTATTCCTTACCACAACTTATCTGGTCGTCATCTGAGAACAGGTTTTGTGTAATGTATCGATGGTCAGTCTCATCAATGAAAGACACACGGAAGTTGTTCTAGATCTGCGTACATTACACATTTTCGCATAGACCCATAGTAATCATACATATCTACGTGATGAAATCGATAATAAATTGAATATTGTGATTTTCAGCTCAAAATGTCAGATATTCTATCAAGACGATCCATTCATGGTGTCCAAGGCATCGATGCAATATCTTTATGATGAAAATGGCAAACAGTATTTAGACTGTATCAGTAATGTGCAACATGGTAGGTTTTCTGCCAGATATTGATTGCAACAACGATATGGTGAAAACTTCATCAAAAGTCATGGAAAAAACCGTGACTGCAAAGCTTTAATTATTACCCACCTGCAATTGCCACATTCTTCACATTTGCGATGTTGAGACTACTGTCAAGAATCTTATGTAGTGACTGAACGGTCCATTCCTATTAAAGTCACCTATTTAAGTCAATGAACCAAGAACTATTTTATTTTTATGCAGTTAGCATAAAATAAACATAAAAGTGGACTTACTATTAGTGAGCTGGAATAAAGTTAAAATAGAAGCACACCCATATACCTTGGTCAAATTCGTTTCATAATCCCGCTAATAGTAAGGGAAATATCTGAGATACTTACTATGTCATCGGAAGACGATGCCCAGCACTTACACGTCTACAAGATTCAAAGGAATCGTTTATGTTACTCATATATTTTCGTTCTATGTGCCTTATGTGGGCCGCGTGCAAAGTTCACAAAAAAGTGAATCGACTAAGATACAGCACCACAAAGTCTCGGCCTAGTGGGCGGGGCCTCCAAGCAAGTGCCCACCCACCCCGTCGTTTGCTGCGGTCAGAGACGCATTGTAGAAACAAAAATTTAAATAAACAGTCCCATTCTCCGTTCCCAATCGCGGCAAACGACGAGATAGAGCTTTCACTCGGAGGCCTCGCCCACCCGGTCGAGAGTTTGGGGAGCTGTATCTCACAGGGAAGGTCTTCCAACTCATGACGCGCTTTTTGAATGCCGCTTTTTGCATGTATGGGGGTACATACAGGAAGCATATAACTGATGTCCATTTTTGCTGCGCGCCCTTACGAATGCCAAAAACGGGGTTGATGGTTCGATCCCCGCCGAGGTCAAATTTTTGCAAAATTTGGATTTTTAGTTTTTGGGCTCAAAAACACTTAAATATGAAAAATAAGTACAGTAATCACATTTAGAATTCCAGACTACCCTCTACTGTCAGTTTTCAGCAAGTTTGACAGTCCAGCCTTTTGACCTTTCACCGCTCATAGCTCACGAACGAGGCGTTTTTGCGCAAAACGGATTTCACATTCGTGTTCAGGAGGTCGAACTACCCTTGGGGGTAAGTTTCCAGCCCAATCGAGGTTTTGACCCAAATTCGAAAATTTGGGTTGGGCGCTGGTATACCTTCGACTGCACATTCGATGAAGGAGACGGCGATATTACTTGTCCGGAAATTCTCTCTATTTCTCTTGCTCAATGCTTGGTAGGTGAAGATAAAGCGATAGGCACTCGTGTTGTGCATATTACATTGATTTACATCGGTTTTGTTTGTCATTCTCTTGTACGAATAGAAGGTGCACCATGCACCACCGCCAAACATACTTTCTCGAAGTTAGGGTCAAAATATGGAATTGGCTAGAAATGTGTACCTAGGGGTAGTTTGACCCCCTGAAAACGAATATGGCACTCATTTTGTGCGAAATCGCGAAATTCGAGCGCTACGGGCCCTTTCATGTTCAAAAAGGTCACATCACCAAATTCATTGACAATTTGTAAATAGAGTCATTTTGGCATGCTGTCAACGGAAATTATAGTCATCTGGCATAAACAGACATATGTGAAGATGAAACAGTGAAGGCAAAAAAAATGCAAAAGTTCTGCAACGCCGGGTTTCGAACCACCAACCTATGCACTTCGTCCGTTTGAGAGTCCAGGGTCGTATCCAGTAGGCCACCCGGTCACGGCAGTACACGTCCATCGGGGAACCGTTATTTAACTGCTACGTACTTTTAGTACATGGTGGAGACAAGATTTTATTTTTTACCGTGTTTGACTTTGTTTTGGATGTGAAATAGACGAACTCCTTCGGATCTGCACGTGATCAAAGTTACAAGGGGTATGCGTTACAACAAGTGGGTTAAAATCGCCTTTTTGAGAAAAAATTTTTCACTCCTTTTTTGGCATTTGTAGGAACGCACAGCAAAAATGGAAGTCAGTTATATGTTTCATGTAGGTACCCCCATATAATGGAAAAAACCGTTTTCCAAAAGCGCGTCATGACCTGAAAGACCTCCCTTGTCAGCCGAATTCTCACTTTTTCGCGTGAAACTTTCGTGTGGCCCTTATAAGGCAAGTACAACATAGATATATGAGTGAAAAAGAAACTCTTTTTCCGTAGACGTTTCCTTCAACAGCAAAGAAGACGTAGGGCATAGCGCATACAAATAGGCTAATTAGCGCCCCATAATGCATAGATTTTGCTTGCCTTGGAAAGCGAACAAAAAACGGAATTTGATTATGAAAGAACTGCTGCATTGTATTTCAAAGTCTGTATTAGGTTTGTGTGACTGATCCGCCTATTTTGGTACGCTGTGCATACAGCTTCTGATCTAATTAATGAATTAGTTTTATCCAAGCATTTCACGCGTATAAAATTGGGATGATTTTTTAATGTTGAGGTGTAAGCCTCAGATTAAGAAGATTAAGACCAAAGAAAATTGAAATAAATGTAGACTGACTTGCAATATAGTACTATAGTAAAACGTGTAGGAAATCAGGAACTAAAAATTAAATTCGCCATTCTTGCAAATGCCACATCAGTATTCACATTTGCGACAGAGAAAACTACTGAAGGCTTTAGAAATTAAATTCATATCGATAAATTTTCATGTGTGGTAAATTTACTCCCTTTTTTCTTTTTTGGGGTTCTTGTAATACTTTCCAATGCATATCGATAAATTTTCATGCGGTGAATTTTACTCGTTCACCCTTTTTTGGGTACTTTCTGGCGCTTTTTTCTTCTTTCGTGTAGCCAAAGTTTTATGCTCTTCTAAAGGAGGTCTGTATATATGCGAATTTGAAAACCAGTTGAGATGTGGTGGACATATCGCTACTTTTTAAAACAGTCCTCCCTGTTTGCGACACAGAAACCGAAATTAAAAAATAATTTGAAAATTAAGATTTCCTGCGTCAATGAAAACTTTTCAGTTGGACATTGTCATCCTGATGTGGTTGATGCGATCAGTCGACAATTGGCCACATCCACGTGCAATGTACGATTCGTCAGTCAGAAACTTACAGACTGTGCCGAGGAGCTTTTGAAGACTATGCCCGGCCTCGATACAATACTGTTCTGCAATTCTGGGTTAGCACACGCATTTCTTTTCTAATTGAATGCGAGGAGAAGTTAATGGAAAAAGAGGAGTAAGAGGAAAAAAGGAAGGGAGGAGAAAGAAAGCAGCGATGAGGTTAGAAGATGAGATCGAAATCCTTTTCTTCTGCTTACTGTGCCGTCATCAATCAAGAGAGAGGTAAATCCTAGGGAAAACACACGAGACATCGCAAAAATACTCTCAAATACATTGAAATACATTTCAAAAACTAGCATGTCTGGACAAATGTCGAATTTTGCGAGTAGAATACAGCTTAATATAAATATAACTATAATAATAAACTATAACTACAATAACTATGTCCATCCTATCAAGCTGTTCTGAGACAGGACGGATATAACAAAATACAGAGCGGAACCCCTCGTCGTAAGCTCCAGTAGCTCAACAGAACAAAATAAAAGGACTTTAGCGACAGATACACAATCAACAGAAGCTTTCAACTCACTTGTTTCCTTTGTAGGTCTGAAGCCAACGATCTAGCTCTTCGCCTGGCCCGAGACTACACTGGACATACCGACGCCATTGTCATAGATCAGTGAGTTGCTTTTGAATTTTTAGTCCCGCCCATCCTTATGAACTAATTCGAAATGTATAGCCTCCTCTCTGAGCTTATTGAAAGTGCCTATGAGCATTACCAAACTCTTTAATGTAACAGGACACTATGTTCCATTACATTTTAAGCTGTCGTAAGCGACATTCATAACAAATAGGGAGGCCATCCCCCTGAGCGTGGTATCCCAGTCCCACACTTGTGTGAGGTTTAGTGAGCGATTGACCTTGAGTAGGCTTGCATGATGGAAGGCGCAAGCAGTGCACAAACCATTAATGACTTCCGCAACGGTAGAAGAAATGCAACGGCGAGGATTACAGTAGTTGGAGAGGTCTGCTGGTATACCACTTATAATTTCGATGAAAAATCGACAATTCAGTGCTTACCATGGACATGTGACGACAGCAATGCAAATGTCACCGTACAAATTCAATCACGGCTCCACGATACAACAACCCGAATGGGTTCATGTGGTACGTTTTTTCCTGCCATCGAAAGTAATGGTACAGTCCATTTCCCAGTGCCTGGCAGGGCGAGGCCTACGGACTTGGATGAACGTGTAGCGATCTCTCTCACCTCGCCACACACTCTCACTCTCGCCACGTACTCTCTCACCCAATTCCGTAGGGTCACGCCCTGCCAAGCGTCGGGATGTGGACTGTATAGAGCAGGGGAAGCAGTCGAATTCTCATTTTAGGCTCCTTGTCCCGACGTGTTTCGCGGTGAATACCGCCTGGCCGATGACGAACTGAATAACCCTGAAAAGCTCGAGAAAGCTGGAATTTATTACTCAGACGCCGTGAATCAACTGATTGAAAAGGTGAGTCTTCAGAACTGACTCTTTTGCCTTAAAGGAACCAGAAGGGGTCAGAAGAAAGCTGTAGATGCAAAGAAATGATCAATTGTAACGGATATTCAATGTTAGATAGTGGGTGGAAGAACCCGGAATGAACAGCGCGGCGCTGTGGGGTGTATTCGCATCACATTCGCATCCATACACTGACTTTCCGGGTTGTCCGCTGTCGAGATGTCCTTTGTTGTCTCGAAGAGTGTATTTCATTCATTCAAGATGATGGGCAATAAGTGAAACAACACACAGTCACAAACAAGTAAAACAGTTAAGTGAATAGTAAGCGCACTTTCGACGTCTTGGCAAGGTACCGTGTGTGCATTGCGGCCACCGTCCTCCCATACCGTAAACCGAAATTGCCCTCCTCCCGGTGTCTTTACGGGTGTCAAGTGTCAACCTCCTTCCTCTACAGGTGAACCCAAGAAATACCTCCTGTCAATAAACCTATGTGGGATTCACACGGATTCCTTCGTCGGCTTACGGCAGTGGCATCACTCTCCAATATTATATGAGGATCTCCATACTAGGCATCGAACAGCAGATCGATGAACAAAATCTTCAAGCTCAGTGGAACAGGTTGTCTCCACTTGGCTCCATATGAAACGGGTTAACTTCCACCCAGGTTGCCGAAGGCGTGAATCAATCAGTTGCCGAGATGCGCCATGCACACTAGTTCCATTCAGGAAAGTTGTGGCAGGCGAATGCGAAAGTCAGTGCCTTTACCCTCTATGACGAATATGGTTCCAATTTTTATATTACGGAGGAATGGAAGGGTGGCTGTGTGGGCATTGGCGCAGGGCTAGATCCCCTCACCGTGGGAGTTCAGTGTGTAAGATCCCCTCACCGTGCAGTTGGGAGTACACGTCACCTGTCACTGCTCCCACAGGTTGCATAAGGATAAGAAATATATTTATCCACTATCATTCCATTAACTATTTGCTATACTTTTCATAAATTACTTCCTCATTCCTGCAGGCCGAATCCAATGGACGAACCGTGGCTGCCTACTTCGCCGAGGCCCTTCAGTCCTGTGGTGGCCAGGTCATTCCACCTCCCGGTTACTTCGACGATGTGGCAAGGTAATATAATCAACGGATGACGTTGTTTGCACGAAGGCCATTTGGTCTTTTCAAGGCACGTACGAAATCACGGTGGTCTTGTGGTCATTGACGAAGTCCAGACAGGATTTGGTCGAGTAGGATCGAAGTTTTGGGCACATCAATTATACGGTGATGGTAAGTTCTATTTTATCACTGGATCGATATATTAATCCTCTACTGACGTAGAATTTGCAGGTTTCTGCCCGGATATCGTGACTATGGGTAAACCAATGGGTAACGGTTTCCCTGTGTCAGCAGTGGCGACGACGAGAAAAATTGCAGATGCATTGGGAGGAGAAGTCGGGTACTTTAATACGGTAAGACATCGATTACGGTAGATGTACTGTATGTGCCAGGGTCTTTCTGAATCGGAGTTATTTTAGTACGGAGGAAATCCCGTGGCGTGTGCAGCGGTTTTGGGGGTTATGCGAGTAATTCGTGAAGAAAACCTCTTGAAACACAGCCAGGAAATGGGCGAGGAATTCGAGAAACAGCTGAACAAGCTCAAGCAGAAGTATCAATGTATAGGAGATGTTAGGTGAGTACGTTTGCTGCAAGTAATTTGATGAGTTTGAAGCGTTCATGAAAATTCGATGAAACTCCTCAAATTTACAACTTTGAGTACATGGCGCATGCGTTGCTTGCTCACTGTTCTAAAGTCTTATGATTTTTGGCGCAAAAAAATCTGTAGATAAGTAGGATTTCATTCTTTTTTTTCGGAATCTACTAATATCAGCTCGTTTTAGAGGAGTAGGCCTCTTCTGGGGAATCGACTTGGTGAAGGATCGCAAAACTCGAGAGCCTGATCAGGAACTCGCATTGTCATTGATATTGAAACTGCGACGGGAAAGAGGAATACTTCTGAATGCAGACGGTCCACACACGAATATCCTCAAAATCAAGCCGCCTCTTTGCTTCGATAAGCAAAATTTGATGGACGTAAGTGTTTCGCTTCGTAGACTTCGTTTATCTTTTAAAGCAGGGAACAGGGTGGAAGGCAAAAGGATAATGCTGGCGGGACGCACCAGGAACCACTACAAGAGGTTCCTTTTTCATACCTGTTAGGAAAATAATTTGTATAGAGTTATTTGGGAAGCGGCCTTTGATCACCGCTTAAAGAAATGCTGCGGGACAGTGTCAAGCGTTTTGTAAATTCTTCAAGAGGGCCCTATTCTGGTTGATTCGAGGGACGGAGTTGTATTTGTTCAACCATTACCTGTCAAATCTCTATCGCCAGAGTACAAAATGGAGGATGGACGCGCTGTTCACATACAGATCTACGTAAAATGTGCATAGGTCATGACACTCGATATGACACTCATGTAGTCAAGCTGTGCCCGTCCGCGCGATTTATACCCAGCGGAAGTCGCTAGGGACTCGTAGTTCGCAATTTGCGTAGGGCTGAGACCCATTTAAAGTCTTCTGGCCAACACCCGTCTTCACAATACCATACCTGACGCAAGTTAAGTTGTCTACCCCTTCTTCCACTCGAACCTTCGTATTTGGGAAGTGATGGTAATCATCTCGGTTTTCAAAAACTGTGGGGAGAGGCATGAAACGCGAAAGCTTTCTTCTGAACAGTGCTTGAACCCAGTACGCAATGAGTGAATCCCTTCCCAAAAAAGAAAAAAAAACCACGTTGCTTAAAAATTGGGTTCAAACTTCTTTGCTTCATTTAAATTTCAACTTATCTGTATTTCAGACGATCAACGCTCTAGATCGAACGCTAGCCGAGATGGGAAAGTAAAATAGTCCGGATGGACAGCTGATTCTTTTTGACAGCACTGTCTTCTGTGAAGACGTACCTGTATTGCTGGTATTGATGTGCATAGCCTCACATCACATTACTGTCTTGTACAAACAACGATTAATTTGGGAGATTTATCACATAAATACGCACAGAACACAGCAATAACACCCGATTTCATAAAATCAATACAAAGGTTTTATATACAAGTTCATACAGCAATATAAAGCCATAGAAAAAGGTGCAGGTATTGAATAACTGCATATAAAGTGGGTTTTACTATAAATCTATTGTTTTAAGAGTTCCACTAAAATATCCAATTTTATTGTCGATTGGCTCTGTTGGTGTTGGTATCAACATCGCTGAGATTTGAAATTCCTGACTACCAGCTAGAAATTTCGAATACCCGTAAAAAACGGAAATTAATGAAGAATGGGCACGATATGTGTCTTGCACTTAGTTTCCGGCTGGATATGATACTGGCCCGAAATACATGCACAATGCTGTACCTTCAGATGGCAGTGAAACATGATCCTTACAGTTGACAAGTTCCAAAAGGTGGGGCTGCCATGCGCGGAATATCGGATATCGGACGCTCGTATTATTGGTATGGCAATGGATGTGTGCCAGTAGGACAGAAAATTCGTTTGACTGCGTGTGGCATGCGAAGCGGTGGTTGCGAGTTAGGTGAGCGGTATTATTTGAGACCTGAGACGATTGACTCCGAAAAAGGAGTAAGACACTGTCATCGCTTTAGTACCCAATTGATATTTGTACACATTGCATCGCACTCCAAACGTTGCGGCACGAACTTTCTGTCTTACGGGCTCCACCCGTCTGGCAATAGTGTCCTTCTGAAGTTCCATGTCGGCGGCTGTTTTTATCAGCAATAAGCTTCCTTTTTTGTGGCGGCAAGCGGTTGACGTTCGCCCTTCATACTATGACGAGTTGACGTCGATACAGTTGATTGCCTTGTTCTGAAAAAAAATTCATGAAGATATTCACAAAACAAGTAAAAATGCTCTCACTTAATCAGAATCACCGAAAATATAATAATATAATAAAGCAACATTGACAGTATTCTGTGCTATGTCGTGACTCACCGTCCGTTTCCGGTAAAGTTTCCTCAAACTAGAGCTGGCAAGAACGCGCGCTGCGCGCTCCCGCTTCTTTCAGTTCAAACTGTCTCCCGCCAAGAAAGGAAGGCACTGGAAGACCCTGGCTGTCTGATCGTAATTTGCGCGCCAAAAAAGCAGTCAGTTCGTCGTAAAGTCATCGCGGTTAGTAGGTCTCCGCTCAACATCGTCGACTGATAGTCCACCTCCATGAATCGACATGACTCAACACCACCGCCAAGGCGTCCCAGATTTGCAATCCAACCTTGAAGCGTTGGTGGACCAGCCGTGAGTACAATTACATATACATGTTTACATATTTACTCATAATCACGTTTATTCGCTAACCGTTGATCGCCGCCGCCTAAATTTTCCTCCGCTCACAGTGGTCGTTGCTACCCCTAGCATTTAATCATTGTTCAGCTCAGCTACCAACGATATGGGATCACAACAGACATTAGGAAACTAGTGAACTAGTTCCCTTGAGTCTCACTGGACTAAATGAGAGTTTCGCACATGAATAGGTCTTATAATGAGAAAAAAGGGCGAAAACTTTTGCAGCGATGGCACCGGAGGTGGGCGGAGAACGGAAAAGTCGATCGAGTTGTGAGCAGCCACTGGTCATTGCTTAAACAGTGGTTGCGCTCGTGCAAATTGAGAAAGCTTTTGTGAATGGAAATTTTTTAGAATACTGTCTATTGATTTGTCGATTTGTTTACCTGTCCCCTGATTTCATATCCGAGTAGAGAGCCGAAATGTACAATGCAACCAGAGGGAACTGGCAGAGATAGAGCAGATACAGCACTGCATCCATGTACAAATACGTTTGTAGGCCCGTTGGGGTTGATCTGGAAAGTTCTAAATTGTATTCGCATTTTTATATTTGTTGTACTATCACTTCTACTTATTATTCAGTTCTAAAGCTCTGTATGCCACTGCTTCAAGCTATCAATGTCACGAAAACGCGTGAGAACGCTCCGCCCACAGTGGGCGGTGTATTTCTGAGGCTAGCCCAGCCAATGTCAAGTCAGTCCGTTTGTTAGCAAAAAACAACTCAGCTCTGAGCTACTGACAAAAATGATTCGATAATCCCTGATTCATGAGTAACTTGGGTAGCTTACTGTAATGAGTAGACTTCGTCCATAAGCTGTAATGTGTAGTATGGAGTGTTGAAGATCATCTGCACAGTGGCCATAAAAAGGCAGCGTCGAATGGCTCGTTGTCGTCGTAAGTGCGTCAACTGAAAATGAGAGCTTGCAGATTTCAACATCAATTTCCAATCAAATGCGTCAAAACAATGAAGTCTTCAGTGTTCGCTTGCGGTCGCGATGCATAGTATAGCGTCGCAAACTGCACCGCGACCGCGCGCGTGTGCCTTGACGCATCAAAAAGCCTACCCGTATGCTCTCTCTGGATTGAATTTTCAGTCCTTCACCCTCATGTTCGTGATATGTGCGCTGTTGTTTCGAGACCAAGTCACTTGACATCACTGTGAATCTGAGGTTACTCGTATTTACTTTTTTATTTTAATCTACATATTTTTCCATAAAATTGTCCATTGCATGTAAATAAACTCACTTATTGTCATTGTTATGGCAGCAAAGCACAAGAAGATCGGCCAGAATTGTACATACAAACGGGCACACATAGCTGATAAACGCTTCGAAGAATGCCACCCATTTGTAGCCTTGGTCACTGAAATTCGATATTTGGTAAAAAATCATTATTTCATAATTTCGGTAGAACCTGACTGCAGTTGTGCCTTAGCACGGTGTCTGATGTTAATAATGAAAGGATATAATGCTAACCAGAATGCATTTTTCTCGAGAAATGGTAGGACCTTCGAGCTACAGGTCAGAACACTCGAACTAGGTCAAGATAGCCAGAGCTCGTGGAGTCACGCGGGGCTTTTTTGTAACACGGGCAGATAAAAATTTGTGGCATTCTGTGACACAATACAAGCGCTTCGCTTCATACCTCAAAATCCACAATTCTCCCAACGGAAACCGTTAATCAATTGCGATCGTCAAAGATGCCTCAGCTAGAGGCTGATACCGCTGTCAGCCTCGAAAAATGGAAGATTCTACGTAAAATCTCACGTACCTCATAATCCTTGTGTCACGTTCACATGTTACCGCCACGAGACCGTCTTTGGTGGATACGTAACGTTCCGTTACCAGAAGCAATGGCCAACTCTGAAATGAGGACCAAGACTACTCAAGAGTATAAGCTATAGCTCTATGGCTCTATTCATACTCTGTGATACGGTCGCGCGACATGCATCACGTACGCTCTGCGGTCAGTAGCAATTTAGGTCGACCGCGGAGGAGCGTTGCGGGTGCGTTGCGCGTGCTATAGGAGTGTGTCGCTGAGTGTGAGTGCAAGTTTAGACGTCGAATAAAATGTGGTGCCGTGAACGCAGTGAAGCTCTTGATACGTGCAAAGCATTGAGAATGTATTTTTCAAGATTCTTTTTTCTTCGGCTCTTTTACACTTTCACCCATTGCAATTTGCAGCTAAGATGAAGTCTCTAATTCGCTTTTAGGACTTCCGTAAGTAATGTCGCTTTTTTTCGAACAAGAATTCCTATGAGCATTTTACACATCCTTCCAGAGAGAGTTTTTTTTGCACTATAAAAGGCAGTGTTCAGTTTTAGAGTGTGTTAGATTGGGGCGCATATTCCGACTAGCGAAGGGATATATCCAGTAGACCAAGACGGCAAATAGTTAAAACACTATATTTCACTTTGGAAAAACCAATAATCATTCGACCCATATTAGCCCTGACCTCTTCTGCTAACTTCGATACTTGGTTGATCGAGAAGTCTCGTCGTTCTTTTTCTAAATTTCTTTTTCCAAGGACAGGTTTATTCAAAATGATAATCGTTCAGATCCCTCGCAGAGCATATTGTTTTGGCTACGATTCATATTGAGTTTCAAAAAGCGTGTAAACGGGGTCAGCTGACATTATTTCACGACTTATTTTTTCAACAGAAAAAGAAAGAATGTGGTCAGTGGTGCTTCTCCATTCCTACCAACTACCCTTTGGTAATACTTCACCACTCTTGTAGCGGAGTAGCCAAAAAAATTTTCTCGCTCTGATTCGACGAAAGTGTCAAAAATCACCGAGTTGTGGTGACAAGAACCAAATTTGGAGAGCGAGCGACGCCACCTTCTGAGCAACCAATTGGTGGAACTTGTAGAAAAAATCGGGGTTGAGTACGAGACACATGACTGATTGAGTTTTCCGGAGTGAAAGATAATGTTTCAAGTAATTGCCGGTGCGGTCCTTCTCGAATAAGCCAACCACTTCGCCAGCTCAAAAATCGGCCCCAATGCGATGGACTGAGAAACTGAGCGGGCCATTTTGTAGAGCTGAAAAATCTCTTCCGAATGATTCATGGCTTACTGCACAATCTTGTAATTTAACAAAAAAAATTTTCTTCGGAAAAAAAAACGCATCACTTATGAAATGGCCCAATATATGTCTGGAATTCGCAGCTGGCATCAAAAACCAAGCATTAAAAAAGAAAATCGATTTTTAATACCGTGGACCTGCAATCATTCGATGACTAGTCATGTCATGGTGTTGCAATGTAGGCAAAACTACCTCTTCATGTGACCGAGCATACATGTATGATGCTATGATGCTCCTCACTCTAAGAGGTACCACATGATCTAGGATAGTAGCGGATTCACAGTCAATCGTTTCTTAGGCATAACTGTGGCATTCTCGAGATTGCCCCCTTTCCTTCTTCATTCCTAGAGTCTCAACCGCCAGGTAGATAAAGTATTCACACTCCCAAAGTAGAGCATCCTAGATTCCTAGACAGAAAAATAACTGCGCCCAATTATTTATTTAGATCGTGAGCGTCACGCAGTTGAGGGTGCATGTCTAATGAATATACTATTCAGGTGTCGATAGCGCTTGCGACCATCATGCACTTTCCCGGGTGTGTAACCTTCTGTCAGGATTTCGCACCGCGGTTGTCGCAAGCGAAGCGATGCGGACAAGCTAAATGTTGTTGGGTTCCAAAGCGATTACTAGTCACCTGTGCATGGCACCCCTAGCATTACCGTGTATCGCTCTGAAACCCAGCGATAGCGAGCGCAAAACTTGCAGACACCGCATCGCACGCCGCTCGCCGTTGCGAAATCCTGACATAAGGGTACACACCCCCACTTTCCCCACTAAGCAAGTGGAAACGCATGAGTTCGCTCAGGCCTGATACGTAAGACTACGCATATGTATTAGAAACTTTCGTTATCAGACACCAAGTATTCCGCGAACGACGCAGAAGTAGGTTCTTCGGAAGCAGCACCAAGCGAGCCTCATAGAACTACACTTTCTCTGCATTTCTCGGGACAGCGGATTGACGTCAAAATTTACCTAATGCAATGACTACACGAAGAACATCCGGCTTCGCACCAATCTCCTCTATTCCGCTGTCCTTTCTGACGTGACAAATGCCACAGAGACTTGGATTCTATGCGTGCAAAAAGAGCATGCGGTCGGCGTTATCCCATTCATCATTGCAGGGCGATACTCGGAGAATCCTGATACAGGCAAAACAGAGGGTGATCCGGAGTTTCGAACTCCGTCGACGACCGAGTATTAGGAACGCCGCCGTATTTGTCAAGCAATCGAAGATTAGATGGACCGGACACGTCATGCGATATCGTGATGTTGGATCAGAGGGATCAAAGAGTGAATCCCTTGGGACCTCAAACGAACACCTGGACGACCGCCGACTCGATGGTCAAACTTAATTACGAAGGGAGGACACGAGCGGCTGTGTGTTCCTGAGCCAGAGGGGTTCAGTGGAGTACTGCTCTGGTTCGCGACAGGGACGACTGGAGACATTGCCGGCGCCCGTTCGAGACTCTGCAGCATCGGGACGACAAGTGATATATGTAGGTGATACCATGACTAGAAAGAACGCAAAGACATTTCACGCATTGACTTTCGAACCTTCAGTACATTTCCAAGGTGTAAGGCGGCGATCGTCCTCAGCGCTGACAGGGCGTGGCTGCGTTCATAAGAAGCGAGGCAGAGTGGAACGGGAGAGGTGCAGAGCCGATGCAGGCAATGAGGCAGAGTAGCATAGGCGGAGACGCAGAGACAAGCAGCCACGCCTTGTCGCCGGCACCGCAGAGTATGAACGCGGCCTAATTGTCATCATTCGCTCACAAGGTTCAAGGGATAATTCACATAGCCTGATGAAAGAGCTCGAGTTGTGGACTGGACTCGAATCAGAAAACAGCATAATTCAGCGCTAAGCAATCGTTTTGGGGTACGCCGCCTTCTTCACTTCCATGTGCAGTCGTAAACATTTCAATGCTTTGACCAATACAATGAATTGCAGAGGCCAGTCGATGGAAAAGTCGCAGTTTTGTTGTAAGAACTGATCTGCTATCGTCACTTCAGCGACAGAAGGCTTGGTTTACTTGGCTTGCGTTGCTGCAGGTTTGATCCGCGCACCACTCTCGTGGAAGCGGCGTCACTTGGCATTGCGCACTGTTGACACATACAGGGGGTGCCAAAAAAAGAAGTAATTTTGTCTCCTCCACTTTCAACCCCACTTTAGTCGAACTGCAGAAAATTCTGTTAAGGTATTTTCAGACCCAGATCCAAGATCAGACCTCACTCTATCACTATCCTCCGTGGCAGCCTTCTGCATGAGCAGGGACGGGAGCGAGGGAAGAGTGAACAAGATGTGTCACCTCAACTGGGCAAAATCCGAAATTTCGTCGCCCTCGTTCACAACCTTGCTGAGGTCCGTTCACTCTGGGTACCTAAGGGGATTCATACTGGGTGGTGTTCTTTAACATCCCGTTTTTTCCGGGTTCCCAGCGCCCTTCGTTTCCAAGACCGATACGTGCCCTTACCACTGAAACCCCTCCGGAGGCAGATTTGAGGCATGAAAATGATACTTCGGATCATAGCAGCCTTGTCCAGGCAGCAGGGGCTCTGTGACTTCCATGAACCGAAGGGCCAATCCTCAGGAAGCTTCTCACACAAGATCTACCACGGAGCTTGACTTCACTGTTTTAAGCGGACCATGATACTGTAGGTACTCGAAGCCGGACTGCGCCGAATGAAAGCTCCATATTTTTATAAAGGTGAACGTAGGGAGCCACCGCTCGTTCCTGCTTTTAGAGGAACATTTCGTGAATGTTTCGCCCCAATACTTTTATCTCTTTCGTTTCTCTATGTTTTGTATAATCGGCAGATGTGAACCGTGGGCAAAATTACTTCTTTTTTTTGGCACCCCCTGTATGTATATGTACAAGAACATTGTTGAGTGGACGTGGGTGATTGTGGTAGTTAATCAATTTCGATTGTGCTAATGACCAAAAGATAAAAAAGTGTCCCTACGCTGTGGAATACTTGGGTTCAAAATGGTTCTAGTATAAATTGGGAAGTCGTGAAAAACGCTTTGCTACTGGTAGTACTCGCAGCCCTAAATTAGCGTTCACGATTCCCTGTAACTTGTTTCATAAAGTGTAGCTCTCAAATGACTGTATACATACCTGTGTAATAAGAGCCACAAAAGTTGTGCCAATGATGAGCTTTTTCGTATTTCGAACAAATCCTAGCACTCCATGTCGATCCCTGGAAATAATCAATTTTACTTCTAACGAATGTCAGTGGTGGTACTGGTGCAGAAAAAAAAGGTGCCGCTTGAAACAAGGTCTGGGTCCTTCCAGGCTACTGCCTCTGAGTTTCAGAGTGATTTCCATGAAAAGCATAACAAAAAAGAAACAAAAATGTAAGCAGCGATGTCAGCATTGGTTGTCTCGTAATAGAATTTGTATGATACGCGGACCCATTTAAAAACGTCTACGAGAGTTAATAGTGATCGAATGCGACGCACATCCCTAGAGCTTCTTGCTTTTCTCCTATGTCCGTTCCCTTTGCAAGCCCAGAACAATAAATTTATCGGTTTTGAATTCCCTGGGGTATCTTGTCATTTCCTAATTACCCCTTGTGTGGATTCTTTTCAGCTACAGCATCATCAGCTCATTAAGTGTCCCAGAGGACATTCTTCCCTCTCGAATAGATAGCAAGGAACCGAAGACGAAATTTTGTGGTATTTTTTCGATGCTAAGAAAGCTTTCCATCATGTTTACGCTGGCGAATGCAGGATGCATGGACTCCAGTCTGTTCCCAAAATCTTGAACCAAAATTCCGTTGAGGCCCACTTTTCAAGTCCTGCACAAGACAACCGTACACCTGGGCACAGTAGAGGCTTTATGGAAATGTGAAGGCAATTATTTCAACGGAAATCGCCCGCATCATTTGATTATCGCCCACCATCCCACCTCATTTTTTTCAAAATACTAGAATATGCTAGACGACTGATTGGAATCAGCGGGCCATGAAGTCTGTGCTTGGTGAGGAACACTCCGCCTAGGTAATCCGGACATAAATTGAGCCATAAATGGAAGTTATAACAATACAATGCCCGTTTTCGGAGAATTAGAGGAAACATAAACAAAGCTCTAGATCTTGCGGACTGAATCAGGTTGGTAGTACTGTAAAGGCTTACCTTTTTAGTGGAAATAAAATAACAGCACATCGTTGGACGAACATCACTAACCAGACCCAATTTACAAAACAAGCAGCTGCATTTGAGAAAAACAGCAATATTTTACAGAGGAAAGGCCCTGAAATAAAAGAACTTTTATCAAAAACTCAACTCTAAAAACATAACATTTCAAACAAATCAACAACTTTGTCTACTGATTTATTTGAGAAGCCAGCAAAGCATTCTTTCATAAGTTTGAAGGGGTGTGGACGGTATACAAATTTTTGAGTATAAAAAGTGTAATTTAGATCACACAACCGAAGGTTTGGTAGCATCAAAGCATCAGAATTTATGCGAAATCGGTGTCAGTTTATCCTGAATAAAATGAATCACAAAAATGTGGACCAAAAACTGTACTGACGTCTTAGATACAGGACCACACCTCGCGGTACATAAATAACCTCCATATCCATACTACAGTAAACTTGAGCGTTAAAAGGATCGTATATGCTATTATCGCGCACATTATGGCACAATTATATGCCAAACTTCCTCGTAAGGTGCTAAAGTGCGCACGTGCCTCCTGCTATGTCGTAAAGTCGCGTGGAAAAGTAGTGAAAGCAGCGAAAAAGTCGATGGCAAGGATTACTGTATGTGTTCTGTACTGGGGTGCACCGGGCATGACGTTATATTCAAGCATGGCTGATTGAATGATTCTTGACTCGTGGTTGATTGAATGATTCTTGACTTGATCACCCAAGTCTTATCAAACTAAGGTGTTCCTTTTCTGATATCGGAACCCTGGTATTTGGTAAAATTGTCGATCTTACAAAAAAGGTAACAAAAATAAAATCAACGGAAGAATCAAAAGCTTTCATTTTTGAGCGTTCATGAAGTGGTTGAGACCGTGAGGAAGGCTGGGGAGGTGGTGGCGAACATTATTCTCTGATACAAACTGATACTCAATGATACCCTCGTTTTAATAGAGAACCATACTCTTTTAATAGGACCACCACTCAAGGCGCCTGAATGTACAATAATAATTATATGTAATTGCTCATCCCCAAGAGATGCTAACAGCCTATTATAGCCATCGTTCTACTTGCATGACGTAAAAGGGAAGCTAAAAAACATTTGGAATCTTTTGATGCTTCAACCAAACACCCTCCTCCGCTCTCAAAAGAGGTCTATATTTGATCTGAACAACAAGCACATGACGTCACACTGTAGAATTCTTTATCCACTAATAGATATGCTACTACTGATAAAAATTGACTTCTTCTCGCCTAAAAAGAAGGCCTCTCCTTTTGAATGTCACATGAGAAAAATAGTTATGTATCAATATGTATGTAATATTATTATTTCTAAATACTAATATTATATTGTACTGCTAATATTAATATCAATATATTGTATTAATATATGTAATACATCTTAGGGAAGCATCTATGGAGCCACCTGGCCACAGCCACTTCCTTGTTTGTTGTGATAATCATCGCAAGCATGCGCGGTACAGGGCTTGCAGCAGCATCCACAGTAGCACTTGCCAGCGATTCCCTAAGCGGCTGCTCATATAAATTTAGCAAGAGCGGCCACTCACTAAACGCCGCAATGATTGCTAAAAAACCTCGCATTCAAATTGGAGAGCCCCTTTTTTCCGTTGATGGTTCAAATGAAAACGCGGTTGAAGTGGGTGACGCCACTTAGCCTCCCTAATTCCTCGTGAAGGTACATCTTCAAAAAGCTTTTTTTATGAGATTCTGGAAAGCCTATTTGTGCGGTAGTGCATGCAATAACAGCAATCGCAATTTATATAGTTCAAGCCTAACGGTAGTTGAGGTGTGGCGGTCCTGTACCGCTCGCATCTCAGCGATGTGAAGAAATGTTTCGTAAAGTTCGAAAATTCCATTGAGTTGAAAGAAATCCTATCCGGCAGCGTATATCAGATATTTGGAATAATTGAGAAAAATTAAAGATTAAAGATTATCCAAAATTAAAGTTCAAAGATCAGGCCTAACAATGCTATTAAGTAAACTATTATTTCAAAAATTGTCAACGTTTGTGGAAGGATTGAGAGGAGATCATTAGGACGCAAAAAACATATGCCTGAAGTGAGACTCATTTGTGAATTGAAAATTAGCGAAAATTCTAATATTCCGGGAGAAAGCCGTCTATAAGGGTATGTCTCTGCCTGTTATCACAAATTCAATAATCGTTGTTATTCACTAAACATTTAATTCATGTAATCTCAAAAACTCTTAGAAAATAGCAAAACGTACCCTTCATGGAGATGAAGAGTGATTGTGACATGATATCGATAAGAATAATGAATAGTGTGGTGAGATCGGCAAATACGATCCAGACCAGGAAATGGAAGTGGTGAGATTTCTTTAATTGAAACAGCTTCACCAGCGCCTATAAGGTGGGTGAAAATCAATAAATGGATCGAATGACACCTGTAAGTTCGACTTCGTCAGAACTTACCCATGATATCACGGCTACTGATATGAAAATAATAAACAGTATTAACCAGAACTGTATTTGTGATACCATCACCCACACACGTAACAGATCTTCTTCACCTTTAAGGGATTTCGGCATCTGTAAAAGGAACTGTTCTAAGAGGGCAATTTCAAATTGCGTTCGACACAATCGATCAGACGACGGGTCGATATATTGATTGATCGAGTTACAAGTATTAAGAAATCCGAAGAGCACAATCGAATGAACGAAAAGGTTCATAGCGTTCAAGTGGAAAGAAAGGCGTGCGAATGCAATATAATAGTACGAAATGAAGGACCGCCCATTCTCAAAAATCGAAATTTCAAGGAACATTGAAAATACGGGGAGTGCCAAAAAGAGTAGTTTTGCTCACGGCTCACATCCGCCAAGTATACAGAACACAGTAAAACGAAAGAGATGGAAGTATTGAGGCAAAATATTCTCGGAATGTTCCTTTAGAAGCAGGAGCAAGCTCAGACTCACTACTTTTACCATATTCAGCTTTTCCGCAAGATTTATTGAAAAGTGTGATCACGTAAAGAACATAAGATATATCAAATTCTTTGTAAACTCATCACTTTCACTGTTGCAAAGATATACTAGCGACAGTCAACTTCCTTTAGGCTCAGTTCTTGAGGCTTTGTTCTTAAATGGAGAATAAAATTACACAGAAAACAGTTTCATCTGAATGTATAAGTGGAGAGCTGCAACTTTTGTTCATCTCGTCAAATAAGCGTCTGTTGTAGGACTTCTTAGTGATCTTATTCAGTAGCATTTGATCTGTACCTCCTGTGGTTTGATCGTGAATATGGGTGTTTGACCATGGAATTGACCAGGTCTCAGGGATATATAAACCCGCCATAGAACCATAGTTTATGTTCGTTGTATTTCAATAAATCTTCTCGTCTACTGGTGTTCTACGGCAGCCACTCCAATATCTACCACAGCGTCAGAGATATATGTACGGTACACAATGAATACTGTTGAGCGGTAAGAGCCGAATATCCCTGGCACGAGTGCAACAAAAGAAACGAACAATATAAATGTTATCATCAATTTTCGATCCGATCCATTGATTTCGGTTGACGGCGCTGATGTTCGGGGAACTACGAGTCGATGACAGGACTCAGGTAGCGACGTCGAGTTTTGCCCACATCCATCGAAGGGCAGCTTTGAGGAGTTCGGAACTTTGATGAGATGTTGCGCAGGCCTCTCTCCTCGATATCCTCAAGTGGAACAGTCCGGAAGGTTGAGATCAGGCGAGGCTCCTCGTGACTAGATCGTTTTCAAGGGCTCTTAGGTTCGCGTTCTGTTCTCGTGTCCTATCCCGAGCGCCGTCATCTGAAATCAAGGAATCGAAAAGTAATGATAACCTACATATGATTCAGGATTGTTATGAATATTTATCACCCAATTTTCGGTTATTTCGTCAAACTTCTGCCAGAAGCATTCGGTTTTCTACCGCATAATAGTACATATTCAATGCACACCCTGCAGTGCCAGTGGAATCCATTCGAATTCTTAGTACATATCGATCGGTGGAAAGCGTTAGCGGATATACATTGGTAAAAGAGCTCTTAAGAGTATCACTAGTAAGATTAAAAATGTGGCAATGGTTTTGTAGTGCAGTAATGGATATTACAGCTTGAATGCATAGCGAACAGAAGGCGAATAGAGTTCATTTAGTACATTTGAACGGCTGCAGGCGTGGCGCAGACGGGTGGTTACGTTCGTTCAAGCGAGCTAAATTTGGTGACTCAGTTGTATTTTTCGTGCTGCTCCAATCATATCTGGAGGTTCGAACATCAACGTGAGAGGAGTAACCCTGGAAGTACGTCTAATTGGCACGACGACAAATCCACACCCTGAAGGTCAGAGGTCCGAAAGGATTTCAAGGTTTGCCTGGTACTGGGCGAAGATTCAGACACTGACAAAGCCTACCAGGCTGATAAGGAAAGGTCAGTAGGTTAGCGTGGCCATTCTCAATAAGATGCACATCGCCACATGCGTCACTGTGGTCAATTCTGGCTATCCAACGGCCTTACTGATGGCAAAGTGCCTCGCCAATGAGATGACACAGGCAAGTCACAGGCAAATTTTGACTCATCGTAACTCGCTTCAGAATGCCAGGTAGCAGTTTTGGTTTTCACAGTTATAATCAGCGTTCGAAGCTCTATCGATCCCCCCGGGTCTTATTTCAAAGTTCCATGGGAAGTAAAATACCTTTCCTTGTAAGTGGAGGCGTACGTAGCACCCGATTTATGCGCTTTCGCAGATCCAAAGGTACTTCGTGCTCAGGAAATGAAATAGACGAGTTTTTAGCCTAATCGAAATTTCGCCCTTAATCCTGTGGGATTCCTGATTTTGGAAGAATACACGGACTGGCAATCACATTTGAGTTCAGCGTCTCAACGCGTACACCGATGTGGACTTCATTGAGAATGGATACTGACCCCTTGATTTTCCCTTGCTAGGAACTACAGTAGTCAAAACATCTGATAGGAGAGCGCGAAAGTCAATATATCGGTCGGTGAAACACATGGGGTTTAGCGGGTAGGCAATAATTTCAGCTGGCTCTCTTTAGGAAGCTGATACAAAACTTAACTGCTGGAAATTCTATTGAGATTTGTATTTCCGTATTTTTGTGTTTCCTGCTTTTCCGCAGCCATCATATGACTACGGACGTTATCCTTCATAAATATCGCCGTCACATGAAATTTGCGTCGATTCACCGAAAGTCAAGTTCAAATAGTCGTATGTTGAATGTTTTGCTTATAACTCTGCACTTTACTTCCGTTATAGCCATCAAGTTGAGCTTGGTGCAGTCAGGTTGAAATGACACATTTCCGTTTCCCGTTTTTATAAGAATTTCCATCTCATAAAGGAATATGGTAACAAATCGCCGATAAGTTCAGGATAAAGGAGAGGTCGTTTTCATAATTGATTTTCCGCTTGACATGAGCAACGCGTTAAATCCTCATGAGGTCCGAATCGTCGTTGATTTGCTCCGTGGATGAGCCCGACACCCACTAGCAGACTGGTGGTAGGTATGGTGGCTCAGTAATTTTGAACTCTTGAACACATCAGAGCGACTTACCATCCTCACCCCATCAACAAACGGAAAAAACCTTATAATCATGTAATCGCAAACGATGCATTTCCTGCCGGACCAGATCACGACCTATGTAATATGCCCGCAGAAATAGGTTCGACAGTTAATGTGCCCCAGAGTTCCTTCAAAAGGATTTAAAATTCAAAGGAATCATTTACGCTTCGAGTTACTCTGTTGCTCACATGTATCTGTTGTGTTTGCTAACCACAAGAACATGCAAGCTTTCACGCGAAAAACAAGGATTCGATCAAGTTACAGTTCCTTGAGTAACATTCGGTGAGGTGGGGTTAATCGTGGCACAAGGGCTCTGGGAGCTAAACAGCGGCGGTCACGTGATCGGAGATGCAGCGTGAGAAGCATCAACATTGGGCGGGAAAATTTGAACTGCGCTCTGCTCGACGACGGCTGTTCAAATGGTTCTCGGCGGGAAGCCAAATCAGTTGCTCGTTTACAGTTTTTCCGATTTCTGCATGGAAAGAAAGAGGATTCCTCGGTCCTTCTCGTTTATGTTCATGTACTGTATCTAGTAGAGATATCGTGGAGGGGGGGGGGACAGAATCATGTAATTCCCGTGGATCATTCTTTTGTCCATGTGCGAAAGCTTTGACTTCAGCCTAGAACTCAGGTGGCGCTCTTCAACCTAGCGCTGAAGTAGATCACAGTCCTACATACCAATACTTGCTCTAAATACTAGCGGATCCTGATCGGATTCTGCTTTTTGATGTCTTAATCCTTTTTTTCAGCTGCGAGCATAAATGGAAAGGTGATGGCTTCCATTCAGTTGGTGAATTACTGATGGAATAATTATAGCAGCCCATTGAGAAGGTCAGAAAGTCCTAGAATGCTGGGATTGGCGAGAAGAGACATCAATGGTTGGGATGGAGTCAATGGGATCACACGGTACTGAATTTTTCACAAATGAAGGCTACGACGGCTTTGAATGAAAGTGCCCTAGAACGTTAGGATCCCCACGAAAGATTGACAAAATCGTAAAACATGTCGGCGGTACGATAAGAGCAAAGCAGGTGAAAACTCAACCATGAATCATTATGAAGCACCTGTTCAATTCAGATATGTAACGATCAAATCGAATTGTGAGCACAACGATCAGAGATTATGAGAGCCGTTAAAGTCGAGTCACAGGTGTAAAATCCATTCCTAAACTTTAAATTGTGATTACAACTTTCATGCTATCAGTGATGCTCGTACTATGGCCTTCACAACCAATTAATTCGGTTGGGGTGACTAAGTACTTCTCCAGAAGGGCATATAATCGCCCAGATTATAAGTTCAAGATGTCAGGATGGTACACCATAGTAGACAGGATTTCAAGTAGTGACTGTTGATGTATATAACATGTCACGTTGCTGTAAATGCACAATGTCGTAATCGTCATGTCGCCTCGCTGTTACCTTTGCTTGCTATCACCTAGCGTCTATAACAATTACCTGGTACCATACAGGTACAGGTTTCAATTCGAGCGCATTTGAGGGCATTTAAGGTTATATGTACAACTAGAACTTTTTCGGATATACCATACTGACATTCTAAACTTATAAGTTGAGGACACTATAACAGCTCTATAACCGATTTATAAAAGCATAAAAAGTAAATATAATGCTACCCAGATAATGACAATAAATAAAGAAATGAAATTTTCGACATCGATCAACGCCTTCAGGATTGGTCAAGTCTTGAACTTTCAATAGCAATAATGTAGAGATATCTGAATTGGCAGGTGTTTGAACTGTAAAGTGTTGCTTGCCAGACACCAGTCACGTGTACGCTGTTTCTTTGCAGATTAGTTTAGCACAGGGTCAAGCACTGCGTTGAGGAGATTGTTCATAGGAATCGCAAGGGGTCCGAAGAAAGAGGAAGATGCAAGGAAATGATTATTTTGTAACGAACATTCAAAGTGAGAAGCGATAATCGGTGGAAAAACCCGGATTCAACCGCGCGACGCCGTGGTATGTATTCGCATCATCACACTGACTTTCCGAGTTATCCGCTGCAGAGATGTCATTTGTTGTCTCGTAGAGTGTATTTCATCAAGTCATGATGATGTGAAATCAGTAAAACAACACCTAGCAACAAACAAGTAAAACAGTTGCATCCAGAAGCGCTTCAGCTCGAAATAAGGCTTATACATAAATCGCGGTCAATAAATACGACCCTCTCTTCTTGACCAAGCCAAAATATTATCCCTTTCAAACACTTTCAACCTTGGTGTAGCTACTCCTTTACAGAAGAAGATAGGCATAGGTGTGTAGCCTTGTGTCGAATTTTCGCTTTGCGGCGTCGCGCTCGCTGGAAACTTGCTCAAGACGCTATGGGCTGGTACAATGGAGGTCCTCAAAGAAATAGTTGCTTATCACATCATTACCTTAAAGCAACCACTTTTGTGAACAAAAAAAACAAAATAGTAACATAAAAAGTGAAAGAAAAATTAGGATTACATAATAACAACCCTAATCAAGAAATAACTGATTTGGGCGTGAATCTGTAAAGGGAGTGTACGCAATGTACGCAATCCCACACGAAGAAATTCGCGGCACCGCTCGCCGCGAGCGGCCACGCGGAAGTCCGACACCTGGATAGGAATACTGGATCGCGCCAGATAGGCGTGGTCAATCTAGCACTATAAACGGACGTCATGGCAAAGCTTGTTGTCACCGTTATACTTATAATATAGCAGATTTGCGGGAATAGACGATTACATTACGGGATCAGCATCACGTGAAGGATAAACTTCGAAAAATAAGGAATATTATCACAAAGATTGGAAAATCGCTCAAATGGCGGCATGGGTCTCTACGATGCCATAAATTATGCAAAATTGAGCTTCTCAATACGAGAAAGCGGGTTCTATTAGGTTGTAAGGAAAGTTCTGGCCGCTTTTTCGCAATCACAAGATAAATTTAAATATCAGAGCGCGTCAACATGAATCAGCTGACATATTGTGCTCGTTAGATAGAGAAAAAGTTGCTCTTTCAGAATATATGTTTTATTTGGAATGCCACAAGGTTTTCAATTTATTAGGGAAGTTTTAAAGTGCTGCGAAAATGGCACTTTTAAGATGACTTCACTTCAAGAGTTCTTGTTCAGCCGAGTCCCAGCGAAGGTGACCACAAATGTGAATGCTGCAAGAGGAGGGGGTGTATCACTGGATGGAACACATTGTCTCCGGTTTCAGAAGTGCAGAAATGAGGACGAGCTGCTCGAATTTTCAATTGATCAAATCGCTTTAACTAAAACGGCAGAAGGCGATGAGCGTCCATATTTGCAGGGGATATCCACAAGTATTGGCCCTCAACAAGCAACCTTAGCTGACCACCTCAAGTGACCTTGATTTGGAAAAATCCAAAAAAATGGGTGCCGCGGGACCCCCCACGGCAGTCATGCGCAAGCGCAATTTTCACAAATCCTCTTCCACTAATTGAAGCAGTTGCAGGGTGAGGCCCTTACTCGTCTATCATGCTCATCAGATCTAGCGCTAACTATGCCCCACTTCCCAAAACATCTGGCCAGCTCCTTCAGTAGCAGTGTGTTCAGAAAGAGTGGCGATTTGAAGTCGACTTTTTTTCATTTCGCGCAATATAAATTATCAGCCCTTTATCAAATTGAGATGTGTAGGTATGCATAGTGTTGCCAAGAGTGTGGCGAATCTAATGGTGCTCACTCTGTGAGAAAAGATGCACTCTGAGCCGAGTTATGATCTCTCGAAGTTGAAATTTCAAAAACCGGCCAAAACTTTCCTTACAACCTAATACATTGTACGGGATTACCTATCTGAGAGAAAATCGATAAATCGAAAAATTTATCGAAGTTCATTGATCGCAATTCTGGACCATCGAAAGGAATGATCTCCATGGAGAAGAATGATCAACGGCGAGCGATTTAGCGAGTTCTCCATGAGTGCGACTATGGTTGCTTATTCGTAAATGTGAAAACTTCTGAAAACGTTAGAACGATTAATAGTGGCGCTGTTACCGCACGTGTGATGCGAACATCAGCTCATAGTAAGTAGACCGCTCCAATAACCAAACTCTTCCAAGCCTCTGGAATTGACTACTTGTTAATGAAAAGTATAGCACTTGCTTCAACACGCCTGCTTCTCACAATTCAGTGTGAAGGTGGGTTGCAATTTTATCGAAGGAAACTGCATACTGCAATTTCTTTCTAGAGATTTCTTTAACGCGAAATGTTTCTGAGTGCACCTGAACAATATGGTTTCGTGAGCAACTGAGCAAATATGGTCGGAGCCTTTCAGAAAAGCTCACAAAGAATTAATGCTGTTGTGTTCTCGTAATAACTCTGAAAGGTAGTCACTCAGTTGGCAATCAGTGACATGACTCGTTCCGAGTGTCCTGATCCTCATCCGTCTAACGCAATTCAATCAAAGTAAAGTAGTGCTCTAGTGACATGTCATGAGGAGGAAAATGCGACTACTCCCCTGGCTGGCTTACATAAAGACTGTAGAAGGTCTTGAAGGCCGGAGAAGCATTCCCCTCTTCAGTTTTTGTATGACACGTGTTAGAAAAGCAATAAATGTTAGAAAAGCACGTAGAAAAACAACTGTGAGGTGATGAGACCCTAGAAACAGCGATCCGAGGATTACGCTTTCTAAATATAAAGCATACTGGAAAACTCTTCGATACCTCTGATAAGAACTACGTCAAGGAGAGACGAAATTTTGTAAGTCTTTGAAAAGGTACTTTATCACAAAAACTGAGAATTTTCTAAGGTATCTCTCAGCACTAGCAGTCCAATACATGTAGTGTCCGTTATAGAATAGCTGCGAATCCAGATAGTCACACCTTTTGAAAACTATCCAAACAGGAGAGTCTCAAAGTTCTTCCACCAATTATTATGGGTATTCCACGATATAGTCAATGACGGATTTTGTCATAGCTCTTTCGGTGTTCCCGAGAAACCAAACCCTAGTGAAACGATCCACATGAAAGCATTCAAGCTCTACCGAGATCTGATCATAACAAATGAAAAAAACAACAAAAATCGCACTGTTCTTGTGACTGTGAAAATAAGAAAAATTCAGAGTTGAGCAATGCCTTTTCAGGATGAGCCACGCCCTATACAGGATCGTAGTTGCACTTAAATCAAATTGAACTACTCAATCTAAACCATGTAACCATCTAAAAACAATAGAGTTAACCTTAATTTAATTGAAAATTGTCTAGTTCCGATGCCTCGTGTTGATCTAATGGTAAGTATGTGTTGAACAATGCGAGACTTGCAAAAATTATTCCACAAGACTCAAAAAAGCTTCCACAAAATAGGTGCAAAAATCGTTGCTAAGAAATCTTTGAGATGTACAGGCAAGCTTAATTAACTTCATTAACATTCAAACTGCGTTACTAGTTGCGATCGCTGCTCTACAAGTTGTGTTAATGTCCTCTCGAGTAATCTACCATAACCCGAAGAGGATGGAAAGTCAGGTTTTTCTTGCCGGGATGCTGCCGACGATTTTATTCAGATATTGATGTCTATCCCTCGTCCCTATTCGGCTATCCCTCGATGCGGCTATCGTCCGTACTCATGTGATTATACGATTCATATGTATAATCTGAATATAGCTTGTGTTTGATAGCCTCTATTAACAAGTAATAATCGTCGTTGTGAACTAATAATACCCTCACTGAGTAGGAGATACTGGATATTGGATAGCATTCTATTTATTTATCCCTCAAGTGCTACCACATATTGCATTCTCGGCGAAACATGAATTATCGCTTCATGTTATCCTCTTTTCGGAGTACGTCAGACCTTTAACACAATTGCAGGGTAAGGAGACGCTATACTAATCTCTCAACATTCTTAAAGGACACTCAGGACACTCTTGGAAACTATGGTATGGTGATTCTGTGCAACAACAAGGCACTCAAAATCATGAAAGTACGCGATCCTCAGCTACATATTCATAGAAATTGCCCAACAGAGGCGCGACTAAATTAAAGGTGATAAAATAATTTTCAGGATCAGCTTATAAGAGCATCAACGAAGTTGATTTTGTGTCCTGCTATAGCACCCTGGTGCTCCTCACTAATCTTGGAGGGAAGAAAGGTGAATGATGGTCAGGACACTTGAATTGGGTCACCGCGCAGTGCGTACTGAGTTATCGTAAATGCACGACAGGTGCTTCGTTGAAACCGTTGAAAGCTGACCGCTGGCTCAAGATAGGGACCGCCGTCTCTTCGCGTGCGCTGACCTAATTTAAGTGTCTTGACACCCACCCATGATAGGCCAGTCACACTAAGCAGATTCGGCATTCGCCTCGTTTCTTTCACTTGTACCTCTGCGAGTGTAGGATAGATGTCGAGCCTATGGAATCACTTTGCTAAGAATGGGATGACAGGAGACGTTGTTAGGTTGCACTTGCTGTTATTTATCAGTTTATCACTTTTAGGTTAAAAGTCCCTTTTAAAAGGTAAAGTGGTAAATTAGGAATACACTAGTAGTCACCGATGGCGCGCACTGCTACTGTCATGATGCGGAGATCCAGTTCCGCAATAACGCCCACCCAAGCCATCCAAGCCATTCCTCCGTGGTCGGTGCATCGCTGCCAGACTTGTCTAATTGTAAAAGGAGAAAAGCACTGACCTGTACGTCAGCGCGAGTCCATCGCATTCACCTGCCACCACGATTCTGAATTGTACTGAAATGCACGGCGCATTCCAACAAGGGATTGATTAACGCCAAAAACGTTATCCTTTATCCTACATTTTCCGGAATAAAAAGCGTTTTGTCAAGAGAAGTGCTTGATATAAAGGAAAGTATTGGAAGAATACAACGGAACTTGAAGGCACATCACGCGATAATCAGATTGGTGGCTTACTTTTCTGTAGTGAGTAGGTCCTTAGATGTCTGCTTAGGCTGTACCTTTGTTGCGGCTGCACGGTGCACCCTCACGGTGTTGGGCCTGCTTGAACACATTCGAGCCACGCCCACAAGTCAGATTCCGCAGGCCGTGATTTGTTCCAACCGTAACCCTGTTTAAAGGACGCAAACGGTCCTTTGAACACGGTGAAAGCTGGGACTGTCGAAGATGGGACAGATTCTTTCACCGACGTCGAAGCTCCATCCCTCTCTAGGCTTAGGCTAAAATTCATATCTCAGTCCTTCATGAAAAAGCATCAGCCTAAGCATCTGTCTCATCTTCGAAATCCCAACTTCCACCGCGTTTAAAGGACCGTGCTGGTGGCAAGGTCTTTGAAGGGCGCGTTTGCGTCCTTTAAACAGGGTTACGGTGGGAACAAATCACGGCCTGCGGAATCCGACTTGTGCCACGCCCAGCCAACCAAATCACACCTGGCCTTGGGCAAACGGATTCCCTACGTCGCCCTCACGTGGAGAAGGAAATTTCGCAATTAGAGAAGATTATTCGATAAAGCTGCATATCGATGACAAGGACAGCCTCCACGTTGGAATCGTTCGTCTAGAGTCAGGTGTGATTTGGTCGGATGGGTGTGGCTTGCTTGTGTTCAAGGAGGCACAACACTGTGAGGGTGGACCGTATAGGCGCAACAAAGGTGCAGTCTGGCATTTGTCCAAGAACTCACATTATTTATTTATTTATTGCACGATCAGATGAACATGTGGGCGGACAACGTCATATAAATTATCAATTTAACCAAAGTAAACGACAAGTTGAAACGATTACACTAAAAAAACAACAAAAAAACGGCAAACTACCCCCATAGAAAGCTAATAAGGAGCAAACACTAGAAGAATTGTGGAACAACAATGAGCTTCCCCTAGGCAAGTAAGCCACTAATCTGATTACTAGGAGAATTGTGGAACAACAAGAAAAGCTCCCTCCAAGAAAGTAAACCACTAATCTGATTATCGCGTGGTATGCCTTCGAGCAGTAGATAAAGTGGGGTGTAGTGCCAGTGAAAATGAGTTGGCAAAATCTTTAGTTAAAGGCCTCGACAGGCCTGAATGTAGTAGCTGCAAAAAATCGAAACTTTATGATATTCATCAAGCAGATTCATCTTATAGCTCAGAAAAGAAACATAGAGAGGACAAGTTTTAAGTGCAGGTTTCAATGAACAAGTTAGTCAGTGTGAAGTTTGTGTTGAGCCTTCGAGGTTGTTATTATACTTATACGGCTGACGTATTGGCAAATAGCCTTCTTCAGAGCCTGTAAAGCCGAAACATATCACTGGCACTACACGTTTCGAATGCGAATACCCCAAGGGTGTACCACTGATATGTTTCGTTTTTACAGGCTCCCAAGAAGGCGATTTGCCGAAACCTCAGCCGTATAAATATAATAACAATTTCGGAGGCTCAACACAAACGTCATACTGATCGTGTTTAAAATGTCGAGAATAATGGAGTGTCGGACATGGAGTATATCGAACGAGTTAGTTCATAGGAACTTCTGAATAAGACGCCTCCACTTTGGTTTCCTCAGTGAATAAACTTTCCAGTAGATATCTTCTAGATAATTCTGCAGGATAATCTCGCCTCAAGATGAGGCAGCGAATCCCATTGGAAAATTGCCCTTTTGCGAATGAACGGCCGGACTTTTGGTTTTCGGTGGAGTGGGTAGATTCAAAAGCACACTCCACGATAACCAGATGAGTAGTTTTACGTTCTTGAAGGATCAGATTCTTGGGTGTCTATCGAGGCTGCACCTTTTTTCGCGGTGCGCAGAGCCGTCACGGCGCTACATCTGCTCGAACCCAGTCCGACCACACCAATCTTGTCCAATCAACCAATAAGAGAGTTCAAGTAGGTGTGGTCGGAATATATAGTTTCAAGCGGGTGAAGCGCCGTAACGGCGCACAGTATTTATTGGCGCAGAAAAGGTGCAGTCTGGGTATTTCAGGGAATTACTGCCGCAATAAGGTAAGTGGACTTACGTGGTTATCGTGGAGTGGGCCTCGAAGACAACCATGACATCATGAAGGTGTTTTAACTATAAATCTAAGTCACATGCCCATGAAAGGTGTTAGCGCTAAAGTCCGGCTAAGGCAAACGCATGAAACAGATTGAAAGAAGCGATAATCAGCGCCTTGGGATTGCGCCAAGCAATTACTCACTTATTCGTTATCGTTGACGTATTTGAACACCTATTAGGCCTATAGAGGGATACAACGAAGCAAAGACGTCAGTGTTCTGAGCATGAACATGTATTTCTGGGTCAAGCCACTGAACAGTGATCTACTATCTCTATCCAACCAGGACTCGCACATGGGTTTTCTGAAGGTAAATGCTCATTTGAGATAGAGAATGAACTCAATGGAGATCTGCAGCCCAGCTAACCAGCCTGCAACATACACTTCTTCTTCGTCTGTGTACTTTTACATCTTCAAGAACTCGTCAAGAGGCGAAGAGCTGTGATTCGACGAAATAGATATGCAATCACGGATTTGCGGAATCTCTCAAATTTTCTCTCAGTCGAGAAGTGTCGCCTCGATCGAAAAACCAGCAAGAAATGGCGGGATTGTGGTTGTACAGGAGGATTCTTCTGATTCTGAACATCACGTCTGTGCATAAATATTTGAGGGCATGAAAGAGGTCCGAGATGCGAACTTATGAGTTCAGGATGTCAGGATGGTGCACCATAGCGGGTGGTATCAGGGCTACCTAAAGATCACCGCGATACGCACCGTGTGACGTAGTTGCACAGCCTTGATGCACACTTCATCCTGGCCAACAACATGCTTTCCGTAAACGATAAGTATCAGGCGGCAAGAAGTAGAATGGTGTAAAGAGCCCACACTCCATCCGATCACACGAAATATTCTCTGAACACCCCACAGTCCCTTTTATTTGGAATCTCGAAGATTTGTGGTGTAATAAATATTGAGTAACACAAAACGCTGTGAACTTTCCGGACTACCTAATAGCTTTTGCTACCCATGCGAGTGTTCCTTCTTAGACATCGCGTGCAAAAGTTTAATGAGCTCGTCCCACGCAAAATTCTTCTGAGATTCCGATGTTGTTTGCTAGGGATTCTAATCGATGTTATCTGCGCTTTAAGCTGATGTTCGCTGTCTTCGCAGGATTAAGCAACCTAAAATACCCTAGCGCACTTGTGGCACACGGATATCGCGCAGTGAGCAAGACCTTACATCAAATTTAATCAAAATCACAAGCGATTCCTTCTCCTAGGAAACGACTGAGCTCTCATGAGTTCATTCGAGCGACCTCGGAGCAATTCGAAGAAGAAATTGACGAATCTTCGATTTAAAAGAATGTCAACGGTCGCTTCAGGAAGAAGGGCTTCATGTGGCACACTAACTGTAAAAAAAACCCCGCTCAATTGAATGAGCTGATACGAAAGCAGAAAAAGGTTCAAAGTATTAGGTTGATCGAAAAGTTTTGATAGGGTTGAGATTTTTTCTATTTTATTTTACAACTCAGCGAGTAATGCAAGCAAATCAACAATATAGCAAATCAACAATACTAACCATCGTTAGTTATAACATTGTCCCACCCAACGGACAGGTCAGCGATTCTCTTCTCCCAGACTTAGGAGGATTAGGCTCAAAGAAGTCACCGACCACTTGTCCAAGGTGGTCATAGTTGACGAATTTTTTTTTGCTAGAAAAGCCTTAGGGGGCCGGAACAAGCGGTAATCTGAAGGGGCAGTGTCAGGGGAATAGCACGGATGTGGAACCTTGCCCAACCTAGCTCTTAAGTTTTGCACGGGTCCCTCACATAGGTAAAGAGACCTGTGCAAAATTGGAGGAGCTAGGTTGGGACGGTTCCACATGCACCCTATTCACCTGATACTGCCCCCTCAGAATACCACTTGTCCCGGCCCCTTGAGGCTTTCCTAGCGATAAAAAATTCGTCACCTTAAACATGTGGTTGGTGACTTCTTTGACTCTTAATCCTCCTATTTCTGGGAAAAGAAAATCGCTGACCTGCTCTTTAGGTGGGACAATGTTATAACTAACGAGGTTATTATATTGTTGATTAGCCTGCATTACTCGCTGAGTTGTAAAATAAAATAGAAAAAAATCTCAACCCTATCAAAACTTTCCGATCAACCTAATAGTCATGCATTTGAAGAGAATCCGAGAGTCGTACAACGAATTTTGCGCCAGATCCTATTTCCTTGCACTCTATCAAATGCTTCTGAGACTCGCTATATCAACACTCACAAAAAGTGCTTTGAATAAACTGCTAAATTTTGCGGCGCACTTTATGCATTGCAGCTCGGGAAGCACATGAATCCCAAGACCGCGTTCATACACAGCGCCGGCACGGCTGGCGTGGCTACGCTTACAAGCGACGAGGCAGTGTGGCGCGGAGGAGGTGCACAGACGACACAGGCAACGAGGCAGAATGGCATGGGCAGAACGCAAAGACAGGCGGCACGTGCTGCCATCGCCGCAGAGTGTGAACGCGGCCTAAGTGCTATGTTCCAGCTGAGTAATGCCTAAATTTCTGCTAAACATCCTTCTTGGAAATGAGCAGTTCTCCGGGGTACTCTAGGAAGGGAACAACTAAAAGTAGTCTGAAGTTTCGAAGTGCCACAACTAGAAAAATATACTTGGCGGGACACAGGCAAGGAAGTATTTGAGAAGTCTGCTACCACTATTTCCAGGGAAAAGAGGTCATACATACCAAATAGTTTTACTGGTTGTGATGTGAGGGTTCAAAAGAAATTTGCATGAAAGTGTGCAAAGATAAACTCACTCTAAAAGAAGTCATACTGTAGAAATCGTATTGCATTCTTTATAGATCATCCTGTATGTTAGACTAACACATATTCGGGAAATGAGAATGCTGAGTCTGAGAAGTCGAGAATATCACATGTAATGTCCAACGAAGATTAGGAGTGTTTGTGTTCTATGGCGACATTTTTTTATGAAGGCTAGTCAACAGTGAATTAAATAGTAAAGGCGCTTAGGTCTAGAGGATTCCTGATGGATCGCGTTCGCGTGGTGACATCAGACGATTCCTCGTTGTTAGGATTATATTAGGTTGCCCGGAAAGTTCTAAGCGTTTTGAGTGTTTTACTTCAAACGATAATAACTTTTGATACTCATCGGATTACATCGAAGTAAACACCGTTTGAATCAGCCCGCTTTTTGTGACATCGTCAATGGATTCCATCAAAGAAAAAAAGGAGGTGGTCGGGAATCCACGAAATCCACGAAGGCATTTTTTGCCTAGTCCTGATCTATGAAGTATTTTTCAGCAAAGAAGTTCAGAAAATGTTTGAAAAGGTGATAGTCGGTTGGTAAAGGGTCGGGAGAATATTCAGTTCGTTCAATTCACGGATATTGGTTTGTGAAACGTGTGGGCGTTGTCACGCAAAAAAATCGGACCCTCTCTGTGGACAAATGCTGGCTGCAGCTGATCCAATTTTCGGTACATTTCGTCGAATTCTTCACAGTAGAACCCTGCTGTGATGGTTTGTCCTGGTGACAAAAAGTTATAGCAGATCACATCAGCTGATGATCACCACACTGTGTCCACAATCTTTTTTTTCGTAAGCATTCGCCTTTGGAAATTGCGCTAAAGCAGTAAAGAAGAAACCTCGAGACGTGCCGATTTCCGCCGGCTCGAATTGCGTGGCAACCACTTGTCGATTGTCCACCTTCCCAATTCAATTCAGACCATCCGTAGCAGTAAATATGCCAACGCCTAGCTTTTCTGCAATCTCCGAACTGTTTGGGATGGTACAGCCTCCACGAATGCCTTCTGAGTTCTCGTCAGGTTCTTCTCCAGGCCCACAGCTGATCTTCAGAGCTCGAATCTCCAGAACGAAATTTGTTGAACATTCTCCTATTTGTGCTTTCTCCTATACTATTGGGCCCCCACACCTGGGTCAATTTGTCAAGCTGATTCGAATGTGGATTGACTCAATTTGTAGTTGAAGGAAAATATCGTCCTAATTCGCTCTTTTGACATGCTTCAAAAAGGTGTCGGGAAAAGGGGGTTAATCGAGCAATGATGGAACGGAAATCATAATCTCTTCAGGATGTACTACTGAGACGCAAGGGATACCATCAGATAGTGCAAGAAATTCTCTTCAGGATGTACTACTAAGACGCAAGGGAGAATGAGTTTTCAGTCAGCAATGAATACACAAAAAATAAGAACACAAAACGCCGAGAGCGTTCCAGGCAACCTAATAGCACACACACAGCCTTCAGTGTTTAAAGACATCATTAGGGGTAATGCGGTAATGGAGAAATCCCTACAAGAAGTAACTCACATGGTAGTCCTGGGCCTAGAACGCTATCTGTGGCGAAATCCTGGTGAAAAAGCGCCCCTCTGAGCTGTAGAAACGCCGCAAAACCCCGCAAACGCACTTATGCTCCGCCTCTTGACAGGTTGACCCCGCCTCCCGATGACGTAATTCCCGATTGACTGGGGTGAGAGCGGTCAAGAAGATACGGCGGGATTGAAGGTTTTGCTGCGCGCTTTCGCAGTTTTAGCTTGAAGCTCACTCCAAAAAGTAGATGCTGTCGTATTTCCAAACATTCCCTTGTGTTTACTTGGCAACATGCCGATGGGAAACAAGATCAGACTACTTCCCTCTTGACAGACAGGTCGTCCGCGTCGAGAATCAACGGTGGGAAGGGGGTCCTATTTCGCGGGTTTTTGGCCATTTCCATCCGTTTTTTCCACTGTCCTGTTACTAGGCATCTCGACTTTCATACGCACTACTACTTTTACTTTTCGTCCGACTTTCCCCTAATGATGCCTTTAAGGGGATGAGCCTTGCGCAGGCAATTAAAGCAAAAAAAAAATCGGCGCTATTGACTAACGTCTGGAAGTAAAACCACGAAAACGTTGAGGAGTTCGGCCTCTATATGGTACTGTAACAAGCAGGGCTGCCAATACTATGAGAAGGAGGTCTGCGGAGACTGGCATTGGCTGGGAACGATTGGAAAGTGCGCAATAGCATTAACAAGTGTTGACGCTAACGCTCCAGTCATTCCGAGGTAATGGCCAAGGGGAGGTTGAAGCAGCGGATAGCTACAGGAAGAGTAGAGGAGGGACTGACTAATGCTTGAATTTCATAGAAAAAATAGGGTGTAGCTTGAGAGGGTGCTTGAGAGGGGATGAGGGCATTGTCATCATACGTCGTGTATTGCACTACCTCTGTATAGTACTTTTCCGCTTTTAAAAACTTTTCATGAGAAATGAGGCAATGAGGTGATTTGGCCTTAGCAGCACTATGGGTGGGCCAGGAATCAGGGTCAAGCTTGTGTTGCAAGGGAAGACTGTCATCGTGCGGTTTCCTGAGGAGGAGATTATGCGAGATCGGATATTTCCTATCACACTGAGCGTAAGTGGCTCTCTATCCTGCAGGGCAACCTCTAAAAAAGGGGAAGTTCAGTTTCCAGCGATATGGCCAACTTGGGCCTCAGGCCACAAGTGTGACAGCAGCGTTACATGTATCTAATAGCAGTGCAGTTTGAGTGATTTCAGATTTCACAAGAACCTCAGGTATTTCGAATTCCTGGTAAAAGATCCTGAGACAAGTGATTGAGAGCAGTGCAAGGAAACGTGGCGGAGAGAACAAGCAAGAATATTCACCGACCGCCTGCTTAAGTGCGACATGGGATAACACAGAAAATTTAGTTAGCGAGTGAGTGTTCGAGTGGTAATGAGAAAGGCTTCGTGAAAAAATAGGGCCACTTGATAGCAACCGAACCGATGACGAAGCAAAGTACATACTTCTGAAGGTTGCAAGGATACTTCCTTCCACCATATCATTCAGATGTATTCTGCTTCTTTGTACATCACAAAAAATATGTCATGAATGCGATTGACAGTCGCAAAAGCTCGAGCTCTTAAATGATTTTCGTTTTGTTATGGTCTTTATTCTAATTTCGAGTTGACGTTGCATATGGCGAAATTACATCCATTCATGATAACGTTAAATTTTTGAAACAACACAGCAACGAACAGGCGAAACAGTGAAAGTGAGAATGAGCGAAAGAAAGAAAAAATTGTGATTGTAAAAAAACCCAATGAATTCACATTCGACGTCTTGGTACGGCGTCGTGTGTGCAAAGTAACGAACTGCAGGCCACTGCAAGCCATATCGTATGCCAAAGTTACACTTTTGGGTGTTTTCAAAGGAACCGAAAGGGGTCCGAAGAAAAAGGAAGATGCAAAGGAATGAACACTTTGTAACGAATATACAAGGTTACAAGTGACGATCGGTGGAAAAAGCCGGATTCAAAAGCGCGACGCTGTGGTGTGTATTCGCACCACTTCGAACTGCACACACTGAATTTCCGAGTTGCCCGTTGTAGAGATGTCATTTGTTGTCTCGTAGGGTGTACTTCATTCATTCGTGATGATATGAAATGAGTGAAGCAACACACAACAGCAAACAAGTAAAACAATTTGATGAAGAAGAAGCGAAAGCGTAAAAAAGTGTGATTACAACTAAAGCCTCATTAATTCACTTTCGATGCCTTGGCAAGGTGTCGTGTGTGCATTGCAGCAACTGCAAGCCACCATAATCCTAGACCGTAAACCAAACTTGCACTCCTCCCGCGTTGGTTACAAGAGAGACAGGACGACTTTGAGTGTACGACTCCATCGAGAAGTCTATTGTACGCCACACCGCCACACCCCTTGTTTCTCACACCTCTTTCGCATCTCCCCCCCCCCCCCAACTCGTGAGGGTTGAGGCTCATTAGGATGATATCCAATGCCGTCTACTACTGGATGTGCAGATCAGCTAATGTAAACAATCCCTTGCAGTCATTAGCAACAGCATCATCACACGGACGTCCCATGATTACCATGATTAGAGCAGGAAGTAGCTGGAAAATAACAAGTTCAAGGCTCTGAACCCTGTGGTTTTTCAGTAATCTCCATGTTTGTCTTCCTTGGAACCTGGGCATTTCTTCATATACAAGTTTGTGTTTATTTTCTGCCGCACAGATTTGTTAAGGGGCAAGATTTATTTGGTTTTTTAGTCACGATTGTCCTTCTTCGACGAGCCAAATCCAAACTGCAAAGCCGGCTCATGAGAGACAAAAAACAAGAAATGCCTTTTTTTTCGAAGATCCATGGAAGGCACTGACAAAAGTACAGAGGAATTTCCCCTTTTATCCTCGTCCACGAAATCCACTGAGGAATTCCATTACGTGTGAAGCACGCAGGATATCACAAGACAAGATTCCTAAACAAAAACGGCACGAGCTTAAGGACGAAGAACGACCCTATTGAGCTCTCCAAATGGGAGCAGCTAGTGCTCAAAGTTAGAGTACATATTACCGTGAAGCTGTGAATAGTCGTAGAAGTGCAAATAATTGCTCCCACCTTGCCATTGTTTTAGAGGTGGACGGGTTTGCTGTAATGGCCGCTAACGCTTAGCTTTAGCAGGTCGCCCACCACTGACGGTACGCCCATCAAAGAGCTATGTTGATCGAAAGGTGTTCGTATGTATCATTGGGGACCAATCTGAAGCTAATGTTGCTTCTTCTGTAGCAGCGTCGATCTACTCCCCATTAACTATCTGGCTCATTAACCAGCTGGGTTGGCGCATCACATGGTGCAGCGACAAGTGAGCTCATTTCAGATCGTAATCAACGTAGGACGAGCCTGTTTGCATTATTCCATCGTGAGAGGTGCGGATATTGACCTACATCCAGTCTGGTAGCAACACGGTAAGACAGTAAAGCCGCGTTTATACTCAGCGCCGACAGGGCGTGGCTGCGTTCTAAGGCACCGAGGCAAAGTGGCGCGAGGGAGGTGCTAGAAGACTCATCAATGTACGCGAATGTAAGCTTCAGAGGATGCAAAATATGGTTCTAATGGATAATTGTGTGTCAACTGTAAATATTAGGTTATCCGGAAAGTTTTCAGCGTTTTGTGTTACTATTTTTTAGTACATTCATTGCTGATTAAAAACTCATTCTCCACCTTGGGTTTTTTTGCGCTATCTGATGGTATAATTACCGTTTCCCATTGCTTTATAATCCCCTTTTCCCAAAACTTTTGAAGATGTCGAAAAAGCACCTTCGGACGATATTCTTCTTCAACTATAAACTGGGTTGATCCGCAGTCGGGACAGCTCAAGAAATTAACCAGGTGTGGAGCCTCTTACTGTTGAAAAAAACACCGTACAACAGTGGTTCACCATATTCCGTTCCGGAGATCTCAGCCTTGAAGGTGAACCTCGTAGCGGTCGACAAAAAGTAATACCTGACAAGGATCTGAAGGCGTTTGTGAGGTTGACCCATTTCAAACAGTTCGAGAGATTGCAGAAAAGCTAGGCGTTGGGATATCCATTGTTGCGGATGGTCTGAAACACATTGGGAAGGTAAAAAAAAAAACTCGACAATGAGTGCCCTAGCAGAATTTGGCACGTCTCGAGGTTTCCTCCTCACAGCTTTTCCACGACAGAAAGGCCTCGTTTTTGGACCGAATTTTTACCTGTGATGCAAAGTGAATCATGTACGATAACAGGAGATGTTCCGGACAGTGAGTGGATACCGACGAACCGCCTAGGCAATTCGCAGAGCCGAATCCTCACAAAAAAAAGATTATGACCACAGTGTGGTGGTCATCGGCTTGTGTAATCCTCTATAACTTTTTGTCACCAGGCCACACCATCGCAGTAGAATCCTACTGTGAAAAAATCGACAAAATGTACCGAAAATTGCGTTAGCCGCAGCCAGCACTTTGCAACAGAGAGGATGCGATTCTTTGGCATGGCAACGCCCGCTCACACGTTTCACGAATCACCATCCATAAATTGAACGAGCTGAGAGTTGAACTACCTCACGCGCCATATTCTCGAGACCTTTCATCAACCGACTATCACCTTTTCAATCATTTTAAGAACTTCTTTGCTGGAAAATACTTCATCAACCTGGATCAGGCAAAGAAAAGCTTTCATGGATTCGTGGATCTCGACCACCCAGTTTTTTCATTGTGGTATTATCGATTGGTGCCACATTGGAAAAAGTGAGCCGATTCCAACACTGCTTATTTCGAATGAATCCGATGAGTATCGAGAAAGTTTGGTCATTTGAAGGGAAACACTCAAACGCTGAGAACTTTCCGGACAATCTGATAACTACAGTCAGAGCTAGCACAGGATGGAAAAGTGACGTCAAATAAGGAGTTTTGAGAGATATCTGACCACGCGCGATGTTAATCCCAAAATCCTGAAAGCCGCTTATCAAAGAAACTAAACTTATCCGCGACAACAACATCGCGAGCTAAAATGACTGTCAGCTTTGTGATAAGAATTCAGGAAGCTTCTACGAACATAAAATGTGTATCTGCACAAGAAATGTTCAGACAGGGACGGATGGAATAGTTTACGCGCTGCAGGCCTCCCGATGCTCTATGCGACGACAGATGATACAAAGGATACGTCACACTGAAACGTATATTAGCAAGCCGTAATTCAAATAATTGTTCCGCCTTTCCTCCCTGACATTCCTCGCGGAGTTAATTAGTGAACATTGAAAGAACAGAATCAGGCCAACATTGACTATCCTATAAAACATATAAGCGGGATAAGGCTTGCTAGCGCCACTGCACAACAGCCTACCCTGACTGCTCATCAGTCAGAGCGACCCTTGTGTCCTCTATGTACGTTTAGACGCTTGATTGCTCCGGCGCTATAGTACCACATGGTCGCCCCTAAAGTTCAGGAAAGGGTCAAATCGTGTAAAAACTTTAATGATGAAACACCATTGCTAGCGTAAACAACAAGTGCGTATATACAAATACATGGATACACATTTTTCACTTTCATGAAACGTTTTTCAGAAGCTGAAAAGTTTTCGCGAACAGTTTTCGCATCTGTGAACAGGACATGCCGTTGGAATGCATTCCAACGGCGTGTTCTGTTCACAGATGCGAAAACTGTTCGCGAGAAGGAGGATATTGCCTCTGGTGGTTTATTTCATTCATTTGATATTTATCATTTAATCGGATTTTCTAGAATTTTATTGAATCTAGGAACTAAAAAGATCTGGTAAAGAGCTTCGATTTCTGGAAATGTACTCTGTTATCGCTACATGCGTTTTGTTGTGTATTCAGGCACTTTCGGGTGTCGAAGGTCACTATGACTTCTTCCCTCTACAGAGACCAAATACGACCCCCCCCCCTCCTTTGGTTGACTCTACAATACCACTAACTGTACCATATTGCATAGTTGCAATATGTTTTATTGCTATGTAGTCTTCCCGAAAGCGAAATGATATTTATTTCATATTTCCTTACACAGATTCCCTCCGAAATATCCTCTACTTCTCGTCTGCTGATTGGAGGTTTAGATTTCAGTGCTTATCGCTGACCTCTGCAGGCACGACCCCTTCCTGGCAGGTCATACCACATATACAACGTCTTTTTCTCCGAGTCTATCTTTGCCGCGATGCATGCAAAATCTGAATGTGTGTAACACTTAGCCTTTTACGGTATGATGAAATCTTTGAAAAATTCCTTTGTTATTTTAGCCCTTTGGAATGCGCATTCTAGTAATATTCAGAGTCGCAGTGGAAAGCGAATGCGATTTTTATAATACGTCACTTGCGAAGCCAGCGGACGTGTAATATCGTACTAATTTCTCCATCTAATCTTAAGCGATGGATAGCATAATTGCTCCGAGCGGGCTTCGACCCAGGATTTGATTGTCGGTCTTGACTAAGGTGTAGTATAAGATGACCAGAAGATCCTTACTCGAAATTTCCTCTGAAACCCATAGGTATCTGAGCCATACCAGCTAGGTATACATATATGGTTACAGCGGTATTACTGCTCCCATTTAGGCAAACATAAATATTTCGCCTTCAATGGGACTATATTCCCATGCTATATACGCTTTGAGGTTATCTGAGTATTTGGAATTTTCAGCCTAGTTAACAGGAGTAGAAAAATACTGAGAAACTACAAGCAAGTGGAATGCTCTGGCTAAATAAGCAAGGAAATAAGCAGACTACATGTAAGGTAAATGCGACAAGGATTTGACAACTGGTATATGTATGTGGTGCTGCACTTGAGAATTTCCTTGTCCCAAACGTTCAAATAGTCAGCGAATTCGAATCAAATAGCCAAAAAAATTTTATTGAAAGAAGCGAAGGTCCGCGTAAGGAAGGCTGCAGCGGTTAAATTACGTATCAGACGCAAGAGTGATTAGACGATTAGCCAAGCCGGGTATAGGTCAGGACACTCGCATTGGGTCACCGCGGGCTACATCGGAAATTTATGCGCATATATTTTTTGATCTCGATGGCAGACGAGGAAGGTGAAGTATTGGGAGTGCGACTTTTCGCCTTCTGCTTACTCCATTTCCAAACCTCATAAATACTAGGCAAACGTAGGAATCGAACAACAAAAGGTAGCACTGTATAGAGCAGAAAAAGCTCTATCAGAAGCATATAAAAGAAATGTCGAGAACAATGTAAAAAACAGAGAGAACAAAAACGGCGGGTACTTATTCCTCAACTTAATAAAATATCGTCTGCACAACCCATCGAAGCACAACACTAGAACATGGTGGCTAATCGGAGCCCTCGATTGCCGGCTATATTTCTATTTGGATATTAATCGATCAGAAAAGCTATCTCCCGTGGTGATAGGAGAGCCGATATTGAACCGTCCAGGATGGCAAGCGAATTTTTTTGCGAGAAGTTTGCATCATGTGAAGGAACTGACGCAATAATAATGAGCCGTACTAAGAGCTCCCGTGAAGACGAGAGGAGAATCCACATGGGAGACGATTCGCTTCCACTTTCCCCAAATCAAATTCCCCTCCGAAATTGGAATTTTTTGAATATTATGCTTTCAGGCCAATATTTTCTTGAGTTTGCTCGAGTCCCGTTAAATGGTGGATTTCAACAAAACACTGAAGGGGAACCGCACCCTGATTTTTACCGAAATTACTCTACATGGTTCCAATGAGATCATGGTCACCTTGCATTTGATGTGTAGAAATCATTTTAGGAGTATCCAGATTCTGCTACATTCTGCTACTCGTGTGATAGTTTGATAATAACCCCAAAATTCCAATTATATAGCCAGCTATTTTGTTCGTTGCTAATTTGTTCATGGCTCTTATATGAATATTGGGGTGTGTACAAAGTGGTACGAATGGAAATTTTCGCACATTTGGTGCGAACCCTTCGCACCTATGGTGCGTGGAAACAATTACGAGGTGCGAGAATCAAGGGCTCATCTGTTGCCCAAAACTTGCATTAACAGCAAGAAAGGTCAAGTAATGACTAAATTAATATAATTCTAATATAATAATTATAATATGTAATTATATAGAATAAGTTTATAACTATAATTTGATTAAGGAATGAACTGACTAGAAAAGGGAAGTACCAAATAGAAGAAGGGATCGAATGATTTCAATTATAATTTTTGATATTGATAACAATGTTAATTTTATAATAATTCATTATTCGATATATGGTGTATGCCTAGTGGAGCTTGGACATTGCTCATGCCCACTATTTTTCAATTTTCAAAATCTATCAGGAGTTAAGTTGTGATTTCATCTGGTAGCACGGCTCATTGAGATTACGTCCCGCACACTGTGGGGAGCTGCGTCTCATCCTGTTCAAAAAGCCGGTGCTTATTTACTTTTTCGCGTGGCTAGGTTGTTTCGAGAGCGAAAGAGGGATCCAGCTCGAACTATAATACAAATGTTTCGGCGCATGCATAGCCCACTGTGAGCTTGGATTAGCTCAAGTCCATGCACGCGTCGAAAACTTCCCCAAATGAAGACGACGATCGAAGAGGCAAATATTCCGAAGAGTTACCGATTATGTATAGCATGATCTGTTGACACGAAAATGAGAGGGCATGGCTCGGCTCAAAAATTTCTGACTTTCAGTCGTTCTTTGAATACCTGAAGTCGGTGTTAACTTCAGAGGTGGTGGCCCTGAATTTACCATTGCCATTGATCTGAATTAGTCTGAAAATGATCATAGTCAAGCACAAAACCCCCAACCAGCGTTGACCAATCAAGGAATTTCTGGTCTTCGTGTTTTTAATACTGCTATAATGCTACTTCCTCCACAGTATTTGCCTTCTAAGCCTAGCGCAGTCAGGTCTAGAATAATCAGAACGAAAGGTCTGTTTTACTTAAAAGATCAGAGTTGGAAGCTTTGTTTGTCAGAAAAATTTTGATTTCGAGGTAGATTGTTGTAAAACGTTTTATACATTGCAGATTATTCTATGGACCGAGTCTTGTGAATATAATTAAACATTCCATAACTTGCTTCAAATTCTTGCCCTTGCGCATATACACAAATGTCGAATTTGGCTTGCTTAAGGCTTTATGAAGTTGTTTTGTCAATTTCGTAAACATCTGTGATGTAATTTGCATGTTTTGCTTCTTGCATTTCTGAGTAATAAATATATAATATCAACAAGTATTCACGTACCATATGTGAATATGTCATGAATATGTAATCAATATATTTTTTTCTGCTTAACTTCCCTTTTCCACTCAGTTTAGTCCTTAATTACTTGACCTTACCTCCTGTTAATGCATGTTTTGGGCAACAGATGACCTCTTGATTCTCGCACCTCGTAATTGTTTCCTCGCACCATAGGTGCGGAGAGTTCGCACCATATGTGCGAAAATTTCCATTCGTACCACTTTGTACCCACCCTGAATATTGCGAGGAGAGCAGGCCTAAGGCCGCATTCGTACCTTGCGTCATTAGGGCGTGGCTGCGCTCATAGACAGCAAGGCAGAGTGAAATGGAGAGGTGCAGAGACGACGCAAGCAGCGAGGCAAAATGGTACAGGTGGAGACGCAGAGGCACACAGCCACGCCCTGCTGCTGGCTTTGCAGTGTATGAACGCGGTCTAATTTTCCACTTTTACAAGAACAGCTTGGACTTTCCCAAGGCCAGGTTTTAAACAGAATCAGTCACACAACGTAGGAGACTACAGTCTCTCAACTGATGATGCAGCTGGCACCATTTATTTGAAAATGAACTTTTTCTTATGAAAATTATGGAGACATTGACTGCCCCATGTCATTCACTACTGATGCTTTACGCTTGGGTCATACGAAGGATGCTATTCATTCCAGCCCGTACATGACAGGTAGTGGACCAGAAGCGCAACATTGACCCGCGCTCGCGATGAGGAAGTTCCAAAAGCATGGAGTTTGTTTCTCACATCCGCTCAGTACGCAACAGCTCAGCCACCACTTGAATTCGACATCAACAATATAGCCACCGGCAATGAGGAGAGCTGACAGCTTGTTGAGCAGTTCAGAGACGAGGATTCAGAAAAACAAAGCACGGGCCCATGGTAAAGGTTCTTTTACTGCCTAATGGAAAGCCAAAGTGTAAGACCGTCAGAGTATTATCCCTTGCTTCCTCCAAGAACCACGCCATAAATTGTGACAAGAGAAAAAGAGCCGCAAACAGAGACTCGGATCCGAGGTGGTTCAATAGGTCAGTTGTCATCCAGGTGAAGCTCTCCTTCGCTACTTCATCTAACGATTGTTTTATAGACTTGCACGGCCCTAGGAGTATTCGGAGATGAAAAGTAGCTCTGGAATGGGGCTTATCATTTTGGCATTCAAATGCTATGAAACTTAAATAGAATTCTATAGTGCATTCCAGAAAAGGATTATTCAACGACAGAGGGTTTGCCCTCTTTGCTAATGCATTAATGTGCATTGAAAAGTCCTGCTAATGATTAATTCTATATGTGGAAAAGCACCTGAACAATAGCGCTGTGACGAAAAGCCGAGGGAAAAATTGAAGGAAATAGGCGCACTTGAGAATCCATTGAATACTGACACCAAGGCTATACTGTACCGAAATCCAGAGCTGATTTCGCAGATTTTGCAGACATTTTCTTATGAGACGGCCCAGTTTCAGCAGGTCTCTCTATCTTGCAGTTTTTAGCCCCATTAAGTGTTTCCCCAATATGCATCTCGTTTATCTACTCAGCAGTCAATTTATAGACACGGTAATTTTAGGCTGTGAAATAATTGCGAAATATGAAGGACGAGAGGATGCAAAAATAGAGAAAATCACAATAAATCAGCAAGAAATGCGAGAAAAAGGAGTCCATTTCCAGTCCTCCTTCCCTTAGTACTCTTTCCATCACCGCCCATTGACATGTAAATGCAGACGGTGAGGGGTTACTCCATCTAGATGCTAGGTGTCCTATTTCCGCAGCAACTCTATGTATACTCAAAAGTGCATTCAACTTCCTTAAAGTTGAGTTGTGAAGAAAGATTTCTATGAATGGCAAGCTCCATTAATTTTAGTCCGATCCTGAAGCAAAAATTTCACGATCTTACGATTATGAACGGTTTGCGATAGGCTTTCGGTCTCATAGTTGACATGATTTGGGAAGGCTGATGGTCTTTGAGGGTGAGAAACACATTTCAATATCAATACAGTTGGCTTTTTTCCTTCACGTTCTGCGACTTGAATGATGGGGCTCCAGGAGCGTATAAGTGCAGCCATGCCACTGGAGACCACCACCCATCATTTGATATGCAGTGTCAGGAATTTTTCGAGAAATGTCCCAAGATAGTCAAGCGACTATCCCTTCAGATTTTGAGATCAGGAAACGGTTTGAGTCGTTATCAACAGTCACTGTCAAGTGCTCACATAGTCGAAGGAAACGAGGTGAAATATGAAGGATGAAGTCTTTGGCGTTGATCATTCCCTCTGTGGGATACGCCGTGCATTACAATTCTCTTCAGTATCGTGGTGGCCGGAGAATGCGATTTGGCCTGTACAACAACATGAGAGGCAAGCCGATGCATAAGTGAGTGCGTTTAGCCTCTCAGACGAGTTTAGTACCAATTCACCTACCCCGGAGGGATGGAAGGCTTGAAGCGCCCTGGCTGGCATTGATACGGGATCTGATCCCCGTACCTTGAAAGTGGGAGTGCGCGCCACCTATCACTGCACCCGTGCGCCAACGCCACCCCCTCGCCTAATTTTTTGAAAAGGAGAGCTTCCATTGAAATTCAAGGGAGAGTCGAGAAATTTTAAATCTTGTGTATGGGGACATGTTTTGGTTTGTTACAAAAGGGAATCGCATTGTGTCTTTGATAAGAAGGTGCTTCTATAGTCACAATGCAGCGGCAGGCAGGACAAATAACAGAGGAATTAGTTATCATCTGAAATGCGAAGCAGAGTTGGCGAGGGGATATGAAGAAGCACGACGCAGCAGCCCACGTCAGTCAATCATGGGGAGAGGTCAGTAGAATCAAGTCTCTCGGTGTTATAACCCACATTTGATTTTGATTTAATCTGGATCTGTATCCACATTTTAGTACTCTGAGCTTAGCATTCAGTAGCGCCACCAGTCAAATCAAAAATAGGATTGAAGGTTTATGCTTGTTCGTATTCATCAGTTAGTGCTCAGGTTTACGGGGTCTGAGTTGTACTAGTAGTATTACCCACCCCTTTCCCTCTCCCAGCCTACTCATACTTTTCTCTAACTACTACACCGTCAAGAGGAAAGTGCGATTGTGGTGAAAGAAGCGAAGTTCTGAGCTCGAGCTTCGTTACTACTTTACTGTGGTGGCTATTGGTATCCATAACCGAAAACCCCTGAGGTACCCTAATATAATACTCTACCAAACAGGGTCGGTGCCGATTATACGATGTATTCGAAGGTTGTAACTGGACACAAAAACTGATATCGCAGTGACAATAGAACCACATTGCCTACCGATTTGAGCCTTGGAAAGTGAAAAGATCACCCTGACCACCGGCTGGATCGTCAGACTTTTCCTCAAAAGCTCTGCAGGTAAAGAAAGGGAGGTTACGTCCTCATAGCCCTGGAACCATCCATTGGACTACACTGGATCGCAATGGAACTATGGAAGATGTTGCCGGCTTGTTCTTGAAGGTTCCCGGTGATTAGCAGGCGGACATATGATGCAACTGATATTGCCAGGCATGGGCTCTTCCGGTTTAATTGCTTTAGCTCGGGCTCTTTACATCGCATCTCGCTGCAGTGCTTCAAAACACGAAGTAAGTAAAGACATCGGGTGGGGGTAATTCTGACTCACGGTACGGCCTACCGTAACGCTTGGAGTTAGTTGAATTGCACAAATTCCACAAACGACACCTGCTACATCGTCGAGTGTGAATTGGTTAGTTTTTTTTTTTCAAATCACGAACACCTTTTTTCTTACCCTTTCGCTTGCTATCTGTTATTTCTCTTATTTATTATCATGAGAAAAGAAATGCATCCAACGAGACAACAAATGACATTTCCTCTAGCGAGCAACTCGGAAAGGTAATGTTGCAGTTTGAAATGTGCGAGAGATGCGAATACAGACCAAAGCGCCGCGCTTTTGAATTCGCGATTCTTCATCGCTTCAAACCTCGAATGTTCGTTTTAAAAAATCATTTCTTCCCATCCTTCTCTTTCTCCGACTCTTCCCCCTTCCTTTGAACACACAGGAATGACTCAGGAAATGTTCCCATCACGGGACATCAACAAGGCTTACATTAGAAAAGCTCTAGTGAAAAAAGGTTCCTTGAAATGAAACTCGATATGAGTTTTGCTATGAGCTGTAACGACCCACTAGGCGAAATGAATATTTTCACACCAATGTCTTAACAAGCACCATAATCTTATAAGAAACGTGAGATACCCATATGGGTCTTACACGAGTAATTGTTTTGTAAACATCGTTTTTCCAATTCCAGGGAGACTAGAAAAGAATGTGGGTTCGAGCTGGGAAAAGTTAACCGAATGATGCTGTAAGTGAACAAAATGTTTGCAACTGCGACTTAACAAGGTGGGCTGCAATTTTTTATGGGCGTCGTGAAACAGTGCCATATAACAATTTATGAACTGAGAGCTACGGGGCTGAATAGAGGTTCTAGGATTCCCTGGTGTGTAATCACTCGATGAGTGCAAAAATTCGATATTCACAGTCATTGCAGTCATGAAACTATCTCAGTGGGAGGATGCAGACGAGGAGACAAACGTGAAAGAATGACGCTCCCTTCTTCAATACTTGAGAGCGGAATGCGCCAGAAAGGGCGGAAGTTCTCCGCCAAAAGGTGTAGAAAAACGACCCTACGGTAAATCGGGAATTAGCTGCACAAGCAAGTTCTAATAGATACAGCACCGGAAATCGGAAATTGGAACGTGTCGTTGTACAGAACCCCGAAAAAAGGAAAATTTGATTTCCATGTGATGAAAACTATTCGAGAGACTATGGAGGATCTGAAGAGAGCGAAAATGGGACATAAACACGGCATCTACTCGTTGCCGTTAACCTATTTCGGAAAAAAACAGCAGCATCAAACCTCATCAGCTGGGAAAAGCATGTAAACAGAGAGATTTAATGACGGGTGCGGCTCTGCTTGAATCTTCGCAGACGAATTCATAATGAGCTTTGATAGATGTCGTCGACTAGACGTGAAGGAGGATACATGAAGGCAGTGGGCAAATTGCATTCGTTATGTGAAGTCAATCTTGCGAGCTTGCCACAGCGCATAGAAAAACCGTGCTGTCATAATAAGCGTAATGAAACGAGGATCGGAGAAAATTTCAGATACTTGAAGATACTTTCCGACCGATGCAATGAACATAGATACTTCCTTGAAATGACCCAGCAGCCTGCTTAAAGGAATCGTCCATGGAAAAATGAGTTTTTCTGCTACCCATATACTTATGTTGTATTTGCCTAATGTGGGCCGCATGCAAATTTCCATGCGAAAAATGTGAATTTGGCAGAGATACTGCACCAATAGTCTCGACCGGGTGGGCGGGGCCTTCGAGCAAGTGCCATCTCGTCGTCCGCCGCTGTCGGAGCGCATTTCAGGAGCAGAAAGTTACGTAACAAGACCCACTCTTCATATCCAATCGCGACGGACGACGGGACGAGGCTTTTGATCGGAGGCCTGCCCATCCGGCCGAAATTTGGGGAGCTGTATCTCAGCCGGATTCACATTTTTCGCGTGAAACTTTGCATGCCGCTCTTATTAGGGTAATACAACACAAATGTTAGGTAAGCACAATTCCCTCAAACGGTTGATATGCCTGCAAGTTTGAGGCATCGTCAACATATACTGTGGGCCTTCCCACACTTAACTACGAAAGGTTGTTCGAAAAATGTCGCGAAAGAATTAAAATGAAAAAAGATTGCGAAAAGCTGTTTTTTTTTCTAAAAATTAGAAATGGAGATTCATGGTACCACAATACAAATTACAGGCATATACCCCGCCTTGGAGCACGAGATATATCTAAACGAGAAAGATAGAAAAAAAACGAGATTTTGCTGTCACTTATCAGATACCTACAGGTTCACATCTATTCACAGTGAATTTTAGCCACACCCAACGTTTCTGGACTGCTTATGTTTGCACTGCGAGTTTCCACAGTTCTTTCCATGCTGCTGGGTTACTTCCAGGAGGATGTAATGGGGAATGAGTGCCTTTCAAGCCAAATTTAGGGGTGTGTGCAGATATGACAGCGAATCGCGTGGCTGCCCGCGGCAAGCGGCGCGGCGGGTGCGAGTGCCAGTGGCAGGGCATGACAGCCTTCAAGCGAGGCAATGTGGCATGAGTGGAAGCGCAGACGTGACGCAGTCACGCTTGGCCGCTTCCTAAGGACAACCGATACGGCGAGTCGTGGCGCCGCGAGTGAAACGCCGCGAAGCGATTCGCTGTCATATCTGCCCACATCCCAAATTTTGTAATCCTTCCTCATATCGATTGTCGCGACAGCACAGTTTTCCACAAGCCCTGTGGCGAACTCGGACAGAATTTTGGGAGAAAATTAAATTTTTATTGGAGAACTGCACTGCAAAATTCAGCCATTTTCTTCAAGAATAGATTTAGTCACAATTCAACCTTTTTTGTGAGAATAGAAGGCACAGCAGCAACAATTTCTACGAGCAGCTGCTAAATGAGAAATTACCAAGAAACCTCCGAGATAGAACTTATCGAACGAGGTGCTAACGAGAAAATCCGAGCTAAAATTGGCCATGAAAACCGAGGAGACGTTTATTGAAGGGAGTAGAGGCACTGTGGGTGCTGCTCGGTATAATTGACTTTAGTTTGCAATTCTTTGAGAGGGCTTTTCTAGTTTCTCAAAAAGGAGAGGGGACACTCAAAATCATTTCTCACGCAATACCAAATCTTCGTCTGAGCGAAAAGTTCGTGTTGAGTTGCTTAGAAACTCAGTGCAAGAAACTTAAACTAACTAGATCGAGGGTTATTCGAATTTGGAGCCAGTGCTAAATTACTAGTGGGCTGGGAACATCAAGATACACAGAGCTGTGGGCGTGACATGAGTAACCATTACGTTCTCCCATTGGTAGTCGATCCTTCGACGGGTAAGGCGCATTGAATGAGAAAGTTGACAGTCTTGTTTCCAAAGTTTTCTGAAAGGTTAAGCCTCATTATTTTTCCATATCTAAAAGGCCCCGCGAAGCACGACAAGCACAAGTCAGCGCCGGTGCTATCGCAGTAAGAGGGATCCCACTGAAAGTTGCACACCTACACAGGCACCTTGAAGGGGTCTTTGAAGGGTCAATCTGCACAATCAGTCGTATATTTTTGCCTGTGCCTGAGTGGAGGAAAGAAGGGGTTCCTTTTCTCTTGAAGACTAAAAATAATATCCATATATGAAAATATATGAATCACATAAAATAATATAATATCCATAGTGGGATGCTTCCTTCCCTTTTTTTTCCCGCCCCTGATTGCGATGGGACCCCAACGTCTTTCACCAACTTCTTGTTGACCCAAAAAAATTGAAATGACTTTGAAAAGTGGTAGGAAGAGTATGAAGCCCGTGGCTGGAGAGCACTTCGTGGGGCCTAATAAGAAAGTAGTCAGTGATGGACTGATGGACTCGATGCAGAGGAACTTTGTCATCGATACGTACACGAGCTCGAATTTTGGGTTCTTTTCCGATCTAATCGCCTCATGCGATGAGGAGCAATAGATAATTTAAACTGCGCCCACTCCAGCAGGTGTTCCCCAGCGTAGTTGCTTGCTGTGCCAAAAATGAATCCGTCAAGATACACATGTGAATAGACGCATAGGTGAGCAGTGTAGTGATCTGTTATAAAGAAATGCTTTCAGAGAAAGTACAAAAGTCGCTTGGCATGGTTAGCAGAGAAAATTCGAGAGGGGTCTAAGAAACTTTAAAACCCTCGATAAGGGTTCGTACTTGGCATTTGTTCGGAAAAGGATCGTAAGAGGCTCAGTAGTAAGTAAGGGGTAGGATACATTAGTATCCACACCCTTCTCTCCTGAGTCGATAAGGACTACAGGCATTCCTCACAAACAAGGTGTTGTAAAAAAGGGGATCCTCTCATAGTAAATAATCTTCTTAACGCCTCATGCTTGACATTGCTCTTGCATATAGCATCCAAGCTAGGTCTAAGCTAAATTAGGAAATTTCATAAAATCAGAAACCTTAACCTTAGAAGAGTTAGAAAAGTTGATGGTTTGACAAAATCAGAAACTTCAAAAAAGTTGGAAAAATCATTGGGATCTGTGAAGAATGAGTTTGGTCTATTTTCTCATACTGTGCGATGCAGTGAAACGACGCCTTCGCCCTTCTACGTTGATTTTGAACCTGTCGCATCGCACACTATGAAGGACATGAGGTCAATTCGGAAATCGAACCTGGAGACCTGACGCAACGCAAAGGGTAAAAGAGGGGACTCATTGTCAGGAACTTCGACTCAGAATTAGAATCATGCTCTAAATGCATAAATGAGACGCCATGTTCAGAGGGATGATTTGTGGGGAAGATATGGTTGGAAAGCGCGATTCATGTCCTTTATTGCACCCCCACTAGATGAGATGTGGTTCTAGGGTTGCGACAAAGCAGCCACAGAGGGCGTGGCAACACCCCACCGTCTACATTTCCTCTTCTGTGACACAGATGGCGCGAAATCACATTGTGGATGATGAGAGGGGGTCCTGTTCTCGAGTTTTTGATCGCTTCACTCTGCCTTTTCCCTGTTTGCGCACTACCACTAGAAACGTGAAAAGAGCAACGATTTATTAGGTTGGACGGGAAGTTCTGGGACACCTTGTGAGAAAAATTCAATTTATTTTAATTTTACTCACATGTAACTTCAGTCACCAAAGTATGCACCATCGTGATCTACAATGTACTGCCAACGCTCAGGAAGATCGTAGATACCCTTCCGGTAGAATTCGGGAGACTTCTGGTCAAAGAAGTTCTGGAGCCCGCTCTTGAGATCGTCGTCATCTTTGAACTGTCGCCCGTCAAGGAAGTGGCTCAACGACCGGAATAGGTGGTAGTCAGTTGGGGACATGTCCGGGGAATATGGTGGGTGGGGAAGCGTCGTCCAGCCGAGGTCCTGGATCCTTTGACACGCCAACTTTGCCACATGTGGGTGAGCGTTATCGTGGAGGAAGAGGTCTTGGTCCATTTTTCCGGTAAGTTTTGGCGCTCCGGTGTCCAATTGCCTGCAGTAGAGATCGGCAGTGGCTGTCGTGTTGGATGGTAACAGTTTCCTATTTTTTTGAAAATTTTCAAAAAAAAAAAGTTTTTTTCTCAATGCAATTTTTTGAATATTTTCCTGTTCCAATTTGAGCCGATCGAGCCATCGGGCTGCCGCCATATGAGAGACAGTACCTGGGTCCATCGACTGGTTAATTTTGTTAGTGGCCTCGCATGCTGAGGAACCGAGGCGGTGTTCGTGAATTTCGCACCTTTCGCGAAATTGCCGTAAATTCACTGCTAGTTGAAGCCGTAGAGAATATGAATGTGCTATTCAGAAGCCCTTTTCAGACGCTTCATATACCCCCCACTACCAAATGCTCCCGAAGCTTTACAGGTTTCTACAGGAAAAAACAAAAAGTGTCCCAGAACTTCCCGTCCAACCTAATATAATGAGCGACAGTTGCTAAACAGCTTGCTCATTGCTATCGTAAACCACTTTGTGCGCAGGTGTGAATTTGAAGTCATATTAGTTTCATTTATATCTCGATTCCGACGTAATCACATTGTAAGGCCTCATACGGTAGTCGGCGGCACTTTTATCCCACTTGATTAGGTGGATTTGCAAAAATCCAAAGGGATATAAGCTTAGGGGAGATGGGAGGAGATATATTCGATCAAGCAAAAAAGCTTATGTGTGTTTCGTGTACTGGCGAGGCAGTCTCACATATCAGGGATTCCAGCCACAAGTACATCTAACTCCAGTAAAATCGACAAACATGGAAATGGAATAGGAGCGCTCCTGAATGGGCCGTCCTTACAAGAAAAATCCATAACCAGGAAAAAAACGATTGAAGCGACCAATCTCGGAGCCCTCTTGAACACACCTAAAATAAGTGGAAACCCGCCCACAGTGGACGGTGCGTGATGTGGTAATGAGGCATCGAAAAAAATTCATAGAAAAACAATTTCGATCGACCCAGCGACAGCCGTGATGTTACATGAGCAGCAGTGTGCGCTAGCCCGGCTGGAACATTCATAATCGACTTAGTCCGCGTGTTTGTGCGTTTGTTTGTCTGTTTTCGGTCACAAGTTTCGTAAATTGACTGATAAACAAACAAACAGACACATTTTGGCTGGTAATTCTTGGTGTTCAACCGGTCAGCAGCATGGATGGATACGTTTGTTTCTGGCTAATTTTTGTTGAAGCCCTCGAGGTTAACGATCTTATTTATTGTAGGCTGCCGTTTCGGCGTCTTCGCCTTTTTCAGAGCCTGAAGAGTCGAGAAAAACTCGAGTTGAGTCGAGCTTATCTCGTCTTTTCAGGGTCTGAAGAAGGCGAAGACGCCGAAACGTTAGCCTCGAATAAATAAGATCGTAAATTTCGGAAGGCTCCAACAAAAATTAGTCAGAAAATGGTACGTTTGTTTGCTTGCCAGAATGTCTGCATGTCACGTGTGCGTAGCTAAGTGAAGGGTGAGATGTACCGCGGACGAGCAAGGGCTAAACTTCGTAACACAATGATGTTCGGCGTCGTTCACCCGAACGAATGGGTATGCGGCAGCGGGCGGTCCGTCTCAAAGGACGGAGTGTTCAACAAGCGCCCTATTATAGGCTTGAAATAAATTTTGTTCAGGTGCGGGTTATTTACTGACATTTGCGAAAGTTGCTACTCTTAGCGAGAGGGACTACGGCGTGGGTAGCTCCGGTTCCGGCAATCATATAAGCTGCGCGTTCTGCAGAATTTGAGGTACAGTCCATTTCGCAGCGCCTGATTGGGTGTGGCCTGCGGACTTGGGTGAGTGGCGAGAGGGAGAGTGCGTGGCGAGAGTGAGAGTGTGTGGCGAGATGAGAGTTCCATACACTCTCACCCAAGTCCGTAGGCTACGCCCAATCAAGCACTGTGAAATGGATCATATGTATTGGGTTGGGGAATAAGTCCTTGCGGTTTTTTTCAACCTCGTTTTTCACATTGTTTCCTTTATCTTTCGACAAAGCTTATACATGTTTTCGATAGAGCTTTTTTTGCTCTACAAAACCATACTACTGTTTTTCGATTCCTTCGACTACCTAATATTTATGAGGTTTGGAAATGAAGTAAGCTGAAGGCAAAAAATTGGCACTTGCGCACCTCATTTTTCTCGTCTGCCATTGAGACCAAAAAATGTGTGTGCATATGTTTTGATAGAGCTTTTTCAGCTCTACAGAATGGTACTACTTATTATTCAAATCGCTCAACTTTTTGCTGTTTTTAAGATTCAGAAATGCAGTACTCGCAAAAGTGTGCACTTTGGTTATCTTCTCTTCCTCGCCTACCATTGAGATTTGAGAAGGTGTGCATATGTGCATTCGATAGAGCTTTCTTTGCTCTACAAAATGATACCACTCTTCTTTTGTATCCTCTCATATTTTAGCATGTAGGAATAAGTATCTACCTGTTTTTCAATTCGAAATTGCGCAATAAAAATAAATTTTTTGACGGATTGTTTTGTATCATTCGATAGAGCTCTTTTCGCTCTACAAAATAGTGTTTATGGTTTTTGTACGAATTAATTCTTTCGATTTTTTAGAACATTTAAAGGTCGACGAAATCGAGCATTTTCGACTACATCTGTCAAAAATGCTCGATTTCGTCGACTTTCAAATGATCTAAAAATTGCTAAAATTGAATCTAACAAAGATCGTAAACACCATCTTGTAGAGCGAAAAGAGCTCTATCGAATGATAGAAAGCACTCTGCCGAAAAAATTCATTTTTATTACGCAATTTTGAATGGAAAAACAGGTGCCGACCTATTCCTACATGCTAAAATGTGAGAGAATACAAAAGAAGAGTGGTATCATCTTGTAGAGCAAAAAAAGCCCTATCGAATGCATATATGCACATCCTCTCCAATCTCAATGGTAGGCGAGGAAGAGGAGATAACGAAAGTGCACACTTTTGCGAGTACTGCATTTCTGAGTCTCAAAAACAGCAAAAAGTTGAGCGATCTGAGTAAAAAGTAGTACCATTCTGTAGAGCTGAAAAAGCTCTATCGAAACATATATACATACATTTTTTGATCTCGATGGCAAACGAGAAAGATGAGGTGCGCAAGTGGCAACTTTTTGCCTTCAGCAAACTTCATTTCCAAACCTCGTAAATATTAGGTAGTCGAAGGAATCAAACAGATCATAGCACTTTGTAGAGCAGAAAAAGTTCTATCGAAAAATTCTATAATCTTTGTGAAAAGATGAAGGAAACAATGTGAAAAACGGGGTTGAAAAAAACGGCGGGGACTTATTCCCCAACCCAATAGTACGCGTAGTAGTGCGCCACTCAACCACTGGTAAAACAAAACCAGGGTAAAACCGCGCATCTAAGAAAAGTTACAAATGAAATCAAAAATAAGAGAAAACTACCTAGAATCAACTAATTTTTGAATTGAATGATGGATTTAAGAACAGGGTCCACATGAAAAAGGGTGGGAAGGAGTGGATTTTGAGGTCACCAGTGCTCCTTTCAACCTTCAAGGCGAGTGGGATGCACTTCGATGAAATAGACAGCTTTTAGAGAGACTGCTGCACGAACAGCCTTGGTGATTGAATTCGTTTCAAAGCTCCTACAAGTTCGTTCAGAGATCCAATGAGCAGCACAACAAAAGAATTTGATTACATCGTGCACTCCATCTATGTGCACTTCCATTTGCTGAGAAGCCCACAGCGGAGACGCTTCAACGATTCCGAAAGGGTGTCGAGTCCTAAGGGAATGTTCCGAAAATTTTAGCCCCTTATGGGTCACATTACGGATTGGATTGTCAGGATGGGCCGGGATCCTTTTTTATACTGTCCCACGATACAACAGCTTCGGTTTAGCTTAGCTGCGATTCATATTGAATTTTAAGACCATGTAACTGGGGTCTAGTTGACATTGCTACACAATTTATTTTTTCAACAGAAAGTCATGATATACGGTTAATGCTTCCCCGTTCCCACATATTCACTTGCTCTTCCTAATATTTCACCACTATTTCAGCGGGCTGGTTGAAATTTTTTTTTTGCCCTGATTTGAACAAACTGTCAAAACCCACCGTTTGTGACGGGAAAACCAAAGTTGAAAGACGAGCGACGCGACTTCTCAGCAACAAATCGGTGGAACTTGTAGATAGGTCGGCGAGTACGAGGCACATGATTTATTGATTTTTCCCGGAGTGAAAGATAATGTTTTAATTAATTGCCGGTTTGGTCAATTTTTGTCGAGCATACCATCCACTTCGCCTGCCAGAGATTCGGCCCGTCATGACGGACAGAGAAACATGACGTTCCATAGAGCAGAAAATCCTCTTTCAAATAATATGTGAGTTGCTGCATAAACTTGTGACTTTACAAGAAAGCGACGTAACTTATGGGATGACCCAATCGTCGAGTTGCTTTTTTCCGAAATGCAGGGAGATTTTCTTTGTTAAAATAGGCATCCACGAGAGTAATTCAACTAGCACATGCGTTGCAGAACTTGTGGAAGTGATGAGTTCACCCTAGCAAACCGACGACGCAACAAGTTCCGAGATACGGCAAGGCGAGTGGTAAGGACGTATATGAGAGATCTTCCAACCACAGATCACGAATGAATCAGCTCTTGCAGTGATTAGAGGTCTCAATTTGATGGTTTTTGCTCTATCAGGAGCTACTTAATGAAGCTAATAACTGACAAATTATCGCCTTTACGTCAATCCCTAATCAGGTGCTTGACCGCTAAAGACTGTCTAGTCAGCCGATGAGTGAATACCACGGGATCGCTGAAACTGCAGTCATAGGGGTCGAAAAGGGAAGGGCCTAAACCGCAAATTTGTCATTATTAAGGAATTGAGCTCGTAATGGGACCGCCGATGGTAGTTTACTATTATATCACCATTACGACTCTCTGAGCCAGTTAATATGTGGAACGTAAACGATCAGCATTGTCTTTGGCTGTTCAAGGAAGGATCAGCAACCGTTTCGCGTGCTTGTCCCTCCAAACCGTTTTCCAGGGTTCCGAGCACATCTGACCAGCATTGAAAAATCCACATCCCCTCCCAATCGCTTTGACCCTTATGTAGTAGCCAATCCATGTTAGTCACATGGAGCGCTGTGAACGTAAGCTTACCCTCACGGACTCCACCCACTAATAAGACCCGTACCTGTGCCGGGAGCGTTGCTCACTGACTTTACTTTCCACTGCGCCACGCCGACGTTCACTGATAATAGAAACTTCAAAAAAGAGTGAAATAAAAAGAGGAACAAAAAATGAAGCATAAATAGCTTTCTCCCTAACATGAGCCACGCAGTCAACTTCTAATCAGAATCCATTGGCTAGTACCATATACCGATCTACCCCGGGCGAGATCTCGTCTAAGTTATTGATATAGGAGTCAGCACTTCCTTCCTCTCGGAAAATGCCTATTAGCTATTCCAGAGGCCTTATTTACCTGTGCGTGGCACGATCATCACAAAAATTGTTTAGTATAGAGCCACATCGCCTGTGATAGCTGTCAAGCATTACAAGATAATATTAGAGGAGGGACAAGTGCGACTTGCATGAACGAATAGTGGTGATCTAAGGCGACAATATAAGGCACATCGAACAGTGGAAAACCTGCTCAAGTGGCTCATCGAGCCCTACGATTGACCGTGGATTACTACCCGAAATGCTTCCTGATGCAGACGGTTACACAACAAGCTGTGCACGACTACCGCATGATACTTCAGCACAGAAATAATCATCATCTCATTTCTCGAAGTACTGACAATCTGAAACAGTGATAGGGGGAAAACCGGGCGGGAAAAAGGAGTGAATATGACGTGAGATGACGTAATACGACGGTGAATAGAAAATGGAAGTAAACTACCAGAATCCCGAGAAATAGGACCTTCTTCCCAACATTCATGCTCGACGCGGACGACCGTGCCGTCAAAAGGCGTAGTTTGGACGATTCTTCCATTGGCAAGTAGCCAAGTGAGCAATGGGCAAAATTAGCAATGGGCAAATTGTGTAAACAATCAAAAACTTAAAGGCATCTCATCGTTGACTGCAAACGAGCGAAGACAACAAGTGAGAATATGGAAAAGAAAAAAGAATAGAAAAGAAAAACTCGCAAATTCTATGGGTAATTATCCTATTTACGAGAGCGCGCCGCGATCGCTCCAACCTTGCCGCAGCTCCTTGGCCTCTCCCATCCCAGCCAATCAGAGATGCTTGTAGCTAGGAAGCGGACCTAGCCAAGAAAGGTGGCTGCAGCTGAAAAAGCCGTCTTCGCCACAGCCCAGAGGTGCGCCTTTGACCGCGGATCACGATGCAGATAGGCTTCCTAGATCTGTAGTTTTTAAGTGAATAACTTTTAAGGATTCCTTATCAACCAAATTACCCCTCTCACTGTCTTTGAGTGAATTTTCTCCAGTGTACCTAGTAGCAATACTTTCATATCTGTAATCTGCTTGAGCCAGCCCTTGTCTTTCTTTATCTGTATCTGATATTCATATAGACGAGAGGAAATCATGTGTGCATAGGCAGGTCAGAGAACGGTCTGCAGTAAAGTAATCGCTGTGATTGCAATTTGATACTAAACTTGTTTGATCGCAGTGATTACCTTCCCATTACTAAGCTCTAAGTGAACGAAAATTGTGAACATTTACGGAATGACGACAAAGCTCAGCCTCGCCGGAACTTGTAGCGTGTACGGTATCATGGAGAAAATGCTGATGAGCCTTTCTAATGAGGATATATGCGAAATAATACGAAGATAATGCGTTCTTATCAGAGCTTAGTTGAAATGCCTTTCTCTGAATCCGAGAATCAGTTAAATGGTACTGATTAGCAGTATTCTGGTGAAAGTGCAGGGTGTACACATTTCGAGGGAGGGTCAGTCACGTGAATTGAGGTTTGCCAGCAGCGTTGCTTGCCATCCCAGTGCCCACTGGCTTCAGGAATCTTCTACTGCGAGATTGTTCTAGAGGGTAGCTCTGGGAAACCCGAAGAATCCAGTCATCGGCTACGGTAAAATACGCTGTCGATTTTGGAACGCAAACGAAGCCATCATGGCCTCAAGGCCAGTAGCGTTCCAGAACAACAGGATGCTCAAAGGACCGCGATGGTGCAGAATTAACAACAGAGGGTTAACGCGGAACTTCTTCCGAAGGATTAGCCATTCAAAATTAGAATGAATGGTTGAGCTGTAGAAGAGAGATATCGTATTTGCTGCCGCTGAGTTTGTACAAGGTTGAATCCTTTCCGAATATGCTCAGTAAGAGAGGTTAACGGATTCAGAAAGAGGTTTTTACCTCTAAAAGGAAGACCCGAAAAAGACTTAGCGTTTTGTGGTGAGCAATGCACTCGAAACAAATCAACAAAACTCTGCTTTTACGGTCAACGCCTCTTATGGTTAGTGGACGCGCTATGCGCTGCGTATTATCGCCATGTATTCTACATATGCTTCGTATTTCGTACATAATGCTCGCCTGCAACTATTATAAGACTGATGCGGTGCTGCAATGGATGAGCATGGTCACCAAAATTCGAATATGGGTTTATTGGTTTACTGGAGTAGCGTGAAGCGGGTGTATACACTTATGTGGAATTTTCGCGCGGCCACGTGAGGCGATCGGCGCCGCGGATTTCTTCGCATGTGATTGCGTACACCGCAACACTTCCTTCAGAGAGTCACACTCGAATAGGTTATTTCTTAATTGGGATTATTATCATGTAATGCTATCCTTTTTTACTTTTTTGTTACTATTTTGTCTTTTCAAGGTACAAAGTATAATAATTGATTTACGGTAATGATGAGATAAACAGTACAAAGTTATTGATTCACGGTAATGATGAGATAAACAGCTAATTCTCGAAAGACGTCCATGGTACCAGACCCTTGCATCCTGAGCGGAATTTCAACCGACCGCGGCAAGACGTGCTGACGGCGCCGCAATGCGACGTCGCAAAGCGAAAATTCGACATAAGTATACACACTAGCGTGAAGTAGTTGGAAATTTCGCTGACGTATACACAAGCTTGCTCCGTAATACTTGTTAGCGGGTATTCTGGAGGAACGAGAGTCCAATAAAGAAATTGTCATACCGTAAGAGGAAAATTGCAGAAGTATGTGGATGTTTTTAGCAAAGTTAAAGGCCTTTACAAAGTGAACTTTCGAGCAGGTGAATTGGAGGGAAAGACTTATTAGCCTCATTCGTTCGAGTGACTTCTCAGAATTCACTCCATAGGACAGGAAGTGGTTAACTTTTCCATTTCTTCATGTTAACTAATGTATTTCACTGGCGAATTTTCACTTCCTGTCATGTGAACTTCCAGTCCCCCAGGGAGGAATGGAGCACGACTTCCCGACAGGGTCAAGGTGCAAATAAAGGATGGGCGTTAACCCTTGTTGGGATGCGCCGCGCATTCTAGTTCCATTCAGAGTGCTGGTGGCAGGTGAATGCGATTTGTACTATACATATACCATTGAGTGTGAAGAGAGAGGAGGGGGGGGGGGGGGGGTGCGGGGGGAAGGGGTGCAGCCGATATGCATGTCAGTGCTTATCGGCTGCACCCCTCACACAAGTCTGGTACCATTTCACCTACCCCGGAGGGATGGATGGTTTGATTGGCTTGGTGGACATGGGCGATATTTGATCCCCGCACCACAAGAGTGGAAGTGCCCGCCACCTGTCACTAGACCTTGCACCTTGTTACAGGTATTTTAGAAAGTAGACGTATTACGGGATATTGCACCCATAAAAATTCACATTGAGAAATTGTTTTGATAGTATAGAAAGTTGTATATTTGAGAGAGACTGGAAAAGTTAAAAAATTACATTCGAATTCATAGTAGCGTAAAATATCAAAATCAATATCTACATAAGCTTTCAGCTTCACGGTTCGATGCCGATACTGGCCAAGCGGCTCAACACGTTATGCCTGTGAGTGCTGATAAGCAATGGTAAATATACCATTCACAAGCTGAGTTAAAGGCACAGTTCACGGTAATATGAACATCTTAGTTCCATCCATTAGAAGATAGGTCCTTCCACAACGGCAAAGCGTGTGCCATCACCGCGGCGCGAGGGTGAGTGCTAAGCGTAAAGAACCCATAGATTAGATGACAGTCACCGTTTCGATATTGTCCATGCCCATCCACGATTTGGCCAGCGGAGCAATAGTGGCACTTACCAAGATAAGAGGCATGATATTGACTGCGATAAGATAAGATAGGGGAAATTCCCATAGTATCAGCAACCTTATCGGATGATATAATCACGTGAAAACTTATTCAAATGCTTGTTTCTGACTGGATACTCGTCGAAGCCAAAGCTAAGGATCACCTTATTTTTAGAGGGTTTGAAGGTCTCCCTAGTCTTTTCTTCACTTTCATAATCTTCAGGACTCCCAGAGTCTTTATGAAACACGACAAGGCACGAGAATTATCGCGAACTACGCCTTTAAGGTGAAAAGGGTGTCGGTAGTGTAATGGATTAGCACATATGCCCGGAGAGCATGGAGTGCGGGTTCAAGCCACGTCCGATATCGAACCTTTTGCCCATAATCCAGCATCTAGTAATATAAAGTGAATTATAAGGTAAAATAACAGCGTATTCAACCTGATATTATATTTAGTAGTTATCCTGTTTGGAGATGAAATAGGACCAGTATGATCATCGTATGACTTGTGCACAAAGCCATTAAGTATGCGGTCAAAATCACTAAGCTCTTTTACTATCCATGTTATCTACGCGATATCTTAATAGTATGTACCCATAAGTCAGGATTTCGCACCGCAGCAAGTCGTAAGCGAAGAAGGGCGCACGAGTCAAAGGCACCATGTTGTTGGGTCCAATTCCAATTTCAAGCAGTACAAAATAGCTGTTTATGGCGCCCCTAGCATTACCTTTTAATCGCTCTAAGACCCTACTACAGCCGGGGGCATAGCTCACACACAGCGTCGCACGTCCCTCGTCGTGGTGCAGAATCCTGACATAAGGATACACACCCGATAGTGGATATTGTCTGATGTGACACTTTACAATACTTTCACGAGTTGAGGAAGCGCATATTGTCTAAAATTCTGATGAAAAAAGGTTGGCATGGTTCTTCGAAAATCGATTGAGGGTTTTCTGCGAACGGTTTAGGGCTGAGCAACATGCGGCTAAAGTTAGGGCCTCTTGGGTTTGACAGAGAGTCGGCTGAGGTTACATGAGATCATATGCGGTACAGTGCCACCGCCACCGTTACAGTATCTCTGACCATTGATTTTCTTTGCACTTTCTCGAGTCGCTAGAAAGAAGCATTGCTCGGCTTCAGATCCTACGGACACAGATTTGTCTCTTTTCCTCTTCCCCCTCCCCCTCCCCTGTGGCATTGATATCGCCAAGAACGCCATATAGAGCAAGGTTAGAAAGTGCCGACGCTAGATTGAGAAAGTAGAATCAGTTCGACTCGAGGGGGGTATGAACTGACCTCTGAAAAACTTCACTCTGACTAACCACTTAAATTCAAGTTCAAAGTCATGCAAAATGAAAAAATAAATACTTCACTACATATTTCATTGGTTACACAGCTAAGTGATTTTCTGAAACTAACGCGACCATTTCATTTCATCACATGTACTCAATGCCTCTACCTACTGCAGGTGTGGGTGGTAGTGGCGATGTTACGCGTAATGAAGAAAACGTAACGTGACGACACTGTTCATTTCATGCATCAATCCCTACATGGTTTAATTAACCTACATTTCGATGTTAGCTCCAAGTTAGTGCAGTTTTCCAAAAGCACTATAACCTGCCAATAGTCCTACTTTTTAGGCATTGACAACGTGTAGGTCACACGAAGAAAGTCGTGTAATTTTTACAAGCTGCTTAAAATAGGCAAAATCTAAGTGAGAGAAAAATATTAGGCTATTATTAATAATAATAAATTAAAAATAAATATATAGCTCAGGAAGTGTACTGTAGTATGACGTAAAGAAATGGGTAAATATACACAACCCTTTTAAACTCTTCTGAGCAGAGCTTGACGCTCCCTAAAGAAGCTAATCTGTGCAGAGCTTTTTGTGCGCGTACACGGAGAATATTTCGATAAATAAATTAGTTGAGCGGAGAAGCAAATGAGGAAAGCGGACGAAGTGAGTGCGTAAGTGGTTTTGAACGAACCCACTTAAAGTCCTCTCATTCTCATAATTGAAATCCATCCTCGACTGAAGAGCAATCGAAGACGTCTATTTTACGGCAGCACAAGGATACGGCGATAATATGGAAGCATTACGGACCATTATATTGTAGCATAGAAATTGAACCTATCCAATGGCCACAGCTTTTTCAAAAAGATTTCACTCAGGGATTCATTACGGAAAAACTTACGCTTCTATGGATTTGAGGCAGAAAAAAAAATCTGAAACGCAGGCCGTAAAATAATTCGACGATTGCAGGAAGTTGAGGACATGTAATGTCAGTGATTAGCAAGATCTAGCCGGCGAAATCGAGGTAATTGCAGACACGCAAGAGTAATTGAGCTCCGGGAGATCTCATTAGGAACACAGTGGCAAGAGGCCATGCCACGGCTGAAGAAGTGTAGTATTTCGGATGTGTAATTCTATACGATGGGGCCATATTGAAGAACGGCAGCTTATGGTATAGGAAGTCCTTAAACTTAGAAAAGCTTAAAAAGGCTACGCATTTCTGTGAAAGCAGTAAGGATCAACAAAATGCAGAAACTCGCACGTACCTTCTCCTTCTATTCAGAACCTTAAGGAAGAATTTTAATTTGTGATGGACCTGAGCAGAGGCGCTCTCCTATAGGATTATCGACATCGTTTCGAGAACCCCCCGAACAACCCAGTTTGAGAAAGACTCAACGGAGATATCGCTGATGGCTGAAGTCTAAATCCACACTTTCTTTTAGCGTGGGCGAATGAGTTCTAAACAAGTCTCGAGTGCCGTGCATACACGTCATAAAGTGCGCTATGTGACGGCCTCCCAAAAAGATCCTCTCAGCAGTCTTCGATTAAGCACCGCCGCTATGAAAAACAAGGGGTGCCTATTCGTCAGAACATAATTTTGCTACGAGGCTTGTAAGGCGATGCAAGCGAACAAGGAGTGCTTGCGTAGTTAGGTCCTAAAGCGATTGCGGTGTCGTGAGATCCAGAGAACGGTAGTCGCTTCAAAAAACGATTTCATAGTCTACTTCTAGGCATACTCTTCGCACCGCAGTTTAAAATCCTGTCCCTTATGACACACCCATAAAAGAGTGGTCTTATCGGGATAAGCACCTGAGAAATCGTTTAATTAGGCAACATGATTCCCACTGACCAATTTGTCACAGCACTGAAAGGGGTGAGGGTCGATTGTCGAATTTTCGCTTCGCGGCGCTGTCAGTACGAGTCATTTGGAATTCCGCTCAAGACGCAATGGGCTGATACCGTAAGAGACCTTTGATTGCTGGATGAAAGCTTCGTCAGTTCGCCTATCTCTAGAGGCCCCTTACGGTACCAGCCCATTGCGTCTTGAGCGGATTTAGCAGGGATTTGTTTATTTTCATATATTAGGTTGATTCATAATAAATCGGACAAATTGACCAATTATAATCATTGTCGTACAACTTTTTTACGACAACAGGGATTCACTTGAAATATACTCCATCTTTATCGATGACCTTCTGCCACGGTATAGGCAGATCATGGATGCCCTTGCTCCAGAAGGCCGGAAGCTGGAGCTCGAAGAAGTTGCCGAGTGCCGCCTTGACCTCGTCGCGAGTTTTGAAGTCTTGGCCGTCCGTTGGTGGCGTTGGCTGTGGGAGAAAAGGTGGAAATCTGAAGGGGCCAGGTCTGGGGAGTACGGTGGGTATAGAAGTACGGTCCAACTGTACGACAGCAGCTCGGCCTTGGTCGATCTTGCGAAGTGCGGTCTGTGGAAGTAGACACGTTGTCGTGCTGGAAGTAGACATGTGACCGCCGCCGTAGCGAACTTTGGACATTGGCCTTCAATTCTCGTAATTGACGAACGTAGACGTCGGCGGATACTGTGGTACCTTCATCGAGCAGCTCCCAGTACTCTACGCCGTGTACGCTCCACCAACCGCGGTTTTCGTCTTCGATGGAATAGTCGCCTGACGCAAACTTCGAATGCTACAACTACAGTGTACTTCTGCCGGGGGCATGCTCCTTGTGAACTTCTATCAGACGTCTGCCGATATCCGCGGGTTCCTGGCCAGATAGCGATATAAATAGTATGACGTTGCGGATGTGGTCTCTGGACCGCTTGAAATCGTGCGGCATTGTGGCGGAATGAATTTACTTTGGAGTGATTATTTTGCGGTACTTTGAAGAGCTTTTCATACGCATTCCAACGGTACCTCGCGCGTCCATTTTCGTTAATTCGTTACTGAGTTATGATCTCTAGAAATCATCACTACCATTTGTCCGATTTATTATGAATCAACCTAATAATTAGTACGCAGTTAATGCAAAGTACTATCTGCCTGTGCAAAAGTGAAGCATAGCGAACAATTTAGGAAAAAAGTGAATTATCGGGTGAAAAAGTTAATTATCAGGTAGGCGCGATAGTGGCGGTTCGTACTGACGGCGCCGCGAGTGCGATATCGCAAAGCGAAAATTCGACTTATCGATCTTCGCCCCACTAGAAGTAATAAACTGTGTATTGAGGAATAGGGAAGAACTGTTCAATGTGTTTGAACACACCGGGCTCAGGGAGGTAACATGTAGCGCAACATTCACTCAGAAGCGCGCCTCAATCTCCCTAGCATGACCCTACGATAGCGAAGGCTAGTTCGACTGGGAGAGTACCCGGGGGATGTGCAGCAACACAGTGTATGGTTTCTGCTGTTGCTCCAACTTCTTCGGTGACACATAGAGCTTATACACGTCTTTGACGAGAAAGGATGGGAAGAAGGCCAATTTCATTCCGTTTCCTCTTTATTCTTAGCATCTCTATTTCCACATTTATCAATCGACCGAACTGCCTGGTCTGGCACTTAAAGTGATATATAGCACGCTTCGGATTCTCCAAAGCCTTTCAAATGTTACGAGCTATAGATTCTCTGGTAATGGAAGCTGGGAGTTTGAAGCTACAGAAATATTAGCTCCGTGCAGAGTGCAGCCGCTAAAAGCTTTTAGTTTTAAACGGATGGATGCGTTTTCTCATCCCACGGTAGCAATCACGTGATGTGCTTTCCTGCAGCTCGCCTCTCTCTCTGTCTCCCGCCTTTTGCCTGCGATTCTCTCACAGTTATGAAGTTGTGCTGTTGCGGATATACAACATAAGAGTGAAGTTGCTCATGTGCTCGTCCTGCCCACTCTCACCATAGCACGCTATAGTGAGAGTGGGCACGATCCTCGGCAAGCGGCCGCGGTCATACTCTGCGCACTGACGCCGCCACCGCCAGCACCGGCGTCAATCATGTGCCTGCCGCCGTCAACGGCGGCACTCGGTGGCGCGCTCCGTTCGCAAAATTGTTGCAAATTCAAAGCAGCCAGGATCACCATATTGTAGTGTGGCTGGGTCAAGGATTTTGCAAACGAAGCGCGCCACCGAGTCCTGCCGTTGACGGCGGGTGCCGGTATCAACGCGCAAAGTGTGACCACGGCCTTATTGCGTACGGATCGTACGCTACAAGCCGAAAATAGCACGCTCAAAGGAATCGTCCACGGAAAAAAGGGTTCTTGTGTTACCCATGTGTTTATGTTGTATTTGCCTAATGTGGGCCTCATGCCAAATTTCTTGCGAAAAAATGTGAATCAGGCTGAGATGCAGCACTACAACGTAGTGCTGCATCTCAGCCTCCGAGTGAAGGCCTCGTCCCGTCGTCCGCCGTGGTCGAAGGCGCATTGTAGGGAAAGAAAGTTACATAAACAGTCCCACTATCCGTTTTCAATGGCGGCAAACGACGAGACGAGGCTTTTACTCGGAGGCCACGCCCACACGGACGTACTTTATGGTGCTGTATCTTGGCCACATTCACATTTTTCCCGTGAAATTTGCATGAGGCAAATACAACATACATATGCGTAACACAAAAACTCATTTTTCCGTGAACGATTCCTTTAAGTGAGAGCGACGTTGATGATGACGTTTGCGATCGCATGATCGTGCGGACAGGGTACACCGGGTGTCGAGGGGTATTTCGCAGCGAACTCGTATGAGGAATGTGAAATGAATATCTTTTTGCTCTAAGTAAGAATACATAGCAATAAAACACATTGCAACTATACAGTAGAATACATAGCAATAAAACATAAAAATAATACATAGCAGTAAAACACATTGCAACTATGCAACAGTCACTGGTAGGGTAGAGGTCAAAAAAAGCTGGTCGTATTTGGTGCCAGGCCAGTAGAGGAGAGGGTTCGTACTGAAGCGACTATTTTTCTAGACACTTGCGTGCGGATAACAGCTATGCAAAGTATAATGGCAGTCTAAAAGGGCTAGGGACAGATGGAATTTAGGGTTTCAATCGATTTTCTAAACTGGTTTTTGCTGAATTACTGATTAAGATAGCCAACCCTCTATTGTCGCTAACCGTGCCTTCAAGGCCACAGACCTTACCTATGATTGCTCGGCCTGCACAAGCTTAAATGACAGAACGATCCCTTAAAGGTGAGATTATGTTGAGTTGATTCTCGAGGCCTCACCGAAGTCTATTTTTCAAGAAGGAATATTAAGGGAGCCAGGGAGGAGATGAATGATGAATCAAATTTTTTGGCCCTTCAGAGAGGTTTCGAAGCTCCAGTCGCTTGACCTGCCCTTACATAAGTCCTTGTACAGAACAATCTCAAATTTCTGGGCAATACAACTTGGAAATCAGAACTGAGGAAGACTGTTGAAACATTGCATACTTCTGTAGCTGGAACAGGCGCACGCGTTGCATATGGTGGGCATAGTTTGCGCCATAAGGATAAGTGTAAACTTTCCAACAACGTATCATTTGAAGCATTGCGGTGTTAGTGAAAGAACACAGACTTGAAGCCGCTGCGATCTAGAAAAAATTATATTTGAAAAGCTGAGAAAATTAATGAACCCTGAAAATTCATGAATTCATTTCGTCAGAGCAGCATGAAGATTTATGTGATAACGATTCCCAATACGGAGGGCAATTGGTTTCGAATAGAGCTAGCCTTATGGTAGGGATGGAGCTTATCCACATGAAGACGAGACTTATTGGGTTGGTGCATAAGTTTTGCGACATTTCCAAAACTCCTTGTGGTTTTGTTGCTTCCGAACTTTGTCAAGTTTCAATTGCCATAACGAGTTGGAGCATCGTTCGTTCATTTTCGTAAAATGTATACAAGTTCGTCTTTTACATTGGTTCAAATTCATAACCCCATATTAGGACCCATAATTTACAACAAGTATTTACTAGCTTGAAATTCATGTGCTATTAGGTACGCTGCACTCAGTAATGATGCCATCTACCATTTTACAGCTTCCCGCTGTTGCATCGGTTTTGGGTCGGGAGACGCGAATCTTATTGGAACCCACCCCCAGGTGGTTGACGTTCCTGTACAAGATGATATCCTTGGATGAATGAGAGCGATTGCGAAGGTCACCATCCGAAGTGCTATAAATAGGAGTAGCACTCACTCTACCCATACGACAGTTGTCAGAGTTGTCAGAAGTGTGCGGAGTTATGGGCAAAGCTTCGGTGTCGGACGGGACTCGAACCCTCACTTCATGTTTTCTGGGCATATGTGCTAATCCATTACACTACCGACATCACATTCACCTTAACTCAGCTTCTGAATGCTTCAAAAATACTAAAAATTTGTCAGAGTATCAAATGACCATGGCTTAGAGAAACTGTGGGCAGTTGGGACTCTATCAAGCAGTCAGATAAGGCAGCAGTGTGAGTGGCTGGAAAACTTTGTGATGCTGTTCTTCATTGACAAGTGTCTACAAGACCTTGTGATCATTAAAATGCTGGTTACTCTCTGCTAACCATGAAGAGGTGCACTACTGGCAGATTAGTGGGAAATCACCTCTATATGTCGCAGTAGCTGGATTTTAATTCAGATCTATTCGCTTTGGATTATCTCACGAATGCCACAATCAGAGCTGTACCAGCTGATAGTACTGTAACGATTACTGTTCGCGTCACACATCTTTAGAGATTAGCTTACACTTGCTTTCATCATTTTCCGAAAACCAGCTAATGTGTCTTCCAACATGGCCACGTATTCTAGCATTCTGCAAAGATAAGTTTGGTTAGAAGTAGCTAAGCCAAAGTTCTGCTTAATTATACATATTCTCTTATACTAGGGTTTTCAAATACTACTTAACCTGGGCCCTGAGCGTTACAAAGGAAGTAACAAGCTGCACCCGAATGGTGTATCCATGCGTTGCTCGAATCGTAGCTTGTGCGCCTTTGGACAGAGGGTGATGAGCAGGTACCCAGTCGTTGGAGGTAAGATGTAGAAGGCATGAATGTTTACATTTCCTGTACATAACGTAAAGCCTTAAGGTAGTAAAGTCTTGGAAAAAAGGCGCATGTTTGCAAGACTCCACCACCTGCAGGTTTGTCACAGTGCAAATTACCTTTAGTTAGCGAGTTTAAAGAATACAGACTTTATAAACGCGTCCATATATCCGAACCACCTTGTTTACGTCTTTCAAAAAATTGGCTGTTGTTCATGCTATCATTAATTTTCGAGTACCTCCACAATTTTGAAGTGAATACAAGTGCACGGCTGAATTTCGATATTCCCTCCACCTCCAGAAACTTCATTTCCTCTAATATTTCCTTCAAAACACGTCAGCGGCCTCGGTTTGTTAGATAACTGAGATCGAGGCGTGGCACGTTCCTCGGTGATCGAGTTGCTGACATCACCAAAATGGGCGTAGGAAGTCCCCCATTATTTGTAATTGCGGTGTTTATAAACAAGTTAACGGCAGCAGATAGACAGCTGGAGATGTTTTCGCATTAAAGCAATGACAAAACAAGCTGTTGAAGTCAATGGGCCGCGAGCGGTGCTTGCAATGGGATAGGGATCCAGTGGTAAATGTGTAGTAGAGTAATAGTGTTGAGGGAAAAGCCAATAGCTCACTGGTATCTAACGACTTTACATTGCACAAACAAACTCTGCGGCATACTATGGTTAAAAGAAGTGCTGTTAAAATAGATATTCTTCACTATAAGAATAGATGAATGTTAGCAGCATGTTAATTCTCTTGCCTTATTGAACTCATCGCGAGTCTTCGAGGAAAGCTCGATAATCCCACAACTGTAAGATGAGCTACTTTCCGAAGTCAACTGGATCCTTGAAATAAACCGGTCAGCAGCGATTTGGACCATTCTACATAACCTCGCTGTTGAGAAGACTGTCCTTATATAAGTCATCAGTGACTGTATTTCATAGGAAATATTCTCGCCCAGTTTATTTCAGATGAATAAACTAGATCAGAAATGCCTCGAGCGATTTATGAGCAAAAGTTGAAATTCTCGTGCCAACTCCTCAGCCCTGACTTCGAAATATCAGTATGGCTTCAATACATAACCTAACTAATTAACAGCTAGAAGCATAAGGCAATGGCACTGTACAATTCAGTGTTGTCAGGATGCTCAGCGCATTCTAGTTCCATTCAAAATCTTAGTGGCAGGTGAATGCAATTTGGCCCAAACAATGCCTTGGGTGGGGGGGGGGCCAAGGCAGCTGATGTGCGAGCATGCGCTTTTATCTTTCCATACGATCCTGGTACCAATTCATCCACTGTAGAAGGGTGCAAGGTTTGATTGACCAGACGCGAGAATTGATGCCCACATTATGAGAGTGGTGGTGCGCGCCACTCGTCGTTGGGAGACCGGCCTTTGGCACGATTTGCGCAGCGAACCGCGTGGCGCCTCGTCCCATCGCGGCGTCTTTGACTGAGGCGCGAACTAGCAGTCGTGCTGATTTAGATCAATACACTCATGGGTTTCGTCGAGGAAAGTGCTTTCTTCTTCTATGTCCCCCCTTATCCCCCATTTTATGAGTTCAAATGTTCGAGTGTTTTCTCATTCGTGCAGCGGATAAAAACATAATCATAAGCTAGACAAAAATGTTCCTACTTGTCCCATTTGACAGATACCATGCCGATGAGGTCTGAGTGTGGCGAGGCTGTTAGCTCTAAACAACTGATCTTTATTCAGAGTGCTAAGGAGTGAGGCTGGCCTGTTATATTTCGGTCAAAGCCAGGTTCCCACTCATTTTCTATAAAGATGGGAGAGTTAGCTCGTGCATTCAAAATGTCCTCTCATCGAGGAGACTGGCCAAATGAGCTGATTATGAAATACACAGTCTAAAATTTGAAGAAAAGGTCAAGCAGACGGCAACGATTGATCTATAAAATGAGCCATGTATTCTACTCTAAGTATAGTAGCCATTCTTATGCGTTTTGCCTATGCAGTGATTTGAAGAACTCCACCTACAGTAGCGCTCAAAAGTCTTCGGCGAAATGGTCTTTCACTAGGGTTTTTCACTTGTAACTTTTTTGCAACTGCCCCGATCTAAGAGAAATTTTAGTATGTTGTACTTGGAGACACTGCATACTTGATATACTATTTTGGCGCTCAACCGTGGGCACCACATATTAAGATTTTGTCAAATTTGGTCAAGTAGAAAAAAAGTTATGGCAAAAAAATTCAGTTGCCCTGGCCCAGTACTAAGACAATACCCGAACAATTTAGAATGCAGAATGATGTGAGGCTCGTTCGTCTCGATTGGCTACACAGCCGGCATTTGACCTCCAGCCCACGTGAGTGGGAGTGACGCCAGTTTTAACCAAACCACCCCCGCTTCCAAAGGTCCACCGTGAGAAAATATATCGTCCTTACACATGCACAGTTCTTGTTTTCTATAAGTCGGCTCTCTCAAAGTCTAGTCCAGATAGCACACCGTGGAGACACGAAAAAAAGTGCAGCCTGACTAATTTTTCAAGAATCTACTGTTCCAAGAAGATAGCCATCAGATTATCGCGAAATGTGTTTTTACTCGAAGATTATCAGCATTGTTTTCGTGATCTAATTAAGTGGAGTTCTGGGAACAAGCATTCAGAATAGTCAAAATGAAGAGACTCATTTGATTCCATCCCAGGCCCTCAGAGCGCAGTAGCTATGGACTTCGGGAACCAAATTGACCAATTTGTGGGATCGTGTTACTTTCGGTAAGTCAAACGAACACAGAGTCACAACCGCCGAACCAACGGCAAGCCATTCGGAGAGGAAGTCGGGTGATACTTTTGCTGGATCACCCTCAAAACACAGCAATACTTTCACCTGATGCTGACTCCCGAATCCAGCTAACTCAGAGATCTAAAGCCTGCATGTGTGACAGGGGAGTGAAATCGTCACTTCAGAAAGAAACAAAAGAGCAAACATCAAGTCTCAGAAACCGGTTGGATTGAAAAAAGCTTTTTTGAAAAAAAAAAACTGTTGAAAACCGTAAAGGTGGCACGCGCTTTGTTTTGCGAAGTGGACGATTTTCCTACGAAGTTGATTTAGGCATACCTGAGCAGAGGCGAGCTGAGAGAGTGTGGAGAAGGAAAATCCGGAAGAGTCATAACGTGTGAGCTAATCAGGAACGTTTGCAGAACACCTAGTGGTCCCATGTGGTGCGTGCGACAGGACACTTCAATTGGGTCAGGAAGTGCGAGAAGGCGCTGGCCGGCCATTCAGAGCGCGGTCAGTTTGTAACCAAACCAAAAAGATCACTGCAGAAAGTGACTATGTCGCGTGACCCAATCCGAGCGTCATGTCGCACATCCGTGTTGAGCGTCCTCGACGAGTACGTACTTCCAGAAGACTTAAAATATAAATCGCAGCAAACAAATCTCCGCCTATTTTCCTATAATGCTCGGAAATTATACGAAGAAGTGTAAAAGCATGGTAATTTAAAGGAATCGTCCGGAAAAATGAGTTTTATGTTACCCATATACTTATGTTGTATTTGCCTAATGTGAACCGTATGCAAAGTTTAACGCGAAGGAATAAGGATCCATCTAGGATATAGCACCACAAATTCTTGGCCGGGTGGGCGGGCCCTTCGAGCAGGTGCCCACCTCGCCGTCCGCCGCGGTCGGAGACGCATTGTAGGAACAGAAAATTACGCGAACAGTCCCAGTCTTCGTTTCCAATCGCGACGGACTACGGGACGAGGCTTTTGATCGGAGGCCCCGCCCATCCGGCCGAAACTTGGGGAGCTGTATCTCAGCCGGGTTCACATTTTTCACGTGAAACTTTGCATGCGTCCCTTATTAGGCAAAAACAACATAAATATAAGGGTCACGAAAAAACTAATTTTTCCTTGGGCGATTCCTTTAACGATGTTTGAAAACCATGAATTATATGGTGACGACCAACATCAAAACGAATATATTGTTGAATTAGTGATTAAAAAAAGTGGCTAAGCTGTAATCAATCACATTACAAAAACAAACATTCGGTTGCTTTCATTCCCTGTTAATCCGATTTTATAATCATCTAACATGTGGCTTGTTAGAAAATTCTTGTCAGACACTGTCACTGAAGTAACAACATCCTTTGTTCATATTGTCCAAGATCTCATATCTAATGCACGGACAAGCAAGATAGGAATGCACAATAGCACCTTTGTCTCATAAGGAACCCTGCATAAAAGAACAGGACGAGACTGCAGAGAAATTGAAAGATCGGGAAAGAGGGGTAGGTGGGTCACGGTCCACCCGACGGCTCGTGAATCAGCTTAGCCGTCTACCAAGAGGCAAGCATGGATCGAGAAATCCTCAGGAGTCGTATTTTGGGAACTTCTTTCAACATTGATTTGAAACCTTACTGAGGGACACTTCGAGGACCAGGTAGCGTCGTAAGCGTCGACCGGAAGTAGCCAAAAATTCTCCTTGACACCAGAGCTGATCCTGCGCCCGCCTCTTCCTCTCGGATTGACGTGAAAAGTGTTTTTTGGCTTCTGCACGTTTTTTACAGAGGTAAGAGGGGCTGTTATGCATGCAGAATTCTAACAACGGAGAACATGACCTGAAGTAAAATGCGTCCTCGACGCATGTCTCACTACCTGACTCATATCGAGAATTTCAGCTGGGCTGACATACTGACCATGGATATCTTTCGTTGACTTCGGCAGGAGCATTGTAGCGCTCAAAAACCCTTGCAAATGCCCTGAAATCCTGAATGGGTGACCAATAGGCGCGTGGCTGACAAATGCTCAGGATAATATCCTTCATATGAAAAAAAAAGAGAGTGCAGGAAGGACGAGATGGCCCAGCTGTCTCGCCAAAATTGGGCTTCTTCACTGGCACTTTGGTTCATCCAACGAACCAGGGAATGAATCTTTCTAGGTTTGCTCATTAGTCCAAATTTAGATGGATCTTCTTCGTGAGTAGGCTATTCATGTGTCGCGTTTCCTCGTGTGCAGACTAGCCTACAGTAAGTAGTGAACGGTACTGATTCACACCACTACCCAGCTGAATCACGAACGCTCAGCCGTTGCTAAATCGCCATAGTACATGGTAATCAGTGATACAACTGAGCGGATGAAAAAGGTCTATCTTTTAACGTTCAACCGAGAAAAAAAAATAGATATTGAAAGCTCAAATTCGTTAGAGATGAGCTATCTTGCTTTAATACTGAAAAAAGGTTCCATAGCAACGAGTTATGAAGTTAGCTGTGTCACGCATAAATTGGAATTATGCTACTACACTAGAAAAAGAAGTGCTTTCGGGTACACGCATGTAGAATCACGCATAGTTTGGAATTATGTAATTACACAAGAAAAAAGGTGCTCCCGGGTACCCACTGCTCTTCTTTGGGTGCATGCTGGGACACACGAATTTTGACCTCGGGCTGAGGTCGAGTCACCGCGCGCGGCGACGCTTCGCGAATAGTCCGAGTGGTGGCGTGTCTTTCGCCGTCTGGGCATTCCCAGATATGCGTAAACCTTTTTAGGGGAGGAGCTTTGGCAGCGCGTTTTCATCTGTCTTTACCTGATTGCAATCCGCCGCGCGCGGATGGACGTCGCCACAGCGTGACCAAGTGACACACTGACCGTGTGTCCCAACCGTCACCCATATAAACCGCTTGCTTAAGGTGTGGGTTTATTTGTCGGTATGTACAGTAGCGCTCAAAAGTCTTCGGCGCAATGGCCTTTCACATGGGTTTTTCACTTGTAACTTTTTTGCGACTGGACCAATCTAAGTGAAATTTTAGTATGTTGTACTTGGAGACTCTGCGTACTTAATGTACTATTTTGGCGCTCAACGATGCAGGTTACGTGGTTATATGGAATTTTTTGTTTTTGGAGTGCCATCGCTATGCCGTCCCGCTGTGCCGCTGTCATCAAAAGTCGTGGTTTTTCTACTAAATATTTATGTTCTCTAAGGCTTGCTCGTTTTGTTTTTGTGAAAAAAGCCGTTTTTCTTGACCAAGCCTTTTACTTTTTCTCGGTGGTCTTGTAGTAAATCCTTATAAAAAACCATTAAAAGTGTCAAGCGGCACTCAAGTAGAAGGAAATGTTGGCAGTAGGTTCAGGCATCACATATCAAAATTTTGTCAGATTTGGTCAAGTAGAAAAAAGTTATGACAAAAAAGTTTTGGCCGAAGACTTTTGAGCGCTACTGTATGTCTGCCTTTCCGTAGGTGAGTGATTTTGGTAAAGGATGGTAGGACAAATCGACCGTTCAGTGTAAGAAAAAAAAGCGATAGGTGTTTGACTATCAATTTAGGACCATATTATCGTTGCGCTATTACTTGCTCCTATATAGACATCTACTCATTACGCTCGTAGCCATTCTGCAGTATGGCCACACTTGGGGCCAGCGGAGTAGGATGCTGTGAAGGCTCGAAGGTTGGTAGTGGAACAATATGGTCAAGGTATAGCAGGTAACGTTGCGGGAAACTGAGTAAGTGGAAAACAAAGCGGCTAGGAACCATTCAGATTTCGTGGTTGAAGCCGAGATAATATTAGGTCTATGCAGAATAAATGGCCAAAACGGACTACTTTTTTCAAAACGCCATAACTTCGCTCAGACACAACTTTATTTGTCGAAATAAAAACCATTCGAATCTACACAACCTTGCCAACGATCTGGTAAAGAAAATATGCCATCATGATCAAATTCAGGATTGCGAAAATTAATGAAGTCAACAATGGCATTTTCAACATGCATCGTTTCAGCGAACTCCTTCTGACCCAGGTTTGCATCGAGAACCGGGAAAAAGTGGTTATTCGTCAGAGATAGGTCTGAGGAATAAGGGGGGTGAGGGAGAGTCTCGATCAGTTTCTGCCGGGTGACTTGCGAACTGTGGGGTTTTGCGTTGTTTTGCGCACCCAGTGAAAAAAATGATGCAGTTAGGCATCGAGCCTCTCCGTCACCCCCCTTATTCCCCAGACCTATCCCTGACGGATTACCACTTTTTCCGAGTTCCCGATGCAAACCTACGGCAGAAAAATTATGCACGGTAAAAATGCCATTCTTGACTTTATTGATTCTCGCAATCCAGAATTTGATCGTGTTACATATGACAGTCATGCGCTGCGCGAATTATCAGCGCTATGTATCCTTTTCTCCTTGAGATCCCGCGATTATTAAAATAAACACTTGTGTGTCCGATCTTGAATACTTAAAGTTTTTCTCCTCAACGGTAAAGAGGCAATGAACTAACAAAAACAAACTATTAAGAAATGAACTAACAAGCAATGAAATAAAAGATGAATGGTCACAGTCTCGTACCAGCTCCATAGGGACGGCGATCACAGAACTGATTGGGAAGGCGCATCAGGACATGGTAAACTGTTCTAGAGCGGGTTCTTCATCCTACAGAGGCTTATACGTGAAAACAAAAACCAGTGTCAAATTTGCCAGTGTCCAAGTTCGACTCTCCATAAATCTTGGCATGGTATTTTCTGCTATCGAACATGCTGTGGATGCTATCGAACAAAGTATTATAGAAAACCAAGCAGCAAGAATATTTTGGTTCATTTCCGGTCGGCGCATCCCTCAAAAACCAAATGGGCAGTGGTCAGAAACATGTTCAGTACAGCAAAAAGCACGTCTTCGGGTACACAGGAGAAAGCAGAATCCTTGGAACTTGCGGGAAAAATAACCCTTTCCAATGGCTATCCTCTCGAAAATGAAGCTCTGTCTGGACCACCCAGGATTAAACACAATAAGCCCGTGAGTGAGGAAACCGAGAAAGTGCCGTTCTGTATCCCCTTTGTGACCGATGCCATCAGCTCGGCCGTGAGGAACGCTCTGCGCAGATGTGGTCTGGACGATGCAGTACGGGTGGTCGAGATTCCCCCCACATCCCTGAAGCAGCAGTTGGTTCACAATCGGATGTATGACCGCGCGTGCTGTACCCCTGACTGTGTGGTCTGTCCGAATGGACGGGTAGGGGACTGCAATGAATCAGGTGTGATCTACCTGATCTCTTGTAAGCTTTGTGGAAACGAGTACATTGGCGAGACCGGACGACCTCTGTGCTCTAGGGTCAAGGAGCACCTCGATGGCTTAAGAAGATCCAAGCCCGAGACCCTCCTGGGTGCTCACCGGCTACAGTGTCATGAAGACGTGGAGTTTGAAGTGGCTGTCAGTATTCTGTCACGGGAATCGCGGACCCCAACGCGCAAAACTTTAGAAGCGTTTTGGATTAGCGTCCAAAACCCTAAAGTGAATAGGAAAGAGGAATGCCTAGCCATAAGATACGAACTTGCCCCGTTTCTCACCTTGTGTGGGCTGAAAACGCCATCGGCTTCAGGCCGTTGGGTTGGGTCATCTAAGCCACCCACTGAATCAGAATAACGGTGGTCTCAACGACGGCCAGCTGTGCTTTTAGGTGAGTTCGTCAGTAATTGTGGTTTGCGACTCCTATCCTAATTCTTCTAGTAAATGTGGAACTGTTTTGTAAGTCTGAAAGTATTGGGGGATATCGCAATTATCTTTGACTTTCCAGGCTCTGACGAAGGCGACGAGGCCGAAACGTTAGCCGAATAAAGTTAGTCAATACCTTGGTGATGGCTGCAAGAACCGAACACTTATTAAGTGTCAAATTTAGTTATTTGGTTTTGGGAGTTCGTAAGAATAGTTGCTGGTTCGATAATTTTTGCAAATTTCTAATTTTCGTCCTTATCTGGGTCATGTATGACCGCACGTACAACCCGCGTGCGAAATTCTTTTTTAGTTTTCATGAGTCCCCGATTTTTAGTCTTTGTATATTCAACGACTGATCAGTTTGGGCATTTTCCCGCAAAGCACATGTGATATTCATATTCATCTACTCCAGGAACAAGTTTCCACCTTAATCAAGACTTCGACTCAAGTCGGGATATTCGACGACCACCAGTACGGCTACCATAGTCCAAAATACTCGATAAAAGGGGTCGCTAGCCACTGTCAGGAAATTTGTGCTTGTTTGTGCCATTGCATGGTGCTGCTGCGTGCAGCTCGCGTGGAAGGTGTCCATCGCGCGCATCCTCCTTCGAATTTCATCGAAGCTGTTAATTGTTCGTTTGTACAAATAGTGAGTGATTATGTACCAATGTTCATTCATCGCACGGTTACGAAGTTGGGTCAAAATCTCATTTTGGATCGTAGTATGCTTCCAAAGCTGATTAGGTCTCATGAGTAGAAAAATCGCACAAGTTTTGCACGGAAACGCCTGGGTGGTGTGGAGGGTGGAGGTGGAGGTGGGAACGGAACATTCCAGTGCACGTGGGCGGAGCATAGCTTGGTCATGTGTGGTCTTTACTTCTTGTCCCATGCCCTACCCATCCTGAACTTGTCCCTAGCTCCACAGGTTATTTTTAATGTAATGTCCAAGCTCCGCCCCACTGCAAATGCTCTGCTCATTGTACCCAGAATTCTTTCGTGACCTCCACAAACTCATACCTGACCTAAATTCGTCTTCACCTCATGTTTGTGACACATTCGAACCCAATTAACAATTTTCGGTCTGAAAACAAAACATCCTACTGCACGCTCCGCCCACCGTGTGCCGAGCTTAACTCGGTCCATGTGTGCTCTTCACTTGTTGTCCCATGCCCTACCCATACCACACTTATCCCCATCTCCACAGGTTGCTCTTCGTGTAAAACCTAATTTCGTGACAGACGCACGGATGGATGTACAGACAGGCAAAGCTTGCGTTTTATATATAGTAGGGATATATTGAATAAGCATGAAGAAATAAACAAGCACATCGTAATTAAGTGCAAAATTGGCTGTGAGAACCCCTGCCGCATATCGATACAATGAAGATACGGCTGACTTTAACGTGCAATCCAAGGCGGTACGGGTACAATGCTCACATTGCTTTAGGTTTCCCCTCGTACAGCCGATCTTTCGTGCTTCCTTTCATTCTAGTTACTCGGCCATTCTGAATTAAAGCCCACTTTGCCACGACATTCCTCAGTTTATTTTGAAAACTCACTTACTGCACTTCACCAAAGCACACTCAAAACTTAGCTTGGAGGATCATTTTTTCCGTCTCTCCATCGAAATTGCTTTCAGCTGCTTTAATCGAACATACAAAGGTCTAAGTATTAGGTTGTCCCAAAAGTCTTGTAGGATTTTTCCTAAAAAAACTCTTGCTTACTTCGAAGCAGGTCTAGGCGGTTCAGGGATATGGTAGAAGGTTCTCTAAGCTTTCTAACAAAGTATATATTGACCCATCGGATTCCGTGGAGAGAGCTACAGCGCCCGTAAGTCGATACCCACCCAACACGCGATGCCAACTACTATGAGTGGTCTTACGGCACCAAAGCGAAGGAAGGTTGCGACTCTTCGACGCCTATTGGGCAAGGCTCATACCACGATGGAGTAATGAGCTACGAGACCGTGCGCCGCTGGTTCATTAGCTTCAGCAACGACGAGATTGTCATGGAAGACAAACCACTCTCAGACTGTGTAGCTCTGGGACGCAGAAGAAAATCTTTTTCAAGAGGTGCTGGTACAAGGCGAGACATCACCGCTGTCGTATACACCCGCCAACTCCAGTAGCTCACCATCACTGTTCGAGAAAAGCGCCGGAAAAGGTCCGCGGTCACCCTACTTCATGACAACGCCAGCTCCCAAATCGCGATGTGTACTCAGGCCAAGCTACACGAGCTCGGCTGGGATGTCCTGCTCCACCCGCCATATTTTCCAGAGATTGCCCCTTCTAGCTATCACCTTTCCCATCCTCTGATATTCTTCCTGGCCAAGAGAAAATTCGTGATCATGACTTGCTTGCAAAGGAGATCGCTGACTTCATTGACTCTCATAACCCAGAGTTCTTGGAGGAGGGAATCAACGATCGGCCTATGAGGTGGCAGAGTGCTGTCTAACAATGGTGGTTACGTTGTTGCTTAATTGTTGTTTGTTGAAAAAAAATAATAAAAAGTGATGATCGAAAAAAATCCCACATGACTTTTGGAAGAACCTAATATAATACGTGAAAAACATTTCTCTGGTACTTGCCATCTCATTTCATCTTGCCTAGGCATTCTCTCAGGACTGTCCCGAATGAATCCCATTATTCAATTATTCAATATTACATACTCTTAGGTTACTTAGGCGACCCATCCTTCAGCACGGTGATTGGCCTTGCGCGGGTCCCAACTTCTGTTCCACATTAAACGGTCCTTCGCAATCGTCGTCCAGTGCACGACAGTTCTTAACGAAACGGGATCTCGAACGTTATTCCGGAAAGCAAGCGAATCGGACCATCTCGTGGGGGGCGACCAGGTGGACGTTTACGGTGACGAGGATACCACAACACAGTTGCTGTACTCCATCGGTAATCGTTTCGCCTCATCAGATGTCCGGCAAACCTGTGCTTCGCCTCGTCGCAGTGTTGAACCACATCTTGTACTTTTGATATTATTCAATATTATGATCTCATATCGTTCTATGTATATGTTAATATCTAGAAACTACGTTTGGTATGCGCCGCACATTGTCTTGGACTCACAATGGTATAGTTGATTGAGAGCACGTGATACCGCTGCATTCTCAGTGATTTCGTTTCGTTTCAGTTTTTCATAGGTGTTTAATTTGAAACTGATGACATAAAGAACTATTCTCTGAAGTTAACACTGGCGACGCACTCACGAGATTTTCAGTAAAAGCTGATTCTGATGAGCTGATATATGCGCATGATGATGCATGATCTGTGCTTGATTGTTGTCTGAATGTCAGAAAAAGGCAGTGTTGTTCCACGGAGCACAAGGAAAGATACGCGCAGTTCACATTTCTTTGCGGAATTCCTCGTTGTCAGTCGCGGCAGAAACTTCGGCCACATTGCGATCTCTACACGCAAATCAAGTTGCTATTATTAGGTTCCGGAATATGCAGTTTTTGCGACATCGAAAGGATCTCCTCAAAAATTCCTCAATCCATATTCCTCTCGAAATCACTCTAATGGATACAATACGTAAAAAGAAACATGGAAAGAACCGGGGAAATTCCTTTGTTGTAATCCAGAATTTGAAATGAAAAACAGCAGCTCGCTTAAATTCCCTCTTAGCAACATTCGAACATACGCCGGCGAAAAGAGAGCAGTCTATGCTTTTGCGCACAATATGTATTGATTTGCTTCCCACTCTGTGTCCCTGACCAGGTGACCGCCGCCTGGTAGCGCCTAGAACCCTCGTAAGGCTCGTCTCTGCCGCCTTACCCCGTCGAACGTCACTTTTAAGAGCTCTATCCCAGTCGAATTCTTGCTTTTTGAGTGAAGCTTTGCATGCGAAGTTCTGCTTCTGTCTTAGTAAACAAATACAACATGAATATATGGGGAACAAAAAAATTTGATTTTCTTTTAACTTCGAGGTGAAACTTCTTTTAATATACTTTTTATCATACCTTAAAGAACATATTGAAACAACATAGAACATTGCTATTTGTGATCGTTCGCCACCGTTAAGAAAATGCTCTAGATTCCGCGCTCAAAATCAGGGAACATGGAGTCAAAAAATGTATGCAGTTCCTGTTTCAAGTCGTTTTTATAATTGAACTTTTTACTGACGAAACAGTCATTTCGGCCATCTCGTGAAATCTTCATATTTATGGCAAGCGTAGAAATTCGGGAAATTCGACTGAATTGTTTAATAGCGCTGGATCCCTTCATATATGCCTGCCCTCTTGGAGGCCTAACATCCTTCATATGTTAACACGAGAAATTCCGTAATGTCACAAAAATTATTCAACAACGTGAAATTAAAATCTAAGCAGTTTTGCCAGATTCGGAAAAATGCTCATCGAAGAGCATTTTCCCATTGTGGAGCATGTAAATTAAGGTTACAAGTGGATACTACAAACACAACAATGCACGCTAGCAACAATTTACCCAAAGCATCAAAGACTGGGCGATTTTGCTATGAACTCTCAATGAACAAACCGAGGAAAGTATCCTGTGTGATCTTTGAGCTTAGCGGTTGGAGCAATTACTTACATGCTGAGCAGTTCAATTACTGCAATAGTTCTAAGTTCGAGCACATGTTTTGAGCTCAGAATTCGTTAAGCGCACCTAAAGAAGGTGCCCGTGAGATGCATAGTTTTGATTCGCTGTCCAGTAGCCCCTTTCCCAGTTGTACACAGCTTACAGCAGTTGATTCCTTTTTTAACTACTGTATCTCATGTCATCTTAGTCATTTCTGAACCTTCCCAATGATTTTCATGAGTAATTGCGCGCTGCAAACTATATGAGCTCGCGTGTTCAGAGGTACATAGTTACCAAAAGTTGCAAAGATAGGGATAAAAATAAACCAGATTTTACGTTACAAAGCAGTAAAAAGAAGCGCAATTTCATTCACCAAATAGTCTGCACACAGAAATTTCTTTCAGTTATTTACCAACGTAGTGGGCATACTAAAGGAGTGGCGCCGATTATCGTCCGGTCACCTTGATTTCAATGATAAGAGCCTCCCAAGACAGCACGAAGGTGTAGTAGACGTAGCGTGATGACGATTCTTCGAGGAAACCACTCCCGCAATACGACCCTGCTCTACTAGTTCAGAACATGTATCCCTCGTCTATGCTCTCTCATCCTATGCTCGACCTTGTAGAAGCGTTTTTTTTTTTGCAATATCGACCATCCCTCCTCGTGGGTGAAGTTCTGGTAAAACTCATACGTGGAATTTTTTGACTGGGAGGGGTAAAAATAGTGGAAGTGCATCTGCGCAGTTTTCTTCTCAAGTTCATTGGCACATCTCAAAGAAATTCAAAAGCATCTTCAGTAATGAAGCCTGAGGACCCTTGTACCGTCAAAAAAGGCTGAGGGGGTGGACCCTCAAGACAGAAACGAAAGCAGCAAAAGCTGACGTCAACCTTACACTGCTATGTACCTCTTTGTCACAACATCCCCAAAAAATCGTCAACTAATCGCTTTATCTTAGAATCATACAAAATCAAAAATAAATTGTTCACTACAATCTTATTGTTTATAGTTGAATATTCAAAAAACCAACACAACCATTTCATTCCATACATTTCTCTACTCTACGCCTTGGTGCAGCAATTTCACTTTTATTTATCATCAGCCTTCGTCTTAAATATATTAGGTTGGCAACTAAGTAATTGCGGATTTTCAAATACTGCTTTTTCCCTCAAAACTGCTTTCCACGAAATTTCTTCTGTACATATATATGTAGTACAAGTCCACACGCATCTATAGGCATTGTTGTCTTCCACCTACCGGATAACCCTTTTCGGCAAGATAAAAATATCAAGAGTCACCTCATTTTCAATTTCAATTTTTTTTTCTTTGAATGACGTTAGACAGGGAAAGGGAAAGGTGATAATCCGATGGAGAAAGATCAGAACTATAAGGCAGCAATTTTTATCCAAGCTCGAGAATTTTTTGGAAAAAAATTTTAAAATTTTTTTACCACTATTGAAAAAATGACTCGCCAAAAATTCTCGAGCTTGGATAAAAATTGCTGCCCCATCCACCTTATAGCCTTGATCTTGCTCCATCAGATTATCACCTTTTCCTTTCCCTGTCTAACGCCATTCAAAGAAAAATCTTTTTATAATTTTTGTATTGGAAATGAGGTTGACCGTTGATATGTTTAATTTGCCGAATAGGGTTATCCGGGAGATGGAAGACAATAATACCTATAGATGCGTGTGGAATTATACTATACATGTGTATGTACAGAAGAGATTGCTGGAAAGCAGTTTGGAGGGAAAAAGCGGTATTTAAAAATCCGCATTTACTTAGTTGCCAACCTAATATAATGGGCTGGTGCATGATTGATGTATCTTTTTTCAACAATTTTATTTAGCAGAACAATGATGAAAATGAGCAAAAATATGTTCAAATAATGGTTTGGGAGCATTTTCAACGTCGCATTCAGGGACTGCTTCTCATTCCGTGGTCGTCAAAACGTCAATGTCACCTACGAAAAAATGCAGCATTAAATAAGCACCAACCTAATAGATCCATTTCTTTCCAGCTGACTGTTCTCAAGCTTCCACGGGATCTTGCCATCACCTGCGCCTGTTCATGGGCATGACAACTCGATAAATGGTGGGTCAAGCTTCAGTACAATACTACTCACGTTTCTTGATTAATCGACACTTGGCGAAGGATTATTCGAAGGATTACGGTTGCATCGTCCAAAGCCCGTTCAAAAGGGATGAAATGGGAAAGAATTAGAAGCGTTATATTTGTCTCGATGAAACGAGGTAAAAAAAATTTATTGTAAGCTTCCATCGAGAGACTGGAGACTTACTTATCGAAATTCGACATTCTATACGTGCTTGACACCTTCAGGTGGGACTCCGATCCATCAGGCCTACATTCACATATTCGGTTGTATCCATGATCCAGATCCATTGATTTGAGGATTCTTGTTAATTTCTAACACACCTTATTAAGGAGCATGAGCATTTAGAAGGTAGTTCTGGTTCAGCACAACCCCTATAATACGCCCAGCAAAAAAGCTTTAACGTGCTCCAGAAAATACAAATACTGATTCAGCGCTGGAAGTGAAGAAGTCAAAGTATGCTTCTTTTATTGCAATCGAGATCCTACTATGACGTCAACTATGACGCATGATGCCCCATGAGGTTTGCTCATCCTGACACGGAGATCTACGCCTCTAAGGAAGCTCTGTGCTCATCCTGGTCATTTCCCACCTTCTTGTACTATGTTCGCAGATAAACGGCTGAAGATAAAATGGAGATGTCGATGACTCGAACGGATTTTGGTCCTTTTCTAAGCACATTCTGGTCTATGATCGCCTACTAGCGGATTAGGGTACACGTGGTGCCGAGGGGATTGGTTGCATCGGTTCACCTCGCTACTCCTCCATCGTAGGCGGGCAAGGGTGACGTGCATTCTTGAAAGCTCCATGAATTGTTGTGAAGAGATATGAGTTTTGCCTTTCTTTCCCTCCCGATTCAGGCTCATTCAGCCTCACTTTGATAACGCCTTCCATTAAAAATCCAAATATGATTTTCTCGTGTTTCTTTCGCCACTTGCCTTGTCTCAGATATGCCTGCTAATCCTCTTATTATCTTCTCTCGCTAGGCTATACCTAACAGGTAGGCCCTCGTCTCCCGACAAATCAAATATGTATTATGTCCACCTTGACGATTGTGATCTTTGTTATGCCATACGAGGTTTTTAAGTAAAACCTTTGTCTGTGGCCCAACGTTCCCAACGTTTCGTTTTCTACAGAAGCGTGAAGATGGCTCAAAGATTTTGTGAAGTATTCGAACAAGCGGTGAGCTTGCTGTCCTATTATCTGCTTCGCCTCGTTTTGGTAGATCCTGCAGTTTCTATACTTCCCTTTGCAGTAACAAGTTTGCAGAAGTTTGTCCACCGTGTCGTTCAATTCAATAGAACAATAAATAAATATTACTAGGTTGTTCGAAAGCCTTCCCGTAATGATATCGCGAACACTGGAGGAGGGGAGGCGCTTGCCCAAGTACTTTACAAATCGAGAGCTTCGAGCCATCTTCAGGCCTCTGAAGCAAACGAAACGGTCGAAACGTTGGGTCACGTATGGAGGTTCTACTTAGAAACCTCGTAAAGAAATAACAAAGATTACAATTATCAAGTAATGCTGAGTTTACAAGAAGGGCGAAGTTGTAAATTGCCCACCTTAAGCTTGTCCTGACAAAACTTTCACATTGGGCAAGATAAGTCGGGCGGCTATTCCTTCTCCCTCCCTCTTCCCAACTGAATTTTGCAAAGCATAATTCTTGCTGCCTTGAAAGTAGCCTGTCAATTTTTTTCCGAATCCTGAATGGTAAAGAGCGGACGTGCTCACCGACATAATGGAGGGCGCACTATTACTATGTCTATATTTAACGAGAATCTAGCCCACACATAGTATAGTAGAAATGGCCTAATCCGCTATCTACGTGAGTATGTCATAGCTTCTAATTAGCATCGCTCATAATCTCGATTAGCTTTGTTTGAAGAAATCGGGCACAAATCAGTGTATAGACGGAGGGTGCATATATACATACTCGTAGTACAATCATTTATGCATGATTTTGGATGATTTTTCATAATCCCGAAATGGTTTTCAATTCATCTAATTCGCGATTTTTCAAATTATAACAAAATTCTAGAATTTGTTGTCAAAGAGCTCAGTAGAGAAAGGCTTACAAATCTCATGGTATACGGCAATATTTTCGTGCCTGAATGTCCCTCCACCTACAAGCCACATCCACGTCACACCTCCACCTTCTCCACTGCTTTTTATGAAACGCATTACTGTAATATTACGCCGAACATACGTCAGCGAACCAGCATCGATAAATACTTCCACAGCTGGAACCACTCGGGCGTCCGATCATTCCTTTTTAAGACACCGGAAAGGCGCAATTTCAGTCTCCAGTACTCGCTTGTACTTCGGCTACTGCTCTCACGACACTTTGCCAAGATGCGAGTGCGAATTCATTCAATATTGTTTTTTGATCAGAAACCCCTATTTCTTACTCTTCTGCTTATTCTCCCCCTTACCATCCTATCGAATTCGCCCCACATCAAGTGACAATGGAATCGGCCTTCTGTGCTTCCATGCCAGAAGGCAACCCAGCCACTGAAACTTGCAGTTGTAGACGAAGCGCGCCAGGATCGCAATAGCGCCCTAAAAGAGCCTTTCAACGCACCGTTTGCCTCATGTTATCTTTTCTGAGCTCAATTGTTCGTCTACACAGAATGGCACTAAGCTTAAATGTTCGTCTACTCAGAATGGTATTTCCAAATGCGCTTTAGTTTCTGGATCCCCCTCCCCCCTCCCAGGCGCCTCTAAGTCCATCTTTATTGCCACATACTAGTACACCCACTTTCAGTTCTGAGAGGCTACCTAACTAGCGCACGTATGTCTTCGAATACTTCGGTAGGTATATTATGGCTGGCAGGGTTTTAGTAAGGTTATTGAAACCAAAATTTGGAAAATACCTAAGAAATAAGACCACTGCGTCACTCTCTGGTTCAAAGAGCGGATATGTTTTCATCCCGCTGCTTATATTGCGAATCTGTAATATGGAGCGGTGCTGATGCCCTCACACGCGGAAGGAGCGCATAAGTTCACAGGACACAGAGCTATAGCGCGTTCTTCGCCTCCAATTGCTTCCTGCACTATTCCTCAGAAGCCAGACAATTTTTTGCAATGCTTCCTTGGATACCTGAGCAGCCGCTTGTGATACTTCTCAAAGCGTGGTGTATTCAGGTGGTAGTGGCGGTAATGGGCGGAGGTGGTGTAGTGGTGGCGCGCACCCCACTTTCATGAGCTGGGATCAAATCCCGCATCATCACCGCCCGCCCAGACCGACCAAACCTTCCATACCTCCTGGGTCGGTAAATTGGCCTCAGACTAGTCTGGGAAGATAAAAGCACTAGCTTGTACATCGGCTGAACACCGCAAGTCATTGTATAGGCCACATCACATTCACCAGCCACCACGATTCTGAATGGAACTAGAATGTGCGACGCATCCCACAGAAGGTATTGATTAACGCCAAAAAACTTTATCCCTCAATTTTTGACTTTATCGCGGTGGTAGCAGTAGTACATGACGAATTCTTATAGTGGCAGAGCTATAACAAGAATGAAGTGGGCAGGGGTGTGTGTGCCATTAGGACAGAAAATTCGCCATAGCCGCGCACAGTACGCGACGTGAAGGGCCAGAGAAGGCATGAGTTTTGTCTTGAACGATTTACCCCTCAAATAAGGCGCATTACATCGCCATCATTAGAGACCCAAATAACGTGGCTCCCTGACCTATACCCATCGTATACCGTATGCCTGACGCCGCGACGAATGTTCTGCCCTAACGGCACACACCCAGGTGGGCGGCATGCGCAAAATTGCTTGAAATTTGCATGGCTTTGCTCGTCCCCCATTGACTCATCAAACAGGAAGCTCAACTTTGCTAGCATTCTATTTCCGTCACTAACTAATTAGACTGATATCATTTAGTGGCAATGCACATTTCAGCCAGGAAATTCGTTTCCAAACAGGAAATTTTATCCACGAATTTTGCCTTGACTGCAACTCATGTACATAGAACGCTCATATTATCATTCGTTGTATAAATATACTTTGTCTGAATCGTTTAAGCTCTGAATGGTACGTTTATGTTTAATTCCGTTCTGAAAAGTGCTGAGAAGAGTGAATCCAGCAGAAATAACTCTCTTTTTGGAATACGCTACGTGATCCGTCTCTGTTCATAAACGCAGAGGCACTTGAATCCTATTTCATCCATGCAATGACTTGCGAAGGTCATCCAGTATAAAAATCAGTCATTTTGCTTTCCCAAACAGTGACTGCACGCATATTTGATCGCTGGTCATTGATACAGGATCCGATCCCCGAGGCAAGGGTTGGAAGGGGGTCCATTTGCCAACATACCTCCGATTCCAACAACATTTATAAATCTCTGAGTATTGTTCTGTCCCGAAGCCTCGTAATTTCTGCTCCACTTCCACCATTCTCTTGTATAGGGTACGCGGAGCAGTGAGTCAGTCGTTTATAGATCCGCTGATTCCTTTCATAAAGTGTCAATATATGAAATAAAATGCTTTATTTCGGCTCAAAAGAGGCGCTAGGCGCCGAAACCTTGCCGATAAGCTCAAATTTCTTTCGCAATATTCTGTGGAACGTTTTGACTCTTTCGAAAATAAAATTTTGGAGCCTCACATTGTTTTTCAACATTTATAAAATTAAAGTTCACGGATAAACTTGTCGTGTAATTCGATTTCTCCTTGGGATGGCCGTGCACTAATTACATTCAGAATCGGTGTGGCAGGATACTGCGATTGGGCTAGTGCTTTTATTCTTCCAGACGAGTCTCATACCATTTCACCTATTCCGGAGGCTTGGTTGGACTGGTGGGCATTGATGAGGGATTTGATCCCGCACCATGGTAATGAAAGTGTGAGCCACCTGTCACCACATCACTTTTGCCCTACACAACATTGACAAATGACAAAAAAGTACATTATTATGTACCACATCATTTTTTAAATGATCCTTTTTGACTTCAACTGAAATTACCTTCGGAGCGGTGCTATGCTCGAAGAGGACTCGTTGAATAGATAAAGTTGATAATAGTATTTTTTGAATTATTAAGCTGGGTTAGGAGTGATGAAGGGAAGAAAGATTTGGGGAAAAGCGAATGAAATTACTAAGGAGTCTATTTTCCATTATGCACTTGCTCTGACAATGAGGCTCAAACTAATCGTGTATCTTTGGAAGGCGCTCGTAGTGAAACCTGATGCCACTTGCCTGAGCATTTTAGCCGTACTGATGCCTTGCATTCTTGTGGGTGAATGCAATATAAGAGAAATCGACTGATGAGTAAGCTTATGGTTATAATAGACACTCCTACGGAGCTTGTGAACAGCTTTCTGATAATCCTTTTTCTAGGCTCTCAGAAGAATTTCGGGAGAAAATCGAGTTATCTCACGTTATCCATTGTGCTCATAGAGGGGAGGGTCCAATTTCATTGGGAGCGTGTGATGCTCTCGAAGCTTGTACGAAGCTGGCTTATTTTTACGCGTTCTTCTCAATCCTTTTTTCGCTTCAGTTCCATCTGAAAGGCCTTCCCAGTTGGTCATTTCTTGACGAGACACGCTTTCGGAGCCATTCTTTCTTAGTGTCACTTCTGACGAGGCGTCAATGAAGGCCTTGACTATTTGTTTATTTATTTATTTCAATACACTTAAAGGGGCGCACCATAAAACAGAAGACCGAAGGTGTGAAAAGCATTGGCATGTAAACAGCTACACTTGGGCTCACCATTGTATAAAAAAATCAAATAGCAACAATACTGGATATGTTGCGCTCTTCTAGATAAGGTGGCAAAGACTGATATAGCAAAATTAAAGTCACCCTTAAGCACATTCAAAAGTGTGAATTTTTTGTTCGCGAGGCATCAAGGAAAAACCAGTCATAGTACAAAACATTAGTCATAATAGAGTTAACTGCCAGCTAAGATAACCGAGCCTGAGGATGCAGCATTTGGGGTGGATGCAGATTGCATCCCATCAACCTAAGCACAGAGCCAACAGAACACCTAAAGAGAAACTGAAACACACTAGATTCATGCCCAGCACCAATTGATTCATTAACAACAAGGGTGCCATTGGTGGCTCTACATACAGAATGAGCCAACACGGATAGATACACTGAGATAACCACTCGCACCTCAATCCACTACAATCAGTTGTAAAAAAAATTTTGGCAATCGCGTCATGGCGATCATGTAGTCGAAGCAGTGTTCGAAAGCTGAGCTGCTCTTTTTTGGATTATGGAACCTATTAAATTCCCATTCCGTGGTGGGAGGTTGATATTGGTTTAATATTTAGATTAATCTTTAATGTTACGTTTTCTCCATGTTCCCACTTTACCTGCACCGCCTCGAGCCATCTATCTAAATCTTCAAGCTCTGGCTGTGAAATTCTAATTGAACGCTTTGATTTTATATGAGTGTGCCAATACAAAACTTTGTCTCGGGAGGGGCTCAAACTCAGGATGTATGCATATTCAACCGTATTGATTTGCTTTGCTATGAAATACAAGCTACATAATTCCATTGAGAGAAAGCAGCTGAGCCTGGGCCTCGAAGCATTATCTCAAACCCGTCTCAGGCCGAATGCATCTGCGTCAGTGTTCTTGTAACTCATCCAGCTGCTCCTTCTGCGTGCTCATTTCTTCGAATTTATTTATTTGACGTTAGGGATTAAGTCACTCCTCCACCACTTCACTCAAGTATGCCAATTCAGTCAAAATTGCCCACAGGTATTAGTTGAACACCAGTCTGGCCCGGTTTACAATATAGCATTCCAATTCAACTCTTCCCCATGGTGGTTTGGGATGATAAAGGCACCTATGGCCTTTGACACAACACTAAGATGCCGTAAAAAGGAGTTGCCAAAAAGTCACTTCTCCTCTTCCACCTTCAGCACTGAAAAAATCAAAATTCGAATGCTCTATTTGCCAGTTTAAGGACACGTCAAAGGATCATCGAACTCAGTAACAACATTGTGCATGAACAGGTTTTGGAGCTATTATCAAGACATAATAGACTTTTATTTTCAATTTCGTCACCCCGTACTCATGCCAAGGTCTACACACACTCGGCACTCACGGGACTTAATTGTGCAGTGCACTTCAATACTCCGCTTTTTTCCATTTTTCCAACCCCTAACGTTTCCATGTAGCTGACGTCCACTGCCATGGAAATCTCTGCGAACACTGGTACGGGACGTGGGCAGAACCATGGAGAATCACGTGCTCTGGCTGAGCAACAAGACATCGGGGACAAGGGGTAAAGCGACAGTCCTTATTGTTAGGAAGCTTCCCGCAAGAGAGCCTCCACACAAGTTAGCGCTGCTGTTTCAGGCACACCCTGATGCCCAGGCCACTCCCAGATCTCGAGGCAAATAGCCGCTTCAGCTCCCCCCTCCTCTACGGGCAGCAAATACGACCTCCCCCTTTTTATCTCTACAATACCAGTAACCGTTGCCGAATTGTATAGTTGCAATGTGTTTCATTTCTATGTATTCTCACTTAAAGCAAAATGGTATGTATTTCACAAAATATTTCCCACTTGGTGACTCCTGATATCGCCTACTGTCGCTTTATGTCGCTCGTACGAGTTCATACGAGTCCAGTGGTCGAGTATCAGTCTCCTCTCATGTGATTGTTGAAGATTTAGATTCTAGCGCTTATTGCCGACCTCTGCGAGACGCCCCCCCCCCGCTCCGGTCAAATATGACCCCCCGTGTCGAGGAATCTTCGACTCCCGTTACACTCTTCTGAGCCGTGGGCACTGAAACCCGACCAAAGTAATGAACCAGCTTACCTCTGCTTACAGAGGGACATTCGAGAATATATTGCCCATTATTTTATTTCTCTCATTACTCTGTGATAATTTATATACTCTGATATCAGAGAGCACGTAGGAGGATGCCCGATTGGTGTTGATCGCGTATTAATGACATCAGCCACACGTTTTGACGATACGTCAGTTGTAAGCCTTGGCTATAAACCCTTGGTCAAAGCCCAATTTTGAGCCTGCAGGGAGTAGACCTCTCTAGAACCCTCCCTTCACTCCTCATTTGCAGATCAGTTCCTCTTTACTAAGAATCCCACAGCAAAATGTCGAACCGCCTTCGCTCGTTGATTCCTGATGTCGCCTACTGTCGCTTGATGTCTCTTCCTACCGTCCTCTGCTTGTGCATGCCTGCGCTCACATTTGCAGCCATCCGAGATTCAATTTCTCCGAATGGCATTCTGACGTCCGTTTTCGAATATTTACAGAGAATTCATTAGCGCTTCCGTGAAAGGGTTGCATGAAAGAATTAGATTGCATTTTCTCTGTAAGCGAAATTTGATTACTTTAGATATTGAAGGTATATAGAAAAAATGAATTAACGTCCACGCTCACCTGTCATTCAGTACATTTAGTCTTGCAGCCAGGTGTTAGGGGCCCTACTCAAGATACTGTGACTGCCTTTATCCGGTTTTCTTATTACCTTTGCAGCTTACGTAACGACGACTGTCGGTGCTATTGCGATTAGGGAGCATCATATATAGGGTGTGCCAATGAGGGCGCTCGATCTTTGAAATGATATAAAGCAAGTTGTGTGAGAGGTGTAAAAACTTATTTTTTGTTTGAAAGAGTATTCGGAGGCATTATGTATGGAAAACAACACCGTTCAAATGGCCACCTCGGCTTCGCTTGGTGGAGCGCAAACCGATGAATGACTCTTCCCGTCTGCAGTCTACCTCCAAATAGTGACGCAGAGTGGCGCGAAAAAGGAAAAGACATCTCTTAGAGGTCTTCGAGGGCTAAATCTGCAGAGCATATACTTCCTGCTAAACCTAAGTGGAGACGAAAGGGTTCCTTTTGCCTTCTAGGTATGGGTAAAAATTGCGTGCAGAATGGAGTGCCCATTCACATTCCGATAGCACCCGACGATCTCTTTCATCGCTCAGTTTGGGAGCTTCATAACGTTCACTCCTCCTGAAAACACGTCAAGGAATTCTACGCAACATTCTCACTGTAGCGTCATATTTTAATGAGTCCGTTCCTGCGCAAAATTGCCTGCCTAATTGATGTCGCTCTTTTTCCGAAGAAAAAAGGTTTCGCTTTACACATCTTGTGTCTCAAGTATCGTGCAATTCGAGGAGTCTATATGTGGCGAATTTTTCAGTGGAACCCTCGGGCTTTACAAGAGTCGCTGTCTGCATCTACCACTTGTTTTATCAGAGCCCGCCCCTTTCGCTAACAGAGTCCGGCTCTTTTTTTCTACTTCACCAAATTTGACAAAACTTTAATATGTGGTGCCTGAACCTGTTGCCAACATTTCCTTCTACTTGAGCACCGCTTGCCACTTTCCATGATTTTTTACAAGAATTTACTACAAGACCACCCAAAAAAAAGTAGAAGGCCTGTTCAAGAAAAACGGCTTTCTATACAAAAACAAAAAGAGCAAGCCTCAGAGAACATTAATATTTTGTAGAAAGACCACGACTTTTGATGACAGCGGCACAGCGGGACGGCATAGCGATGGCATGCCAAAATTAAAAAATCTCATACAACCACGTAACCTACACCGTTGCGCGCCAAAATAGTATATTAAGTATGCAGTGTCTCCAAGTACAACATACTAAAATTTCACTTAGATTGGTCCAGTCGCAAAAAAGTTACAAGTGAAAAACCCATGTGAAAGGCCATTGCACCGAAGACTTTTGAGCGCTACTGTAATTACTCGTTATTCGGCCCTGACTGACCCTACCTTTACCTTTAAATGACCGTCCATCTAATAGCAGGGTCAAGCGTCAGACGATGAACTCCAGTCTTCCATGGGAGTTGTATTCGCTCATTGTGAAGGGATTGGGTCGTATTGGGTGGGATTTCGAACAGTGGGCCAGTTGCTTCGCCGTTGAAAATAAAGGTAGAGGAGCTAATTAAGTAATGAACAAACGAAAAGGTATAAAGGTCAACGAATGTTCTCACTAGCACATCTCATAACCTTGGCTGGGATACTCTTATTGACGCGATCTATCACTGACGAATCGATTTTAGCATTGCTGATCTGCTATGCGTGGTGACCATACGAAGCACTTTGACACAGAGCTTCCGTGATGGAGAAGTACAAAACTTGTGTAAATGTGCCTTATATCAATTGTTCTCATCTTGCGCTGCTATCCTTAGCGTTCACTTGTAATAGATATGATCCCCCTAATATCTGACCTAACATTATGTTGAGCAGGCCTAATTTTATGTTAGGCTAATGAGTTCAAAGGCATTCAGGGGTGAGTCTTGAAGTACGTCAACAGCTGGCGTTCGATGTGGAACGAGCTTTACCTTCGAAGAGGGGCCTCTGTCGATGAGCCTGCCATGAAATTCATTCATTGAAAGCTCGATGACATTTACGTTGAAGACGTGGTCCATACGAACGTCATCATCACGTCTTTTTCTTGTGAATAAAGCGCAGCTCAAACAACCTATGAGATTTTCTTCGGCTGGTAGAATGCACCAGTGCTGCGCAAACTTTCATTTTTTACAGCCCAGGACTTGACGCACACCAATCTAATCAGGCCCTTTGAGAGCATAACGCACCTACAAAGTTGGTATTAGCAGTTGCGCTCTTTTGCATGCGGTCTGTAAACGCCCTTCCGCTCCTTCTGATGTAAGGTACTCGCCCAGTACTCGAACTATAAGGTCCGCCAATAAGCGCACTCGATCTTTAAAATGAAATAAAGCAAGTTGTGTGAGAGGTATAAATGGAATTTATTTTTTGTTTGAAAGAGTATTCGAAGGCATTATGTATGGAAAATAACATTGTTCAAATGGCCACCTTGGCTTCTCTTGGTGGCTCGCATACAAGAAGTCTAATTTTCAGTGACTCTGGCACACAAATCGGGCTGTATTTCATCGATGGCGTGTCGTATGTTGACTTTGAGCTCATCAGTGTTTTGTGGTTGGTTTGCGTAGACCTGCGATTCAAGAAAACCCCTTAAGAAATAGTCTAGTGGGGTTAAATCGCACGATTTCGGTGGCCAGCTGATGTCGCCTCCGCGCGAGATAACTTCTCCTCCGAAGCGCTCGTGCAGAAGATCCGTTGTGGCGCGCTCCTGCTGAAACCACAAATCCTCGACATCCATATTGTCGATTTCATGCCAGAAAAAGTTCGTTATCATGGATCTGTATCGAAATTGGCGAAGCGCGAGGAAAGTTGCTCGAACCGATGAATGATTTTCGTAATAAGTTTTCAATGACTTGCTCACGTTGCTCGCGGCTGAATTGGTTCATGGTGATTTGCGAAGATACACTGAATAATATCATCTAGGTTTGACAACTCTACCACAAACATCCTGGCCGCCATGAGCTGTCAAAGATAGAGCGCGCTTATTGGCGGACCCTACAATTCCCTTTTCGCCTTCTACTCTTTGCGTAATCGTACTGCATATTCCACGCTGGTACGAAAATTGGGCATTATTTATCCGAAGCAACCATCTAGATGGGATTCAAGAGGCGATTTCTAAAAACTTCCGGATCGGACTAGACACTTACACTCGGTATATTTGGTTTATAAAACACGATATGGCTTTCACTAAGAGCAAACATGTCCGGTACCGACCGCACCAAAAGCTCCAGTCCCAAAAGAGCGATTCACCAAATTTCTGTGTGCGCCAGGTGGCTTCGGTGATTTTGCGAGAGCCAGACGGTTTTAAGAGTGCATCAGTCGGGATCCACGACTCAAATTGTCCAGATAGAAATTTCTGCCAATTTTCCAAGAATCACCTTCTCTGCCACATTAGAACCCGAGCTATTAGGGTTGCCTTGCGAAAGTGGTGTCGATATTCGTAATCTTTTTTCTTCGTCATATTTTCACTCGTATAAAAATGCAACTTTTTAAACTCGGGTTCACCATTTATAGTATCATTCCAATATTGCGCAGCCATAAATATTAATTATATGAGTGAACAATCAAGTAAACTTAATTACTACAGTTCATTTCACAACGCTAGATAGGGGTAGCCAACGGACTTGGGTGAAAGTGTGTCAAACTCTTTTACCCCGCCACACACCCTCACACTCGCCACATACTCTCACTCTTGCCACATAGGCCACGCCCTAACAAACGCTCCGAAATGGACTGCGGTAAAAATCAATTTCTCCATTGTTCTTACTACGCTATGTATGCAACACGGTTCTTACGATGAAACCTTTTTTCTGAATGGACCTAAGTTCAAGCGTTTTGTGTAAACTTCAGTCAGACGTCTATTTAATGCAGCCAACGACATACATTCGATTTTTACTCTTTTCGTTGTGATTGCTACTCTCATAACCTTCGGATAAGTTTTTGCTGAGCGCCGCATGGTACCCTGTGGTAAACCTCTTTACCGTATGATACCTCTGGGGCTTCAATGTATCTTTTGTTAGTCTCCTCGTCCAATTGGTGTGTGTCAAGTCCGGAAAAATGAAAACTTTTGCCACTTCGGTGCGTTTCACCAGCAAAAGAAACTCTCATAGGATCCTCGAGCTGCGCCACATCCACAAGAAAGATAAGAGATGATAAGAGATATTCGTATGGAGCATAATTCGTGCATAAATATAATCGAGTTTCGATAAATGAATAAACATGTGACGATGAGTAACATTTATTGGAGGAACTCCTCCGGTCATGCTCAGCCCAGATTAGCCTTTTTGTTAGGTGCTGCTAGAACAAATTTTGGAGAACAAAAATAATAACTATATTCTGAGGCATTTTAGTATGCTCCGTTATGCCAAATCCTTTATAACATTTTAAAGTCTGAAAGAGACAGAGTTTAGCTCAAAATTTGTTGTACCTCTAATGGATGACTCTCTCGTACCGTATATCACTGAGGTTTTTAGACAACCCATCATATGGCTCTGTTAGTGTACACCTTGCAATCGTTTTTTCCCACGCTTGCTGCTAGAAGGGAGAAGGGATCCAGCCATACTGCCGTTGCTGCAATTAGACATTTCGAAATATAATTGTAGCCATATGACTGCGATTACGGGGGTTGACAGCTCCAACAATAAAAACTCGAATTCCACTGCATCCATTAAACCTACCGATTTTATTTCTAGAAGTATGTGACATGCTCCGTTTTATTAATAAATGCCGTTTCAATGTGCCCTTTCCGTTTTCTGAAAAAATGTTAGTGCCGATTGACGAAGGTGGCAGAGTTGGTAGCATGCTTGTGAATATAGGATGCCATTCTTTTATACCGTAATCGCTATTTAATAGTGGTAAATTAAGATGTAAATGTTTCGTAAATGCACATTATATACCTGACTGGACAAAACATTTCAGAACTGAGTCTGAGCTCGTTCTGTTAAAAAAGGAGTGTATTTATACGAAGTGTTCTAACTTACTTATGCTTTACACAATACTTTGTTAGCATCGTTCTGTATTTTTATATATGTTCCATTATTTCATATTTTGTTCAGATTCTCATTTCATTTTTGTCATTTTTCATTCAACTATAATGCTCGCACTTTAGCGTAGCAGCGTCACGCTCTGATCTTAAGTGTCTTACGACGACCTTTTACTTGCCACTACATACAGTAGCGCTCAAAAGTCTTCGGCCAAATGGTTTTTCGCTCGGGTTTTTCACATGTAACTTTTTTGCGACTGGACCGATTTGAGAGAAATTTTAGTATGTTGTACTTGGAGACACTGCATACTAAATACAATATTTTGGCGCTCAACGGTGTAAGTTACGTGGCTAAATGAAATTTTTTGTTTTTGGAGTGCCATCCCTATGCCGTCCCGCTGTGCCGCTGTCATCAAAAGTCGTGGTCTTTCTACAATGTATTAATGTTCTCTGGGGCTTGCATTTGTTTTTGTAAAGAAAGGCGTTTCTCTTGACCGAGCCTTTTTATTTTTTTTGGGTAGTCTTGTAGTAAATTTTTGTTAAAAACCATGAAAAGAGTCAAGCGGCACTTAAGTACAAGGGAGTGTTAACAATAGGTTCTGGCATCACATTAAAATTTTGTCAAATTTGGTCAAGTAGAAAAAAGTTATGACAAAAAAGTTTTGACCGAAGAATTTTGAGCGCTGCTGTACGTCTAAAATTACTTTCACGACAGGGAGTTCAATCACGGTAAACCATCCTGACATCCTTAACATATGATCCTGCCTTAACATATGAAGGTATGGCAGCGAGCTTCCAAGAGGAGAACCATCGTGATAATAAGTAATTCAGGAAATTTTCATACGAACCTTTCCAATGGCTGATCGCTTCTAGGTTGAGCATCTGTTCACGTTTTTTCGATTCGACCGATAGAACGATGACGGGTAGAATGCTGTCATTAGTATCGCAACAAAAAGATATGCTAGTGATGAGTGAGGAAGCGGTAGTACGCGACAGTGAGCGACAGTGAGCGACAGGCATCGAGAAGGACAAGGTAGTGGAAGAACAGTCGGGTAAGTAGGGGAACCGAATACTTTGTAAGTAGCCGACCCTTGACACTGCCTTCGCTCTGCTCGAATTTGAACCGGGCATTGCTGCAGATGCCATGTTTGTGGCAGCGATGCCGCATCCTATCATCGTCTCCTATGATTACCTCTGGGTAGCACCTAAACTGAACTTCCAGCTTCGCTTTCCATTAGTAGCTTCCCATCAATAGCTATGTTCTACTAGTTCAAGCGTTCTCACGAAAAGAGGCCGAACTAAACTGGACTGATTCGATCTCCATGACTCATTTATAGACGTGTTTTCCATGGAAGACGGTTGTTGACAGCTTTTTAGAGTATGGCGTAGCGTCAATGAAACCCAATTGTAGCCTTGAAATTCATTCTTGTTCCCATCCATTAGATCGTATAGCCCAGTTTTCAATTCATGTAAACATATTAGGTTGATTCATAATAAATCGGACAGATTGACCAATTTTAATCATTGTCGTACAACTTTTTTACGACAACAGGGATTCACTTGAAATATACTCCATCTTTATCGATGACCTTCTGCCACGGGTTAGGCAGATCATGGATGCCCTTGCTCCAGAAGGCCGGGGGCTGGAGCTCGAAGAAGTTGCCGAGTGCCGTCTTGACGTCGTCGCGAGTTTTGAAGTCTTGGCCGTCCAGGTGGCGCTGGCTGTGGGAGAAAAGGTGGAAATCTGAAGGGGCCAGGTCTGGGGAGTACGGTGGGTATAGAAGTATGGTCCAACTGTACGACAGCAGCTCGGCCTTGGTCGATCGTGCGAAGTGCGGTCTGTGGAAGTAGACACGTTGTCGTGCTGAAAGTAGACATGTGACCGCCGCCGTAGCGAACTTTGGACATTGGCCTTCAATTCTCGTAATTGACGAACGTAGACGTCGGCGGATACTGTGGTACCTTCATCGAGCAGCTCCCAGTACTCTACGCCGTGTACGCTCCACCAACCGCGGTTTTCGTCTTCGATGGAATAGTGGCCTGACGCAAACTTCGAATGCTACAACTACAGTGTACTTCTGCCGGGGGCATGCTCCTTGTGAACTTCTATCAGACGCCTGCCGATATCCGCGGGTTCCTGGCCAGATAGCGATATAAATAGTATGACGTTGCGGGTGTGGTCTCTGGACCGCTTGAAATCGTGCGGCATTGTGGCGGAATGAATTTACTTTGGAGTGATTATTTTGCGGTGCTTTAAAGAGCTTTTCATACTCATTCCAACGGTACCTCGCGCGTCCATTTTCGTTAATTCGTTACTGAGTTATGATCTCTAGAAATCATCACTACCATTTGTCCGATTTATTATGAATCAACCTAATATTTCCCCCATTTCAAGGAAGAGTTCAGCCTCATGGGATCTATTTAGTCCCCTATTTATGATGACAACTATCTCATCTACTTGCACCATCTTATAAACGTCCAGGGTAGTGCTATGACTGAGCTGAGAAACCTTTCAGTTCTTACATTATCCTTGTTCATGTGCTTACTTTTTTATCCTTCATCTCACTGCGTTTGATTGTTTTTTCCAGAGCTATGTTTGGCATGGGTGGAGGTAGTTATTGGCAGGTGGTGCTCATTTCACTGCTGCAGGAACAAAACCCCGCATCAATGCCCACCTTGGCCGGCTGGCCCTCGCAAGTCATTGCATACGCCAAATTACATTAACCTGCCGCTACATTTTGATTGATTAGAATGCACGGCCCATCCCAACAGAGCTTGTTGGGATGCAACGCCAAAAACTTTGTTCTTTATCCATCTAAGTCTAACAAAAATAGCGCACTTGAATGAGTGAATGAATAAGTCTAAGAGGTAAACATTCACAACATTTCTCAATCCTTTTTGGAATGCGCCATGCGTCCTACCCATTCGGTGTCACTCACTTAGTTGCAAGATTTACGATGTAATGAATTGCGCAACCTGCCCGCAAAGAGAAGGCGATTCCATATGACTTACGAGCTGAGTGGGAAATCATCAAAACCTGGTGGATAAAGGGCTTGATTACCGTGGGGGGGGGGGAACTGTCTGGTATTCGATGGGTGTACCACGCTATTACAAAGGAGCATCAGCACTTGCACTATAGGACCTTCGCCTTCCTATTTTTGACTTTTAACAGCTGAATTGTCGGCTATTAGAATAAAGAATATGGTCCAGCACTCCTTTATGTTTCAATAGTAAACTACATTGACCAGAAACACTTTTTCATTTTTCTTGGTATTTTACTTTCTGAGCTGCGGCGAAAACTAGCAGCTATCAATAATCAGGAATACCAAAAAATTTTCATAAACTTTTTTTTTCCAAATTTTCATTTTGAATCTGAAGTTCTGAGAAGCCTGACCTTGAATCGCTCTTGTTTCAGTTGCATTATGTGAGGATGATTCGAATCTCCCATAAAATATATCCTGTGCGCTCCTTGACAGATGTCATAACAATGAATATTTCAGGATCCACTGACCAATATTCGCATGATGTATTCGGCCATCCGAAAGATCAAGTCTTCGCACAGCAGTCAGCTGAACATCCCTCGAATTGAGGTTTGTCTTGCACTTGAAGTCCTTTATCGTTCAATTTTTTTGTATCAGCAAAGGAGTCACCTCCTTTTGAGTTATTCATGTGATGAAGGCTTTGTTATTCTGGACAACCCTCGTCAGTCATTTGCTTGCTGTTCACAATTTTTGTTAGCAGCACGCCGCAGCAGCAGTAATTACGGCCATCACTAATTTGGAGTTCTTGCATAAGTTTAGATTCGAAGGAATTTCAAAGTTCGTCCCCAGAACGCCTTTTGATTAGCATGGGTTCCAACACGGGAAGTAGTTCGTGATGATCTACCAAGTAAATTTGGGAACATTCCGTGCAAACCTTTTCAGTTTTAGCAAATTTATCGGCTAGTCACCAGTAAAAAATTGAATAAGTGACTAAATTAGTGAATTATATTGGGCTGAGGAATAAGTCCTTGCCGTTTTTTTAAACCCCGTTTTTCACATTGTTCCCTTCATCTTTCGACAAAGCTTATATATGTTTTCGAAAGAGCTTTTTTTGCTCTATAAAATGCTACTATCTATTTTTTGATTGATTCGACTACCTAAAATTTATGAGGTTTGGAAATGAAGTAAGCTGAAAGCAAAAAACTGGCGTTTGCGCACCTTATCTTTCTCGTCTGCCATCGAGATCAAAAAAATGCATGTGTATATGTTTCGATAGAGCTCTTTTAGCTCTACAGAATGGTGTTACTTATTACTCAAATTGCTCAACTTTTTGCTGTTTTTAAGACTCAGAAATGCAGTACTCGCAAAAGTGTGCCCTTTGGTTATCTTCTCTTTCTCGCCTACCATCGAGATTGGAGAAGATGTGCATACACGCAATCGATAGAGCTTTTTTTGCTCTACAAGATAATTTTTACGGTTTTTGTTCGAATAAATTTTTGACATTTTTAGACCATTTGAAAGTCGACGAAATCGAGCATTTTTGACACCATGTGACGAAAATGCTCGATTTCGTCGACTTTCAAATGGTCTAAAAAATGTCAAAAATTTATTCGAACAAAAATTGTGAACATTATCTTGTAGAGCGAGAAAAGCTCTATCGAATTATACAAAGCATTGTGCCAAAAAAAATTCATTTTTATCATGCAATTTTGAATTGAAAAACAGGTGGAAGCTTATCCCTACGTGCTAAAATATGAGAGGATACAAAAGAAGGATGGTACCACCTTGTAGAGCAAAAAAAGCTCTATCGATTGCGTGTATGCACATCTTCTCCAATCTCGATGGTAGGCGAGAAAGAGAAGATAACCAAAGGGCACACTTTTGCGAGTACTGCATTTCTGAGTCTTAAAAACAGCAAAAAGTTGAGCAATTTGAGTAATAAGTAGTACCATTCTGTAGAGCTAAAAGAGCTCTATCGAAACATATACACATGCATTTTTTGATCTCGACGGCAGACGAGAAAGATAAGGTGCGCAAACGCCAGTTTTTTGCTTTCAGCTTACTTCATTTCCAAACCTCATAAATTTTAGGTAGTCGAATCAATCAAAAAATAGATAGTAGCATTTTATAGAGCAAAAAAAGCTCTTTCGAAAACATATACAGTGCGTTTCATAATTATAAGGTCACCCCTGAATTTCAGGTTTTCTCGACAACACTCCATTGAGGGATCTTTTCAGTCTCATAGACGTATTCCTCACCTGAAATAACCCCCGTGTCCGATTTTTGGTAGCAGTCTCGTTTACCTTATGTTTTTAGTAGTATTTTTTGTTTTTTGCACCGTTTCATAATTATAAGGTCACCCTGAAAAAAGAAAAAAGTTAAGACCCCGGCAGGTCTGTGATGGTAGATTTGTCTTCCAAGTACATCTTCGAGATACATATTCAATCGTCTTGTGGTAGCTTCTATGTTCCGAGAGAAAAGCCCAGATTTGGGATTCCTGTTATGCTAGGCTCAGTTTGAAAGCCATTCTAAAAAAATCGGAAGATTCCTGTGCTCAGATCGATGACATTTGAGGGATTTGGTGTCTTCAGATGTTTTTCTGGCTCTGGACTCCCATGTGAGATTATAATCATCAACGAGGAAAGGATTGTGGGAGCCACTTCCTACAGCACCTACTCCATGGACCACACTTGTTCGGAGTTGAACCCTTTTTATTCTGGAACCACAGCGTGTACAGCAGCGAGGAAGAGCAGAAACATCACTGAAGAAATAGTGAAGCAGTTTCCGAGGCCTACAGCACACCATGAGGCGGAACGACTTCAATTCGTAAAGTTGTTCTTGAGCACGGATTGAACGAAACTGAATTTTCATAGCAGTTGCACCCTGCATGTGAATAATTCCATCCGAATTGTCCTTTTGAGCCTGAAAATACTCTATTTGTATGGTGCTGACGGGTAGAGGTAGTACTAGCTTGGTCTGAGAATTGCGCCGATCTAGCCGAGCCTTGGCAATTTTTGTGGGAGAAGGGTGATGGTCTAAGTGGTTTTCGGCAATGAGGTTGCATTGAACCTTGCCTTCGAAACCTGCAGAATGGACTCCAGAGACTGCTAGAAGATTTTACGAAGAAATGAGCTGCCTTTTGGAGTCGACCGGCTCTTCATAATTGCGTCTAACAGCATGACAAGGCTGTTGTTCACGTAGGTCATTCAACGGAATCGTGATTAAAGTTCCTAAATACGAACCTCCAGCCATAGATAACATGTAGTCTTGGTCTCAGCTCTATTGGGGAGATCTGGAAGATATCGGCGCAAAAATATTTACCCCAATAATCGCCAGTTCTGGGAAGCAAAGCTGCTGAAACAGGCAATTGTTGAAGACTGGAACAATATCTGTAGCGAGGCTCTTCAAAATTTCGTTTCTACTTCACCGAATCTGCTAATTAATGTCGTTCTTAAGCAGGAGGGAACCACAGATTATGAGCTCCTTCGAATCGCTGTTAACTATAGCAAATCTTCTCTTTCTGCGGGGTGACCTTATAATTATGAAACGGCACAAAAATCAGAAAATATTCATAGAAAAATCGGACTAAAAGGTAATGCCATCAAAACTAGCATGGAAGGGTTTTCTGTGGTGGGGAATCTGCGAAAAATACTTAAAAATTTTTCGGCTGGCTGTGTGTTCTGAAAGCCGAAAATTTGGGGATGACCTTATAATTATGAAACGCACTGTATAAGCTTTGTCGAAAGATGAAGGGAACAATGTGAAAAACGGGGTTGAAAAAAACGGCAAGGACTTATTCCTCAACCCAATAAATAAACCAGTTGGGCTAGCGCACACTACTGCGCGCGTAAGATCATGAGAGTCCGTGGGTCGATCAGAGTTGCTTTTTCCTATAAATTTACTCAGTACCCATCACCAAATCATGTTCCGCCCACCGTGAGTGGAGCTTCATTGACCCATAAGTGCTCTTTACTTCTTGTACGCTACCCTACCCAGACCTATCCCCATTTCCACAGGTTGTTTTTCATGCGATCCCTGATTCCGTGACAGACAGAGCGACGACGTAATGACGGACAGACAAACGGAGCTTTTTATACATATACCAGCTGGCTAGCGCACACTACTGTGCGCGAAACACCATGTGCGTCATTAGTTCGATCAAAATTGCTCTTTTCATGAGGAAAGAGTCTTTCAGTGCGCGCTCCACTCACGGTGGTAGTAGCTTAACTTGGTGTTGTTTTTCATGTAACGTTCAAGCTCCGTCCACCACCTCAACTGCTTCGCCCATTGTGCCCACCATCGTTCATGACTTTGAAAAACTCATTTCGGACCTTATTCCACCTTCCCCCCACGTTTGGGTCATATTGAAATCCGTTTAACAATTTTCGATCTGGAATTGGAACATTAGAAAGCGCGCTCCACCAACCGTGAGCGAAGCCTGACTTGGTCCATGTGTGATCTTCACTTCATATCCCATGCCCTACCCATACCACACTTGTTCCCATCTCCACAGGTCGTTTTTCATGTAATGTCCAGCTCCAACCACTATGTATTACAAATGCTCCGCCCATTAAGCCCACGCATCTTTCATGACTTCAAAAAAATAATTCCTGACCTTAATCCACCTTCCCCCCGCGTTTGGGCCATATTGGAACCCAATTAACAATTTTCGATCTGAAAACGAAGCATTGCAGAGCACGCCGCGCCCACGTGTGTGGAGCTTGACTTGGCCCATGTGTGCTCTTTACCTCTTGTCCTAGGCCCTACCCATACCTCACTCGTCCCCATCCCTACAGGTCTTTTTTCATATAATACCTTATTTCGTGACAGACGGACAGACGGACGGACGGACGGAGGGAGGGACAGACAAACGAAGCGTGAAAAAAATACTAAATGTACATAAAAATCAATTTATAAACAAGTTGTAAACAAGTTTATCATGAAAATGGTAAATAAACAGATCAACAAATACTTGCCAAAAAATACAGTGGTGGTAGCGAATTATTCGAAATGTGTCCCGTCAGTATGACTAGGCCTCGTGCCATTGTTTAGGAGCATAAGTTGTGGCTATACCTCATTCGAAACGTCAAAGTTTCTATCTCAACAATAGCGCATTTTTCTTCGAAATGCCCCTGCCCCCCCCCCCCTCTTATTCATGACCTGAAGTCTTGTGATTTATGTTGTCTGGGCTTCCCCAAAGGAATCTTCCACGGAAAAATGAGTTTCTTTGTTAGCCACATTGTTGTATCTACCCAATGAGGGCCGCATGCAAAGTTTCACGCGAAAAAGTGAGAATTCGGCTGAGATACAGCCCCCTAATTCTCGGCTGGGTGGGCGGAGCCTCCAGTAGAAGACCCATCCCATGTTCCGCCGCGATTCGGAAAAGAGAATGGGTCTGTTTACGTAACTTTCTAGCCCTACAATGCGTCCCCGACAGCGGCGAACACGGGGTGAGCACTTGCTGAGAAGCCCCGCCCACCCGGCAGGAACTTTCTGGTTCTCTATCTCAGCCGGACTCTCACTTTTTCCGTGAAACTTTGCATGCGGCCTTTATCAGGCAAATACAGCATAGATATGTGGGTAACAAAAACACTCATTTTTTCGTGGACAGTTCCTTGAAGTTACGTGTGTTTGGAGTAAATGAACCACACCCGCGACGCCGTCAGAAATAGATGTGGTCTCGTCAATCAGCGGATCACGTGTAGTGTCAAAGTGAAATATGTAGAGCCGCAGATGTTTACGGCCGGCTGCCTACACAACACTCTCGGACTGATGGATCACTCTGTTTGATTCACTTTTGAGTCAAGTTTACGCCTTTGTCCGCTTTCTTCTAGAATTATATGCATACTGTTACTAGAGAATAGCACTTGCTTCAAAGTTTACTATGCTCCTCTCAGCTTTCATAGGAGAATCGCTACTACGACCTATACCATGTGTCCGTATGCTTTTATAAAACCACAGATTTGATTGGAGAAAAGCTTCCAGCAAACTATTGATTGATGAAATAAAAAAGGGGAAAGTAGAAAGAAATCAGATTTTTCCCAGTGTCACACGACGAAACTCAATGCAGAGAATCGCAGCTGCCCTTTTCCTTTTCTCCAGTAATCCGAGGCACAAGCCTTTGCGTTTTGGAACAAACGTTTTCACCCAATTCTCTTTTCAAATTTCATTCTAAAAATCGTCTATTCTGTGTGGGAGAAGTTTTCCACTCACTTGGACTAGGAAGCAAAAATCGAGTGAAAGGAGCAAAAACAATTACCTTGAGTGTCTCGCCTGCAATCATGCAAATGCCAATCGACTCTGAATAGAACGGAGTTCATCATAAAAGCAGATATTAATGGCAGCAACTTGCAACGGTACTTCGATGTTTGAAGGGCGGAGCCATCTGGGATTTATTCCTAGGACATAAAGTGTGGTAGCGGCGACACCTTTCACTACACTTCCTGCTCTTCTTCTGATTTTTTGATATGGAAATGCAAAATATCCATAAGTATCAGCAGCACGCCCTTAGGCTGTTGCCCGTTTGTGATGAAATCCAATGATGGTGTCTGAGGAAGTATGAGGCCTGTTTTGGCTCGTTTCTTATTCGCATGAATTTTGTTCAAGTAATTATTTACGAGTTCTCCCGCACACCATCCACCCCCTCCTCCCTCATCTAGGTGATATTTCTTCAACTGCGGGTTTCTCCAATTCCTCATCGTTATACCTTAATACACATTATCCAGCACTGGCTACAACACGCTCTCAGAATTTATCATTTTGGAGAATTTTATTTCATAATGGGCTAAGGTGGTGTAGTGACGGGTGGTACGCACCCCACTCTCATGGTGAGGAGCGAATCCCACATCAACACCCGCCTAGGCCAACCAAGTTTTCCATCCTTTCAGGGTAGATGAATTGGCTACCAGACCTGTGTGGAAGGATAAAAGCACTGATTTGTACATTGGCCGGTCCTCGCAAACCATCGCATAGGCCGAATCGCATTTACATGCCATCACGGAAATATGCTTTCTACCCTTTTCCACCCTGGAACTTTGGTTCCTTAATATTACCCACTTCACTAGTTGGGTCACAGAAATTACTGCCCCAGTAATTAGGTTTACTGAACGTGTGACCTCCTATTCAACCCAATCAAGCGTTAACTCTTACCAAGGAGACAGGGTCAACTCACCAAGGTTCTTGGGACGACCGAATTCTCCCACATCCCGTAACTTTTAAGGGCATTGTACGATAATTTGTTCGCTTATCAATGGCTGAAATATTTGCAATAAATGAACGATGAAGGGCCACATGAAAGGTATCTAGTGCATTTTGTGGCGAAAGGTACGTTGATACCGCATAACAGGCTACCACGCAGCCCTGCCGTCTACTAACAAACGCGTCATGTGTCTCCTATGACCGGCACATCACAGGTGTGCATAAGTTCGATCAATACATCAGCTATGCAGAAAAAACGTCCAAATGAAAACCGATGGGCAGCAAAAGAAGCCTTATTTTCTGCTTTTCACTATTTCCCGCCGCTTTTCCTCCATCTCCAGTGCCACAGTGCTTGGCACTTCTTCTTGCCTTCAGCATTCAATCCAATAACTAAACAGCTAACTACAAGTTGCTCAGAACCTCACCATTAGTCGCAGCTCCCCATGTCTCGTATTTTCTGTGCAAATCTTTTTTACTATGCTGCTATTTATTTACTTATTTATTTATTCATAGACGCAGAATATCTGCGTGGATATTATTAGGTTGTTGCAAAATTAATTTCGGAAATGGACCGCATACTTCAAACTACTATAACTCAGCTTAAACACAAGTCTATTAATCGAAGTAAAAACCATCAGAATCTACACACTTTTGCCAACGAACAGGCAATAAATCTAAGCCTTCACTATAAAAACTACTATCACGAGAATCAACGAAGTCAAGGAAGGCACATTCAACATCGTCTAAATTAGTAAATTGTTTCTGACGCAGATGAGAATTGAGGGCTCGAAAAAAGTGATAGTCTGTCAGGGAAAGGTCGGGAGAATACGCTGGGTGAGGGAGAACTTCTATACCCAAGTGGGTCAATTTTTGCCGAGTGATTTGTGAGGTGTGTGGCCTTGCGTTGTCCTGCAACAGGATCGGCCCTCCTCTATTCACCACCGCCGGCCACAATTTTTGCAACTTTCTATACATTTGCTCCAGATCACAACAGTAAGACTCTGCTGTGACTGGCTGACCAGGTTGCAAGAAACTGTAACGGATTACACCTTTACAACACCACCACACAGTAATCATAACCTTTTTAGGGTGGAGGTCGGGTTTAGGAAAAGTTTTTGGAGGAGCATCCTTATCTACCCAGACTAATCCCCGCTTCCTGTTATCATAAAGAACCCATTTTTTATCGACAGTTATAATACGGTTTACAAATGGCTCATTTTTATGGCGAACTAGGAGATTAGAGCAGGTGTCGAAACGTGCCAGACGCTGCTCATCGGTCAGGTCATGAGGCACCCACTTCGACATCTTCTTCACCTTGCCGATTGTCAGCAAATGTCTGGCCACTGTAGAGTAATGTACGCCTAGGTCTTCTGCCAACGGACGAGTATTCGTCTCCGGATTTGCTTCGACGACTCTCCTTAAATCTTGATCATTAAGCGATGACCTGCGGCAGCGACCCGACTTCTCTTCGAGATCAAAATCGCCAGAAGCAAATTTTTTAAACCAGAGCTCCACTGTTCGTTCGCAAGGGCAATTCGTCCCAAAAACTCTGCTGAGATTACGAGCTGCCTCCGCTGCGGAGTGTTCCAACTTAAACTCATAAAGCATGATGACTCGATAGTAGCGTCAGTTCATGATTATACGCAGCCCTGGAAAAGGCCGGCTGGAAAACTTAGAGCGACATTCATAGAAGTTTCTGAAAGAGCAGAAAAAAACCCACCAAATGGTGTGCCTGGCGTTCCTTGGGATGGAATAGTTCAGGGTAAAAAATCTACTTATTTATACATACCTTGAAGCCGAAATCAATTTTGCAACAACCTAATACAATGAAGTGAAGTAGATTGCGAATGATGAACAATCCGACAGAGGAAATTTAAACATATTAGGTTGTCCGAAAAGTAATGAGACAAATGTCGTAGTGCAGTGATTCGTCGGTAACTTTATTACAAATCAATATCATTTACTATAATATTCGCCATTGTGTTCCTTCACATACTGCCATCTTTGCGGCAGAGATCTGATTCCATTAGCAAAGAACTCCGGAGGCTTCGACTTCAAGAAGTTGTTGACAGCTAATTCGACGTCCTCCCGATTGGTGAATTTTTTTCCAGCAAAAAGGATTGAAGAGAACGAAATATGTGGAAGTCTGATGGAGGGAGATCTGGTGAGTACGGTGGATGGAGTACAAGTTCGATCTCCAGCTCTCACAGCTTACTCTGAGTCCTTTTCGACGTGCGTGGCCTGGCGTTATCCATTAGGAGTAGGATTTTGCCTCTCCTACGACGGCGACTACGCAGAATTTCAGCTACTCTTTCCAGCTGAGTACAGAATCTTTCAGAGTCGACCATAGAACCAGTTGGAACCAGTTCCCAAAACACCGGGCCTTTAATATCCCACCAGAATGAGAGCAACTCCTTCTTGTCGTGATCGGGATGTTTCGGCTGTGGTTTCGGCAATTCATCGAAGTCGACCCAATGTTTTCGGCGCAACAATACTTCTCATCCATGGTAACGATGGAGTCAAGGCAGGGATGGCCGAGTGGTTAAGAGAGTAGGCCCACGTCTGCACATTCAAGACCACTGGGTTCGATCCCCGCCGAGGCACTAAACCATGCCTTGCAAATTGCAAAAATGGTGACGTTACCAGCGTCAGGCCCAGGTTGACAGGCCGGCTGATGGAGAAACCCAGTCACAACAAAACATGTCTAAAGTCGCAAAAGGAATCAGTCATAATGCTAGGACGTCACCCGGAAGTGGCGCGCAGAACCCTCGCCCGAGTTCTGTGGTCAGTATGCGAGGGCTACCGAGGGGTGAACGACCTCGGCCAAAGAAGTTAGTTCGAATCGGGACTCTTAATGTGGGGTCGCTGACCGGTAAGTCTCGGGAAGTGGCTGACCTGATGAAACGCAGGAACATCCAAGTCCTATGCCTCCAGGAAACTCGCTGGAAAGGGGCTAAGGCAAGGGAGATCGGTGACGGTGTCAAACTCTTCTACAATGGAGGGGACACCAAACGAAACGGCGTAGCCATAGCCGTAGCAGAGTCCCTCAAGGACTGTGTCTCTGCAGTGGACAGGATAAGTGACCGAATCATGGCGGTAAGGATAGACACAAGTGAGGGGTACTGGACCATAATGACAGTGTACGCACCGCAAGCTGGCTGCCCCGAAGCTGATAAAGACCAGTTCTATCTGAACCTCGATGAAGCCATCAAGGCAGTTCCGGAACATGACTATCTCACCATAGCGGGCGACCTGAACGGCCACGTCGGCAGCGACCGGAAAGGGCTAGAGAGAGTGCACGGGGGCAGAGGCATCGGGACAAGGAATGCTGAGGGAGAGAGGATCCTTGATCTGGCTACAGCCCACGACCTGGCTGTCTGTAGTACGTTCTTCGCAAAAAGGGAGACTCAAAAGGTAACCTACAGCAGCGGAGGAAGGCAAACGGAAATAGATCATGTGGTCGTAAGGAGACTGTCCCTCAAAAGTGTAAAGGACATCAGGGTGCTGCCTGGTGAGGCACTGGTCACCCAGCACCGACCTCTGCTAGCGGACATTGCCATAGAGCTTCCAAAGAAAACGAAGGTAAGGACTGAGCGTAGAATACGATGGTGGAAGCTACACAGAGTAGAGAAGAATGATCTTAAAAGGAGGGTAATGGAGGTTAGTCTTCCAGACCCCAGTGGTGCGGTTCAGGAAACCTGGGATAGGGCCGCCAAGGTCATCCTACGGTGCGCGAAGGAAACACTGGGCGAAACTCGAGGGGGCTTTCGAGGAGACAAAGCGGCTTGGTTCTGGAACGAGGAGGTTCAGCAAGTGGTGAAGCGGAAGAAGGAAGCGTACAAACGCTGGCAGAAAACGGGGAGCCAAGAAGATCTCGCCGCCTATAAAAGTTGCAAGAGGATTGTCAAAGCAACCGTAGCTAAAGCCAAGAACAGGGAAATGGACGCCCTGTACGAGAAGTTGGAGGGCAGAAATGCGGAGAAGTTCGTCTTCAGGCTGGCCAAAGCTCGACATCGGGCCACCCAGGACATCAGGGTGGTAAAGTCCATAAAGAGCAGTGACGGTGTCATTCTCAGGAAGCCAGCCGAGGTGAAAAGGAGGTGGCAGGAGTACTTCGATAGGCTTCTGAACGAGGAATTTCCCCGTAACGAAAGCCCAAAGAGGGAGGTTACGGCTGGTCCAATCCTACCCTGGACCAATGGAGAGGTCCGTCGCATGCTAGGAAAGATGAAGACTGGGAAGGCGGTTGGTCCAGATGGGGTGCACATAGATGCATGGAAGGCATTGGGTGAGTACGGTATAGAGTGGCTCACTCGATTCCTCAACACCGTAGCCGCTGAAGGAAGGATCCCAGATGGGTGGAGGACTAGTACGATCGTCCCCACCTTCAAACAGAAGGATGATGCAATGGACTGCTCCAACTACCGCGGGATCAAGTTGACAGCGCATACCGTGAAGCTGTACGAGAGGCTGATCGATTCGAGGCTGAGGGAACTCATTCCTGTGTCCCAGGAACAGTTCGGGTTCATGCCTGAGAAATCCACAACTGACGCCATCTTCATCGCCAGGCAGGTGATGGAGAAATATCGAGAGAAGCGGCGACCATGCTACCTAGCATTCCTCGATCTCGAGAAGGCTTTCGACCGTCTACCCAGGCCAGTGCTCTGGAATGCCTTGCGTAAACTCCAGGTACCGGAACGGCTCATCGCTCTCATAAGGGATATGTACGATGGAGCTAAGGCGGCTGTACGTACTCCACACGGGCTGTCGAACGAAGTGAACATTACGGTAGGGGTGCATCAAGGATCGGCCCTGAGCCCGTTCCTCTTCCTCCTCACTCTGGATGACATGGTGAAAGATCTCATGGAAGGACCACTGAAGACCATCCTGTACGCGGATGACATAGCCCTGGTAGCGGAAAGCAGGGAAGAACTGCAAGCGAAAGTACAGCAGTGGCAGGACAGGCTGGCAAAGAATGGGCTCCGATTGAACGTCAAGAAGACTAAGTTCATAAGCTCCGAAGAATGCCCAGAACCAATAACGGACTGCCATGGGGAGACCATCGAAAAGGTAGAAGATTTCCGATATCTCGGCAGCGATCTGGCGGCTGATGGTACAGTAGACCAGGCAGTGAAGGCCCGGATTAACGCGGCATGGATAAAGTGGAGGGAGTCTACTGGAATACTGTGCGATCGGCGATGCTCCAAGACGCTCAAAGGCAAGGTGTATCGATCGGTGGTAAGGCCCGCAATGCTGTACGGAAGCGAGTGCTGGCCCATAACTAAGATACATGAAAGGCAGCTGCATGCAGCTGAAATGAAGATGTTGAGATGGGCATGCGGCTGGACGCGACTGGACAAGGTTAGGAACGAGGACGTGAGAGCGCTCATGCAGACAGTTCCTGTCCAGCTAAAGCTGAGAGAGCAACGGCTGCGATGGTATGGACACGTGCTGAGGAGATCTGAGGACCACCCCATAAGGAAAGCAATGGCGTTCGAAGCGCAAGGGAAGCGCCCACGTGGAGCCCCGAAGAAGAGGTGGAGAGACGTCATCAAGGGGGACCTCACGGAAGTGAAGGCTACGGCGGAGGATGCCTTGGATAGGAGGAAGTGGCGACATCTGACAAGAACAGCGGACCTTGCGACGGCGCGGGACTAACGCTAGGGAGAAGAAGAAGATGGTAACGATAGAGTCGATCCAGGAAAGCGTGCCATGACGGCTGAGCAGAGAAGTGCACACTTCAACACGCTTCTTCTTGTCGTGAGGGCTGAGAGCGTGCGGAAGAATCCGAGGCAACTTTGCCTTTTACCTGACGCACGAAGAACATCGTGTACCGTGATTTAGGAGCACCCGAGGAGATGGAAAGCTCGCGCACTCTAACGTTAGGTCGTTCCTCACAGATGGCAAGAATGAGCTGCTTCTTTCGCGTCAGTGGACGTCCTGAACGACTACAGTCTTCGAGACATTTCCCTCCTTTGTCGAACTTGCCGTACCATCTGAAGCACGTCGCTCGAGAAGGTGCTTGATCCTTCATTTCTTCCAGCAAAAGCCGATGGGCCTCATCCGCGGATTTACCTGAACGATAGTGTAGAAGGAGAGCTGCCTGATACAGCTTTTTTTTCTCATCCATCTTTAGCACGTTTGTGAAAGATGAAAACAGTATGGACCATATGCCCTTGGTGGCATATATGTACTGGACTTGAAACACTAAATTCCAGAATTTTGTCCTCTCACGACTTCGACGTCCAAAAATACTTAATGTTGAATCTCACCACTGCATTTGTCTCATTACTTTTCGAACAACCTAATAGGTACGATACTGAGGTGAATCGGATTAGAACAAGAACATCTGAACAAGACCAGTAAGTGATGGGAGCAAATCCAAATCATGCATTGTTTTTTTTCTAAGAATCTTCCGCATTGATTAACTTAATGGCTTTTCTACGAAATGAATCAAGGGACAAGTGTAACGTATGCTGATTGAACATTTTATTTATGTAGGGTAACACTCTGATTGCAAAGAATTCCGCTCTGACCTGAGATCTCACTACAGGGCACCTTATTTTAATGACACTACCCCTGGTCCTAAATCGTACTAGAGTGAAGAAGTCTGTAGGATTAAGAGCGACATTTCTAGTAAGAATTTCAAAAGCCATAATGAGATTATTGCCAAATCTTCTTTTGGCCAAGGACGTCAAAGCATAATGTCGACGCCTCTCACTTGCATGTGGTAAAGATGCATAGCTCAGTCCAGAGAAACGAAGAGCAAGTTTACGAGTGAAATTATTCTGTACACGTTCTAGCAAAACAATATCTTTTTTCTTACAGGGAGAAAAGACAGCAGTACCAGATTTAACTATTGGCCTTACATATGCTTTGTAAACTTTCAATAATATCGTTGGATCTTTCGTCTGGAGTGCCTTGAATAAATTGAAAATCCTATTGTTTGCTTTGGATACCAACGAGTTGTAGTGCGTGTCAAAGCTTAATTTCTTAGAGAACATGAACCAAGGTCTTTGATTTCGCTAACTGATTCTAAGTGTACTGAACCAGTTCTGTAGGCATGGGTACTGATATTGTTACCAATGCAAAATACCTTGGTCTTTTCTGGAGCTAAAGGTAAAGTCCACTTTTTAGACCAATCTACAATGTGGTCAATGGCTGCCTGTAGTTTGTCACAATCTGATTTGCTTTCAATAACTTTGTACAATTTGATGTCATCAGCATACATTATAGATGATACTTGATATCTTGTCAAGGAATTGGGAAGGTCTGCGGTATATGTGAGAAAAAGTATGGGGGACATAACACCACTGGGAACTTTGTGTACAGACGAGAATTTATTTCCAACAGGAACTTGATATGTACGTCAGGAAAGGAAAGACTTGATCCAATCAATCAAAAGTGGGTACACCCCTATGGTCTCTAGTTTTCTGATGAGTTTCAAGTATGGTACTCTATCAAAAGCTTTCGCAAAATCAAAGTATACAGCATGGGCTTGTTTTCGGGTGTCAAGAGCTCTGGTCCAGTCATTGAGAGAACTGAGTAGTGCAGTAACCGTGGATTTACCGGTGCAGAAGCCATTGACATGATGGAATAATGTTATTTTGCGTAAGAAATGCTGTCAGTTTCTGTTTGACTATTTTCTCGAAAAGTCTGGAAAAAATGGAGGTAATACTTATGGGACGATAATTGGAAAGATCACTGAAAGATCGCTATTTCATAAGTGACTATGTAGTTGTGGATGTGCGTGAGCCTGTGTGTTCCACAGGAAATTGACAACTCACCAACAAGCACAAAATCCTCAATTATAAAGCGTTTGGGGTGGTATGATAAGGGCAACAACGGTGAGTGATTAAAACTGATAACGATTGATAGAGGCAGACTTGCGACAAAGTTTGTTTGTAATGGAGGAAATGTGTACGTTGATGTTGTGTTTGCTTCACCCCTTCTCTCTTAGGTCGCCCTCGAACTTCGCGATATTGCGATCAAGCGACTCTGCGGTGTCGAGGCTGCGCCGGAGGTAGTGGCATTGCACAATCTCAAGGTAGTAGTATCGAGCGCGAAAGTGTGACTTTGCAAAATTGCGAATTCTGGCGGCGGTCTCAGAGAAAAAGGACCTTTTGAAGTGTACTCCAACATCATAACTCCGTTATAACTATATTCTGGCTGGTTTTTGCAGCTTCTGGAGCTTGTTCTAAATATGAATTTACGTTGTACTCAACCAGCTTCGTTGGTGTACAACATAGTGGGTGTCACAGGGGGAAGCGCAGCATCTTCGGTCACGTTCATACATTGCGTACCAGCGGCAGGGCATGGCTGCGTATCTCCGTGTCTCTGTGTCTGCGTCTCCGCCCGTCCCACCTATTTCGCTTCTCGCGTCTCCTCTGCACCTTCCCGGCCACTCTGTCTCAATGTCTGTGAATGCAGCCACGCCCTGCCTGCGCAAAGTATGAAACTGTTCGTACGGACTTATTTTATATCGCTGTGAGCATAGTTCGAGGCTATCTTGCATTACTACATTGCTTCCATTATTGTGCGGCAGCAAAAGTGATAAATTATAGACTTCATCGTAAAGAGTGCTTCCCATTTCTTGCATTCATTCCACATGCAAATTTTACTACCGTTTTCGGTTTCTTCTAACCCGGTTTTTCGAGCATTCTCCCGTTTCCAGCTTTGGTTCGAGCTGTCGCACAAGTAATATTGATGTCAGTCTATTGCGTTTCGTGCATGATGTATAACAACAACAATAGGGCTGCAAGTAGGAGCGGCTGACGGCTCATTATTCGCAGGAAAACACGATGTTGATGTGACTGCTGTGTGTCTAGGTGTGACTAAGAGCCTTAGTCGATCGTGTACTTTGCTAAAGAATGAGTTATTGTAATCCAAAAATTGTAAAATCTTCCTCCGCATTGACTTGCTTACAACTTGTGCTCGATTTCGAACTGGGCACGCAGAATTTTCGTTTCCCTCCACTCGTTCATGCCTTCTCGATATAACTCGCTCACCAGGATTTCACTAATTGACTCAAACGGGTTCTTACAAAGGAGGAACCCGAGGTCGAAGTGGTCATTCGGAATGGGATACATATGTTCCGACGTATTTTCGGACACTGGTCTCGAACCTGCATTCCTAATTTGCAGAACGATTCTCTGAGCGGAGTTATGAAGGTTTTTTTTTTTTTGAGAAAACAATACTATCATCATATGATAGGTTTTGGAGCCCGTATCACGCGAGCCAGACGCTCTCGCGCGAGACCAGTGCTATTTTTGGGTTCCGAAGATCAAACTGCCCGATAGGACATGTTTTCAGCCAACTAGAGAATTTTAAAAATTTCGGAAAAGTTCTTGGCCTACCGAGGATTTGACCAAATTATGTAAAAATTCTTGGCCTACCTAATAAGCCTTGTATTGACTAAAAACATGCTTCCAAGGGCAGTTTGTTTCCTGAACAAGAAAATCGCATTGGTTTTGCGCGAAAACTTCTGGCTGTCGTGCTACGGGCTTCCAAACCTACCATATAATTGCATTGCTTTTTTTTTAAAAAATACCTCTATAACTTCTCACAGAGAATCATTCTGCAAATTTGGAATGCAGGCTCGAGATCAGCTTCCGAAAATACGTCGGACCATCTGTATCCCATTCCGGATGGACAGTTCGACTTTGGGTCCTTCCCTTGTTAGTCAGCCATTCTTCTTCGTCTGTCTGCGCTCACCGACATGTTAGAGATGCGGGCTAGGGGTTCACTGCCGTACCGACCCTTTCAGAATGACAACAATTGCGGCCAGTGTCTCATTTATAATTAGAAATATGAATAAATGCTCCGAATTGGTTGCCTACATAGATGCAGTAACTCAAGCCATGAGATAGAATTGTAGCAGGATCAGTCAAGCACAATGATAAAAATTATTTATCATTGACCGTATTACATATTTGAACATATAAAAATGAGCAGATATTAATTTTCCTTTTACGCTTCCTTTCATTACTTTACTTTCTTTATTTGCTTTTGTTTCTTACTTCTTATTTTTATTCTGTATTTATTTACCATACTTCCTTTATCTGTTTACTTACTTCAGTTACTATTCACATTCATAGTTACATGCACTTAGCAGTACATACTATATATACATTTTTTTTATTCTCCATTTACGCTATGACGACATTGTAATCGATGGCCGTGTAATTCTTGTTTCTCAGGGTGAATCCTAGGCGAACAACTCTTTCCGGAAGTTCCCGGTATGTCGCTGCAGCACTACGCAAACAATAATTATTCATAGAGTTATTAAGGATGGCTGGGTCAATAAATAGTCGTTAACGTGTGTCTGTCTGAGCGGGTAGTTGAATATGACATCGTCATTATCGTCCCTTTCTGAAGTAAACTGCGATTATCCGAAAGTGCCAGGCAGCCGTCGTCTGCTATTATAATTCTGTGCACGTACCTCGGTTTACTCAAAGACACTGGGAGGGGTAAATTTGTCAAATTTGGGGATAACGAAAGTAGAGGTGCTCAGCAGTATAATAGTAGAGAAAGAACGACATAAAACTCCGAAAAAACGAGCAACAGGAACCCGAAAATCCCCGTTCTCTCTCTCGTCCTCTGCGTCACTAGCCGGAGTAGACTGAAGACAGGCCAGAGTCTGAACCAGCCGGCCGCGATCGTTCTCCCGCCCTCCGCGGCGACTCCCCTGGCCGCATAACCGGATAACGACATGCCGTGCCGCGGGGTCGTCATAGGACCTCAAGCCGCCTTTTTCAATGCGATTTCTGCTATATATGATCTCTACTGAAGTAGAAAGTTCGTTTTCAGAGATCATGTACTCCCAGATCTCAATTTTCTCTAACCCCTACCGGTGCCTTTAAGTCGAGGTAATCGCTAATTGTTGTTTTCCCATTTGTACTTTCACATTGCTACTTATTTTTAGCAGCTCTTTCTTCATATTTTTGAATGCACAGTGTTTACTGAGCCAGCCGTCTGAAGTCAGATGGAGCTGTTAAAGTTACTCAAAGCAATTGATGCAATTGTATGTGGGAGAATGCAATAAAATCCACAGCAGTTGGTGGTTCTGGTGGTATTGCAGCCTGCTGGAGCTCGTGCCATGCACGCGTTATCTCCCTTTTTCTCATCTCATATATCCCTCTTCAATGCTGACAGTATAGCGCAATCATAACCACTGCTCCAAATGTCCCTCCTATCCAAGTTTTTGAATTATGGATGAACCACTTGCAGTTTGTGATCGACCTCCCAATAAGTGTGAAACCCTCACTGCATAGACTCATAGATAGGCTGCGGTGAAAGTATCAACAGCTCGAGAAATCTTCACCATACCAAAAAGAAAAACGTATGTTCATGAAATCCACTAATATAGTGTGTGATTAATATACATACGTACAGCTTCAAGGGCGGAAGTGGTGTAGTGATAGGTGGTGCGCATTCTCTCTCCTATGATGTGAGGATCATATCCCGCATCAACGCCCGCCTCAGGCTAACCGGCCATTCTATTCCTTCGCGGTCAGTCAATTGGTATGAGACTGGAAGTGGTTCATTTGGTAAATACAGCATTCAGAAGCTGAGATAAGGTGAAAGGGGTGTTGGTAGTGTACTGGATTAGCACATATACCCGGAAAGCATGAAGTGCGGGTTCGAGTCCCGTCCGACACCGAAGCTTCTGCCCATAACTCAAGCCAGCATCTTTGTATTACAGTAACATTCGCATCGCGGGCAGCGGTGATAGTCAACAGCTATCAACAATCAAAATATCGAAATCGGTATCAGACTTGTTTGAGAGAATAAAGGCACTGACTTGTACATCGGCTGTCCTCCACAATTTATTGTAAGGCCGAACGGATTCGCATTGACCATCAAAATTCTGAATAGAACTAGAAAGCGCGGCGCATCGCATCAAAGTTTTGATTAACGCCAAGAACTTTATCCTCTATTTTTATCGGTCGATCAACGCCGTTAAGTTCCACAACATCATGTTTGGTCTGATTTCTGTAAGCCTTCGAGAAGCTTGAGTTATGGAAAAGACACAGTAAGTTGGCTTTTTGGAGTCGTTTCAAAATAATCAAAATGTTTAATGGAGGTAGGAACTTGGAAAGGACAGTTCAAAGATAACTTGATTTTGGTCGTTGCTGTTACTATCTTGAAAATCAGCATGTTTCTACGTCTGTCAGGTAGCCGAATTATATAGCCATCCTATTCATTGCACAGCTGCATAGTACACATGCAATTCACTATGGCACACTCCACACAGACACAGCCTTATTGACGTGAGAGGATGTCCAGAGTTCATCTGCCGTCATGTTGCATCATCTGATTTCCGCCTTTTTTCTCTTCCTTTAATTGTAGCGATAATTATAGCAAACATGCGTGTCGACGTTCCCACCCTTTCAGTTATGTTCCTTCACTTCCTCTTTCCGAGATATGTGTGAATTTCGTGACGACCATTTACGAATATGCCCACTTTTTTGGTCCACAATCTTCGTACAACATTTTTATTTTCAGACATTAACAGTTTTCCAGACCAGGTCGAAGGGAAAAGGGCGTTCAGAAGATTAACAGTCTTCCAGAACGCCTTATAGGATAGTGGAGTAAGGGCTTTGGCATTAATCAACCCAAAGTCTTTGGCGCTAATCAACCCCTTCGGAGGGATGCGCCGCGCATTCCAGTTCCACCTAGGATCCTGGTGACAGGTGAATGCGATTCGTCCTATACAATGTACATATTAGTGCATTTGTCCAATACAATGACTGACGTACATGTCAGTGCATTTGTCCTTCAAAATGAGTTTGGTACCAATTCACCCACCCCGGAAGGATGGAAAGTTTGATTAGATAAGTGGACGATGATGCGGGATTTGATCCCCGCACCATCAGAGAGGTGGAAAGTTTAGCTAGATAAGGCGGACGATGATGCGGGATTTGAACCCCGCATAATCAGAGAGGTGGGAGCGTCAGCTGTCACTACGCCACTTACACCATTCACAGCGCTAGATTGGGCGTGGCCTGAGTGGCGAGAGTGAGAGTGTGCGATGAGGGTGAGAGTGTATGGCGGGGTAGAGAGTTTGACACACTCTTACCCAAGTCCGTAGACCACGCCCTACCAGGCGCTCCGAAATGAACTGTACGTCCAGACCAGACTGTGTCATGAATAAGCCACACCGCCACACCACGCATCACACATCATACGCCTGTGTCAAGAAGCGTGCATTGTAGCCGAGGGATTTGGAGGATATGCCTATAAGACTAAACAAATCTGTTTGTTGATTTCTACAAGTAGATGGATATGTCGGCATTCATTCTCCTTCTTGACATTCACGGGATTGTTTTCCATGTGAGGCAATCGCATGCTGAGAAGCTACTACTCATTGTTTTTGGCTTATTTGGCCAATTTTTTGGCAATAAGAAGGGTTTTGTGAATTTTCGCTCGATTGATTCTTGTGTGCCTCTTATGCAATAATGGAAATAAAAGCGATTCCCTTCATCTCAGTCGGAAGGCGTTCGAGTGGGGGGCTTGGTTAGTAAAGTGAATGAGGCAGTATTGAGCATGTATGTACATAGACATTGAAAGCGTTTGATGTGGTGAATCCGAATCAAATCAGAGAGAAGGGTATTAACTTCACTCGAAAATCAAAATTAAAGTTCATTTCACCAACTTAATTGAAAATAAATGGAAAATAAAAATAAAATTCCAATTTTGTGGATACTCAGACTGTACACTTGCATAAAGATCATTGGGCAAGGGTAATGCGATTATTCCAATTTCTTTTCCAAAAGAATCGTGAGAATCAGCAAGTAGAGGGTTACGAGATTATGGACTATTATTTAGCATAACTTCTCATTTTTCGTGAACTTCATGTAGACCTTCGGACTAGATCTTTTAAGAACGTTCAGGATTGCAAAGGGTAAGCACCCCGAACAGTCAGCCACTGGGAAGCGCTGATGTTGCTTTGAAAGACTTTATCAATCTTGAGGTGTGAATCCCTTCCTAGGAAACTGCGCGCATAAGTTCACCATCCTTATTTGAAAGGATCATGAAAAACAGTTATTTCTTTGGGAGCAGAACTTTTTCCATTTATGGTTTTCTTCAGTTTTAATTTCCTTACAACCACGTCTTTCTCTGCGGGAATCCCTCCCTTTTGGCCTTATCACCAAATCCTCCTTCCATAATACAAATCCTCTTGACTTTTATGTTTCCTTACTGAGTAGCGCTCAAAATAAAGCAAAGGGATAATGGATCACATGAAATATGTGCAGATTGCGCGAAAAATCTTGTGCTCCATGCCAGTTCCCAAGTCGATTAACTATTTATGAAGATTCTCAGGAAGATTCGTTTTCATAAGTGGCCGCGGAAGTCGCTAAATTCCGAGAAGCGTTTGTCGCTCGTATTTTTCTCGATACTATGTAGTTCTGAGAGCACGTGAGGGGAAATACTTGCATTCACATGGCGCTTCAAGAACATCGAATTCAGTGCACTTGCTAGTCGCCACTTATAGGGCAAAGTGAACCGCTTCCACATTCCACCAATGTCTTTACTTCTGTCAATCTGTACTTTTTCTCGTATTGACATCTTCGACTTTCTCTTCTAAATAGAAAAATGGCCATTTGAATTACCAGAATTCAGCAAATTGTGGGGGACTCTCAGTATTTTGTGTCATGAGGGAGTTTCCTAAGGTTTAAAGGAATCGTCCACGGAAAATGCGTTTTTGTGTTACCCATACGTTTATGTTGTATTTGCCTAATGTGGGCCTCATGCAAAATTTCACGCGAAAAAATGCGAATCTGGCCGAGATACAGCACCACAAAGTGCGGTCCCAGTGGGCGGAGCCTAAGAGTAAAAGCCTCGTCCCGTGGTGCAGCAGCTCCGCCCACTGGGACCGCACTTTGTGGTGCTGTATCTCAGCCAGATTCACATTTTTTCGCGTGAAATTTTGCATGAGGCCAATATTAGGCAAATACAACATAAACGTATGGATAACACAAAAACGCATTTTCCGTGGACGATTCCTTTAAACAACTTGCAGTAACCAAATTAGACGGCTTGCCTTGATGGTGCAGTAGATCTCTGGGCAACCTATGGGTTGGACCCAGTTGTACCCATGTGCTTCGCCACGATGCACCATTGACACGCTTCAGACGCTCGAATTCAAGCTGGCAACGCCCACTTAAGCTCCCTTTTCGGTCAGTTGACCTCGAAGGGCGTGGTTAGCGTGGGTTTGAGCGGGTGTAACGCTCTGCTAACCCACCGCGATTGGCAGAGAGGGTGCAACCTTCACAGGTACTCGAGGATCTATTAGGTTGATTCATAATAAATCGGACAAATTGACCAATTTTAATCATTGTCGTACAACTTTTTTACGACAACAGGGATTCACTTGAAATATACTCCATCTTTATCGATGACCTTCTGCCACGGTATAGGCAGATCATGGATGCCCTTGCTCCAGAAGGCCGGAAGCTGGAGCTCGAAGAAGTTGCCGAGTGCCGCCTTGACCTCGTCGCGAGTTTTGAAGTCTTGGCCGTCCAGGTGGAGTTGGCTGTGGGAGAAAAGGTGGAAATCTGAAGGGGCCAGGTCTGGGGAGTACGGTTGGTATAGAAGTACGGTCCAACTGTACGACAGCAGCTCGGCCTTGGTCGATCTTGCGAAGTGCAGTCTGTGGAAGTAGACACGTTGTCGTGCTGGAAGTAGACATGTGACCGCCGCCGTAGCGAACTTTGGACATTGGCCTTCAGTTCTCGTAATTGACGAACGTAGACGTCGGCGGATACTGTGGTACCTTCATCGAGCAGCTCCCAGTACTCTACGCTCCACCAACCGCGGTTTTCGTCTTCGATGGAATAGTCGCCTGACGCAAACTTCGAATGCTACAACTACAGTGTACTTCTGCCGGGGGCATGCTCCTTGTGAACTTCTATCAGACGTCTGCCGATATCCGCGGGTTCCTGGCCAGATAGCGATGTAAATAGTATGACGTTGCGGATGTGGTCTCTGGACCGCTTGAAATCGTGCGGCATTGTGGCGGAATGAATTTACTTTGGAGTGATTATTTTGCGGTACTCAGATGAGCTTTTCATACTCATTCCAACGGTACCTCGCGCGTCCATTTTCGTTAATTCGTTACTGAGTTATGATCTCTAGAAATCATCACTACCATTTGTCCGATTTATTATGAATCAACCTAACACTATCCCAGAAGGGCAGGTCGATTGATTTAAATATCGCAATATGTGCCATCGAGCACGTGTTTTCCGTACTCATTCTCTTCTAGTAGAAATTTTTCAGACAGAAAATTATTTAGAGGTGAGGGTGATGTCAATCGGAGCCAATTTCATGAAATGTCCACTCGGATACCATGTCTAGCAGCAGTCAGTTCCATTACCTACATCGATATGCATAGCTCAGTAAGAGGGAACAATCTAAATTGCATGGCTTGCGACGTACACCGCGGTGGCGAGATGTATCGTTTGGGACACATAGAATCCAGTTTTTTCGACGAAATTAAGGGAATACATATAGCAGTTCTGAGTGTTCGAAAGAGGACACTAAACTGTGTTGCTCTGTTTCTGTACTTTACACATTTTTGTTTTTTTTTCGATACACTTCTATTTTTCAAATTGTATCTTTTCCATTTGTATCTTTTAATTGTATCTTCGACTCGCAGGCTAATGAGAAAGGAAACTAGAAAGAGCTTTTCATTTCCAGTTCCGTGGTTTTCACTGAAATCTACACGAAATTGAGTTTTTAGGCAATTTTTAGCCCACTTCACCAACTATAATAATTTAATATTACTAGCTCCGTGCTTTTTTCAACTGAAACAGCTAGTTTCTCCATTTTGCTATACCGTCATGCTAGCTAAAACGAATCGATTCGTAGTATTATTCAGTGCATCACGGAATGGGATGCGGTGTAGGCGGAATTTATTATACGAAATGGAGCGTATGTAGGTATTCCAGTAAATAAAAGTGCTCCACTCAGTGTCGCCCTAAGCATGCAGGCTTATTTTTAGCCATTTGCAATATGATGTCAGAGAGCGTTTCCGATGTAATGCAGCAGTTTGCCAACCTTTCGTATAGAGACTTTATTTTCCGGTAATACGGCTCATTCTCGACCGAATTCTGGAACTCTTAAACGTGATCCATTCCTTTGAGAAATTACACATTTCGGTGTCTTTAACAAAATGCCACCACGACTTTTTCCTGAGAAGTTTGTTTGCTGCCTATATGCGTGAAGGAGTCTTGTGGATTAGCTATTCATAGCTAAAAGATTCCAAGTAGCAGGAGCTCGATAATTATGCAGTCTAGCGTTGAAGGATTTCACGAAGCTGCAAGTGCATCCTCTGCATACATATGTTCGTCTGAGAGTAGTGCACCTAGTTGGAAACGTTGCTTACACCTGGGTGTGTACCATTATGTCAGGAATGTCGCACGACGACGAGCGACGTGCGACGCAATGGGTGCGAGTTTTGCGCGTCGCGTTAATCGGGTTTTTGAACGATTACGCGGTAATGCTAGGGGCGCGATACGCAGTCGACTTGTAATCGCTTCGGTACTTAACAACATGGTACCTTTAGCTCGTCCGCATTCCTTCGCTTGCGACATGCGTGGTGCAAAATCCTGACATAAGGGTACACATCTCTTACACCTCAAGTACAATGCACATAATTATGTGGCTATGCCACCCAATTATTATTAGAAAGGGTCTTTGAAAGTGCTATTATGGCACGACATTCCGGAAATCCGTGTTTTTCCACTCTCCTCTGAAAAGAGAAACCGATCACATTACGTCATTAGGTCCGCAGTAGACCAGCTGTTACCACTGGATACTGCTTTAGGACAAATTCCCTTTTTCCTCAAAATGCTTCCGTGTGAGTGGCAAAAGTATAAATATTGCTATTCCACTTGTAAGCTGTGACTGAAACTTGACTTATCTTGTTGTTTTTCCAAGATATTCCACGGCGTCGTTTTTACTTAATAGTCAGTGGTTCATAGATACATATATGGATATACAGTAGCGCTCAAAAGTCTTCGGCCAAACACTTCCTGTCATAACTTTTTTTCTACTTGACCAAATTTGACAAAACTTTAATATTTGATGCAAGAACCTATTGTCAACATTTCCTTCTACTTGAGTGCCGCTTGACTCTTTTCATGGTTTTTTACAAAAATTTTCTACTAAACCACCGGAAAAAATGAAAAGGGCTTGGTCATGAAAAACGGCTTTCTTTACAAAACCAAAACGGGCAAGCCTCAGAGAACATTAATATATTGTAGAAAGACCACGACTTTTGATGACCAGCGGCACAGTGGGACGGCATAGGGATGGCACTCCAAAAAAAATTGCATATAACCACGTAACCTACACCATTGAGCGCCAAAATAATATATTAAGTATGCAGTGTCTCCAAGTACAACATACTAAACTTTCTCTTAGATCGGTGCAGTTGCAAAAAAGTTGCAAGTGAAAAACCCAAGTGAAAGACCATTTAGCCGAAGACTCTTGAGCGCTACTGTATATTTTTATAAGTGCCACCAAAATATCGACTGTCGTAACAGCTAATTTCCACAAGTACAAAACGCCTACGGTGTAAACTTTATCACCAGCACTCAAACTTGGGTAATTAAACTGGCAAAGTACGGGTAACGAATAATGACATAAAATGGTTTAAATACTGAGTTCAAAGCCAAGCTGAAACCGGTGACGTTCGAGGAGTCATGGCTCTTATGTACATACAGAGATACAGCTGGCACTGTTTTCGGCGTTCAGAAGAAAGGATGCGTTCCATCCCCCCAGCATCTGTCCGCCCCGCGTACTCGACTCTCTTCTCTGACGACGAAGGTTCCTATACGAAAAAGGAATATTCGGGCGTTCCTTAATATGAAGTATATAGTCTTTTCTTTTTTACGAAAATCCTGTGATTGTGGGTGACCGCGATAACGTCATTCACAAATTTATGTGAGCCTGAAGGCAGCAGAAGCGGATACTTAGGTATCCAGAAAGAAAACGCCTTTACTATAAACCAATGCTAAACATGCTTGCTCAACTTTCAACATTTGACTGCTCATAGCTGCCACGAATCGCATGCGTTGCTCTGATCGATACTCAATCATGCAACCTGCCGCAAATTTCCTCCACGCAGTGGTCAACGAATGGAGGCTCCCATTACATGGGATCATTAAGAATTTCATCTCGTTCGCTGTTCAGTGCCGTATTTTTTACATTTTCACGAAAATTCCTTTCCAACGACCACCTATTTGTCACTCCTGCTCTATTTGATGTGATTTTCACACTGAAATGTACTTCGACCAAATGAATATGCCCACACGTGTTTTCTTCCGAGCAAAATATTACACATAGTTAAAGGAATCGTCCACAGAAAAGATTAGTTTTTTTGTTACTCATATACTTATGTTGTATTTTCCTAATAAGGATCGCGTGCAAATACAATACATTTCACGCGAAAAAGTAAGAATTCGGCTAAGATACAGCCCCCAAAATTCTCGGTCGGGTGGGCTGGGCCGCAGCGGTCCGAAACGGAGAGTGGGACTGTTTTCACAACTTTCTGTCCCTATAATGCTCTCCGACCACTGCGAACGACGGCGTAGACACTTGCTCGGAGGCCACGCCCACCCGGCCAAAGCTTTTTCGTGCTGTATCTTAGCCGGATTCACATTTTTTTCGCGTGAAACTTTGCATGCGACAAGTCATTTTTCCGCGGACGATTCCTTTAAGGTGCCTCTTGTGGATTTACGGTATTTTACCTTCTTAGTGTTTATAAATTTATTACTTGTTATAGACTCGTAGAAGTCGAAAACTTGATCGGACTGTGAGACATATGATCGAATGCGCATGTGTTAAGTGGGATGTACGTTGGGACACACGTATTTCAACCTAGGCCTGCTATCCCGTGACATAAATAATGCGGACAATTTGTTAATTTTAAATCTTAACCTGCTTGGAAGTCTGCTCCGTTTATTGATGAATGGGTGACGCTACCGGACATAATCCTTGGGATGAGATGAATTTTCAGACGCAGAAAAAAATTGAAATGAAGCTTATTCACTTCTGAGAAGATACAATTTGTTAAAACCAAATGTTATACCCAATTTCTCACTTTAGTATCAATATTAATGCTCTACTCGCTTTTTAAAATATCTTCAGAAAAACTGTCGTAAAGAACAAGTTGAAGGAAGGGATGTGCATGGTCACTGCGCGACTTGAGGCCTTACTCACCGTGTGTCCCAACCGTTACCCGGATTATGTGTGGGAGGGTCTGGTTCGGCGTTTGAAGTCTCGTAGAGCCACGAACGCCCAGAATTTCAGCAATGCGACGAAGGTTCCTCCCATACGACCCCCATAGGACAAAAGTCGACGTGCGCCCTTTCAAACTCCGACGAAGGCACAACGTCAAATAGCCCATTGTAACTTTGTGCCGACTTTGTGTGAAGTTTAAAATAACAAGCTGCCATGCGCACAACTTCGGCTTCGAACAATGACAGCTGCTTTTGCTGTACTTGTAAGCACATGCTCTTTGGTCGTCTCGAAATCCCATTTTCATCGATCGCATAACTTTTGTCCTTTTTCAGGTCAGGCGCTCCTCCTCCCTTCAATTACGGGTTTCAAGTCCTATCGATATCGACGACAGAGCCCTATCGGAGGTTGGTTTATAATCTGTCTTTGTTGCCTTTTCGTTATTCAAGAGGCGGTTGCATACAGAGGCGACGCGACGCGACACGAAGTGGGCGGCTCTAAAAGAGTCGCCCTTAGAAATTCCATATAATTCTAATTCCTCTTGAAATCACCCTACTAGATACAGTGCATTAACCGAAAAGTTCTCTTCACTCCGAATAGTGAATCGAAAAGCTGGGAGAGCAGCAACCCGTTCGAATTTTCGTAACATTTTCCGCCATAACACTTGAATAGGGTCAAAGCGCAGTTCAGATTTTCTCAACAAATGTTAGGTTGCTTCTTGCCCTGTGTCCCTGACCATATGACCATCGCCTCTTTGCTCCTCACTTTTCCAAACCCACTCGCACGCCCCACCACGTCGTTCATCACTTTGGTGAGCTCTAACTCAATTGGATTCTTGTATGCGCGGGTGAAACTTTGCATGCTACGCTTAGTAAGCAAATGTAACGTAAATACGTGGGTACCAGAGTAATTCAAATTTCCGTAGACGATTACTTCAAGCGGTGCCAAACCAGCCGAAGAAACATTGGACTACTACAGCAAAGAAACTTATCTGCATTAAAGAAATCGTCCATGGAAAAATGAAATTTTGTGTTTTCCTTACATTCTTGTTGTATTCGCTCAATAAGGGCTGTATGCAAACTTTCACAGGAAAAAGTGAGAACCTGCCAAGATACAGCTCCTTGAAGTGGTAGCCAAGAGGGCGGGGCCTCGCACTACATGCCCGCCTCGTCATCCGCCGAAGTCAGAGACGAAAAATGACCCCACTGTACGTCTCCAAGCGCCAAGGCGGAGCGGGTATTTATATCGAGGCCGCCCCCTCGGCTACCATTTTGAGTAGCTGTATCTCGGCCGGATTCTCCCTTTTTGCGTGAAACTTTGCATAGTGCTTCTATTAAGTAAATACAACATAAATGTACGGGTAACAAAAACCTCATTTCCCCGTGTACGATTTCTTTGAAAAATTTTAGGATGATAATAAAGAGCACAAACTGACATGGGATGAAGAGAGGGAAGAAAGGCTCTTGAGGTAGTAATCCAAAAATAGCGCACGTAGTTTCAATGAATATTGCTTACAAATATTGTGAAATAGCAAATTTCAAGGTGACAGCGATATCACGTTCATCCAGTGTATACAGTCCGAATCCTTCGTGGTATACGGCTAATCAAAAAATGCACACGTGAGTTCAAACTCCACTCATTTGTTTGTTTTCGGACTGCTCAAAATATAAATTGTATGGGTAGAAGTTGTCGCGGAGATTATACATTTCAATCCTCCTCCTTTTTTTAGCTGGCCATCTTATGTGGGATGTTGTCAGCTACGGCTAGCCTCCTGCCTTATAGGAATGTTGAGTATCGGGATATCAGTCGTTGGTGAGTTCCTCTTTTCAGCGATTGTACATTTTATGATTAAAGGAATCATCTACAGGAATTTGTTTTTTTTCTCAGCGATTGCACACGTTTTTTTCTTTTCCCATAAAGTTATCTTGTTTTTTGTTCAAAGTGGGCCAAATGCAATGTTTCGCGTGAAGAAATCTAAATTCGGCTACGTAGTTTCCGTCCACACGGGAAAGGAGGGCGGGGTCGCGAAGATTGTGGAGTGTCGGCAACTACTTCGTGTATGACGTGGTATAAGAGGCAAATTATGACGAGTGTCAATTTCTGGACTGTGGTTCGCCTCCTAGCGACGAGCATTCCTGATTGGCTGGGCTGAAAGGGGTCAAGGAGCTGCGGCAGGCTCAGAGCGATCGTGGCGCGCTTTTGTAAACAGATGTCGCAGACCCTTCCCTGAACAACTGATTATCTTTTCCACTGTTTTCGATTTCTGATGATTATCCATGAAGTTTATGACCTTCCTTTCTGTTCTCTTTTTCATTATCTCTCATTTGCCATCACTTGTCGGCAGTCGACGATGGGATGCCTTTCGAGTTTTTGTGTTCTTTCCACGGTGTCTTTGCCCATTGATTACTAGGCTACCTGCCAGTGGAAGAGTCGTCCGGACTACCCGCCTCTTGACAAACGGTCGTTCGCTTCGAGAAATCATGATGGGAGGGGGTCCTATTTCTCGGGTTTCTGGCCATTTACTTCCGTTTTCCGTTCACCGTCGTATAACTAATCATCTCGACCGTTATATTCGCTACTTTTCCACATTACGTCCGATTTTCCCCTATCACTGCCTTTAGGGGAAGGATACTAGGTCGACGTGGCCATTTACAATGCATAATCTTCCAAGTGGTCTTCTTAATTTTATTCACTATATATATAAATATCTCATCTCTTCAAGAATGAATGAGTTCTGCGCTTACTCCTTTTCTTTGCCTTTTTGCGCCATCATGATCCCTACTATATATAACGCTTCGTCTGTCTGTGCCTCCGTCCCGTCCGTCCCTCCGTCTGTCACGTAATCAGGTATTGTATGAAATACGACCCGTGGAGATGGGGACAAGTGTGGGATGGGTAGGGCACGGGACAAGAAGTAAGGAGCCAATGCACCAAGTTGAGCTCCTCCCACGGTGGAGTGTTTGTCCTCAAGAAAAAGAGCAATTTCGATCGACCTACTGACGCACATGGTATTTCGCACACAGTAGTGTGCGCCAGCCAGCTGGTGTCCTATAACGGTGCTACATTGTTGGAACACATGCTAACCACGGTCCATAGCTCGGCTGACCAATTAGGAGCTCAGGTCGGGGAGGGGTGGGGCTAGCTTGGACTCGAGAGGGTATGACACCGTGCGTTTGAAAGTGTGCTATCTGCAAACCCAAGGATCCACTACCATAATAGATGATTCAACTTACCTAATTATCGCTAGATGCACCCATCAGCCGAAGAATGAGGTGTTTGCATATCTTTTGTATTCTGTTTATACGGCTACTTTCGCTTTGATTCATATTTCTATTATCTAATACTTTTCATGTACTCTTTTCTATCTCTACCAAATTCCAAATTTAGCCAAATTCAGCCAATTTAGCAATATGCTTCTTGCTGTCGGTGTCGGGAAGTCTTTCTCAGGAAGTTCAATCCGTTGTGACAGCTCCGATCAGCAGTCTTGTGTTGCTTCAAATCGCTACCGCTTTGTTGCTGATCGTCGGAGTTCTTATCAACACGCACTACCTCTTGATACCATTTCTTCTGAACACGGTAAGTGAACTTTTCCATTTAGTGAGGCCTTGATCACCTTATTTTTTCAACTCGCCGGTAATTATTTGAGCGGCTCTAGTTTATGACATTCTCCCGTTTTCCTCCAAAGAATTTCTCAGTACCAACAACGAACCTCGCCCTGTCATACCATTCATTTGCTCTGTTCAATTTTCCAACAGTTTTGCTATGCATCTGCTCAGGGCCTATCTTCGATCAGCCTTTCTAGGGGCTCTTCTACATTTTCTCCCACTCATTTTTATTCTTATTTGATCTGCATTGATACCGACTATACTCCACAAATACCATCCCCCGAGCCACTTGAATCACTTCGTGTCAGCAATAGCCATTAGTCTACACTACCAACAAACATCGTCGATGACATACAGTTTCTCTTGAAGATTCTATTTTATGAGAATCAAGTTAGGTGCGACAGACCATCATGCAATTCGTTTCTTTTTTCAGGTTATACACGTTTGTCTAGCAATTGGGGTCGCCATTACAGTTATCGTCTCAGCTCATGATATTCGAAAGGTTCATGGACCACATGTAAGCAGTTTTTCACAGTAGGCATTGTTTTTCATTGCCATGTTTCTTTTTAAAATCACTAATATGATTTAATTATATGATTTTTATTGCCAAATGTTAATGAGTCAAATTATCTATGGTTAGCATATTACTGCTATAAATACTAGGGACAGCAAGGATACCTCACGCTGCGGCTACCAAGAGACGCTTCAAATTAACTTCACACAGCTCTCAGTAAAACTTACGGTACCCGTGAACCGATGGAATTTGAGCCTTTTTCCATTTCTGACGAAAAAAGATGGTGAAGCATGAGCAGGCTCAAGCACTGTTATGCTGCTGCTGAATTTTGAGAAATATGTGTGACTGCAGAAAAGTTTTGCACAGCAATCTATCACAAATTATAGCTATCGATAGACGATCCTTTTTTGAGAAATGGCACAACAGCTTCAAACCTTATGAAAATCACTAGCCTGCTGAGGATTCTTCGGCGATTCCTCCGCCAGGAACGAGCCCTATTCTTTTTAGCTCAAAATAGGAGTCCGCATTGGGAATCGAACGGGATCTGAACCCTGCACCTTGTCCATCACAGCTGTCCCACTCACATTTCCTCTCCTCAGCTTTTATTTCTCTTAAACTTTTTCTTAGCTTTAAATATTACCAAAACTTTTTTGTCTTTCGGCAAAGTATTTGTAAGGAATCAGAGAAAAACGTTAAAACTCATATGGTGGCAGTAGGCAAACTAGACAAAGCGTTTCGCAAGTATTAGAAAAAGAAAAATCAAAATTCATTGGAAAAACTGTTTTTTGTTAACCATACTTGTAGGAACACTTCCACTGGAGACTGCGGCAGCACTTAGCATTCGTTAAAAAAAGCAACATCCAAAATCGATACTGTTTTGATTATCCGTGTGCTGCTTTGCCGAACGAGGTTTTTAGGTGGATCAATGTTATCAACGGCTTGACGTTTCGACCCTTTCGTCGTCTTCAGAGGCCTAAAAGGTGGCCTAGTAGGCACACTTCCACTAAAGGCTGCGCCAACATTGAGCATTTCCTTAAAAAAACAACAGTAGAAAAGCGAGGTCTAAGTTGATTCGCCTAAAAACCTCGTTCGGCATAGCAGCACACGGTAATGTGAACATCATGCCGAGGTTTCGAGAAAAGAGAACTTGGAGGATACTGTTTTATATTCTTGAGCATAAACTGCTATTCGTAGTATCATACATATATCTGTCGCTTGTAGATCTTCATCGTATGCGTCGTCGGTTTAGCGCTCTACGTATGGTTTACAGCTGTAGTAGCAATGACTATCGCACTCATTCGTGACAAGCGGAGGTTAGGGTATGTCGCATTTATTTAGAATTGTTATTTTGTAGGTTACCTTTTTAGTCTGACCATTCTATAACATGTTGAACTGTAGAGCTCAATAACTCCTTCCAGACCCATAATTCTCGATAAAAATTGAAAAATTAACTTACCCAAAAAATATTTTGTTATTCCAGATACGACCACCAAGATGACTTCGATCACATTCGGCCGAGTGAACGGGTCAGCAGCTCGGTGATCTAGATGTTAGCGTTTTAGCTTCTTCCACAGAATCTCGATTCTCGTTCAATTTCCTATGCGGTTACACATTGTATTAATAATAATTACTAATATGTATTCTATTCGCTAGTCACTTTCAGAGTTTTATTGGACACAATTGTCATTTTTGATTTGTGATAGCTGCTGATTATCGCCGCAGCTCGCGATGGAAAGTTACTACAAGGATGCTGAGTTATGGGTAAAGTTCCGGAGTCGGACGGGACTCGAACCCGCACTTCCTTCAGAAGCTGAGTTAAGGTGAAAAGGGTGTCGGTGGAGTAATGGATTAGCACATATGCCCGAAAAGCACGGAGTGCGGGATCGAGACCCGTCCGACACCGAAGCTTTTGCCCATAACTTAGCAGTAACAATTGACATTTTTCTCTCGAAATTACCTCCAAACGGGTCGATCGATGTGTATTCCAGTGCTTAGCACTCAATGTCCATTATTTGTTATGATGTTGCTGGTACTATAAAGTCTTTATAGTATCTTGTAATGCACTGTGCAAATATCAAAGCGCCTTATCCGTATAAGGAGCCGCCGCCCCAATTACTAATATTCATTAATATGTCTATTATTCAATAATATCTTCATGAAAATCGCAAAGTTACATGCTGATGTTATTAACTTCAGTGACTTTCAACAGCTTTAGTATCCAGTGGTTCAAGAGGCCAGTTTCAGTCGAACCCAGTCACGATATCCCTTTTATTCTGTGAAGTTGTGTGCGAACAAAGTATAGAACAACATCAACAAGGTGTGCCTGACCAAAACACAACTGAGATCGGTGAACCTGCTACATACGAGAATGCACAGTTCAATACCTAAGTGCGCGAGGACATAAGGTAATAAATCGGAAATAGGCTTTCCGAGAATATGGGGTAGAGGGGGCACTAGCGAGACTAGGCCGCGGTCATACTATGCGCACCGATGCCGACACCGCTGCTGTTTGGTACTGTGCCAAGATTCGAATTCGAGGTTGGTGGCTCTTGCCACGATCATCATACTGTAGTGTGGCTGGGTTGGGCGTTTACTAAAGGAGCGCATTATCAGATTGACGCCATGATCGGCGGGGGGAACATGATTTTGACGCCAACACCGGCGGTGCCGACGTCGGTGAACAAAGGAAATACAGGAAATAGTAGAACTCAAGACGTATCTGGAAAAACTGTTTGAGACAAAAAAGATTCACTCTAAATGGAAACCAAGACAAGGCGGATACTGCTCTACTAAAAGTCGCCAGATTCGCGCGTGCTTTTTATCGTTGCATCCAAAAACCAACATTCCTTGAACTCTTTCCATTTTACACGCTTTGGGATAAGAAAACCACATATCTTACTTACATTAGGAGGGTTCCAATAGCTTGTAATATTGTAACTGTTAAAATGGTTAGGGATTGTTTAGCCTATGATCATCCGCGGCACAGGCATGCACTCAAGTGCTTTTGTCCCTCAGCGTAAAACAAATTTATGCCTTCCTCATAATGCGTTCCTGGGTTTCTTTCACACGTTTTCAATGAGTGCAAATCAAGGGAAGACTAAAGAAATCGTGCTCGTATCTACTTCAACTGCCTCAATATTCACCAGAGTTCTTTCCACATTGACCCATGGCCTCCACCCTCGGTCTCTTTCCCTTTCCAGCACCTTCCACAAAGTGGCCTCATCTATGTCACATGAACACTTAGTCGTGCACGTACAGTAGCGTCCAAAAGTCTTCGGCGAAATGGTCTTTCACTTGGGTTTTCACTTGTAACTTCTTTATCGGAGATATCGGAGACTATCGCACCGATCGGAGAAATTTTAGTATGTTGTACTTGGAGACACTGCATACTTAATATAGTACTATTTTGGCGCTCAACGGTGTAGGTTACGAGGTTATATGAAATTTTTGTTTTTGGAGTGCCATCGCTATGCCGTCCCGCTGTGTCGCTGTCATCAAAATGCGTGGTCTTTCTACAAAATATTGATGTTCTCTAAGGCTTGCTCGTTTTGTTTTTGTAAACTTTTTTTGACCAAGCCTTTTCCTTTTTTCGGTGGTCTTGTAGTAAATTCTTGTAAAAAACCATGAGAAGTGTCAAGCGGCACTCAAGTAGAAGGAAATGTTGGCAATACGTCCAGGCACCACATATGAAAATTTTGTCAAATTTGGTCAAGTAGAAAAAGTTATGAAAAAAAGTTTCGGCCAAAGACTTTTCAGCGCTACTGTATATTGTATATGACTTTTTCTAGAGCCACGAAGAACGAGCACGACTGAGTGTTTCTGTGACACAGCTCATCAAAGCCATTAGGTCGACGACTGAATTTGCATCGTTTTCTTCTCAACAAAAAACTGAATATTTCACAACGGTCATGTTGGAGAACTAATCAGCTACATAGCATACTCTGTAATACTTACTTCTCCAACCTATCGGCTAGAGTATATACTGTACTCAAAAAAACTTGCTTGGTCTCCGAGTGTCCGCAAATTTTGGTGTAGCTACTATTATTTAAAAGTATAGGTATAAATTTCAAAGACGTTTTCTCCTATTGGAAAAGTAGCAAGCGGACAATGTGGCAGTTTTTTAGTGTAAGGTTAGGGAAGTATGATGGGCTCTGCTGGACTTTCCAATCGCGTCTGCGGGAGGCAGCCTTGACGATTTTTGCGAAATGAGGTTGTCTGATGTCCGCTACTACGTTTTCGGTAAATTGGAAATTCGGATATATAGGGTAATTAAAACCTCGAGTGGAGGCTGAATATTGACAGGTGGCACGCACCACTTTCTCATGGTGCTGAGATCAATCCCGCATCACTTTCCGCCCGGACCAACCAGGCCTTTCATCCCTTCGGGGTGGATGAATTTGTACCAGACTTGTGTGGGAGTATAAAAAAGAAAAAGAAGTATATCAGCTGGCTCCCGCAAGACACTGCATAGGCCAAATCGCACTCACCTGCCACTATCATTCTAAATGGAACTGAATGCGCGGCGCATCCCATAAAAAGGATTTATTAACATAGAGAACATTGTCCTTTTATTCTTTGACCTAGCATTTCTTGGACTTCCAGACCCTGCTTGTCCGCTCGAGTGCACTTCATGGATTTTTAGGATAGGAAGCCCTGCTCAAGAAGTGGCTCCGGGATTACGAGCTGTTGTTGCACCTTTGTCGTCCTTTCATACAATGCACAAGTTTTCTAGTCTAGTTCTACCGCTTTTGGTATTATTTTGTCATTGGCAAAAGACCAACCATTTCGAAGATGATGGTTTCTTATCTTTCCCCACCTTTTTCTACGTCCCTTTTCTTTTAGGAAAATCCTTGTGAGGTGACATCGCGTGGGATGACCACGTGACGAACGCGAATAACAATTTCGAGCAGCATAAGTGGCAGCAATTACGGTTCAGTGACATTCCATTTCATTGTCAGAACGTTATACGAACAAGAGGAAATCGTTCTCCGTGCTGTTGAGGAGGCCATGATTCATATGAACTTATAAGGCAGAAGGGATGAAAGGTGTAGCGCACTCGTCACGATATATCACGCACTCGACTTCTATTTGAAATCGTAGGGTTCGCGGAATGTTGAAACAATTTCACGTCAGCATTTCATTCAGATAGATGCACGAGAGTGGCAGTTGTAGAAGGATGATAACTGTGAATCGTGTGGGCAGGTTACAGTACTCCTTCATAGCGCATCTAGCCACTACGCCAAGAGAGCACAGTCCCTAGTAAGGCTATGTATAATACCACTTATGCAGTTTGTAGCTTAGTTATCAAGCCTGCTCATGTGCCAGTTAGGGGCCTTGTCGTATGGGAATAAATAAAATAATAAACCTTGAAATTCAAAATTGACGCAGGAAAAGACAAGCATGTTAGTACAGGATGTTGAAGAGGGTTTACCGTAATCAGCAAGCGCTTCTCATTCAATCATAGAAGGCAAACATATTGGAAAGATTTTGTGATTGCGCGCAGTGAGATCGATCGCATGCGTAACTTTTTAGGTGCTATCACAATGAGGGGGGGGGGGGGCATCCCATCACTGGACCTACAATCCAAGCCGAGAAGGAGAAAGATGCCCCTGTCTTACTCTCTTGAGGCTCCAAGACTCAGGCAAAATATACGCTTGAGTGTGCTGAGTGACCCCACAAGTATCCTTCAGAAGTACTCAGGTTATTTCAGAAGTACTCAGGTGTGGAATTTTTTTATGAGTCCCCCCCCCCCACTGCAATAACACCACTTTTCACAATGGTGGGGACCTATCCTGTTCTCAGGGAACTTTAATTTTGCTTAATCCCAAATGCTTCTCCTTTTGTGCAGCACTTACGTACATATAAAAACAGTTAATGGCAACAACCATGATTACGGTATACCATGTGCGACATCCTGAAGGCATCATAGCACGGAAGAAAATTTTGAAAAGTCTACGTAATTATACAAAGGTTGTTTTCTTAACCACGGGACTTGTTACTTCTGTAAAAGTGTAAAATTCTACGGAAGAGGAAACAATGTAAATCTTCATACTGCATGTACTGCGGTAACACTATGGTGGCGAAAGCATGCGAAAATGCATATTCCTATGAAATTTTTCCACTCCCTCGAGCCACATCTGAGAAAGACGGATCTCACTTCAACGCCGGATATACTAGACAAATTACAAAACTGCGAAACTTCCGTGGTCCTCAAAAAACCCACCCCCCTTCGAAATTTCGTACACCCGATCCTGCCCTCCCGAATTTTGTCCACCCCACCCTCTCCCTCGGAATTTTGGTCACCTCACTCTTCCTCAGAATTCTGTTCACCTTCTCCTACGCTATTCACTTTGGTAATTTGAGCTCGCAGAATTACAAATTGGAAAAAAAAACTGCAAATCAAATTGAATAATTTCATTCAATATATCAAAAATCAAAAATATCAAAATTTATTCAATCTGCTAACCAGATCCTTATTAAATACAATATGAATGGAACATAATTAAAAAGCAATTAGCTCGAAAATGTTGAGAGAAGGGTGTATGCAAGGAGCACAAAGGGTATTTTGTCGAACTGATCGATCACAGCCCTTTGATGTGTTACGCGAACATCTTTTGACTATGAAGCCCCTCCGGTAAGGTGTGGGTGCAACTTTAATTTTCAAATTTAAGTTGTTGTCTGTAACATCGAAACATCCGATTCCAGCACGTAATGGCTAATTTCGGCCCACTTAGTGACAACAGTGACAGCAGACAACAAATTTCCACCACCATGGTGTGCTACCACGTCATTGTCGTGATTGGATGTATGGGCTCTACCGCATGTGTGCTCACCGAGCTAATCATTGCCTCCCAAAACCACTTTCTCAGAGAGCTTCTACAAAACTTTCAGACCGATATATGAGAGCTTGTTTGTTTATAGGAAGCCACGGCACTCCCAGGTGTCTAGGAATATAGCTTTTTCAGTACCACCCCCCACCATTTTTTTGACCTCTACAATACCAGTAACTGTTAGCGGAATGTATAGTTGCAATGTGTTTTATTGCTATGTATTCTTACTTGAAGCAAAAAGATTTTTTATGTCAAATTTCCTTACCCGAGTTCGCTGCGAAATATCCTCCCTTTCTCATCTGCTTATTGGAAGTTCAGACTTATCGCAGACCTCTGCTAGGACGACCCCCCTCCATTTGGTCAAATAGATTCTTTTGTCGAGGAATCCCCGACTCTCGCTGTACCTTGTAGGAAGGTCAACAGACTGCATAGCCAGTTTTTGGCCATACGTTACACAAGAATGTGTTGGTCCTTAGAAACATGCCCACGGCATTTTTGCAGCAGCAGTTTCCGTAATTGCTGGAAACACATGTACATGGGCATAATGCAAGCAATTATCAACAATTCTTTGACTTCGATTGGTGTTTAATGTATTTCATGAGTATCCATAGCACTCAGCTGTCATATTGAGGGCACTAATTGTACGGAGATTGGTTTTTTTTTCTGGAAACGCCACCAAGGTGAGCTGCCTGATGACTTATCACGCGCATTTTGTGACATAAGTTTTCCCTGCCACATGGTGTCAGTAAGCATCTAATGAGTTTTCTGCTGCGCTTATCGTTAGGTACCAGGTGCCTCAGGCAGCCCAGATTCACTTGGGTAGAGGCAGTTCAGCTTTCTGGTATTAATATTACCCTCCTTTGAACCTAGTCGCCCTTGAGCTAACAAAGACTTCTTTCAAACTTCAAATTCTATTTTTTCTTAAAATTTTCAGTCGTCTGGATCTTTCTTATAATAATGACAGCTTTTGTTCAGATGAGACCCGACACATCGTCGGCTTTTCCCTCGTTAACCCCCTCCCACCTTTTTGATAATCAGCTTCGATAGAGTGATCCTCTTCTGTGAAAAGTGCATTACTCAAAAAGCGAAATGGCTTATTTGAATAGTTTGAAACTTGTTAAAGAGCCTGCTGAATTTCAGGGTTAAGAAAGGAAAGAACACCGCTATACTCTTTAAGCTTCCTCACAGAACCCAGCGTTTCTTTTATGGTCCTCTGTCATACACGGAAAGATTCGTTGTTTTAATATTCTTACCCCATCCCGCCACTGGACGCTGGAAAGTAGACGATAGTGACAAGGGTGAGCGATGGAACTGAAGGTGTGGAAGCGGAACAAGGGTTGTATGCTGCGTAGATGGAGGCAGAATGAAAGTCGTACTAAAGCGACAAAATTTTCTTGTCACCATGCTCGACATGACAGCTCCTCAAAGCCCACGCACTTTATTATGCCACACTGCAACAATTGCACGGTGGAATCCGCTTAGTGCAGCTGCACTCCTTCCCTTTCCTCTGTCATTTCCCACTTTTTCCCCCCGAATAAGTGGTTGTTATGCTGCTTCGGAAATAGACTGACAATGAGTCTTCTCAGTGACGTTTGCACAGCTGGACGACAGTGAGCACTGGGAGCGCCATGTCATTTGAAATTTGACTGCTGAGAATGAAATCATCACATGGCCCTATATAGCGACATATGAAGCATGAAGCTGGACATATAACAGATAAAAATAGCACGCAAAAACAGAAGAAATGATACAAGTTGAAAAAGCGATAATCTAAAAAAGGGTTCGGTGGAAAAATTATCATAAATGATTTTCAAACTTACAAAACTTCTTCTCCAATTACAGTAATCATCAACACGTTTAGAACGCTTCACTGCTCACATAGGGCTGCGTACTGCCGTATAAAATCTGCATCCATCAAAATATAAAGGACAATTTTGAGATCTGTGTCAAGGGTGTTTTAATGACAGTTGGGGCCCACTTCCACTCACATGATGCTGGGATCAGTACCCGCTTAAAGCGAACCAAGCCTTCCATCCATATGGGTTGTGTAAGTTGATACCAGGCTCGTCTGGGAGGGTATGACCTCTGACTTAAACATCACTGGCCTCCGCCAGTCATTGTATAGGCCAAATAGCATTCACCTGCCGCCACGTTTCTGAATGGAACTGAAAGCGTGGCGCATCCACAGATACAGTCCATTTCCCGACGACTGGCAGGGCGAGATCTACGGACTTGTATCGACCTCTCTCGCCCCGCCGCACACTCTCACCCAAGTCTGTAGGCCACGCCCTGCCAGCCTTCGGGAACTGGACTGTAGGATGATTAACGCCAAGCGCTTTATCCGTTTTTATCGTATTCGTTCTCACCCATCGCTTTCAATTCTGATTGTACTGAAGGTCACAGTCATTGTTTATTTAGGCAACCTGAAGAATAGATATTGTTGCATGCTTTCTGTGTGTAGCAGTGATTGAAAATACTTCTGGAAACGTTGAGCATTTCAAATTTTTTTATTATTTTTTAAAATATTGTTTATATTCAAGTTTTTTCAAAATTTGGTTTCTTTCGTATCTGTGAAAGAAAATAGAGCAGTGGCAAGTAGCGCGGTTACCATACGGATTTTTCTTGGATCGAACCTCGCACACAATCCCAACCCTTTGCTTGGGCTGATTGATCGGTGAACGATATGTTTAAGAAGTTTGAACGCGATCCATACTGGATGACCCAGGAACATTCTGCAATTCAACTAAAATGCATATCAGTGTGATTCTAGATGTTTTTGGGTGCATGAAGCAGAACGGAGTCTGCCTTATATACCCCAATGCCCGATGATAAGGACCAATTGGTCGTCGTTGTTCTCTGAACGTGCCAGGCTTTTGAGAGCTCTTCACACCTCTGCATAGCCTTTGAAGTGTGCTAGACATTCGTTTAATCGCTGGACCCTTGCCGTTTTCATTATTTTCCAGAATTATTAATTTTTTTGGGTTCTATCGAAATTTTGTCAAGCATCCTGAAATGGAAAGCCCCACCTCAGCCACCGGTGGCATGGAGCATCGTGGGCAGGAGATTGAGTGAGAGACGCTAATCGGAGATTTGGAAATGGCGCTCATGTTTGCCAAAGAACTTTGAGGAATAAGCTTGGTGGGGTGATTAGTGGACACTCCTTGGCCTAGGGATCACAGATCAACACACCCAACCCCACGCGGTACGTTCTATCGATCCATCTCTATAAGATTCGTTAAAATTCAGGCGTGCAAAGGTTCCATACTACAGAGATCAACAGACTGTGAGAATCTCGAGAGGTTTCAGTAAACATCACACTGAGGTTTTCAAAGGGCCAAATAGTGTGTTAAAATGTTCGTTATTTGTGATGGTTGAGTCAAACTCCACCCGACCCCAGCGCCATCAGTGTATACCCGTGCCAGTAGCTTCATTGCTTCATCCTTTAATCATGTAGAATGTTGGAGAAAAATGAGAGCAGAGTCATGCATTCCTTAAAAGCAGTAGGGGAAATTCGGAGGACCATAAAAAATGTAAATGAATGGGAAAGTCGAGATGTCAGCAATACGATGGTGAAAAAACGGAAGGAAATGGCCAAATACACAAGAAATAGAACCTCTTCCACAGTTGATCCTCGACGCGGAATTCCGTTCCGTCAAGAGGCGGCTAGTTTGAACGAGCTTTCCGTCGACATGTTGCCAAGCCGTAAACACGAAGGGATGTTCGGAAATACGATGGCATCTTTTTCGGAGTAAGCTTCAAGCTATGACACAAGAAGTGCGTCGCGATACCCTCAACCCTGTTGCATCTCCTTGGCCGCTCCCACCGTAGCCGGTCAGGAAAAAGGGTCCTACCGTGAGTTGGAGAAAAGAAGTGGTTCTCTTAAAACCCTCGTGGAAACCCAATAAACTGTTTCTAAGTTGTGATGTCCCAAAAAAAATCTATAACTATTACTTTACTGATTAGAATTCAATACTTTCGAAAAAAAAGAATTACAACATTCATTTTAGACGCGCTCAGGTGGTGTATGAAAACAAAGGCGTGGATTGATAATTACCCTTGGTATCAGGTAGCTATAGTACAAATTTTCAGGTAGGTCTGAAGTAGATTCAGAGGACAACTCTTTCACGCTACTTGAAATGCTACGGTCAAGCATGAGGGGTGGGGTAGGGGGAGTATGCCAGGTCGTCAGTGTTGATTCGATGATGTCATTATCGTCAAAAAATTCCTCAGCACAGTGTTAGACTGTGGTTGGAAGCCGAAAGACTTCCTTCTAACCCTTCATGAGACTAACTTTCGCCACGCAACCGCTTATATGAGGGGGAGAGAGATTTGACGAAAGGGCACCCGTAAGCTGAACTCACGATAACCATTATCATTTCCAAAAGCTGGTAGCTCTATTGATTTCGTACTCAGGAAAAATACAGTCATTGATCGATTTCTTCGTTATCCCGGATACACAGCAGCCTCTATGAGCAGAGGAATGGAGCGGAGACTGACTAAACACGGCAACTTGTCTCGTAAGACTTTTCAGTGTCCTAATTAAGAGAGCTAATTTGCCTATAGGGGTGGAGCAAACCACAGAGGCACGTGCGTCCGCGCTGGTGAATGTGGTTGTACACGTTGCTTGGTCCACTATGGCTCTGACGAGCTTGTAGGCAAACATAGGCCTTCCCGCACCTATTCGTTTCTATGGCTTGCATAATCATAGAGAAGCGGGGAAAAATTAGGTCGACATTGCTATAAATATGATGAAATCTATTTCCTCAAGCCAAGGGTGCTAGCCATGAAAAAAAAACTTTGGCTGCGGCCGTGACTCGAACCCGCGGCTATGCTTCTGCCTAACTATCCGTTATACTGCCTGAGTATACCGATTAGGATGGGCATCAGGACACTCCGAATAGGCCACCGTGCCACGCAAATTACGTCGCATCCCGCGCCAAGCGCCTTGCAGGTCCATTTGCAGATTGACTATGCTGAGGAGCACGACCGCTGCGTAGAATAGTAACAGGATGTTTCGACATTGCACTTCATTTTAAACAATACGCGGCCCTTGCTTCGAGATAGCGAAAATGTGGTCATGTAGTTTAATATTTTTTCCGATACAATATTTTTTGAATTTCAAACACACATTTCTCTTGGCGAAGTTCTTATATTTTCACTGGCCGTGTGTCTCTTTGTTGATGATTCTTGTTGTCCTCGGTTTCCTTTCTTTTCTTTCAATGACGTGAACCATCCCATGTGCTTATGTTTTGATTGCACAGAAAATGGCGCACGTCATTGCCGAAGTGTTTGCTCTCTCGAATTTGTCTCGTCCATCACTGACAGCTTGGACTACTCGGGTGCTCTATCAATAAGCCACGAATGGATTACCGTTGAATCGTCGGTTGTTTCCACGACCACCCCCTCCCCGTCACGTGTTTCTCTCAGTTCCTTAAGCTCCAAAAAAACCAATGCTTTGCGACGGTTACATATTCGGTGACGGAATTGAGATTCTGTTTTAGGCATCATATAGGTTCGTATTGGACCCATGCTCTAGGCACTGCATAAAGGAACGGGGGGGGGAGGGGGTTCGAAGAAAAAGAGGAAAAGTAATGATCATTTTGTAATGAACATTCAAGGTCAGAAGCGACGGTGGAAAAACGGGGATTCAAAAGCACGACGCTGTGGTGTGTATTCGCATCACATTCGCATCACTTCGAACTGCACGCGTTGAGGGTCCGAGTTGTCCGCTGCAGAGATGTCATTTGTTGTCTCGTATAGTGTATTTCATTCATTCGTGATTATGTGAAATAAGTGAAACAACAAGAAACAAACAGCAACAAATAAGTAAAACAATTAAACGAAGAATAAGCGAAAACGTGAGAAAAATTGTAATCACAATTAAAACCTAATGAACTCACTTTCGACGTTTTGGCAAGGTGTCGTATGTGCATTGCGACAATTGCAAGCCGCCATAATTCCTTACCGCAAGCCAAAATTGCTTCTCTCCCGGTGTCTTTAAGAATTTTCAGGTGCAGTAACAACTCGCGCCACATTAATATATAAGCACCGTGAGGGGTAAGGCGAAAATGAGAAGTGGGAAAGCATATTCTCGACGAACGAATATTCCAGACCAAAAGAGGTTATTATAACAAAATTACCGTAGAAAAATCGTGCCTTGGGTATATGGGGTTTTATCGCGAGCGTTGCCAGTCACGCTGCTTCGCATCCGCTGAGGGAGTTGCTATCGGTGTGTTAGGGATAATTTTGCACAAAATGGCAGTTTCTTTTGCATACATCATGTTTGGAGGTAGTATATTAAATAGCTCCTACTATTTCCATACTATATAAGGCATATCGCTTTCGCTGGTTAATTTTTGTGTGACATCTCGTTCTTTTAATCATTAATGTGTGTGCTAGAATCTCGCCCCGCCACTCAATTCGAGCTCATTGCTTTTGAAATTCCTAAAGGCTTTCAGGGGTGAAGTGATGTACAGTTCAAATCTTTTATCCTCCCACACGATATATGCACTCGTTCACCCAGCCCGGAGGGATGGAAGGCTAGATCGGCTTGGGCAGGCACTGACTGATACGGGACTGACGGGATCCTCGCACCATGAGAGTGAGGGTGTATGCTACCTATTATTGCTCCACCTTTGTTCACAGATGAGCTCTCGGTTGAATTAAGCTTTTCGACCACTAGCTCTCCTGAGAAAGGGAAATTTTTAGTTTTTAGAAGGGTTAGTATCAAATATTAATCTTGTTTTAATTTCACATTTCTTTCCGCAACGAAAAATTACACCAGTTATGTCAACCCTAAACCGTACTCCTCTCCAATCGCCTCATTTTTATGAACTTCCATCTTACTCTCCATCGTTTTCTTTTTACCAATGTTTCCCATGTCGTGGTGGGATCGGCTTTTAAGTCACCACTGTCTTACAGACAGCTTTACCGTAGCCCTCATTTTGGATGATCGAAGTCTTTTTAATTATTGGGCTCCTCGTGCTCGCCGTTTCCAGATTTTCAAAGTTTTTTCAACATTTCGAAGTTCAGAGGTTTTCATACCATACTGGCACCCTTCTAGCAGCACCGCAGCATTCGCACAAACTATTCCATTACCATCCTTTTCTATCCAACCGCATTTAATCTCGTTTCCGCCAAGCTAAAGGCCAATCTCGATCAGCTATTTATGGAGAATTGCTTATAACCGTGAAGCAATGCATAATAACCACCCCTCACATGTCATTAATGGTCGGATTATTTACTGCTAAGGAACGCAATCGATTCCCTGTTTACAGCTCCCACGTTCGCGAAATTACTTCATGCGTCCTTAATCGGCTCGGTCTCAAAATTGATGAGACGGTTAACGGTCTCCTTGAAGCTCCGCTGAGCTGTTGTACACAAGCTGCTTCAAATATTGCAAAACAAGCTAAAAATAAACAAAATTGAAACAAAATAAAATAAATAAACAATTTAAGCAAAATTGTGTATGAGTCTAGGGCTTCAACTGACTAATAAGCAGGACAGGAAAATCCGATCTTATTTAGATCGTATCTTCTAAATGCTGCTTCCTAGAAAGCCTTAGTTCCCTTATAATAGTGCACACCGGAGGAAGGAGAGGGGCGAAAAACATCGCCTTCATCGTTCCTGAGCCTAAGTACCGTGTGTATCGCTCATCGGAATCGTTCACGAAAATTTGAGTTATTCTGTTTTCCATACACCTAGTGCTGTATTTGCATACTACGAGTCACATAGAAAGTTTCACGCTAAAAAAATCGGGAATCCGGCTGAGAGGAGCCACGGCTCTCCCAGGTGTGGAGGAGAATAGACGATTTAGTATGACCCCGACCTCCTCTACGGGTACCAGTACGACATCCCCCCTTTTTTGGCCTCTACAATATCAGTCATTGTTGCCTGATTGTACAGTTACAATGTTTCCTATTGCTATGTATTCTTCAATGAAACAAAAAGGTGTTTATTTCCTTCCTCATACGAGATCGCTGCAATACTCTTCGAAATACCCTTCGCTTCTCATTTGTTCAATGGAAGGTTAAATCCTAGCGCTTATCGCAGACCTCTGCAGACACGACCCCTCCCCCTCCGTGTCAAATACGACCCCTTGTCGAGGAATCTTCGTCTCCTGGTGTACCCTGGATGAAGTTCCCCAAAGTGAGCGCCAACGTGGGGCGACCGCGGAGGCGAGCCACGGGGGCTCCAGGAGCAATGACGCGATGTTCATGTGGTCAGAAACCTTCCATCGGAAAACTGTCACGTTGTTCGCTCGCTAATTTTTCCATTAGAAAAGCTATTTTCAAAATTCTTCAAAATTTACGGGCAGTCGAAGATCAAGCAATTTTTTCGCGTACAGATCCCACTCTGGCCAATGGATAAGAGGAGATCGTGGACTATTATGGAGATCAATTCCCCATCATGACTGTTACAAAACATTCAGTTTCTTTGTCGGAAAGAGAGTGTTCGGAATTGAGCGACCGATCTAATAGTTATGACGAGTTACGTCACGGGAACACTTGGACGTGCTCGTACTTTGTGGTTCCAAGAAAGTCATAAAGTACGAGCACGACTAAGTGTCCATCTGACGTGGATGAGGCCACTTTTGGAAGGGGCTGGAAAGGGGAAGAAACCGGGGCGGAATGTCATGGGTCAAAGTGCAAAGAATTTTGAAAGTTGAAGCATATAGGATCAAGAAAGGGTACCAAAAGTTCAGATTTGATCGTCTCTCACAAAAAGGACTTTCTACTATAATTCGAGAAGGAAAACGTTGAGAGAAGGTTAGGATATGTGGCGAAAACGCTTCTACAACCCTCCACTGATGCCGATTTCGATATTACCCTTGATTTGACGAACACTGAATCTACCTTTAGACTTTCCCGCAGTACTAACATAGATACTAGCCGCAGCATGGTCCATTTTTCGTCCTTTCCGAGTCTGACATAGTCTAATAGGCAAGAATTTAATTGGGATGATGCTCTCCAAAGTGGCGAGCGACGATGTGGGCGTCCGAGTGGGACGCTAGAGGACTACGGAGCAAAGAGGCGACACCCGCGCGGTCAGGAACGTCGAGCGGTAATCAGATCGAAATTGAGCGCTGATCTTTGAACTGCGCTCTGGCCGCTGACGGCTGTCCAAGTGTTTATTTACCTATTTATTTATTTATTTATTGAGCTATTTATTTATCTATTTATTTATTTATTTACTTATTCATGCGTGCATGAACTCGCCAGAACATTTACAGAAATTAAACAACCATCGTAGTCATGGCGTTGTGGCGGGAATGCAAACGAGTTGCTCTTTAATTTTTCGATTTCTACTTTGTAACGAAGGAGATCTCCCAGTCCTTTCTGCGTTTCTGCTCACGTACAGTATCCAGTAGAATAATTCTGAGGACTGAAAATCGAATTCCCGTGGACGATTTCTTTGAACACCTTAAGCCATAACATGTCACGTGTCACAAATGGTGTGGCACGAGATGAGTATGTAGGCAACACGCTTTTGAATAGTACATGCAGCATGCGATGACAAAACAAATTTTACCGTTTGTGACCTTATACATGTACATGCATTTCTTATGATGTTTTTAACAATCTGAACAATAACAGTCTTCACCCCCAAAATATACTTGGTACTGATTACTGAGTTATAGGTATTGCTGGGTTATAGTATCAGCACTGGTTTAAAAACATGAACCAATTTTCACAGTGGTACATATAATGACGGGAAGATATGTTGTTCTCCACACTCGAAAACGTATCATAAACAGCTTTAGCTCTCAGAAATTGTCGCTTTCATGTGACTTGAAGGGGGCCCTAAGGGGCCGTGTGAAACGGAAACCAAACTAACTCTTTATCACAGACAAGTAAATAATTGTTGAATATGGAATGATGTTTCTATCTCTAAGCTTCATCCGATACTTTTTAATTAAGTGCTCTTGAAGCTCTTGAAATTCCTTTATTTATTGATAAACTTTTGGCATTATGCCTTCTTCACATCTTAAATTACAAAACCCAACTTACAAACAACTGCATTGTGGGTATACATCAATCGAAACAAACCAGGACATAGAAGAAGGGGGACCTGACGGCGTGCTGGTGACAGTTAACAATGAGACGCCAGTCTTCAATAGTTATAACAAATAATTATCTCTTTAATTAACCACTTAATTTGAAACAAACACAATTGAAAGCAAATGTTTGGTATAAGCCTTCGTTGTTCGAAGAGAACTTTCACAACTACTTCATTTTATAGAAAAGACGGTGGTATTGCACGATTTGACGAGAGCAAAGAAGCTTCGCCCCTCAGTGATAAGGCGCACAGGACTTTTAAGCTACATGGGTACTATCTATCGTGAGACATGGAGCTGCGCTGTATTGACCAGATGTGTCCAGCCCTTTTCTTAACAAGCAGAGCACACTAGAGCGGGTAATATTCCCACGTCTAGGACCCATTTGCATTCGTTCCCCTGCATGCTCCTTAGTTGGCAAAAAACACCCTCACCTAATGCGATCACGTTGCGCTCCATTGCACACGTCCCTTCTAAGGTTGCCTCGTCTTTGAAAAACACCACGCTCACTTTCTGGGGTCTCTCCCCTCTTGCTGTACTTACATCCACGAGCGTTCCTTGCTCCCCGCCCCTTCAGAGTCACCACATCTTTGAAAAACAGCACGCTCACCTTCTCACTCTCTTCACTCTTTCTGCCGCTTTTGAAGGTTTTCGCTGTTTCTATGGGAAGCCACGCCGAACGGATCTTGTTTCCTTTCTTTTTCTTTTAAAAGCCAAGTCACTTAGTTTTCCTACGCTTCTCATTTTTCTTATCCTTCAGCATTCCATTTCTGTTTCTCCTTCCTTGCAGCATAGGTATAAATTGGAAAACGACGTTTTCCCATTTTCTTGTGTTTCGTCGATTCAATGAAAATCGAGACCGTTTTCTGTGATGTCAGGTCTCTTGCTGACGATGACTTCAGTTTGAAGGAAGTTCTCAGAAATCTCTGATTTCAACTGCTCATATGTGAGCATGCCCTCGTCAAGCAATAAAATTCTCATCTTCAGACGAAGATATCCTACTGACAGTATTTTCGCGCATGTTGCCGACGTTTCATAAGGCCGCGCTCGAAGCCTATGGACACTTTTGCTTCATGCTGGGCTTTTTCTCAGCATGCTTCGCTGATCTTTCCTCGCAATTATGAAAGCTTCAATATTGGGACTGTCTGGCTAGGTTTAATGGCACCGCGGACGGTAAGGACGATTTCGGAGGCGGGACAACAAGTTTTCTGTAGATGAAAGCACTGGTTTCATGAAGACTATCTGTGGGACAGTTGGCACCTAGGTTCATCTGCATACCATACGTGCATACGCCGACAGAACGTGGCTGCGCTCACAGACAGCGAAGCAAGGTAGCACGGGGGAGGTGCAAAGACGACGCAGGAGTGAGGCAAGGTGGCATAGACGCAGCGATCGGAGACACGCAGTCACGCCCTGCCGTCGGCACCGCAGAGTATAAACGCGGACTCAAGCTCCTCTGCATGGCCCTGGGGTGGTGCACCGTGATGCAGCCGTTTCAGTAGCCCTGCTGGCGAGACAACGGCTTGGATCCGTCGTGTAGTTAAGCACGCAGAACGAACACGGTGATGCTAGGGGCGCGATACGCAATCGACTTGTAATCGCTTTAGGACCCCCCCCCATTATGGCGCCTTTAGCTCGTCCGCATTACTTCGCTTGCGACATGCCGCGGTGCGAATTCCTAACATAAGGGTACACACCCCAGAATAGTAGAGAGTACGACACACGTCGTCGATGAAGTCCAGTGGTAGGGGGATAGTCCTACGTTTTTGAGTTTTTGACCGTTTCATTCCGTTCTTTCTTTACTGTAGCATGTAGCAATAGTTAGCATCTCTACTCTGATATGAATTTGCCTTTCTCAGTGCCTCTGAGTGTAGCAGGAACGTGTGCAGCAGCAAAACCCCGCGTGCAAGCCTCTCCCACATCATTTGACTCTGGTAACTATCATGATCCGCATTTCTTCGACTGATACCGAGGATGGAGCATGCTGCAAATCTCGTTAGCCCAAGAATTGCTCCCTTGCCAAGCCCCGTCTAGCGAGGCTAAAATAATCGTTATTGCGCCCCTTATGGTGCAAGAATGTGTTGGTGCGCCTAGCCCAATCTCTATGTCAAAGATTTCATGGAACCTGGTAAAGCTTAAATAGTGCAAAGAGATCAAGGTTTGGTCAAGTAGAGCCGGATTTAGGACGTTGAATATGACTTTTTGTCGTCTTTCACCCTTTTTACCGTATTTTGCTTTATCAATGAGCAATACCACTATGTTTCCGCCTGTAGCGTCATCAGCCATGCAGCTGTATGAAGGTTTCCAAGGAGACCTATAACATACGTAGCCATTTCTAAAATTAGCGATCATGGCAATAATCATTTTTCCTTTTTTTCCCTCGAATTACTGCCAATTTACTGAGAAAACTTATGAGCTGTTAATGTCAAAGCTCCACAATGGCCTTATTGCAGCGCACTTTGCGTCACTATTCCCTTCAAAGCAGGACAATTAGCAGGTGAGATACATGTCTTCTATGAATGTGAGCACGATTCGAGAAGAAGGCCTGTGGCCGAACTCGCGTTGAGAAGCACGTCTTAGGCTACATATTGTGAACCTGCCGTGAGCACTGTAGTGCAGCAGGTTGAGTGACCGTAGAGGGCGGGCAACGGCCATCTCCTGCCATCTCCATTGTCCCACCCCTCCAGTATAATTATATACTTAATTTATATATATATATTTATATGCTTATAAAGTTTTATGAATTTTATTCAATATTCCCTGAATTCTCAGAAGGGGTGGGCGCTCGGAGGAACGTGACCGCTGGCAGAGGGCGCGAAACTCGCCTTCGATGAGAACCAGTGATAAGAAGGGGGTCTCGTTTCTCGGATCTTTGACCATTTCATAAAATTAATTCTTTACCTTCATTGCAATCGACCCCATCATTGTTTTCGATGTCTCTGAGCACTCAGAAGAGTCTTGTCGTCTTTCCAGTGGGATGTGCCATTTTTTGGTTTTTTGTCCCTTTCTTGCTACTCTGCTTGTAGTTCTATCTGACCGGAGATGCAAACAGGCCCAAATATCTGTAATAATCACTACGTATTTATTTTATTTTTTAATTTTCGAATTTTCTTTACCAAAGAAAATCATTGTCGTTAACGGAAGACCTCATAACTTTGCCAAATCGCTGAAAAAGTTAGAACGCGAACTGTGCCATGACAATCATAGTCGCAATAGTTTCGCTCGTTCTCAAGTCCTCCGTCGTATTCACTCGATGAACCAAGTCATTTATTGAGTAAGTCACTAACTGTTTATCGTGGAACTATGCATAAATAAACAACAAACGTATGTATTTCATTAGTCTAGCCACGCGACAACAACGATGAAGCCGATATTGCGTGCTCCCTGACAACCGCTCCGCTCCTTATTTATCGCTTTCGAGTTGTTGCAGAGTTTTTCGTGTGCATAGTAACAGAGCTTTTTGCGTCGTTTCTGCTTTCAAAGAAAGTCGGGAAATATTAAAACAATTTTAAAAAAATCAACAAATTGATGTGCGATAATCGGAGTGTATCCAACCCCTGCAATCGCTCCTGTGGTCACATAAACCAACATTTCAACTTTGTTAAGCTTCATCTACTAGAGGGTGTGTCAGGCACCAATCGCGTAGACGTCGAATCGGCCGCTAGATTGCCCTCCTCGCTGTTTCTACCTTTTACTCCTCTCCTTACCCCTCCTCCTTACAATATGTGCATCCTTTCTCCACTATTCTTTTTCTTTTTATTTCCTTCTTCTCTTTTTCTCTTCCTTTAAATTCCACGCCGTGCAAGTGGCAAATTGTGCGCTTTCTGATTGCTGAGAGGGTGAGACCACAAATTGGCGAAGAGCCAAGCACACGGGGCTGCAGCGACAACTGGCCACTATTCACGCCAATCGGGCGAACACATTTGGCATGACCTGGCGCGATCCTCTCTGAACCCCCTTTTTGTATGAAACTCAGCGCACTGACAGAACATCGTGAATCTAGATAGAGCTGAGCATTTTTGAAAGGAATTCAAGGTCTGTTAATTTTCCTCCTTCACTACCTCAACTACAGATCACTCTACCAGTATTCAACTGATTTACTATTTGTAATCATTCAACTAAGTTTCTGTATTCCTTGAGATGTATCCATTTATGCTACGCTGTTGATTCCAAATTCTGCACCCATTCTGAGTTGTAGATTGCTGCATCGTCCTCTTGACTAACTACAGGGGTTGTTTGATTTTAATTTTCTGTTTATTGTTCAGACGCGTCTTATGCACGCATAAATAAATAAATGAAAATTAAATAAATTTTGGTCTACTTGAGAGAATTCGTCGACATGGCGTAGACTCATCCTAATCTCTTCAAAACCAAGTGCCATCGAAATCCACCACTTTCTCCTTCATCCCTCGGATTCACTGAGCTGCCAAACCTGATGCCAAAGCAGATGATCCCTGCAACTGGGCTACTTTTATAAGCTCCAGCTGAGCTCTGCGCCCAACTGCCAATCCACTCTATGCGAAGAGCCCTGCAATCGACCCACGAGCAACATCGAATTGGAATTCGCGACTAATTGGAATCTCGCATTGGCCCCCAGCTGTAAACTCTGTTGGGGAATCTAGTGGCTACGCTGCTCACCCTCCCCCTCTCTACACGAGTCGCTTTAGCTCCACCCACCCTTCATTTCACATGCGCAATCGAGCAGCACACTGAGAAATAATCAGCTGGGGGCGGGACAAATACTGGCAGTCTTCTCTGCCCCACCGCCTACTCCTTTCCTGTGTTCTCGTTCCTTCATCAAAGATTGTTTCCATTCGCATATTGGGGAAGGAGAACCTTTAATTCAATGGTCTCTGGATTCCTACGTTTCCTCCTCCATTTTTCTCTGTTTCCCTCACTCATGTTTCTCTCTTTGGAACGGGCGTTATTGCCTGTGGGAGCGGGGTGATCGGTTCTGTTGGGCGCTCATTCGTTTAGCTAATCTCCAGAGAGCTTTCATAGTCCCTTTTGGGTTTTCGATGCCTCGTCGGTTCTGCTGCCCTCTGAAAATCGTCGCTTTGTTGACGATTTTCAAAAGGCGGCAGCTGCTTGTGGAACATTCCTTTCTCAGCTTGCGCGATTATTTGCTCCGCAACTCTTCAATTCAGTGAAATTTTGACTCTCCAACCTGCTGCTATTCAGGAGGAACACATTTTAATGTGATTTTACATTTTATATTTTGTTATCGATTTATTTTACATTACATCTGTACTTGTTGAATGTTTTTTCGTTTTCCTGATGCTTGTCTCTGGCTGAACGACGGCTGTCTGTTGCACTTGAGGACTCTCCTCTGTTTATTACTATTACCATTCTTGTCCTCTACCTTCAAATTATTACATTCCCGAACCCCGTAATCCTGCGCATCACTACCTTTTCTGTATTCAGCCACAACCATTTTATTTAGAATTTTTTGACTTCAGAGCAAAAGCCTCACCAACTTGTGGAGGCCTTGATTCAGTTTGGCCCATACTATGAATTGAGTGCAGGCCAAATCATTGATGGCCAACCTCATTCGAATGCTGCTCCCCTATTTTACGGTGCAGAGAAAGGGGCTGTTTTTCGTCTAGTGGAACTTACACTTCCATTCGGTATCCTGGCCTCTTTGGAATGCGACCTACGCAGCAATTCACACGATGAGTCGATGAACAAATAGCCCAAAGTTGTGGTCCTCCTCGACAAATCTGGCAGCAACTTCCGACTATCGTAGGTTCGGATGGCCTCAGCGACACTCAACTCGGAATTTGATCTTCAGACAGTGTGTGCAGTAGCTGTGACATTTGTCGCTTACTATACTTGAATATTTCTTCCCGTTTGGGGAAATTATTTTCCTCCATTAATGGTTTACAAATTCAATAATCTTAAATGATTTACATGGATCTTCTTAAATGGTTTACGTATCAAAAATTTTCGGGAAAACATCTCCTTCCTCAGCTGGAATTAGAAGAACGCGTGAAAAGCCTCAGGGTTTCATGTGTTTACTGAATTTTTGTTTTCCCAGAAGGCGCACGGCCCGTGGCGCGCTTAGTCACCCAACCAACCAGTCAACACAACTCAAATTAGCCTCCGTGGATAAATATGTAGGAGGGGAAAACATTGCGTTGGAACGTTCACTGTTCATTGCGCAAAGTGAGACATTGAAGGGGAGCAGGGTACTGACAGTCGGGGCAGAATTCCTGACATCTTCCTCATCGCTCTTTTTAATCGGTCACCGATCTTTTTCGTTATCACCGCAGTTTCCCTTGGATAAACTCTTTGCTCAAGGATTTATTGCACGGCGCCACAACGGCGCCTATCACACTTTTTTACTGGCGCCATTAGTTGTCGAGCAAAATTAAACGTCCTGCTCGTGATGATAATCGATCATTTAATATTTGCAATGATAAATAGTTGAGGTAAAAACCGGAGTTTGAACGTGCCGCTCATCAAATAGGTCCACTTGTGACGATTTGTGTTCATATTGGTGGTATCCAATTCCGAAGTGCTAGTAACAGTAGTTAAGGCCTATCAATCTGCCTAACTGCCTTGCTAAACTTGTTCTGCAGAACTGGGACGCACCGATTCACAAGCAGCTACTCGACCGCTATTTTACGTTCTCTATGCGTATTTGTTTCCTACTTCTTCCTTTTCTTTACTTTTTTTCTTTTCTTTACATTTTCCTTTCTTTCTCTTCCTTTTTCTTTTCTTCTGTATTTTCTACTGTTTTTGTCTTGAGGGATAGGGAAGGAACAAATTCATCGGTTACCTTGTCAGCAAGACTTCATCGGCTTAAGGTTTCTTTATTGACACAGGACAGAAATCAAGGCAAATCTCTACACCAACTACAGGGGTGCCAAAAAAAAAAATAATTTTGTCCACGGCTCACATCTGCCAATTATACAAAACATAGGGAAACGAAAGAGATAAAAATATTGTGTCAAGATATTCCCGAAATGTTCCTCTAGAAGCAGGAACAAGCTGAGAATCACTACTTTCACTTTCATAGAAATATGGAACCTTCAAGCGGCGCAGTCGGGCTTCAGAGCACCCACGGTATCAAGGTCCCCTTAAAACAGTGGAGCCGGGTTCCATGGTAGGTCTTTTGTGGGAAGCTTCCTAAGGATTGACTCATGGAAATCACAGAGCCCTTGCTGCTTGGACAAGGCTGCTATGATCCGAAGTATCATTTTTCATGCCTCAAACCTGCTCCCGGAGGGGTTTCAGTGGTAATGGCACGTTCTGGCTCTTGGAAACGGAGGGCGTTGGGAATCCGGAACAAACAGAATATTCAGGAACATCACCCAGTACGAATTCCCTCAAGTACCCGGAGTGAACGGATCTCAGCAAGGTTGTGAAAAAGGGCGACGAGGTTTCGGATTTTGCCCAGTTGAGGTGACACATCTTGTTCACTCTTTGCTCGCTCTCGTTGCTGCTCGTGCAGAAGGCTACCACGGAGTATAGTGATAGAGTGAGGTCTGCTCTTGAATCTGGGAATGAAAATATTTCAACAGAATTTGCTTTAGTTTGACTAAAGTGGGGTGAAAGTGGAGGAGACAAAATTACTTTTTTTTGGCACCCCCCGTACATAGCACCCCCCCCCCCCCATTTGAAGCCAAGTGAGCGCCTTAATGCCCCAATGATTCTTAGTGGATGCGGAATGCATGCCCATCCCAAAAACGAGTATATTGAAGAATAATGGATGATTGTTTGTAATCAATAAAACTGCATGTGATGGCAATTAATATAAATGTGTGAAGAACAATGTGAACTCCAAAGTTTATTATCAAAAGACTCAAAAGTTTCACGAAACAATGCGAAAAGATTTTTGAGCCTATTGGCGAGCTTTCGGCGCCTAGCGCCTGTCTCATACCTAAAACAAAGTAATTTATTTTATTTTATATATTAGCACCTTATGAAATGAGTTAGCAGATTCATATCTGACTGATCGTTGCTGCCACCTACCCACCACCAGTACTCACAATTAGAGGTAATTAATATAATAAAAGAGAAATATTACAAAATGAGAATTCAAATCATTGTCAGTTTCCCTAGCACTGGGTACGATTTCCTTATTCTTCCTGGCTGTTAATGGACAAGACTCTGCGCAATTTGATTATTTAAGTTTTCAATTTTATTTTTTTTTATTTTGTTAGAAGCGAAACTTTTTACCGGGTGCTTGCTGAGTTATTGTCAAAGCTTGGGTCTCTGATGGGACTCGAACCAGCAGTCCATGCTTTCTGGGCATATCTGCCTACCCATTACACCACCGAGACTCCAGTCACCTGAGCTCATTTTGCCGTGAGTCGAGGATTTATACATACAAAGGCTATGGGGGTGACAAAGAGGGATATGTAGCCTTGCAGGGAGTATCGGCGCCCTCTTCTCTTCCATTTTTTTTCCCATGAATAAACTATGAAGCGCTATGGTGCATGCGCAGTCCTTCTATCTTCTTGGAATGGACATCTAATACCTTCTTAATGCCTTGTGAAATTTATTTGCTCATTTCGGTGATTAGATGACTTCGTGGAGCGGGAAACTCATACAGTAGTCGTTTTAAAGGACAGAACCTTGATGAAACGATATCAAGGAATTCGAGGGGTTGTGTCATATTTGGCCGTAGGGGTGATGTATCTGCAGAATATGGTTATTATGATGTCCATAATCCCTTATCGTATAGGCAAAGATGTAGGACTAAATGGCTAATTTTTTGGAAGCAAACGGGCTCAGATGAGGTCGTACTGGCTCGTGCTCACATTCTCTAGTTCTACTTTTATGCTTACATTGCACTGCTTTGTTTCCATCCGTGAAGGAGGAGTATGTAAAATGACGTCAAATGATGCACCGTACTTGTACCTGATCAGCGCCATATTTACTCAAGGATTCTAGGGTGTGTTGCAAGTGTTCCAGTGATAAATGTGGGGTCAAGTCACCCATGAGTGGGTTTATTTCACGAGACGATTGATTTACTACCAATTTCATGATCTTGGATACGTAGCTGGTCTACTTATGTCAGAGTCGAAGAACAAAAGCAGATATTTGTGAAGTTAAATATGTAGTAAAGTTGGATATTTGCTAATTAAATGATTAAGAGCATCTTCCATTAAATACAATTTCTAACTGTAAGCAGATGCGATTCATGGTGAAGGTGGAAGCTAGCCACTGTAGCAGTCCATGATACAATGTTTTAGTCTCACAAGAATATTAATTTCATCGTTTCTACCCTCCACACAACACTATTGACCTGACCTCCTGGAACACTGGTCGGAACACTTTCACGCCACCATGGATTCTATGAGGGTGTGAGCTTGATTAACAACTGCATCATCTTCCTATCCTCCATGAATGTTTGCTTTCGTGCGGACCTCGTGTACGCCCCGCTTGTGTGTGTTCTGTCACAAAATGATGCGATCGGCGGAAGTTTTTGAAGATGACGACGACGGTCGTCACGTGGAACGTTCTGCACGAGTAAGTGTAGCCCGTTGCTGCTTTGCACTCGTCCCTCCACACACTTGACACGCTCTCGATCCAATACTCCTTCTCCCATACGTCTCTCTCCATTCTCTCGCAATTCATCATCTCGTCATTTTTTTCGGTGCTCTCCTTTCTCGTTCCACCGCCGGAAGACGTCGACCGCCGATCACCACCATTTGCTATGCTGTGAAGGTGACAGCACGAATTAGCGCAGCCGACAGACTAACTGTCGAGTCGATGCGCGAACCTTCCCATTGCTCGGGCGACCATCAAAGGCTACGGGGAAAAGCGTTGCAGAATGATATCGAGAACTTGGTTTGAAAGGTGATCATTCCCTAAGTCACCATGAATTAGGGAACTAGCTTATAGTTCTGTAGCAACTTCATTCATGTGATTTCGAACAAATGACAGAGAGCCTCAGCCTATTTTTCAATAGGTCGGCTCCCCATTTCTGACTTGCAAGCATTTACAAAGGAATAATTAAGCCATTGCACCCTATTTAGAAACCATCGCAAGGTGCAATGGCTCTTCCAATGTTTTTCCCCTGCGCCACTTCATGCGATCTGAACGGAAGCGCGTGAATCGTTAAATTACAGTAAACCTTACGCTTGATTAAGCATTGCCTTACCGACCATGGTGACCGACCATGGTGGTAACAGAAACGCAGGTTCCTCTTCAGGTGATGTCATTAATGGCGAGAGTTCATACGAGAGGGTCTCATTGAAGCCATCGCTCGATATGCCTAATTGTTATTGAAACAAGGAACTAAAGCGTTAAAATTGCCCGATTCGCCCTTATTTACGCAGCAAATAAGTTTTCAAGGAGCTTTTCAATTTTTTCTCCAATATTCCTGCAGAAACTTATGGGTACATCTCGGGCTGTAAGCAGATGTAGCACCTAGTAGTCCTACCTCATTTGCTTAGAAGTACATACCCGTACGACACCATTGCCTGTCCAGGCTATCCAATCCATTTAATCATAGGTATTCTTAGGGGGTCGGGGTATTGGTGTTAGCTTTTTTTAAAAGGTTGCACAGCTCACCATCCCTTGCGAGTTATTGTACAGGCTTAATGGCATCCAAATTTAATCGATTTTGAATGAAAGGTGAATGCTTGGAGCATTCCAAATGAAGAGTGCTTGAGGCTTTGGTAGGGAATGGGTTTTGGTGAAACAACTTAATCATATCTGATGTATAGGGTCGTTTCACTTGTAACGCATGACCTTGAAAGCCTCATTTTTTTTGCAGGACCACCCACTAGGATAGCTGCTGAGTGAGGGAATGAGAGTGTGAGAATTCCGGAAGTGAGCCATCCAAATTAAAGCTAAAAATATAGGACAACTATATAAGGCGTAATTTTCAATGAAGAGAACCACCTCGGGCTTCGTAAGAGCCGCGTTTTGCAGGAGCTGCTACCTGTTTTGTTTGACCCACCCCTTCGTCGACTTACCCCACCCCTTTTCTGGATCTTCTCCTTAAGCTCAGATAGTGGCGTTTGGCTCTATAAATTGAATCGGAGTCTTGGACACTTCAGCTGAGCAGCGGTCATCCCGCTCTCTTCGACTTCTCTTTTCACTTCAGTTTTCCGAATGAACTGACCGAAAACGCTCATTTTTTCCTTGTCGTGAGTCTTATGCACAATTCACCGTCTATCCACAGATACTGTGCCTCTCAAGCGCACATCTTTTTTCTTTTCCCGATTTAATTTACTCTAGTTATTGTTTACTCTTTTTCACTCATTAAGAATAGTGTAAACCGACATTGTTTAACTTTTATAAAGTAAAATCGTCTAGACAGCCATGATGTGAAGAGACTTGATTTACTCAAGTGTTTATTTACCCACCCCCCCCCCCCCCCCCCACTTCCGCTATACTCCTCGCTCTCTGATGAAAAGTTCACCGATTCACTAATCAGTTCAACCGATTCCACTAATTTACTTTAAGACTGTTTTGTAATCGCGTTTCCGCCTCGTGCGGACGTAGGTCGTGGCGCCGCCGCCGGCCGCTGTCGCCATCGTCGGTCAGGTTTCAAATTTGTTCTCGGTCTAGGGTCGTTCGTCATTGCATTTGCAGTGATTCACGTGCGAGAAGTCAGCGGCTGTCTACCGACGGTGATGCAGTAGCGCTGGAAGTCGTCACTAGCGTCACGTATGTGAGACAGCTGCTGTTCGTGGAATACTTACTTGCAAAAAGCAGGAAAACGTCAGCACGCCGGACCGGAAATGAGCACGAGGCGGGAGAAGCACGCAATGGTTGAAACGGGCGACCAAGCATCAACATCGCTTATCTGCGTTCTCCTCGTAGAACCTCTTTTTTGTTCAGGAAACCGGGGATATCACGCTTCTAAAGAATCTTCTTTGCGTGTTATATATGGAAGTGCTTTTCTTGCTTATCTACTTTCCTTTTTTTCTTTTTGTCCTTTTGTTTTGTTATCATTACCAATGAGTTCACTTTCTTTCTTTTCTGTTTTCATTTCTTTTCGTTTCTCATTTCTCCAACGCAATTTATACCCTTTTTCTTTTCGTATCACGTATATTCGCCAAACCATGAACTTACTCATAATACATAACAATTCAACTATAACTTGGAATTACCACGAAATAGTCCCTCAAAAACCTACCAATTTTTGTGAAACTTACCATAACCACGACTCCACCTTGCAAACGCGATTATTACAGCACGACATTGGTTTGGAAAGCATCGCCAGCGGTTTTTGACATTCAGGTGATCTGTCTCCAACTTGACATCTGAGTGGCTGGGCGTTCGAGACCTACTAAGAGTTGCTCAGATTCAAAATAAGCCAAGCATTTGGTATTTTTTACCATTCAGAAGCTGAATAAGGAGAATGGGTCTCGGTAGTGTAACGGATTAGCACATGTGCCCGGAAAGCATGAATACGGGTTCGAATCCCGTCCGAGATCGAAGCTTTTGCCCATAATTCAGAACACTTGTACCGAGCGATTGGCTTTTATTTGGACTTGTGTATGAGTATTAGTGAATGTGTGCGAAAAGATAATGAATGAACGTCGGTATCCTTGTCTTTCCTAACGCAGATCTATTTTTAACTGAATGGGTTAACGAAATGAGTCCATCTCTCGCCTAGGGATGATGGCTGCATTAGTACATCTCTCACTCCTTTGAAAAGTTTGCAGAATGATCCTCCAGGGGGACTGCAACATGCTTCTACTTTTCCGAAAGTCGGGACCTACTTTTTTAAAGTTTTAAATGAGGGGTAAAGCTCTTGAAAACTCTCAAAAATTAGAAACGATCGAAGTCAGAACTGCATATTTCGTGTTTCATAACTGCAATCCATCTCAACCACTGTTCAGTTCAACGCAAAGTGTTTCCCGCTTACCCAACCCACCCTCCCCCCCCTAACGCTCTTCTCTTCCAACTCTCTGAGCTTGATATCCCGTGGACAGATAAAATTCTCCCTCAGCAGGCTTGTAATACCTTCTGCTTTAGATGAATTCTTGGACTCATGTGGTGATAAGGGCGCCGTCAGACTGCGCGATTCTGCGGTGTCGCGGCTCCCCACGCGAAGTTGTGGCAATTCAAGATCTCAAGGTCCAGGACCGCGTGCGAAAGTGCGACGCAGCAAAATCACAGAAGCGCAAAACTGCAACGCGAAGTTTGACGGAGGCATCAGGTATGGGTCAAGGAATTCTCGACAGGAAGAGTCGTATTTCATGCGCGAAAGTTGAAATGGGGGGGGGATACATTTTGAATTTGAGCGATAGCATGAGATTAAAATACAAGGCCCAAAGTGTCGTGAATTATGAGGACGCTTTTATAGCAGCGGAACAAACGACATTCCGATTTTTTTCTAAGTGAAACCTCTGATTTCTTTTTACTGTTTCTGTGATTCCATCCTTTTTCCATATTTCTCTAAGTGCTTTTTCTACGTTTGAGCGTTGGCTAGGCATGGCACCGAGTTCTTCTAGGTTCCGTCGCTATTCATGGTAAAAACTTCGGGGAATTTTAGATTGTACTTCTATGCAGTGACAAACCATCCCAATAAATTGTATTTTTCAATTATCATTTGGTCTTGAAATAAATTTTCGAAATTCAACTTCCACTGGCGCTAATAATATTTTTGCATACAAATTCGTGCTGTTTATGTCCATTTAGGTTCTTCGTTGTTTTTCATATTCGCTGTTTTAATTAGAACGCGGCCGAAGAAGCTTCCTCATCCAACATCGTACATTTCCCCCATGTTTGCTTTCTTAATGCCGCTTTCCTGTAATCACTAGGTATATGATTCCCGATTATTCAATATTTTCACAATTCGATCTGCTTTCTCTCTGGTGGTTGTTTCTTGTGAACATATATACTACATATAATAGTAACAGTAAAAAAATAAAGTATATACATAATTGGAAGAACTTACCCAGTTCGTAATTTCCATGACGTCGTTGTTCGCGTTGCAGCCGTGGCCGTGGAGTAGACACAATCAAAGTCTTCCTCGAAAAATCGTCATTTATTTTTTCCTTTCCATTCCTATTACTATCGCGTGGCCAGGAGTTTCGAGAAACTACCCCCCCCCCCCGAGCTGTTCAGATCGATCAATGGTAAGGTGTTTAGGAAAAATTTGATCAAGCTTGATGTTGCTAATTTGTTGATTTCAGAGATCTAATGTGTGACTAATTCAGGCAATAGGGAATCTCATACTTCCAGCTTTGCGTTCCACTGTGTTAGACCTCGCTCTCGCTTCAGATCTTCCTAGTATATTTTTGTATGACAATTTTATTTCTGTATGGTAGAGGTACTGGCAATGTTTGCTGTGGCTCTATTCCTAACCTAGTGTAGTTACTAAGTTCTTAGTTTTTTTTTGCTTCTTTTGGTAATTGGTTAGATAGTGTCATACTATGGCGTAGTCGAGAGGACTTTGGCCTTGTCCAAATTCAGACTTAATTATAGGTAGATTATCTTGTTCTCGAAATGATTCTTTTCGAATGATTTCACCTATAAGCTATATCGTAGGTGGTAGTGTATTGCCTCATTTAAGGTACCTATCATTTTCTAGGCCAATATCTTTTCCTCCTCGAGTCCCGATGTTGCAAACGGTGCCCCACGGATGGTCCGCGTGGAGCGCGGACCACGCCTAGCCTAACCCCTCTGGGGCCCTAACTAACAGCACTGTACTACTTGGGTAGCCCTAACGGTGTCAAGCAGGCTGATGCCTGGGAACTTTCACCCGGTAGCTACAAACTCTACAGCACGTAACGACTCTACTGAAGTAAAGCACACACACCGCTAAGAAAGACCAAGGAACAACCTCTCTTAATACACAAAAGGGTACACGGAAGGAGATAAGTGGTTTATATTGAAATAATAATGAAATCAATACAACACAATAAATGTACTAGAATCGAACTCACGCCGGGCTCTCGCTACGAGCCCCGTCCGACGACACTATCGTGATTTCAGGTAGTTTCCAAAGTTAGAGACAGTTCCTTAGCTTGTTCTAAGGGCCCAAGCCCCGTGGTGCCGCCGCCGGCCTCGTCAGAGAGGCCCGTGTGGTCTTGACAGAAACAGACGAGTATGACGCCACACGCTTCGATGAACCCTGAGAAGACTGCCCGGGGAGGTCCGTGATGGTGCCGCGGTGCGCAGCCGTCGTTCGATATCGAACGATCACGGAATATGACCAACGTGGCGAGGCGGCGGTCAAACCCACGGAAACCCGTGCGCCACGGGAACTGAGGAGCGATCCTCGCTATTCGCGACACTCCCGCCCCAAAGTTCCCTAAGGCGTCAGCCCCAGACCCCCGTCTGGGAGCGTAGCACGGGCGACTGCAGTGAACCCGGCCGCAAAAGTTGGGGGGCCGGCCTAAGTGTGCACCCTGTCGTCAGGCGGACTCTCACTAGAAAGCGTCCGGTCACACTTCTACGCTAACGAACAACTGTCTTAAGTTCATCCCCCTTATCCTGAGTAAACGTAAGACCCGGTGAGTAAATGGGTTAGTAACAAGAAAGAACGACAATATCTAAGTGAACTACGACAAGGGCCAGCAACAACGTAAATAGCAAATGAAGTAAGGCACCAACAAAAAACAAAACATCAATAGCTGGCAATGAAACAATGGGTTAGTAGAAGTGTTAGTAACGGCACCTCGAACCCGCCAGCTGGGTCGTCGCGCCGTAAGATGTCGTAATTGAACCGACGGCGAGAAACCGACAATATCGACGACGAATGCCACGCACGGCTGGTAGCGAAGGCGATAAACTCTAAACAAAACAATTAGAACAAGGCAAAGAAACAAAAAGTAAAAAGAACTCAGGCAAGTGAGTCCTATACTGGAGTAGCTGTCGGCAAGGGTGGCGGAAAGGAACACAACGTAGGTAAGCGACAAAACCAGTAACTATCGAACCTGAACACTGAATGTAAAACACTCAAGCAACTGGCACTTACCTGTGGTGGTCCTGGTTCCTGGATGACCGTTCGGCACGACTGCTCCCCTTTAGGCAAATATTGAACTGGTGGACTAAAGATAACACAGGAACAATGCTGAACTAGTGTGCTACCAAAGGTTGCATGGGGACAATGCTGAACTATTGTATTAGAGACGGCATGGGGATAGTGTTGAACTATGGTATTGGAGACAGCATGGGAACAATGCTGGACTATTGTATTAACGCGGACACGTAGGGGTTTCTGTATTAGATGATCGAGCTGTAAAGCTGGAGTAAGTGAACTAGGGATGGAAGGCATGTATTACCAGGTGTCGGTGCTTTCTGCGGGAGAGAACCCTCCCATAGTTCCCTCCTCGGAGGGGGTTCGGGTGCGTTCTCTTCTGGGTCGTCCGGAGAGTCCGGACGGACCCGGCTGGTCCGACTGCCACTGTATGCCGGAAGGGCCTGGCTGGTCTTCGTACCTCACTGAACCAGATGGTCGTGAGCGCTCCGTGAGCCTTGATTCCTTGCATGAGTCCGGTTGGTCGACGTGTTCTTCTCTCTCCCGGGATGAGTGCTCGTAGTGTCGACGAGGGATCGCTTCAGGTGGAGGCGGTCAGTAGGTCCGGACGCGGAGGAGGTCGTGTAGGCGCTCTGGCGTTATGTCCATATCCATAATGGCGAACCGGTTGTAGATACAGAACGCTCTATAGTGGCCCTCTTCCTTGCATATCGAGCAAGGGTCCTTGCGGATGCCGATAGCAGTTCGAGGAATAGTGGTCTCGCAGCCCGCAGAAAACACATCCCTCAACCCTGACATTGTCACTAGGGGGCATTTGCCGGTCGCGAATGCCGACAAGTGTCTCTGTGAGGGTTATGAACTATGCATCTTTCTGTTTTGAACTACTGTTAGGCGGTGTGCGCGATCGGCTGCAGCTTGTGCCCCGCGGCTCCGCGGCCTGCGTGATGAACTACGTCATGACTTCGCCGGCGGAGGACCTGTACTATTCCACGGCGCGTTGCCTCCTCTATGCTTTCTCTTGCCCAACTGTGTTCCTGGACTAGATGCTTGTGCTGGCTGAGCGGGCAAGTCGGGTGGGCGCCTGGTTTGGGTGGACTGCGGTCCAGCCTCCGGCCCGACGGGGACGGTGTCACGAGGCAATGTACTAGGTAGCGACTTATGGGGCTGTAGTACAAGGTAATTCTCGCTGAACTACTCGTGACTGACGTTAAGCCTGCTGTAGTAGAACCCTGTTATTTTTCGCTTCTCTTTGTTGAACTAGCTTCTTGCACTGCAGTACTACGTGTACTAGACGGCTTTTGTGGCCTCTGAGTAGATGTGATACTAATGAAGCGAGGTGAACTATGAGAAGAAGAGCGTGAAATACGAGAGGAATTGAACTATCTCTAGACATAGTGCGTGAAGGAGATTACTAAGATGAATTAGTACAGTGCCCAAGCAGGTGTTAAATATAACTACGTTGGCGAAAAACTTGCGAAATTGATAATGAATTAATGTTAATGTAACTTGTCTAATGTTCATACATGTACTACACGAGCAATAATCACGCATATTATGTGAAATAAGATGGTTTTATGCAAAATCAGAATTTACGATTTTGTGCAGTAGAGTATTTATGAGAGGTTAAGATGGAGTGAGTGGAGTGAGTGAAGCATGGTGAGTGTTGTATGAGACTGAAGGATGTACTGTGATTGTAATAGTGAGTAAGGATGGAAGAACGCGACAGCAATTAGTACACAACGAAGTGACGCGTAATGAGCGAAAAAAAACATGCATGAGCCTTTTGTGGCGTTGCGCTGTAGCGAAAGTGAGAATTTCGCATTTCGCCGTGAGCGCGTCGCTGCGTATCGGCGTTTGACCTACGCGCCAGGACCCTCTTCGTAAATCGCGTTAGAGGGCCTTTAGATTATGCTGGTTTGTGCGTGAGTGTACTAATTGAGATCGCAAGGAAAAGGGACTGGGGGTGCTGATGTCGGTGAATTAGATGAGGCATCAAGTTGGTTATTTGTTGGAGTAGTGTAGTTATTGGGTTTTGAGGGTTGGGTTATTTCTGAGGTAAGTCGTTGTCGTTTTTTGCATTAGTGTTTTGTTGTTGTTGGTGATTGTTGATGTTGATGTTACTGTTTGTGTATTATTAACTGCATGTGATGTTGATGATTTGGTTGATTGTTCGCTTTGATGTTGTTGTTTTTGTTTTGTGTTATTTCACAGGTAAGTGTTTAGTTCATTTATTACATCTATTTTTGTGGTATTTCTGTGTGAATTAATTGTTTGGAGTATTTTTTGCTTTTCTGGGCGGCTGGATTCGTACTGGTCGAGATTCCTTTTTTGATTGTAGTACGGAATCTTTGTCTTGTGCCGATACCTCTAGGGGTATCAGCTGATTGATTGATCGGTCCAGTACTTTCCCGCTGCCTGTTTTGATTTTAACTGACCTGATTAATTCATCGTTTGATTTGTTGATTTGTACTATAACCCCGAGGGGCCATGATGACCGTGGTGTATTATCCGTCCTTATGAGTACCACGTCCCCTTGTTTAGGTGTGTCTTTTGAGCCAATTTTGGAGGGTCCTGCTTTCTGGTTGCGTTCTGCTAGACTTTGTAGGTAAAGTCTGTGCCACGTTTCCCAGAACGTCTCCAGTGACTCTTTGAGTGACACGTAGGACTCGATTAGGTACTCGTTGGAGCTGGAATTATCTAGTTGATCTTGTGCTATTAATCTTGTATTACTGACGGTCGTTTTGGCCGGTGTGAAATAGGGGTTAATGAGGTCAATTGGTCGCAGTACGAATGTATTATCTGATTTGTGGGTAAGGACTGGTGTGATAGGGCGTGTATTAAGCATGGCTTCTATCTCTGAAATAAGTGTTTGTAGTGTCCATAGGTCTAGGATTTTTCTGTTGATTGTCTTTTTTAATGCGGATTTCACCGATCCCACGAGCCTCTCATAAAACCCTCCTTTCCACGGGGAGAGAGGGGTTATGAATTTCCACTGAAGGCTCTGGGATGCTGTGAAATATTGTACTACGGGTTCCTCTTTGAGGTTGTGTAGCTCGTTAGTAAGTACCTCTTTTCCTAGCTTGAAGGTGGGTGCGTTGTCGCTCAGAACTAAGTTCGGAGCTCCGCGGCGTGCCACAAACCTTCTGAATGCTAGGAGGAACTGAGGTGCTGAGTTGTCCGCTACAACCTCTAGCTGCAGGGCGCGTGTCGCCATGCATGTAAAGAGGCACACCCATACCTTTTGGTCCGCTCCGAATTGTGGACGTATTAGTAGAGGTCCGAAGTAGTCTAGACCTGTGTTTTGGAATGGACGACTCCGGGTCACCCTTTGACTTGGCAGATCCGGTGTTTTTGGGTAGGAATAGTGTCGTCCTTGGTGTCGTTTGCATATAACGCATCTGGATAAGACACTATTCACGATCGTTCGGATCTTAGGGATGAAGTAGTAGTTACGTAGTTCCGAGACTACGTGAGGGGACCCGGCATGAAATAGTTTTTGATGGTGGTGCATTATAATGATGCGTGTTAGGTGATGTTTGGGGAGTAGCAGTATGGGGTTTTTTGCTGCTTCGTTCATATTGGAATTAGCCATGCGTGAATTAATGTGGTAAATATTGTTTTTGTCGAGTATGAGCTGGAATCGTTTTGTAATATCTGCCTTTAACTGTAGTACTCCTTCTCGGTAATGTTCTCGTAATAGTACTACTTCCGCGGCTGCTAGATCGTCTCCGTTAATAGTGGGCCCTGGGGAGACGTGATCTAGTAGACCTTCGGGGTTCTCTGGCGACGTGTTTTGACTGACTTTTCGCCTGAGTTCCCCTATGTACTTGAGAATATATGCCGTAGTGCGAAGAAGCTTGTTATAGGAGTTAGTTTTTTCGAATGGAATGAACGAAGTATAGCCACTTGTCGTTGAATTATTCACCGACTTAAACTCATTCTCCGCTTCCTTGGAAGGTGCGGCTCGAGTGAAGTCCATGGATGAATTAGGCCATGTATTGGGTGGATTGAGGATAAACCGTGGACCGTTCCACCACATATGGTGTATTAATTCTGAGGCTGGAAGGCCTCTCGTTGCACAGTCCGCTGGATTATCTTCTGTGTTAACGTAGTGGAATTTACTGACTATTTTAGATTCTGATAGTTCATCCATGACCTGTTTAATGTACTTGACTCTGTTGTTGACGAAGGTTTTTAGCTGTTTCGAGGAATGAATCCAGTACAGTGCTATCTGTGAGTCTGATAGTATGTGTACGGACTCAAACTCAATGTTCAGCTGTTTCCTTATGAAGCGAACTAGCTTTGCTGCCAGTACGGCTCCCATTAATTCCAGTCTTGGAATGGTGGCCTTTCCAGCAGTCGCCAGTTTGCTCTTCGAGAATATCAAGCTGCTGAAGGGTTGACCCCTACTTGGACGGCACACTAAGTACGCCACTGCCGCGTAGGCTCTCTGTGAAGCATCGCAGAAGACTATTAGGTCGTACTTTGCATTCTTTGTAGTATTGATGTACCGTGGTATGTCCTTGCGGAACCCTTTGACGTCGTTAACGATCGCTTGATATTTCGTTGTAGTAGCTTCGTCAAATGAGTCATCCCAGTCGTACTTTTTTATCCACAGGTCCTGGATGAACATTTTAAGTTTGATGAATAGTGGAGTAAGGAGACCCAGAGGGTCGAACGTTGATGCCATGGCTTTTAGAGCTGTTCTTTTTGTGGCTACTTCCTTGGATATTGTTTTAATGGGTACCGTTAGGGTATCCATCTCGGTATCCCATTTGAGTCCTAATAGTTTAACTGTACTACATGTCCCTTTCATTCTGTCTTTTTCTGGAATAGCTTCGAATACCGTATTGTGGTTCGACATGAACTCGCGAAGGTTCATGCCCATCCTGGAGAAGGTCATCTTACATAGTTTTTGTTTTCGTAGACCTTCTTCTACGGTATTCGCCCCAATCAGCACGTTGTCTACGTAGGTGTTAGCTAGGATTTCGTCACGTAGCTGATTGTTGCTATCCCTTTCCAATGCATATTTCACTGACATGTTGAGTAGGAATGGTGATGCGTTGACTCCAAATGGAATACGGGTGAATCGTAGTATGCGGATGTTGTCTTTTGTCGGCCCCTTTGAAGTATCTTTCAGCCAAAGGAACCTTGTGGCATCTCGTTGATCCTCTTGTAGTCGGATCTGATGAAATGCCTTTTCCACATCCGCTATGATTAGTATGGAGCTTAAGCGAGCTCGTAGTAAGGTACCGCATAAGTCTGGTAACATTGATGGTCCTGGATGGATGCAGTCATTGAGGCTGGGAGCGCCCCTCATATGACTGGAGGCATCAAAGACGATTCGGAGTTTTGTAGTATTGCTGTCTTCTTTGATTACGGCCTGGTGTGGAATGTAGTATTCTTTGTTTCCATGTGACTTTTGGTGTTGTACGTCCTCTATTATCCCCGCCTGTAGCTGCTGTTCAAAGGTCTTGCAGTACTCGCTCCACATTTTGTTGTTTTTGTGGAGTTTGTTGTATTGATTTTCTAGTCGGCGTACTGCGAGTGCCTTATTGTCAGCTAGTGGAGGGTGTGAGGACTTCCATGGAAACTTTACGTATATTAGGCCGTTTTTTATTCTTACAGTGTCGTAGTAGTGTTGGATTATACTGTTTTCTGATTCATCTACAGCTTCTTTTGTGCCTATTGATTCCAGTCCGAAGAGGTCGTTTATCATGCGGTTTGTATTATTTTCTTCGGCCTCAATGGATTCGGACATGGAACATGATCTTGTTGTAGTAGATGACTTATAACCGGACAAAACGGGGCCAAGTTTTGTATAGGATTTCACGAGGCCTGAGGGAAGCTGATAGCCTGAATTATACTCCACTACATCCCAGTAGTGGTTCATTCCAATCAAGATATCAATCTCCTCAAAGCCCTCGTCATCCACGACGTATTCTTCGTCGCTTTCTCCCCTTATGGCAGGCACCTTAGTTAGGATGCCTTAGTCCATAGATGGAGTTTCGTCGGCTGCCCGTTTTGTCTGTTATGAAGTATAATTTTGACACTGTATGATTTTTCTGTGTGTGCGTGCCCTCCGACTGTTATAGTTGTCATATTCTGGGGATGTTTGAGTTCTAACCCTAGACTTTGTGCGGTGGCTAGTTTGATGTAACTGCATTCCGAGCCGCTGTCTAGGAGCACGGTCAATGTTTGTTTCTTTTTCGTAATACGGTTTCTTGTGGACGCTTTTACGACCATTAACCGTGGAGTGTCCTGATTATTTGATATTTTGCATACGATTGCTTCGTTTGGACTATATGTATGTGTTTTACCTAGTCTTGCAGTATTGGTGTTTGATTCTTTCTTGTACTGTGATTCTGATGTTGTTTCTAATTCGCTATCAGTTTGGCTTGAATCTGTAGTAACCCTGGCTGGACTTGTTGAATGACTGTTGTAGGTGTACCTGGTATCCTCTCGGTGAAATCCAACTTTGGGATGAGGAGATCCATGACGATATCCACGAGGCGTTCTTGTACTAGGTCTGGTTCTTCTGTCTGGACTTGGTGACCTGCGTGCTACTTTGTTTCGATTTCTATAACTGTTCGTCGAGGAGTAGCTTTCGGTTGAATCTCTTCTTTGTCTGTAACGTGGTCGTGGACTATTAGATCGGCTTGAACTACGGGTACGACTTTTTTCGAAACACAGGGCCGTATGATGACTTCTCCCGCAGTTGTGGCATGGGGGTGCGTCGCAGTAGGATTGTTGGTGTCCCTTCCGGAGACATTTCCAGCATAGCTTTTGTTCTGCCACTATGCGCCTCCTCTCGTGCGGAGAAGGGATCTCTTCGCACTCGGTGGGCTCGTGCCCTCCTCGGAGGCATAGCCGACAGTGCCGTCTGTTGGAATGTCTTCTCAGGGAGTCACTGCTGCGTGGACTTGCACTCCTTTCCTTTTCATGCCTTTTTGTACTATGGTTCTTTGAGGGAGGTGTACGGCTTCTTGAATTATGACTTCGTGCCTTCCCTGACGCATTGATCGAGGTAGGATCTGTGTCCTCCATTAATTCGAATTGATCAATGACTCTGTCGAGGGCAGACAGAAGGTCTTCTGTATTCCAGTTATCGTTTCTTCTGCGTAGTTCGCCCACCTTTTCTCTGGTTTTTTGTGGGAATTTTGACCTAATAGTTTTCATTGTCATAGTGGATCCTGGTTGTTCGTTTAAATTGATGAGTTGGACCCATATAGCCTTTACCTTACATAATGTAGTACGTTGTACTAGGGGGGACTCGTTCGCTGGAGGCAGAGCCTCGAGTTGTTCCACGAGTCTGTTACGTAATAGTTCGGGCCTGTTGTAGGTGTTTTTTAATAACTCGACTGCTCTGGAATAGTTGTCATCCCCTACTTGTACAGACGCTACTATGTCCTTCGCATCTCCTTGAAGTGCTCCCTTCAAGTAGATAAGTTTGGTGGCGTCTGTCATGTACGGGTGATTGTCTATTGCAGCCGAGAATATCTCCCAGAACTCCGGGAATAGTGTCATGTCACCTGCGAACTTTGGAAGTTCCAGCTTGGGTGTCTGAATTAAATGACTTGGGATAGGTGCTGGGTGTTCCGCTTCGTCTCTTCTTTGCTGTTCCTTTGCTATCACAGCTTGGACTTCCTCTACTGCTTTTTCCATGAATGAAATATTGATACGCGCTGTCGTTAGCTGTGATTCGCAATTTGTTGACTCCCAGTGTTCTTGGAACCCCTGTAGTATGCTGGAGCTTTCTTCTTCATCTTCTTTTTTGTTGGCGTAGCTCTCAGCCCGTTTCCAATCATTGAGTAAGTTTCCTGATTGTTGTTGCAACTTGTTCAGCACCTCCATGTATTGTCTTGTTCGTTCTGTAGTAGTATTTATCTTCCCTCTGTTCGATTCTTCTTCGGCTACTTTGTCGGCAAGTATTCCCTGGGCCAGTAGGTTTGTTTCCTCCAGCGCCTTGGTGGACTTCGTAATCTGGCCTTTGAGGTAGCCGACGGTAGTCATGTCGATTGATGGCGTCTAGACGGCAGTAGTGACGGGTGGGCCACGAAAATTTATCCCAACTTTGGGTTCTGGAACCTGAAACGTTATAAGTGTCGTGATAGCGTACGAAACGAAAGCTCGCAACGACGAGACGGCGTGAGTGCGTTACCTACGAGATATGCTTGACCGACAACATTAAATAAAACAGTTGTGTCTAAAAATGGGATTGAATTGTTTGGATTTGAATTTTTGCTTTTTGAGGTGTTCCCTCGTCCTTCTCGCGATTGCTTTTGAAGTTGTTGGGGTGCTGTGCTATAGCAGCGGTAGGTCTTAGGACCGATATTTGTTTGAAGTAGTGTACCAGTTATACGGGTGGCAAGTATAATACATAATTGGTCAGGAGGTGGGGCTGGGACGACGACCGAGGGTTTGTGGAGCCGGTAGACCCAAACCAGATTTTAACACCTATCCTAGCTACCTTATTGGGTGGCCAACCCACATGGTAGAGGAATGAGCATGCTCCCTCAGTGCGCCCACTCCGGCAGTGGGACTAACAAATTGTGGCACGTGCCTACAAGCCTACCTCCTCTTCCAGGATAGCGATCCACCGCGCTACCCTTTCGGTAACTGCGGCTGAGACCCCCGTGTCTCATTTAAGGCGCTAGCTCCTACCTTGTCGACCGCCCCGACTCCCACGTCCTGATTTACCTAGGTATTGTACTACTAGAAGCCCCGCGCGCGTGCATTCACTTTGACAAGGCTGCCACCACTTGACAAGCATAAATGCCTAGGGCTCTAGAGTACTTAGCACCCTAGTTAATGTACTAACATGGCACGCGTATTTACTTACTGGATTACCTAGTAGAGGGGAAAGGCTACGCGCACTCCATGGGTAGTGGTAGGGCCGCTTTTACCGACCGTCGATCAATTAACGGTCGAACGGGAACGTTACCTACGGCCGATGCACCATGTTGCAAACGGTGCCCCACGGATGGTCCGCGTGGAGCGCGGACCACGCCTAGCCTAACCCCTCTGGGGCCCTAACTAACAGCACTGTACTACTTGGGTAGCCCTAACGGTGTCAAGCAGGCTGATGCCTGGGAACTTTCACCCGGTAGCTACAAACTCTACAGCACGTAACGACTCTACTGAAGTAAAGCACACACACCGCTAAGAAAGACCAAGGAACAACCTCTCTTAATACACAAAAGGGTACACGGAAGGAGATAAGTGGTTTATATTGAAATAATAATGAAATCAATACAACACAATAAATGTACTAGAATCGAACTCACGCCGGGCTCTCGCTACGAGCCCCGTCCGACGACACTATCGTGATTTCAGGTAGTTTCCAAAGTTAGAGACAGTTCCTTAGCTTGTTCTAAGGGCCCAAGCCCCGTGGTGCCGCCGCCGGCCTCGTCAGAGAGGCCCGTGTGGTCTTGACAGAAACAGACGAGTATGACGCCACACGCTTCGATGAACCCTGAGAAGACTGCCCGGGGAGGTCCGTGATGGTGCCGCGGTGCGCAGCCGTCGTTCGATATCGAACGATCACGGAATATGACCAACGTGGCGAGGCGGCGGTCAAACCCACGGAAACCCGTGCGCCACGGGAACTGAGGAGCGATCCTCGCTATTCGCGACACCCGAGGCTTGGCACCTAGCGTTTATCTGACGTGCCTGTACCACGAGGGCCGTCGGTATACTCGTGTTCCGGAGTACAGGCACGTTCCTATGACCACTACAGTGGCGAAAGGGTGCCATTGCTGACTGGTGCAGGTAACTGACTTGGGTGCCACTCGCGGTTACTCCTGGTTCGAAAGGATAAGATAAATATAGTTTGGTTGTGCCTCGAATAATTCATTCGTAGTCTGTTTACCCTTCGACCTATCTAGGAGGTTGATATTGCCCTTTCATCCTTGGTTCGAACACTTTTGTGAGGAATTTATAATTGCTCTGTCGTCCTCTTGACTAGCTACATTGACTAGCTACATTGTTGTTTTAATTTCTGTTAACGGTCTGGCGCGTCTATGCACGCATCAATATATAAATAAATAAATAAATAAAAAATTTTATAGACTAATAATCTAATTAAATTATAGATCGTACTAGGTGTTCTGTTCATGCATCTCCTTCATACTCTTTTATACATTCTTCTTTATTTTTGTCCTTTTCTCAGCACTTATTTATTATTAAATGTGTCAAAGACCACACTCACAATTCTTAATTGCGGCGGGCAGATTTTGATCCCGATTTCACGTTGATCCCTGAGCTTTGAGCAGAGAGCGCAACTATTTCCCACGGCGCTCATTGAGATCTTGACAAACAGCCATCCTTCTCGCCGGCCGTCTTCATGCTTCAAATGTGACAAAATCAATTCTATGGTCATTTTGGGTATTGAAGAGTTATGACGTACGACATTTCTCTTATGGTCTCTCCGTTGTTGATTATTTTAAAAAAGGTTATTCTGATAATTTCCAAGTAATATTGGTCCACTTTCAAAATTAAGCAGTGAACCATGTCTACTTATGTGGCTTTTACCTAACCTCTCTTGGTTCTTGGGAAATTTCCCCAATCCTTGAAGTTGCATTATTTTCCCGCTTCTCATCTCCCATTTATCTCGACGCATTTTTGAGTTAGCGGAGGACTTTTGAGAGCTGTCAGTTGGCGAGATTCCACGACCATCTACGGTTTTTCGGTTTGCCATTTTGAGCCGAAAGCCACTGGCTGTCGCAGGACGACGTCAGACTAGAGAACATGCTGCACAGCAATTTTACGATATTGCCACTCCGCGATTTTGCGATTCTGTGATTTTGCGGTATTGCGGCATCTCACGCGAAGACGTAGCAGTGCAGAATCTCAACACCGCGGAATCGCTTGCAAAAGTGCAACACCATAAATCGCGAAGCAGCAGAATCGCAAAATCGCGAAATCTCAAAATCTGATGTGAGCCTTATCTGAGTTGTTCATAAGTATTGGGGTTGAGGAATAGTCCCCGCCGTTTTTTTTTAAGACCATTTTTCAGATTGCTCTTTTCATCTTTTGACAGAGCTTGTATATGTTTCCGATAAAGCTTTTTTTGCTCTACAAAATGATACTATCTGTTTTTCGATTCCTTCGACTACCCAATATTTATGAGGTTTGAAAATGAAGTAAGCAGAAGGCAAAAAATTGACACTTGCGCACCTCATCTTCCTCGTCTGCCATCGAGATCAAAAAATGTATGTTCACATGTTTCCGATAGAGCTTTTTTAGCTCTACAACATGGTACCACTTTTTATACAAATCGCTCAACGTTTTGCTGTTTTTAAGACTCACAAATGCAGTACTCGCAAAAGTGTGCCCTTTCGTTATCTCCTCTTCCTCGCCTAACATCGAGATCGAAGAGAGTATCCAGGTATGCATTCGGTAGAGCTCTTCTTGCTCTACAAGATGGCGTCACTCTTCTTCTGAATCTTTCCATATTTCAGCATTTAGGAATAAGTCTCCACCTTTCATTCAATTGAAAATAGCGTTATGAGAATAAAAAGTTTTGGCACAATGTCTTGTATTATTCAATAGAGCTCTTTTCGCTCTACAAGACAGTGTTTACGGGTTCGAATCAAACTATGCTTTTATTTAGGTCATTTAAAAGTCGACGGAATCGAGCATTTTCGTCACATGGTGTTGAAAATGCTCGATTTCGTCGACTTTTAAATGATCTAAAAAATAGCAAAATTGATTCGAACAATATCCGTAAACACTGTCTTGTAGAGCGAAAAGAGCTCTATCGAATAATACAAGACATTGTGCCAAAACTTTTTATTCTCATAACGCTATTTTCAATTGAATGAAAGGTGGAGCCTTATTCCTAAATGCTGAAATATGGAAAGATTCAGAAGAAGAGTGACGCCATCTTTTAGAGCAAGAAGAGCTCTACCGAATGCATACCTGGATACTCTCTTCGATCCCGATGTTAGGCGAGGAAGAGGAGATAACGAAAGGGCACACTTTTGCGAGTACTGCATTTGTGAGTCTTAAAAACAGCAAAACGTTGAGCGATTTGTATAAAAAGTGGTACCATGTTGTAGAGCTAAAAAAGCTCTATCGGAAACATGTGAACATACATTTTTTGATCTCGATGGCAGACGAGGAAGATGAGGTGCGCAAGTGTCAATTTTTTGCCTTCTGCTTACTTCATTTTCAAACCTCATAAATATTGGGTAGTCGAAGGAATCGAAAAACAGATAGTATCATTTTGTAGAGCAAAAAAAGCTTTATCGAAAACATATATAAGCTCTGTCAAAAGATGAAAGAGCAATCTGAAAAATGGTCTTGAAAAAAACGGCGGGGACTTATTCCCCAACCCAATATATACACTGTTTTATCGAAGTCTGTATCCGATAAATAGTGGTCTAATAGCGATTATCATTTAATGTGAGATGCAGTCGTATTTTCTACAGTGTACCTGTACCATCAATTACGATAGGTAATATATTGCATTTGCTCATGCCTTCAAGCGTATTCAACTATGCTTGCTGAACAGTTTGAAGCTTGAGCATTCTAGAAGATTCTGCCATCAGTCGCAAATTACGCTATAAGAAGCTGCTTTCCTTACAAAAATAATATTTCAAATTGAAGTAATCAAAAAACAAATACATCATAGTAATGAGACAATCCATCATAAATTCTCGAACTATTGCCTTATGAAAATTCACTTTCTGGCACGTCTCCTGCTCTTTTTCGGCAGAGTTTGCGTCTCCACTCACACACCTTTTTTAAATTTCACTTATCCGCGAGTTTATCATTTTACCGGACGTCAATCTTGCATTTCACTAGAATATTTCTCCACGAATATTCTACGGTTTCACTCCCATTCTCACAGACTGTGGTCACTTACTGTATGGTCTCATTGATCATTGAGATCTTGACAAACAGCCATCTTCTTCGCCTGCCGCCTTCATGCTTCAAATGTGACAAAATCAATCCTATAGACATTTGTGTATTGAAGAGTTATGACGTACGACATTTCTCTTATGGTCTCTCCGTTGTAATCCTAAATATCACAGCGTGAGAAGTTTCAAGTTAAGAGCTTCCTTAACTTGGAATACATTCGATGTGCAAAGGCGTGGTCAGAGCCGTTTTAGACACCAGACACGTGTAGAAAGTATCGATTACTGGATAAGCGTGCCTTCGGGGAACAGAGGTTATTAGGACAGGATTCCATTCACTGAGATTGACCGCTTGATGATTCATGTTTTTACTTTCTCGATTTCTCACTTTTTCCGAATTCGAATTTTTTCCGAATGCAGTATGAACTGAAGTTGGACAGCGCGAAATGTGTCCACTGTAGTACAACTTGGTTATGGCGCAGAAGGTTGTATGTGAGCCATTTCGAGAAAGCGCACACGAGCAGAAACACTGGCGTGGTTCGGATTCGAATTGAGTTCAAGATTTCTTTCACGAAGTTTCTAACCAAGGTAACTCAGCCGTCAGTCCGTCACGGTTTCGCATCGGTCTCTCAGCTCATCTGAACTGAGGCCGCGTTCATATTTTGCGCTGGCGGCAGCAGGGCGTGGCTGCGTCTCTCTGCGTCTCCTCCTGTGCCACCCTGTTTCGTTGTCTGCATCGTCTCTGCATCTTCGCCGTGCCACTCTGCCTCGCTGCCTGTGAACGCAGCCACGCACTGCCGGCGCTAAGTATGTACGAGGCCTAACCATGCCTTCTCAAAACACGTTCAGCGTTATCATTTTCGTCTGAGGGGAAGAAAACCGTGAAAAGAGCCTTTTACGTACTTCTCGAACGCATTATTGATATACTGCATGATTCAGAATGGACCAGCTCGTAGCGAAGAATAATTAATCCCGGCGTCCTACCCTTATTTGATCATTTTTTCTATTTGTCTTATGACTTTTAGTCGAACACAGCGCGAGAACTTTTCCGCAACTGGGCGATAATTGGTTTACAATTAGGCTCGCTGCCTCGGTGCTGTGTCGTGCAGCCATGAGTCGGTCCGTGTGTTTCACGTTGAAGAACGCCTCGTCGTCCCCACCGCCGGAAGCCCATTGTTGTCCATTTCCGTCCATTTTATTCCTCATTGTTTTCTACTATGTTGAAGGGTGAGCGAACATGGAGTGAACGGGAAGTTGGAGGGTCATTCTAATCGGAAACACTCTACCGCCCCCGGGCACGAGCCGCAGGGGCTTTTCGAGGAAACTAAAGACCATCAAGGATTGAGGATCCAATTGATATGAAATACGATACGCCCCTGCTCAGGAAGAGTGAAGGCGTGGGTGGTTGTTTTCTTCGACGCTATTGCTGACTTGTCTTCTTCGTTGTCTCTCAGTGGTGATTGAAAAAAGTAATCGGCGCTGTGCTGCAAAATGTGCCATGTGGATGAGTTCCGCTGGGAATCATAAATTTTCAGAAGTTTCACCTTGGGATCCAGTCACGTTTCGAGATAGTGTTTGTTCCTTGCTGAAAAGTCCAGGCTCTAATTAAAAACGCTTCTGAGGAAGAAGCTGGAAGGGTCAAGAAATGTGTCGCCGGGAGGTGTGAAAGCTTGGGCCGAAGGTCGCCGGAGGTCTGTTGTAGCCCTATGTCATCTCAGAAATGCTCACCTCAGAAATTATGTAAGCGTATATGTATGTAAGCCAGGACACTCTAATTGGGTCATTATTTGCGATATATGCCTCATCGCTTCCACGCTTCCATTGCGACCTATCCCAGTTTTTGCAAGCTCCGATGACCTGGTCTTATTCGGTGCTCTGGCTTAGCTTTCAATAATTAACCCCGCAAAGAAGCAAATCTAAGAAAACTGTTGACTTCTAGGGTTGGCAACTGAATAGAGTTTGGGCCCGTCTTAAGAATTAGGTCCTTACTACTGCTATAGAACATACCGTTCCGTATTCAGATCATCAGACTCGGGATCTTTTCGCGCAGAAAACTGATAGTACTGCCCTTTCCCGGTGAGCAGCTGCTGGGTACGCTGTATCATCCTGCCTCTGCCTATATTCATTCAATCCTTATTCACATATTAGTGGTTTATATTGAGTTGTGGGTGCTTCAATAGTTTGATAGGCAACCGAAAGTGATGATGCACTTCCTTTCAACACGTCTACAGGCATAGCGCTGGTTCTCTTTCAACAAGCAAAAGGGATATGGGCATAGAAAAATAAAGATATGCACTGAACAATGATGTCATGTTTCTGTGTAATCGGTTTCATTGCAATCGTTCTATGAGTTTTCATTTAGACGGCTGTCCTTCTAAGATCCCATGGCAATCTCTCAAACCGTTTCACCCGTACAAATGCAAAGTAAAAAAATGGAGTGGAAAATCCGACAAGTTCTCACAAAGAACGTTCACAAGGGCTCAGAAGGGTGTACATAAGTTTGATCACGTAGCGGCAAACAACTACTTTTTTGCACTTGCACAGCTCCATTTTCCTCGGAACTTCCGATCGCCGGCTCTAAGAACGATCACGGAATTGATAAATTTTGTATTAGAGCAATTACTAATGCAATGAAATTACTCTATGCCTCGCCTTTCTTTAAATTACTGTGCCATTACTTCTGATTTTCTTCGTAGAAAAGTTTTTGTTATGCTACTTCACTTTCCCTCTACCATTTTTTCACCGTATTTGGCCTATGCATTGAGGAGAGGGCTAGTCATTGTTTACGAACACGATATCAACTCATAAATCTAGAAAACTGAGAATCTAACCGAACCTAACTTAGAAATAGGATTTCTTGAAACACCTGATAACTATTGACAATTTACTAGAAATCTTAGAATTGAAAAGACACGCGCTAAGTATTCAGCACTTCTAGTTTTCCTTACAAATAATTTTACTTTTGTCCTTTATATGTGGTAATTTCCAGTGTAGTTTCTCGGCTTTTAGATTTCTCCTGCTCGTACTGTTTCAATTTCTTAGATCAGCGCAAAACCCATTGCCTCTACGTTAGTCAGTGAAAGTATAAGGCATGGCGCATATGAAGTATGCTATTACCTACCGATCAACCCTTCCTCTCATTTTTCTGATGTTGTTCTTTCTGCCAACGCGATAAAGCTATACCCCGCATTTGAACGACTGACATTGCGCTCGCTATGTAAGTGCTCGTGGGTCGCTGTATGCAATTATTTCCGCATAGTTTCAAAATGGAATGCCTCGGCTTCTGCTTCGTAATGGGACATAATGTTTTTCTAAGAAGCATCTGATTCATCTTTGTCGCCATTCGTTTTTCCAGCGGCGCTCAGAAATCTTTGTCGGAGAAGCTTCCGAAACAAAACACAAAAACCGTTTCGCTTCAATTAAGCTGCACTTTCTTTGCCTTCTCTTCAGCGTAGTCTTAACTGTGCGCGTTCTCTGACTCCTTTCCACCTTTTCCCTTTTACAGGTTTACTCTTCTCACTTTCGGAAACTTTCATGCGTACATTTCTTCTTCTTTCCATGTTTTGGAGTTGAGCAATAGACAACTGGCGCCCATCCCAAAGTTTGCAGATAGAACTGAGGGGGGGAGGGGCAAGCATTGGTTAAGGTGTGTAACCTTTTATAAGGTACTCCCCTCCTCGGGAATCCGTATTTGGGTTCGGAACGAGGGTCGGACCTGCAAAAATTCCTCAGGGATCCTCAGCGAGAGTCGTATTCCCGAAAATCCCTCAGGAATCCTCGACGACCACTATTTTGAGAATTTCTCTCGAGACGATCCACAGAAAGAGGTCTTCCTAAGAAACATTGACGACCTCTTTCGAGGGAGGTAGACATCGAGCTTAAGGGAACAGTAGTTTTGGAAGTTCGACCGAGGGTGAGGGGGGGAGGTCGTAGTTCTTCAGAAATTTTCCGAGACCCACAAAATTCTCTAATACTCGATTACCCCGCAATTTTTGCTCTTGGGCAAGTGTGATTTAACAAGTCCCTTACTTCCTGAGTAGTTTTCAAAAGTGTGGAACTCCCATAACACAATTCTCATTGCTAACTGATTTTTTTATTTTACTTGCCACTCCTTGAATAATTATGTTGTCGAATCTTGAAGATTTCGAGAGAAAACTGGAATTGGCTAAATTAGATTTTGCAGGCATTTCACTATTTCCAAAGCAAACCCGTTGATGGAGAAGTGCGATCCAATTCCGCCCACCTACAAGCCGAGGCGTTTTCATTGGTATATCCGCCCAAAAGTAAGCCGATTTGGTACTCCGCGAGCCATCTCTTTTCATACAATCATTGATCGATTTAAGGACCATGATATCATGGATGAGGAGAAGATGCGTCCATCCACTTCTCAGGATCTCAGCGATCAGTCCTTATCGCGCAGTAATAGGGTGAGTTTTCGTGATAATAACTAGTACATAGTAATACTTATATACACTCATTATAATACACTATACACTTACATACATCGGTTAGGTACCGTTTCAAAGTGCTTGTATTACTGTCAACTTTTCTGACCAACAAACCGAGTTAGCGATGGCGGCAACGTCTTAATTTAATCACACTGGTAGCTATACATATCGGGTGAATCAATCCACAGTCCGAGTTCGGAGGTGGTGTAGTGACAGAAGGCGCGTCGTCCTCCTCGCGCAGTGCGGGGATCAAATCTCGTGACCTCGTTCAGGACACCCATGGGTTCCATTTCTCCGGCATGTGAATTGGTGCCATACTTGTTTGGAAAGATAAAAGCGCTGACAGGTACATCGGCTGGCCCCGCACGTCACTGGGTGGACCAAATCACATTTCCCTGGCACCACGATTCTGGGATTCTGTATGAAATCGAAATGCGTGACATATTCCGCAGGAGAGATTGCTCGTCGCCGAAAAGTTCATCCTTCAATCAATAAGAATATTTTGATACCTTATCTTCGATATTTAAAAATCAGCAGAATTACTATGGTTAATTATGAATTGCTGGGGTTCATTCAGCTAAGGCTATAGATTCCAAATTTATTTTATTATTGTTTTTATTCATGAACTTATATGGATTTTTAGTCTGACTCCACAGCTGAATACCGTTTCTGCCGTGGTGGCGTATCTGCCAAGTATCTTTCGAACATGATCATCATTGCTTTGATACAAGAGATTAGTGTTGGTAAGTGATTTATATTCCGTAAACTTTTTGTGGTTTCATCCTCATACTTATTTATTATATCTGTATTTGCACTACTATTATGATATTGTTTCGTTAATTAACTGATGTTCTTTTTTAATTTTTTATGAAAATACCAGTTTTCTTTCCATGTGCCACCTAATTTAATGTACTTTGCCTTTCCCATACATTTTGATTTTTCTGAAGATTGCGTGTTTAGTCAGAAAACTCCTCATTCAGTAACCTGTCGTTTAGGTTTGATTTTGGCCACAAGTGATCCAGAATGGTTTCGTGAGCCGCGATTTATCATTCTCACAGCTTGCCGTGTAATTCAACTCGTGCCCTGTTTTCTGGCTCTGGCCGGCAATTATACAAATAACGCGGCACTTCTTGTACCATTTATGCTCTCACAGGTAAGCTCTACTCTGTTTTAGAGTATTTCATTGTATTTTAAAGTTCCATGTGATTTTTTCGAAAACGAATCAATTATGAATGCAAGATCTGCCACGTAATAAGAGTGATGAGGGGTTGTGCTTGCTAGTGCTGCTTTGATATTCTGCGGCTCTGACGCGGGTGAGGCTACTTACGCCAGAAAATCGCTTCGCGGCGTCGCACTCGCGGCGCCACCAGTACGACTTGCGAATCGGTTGCAGTTGGGAGCTCGGCAGAGCGTGGCGCAGCCTCTGCCGAGCTCCCGAGGGCAATCGATTCGCAAGTCGTACTGGTTTCAATGGTTAGCCTATCTCGTGGCTGCGTCACCTCTGCGCTTCCACCCATGCCACACTGCCTCCTGCAGCCATGCCACCTCCTCCACCCATGATACACTGCCATGCCCTGCCACTGGCACTCGCACCCCCCCCCCCCGCGCCTCTCGCCGCGGGCTGCCAGGCGATTTTCTAGCGTAATTAGCCTCACCCCCTGACGCCGGTAGGATGGGGGTGTATATCATAAGGACAGAAACGTCGCGTGGCTGTGTTTGGCACGCGACGGGATGGTGCGAGTTATGCGCGCCGTATTAGATGGGTCTTGAATCGATGACGGTGCTACGCCTCATTCTAGGCGTAATCGCTTCAGGACTGACTAATACGGCGCGCATAGCTCGCGCCATCCCTTCGCGTGCCGAACACGGCCACACGACGTTTCTGTCTTTATGATATACACCCGGTAGGATGGGGCGCGCAGAGACGTAGAGTCCAATCTCTACCCCTGCCCACCATGAGTGCCGGTAACAGCGCCGCAAAGTGTGGAGGCGGCCTAAGTGAGGGATGGGATAAGTAAGCTTGGGAGAAAGCATTTTCCTCTTTTTTTCACCATTAATAGATTTTTTCAAAGTTTCGTGAGCTGACGGCTTCTTCAGAAAGCACTGCTGATCCTCTTTACACAAAGCGCACCCAAGTAACAAAAAAGCCTAACGAGCTCATTACACTAAACTTACTGATTGGACTCCACCGTACCTGGTTGTGAGCCCTACCGTAATCCTTGGCTTTCAGATATCTCTCGGAAGCTATGCGGATCTAACGACGTACATGTTACTGATCCAAAACTTCCAAGCGAAGCATCCGAATCTGTGGCTGTTCACCAGTCCACTGCTCTACGTCGTTCTACCAATACTACTCTACGCTGCTCTTCTCATGCTTTGCATCTACGTCACCAATAAATCGATAAAATTTGTCAATATGAAACGTCTCGGAGCGTTGAGTAAAAACGCAGCTGACACTCAAATTGAATCCCTGATGTGACGCGAAGCCGATCGATTCCGATCGATCGAGATCGATTTCTTCGGCTGATCCAGTACGTTCATTGTAGTACGTATTAACGAGTATAATGATAATATATTACTTTTTGCGTATCGATTGTGATTGTTGATTTTTAGTGTGCTAGTGTTGACAATCTCGTCATCCTTAGCAGCATTCACATTGTTTACTGTTTACTTCGTCTATGAGCTTACCATAATTCACAACAATTGGGATCTCCCCACCGACAGACTCTTTACTGATATATTCCGGGTGATTTGATTTTTGTCGTCTCGTAACTATGTAATTAGTATTATGTATTGATCGCTTGTTTTGTGCTCGTGCATCTTATAGATTTATTGATCTGACGGGCACTGTATATAAACCAAACCACAGCTAGTCGTTAGTAAAGTATGATTTAAAAACACTTTGTTCGTTTATGACATGTACATAAAGAAAGAGTATACATCAAGATGTCGCGTGCGCTCGCGAAGCAGTCAGGTGGGTGGAATGGAATTTGTGGATATTGATTGTGGCAAAATTTTACTCTAAACGCGACACATTTCCTAAATTGCATAATCACGACAAGTAATTATAAACAGGTGGTACATGGTGTGATTAGATTAAGGAATCGAGAAGATTGCACTACTTAATCATAGGCGACTCTCATCGTGATAAAGCTTTTTGCTTGGGGAATATCGACGAGATTACCAGTACAGCTGCATTGGAAACGGTCCAAGAAGTTCCATTGCGTTCCTTAATTCATATTCTCATAACGTTGCCTTCAGTGATGTCTCACATAGAGCCACCTTGAGATGCCTGTGGTCGCGAAGCGTCCGTTATCACGGGTATAGGAGGAATAAAGCTTTTTTATGCATTATCTTATGAAATGAAGGGCTATCAATGAGTATCACCGTTTTCCATTACCAATAAGTTTCTAAATATTTGCCATCACTTCTCAACTCCCTACCCACTCCTCAAACAACCACGATTCTTTTCAAATTGATATGAGCCATGTGAGGAGTGAGCAGTGGCATTGTGGGCCGCTATCAGACAAATTATTCCTGGCTTGAACATTGGTAATTGGATATCTGTCCTGCGGGTGTTAATGTTAAATGTTAATGTGTGTGGCAATTGGTCGAATGTTCGCTTCGCGCCGTGAGAACACTTGCCGCAGTCTTCGGAATTCCGCTCAAGACCCAAGTTGCTGGTATCGTGAAGGACCTTCAGAGATTGCAGGAAGGAGCTTTGGAAATTCGCCTATGTTGTTGTTGTTGCTATTTCAACAGATAAAGCTGCAAAATCCTCGCTCGCTCGCAGCGGGCGGCCGCGCAAAAATTCGACCAATCGCCACACACCCTCAGTCTTGCAAGAGGGTATGGGCCAAATATAAATTCACACGTTGCAACTTTCTGAAATGGAAATCAAGAGCATGGTGCATCCTGATTGGTGTTTGAACGCGCTGCGCTCTACGTATCTGTTTTCAATAACCTATAGTAAAATGGATAATACTGCAAATTAAATATCGTCCATTTGCCTTCATGTCATCAGTTTTTTGAATCCCGGACGAATTTCCACCCACGCTATGAAGCCTTCCAGAGTCAATGTGGGCTGGAGAGAGATGCAGTATGACGCAACATTCATGTATTGCGTCGCATTTCATACAATAAATTTTTTATAAAATTCCATGAACTCACTAAGATTATTATAGTACTGATCCATAATCCTACGTCCAAACTTCGCAAATGGAGCATATAGAGGAGGGTCATCTTGCATTGGTGGCGTGGTGCTCGAAGGCTCATGATGAAATATGGATAAGAAACGGTCCATGAAGGATTCCTAAAAAGTGAAAACCATAAATTGTTTACTTAATGAGCTGATTTCGTGATCTCTCAATTGATCGTCCAAACACACTAACCGATTGCGCTTTTGCTTGTGTCGTGCTTCTTTTGTAAAAGTTCCAGTACTTGTATGGGACGAAATTTTTCGAATCTTCTTCGTCGACTACTAATGACTCGTCAAAATCCGAAGTGCTCGTAGTGGGTGGAGCTGAAAAAGGTATAAAATTATGATGCACACTTTCTCCAGTCGAATTTCTTCTTTTTCCATGAATTTTTCAAGAGTTGCAGTGGATTATCTGAAATAGGACGACCACAGAAAAACTGTTGACGTTTTCGAAAGGCCGATTATTTGGACAAAAAGATAGTGAGTTACATTTGAGAAGAAGTAGTCAAAATTTGGAGCATTTGTTGCAGGGGGGATGCTGGAAAGCGTAAGATCATGCACGTTTCTTTAGATAAAAGTGATGTAAACAAATCTTATTTTTTTCAAGACCTCTTGAAGAGTTGCAGTGGATAATATTGCATCAGATATTCTCAAGAATTACGGCAAATTATCTGACCACCGAGAATTCTAGTTTTTTTTTGACAACTCAACTATATGGACAAAAAAGTGGTGCTTTACGAGTGAGAAAATGGGGGCGAATTGTTGATTGTTAAAAGTAATTCCTTTACATTTTTCTTCTGTTTCTTTTCCTTTGTTGATAGCAAAAAGCAGCTAATGTGTATGCCTGTATTTCGTATCGAAGCTAATGTTGCTGGCCAACAATCAACAAGTTTCCCCTCCTCATTAGTTCAGAACCTAAAAGAAGTACATGACTTTCTTGAAGATACCGGGGGTTACAGTTAGCTCTACGGTAAGACCTACCGTAATGCTTGCAGTTCTCCAGATTGCAAAAATTGCACACAAGACACCTTGCTGAGACGTCGAGCGTTAACTCAATAAATTTTTTACCACAAATTTTTTCTTGCCATTTCGCTTACTTCCCCATTTGATTGGACTCCGTTTAATTCGATTGCTGTTGTTTTTGTTGTTTCACCTAGTTCACATACCATGAATAAATGAAATACACCCAAGGAGACAAAATAACGTATTCTCCATCCAGCAACTCGGAAAGGTGATGCTGCAGTTCGAAGAGGTGCGCGGGAGATGCGATTACAGACCATAACGTCGCGCTTTTGAAGCCGAATTTCTCTACTGATTATCGCATCTAACCTGAGATGTTCTTTTCAAGACGGTCATTTCTATCTATAATATTTTCCTCTTTCTCCCGACCCCTGCCGGTTCTTTATCAAAAAATGGGACAGCCTATGCTTCATTCTTACATTAGCAGTAACTGCAACATGGTTCTTCGAAGTCACTACGTCACGAAGCATACAACAAGTTCCTCTGAGGGAAGAAGTGCAGCGTGTCGTCAGGGCAGTTGATAAGAAGGGTGACCGGAAATCATAGGGTCGGGTTTGTATTCCGTCCCGTTGTACCGGATCTGTGTCCACGATTCAGCATTCTCGCATCAGGGCTATTTATTCTGATACTGCCCTTCTCGTTCTTCAGCAATTTATCGGTGGAACTGTTATTGAATAAGTTTCATTGTTTAACCTCATTTACCGATTTTATCTCATATTGTTTGACCTATTTCAGGCCTCTGGATAAGGTAGTAATCGTCATATAGTAGTTGAATATTGTTGGATTGAAGACATCGTTAGGGGTAATGTTTGCAGACTGTGGAGTATTTGTGGAATATGAAAGTTGAGGTGATCTGTAAAGTAACAGTAGCGAAAAAACCGAATGAGACGGTTAGCCACCCCTCTCACCGCTTCCCATTCGCTCCCTGTGCGTGGAGGGTAGATGCAGACGGGCGCGGGGCCAAGTCAGCCATCCACCAACGTTACTTTAATTCCGCAATAACTGTTCAGCGGATGTGAGGCAGCCCTAGTGGCAGCTTTTTCAATCCGAGTTTCGCCACAGATCATTTCTTTTGTGTTTTTGAATTTTTTTCGGAGGCAATAACTTCCAATTCTCATTTTCTCTTTACCCCTGGCGATACCTTCAAAGCGCACAAGAAAAAGCACGCAAAGGCTGAAACGCTGAAAGAGTATAAAGTAGCTCCTTCTAAATAACAGGCGTGAAACCTACCCATTGTGGTCAGAGGCTTCCTCCGATGCACTATCACCAAAGGGTCTTTCAGAACACAAGCACATACGAGCGTTTTATCAACTGATTCTGAAAAACTATCGTCAATTACTCAACTATCAACAATTTAGTGTTCACTATACTATCGCTGTGAACTATTGCTTTTAGGGTTGCGTTTCTTCGCAAATAATTGTTCACAACAACTTAGGCTTTTTGCCAAATGTTCTGCGCATCAGGGCACAACAAGGTGTCGAGGAAAGTAGCCAGTCCAGTATGACCCCCCCCCCTCGATGGAGAACAGTGTGCGATCCTCCCCTTTTTTTCGAGTGTATACTCAGTAATACATACTATGCAATCGGCAATACTTACTATTCTTCAAGAAACTATGTAGAAGTCGAAAAGGATAGCTCTGTAATTTTGTGTTGATCACTCGAATTCGATCATATTTTCTTACATAACCGGGTCAGCTAACGGCACGTTCCTCTTCTCATCTAGCCTGGGATAATTGCGGACCTCTGCAATTCCGACCCTTCCCAATCTCAATCGTCGAATACGGCCCCGCTGTTGAGGAATCCTCGACTCCAGGTGCACCCTGCTCGGCATACTTGGCACAAACAATAAACAATGTAATAAACTTACCTCTCATTTGTGGTGTCCATGATGCCACCGAAACAGAAAGAAGCAGAAGGAAAAAGAGCACTGACTGGTCCATGGACGCTGTTCCACTGTTGGATTAGAAGCAATGACCCGTGAAGGTTTGCGTTCGGTATATTCAAATGAGACATACAGATCATCTGCCCCCTCCCATATTTGTTTAGCCGGTCACTCATCACACGTTTCTGGTCAATGGCAAATTTGGAGATGATAATCATTGTTTAGTCACCGCATGATCGGCAAACATATCGGATTCGCAGAGAATTAGCGGACGGCATCGTTTTATCATACCTTTTGAAATTTAACATAATTAAAAGGATAAAGGATAAAGTTTTTTTGGCGTTAATCAATCCCTTCTGTGGGATGCGCCGCACATTCTAGTTCCATTCAGAATCGTGATGGCTGGTGAATGTGATGTGGCCTATACAATAACTTGCGGTGGCCAGCCGATGTACATCAGTGCTTTTATCCTCCCAGACGAGTCTGGTACCAATTTACCGACCCCGAAGGGATGGGAGGCTTGGTTGGCCTGGGCGGGCGTTGATGCGGGATTTGATCCCTGCATCATGAGAGTGGGGTGCGCGCCACCTGTCACTACACCACCTCCGCCCTTTAACATAATTATGAGATGTAAAAGATAAGGGTGCGTAATTGTTGATGTTGTGGATCATTCTTTGCAGTCGGATGCATAATGTACGCATACTGCTTCCACTTTGTATCTAGTAGGAGCCATTATAATTCGGTTCATAAAACCAGCTGAGGTCTCATAAATAAGTCAGCTTATTCATTGGGTTATTCCATAAGTTATGTCGTTTTAATCAACCGAAAATTTTTCCTATAAAGTAACAAATTTTGTGGAGAAGTCATAAATTATTCGGATGAGATTTTTTTGTCGCCCTACAAAAAGGGATCTTCAGTTTTTGAGTATGTTAGAATGAAGCTGATTTTCAGTGGCGAAGTGGAAGGTGTAGCCGACAAAATACACCAACAGCAATCAAAAACACTCTATTTCTCTCCAGGAAAATCAATCATGTATCCCGTATTTAACCCCAAACTGCTCCGCAAATTCCACCAGTGGTTGATCGAGAAGTCGCGTCGTTCTTTTTCTCAACTCCTTTTTGCGAAAGCACACACGTTTGTTCAAAACTAAATATTTTCATTTGATTGCCTTGCTCAGCTTTCTTTTGCGAGCCATTCGGAAGTACTTATTGCTTTGTCGATAGCATGCCTCGGTTTTGTTTTGGCGACGAATCAGATTGATTTTAAAACCATGAAATACGGAATTTTGTAAGCTTTCACTGAGAAGGTGATGACCACTCAACAAAATTAGACATTTCATGCTCTAGCTTCTGTCAAATTGTCCACGAAATTTCTGATCCACGAAAGCTGCAATAGATTAAGAAGAACAATGACATCATGGACGGAGACGGCATAGTATCTTTCATAAACATGGGGATCAGTGGCTCCGTAGCGGTAACTGGTGCATTACAATGACGACCAGAAAATCTTTGACCGTTGTGCTAAGCGAATAATTAGTGAGACCTCGTATCAGCAAGTCAAAATATGTATGGTTGTGCTGTCCACTTATAATCGAACCCCAATACTAAGCGAAAATAGGGCGAAATTCTCCATACTGTCATATGAAATACTGAGAGTGATCGAAACTCAGCTTTTAAGGCGGATCAGGCAACCTTTTCGATCGTTGTAGCAAGCCTCACTTTCCTGCGGTTGAAGGAATCACGTAAGGAACCCGATTACATGTCCCCTTGTGCAAGTATGTTGCACATAGTCGATTCTAGCAGTATGAAGGATGTTCGGTTGGAATACTTTCCTCAGTTACGGCAGGACTTCCACCCCGAAAATCAATCAGAGGAATAAGAAGCCATACTCTGTGTTTGTGACAGCTCCGTTTGGTTTTTTACCGCAAGGACTGGTTTTAATTATGAACAACCTTTATTTCATGCTTTTATGTTTAAATATATACACTCTCCTCAATAAGAGGTGCTACAGCCTCCTGACTGTAGCGGCTTAACCCTTTGATTTTGCTAGGGTACAGTGTATTTTCTCTAGTGTTCACGTGATGTCTGAGAATAACGTCGAAACTTTAGTAAGATGTGCCGTAGACATTTGGTCGGATGGGTCATGATTTGACCTCCTCCCTTTTGAGCTCCGACGAAGGCGAACGCCGAAACGTAAGCCAATATAATTCATTGACAACCTCCGTGCAGTTCAAACCAAGAATAAGGAAAACCACTTAATCAATGTCGACTTCCATACAGAGCCGTACATAGCGTATAGACACTCTTTTTCTCACTCTTTCGCTTGTTCTTCCTTCTATTGTTCATTTGCGTGCGTTGCAGTGTGCTGTTTCACTTCTTTAACATCATTATGAATAAAATCAAATCTGACTTAGGCTACACCGAATGATAATGGCTTCAATCGCCTGAATAGTGCAGTTCGAGGTGAAGAGCGCTAGAATCGCAATAGCTCCCCAAAGGCGGGTATATCCGAGCGGTTTGCCCTACCGTATATCTATTTCGAGTTCGGAGGTTCGCATACAGAAGGCAGTGTTAGGAACACGCTTTTCTTCTTTTCTTCCAGCACCCTCCCCCATTCCGGTGCTTTCGAGATCTCTGCACTCGTTGAAACGAGCTACCAAATTACTCCCATGCTACCTTCAGGTGGCCCTCAACGTGTTCCACACATGTTAAAGTCGTAGATATGACTTGGCATTCAGATGTGCTGGTAGCCGAAACGGTGAGGGAAACTAGGACTAGACTTGTGATCTTGATTCTGAGCATCTAAGTTCAGCTGTATGTGAGGGAGACTTTTATTTTGATGGCGGCAAAGTGACTGCGACGGCGAACACTGCTCACGGGTAATGAAATCTCATGTCTAGTACACGAACACTGATAGCAATAAGTTGACCTCATCATCAAAAGCACATCAGTTTAGTGTTTCTGATAACATGTTGCACAAGATGTGATTGTGCTGTAAGAAAAGACACTGCTGTCTCTTACCAGTGGCAGTATGACTTCGACAACATTAGCTATCAGTACCTTCAGCCAATGCAGCCTGTACCTCTACTAATGAGTTTACCTTTTTTATACTGGAATAATAACAAAGAGGAAATGTTTACTGCATCTACTTGCTCCTCCAAACAGCTCGATGCCTTTTTTGGTATCAAAAACCTAGAAAAATCACCTCCTAGAAGAACAAATTATGAACTTCGTCTATATATTGGTAAAGCATAAGATGCTTAAGAGAAAGTGTGTAGAACCAACTAGCCAAGTTTTCGACAAGCATGCCTCAAGCTGTCTTTTATCTGTTGACGTGGTCCATGGGGTTTCTCTGCAGTGGAGACTGAGGCACTTTCTTCAACACTGCATGTATTAGGTCTATGCAGAATAAATGGCCAGGACGGACTACTTTTTTCAAAACGCCATAACTTCGCTCAGACACAACTTTATTTGTCGAAATAAAAACCATTCGAATCTACACAACCTTGCCAACGATCTTGTAAAGAAAATATGTCATCATGATCAAATTCAGGATTGCGAAAATTAATGAAGTCAACGATGGCATTTTCAACATGCATCGTTTCGGCAAACTCCTTCTGACCCAGGTTTGCATCGAAAACCGGGAAAAAGTGGTAATTCGTCCGGGATAGGTCTGAGGAATAAGGGGGTGAGGGAGAGTCTCGATCAGTTTCTACCGGGTGACTTGCGATCTGTGGGGTTTTGCGTTGTATTGCGCACCCAGTAAAAAAATGATGCAGTTAGGCATCGAGCCTCTCCCTCACCCCCTTTATTCCCCAGACCTATCCCTGACGGATTACCACTTTTCCCGGGTTCCCGATGCAAACCTGCGGCAGAAAAATTATGCACGGTAAAAATGCCATTCTTGACTTTATTGATTCTCGCAATCCAGAATTTGATCGTGATGGTATATTTTCCTTACCAGATCGTTGGCAAAATTCTGTAGATTCGAATGGTTTTTATTTCGACAAATAAAGTTGTGTCTGAGCGAAGTTATGGCCAATTACGTTTCCGCCATTTATTCTGCATAGACCTAATACTTGCACGCTGAATACAAATTCATACTCTCTGCCATTCTAACGAATAGAGGATGACGGGATGGAACAGTTCTGAGGTTACGCTTCATCACATTCAAGATGCGGCTATAGCGCACATTATGAAGGCAAACTGGAATATGAACGACCTGTCGCCATACATGCATCTATGTATCTGTGCAGATACACCACCGGTCACCATTGTCATGCTGAACTTACGAAATGTTATACTTCAGTTTGCTGGGCTTTCCTTTCATAGTTCCTGACCCGTTTTTATCCCTCTACAAAATTAATTCGCTCTGATACATCAGCAGGGCACATCCAGGAGTTGAGGAGAATGGCCACTTCAGTACGACGATCGCTCACCTCAACGGGGACCTTAATATGACCCCCCTCTTAGCATGTACACGACCTCTACAGAATCAGTAACTATTGCCGATTGCATAGTATTACTACATAACCACTTCACTTTATTTCTTTGTTGATCACTCATCGATCACTCATGTTCGACCATACTTTCTTTCCGGGTCAGCTGACGACATTTCTGCTTATCGTCTAGTCTAGAACCATTGCGGACATGTGAAATTACAAGCCCCCATCACGCCGGTCAAATACGATCCCACTGTCGAGGAATCCTTTGCTCCCAGTGCACGCTGCTCATGACATAAAGCCGAAGAAGAGGATGGACAGCCGGGAGCAAAGGTGAAGATGTGCTGCACACCAGTACCTCTTAAAAAACCGCTTTTTGCGGCGCAATCCAAATATTTTACTCTAGGTATGCAATGAACCATTCTCTACCAGTTCCTGCAGTTTGGCATCCACTTTAAGTCGTACACGACCTCTACAGAATCAGTAACTATTGCCGATTGCATAGTATTACTACATAACCACTTCACTTTATTTCTTTGTTGATCACTCATCGATCACTCATGTTCGACCATACTTTCTTTCCGGGTCAGCTGACCACATTTCTGCTTATCGTCTAGTCTAGAACCATTGCGGACATGTGAAATTACAAGCCCCCATCACGCCGGTCAAATACGATCCCACTGTCGAGGAATCCTTTGCTCCCAGTGCACGCTGCTCATGACATAAAGCCGAAGAAGAGGATGGACAGCCGGGAGCAAAGGTGAAGATGTGCTGCACACCAGTACCTCTTAAAAAACCGCTTTTTGCGGCGCAATCCAAATATTTTACTCTAGGTATGCAATGAACCATTCTCTACCAGTTCCTGCAGTTTGGCATCCACTTTAAGTCCCAATGCTATCTGAGTTGTCGTACTCTGCAAAACTCAGACATTCATATTTTTTCTATTCCTCTCCATTTCGAAGGGCTTTCTGCATTGTCCATGCTGAGTTGTCACAGAATTTTCGTCACCATCGAAATTGTGACACACTTTCCTCATAGACTTAGAGAACTTTGGAATCTCTTAAAACGTAATCAATACATCTAATCATGGAACTGCTCTTAACGTTACAACCTGGACCGAGAACTGCAAACGATCAGCAACCCCAACAGTAACCTACCTGCGTTCACTCACCGCTACCTGGACTTTTTCTAATTGCAAATGATTGAATTTATAAAGGCAACGAGAAGAATTAACACTCTAGCGTGATCGAGCTGGTCAGTGAAAGAGTATTGAATTTTATTGTGGTTATATAGCATTGCTTGAAAAGGTTTGGTTGCTATGGAGAACTTTGGAAATGTTCTGGATGTCTCCAAATGAGAAGGTAATTAAATGAAATCATAAATATTGTGGTGGAGCACCTAAGGGATCTTAATACACGGAATATGTAAGTGTTGCAATAGGGTACCTAGCTGGAATTAGATTGCGACCAGGAACGCTTTTCTCGATTCGTCGGGAATAAGAACTTTCATATTCATGGGAACGATTGTAAGCGTCACGTTGCGAGACATAATGGTTGTGAAATTTTGCACTTTGATTTACAAAAAAAAATTTAATGTGTTAGGAATCGTCAAATTTAAGCGTACTCCGTTCCTCCTCAGAATGGCATTATCAAGGTAACATGAAGTTTGCATGATCCCTTGGTGTGATGCTTGTAAGTACAAAACACAATAACTTGTGCATGTAAGTGGATATGAACTTGCGAAAACTAGTTACGTCTCTGTAGTGGAATTTATTGCAAGAAACCCTATGCCTGAACTCTGTTGACATTACCACATCGTAGAAGAAAAACTGATTGTGGAACTGATATACTCTGTGCAAATATTAATGAACAAGGAGACCCAATTTTGTTCCGCGGAAGTAGAAGGATAACACAACACACTGACTATAAACGTTTTGTAGCGACAATATATACCAGACACCGTAAGATACCCTGTAAATAAAAACATTGCGAGTGAATGTAGCCGAATTTGTCTACAAGGAAGATTAGATACGGTTATCGGTGCTTTCGCTTCCAGACAAAACACAAATATACCTGTGCTGCTGTTCGTTTTGTAGCTGTGTTGCTGTTAGCTTCACGATTTGGTTCGACGACGGACGAAGGTGTGTTGCCGCAAACTATTAGGTGTATGCAGAATAAATGGCCAAAACATAACTGGCCATAACTTCGCTCAGACACAACTTTATTTGTCGAAATAAAAACCATTCGAATCTACAGAATTTTGCCAACGATCTGGTAAGGAAAATATACCATCACGATCAAATTCTGGGTCGCGAGAATCAATAAAGTCAAGAATGGCATGCACAATGCCATTCTTGACTTTATTGCACCGTGCATAATATTTCTGCCGCAGGTTTGCATCGCTAATCCGGAAAAAGTGGTAATCCGTCAGGGATAGGTCTGGGGAATAAGCGGGGTGATGGAAAGGCTCGATGCCTAACTGCATCATTTTTTACTGGGTGCGCAAAACAACGCAAAACCCCACAGTTCGCAAGTCTCCCGGCAGAAACTGATCGAGACGCTCCCTGACCCCCCTTATTCCCCAGACCTATTCCTGACGGATTACTACTTTTTCCCGGTTTTCGATGCAAACCTGTGTCAGAAGGAGTTCGCCGAAACTATGTAGGTTGAAAATGCCATCGTTGACTTTATTAAATTTCGCAATCCTGAATTTGATCATGATGGCATATTTTCTTTAACAGATCGTTGGCAAGGTTGTGTAGATTTGAATGGTTTTTATTCAGACAAATAAAGTTGTGTCTGAGCGAAGTTATGGCGTTTTGAAAAAAAGTAGTCCGTTTTAGCCATTTATTCTGCATAGATCTAATACTGGGATTTCACGCCGATAAGGTGAACTCTTGTGAGCATTCATGGACAGACAATCACACGGGGAATCTTTGTTAGAGCACATATGGCAGCACTGACTAAAATCATGATCGTCCGCTCATAAATGGCTTTTGACTATGGCAATTTGTGAGGAAAAGAATTCGGGATCATCTACCGTAAACTTTCCCACAGATACCAATCAGCCATCTGATCATTTCTTTTGTAAGGATGAGAATCAAGTGAGTGGAGCAAATGCTGGGTTTGAATAATGATTGTCAAAACAAGCGAAAGTTTCAAAGTGAACTGACGACGACAGCACTCGTGAAAAATTGGGTGATTCGTGCCCCACCTGTTGACACTTGCATCATCAGGTCACTACCATAAACGGCTACGATTGTGCTTCAGTTTCAGTATTGGAAGAAATGAAACAGTATTGGGTCATTCCATAAAAGTGCCACTTTTTTCAAACAAGTTTTTCTCCTACAAAGATACAACTTCTTGTAGCATTTCATATATCATTCAGAACAGATTTTTCTGCACCATGAAAAGAAACGCTTGGTTTTTTTTTGTGATTGTGGAGCCGATCTTCAGGCTGGCTAATAAAAATCTTCAGTGTTTTTCTGTAAGTTTCACCAATCAGTTGCTTGAAAATCGCGCCGCTCTCCTTCCAACTTTGGTCTCTCCGCCACAGCTCGAAAATTTTTGACAATTTCTTCAAATGAAGGCAAGAAAATTTTCTCAACCAATCAGTTGAAAAAGCGATAAAACGTGAAGCGTAGGTAACGAGTAGGGACGAGGAACATCACTGACAGAATTCCTTGAATATCTACTGAAAAAATAAATTGTGAAATGAGTGAAATGATCATCATCTGCGCCCCTATCACATAGTTGAAATTCAGTCTAAATCGCAGCCAGAACATAATCGAAAAATGTTTTCGATAGAGCAGAAAAAATCCTTTCGAATGATTCTTTAAGCAATGCTGAACAAGGAGAACATGGTAGAATGTTATTTAGGCACAATATGTATTCAATTTTCATCTATATGATGGCGACTAATATGGCATTCGGAACACAGTGACATGTTGAAACCGCACTGTAGTGATTCTGAGTGATGTCTGACAAACAACTTTTATGCTTTCGCTTCCTTATACCTTTATCACATCATGGTTCGCAACATCAACACGCTTTCAAACCCGCTGGCATCTCATCCAATGGTGTCTGCTCCTTTTCTCTCCTTGGAGGAGCAGTCTCATTTCATGATCAGAGAACTCGATGACTGCTGTTTGCTAATCCACGCGAAAGGTACTTCCAAAGGTGTAGAGATATTTTATGTATTTAGCCACAGCAACACCTTGGATCATATGCATCTCGCAACAGGAAAACACAATTTCTCAGTGAAGAGTATTCACTACAATGTAGTAGTGTTTACAGCTATTTTTGACGGATGGATCGCACTGGTTGAAGTACTGGAAACGGAGGCCCGAAAGAACATTGTCATCAATTGCTCTTTAAAAGCTGTACGGTATTCTGCAGAGCGCCAAATACACACGTAAAACGTTTGGGAGAACGTGACCAAATTAAATAAGACCTGAAACAATCATTTTTTTTGGAAAACGAGCCATGTGAATCTTTCTAGTTATAAGCTGTGAATCAGTGGCGAACATACAAGATCACTTTGCCAGGCGATCAAGTCTTCCGCTGAGAATTCGAATGATTGTAAACAGTATACAAGCGAAATGCTGGCGAACCAAGAGCATAGGTAGATAAGTACAATCACTTTGATACGTCGGAGCGTGAGCTTTGTGTTAAAGTTGGTTGATGATCTACCTTCAAAATTTTTCAATCAGTGGCGTTTTTGCTGATACATTCTGTTCCTAAAATTTGTGAATTCTGGATCACCAAGGACCTCTATCACCGAGGATGTTTTCTCACTTTATATCCCCTGTATACATGCAGAAATTTTTTACATACGTTTGGGGCGTTTGGTATGGTGCAGAAGTACATGGAAGGTGGTTTGCTCCCAACAAATGAGCCCAAGAATACTTGGGAATATCCTCACTAGCTCTCGGAGTATACCCAGCCACCGTTGGGAAGCCTGGCAGCTACTTGTGAGTCTTCTACTTGCGCAAAGCAGCAATAAGGGTGGCCTCATTACAATGAATTTGAAGGATCCCCAATACGGCAGTACTGGTCAAGCTGCTACAACCTCAGGGCTACGGTAGGTTGCCTAGGTCGATAATGACTAGAATGGTGGTCTAAACTTGGGACGCGCAAACCTTCGCATCGGAAGCGTGTGTACGAGAAGGCATTACCCGCTACGAGCCCTTTACGATACTGGCGTTGGCGGTGTGGGAAATCTCTTTAACGGCCACGAACATTTCCACTGAAAATTGCGAAGGTACCTATCAAAGACGATCTTCTTGAGAGAAGAACTGGTTCCTGATGCCCCATTCACGCTCTACGGAACGAACATTACCGAATGCCTCGCTGTGAGCTATGAGTAACCAGCGGGAAGTCATTATGATGGACCACTAAGCACCAGAAGTAAGCAGGGAAAGAGAGCGACTCAGGAAGCGCTTGAGACCATCGAGGATTAGTGAAGAAAGCGAAGAACATCTTGCTCCGCGTCATTCTCTTCGATCTCGCTGTCCTTTCTGCCCTTATATATGTCTCGGAGAGAACTTACGTAAGCAGTACGAGTATATGGTCGGTGTAATTCAGTGCGCCATCGAAGGGATGCTCGGAATATCCCGGTGCACGCGAGCGCAGAGGGTAATCCGGAGCTGCGACACCCGTCGACGATAGAAGGTGAGGGACGCCGCCGTATCTGCGAAGGCATCGAATATCGGATTGGCCGGACATGCGATATAGCGATGACAATTGGTCTGAAGCGGTTATCGACTGGATCTCTCGGGAGTCCAAACAAACACCTGGACTTTCACCGTAGCGATGGTTTCACTTTTTCAAGAAGGAAACGAGAAACCGCGTATCGTCAGAGTCAGAGGCTGACTACTGTGGCTTGGGACAGGAGCGAATGGAGACTTGCAAACACCCGTTCGAGACTCTCGAAGAATAACGGGACGACAGGTAATGAAGGTGACAGTCGCTAATGGGTGTACTAACTGAAAAAAGTGCCGCTGTGGTTTTATCACAGGTGATCTTTCTACAGCGGCTCTATCCAGTATCTTAGTATCCAAATCTACGTAAGTATGAAAAAATTATAAGGATCACTTTTTTCACCAGAACATGCTGCCAATACTGTTAATATACGACAAAGCAAGAGCACTCGAAAAAATGATGAAGAATGCAATTGCGGCATTTCACGGAACTGCTCACAAAAATTTTATTGACAGTAATTTCTTACCCTTTATTTTCAAAATAACCGTAATAGCAATGTAAACAGCAAGGGTTACGAAATTGACAACAGCGCTTGCTGAGAACAAAAATGGTTTGATGGCGGGTGGAAGGGCTGAAATAGGAGAAATAGATGCGAACTCACTGTAATCACTTTAGTTTGCAGGGGTTTCTTTAGGCGACTCTTCGCTTTCTGAAGGGGTTCTCACTTATGCTGAGACGCTAAAGACAGTACTCGCCGTCAACTCTTGCAATTCTTGGCTAAAATTCATTGCAGAGTTACGAAATTCTCATGAACAGAGCTACTCATTTCCGCACTCAGAATGACAATTAAGCCTGCCTGGTCCAAGTTTGTTCATTTCTGCAGCTTTTGTTACGTGTGCGGATTTGAGAAAGCTGTGTGGTGAATAGAAAGATGATTCTATTCACTCAGCTTTACGACCAGGCCGTCACACACATTCATTTATAGCACTGAGATCAAGAAGAGCACACATTGTTACTGTATAAACTCTTTATCACCTGCTGGAGGACTACAGAATGGTACGACCTCATCATCCTGACCTATCCAGGCCCACACACTGAATGGAAGCGCGAATGTAGTACACACTACAAATATAATGATAAGGTAGTGTTTGGTAGGATATATTCTGTACCTGAACATGAGAAAAACGTTGAATGAGGAATCCCAAAAGCTGTTGTTGCTAATTGTTCGTTGCTCTGCTACTCTTTAAAGTGTATAAAATCAATAGCAATGAATTTTTTACCATATTGGAAAGATGAGTACAAGTAAAAGGTCCACTGAAATCATTGTCATCATTACTGCTTGCTGGCACATTGCAAAAATATAAGCCATCATAAAATTGTAGCAAGTTCGTCTAGCTGGCCGTTGACCAAGTATAAGATAAGTTGCGTTTACTAACTCAGAAAGAAGGCAAACAGTGTGGTAGAAGGCGTTCATAGCAAGGAGCATCCCTAAATCAAACATTGATTGAAGGTGACCATCTGGCATGCAATGCTGTAGACCTTTTACAAAATTTTTGTTTTCAAAGCAATTTCATCCTTTGCTGTTTGACATTTCCCTTCATTTGCTTTCGTATTTGCTTGACTTTTCCTTTCTCTGCTCACACATTTTGCCTATTGCTCTTCCAGACTTTCCTGTTTCACAGCATGCAATCTTCACATCCTTAACATCCTCTTGGGTTCGCCATACTTACTCTCACTTATCCAACTGACAGGAGGTGTGCTCTATCTGGCAATCATGCGCAAACTGCGTCAGATTTACTGCTGTTTCCTTTCCTCTTGTATTGGCCAGTATACGCTAACGATATTGGCTAAAGACGGCCGGTTGCATGAAAATAGGGACCTCTCGACCATTCGCTTATGTTGAAGTACCCATCGACGAGTAAATGCTGTCGATTGATTGATTGATGCTATTGATAAAAATATTCATCATCAACCCCGAAGTAATAACAACTAGTAAAGAATTGAGATTATGTTACTCTAAACAAGTTTCAGTCACTGTCCGCATAACATGGCATCTATCGATAAAAAATTGAAAAAGGAATACTCATTTCTATACTTGGTTTACCTGATTTGCAGTGAGCGAATTTTTTTCGATAAGTAGTCCACAACAACTGAACGTTGCCGAAAACTCCCACAACATTGAATACAAATATTGTACAAATCACGTAGTAGAAACTGACAGCATGCAAGACAGAACTCTGCATTGTTTTTCTAAACTGTTTTTGATTGTTCCTGAACTGTTTAAATTTTCTAAGTTTTCTGAATTTCTAAATAATTGACATGTGTGCGAAAACAAGCGTACTGATGAAGGTAACACAATTTAATTAGCAGTTAGAGAATGTTTGAGAGCTCCTGCTCACATTACGGAGCTCATTCCAGGAAATCTTCTACAAATCTGTGTCCATGTGCTGCTTTCGAAAAATATTGGGTTGGTCTGCCACGCGTTGTTGCTGGGACTCTTGGCTCCCCAGCAAGATTGGTGCCAACTTTTCTATTGATTTTTGGGCACCGTCGCCTTCTTCCAAATGCGGAAGAGTAAAACCTCTATGGAAACTATTCGTTAAAGCGCTCTTTAAATTTACAAAAAATGTTCTACAGGGTCATAAAATGAGGGAACGATGTCATAGACATCCACTGACTAATTGACTGACCTGAGAGAGAGTCGACCACAGAGACCCACCTGTCACCCTGTAGTAGTAGAAGGATGGTCTAAACAGGTAAAAGGCTGTGAACCACTTACCCGAAGAGAGCCCCGAAAAAGGTTGCCATAGTTTCATCTTCCCAGAAGCAAGGAAGCTTCTGTGACTAGTACTGGCTACAGTTTTAACCCCGACTCTTGTGAAAAGGAAATTTTAGGAGGATTGACCCCACAGGTCAGAGCCAGCATAGGACCACCAAGGGCCCAGCTCTATGGTGACTCCGACGCAATCTCCCTTCTACTGATCTGAGAGATCTTGACCGTGATCCAGAAGGCCTCTGACGTGCGACGTGCAGCAGTATGGTTCACGCGGTAGTACCGTGGCTGTCACCTCTATATATGCAGCACGTGACAGCATACCCTGTGCTCTCCTAAAGGGTGATGCTCTTCGACTTCAACATGCCATCGAGATACTCTTCCACTTGGATGCGAAGAGTTTTGCCGGCCTCCCTATGTACCTCTCTTTGCACTGATGACATGAAATCAAATAGACCATACCTGATGCCATGCAGCCTCCTTGCCTGCTGGAACTACAGATCACGTGGGATGGGACTGAATATAGGCCGTATGGGGTAGAGGTCGTATAGGCAATTTCGAACTAGAAGACATCCGAGATTCGTGGGTGGGTTGTCTATCATTCGCTTTGTCCCTTGAAATCCAGCCTTCCTGTCACAAACATGCAGCCGCGCTCAGATCTGATATAAATGGAACTCGAAATGGAATTTTATTTCCTCTTCCTCACAGAATTCCACTGCAAATACTATTCGCTCATGTCCGATGAAGTATCCTGCTGCCTCCATTTTTGCACTGGTAAGCGCCTGTTTGACCGAGTCGGCCTTTTCTTCACCTCTTGATGACACCATCGAGACTGTGCGTACTATATCTCTGACGATGTCCCTCTCAGTACTGAATGGGAGGAAAGAAACAAAATGGACTGGAACTTTTTTACCAGCAGGTTTTCACATTTACAATGGATGTCTGATGATCATAGCACAGAGTATGCTGGCATATGAATGAAAACATGTGAACCGATAAGCGAGCGTAATTTAGTTGAAAATTAGAAAGTGACTTGGTGCTTCAATTTACTTTGTGGGGCTCTATCGAGGAAACCTTCAACAAATTACTTGAGATTACAAAGATTCTTCCGACGAATCTGGTGCTCCCTTTTGAAGGGTTCCCTCAGGTGAAGTGGAGTTTCGTTCACTATTCGACAAACGAGTTTCGTTCACTATTCGACAACAAATTACCGTCACTTTTCGAGCTCCGCTTCAGAATGTGCTAAAACTGAGACACGGACAAAAAGGCATGATTCGTCATAGACGGCATTCAACTTTCATGACTGTGCACTTTCAGATAATATTTTTTAAGATGTGACCTGGCACGTCACACTTTATAATACACTACCTAAGTTCATAGTTTTCCCCAGTAGCCATAAAACCGGCGCTTTTGGGGTACCATTGCTACAAACTATCACTTCGACTACTGAGGACAAAAAACCAAAAAAGTAAAAAAAGTAAAGGGAATGTTTCACGATTCGCGAATATCAAGTAATTTTTCAGGACTAGAGCGATGATCATCAGGAAGGTGCTTTCGATGGATTATACTAAATAAGACAACTCCTGGATCCTCGACTATCAAAAATGCTAGGTATGAATATGTTAGATAGGTATAGAAGCGCCTGTGAGAGACTACTTCATGTTATAAGGGGACGTTTTAGTTATGTTATCCCGCCTCCATCATCGACCATTATTGTAGCCATCGAATATGTTTTCCAGCAACAGTTGAGAAATATAGCACAAAAGCGCAAGCAAATTCAGCAGACATAATTAGTCTGCAAAGCAAGTTGCGAAGTGCTTATGACACCTGAGGATCGGAGTGGATTGATATCACATTAGGTAGTCCTACCAACAATTTGAGTGACAATGACAAAATCAAATATGCTACAATGTAGTGTTGTTCATGAGTGATTATTTATTGAATGATTACGGCGTCCTCGCAACTGACGTAAAGGCACACCACGCGATAATCACATTAGTGGCTTACTTTCTTGGGGTAACTAGGTCCTTAGATAGGTGCTCAGACTGCACCCTTGTTGCGGCTTGATCGTGCATCCTTGCGGCGATAGGCGCGCTCTACCCGAGCCGAGTTGAGCCCATCGAGCCGAATCACTCCTGGCCTTAGACGAACAAATTTCCAACGTGGCTCTTACGTGGAGAATGTAACTTGCGATAAGACAAGATAAGGCAACGATTTCAATAGTGAAGGCGGCTTCAACAGGGGAGAACAGGTGGTTTCTTCACTGCTGGATGAAGCAGGGCCTTTACGTCCAGTAATAAGCGCAATAACTCTCACAATTTATCACGAGGTGTGCCTTCAAAAAGTATATGAATGGGCGGGTTCACGACAAGCGATTCCGCATATGAAACCCATTTCCAGTTGCTGGTGTAGATCTGCATTGCGTCGACAGCGTTCACATTCCCGGTATGTTAGAGGATGCACTCAATTTAACATTCTCTGTGAAGAATTGTTGCATGTGCTGCTCACCCCCACGAGAGCAATAGGGAGGCATGCACGCACCGAAAATCCTCTCTTCATGACTTGTCATCTGCTTGCACGTAGGTCCTTTGAAGTGTCTGCCAAATAAAGCGTCTAGAGGATTTCCTAGCTAAGACTCGGTCTCCGAGAACTGATTCCGCTAATTGAGAGGTTCAAGATATCTGTTATTTGAGAGCATCTATTTTGTTCCGAGAAAGTGTTGAATTCGCATACTCCTAAAAAGGTCTCGGGAGGATTAAAAAAGAGGCACAAGAAATATCAGTCTTTATGTGTCACCGGCATGCAAGATGGCATTATCCGATACATGTCGGAGCACCATTCCCTCTATATTTTCAGATGCTTACATACACATGCTACCTGTATGAGAGTTTGAGCCATTACCCTGACTAGAGGTGTCCAACTGATTGTCTCCATTCTTGTATTCACATTGACCTGCAACCTTTTCAGAAAGGTGGCGACCACTTTCTTTCGGTCAGTTTTTTATTCGATACGGTAGCTCTAGAACATATTATGTCATCCCTGAGAAAATGCTTCAATGAACGCCCCTGTTTTGCTAATAATGAATCAAAGGTGAGGAGCCGAAAAAAACTGCAACTCAACCATCAATCTCTTCCCTTTCGGAGGTTGTAATTTCGACTAAATTCCCATTACGACACCTCCACATATCAGAATAAAGCGACTTTTAAGCTGTATATGCATAATAGAAGTTGGAGTTTATATGTGAGAGATACAGATGTGGCGCTGTGCCGTACCACAGCAGTAGGCTGCGACCTCCTGTTCTCGGGACGTCTTGTCCAAACATCACACTTTCAACATAGATTTTGTCGATCATGATGTTTTTCATGCCTCTTTTCTGCAGAGTATTTGAGATCCTGCAATTTTATTATTGCACAGTATTTCTGTATCATCAAAGACATCATAGGGGGCTAAAGGCAGATGCGGGAAATCAGAGCCGAGAATTTGTGTTTCCACCAATGAACAGAACAGCATTTACGCATTTACTTATTTTTTTATTTATTACACGCGTTGGTGCGCTTTCACAATTGGTTGAGAAATCATAATGAATGTAAAACAGACTTATGAGCACGGTGCGGTCTATAGTAACAACCAGGGAGAGGGTATATATGTAGAAGTGTAGTCAAATTTCCGACATAATCCGGAGAAGACAGGACCACTCTAGTGATTATGTCGTAGCTAGCTCGTTTTAAGTGTTTTAAGGTCCATAGAGCTGTCGAGTAAGCAATTCAGGCGGATGGCGCTAGGGAAAACGCCACTCGGAGACAGAAAAAAGTCCCTAATACCTCACTGTTACTTTAGACCAACACTCCCAACACAAAGAGCATGATCAAGGAGATCAAACACGAAAAGGGAATCTCATTACCTAGAAATCAAACAATAACAGAAAGATGTAAGAAAAAAACATTGGACGAAAAGAAACTATCAAAACATATCGCGACGTATCCTCCACCGACTAAGCGAAAAAACGAGTAGCTGTAAAAATGCACGCCAGCTCGCATCCACTGAAAGTAAAAAAATAGACATTTTAAGATACTTTTAGAAGTCCTCAATGCCAACAACTTCCAATAAATCCACTTTCCTCAATCAGTTTTCAAAGATGCTGAAACTCTGAGCTTCCACAGTACCGGCTGGCAACGACTGAAGCCACCTCGCCCCACGGAAGAGAAGGGAATTGAAGATCTTGAATCGCTGTTTTTTGCCAATGTAGGACATTGCAGAGATAGCTTTCGTATGCGACCTCTGCAAGGTCTAAATCGCCAGTACTTACTGGGCTTGAGGTTCAATTCTCCCTTCACTAGCTGAAAACAGAATACGACATCATTAAGAATCCTATGATATAGTAGAGATTTAAGTCCAATGCATTTTAGACGCTCCTTATAACTGGGCATATGGACAGGATAAGCTGGATTTGGAAAACATCGATACATCAATATTCTAGTAATGGTTTGCTGGACCTTTTCAACTTTTGCTTGGAGTTGTATGAGGACTCCAAATTTGTGATCCATATTCAAGAATTGGTATTACATAAGTCTTGTAAAGTTTCACTAGTAAAGACAAATCGTTGCAGCGAATGTTTCTGAGGACGACAAATAAAGCAGCATGCTTTTTGTACAGTGGCACTTATGTGTTGATCGAAATCAAGCTCCCTGTCCATATTCCAAAGTCTTGAACACTCTGTGAAGTGTGCAGTACCACCTTTTTGTATGTGTATGAGACTGCTTTGGCTTTTCCTATGTCACTGTGTGAGAGTTGCCGAGAGATAAACGACTTCAGCTGACGAAGTTAGTTCCAATAGCAACTTGCTCGATCCCAGCTTCGCTCGATTTTCCAGTATGATTGAAGAAAGTTTTTCAATGAGATCAACAGGTAAAGGGGCACTCAAGGGATCACAGATGATGGCTACTTTTTTCCAAATTTCCGTTCCGTTCTTCAAAGGCAGTGGTGGAATAATTCGGTTGCATCATTCGTTCCAATCTTTGTTACTAACTGGTGGACGTGTTCACCGCGAAAGCTGGCTGACACGTCAAGCACTACGTTGTTTTGATCGATAGGGCGCTAATACGATACGATAAGTACAATCCTGCTATCATGCTCATTACCTTACACCTCGTCATTCTTCGGCAAAGTTGAAAGTAGGAGGCGGACCGAGCCAACAAAAGCAGCTGGAGCTGACCTCCGTCACAGCTCGGGGGTGCTTTTTTCGCGAGGGTTTTCGCTTCGCTTTCGCTTTTCGATAGGATTCCTAGACTCCTGGTTTTCAAGTGATTGTCTTTTTTCAGAGGTTTCTTATCATCCACATTATCCCTACCACTGTCTTTACGCTCAAAAAAAAGAAATCATTTCTCAGCTGGGTAAGGATCGTTCACCAGCGTGCGCGACACACAAGAAGAACGACTGATGAATGACAGCGGACCGAGACAGTCAATAACTTATGAAGATCAACTGTAGGAAGACGTGTGACTTCTGGTGAAGGGTGCTAGGGTAGGTCTGATAAATTTTCTCAAAGAAACAAGCTGACGGTGGGATAGTTCGCGGGTGATTAATCCAATTTCGATTAACTGGAAAACGTAGGGGCATGTGTTCCCTTTTAGAGCAGTTCAACTCTAAATCCTGCCACTGGTGAAGTGCTTGAACGTTCACTCTGACCCACCTTCTATCCCTTCTGTGCCGATGACGGTGTGTCGTCGTATCACTGACTGCATCTACACAACTCATGCAATCCGTGTTACCCGGCAGAGATACGCGTCCTTGAGTACGGAGCGAGCAAGTTAGACGCAGACGGCCGTATTTCGCAGAGCTTTATTGAGTCGGAAGATACACCCAGGGGTAAGGAAAAAGTGAGAACTAGACATGTTTTCTAAAAAAGGACCTCCTAAGCAAAGAAGATGATCTGTAGTGAAACTCCAAACGAAAAACCCACTTTGGAGTGTTCGTCGCTGACACGCAGTGCTGCCAAGCATGCTACCTTGTAACCGTCGGACGGGTTGCTGCGATGGCGGTGCACAGTTTTTGGCTGCCTGACCTGGCCTCTCGCCTGTCGGCATTTACCCACCTAGGGTAGTGATGCAGAGTGGAGCAATAGGTAACGAGTATTTTCAAGGTCGCGTTTTGCGCATTTTGACCGTTTTACTCCGCTCCTTCGTTACTGTTTCTCTTGCCACAATTATTCCACAATCTGCCAAAATCACCCCTAACGACGTCTTTAGGAGCACTGCGAAACTCCACACATCGTAAGCTTAGGAAGTTTTTTTCTTTGATAAATATCATAATTCAGCTACTAGAAGTAAATCATAGAAATCGTTGCAACTAAGGTAATCTTCAACTCAATTAACACCGACCAGTAGAGAGCGATGTACTTGAGGGCGCGGCAAAAGCACTGACTTCTCTACAAAGCTTCACCATACTAGGAAGAAGTGAGGTATCGGCATGAGTTTCAGTGGTATAAGTACGTAATCAACGAGCGCTTCTTACTAACATATCATGATATGCCGCCGTAATCCGACAGGATCGCCTTTGTCTTGGGCAAGTGGCGACGAGGATGAGGCAAAGCATTTGCCGTGGGTGGCAGGTGATGGCTACACAAACCGGTCCATTCTCTCATAAGAGTTGGCATAAAAGCAGCGAGTGAAATGTGAGAAGTAGCGCGCGGCTTTGTGCTACAAGATGCACGAAAAGGAACAATGGATTAGTTTGAAACCCAGGAAATCTGGAGAGGCGCTCTTGCAAGAGGGTGCGTTGTAGTACCAAAATTCGACAAATTCGACAATACTCGAGTCAAAATTAGTTTCAATATACTCTATGTCCGACTCCCCACTAATTTCGGCATTTTGACCACGATCAGTATGAGGTTTGTGTTGAGCCTCCGAGATTCTCATTATATTTTTATTCGACTAACGCTTTGGCTAATCGCCTTCTTCAGAGCCTTTTGAAGATGTGAGGTTGTAAATCGGCAATCGAAAGCCGTCGATTAACAGCTCCACATCTTCAAAAGGCTCTGAAGAGGGCGATTCGCCGAAACTTCAGTCGAATAAAAATGTTCTAACAATCTCGGAGGCTCAACGCAAACGTCATGCTGATCGAGTCAAAAACGACCAGCACAACTAGATCAACAGTGTCATCGAGAGACACGTAGATCTATAGATAAACTCAGCTAGGACCCAGTTCGTAGAACAGTGTTCTTAGTTTAGCATCCACGATTTCACCATCTCGCAGCGATGGTCACGGAAAGCATAAATGCTGACCTATTCGACGTTCCTTTTGAAGTATCTTGGAGCCTGCACTACCTCCCCATTTTCCTCCGTTCCCTGATGTCCGTTTTGGCGAAAGTTTTGGACGATTAGGCCGCCGGCAGACTTTGCGATTTTGCGGTGTTACGCTCCGCACGCGAAGTTGCGGCATTGCACAATCTCAAGGTCGTAGTATCGCGCGTGAAGTGCGACGAAAGCCGCAAAATTGCAGAACGCGAAGTCGCAAAGTCTTACGGCGGCGTCAACACAACGCCCACCTGCGTCCGACAATTACGCTCTTTCTCGCAGTCCTCGCAAGTCCGTATGGGGCAGAGGCTATCTTATCAGTTCCAGGGCTACATAATGGAATGCTCATTGATTACCTGAACTTCGAACAAAATCCATGTCGCTACATCCTTTCTTGGAATGATAATTTTGTCAAGCGGTTAATATTCTGCCGCACCCTGCATTTACGAAAGCAACACAGTTAGCGTTTGCAGATGATCTTTGATAATCAGTTTAATCAACAATTTTTCTTTATACAAACGACTGTCAAACTCAATCACACTTACGAAACATCAAGCAGCACATTACAAGGAGATACGATAAGAAAATGAAAGTGCAAATAAAAAGTAAAACGATGGTCGTGGCAAGATCATTTCACCTTGAGTATTAGGGCCAGCAGTGAATATTACTATAATGGAAAATCAATCAAGCTGCAATGTATACATAATCGAATCGGTATTATGGAGTTATATGTTAGGGTTTAGAGCACTAACTACATGACTATTTTAGGGTTGTAAGATCTCGCACGTACTTCGGCTGCCAGTATAGACTACATGTTCAGGACGTCAAGATGGAATACAGCAATCAACACTGCTGCTACACAGTACCGCCCAGAAATTAAAATAGAGTTTAATGCTGTCAAAAACTCGCGAACGATGTGCAGGACTGTAAAAAAAGGGTAAGGAAACTCTATAATCCACTACCCTTCCAAAAAAATTATAGAAGAGAGCATATTTCGAATTATTTTTGGGATTTTAAGGCGTAGGAATGGATGCGTTGTGTGTATTATATGTGCGACAATATGTTTTATTTGACGTCTAATGCCGAACATGAGACGTCAAATGAAATATGTTATTGTAAACGGTTTACCATCTGACTTAGAACTATCCCGGCAAGGAACTCGGTGAGAGCACCAGAGCGATGGCTCAAAGGCGACCAAACGACGTGCAAAATCTGTCGTACTCAATATTTTAACTTGCGGATTGTTTATTGGCAAGTACATGACTCAAGAATCATATTTTCGAAGTTGCGAATTGTGGATCGACCAAGCTCGTCGCGATAAAAAATAGTCAATGACCTCGTCTGCGACGGTGAACAGCACACTGAAGGTACCGATGCTGATTTCAGAAGAGTTTGCAGTAGAGCATGGTTTGATGGATGCATATCCTGAAAGAATTCTTGTACTCACAAATCATGACCACTACTTAGGCAAAGTATGTCATGGCCGATGTTCGTTGGTCGTCCACAGAGTGTATGTACCCTTATATCGCATTTCGCGCGCGAGTTGACTGCTCTCGGTGGGAATTGCGTGCAATTGCGTAAGAAGGGTAGCGACTGTATTTACGCATATTATTCATTTCGCCGCTATACCGAGCTTCCTTTCAAACATTTTTATCTCAATGGACAAAATCTGCTGAATTAGAGTTTAAACATTTTTAGTTCACTCTTGGTTGATGATACGTGCATCTATTCCATTTCCTGTAGATCATTCTGATTTACATATCAGCACGAAGATATTAGAAAATTAGGCAAACTGTTGGCGCTACGGAAGTAAGGGGGGAGCTTGGGGGGGGGGGGAGGCAGTGCACTGTGCTACATGTCTCTAACCCTATGGCTAGAGCGCAGAGAAGTCATAGCGCTAACCGAATTGGGTTCGAATTCTTCATAAAAACGATCTGATGAAGCAAATTCGTGCTTTTTCCATCCTATGTTAGTCTAAGCTTCGGAAGGAGATTCCTTCCTCCAGGCTTAGGCGTAAAAGCGTAAGCGGTTGTTTAGTCTAATTGAAGCGAATATTTAGTAACATACTAAGCGAAGAATAACTCAATCGTTTTCTCAGTTAGTTAGCTGTATCTAAAATAAAATAACCTCAAGACTGCTTATAAGCAGATATTGGGTCGACATACGCTTTCGTCGAGTGCCCCTCCCCTAACTCCAGTAGCAAAAAACTTTTGCTTCTGCCTAGGAGGAGGGAGCTCCGAGGTGAGAAAAACCATCTACATTCGCAAGAACAGACTTTCGTATTTCGGCGAAAGTGATTCACTATCGCCAAGCTTCCTTCCCCTAGATCTTTGCAAAGAACCCCCGAAGCGCACTACGTCTCAATTCGATACATTACAAAATATATCATTTACGCCATAGTGCAACATATGAAGCAAAAAAATCGGGAGAGCAGAAATTATGCATTTAACAGGAGGATGCAGAGGATATAAAATGGAATGAATGCATGCAAGTTGCCATCATTGACCAAGTGTGAACTGAAAACATTTGAACTCAACTAAATTCGGCCAAATTCTGCCTATTGAGATAAAAACAATTAGAAAACTAGATCAGTATAGGAGCAAAATGAATAAAAATAGGTGACTATGCGGTCGTCGCCCTTCTTACGCAATTACACGCGAGTCCTATCAGATGCAGCCACTCGCGCGCAAATATCGTGCGGAGAACGTCGCAACACGAAATCGTGACATAATGGTACACACCCGTCCACAGAAGTAATCAAAAGGGCACTAAAACTTGCAATGGAACTCCCAAGACTTTCTGGGAAATGAGGCGTGGGTGTAGGGTTCGCAAAGGCAAGGAAAGACGGTTACGAAAATGCGACATGCAGACGATTCCAAACCTCAGCATTTATGGCTATTCCTAATGCAATTGAGTTGGTCGACCTACCAAAGTAACCAGTACTTCTCAATACTTACTTTTGCCAGTGGAACGTGGCACGTTCCTGAGCAGAATCCGGCCTCAAATTCTGCTGGAGCGATCACCCATCGTCCCCATCCGAGCTGTTTCAGATCGATCACGGAGCCACGTTTCTGACACATCTGGAAACGTTTACATGAAATGTGACAGTCTGAGCAAGCTTTAATGAAGCACATTCGGATTTTGTTGAAAAACTCTTAACCACTAAGAAAGTCGCGAGGGACCAGTATGCTTTTGTCGTAAAACGCGACTAACCACATAATCAGGCAAGCTTTAGCTATGTTCACAGTTTTCTGGTCCTAGCAGTGGGAAGGTTTGGTTTTCAAAATATAAGAATCTTGAGGAGAAATATGTTTACATTCAGGAATTCTACAGATTTACATTCTTCTGGTCTTAGCAATATCGATGGCAAAGCTTGGTTCCCAAAATATAAGAGTCTTTGGGAGAAACATGTTTACATTCAGGAATTTTGTAAATCCATTACTCACGTATCATGGCTATATATAAGCTTCGCAATATTACCATTGGCAGATTTTTGGATTGCTACTCCTCAGATTGGATCCAGCTCTACGGGTCCGACTGCTTATTCGGCTCCACCATTCGCTGGTCTCGTCTCATCTCGCTCGGCGTCTCCTCGGCAGCGGTCTGATCTCACCGCTGATAAGCCTTCCCAGACAGTCGGGACTGCTACCTCGTCCCCAGGCGGGTATTTTTTCCTATCCATTTTGCGACCCCCTCTTGCGCGTCTCATATAGGCGTGTTCAGGTCGAGTTGAGGAGCTCGGAACCGTCAGTCTAATATTCGTAGCCTCAATACAGAACCGGTCGACATTGCCCAGCGACACGGAGAGGAAGCAGCTTACAGTATCCTTGGTGCTTATTCCACTCATTCTGTCAGACTAATAAAAATATTCTCCTTCATTCCAGTCTTAATTACCATGTCCGCGTGACCAGTGGGAAGACACTGTAAAGGCGAGTATTCTACTACGACATGAGGTCCTGGGCCGTCCATCGTACCATTCTATTGAAGACCTATTGTTCTGAATTGCTTCATTTATTTAATTGCTTACTATCTTATCTTTTTATTTTACTCGTGCATGCCTCTGCGACGCGCCAGAGCTGAAAAAAGTATGTGTCCGCGAAGCGCCAGAGGTGGAAAAAATTAACTGAAATTCCAAGGTTGGCTTTATATATTTAATTAGATTTACGGTTTGGACTGTTGGTTTTGAAAATTTGATTTGGTTTATTTTTAATTTATGTGTGGTATTACTTAAGCCTTTCTTTGACTTTCAAGTTAGTTGTGGGGCGAAATGTACAATCACGATCCATTCTAGTACCATTCAAGGTTTGGGTACATAGTTCCAAATGACTGACAACTTCGGGTGGTTAACAATCAGGTTGCATAGTTTTGATTTAATTCTAAATCTATTTTTGATTCTTCATGTAAAATTGTATGGATTGAATTCGGCTTTCAGAAGTAATACGCAAATACTCACTGCTTTTTTCTCTTCAGCTCCTAATAGAATAACCCGCACATCATTGGATTTCACGGGAGTTTTGTCCTCTTTAACCTCCTCTTCCGGGGGATCTGCTCCAAAACCGTGCCATACGTCGTCTTCAGGCGATTTAGCGCGACTGCCTCGAACCTGTAAACTGCCCCTCTTCTGCTTTAGATAGGAAAACCTGTTAAATTTTGAATAAAGTTAGGTGGATAACGGTGTGAAATAGAAGAACTTATCCGCATATTGTGGAGAACTCAAAGAGCCCACCTTCTTTCTTCTGGCTACCGCTTTTCCTCCAGAGTGTCCTCTAAATGTTTTCGGTCCATTTGTCAACATTCCAGTACTTGTATGGGTAGCTTCAGAAGTTGACTCCACCGCATTATAAGAGAAATAGCCTGAATCAAAAGAATTTGATCAAATTGTCTTACTCATATATGTACTTTGTAGAAACCAAAGAAATTGTTCAAGAACTCAAAAAAGGTTTCAATGGTAGTAATTGATAACTGGTGCTACACTTACTACCTTGCATACCCTTGCCTTACTCAACTTTGTTTTGGGCCTTGACCATCGCGATGCCTATGAGCACTGTTTTTTGATTAGTGTTCTTATTTTGATCCAGTGGACCTGGATGGCGGGCATTGCTGCAACAGTCCGCTCATTCTTAAAACAAATTTTGCACGACAATAAGCTGAGGATGTCAGATCGGTATACCGTAATAAGCATCAAGCCCTTAATTGTTGTATTATTCCTTTATTTAAAGGCGCATTCGCGTCGAAGAACATATTGTGCTCGACTACATGCGAAATCTCTTCAACGGGACAGCGAGTCAGAAACCATATGATGACAAGTTGAGCTGTTGCGCGTCAGCGCATTTACCACCTAAAGGACGTGCCTACACTTGGGGTCAGGTGGGAAATCACTGGAGCCCATTTTCCGCCTCATAGCCCTCTGTGTAGAGCCTTTTTCCAATCCACTTGTAGATGCTGCTTATCCCACTATGCAATAGATTCTTGTGCTAAAGGAGCGCAAACATACATCGAAGGTAGGATCTTTCCTGAAAGCAGACCAAACCTCGTTTGGGCTAGTAGGTCTGCGCCAACATCAAATAGTTTTCAACACAACAACTCACCCAGCTCTCTTCTTTTACGTCTCGTGCCTTCCACACGCTTCCTGATTATGTCGGTGTCAATTGTGTTGTCGGCTTTCGAGTACACAAGTAAGAACGGTGAACATTTCCTCACTAACTCCACGTAACGTCGCATTCTGATGTCACGACGAGAGATCTAAAAAAACGGACATGCAAAGTTCCACCCGAAAAAGCAAGAATCTGCTTGGATGCAACTTCTCAAAGTACGTCCTATAAGGTGGGACGGTGCGTGGAGGTGGGGCCTCGAGGGCTTTGAGAGCAAAGACGCGGCGATCACGTTGTCGGAGACGTAGTAAGCTAGCAAATTGGCAATGGGCGCGAAACTTTGAACTGCGCTTTTCCCGCCAACAGCTGTTCGAAGGCTGCTTGGCGGGAATTCGAAGTCGTTGCTCTTTTTCCAGTTTTCGATTTCTGCATTATAACAAAGGTAATTTGTAGTTCTTTTCGTTTTTCTGTTTATGTATATACTGCATACAGTATACTGATTTTGAGAAAAAGTAGAGTCTCCGTGGACGATCTCTTCTAGCTTTAGCCTGCATAGGAAGCGGTTCTCACTGGTGAATGTGCCTCTCAAAGGATAACAAAAATGGTTTTGATGCGCGAGAGTTTGAATTCGGGTTTAACAATAAGGTCAGCGCATGGTTCCCCTTCAAAATTTACGTACAGGACAGGCGGCAACTACTACTACATACAAGGAGTAATGTCGTGCCAACGCCCGCCCATTGGGCTACTGGACAACTGTTTCCAGGCATTCCACTAAGATAACTCTCCTTTCAATCCTCTACGGACCTCAAAAGTCACATGAAAGAAGTGAGAGAATTTCGTTGTAGCTTTACACTTACCCTGATGACCAGTTGCATAGTATCCAACGCATTCGCCTCAGCAAGAGGTTTAGTCGCATCCCAGACTATTTTTTCCGTTGACATCTGGAAACAGGGGTGTATCAATTTTTCTGATATGATAACACGAAAGATTCGGGCATTCTCACTTTTATCGTTTCCAATTGTTGATTCTCACTACAGTACTCGTTAACACACAACGACTTTGCTCGCAGTTGCCGCGCACGGCCAGCTTTTAGTGAGTCGCGACGTCGTAAATAGAAATGCAACTCGCCGCGCATAATCTGTAAATAACTGGAGCATAAAATTTGGCAATCTCGAGTTATTCGTGCTGCAACTGCTGCTTTGTGATCGTATATAACAAATGACAGGAATATACAACAGTCAACTAAATAAACAAACAATCAATTACCTGCTCTTTTTCTATTCCGGAAATGTCATATATGAGCACTTCATGGCCGTCCAGTTTTCCTGCAAACCTCAAGTTATTTTCCACTTTGTATTTTTCATTTACCTCCCTTCATAATCTGTTATATTCAAGTGCTACATATATTTAATTATATGTTACATATATTTTACTTCTAGGCTTCTTTCCCGCAGGAGAGTGGTTTAGAGTTGAAGGGCACTCGATAGGAGGTTGGTATCATAGTAATCGTATTGGTCAAGGAGCTTAGAAGGGTGCTAGAGCCATGCCTCTACCGAAATTTGCCCTGGTTAAAACACCGGTTGGGGCAGTTTTGGCGTACTATAGGTCCACGGTGGCTTGCATTCGGTTCAGATTGCCACTGATTGCCACTTTACCATTGCACACACTACGCTTGACATCGTGCCAAAAGTAATTTTGTATTATTCAGGCTGGATTTTCTTATCACAAAAACTTTTTACCCTTACCCTTTCGCTTATTCTCCCTTTTATTCTTTCAATTGTTTGTTGTTTATTGTTTAAATTGTTGAACATCATCATGAATGAGTGAAATATGCCTTACCTGACAACAAATGGCAATCATATTAGCTTGTGGCCCCGTCTCCCACAGGAACTAATTTGGAAAAAGGATGAGTACAGTTTGCAATGATGCACTGGCGATCGCGAATAAAGATCCCAACGTCACGCATTTCAACCCCTATTTCGCTACCGATTTTCCATTCTAACCTCGAATAATCGTTTCAAAACCTGGTTCCTTTGAGAGGGGCGGTATTGCGATAGAATCGCTCATCAAGAAAGAGAATCTACATACAGGAGAGACTTTAGTTTAGCTAGGCTGCTGAGACTCAGCCAGAAAATCGGCGAATTTCTCACTTCAAGCTACTTTTCATTACATTTTCTGTTTCAGGGCATGTATAATAAACGAATCTCCGTTGTACATGTGCTGGAAGAGCTTGTTTTAGCTGCTATTGAAATTCGTGAATAATTCAAGTTGGATATGCCGTTCTCGGACTCCACTTAAGTATAACTGTTTATTGAATTATCAATTTAGAATTATTATGAAATTGAAGAATAAGTTCCCGCCTTTGTTTTGTTCTCTCGTTCCCGCCTTTGTTTTGTTCTCTCTTTTTCACATAGTTCCCTTCATCTTTCAGCAAAGCTTATATATGTTTTCGAAAGAGCTCGTTCTGCTCTACAAATCTCTACTATCTGTTTTTCGATTCCTCTGACTACCTGATCTTTATGAGGTTTGGAAATGGAGTATGCCGAAGGCGAAAATTGACACTCCCAACACTTCATCTTCCTCGTCTGCCGTCGAGATCAAAAAATGTATGTGCATGAGTTCTCGATAGAGCTTTTCCAGTTCTACAGGATGGTACTGCCTTTTATTGAAATCGCTCGACTTTTTGCTGTTTTTGAGACTCCTCAGCAAAAGTGTGCACTTTCGTTATCTTCTCTTCCTCACCTACCATCGAGATTGAAGAAAATATCCATATATGCATCCGATAGAGCTTTTTTTGCTCTACAAGACATTGCCACTAATCTTCCGAATATTTTCACACTTTGATATTCCTGAGGTTCAGAAATGAGGTACTCTATAAAAGCCCACCCCCACTTTTTTCGCATGGAATCGAGATTTTACCAAAACTTTTATCGTACAAGAAACCCCTCAAATATGACAGTAGATGGCTGAGGGATGTCCTTTTCCCCCATTTAATTTCATAAGAAGAGGAAAAAGTCAGCTTTTTTGATGCGCCAAGAGAGCAGATTTTTTCCTTCGAATCACTGACCTCAAAAATAAGAAACAATCAACAATCAAAAACGAATGAAACCGTTTTGTAGAGCTGAAAAAGCTCTATCGAAAACTTATACGCATGCATTTTTTGACCTCGATGGCAGACGAAGACGAGATGTCGAAAGTGCGAAGTTTTTGCCTCAACATTGCTTCATTTCTAAGCTTCATAAATGTCAAGCAATCGAAGGAATCAAAAAGAAGGAGCACTATTTTGTAGAGCAGAAAAAGCTCTATCGAAGACATGTATAAATTACGTCGAACGGTGAAGAGAACGTTGCGAAACACAGAAAAGAAAAAAAGGCGGGATTTTATTCCTCAACTAATACTTACCAAGGCCGGGATCTATCCCTCGGACGACATTTCCGTCGTCTGAACCGTCATCTTCTACGAAGGCCTCATATATGGATTGCATTGTTGCGGCTGTTCGATGTGATGCTCGGAAAGAGGGTGCTGTGGAGTTCACTGAAATCAAATTCATCTTAAATTAGGGCTAAGCAATTGTCAATGAGTTTGCATATTAGCTAATGTGCAAGCTCTTTTATTTGTTCGGACTTCAACTGAGAACTTCGCTGATAGAGGGACATGCTCTGGTAACCTTCATCAACGCTAGTATATCGAACCATTTTTCTTTTTTTTTTGCTGAAAAAAGGATGAAGCTGGTAATTTTAGTTCAGTCATTCTATTCTCTATAGTTGTAAATTTCTACTCATTAATAAAATGATATTCTTGGGCGTTCGAGAGCTACCTGATCTTTTATCTACCCCCATTTGATCCTTCTTAAATTTAAAAGATTAGAAGAGATTAACACCTACCAGTTGGAATTTCGCTAAAGTCGAGAAGGTACCGTATCGTTTCTTGGATAACATCAGTCGGATCGTCTTCTACGCCGATAGCAAATGCGACTATGCACGCGCTGCTCAGTAGCAGCCATGCGATTCGCATTTCGTTTGTGATCGTGCTGTTTTTGTGGTGGTTCTGAAATTCGCTACAGAATTATACAGTCATTATACAAAGAGAAAAGAGATCATATTCGAAACTGATGGCGAACTCTCCTCTGTCGAAGGTTTAACGAATTGGCAACGATGGCGTCTACATAAAAGGCGATTGTATATTTGCAATGCGACGGAGAAATACTGATGAAAACGGCTCGAAAAAAAGTGAGTGGAACTAAATCAAGAATGGACGGAAACTGTGAGCGTGCTTAAGAAAGGATTTTTCAGCAAACTGATGGTGTTTTGCAAAAAAATCATTCACGGAAAAATGAGTTTCATCGTTACCCATATATTCGTGTTGTATTCGCCTAATAAGGGCCGCATGCAATGTTTCACGCGAAAAAAGTAAGAATCCGGCTAAGATAGATCTCCTTTAATTCTTGGCCGCGTGGGCGGGGCCTCCGATTAAGAGCCCCGTCTCGTGGTCCGCCGCGGTTGGGAACGGAGATTGGGACTGTTTACGTTACTTTCTGTCCCTACAATGCGTTTCCTACCGCGGCGGACGACGGGGTGGGTACTCGGAGGCCTCGCTACCCGGCCGAAACTTCGTGATGCTGTAAATTAACCGGATTCACACGTGTACTCCCACTGTCATGCTGCAGGGATCAGATCTCGCTTCATTGTCCACCCAGGCCAATCAAGTCTTTCATCCTTCCAGAGTAGATGAAATGGAACCAGACTTTTTTGAAATAAAAGTACGGTCCCAGTAAGTCATTGTGAAGGCCAGATCGCATTCACTCGCCACCTTTCTGAGTGGAACTAGAATGCGTGGCGCATAAAAACAAGGGTTAGGAAGAAGCTTATTCTTTTTAGTGGTATTTTTCACAAAAACACTCGACTTAACACTTAACTGACTTTTTCACAAAAACACTTGACTTAACAACAAGGATGCTGAGTTATGGGAAAACTTCGGTGTCGGACGGGACTCGAATCCGCACTTCATCCTTTCCGGGGACATTTGAATGGTATATTTACCAAAGCTTATCAGCACTCACACGTAAAGCTTTTGCTCATAACTCAGCATCCTTGTAGTATTTTTCGCATCGCGAGCTGTGGCGATAAACAGCAGTTATCAAAAAATCAAAAATATCAAAATCACTTGAGTTAATTTTTTCTCAAAGCGATCACTGCTGAACATAGTGTCGGTTTGAATTCATCGTGAGCTAATGAAGTTGTAGCTTTTTCAAAAATCCTCCATTTGTTCTGAGGCGGAAGCCATGGTTCATGCTGGCTTCGCTCACACTAACACTGCTCAGAGATCAAATACAGCATTAATGCCTGCCCATGCCAACAGAGGTCATACTTCCCCTTCGTCTGGGAGAAAAAATCAATCAGCTATCCATCTTTATATAAGTGTACTTGTTTGTCTGTCTGTTTGTCAGTCTGTCTGTCCGCCTGTCTGTCCGTCTATCTGACTTACCTTAAAGGCACACTTTACGATGATCAGATAAGTCGACTACCTACTCGGAACAGTAGATCCTTGGATAACTAGTCAGGCTGCGCCTTTTTCGTGCCACCACGGTGCATTATCACGGAGCTATAACTGCTCGAACCCATTGGAAAGCCACCCATTTCGCTCAGTTGACCAATAAGGGAGCTCAAGTGGGTGGCGTCAAAGCGGTTAGAGCAGGTGTAGCGCCGTGACAAGCGCACCGTGCGACGCAAAAAAGGTGCAGCCTGACTAATTACCCAAGGATCTAATGTTCCAACAAGGTAAATCGACCCATCTGATCGCCGTGAATTGTGCCTTCAAGGGGCCGGCGCAGCTGGTTGAGTATATGCTAGCTACTTCTTGCAATTGTATAGGCTTACAACCAGGCTGCTGGCCTGTTACAGCCATAGTGCGTTCGTTTTAGAATATCTGCAACTCCTAGCGGTCTTCTCGGGTAATTTCCAAAGCCGTACTACTACTGACCTACGGAGAGGACTTCTGTAACTATGCTACTTTTTCTACCATTGACCACTCCCACAAGCATCGTGTGAGAGTTGGAAAAAGAGAAGACATGTGATCAAAATGTGAAAATATAAACTCAAAATTTTTACAAAATGCCTTCGATAGACCCTATAGAGAATATTTCCAACGAATCTTCCTCTCCCCAGTACGCTGTGGAACATTATTGAGTACATTTGTACTGGTACGTTACCAGTTCCATAAAGGGAAGAAACATATGTTGTGGTGAGGATCGTTAGAATTGCCACTGAAATTATGTTGATGTTCTGATATTAAATGTATAGCAACGTATAGAACGGCAGCAAAAAAATGTCAACGTCAACCAAGCCGAGCGATGTGCCGAAAATGACGATGTCAACATAATAGCGGATGCTTCGAGAAAGTTTTGTGAGCGAAAGATTTACGAGCATCGACTTGGGACCATGCCGCCAATGTCACATGTCGTCCGTCCGAACTGACAAAAAAGAGAGCTTTTTGAGCGATGAGAGCGAAAAAAGCGGCAAATTCCTGTGGGCTTTGTTTGTGGAACGCGGTCAGAGCTTGTGAATGCTGCTCTTCTGCTGGAATATGTGCTAATAAATGTAGGATAAGATGCTCCTTCCTTTAATGAAGTGTAAACAGAGTGCGGAGATCAACTTTGAACAAGTATTCAGAGGAGGGGGGGGGGGACTGAAATAATTTTTCGTAAGACTAAAGTTTGTTTCTCGCAGAGTTACAGTGTGGATACTGGGCTCGGTGCACTATATGCCCCGTATTTTGCGTCACAAGCAGCAGCACATTTTCGTGCACACCCACCATCCTCCCAGGCAGGGCAGTCTTATGTGTCGAGGAAAATAACCGCTTTAGTACGACCCCTTCCTCTACGGCGATCAAATACAACCCCCCCCCCCCACCCTCTTTTTTTACCTCTACAATAACAGTAACTGTTGCCGGATTGCCCTGATGCAATGTGTTTTATTGCTTTATATCTTTTACTGAGGCAAAGAAATGTTTCCTTAAAGGCAGCTTTAGGGGAAATTCGGACGAAACGTGAAAGAAGTAGTGTATATGAAAGCCGAGATGCCTAGTAACAGGACAGTGGAGAAAAAACGGATGGAAATGGTCAGAAACCCGAGAAATAGGACCCCTTCCCACCGTTGGTTCTAGGCGCGGACGACCTTTCCGCCAGGAGGCGGGTAGTCCGCATAGCTTTTCCATTGGCATTACCAAGACATAAACATGAAGGGATGTTCGGAAATGCGACAGCATCTTTTTCATGTGGTGAGCTTCAAGCTAAAAGTGAGGAAGCGCTCTCGATACATTCAATCCTGCCGATCTCCTTGACCAACCGCACCGTGACCGACCCCCAATCACGTCGCCTGGAGGCGGGCTGTCCTTGTCCAAGGCGGCTTGTCCTGACGAGGCCGCCTCCGCCACAGCTCAAGGGGGCGCCTTCCGCGGGGGATTTCGCCATGCATAGGCCTTTCAGACCCGTAGTTTTTCACTAAATGACCCTTTCGGTATTTCTTATCACCCACATTATCCCTAACACTGTCTTTAACATTTTGTCACACGGAGGGTACTGTGAAACTCCCTTTGCTTCTCATCTGCATATTTATAATTCAGATTTAAGTGCTTATCGCTGATCTGAAGGTAGTACCCAACCCTCTTATCCGGACAAATACGAACCACCCGTCGAGAAATTCTCGACTCTCGGTGTACCGTGCTCCCAGGTATACAGTGTGTCCCAAAAGTATAGGTCCACCCTATTTTTCATCCATATCTCCAGAATGGACCAGCGATTCCTTTCCAAATTTTTATCTGTGGTACCTGATCACTGTAGCGATCAAAAGCCTCAGTAAAATTGGAGACATAAAATTGCAAAATTTTATTTGGTTTTTTTTTTCAAAAATAACTCTGTCCCAAAAGTATAGGTCCACTCAGTCTTTCCGCCCTGCTTCCATCGAAAGGTAAGTTGTGAAGTAGATGTGTTGACGCATCCTTCTGAGATTTACTCTACAGTGCCATGCCACGCGGTACGCACTTATTCGAGTACGAAAAAGGACAAATTCTGGCCTACAAGGATGTGGGACTCAGCAATCGCAAAATTTCTGAGAAGATGGGCCTATCCCACAACTTTATCAGCACCCTCTGTCACAGCATGGACCTGTACGGAACGAAAAGAGAAGTGTAAGGCTGCAGAAGCTTTCTGAGAGGCAGAAGCGTCGGATCCTCAACGCTGCGTCCAATTTCAGAAAGGGTGTTTGTCGGCTGTGCAGGGAACTGGCACCTAATGTATGTATTTACCGTGTTTATATGGTAGTAAATTACTTTCTAGAACGTCCTGATATGCCCTGGAATTCATACGATGCGTGATGAATAGTATCCTGCTCTTACCAAAGCGAGTGAAGGCGGCACAAACCATAACATTAACACCAGTAAATCCGCGCCTCGAGAAGTGGCGCGGCTCTTTCCTCAAATCCTTCCAATGACTTGCCAAGCCATCGGGTTCATCCAACTTGGAATTTTCTCATCAAAAAAGATTCCGGCAACGCTATTACTGATACGTCGTGAACTACACTACGTCAATAATGTAACTCTGCAGGCTACCTCATCCCATTGATGCGTCCAGCTGACATTTCACTTGGCAAAATGGATGCGAGCCTCTTCGTGCGCCCTCGTGAGGTATGGCATGAACGAAAACCGTCTTCGCTCGATGTGAGGAGACGACTTGAGCAGACGGTGCACAGTGCTTTTCGATACAGTAGGTGCCAGTTCCCTGCACAGCCGACAAACACCCTTTCTGAAATTGGACGCAGCGTTGAGGATCCGACGCTTCTGCCTCTCAGAAAGCTTCTGCATCCTTCCACTTCTCTTTTTCGTTCCGTACACGTCCATGGTGCGACAGAAGGTGCTGATAAAGTTGTGGGAAAGACCCATCTTCTCAGAAATTTTGCGATTGCTGAGTCCCACATCCTTGTAGGCCAGAATTTGTCCTTTTTCGTACTCGAATAAGTGCGTACCGCGTGGCATGGCACTGTAGAGTAAATCTCAGAAGGATGCGTCAACACATCTACTTCACAACTTACTTTTCGATGGAAGCAAGGCGGAAAAGCTGAGTGGACTTATACTTTTGGGACACCCTTATTTTTGAAAAAAACACGAATAAAATTTTGCAATTTTATGTCTCCAATTTTATTTACGCGTTTGATCGCTTTAGTGATCAGGTACCACAGATAAAAATTTGGAAAGGAATCACTGGTCCATTCTGGGGATATGGATGAAAAATAGGGTGGACCTATACTTTTGGGACACACTGTACGGTATCATTTACATATATGGAGACCTGAGCATTTGCGTGGTTCCTTATTGTTAGGCGAACAACTGGAGGACGAGTGTGCTATTAGGACAGAAAGTTTGCGTGGTCGCCCGTAGCGTGAGACGCGACTGAAGCGAGCTATAGCTATAGTATTAATTGGTTCTGCATCACACTCAAAATATAGCCTAACGACTCGCCACCACTATGCCCATCGCGTCGCATGCCGCAGGCCGAATTTTCAAGCCTAATGGCACACAATCGCTTGAAGACAGCCCGCCCGCCACAGAAGCTCTGGCCGGGAGTTAGGAATTCTGACCATGGCTAGGGGGAACCTTTTGGAACGAATCGTCGTGTAGTTGTTTCTTCACGTGCTGTCTATTAAACACCGAAATTCCGGAAAAACTGCTAATTTCGCATTTACTTGTTTTCTTCCAAGTGAAGCAGGATCATAATTTGTAGGCTTCTTGTAGTTGTGAGAAACGCTTGACAATACACCTGGAAACTACAACAAGATCATGACTTAGTTGCAACCTTTGAGTTGTTACCGAGCTACGTAGGGTCTTGCGGATTGATGAGATCTTAAGAGCCAAGGATTTCGAGTATACCAGAAGGATGCAAAAATGGAGTCAGAGCTCAATAGAGTCTGATCGCCACCGCAAAATACAGGAACGCGAGATGAATACTAGTCTTACTGGTCTCTTTTGTAGCGTGATGTGAACTGAAAGAAACCGAAAGAAGCCAGAACGTATGCAGCACCTGGGGTTTTTGAAAATTATGCAATTTCAATAAGTCACATGCATTCTTTGACTACTAAGATAGTTATTTTTGATGGATTATAGGACCTCATTCCTTCACGCACTCTTCATTAGGGTACACTCAAACGCCTGTACCTGGCACTACAGAGCAAAATCACTCGACATTGAGCCTAAAAGAGAAAAAAAAAACGAAAAAATCCTAAAGGCTTTAAAATTTAGTACATGCGATTCATTACTTCAAAAATAATCTCAAAAAAGCCACAGCTTTACGAGCTAAGTTGAATTCAAATACTCATGAAGGAATCTAATAATCTTGCTTGAAGAAGTGAAAGGGACCTCTAGTTACCGAAATCGATTTTCCTTAAACTTTGCTTAATGCTGTTTTCCAAGAAAAAGTGGTACTGCCATTGTACAAGTAGTCTGGTCTACGAGTTGACTCATTGTCAGTGAATATCTGAACTTACGAAAACCTACATATCAGCTAAAGAAATTTCAAGCTTCTAAAGGTGGCTGTAGTGGAGCGCGCCTAAATGACCTTGCTGCAGTCACTTTGTAATAGACAGGATTTCGCATAGATGACATACGGTCTCTGTCCATGGATCAAGCTCGGCAAGGGCGAAAATAATGATCTCTCTCGGCTCACGTCGATCCCGCAAACAGCTGTATGAGACATGAACACTGCGGTGCTCTGGTAACTCCAAATGGAAGTTAGGTGCACGGCGCATCCATTTTTGACGATGAATCGAAGCCAATCAAATCCTAAGGTTTACGATTGGTACCACACTAATCTGGTCCGATAAATACATACTTTGGGTCGAACAATCAAACAATCTCCATATGTCCCATATTTATAAACGTCATACGTGTTTAAGTTCCTCGCGCAAATTTGAGTCGTAAATGCATGGATCATCTTGACAGCTGAATTAGTGTCTATTCGTTTACCCGTTTCGCAAAATCGCAAAATCGCGAACTCTGACGGCGGCCTAACATGTGTGCTATTGATATGCAATTTACGCGAACGACTGTGTAAAATTCAACACAGATTCCATTAAGCCCAAAGTGATGTACTCAGCTTTAGGAGCTTGCTTTATCGCCTCGCCAGCGGCATGACGACTAACGATCCATATTGTATTAAGTCGGACAAAAGGACAAAAAGTTTACGCTGTTTTACACATTAACTATTTTCTCGTGGCTTTTAATAGTATCTGTTACGATTTTTCGCATAATGCAAGCACCAATCTGTAGAGAAACATCTGCTCTTGCACATGGGTTCCTTCTTCAAGGGCAAAACCTCAGGAAGCTTCTCAGAAGGGACGCTTTTCAGCTGCTATTTGACACCGCAGAATACCACGGTTTTTGGCTGCTAAAACAAGATGCCTCACAGAACTTACAAGAAAGGCGTCGGGGCTAACTCACGTTTAAGTATAGAGTTTTACTGTGTTAAACAACCCCTTCCGTAGAATGCGCCACGAATTCTATAGTTCCATAGAATCGTGGTGGCAGTTGAATGGAATTTGCCGTATACAAAGGCCTATTGGGCCCAGCCAATGTTCAAGTCAGTGCTTTATTCTCCCAAATGAATCTGGTATCAATTCACCGACCCTGGAGGGATGGAAGACTTTGTTGGCAGATAGGCGCTAATGCGAGATCTGATCCCCGTATCATGACGGTTAGAGTGCGGCCACCTGCAACTGCACCACCCAGCTCGCAATGTCACGACTAAATTGAAAAGGAGTGTTTCCAAGCCGTGGATTGCAGGAGAGTTTGTCTAGGGAGACAAAGGCCATTATGATGCACCCTTTGGTCGCTTTTCATGGTCTATCCTAAGCGTGATCTACCAGGCTGTCGGTAATTCCTGTCCGAAAATTTTCAAAATTCTAAAATTTTCCTTAGAAGTGTTATATTATCAGGCAAGTAAAGGAATATGGTAGAATGTTCTCTAAGCTTTCTAGGAAAGTATATATTGACCCACCAGATCCCGTGGAGAGAGCTACAATGCATGCGCGGTGTCATCTATTATGACCGGTCTTGCGGCACCAAAACGACGGAAGCTTGCCACTCCATCAGCGCTGCATTGGGCAAGGGATGTGTTAGCTACGAGATCGTGCGTCGCTGGTTCAACAGCTTTAGCAGCGGCGAGATTGACACGGAAGACAAACCACGCTTGGGACTGTGCTGGTTCTGGGACGAGGAAGAAATGCTTTCCCGCGAGGTACTGCTACAAGACGGGACAGTCACCGCTGCCGTATGCACCCACCAGCTCCAGCGGCTCGCCGTCGCTGTTCGAGAAAAGCGCCGGAAAAGGTCCGGGGTCACCTATTTCATGACGACGCCCGCTCCCATTTCGCTCCCATTTGGCGAAAAGTACCCAGGCCAAGCCATGGGAGCCCGGCTGGGATGTGCTGCCCCACCCGCCATACTCTCCAGACATTGCTCCTTCTGACTATCACCTTACTCATCCTCATGAATCCTTCCTGGCTAAGAGAAAATTCGTTGATTATGACTTGCATGGGAAGGCGATCGCTGACTTCTTCGACTCTCAGAAACCAGAGTTCTGGGCGAAAGGCATCGGTGACCTGCCCAATCGATGGGCCACTGTTGTGGATAACTATGGTGATTATATTGTTGATTAGACTTGTTTTTCAAAAAATTTGAAAAAAAAAGTTAAAAATGGTGAAATTTTCGGACAAGAATTATTGGACAACCTGGTACTAAAAATTTAGCGAACCAGTTCGGTGCATAGCAGTGGTACCTCTTCAAGGAAGCCACAACCATAGTAGTTTGCTGAAAGCAAGCAACCTACAATGGACATGTATGTATGGTCTGGTGAAAAACAGGGCGAAAACGTCAGCACCCCACGGCCAAAGATGAGTTCTTCGAGAATTTTCACAAAATCAAGTGCAAAATTTGTTCTGCTCTGTAGTGTGAACTATGAACCACTTTTCATCTCTAGAGCAACTCTTGGAGGTGATATCAAATCAATATTAGAAGAATGCCTTTCAACATTCATTGGATTCTAGTGGAGCAAAGTTTCGAATGAAAGGATGAGATTCGTTTAGTGGTTGTTGAGGAAAGTGTGTTGAATCTAATAGATTTCTTTAGTGGCAAAAAAAAGTTTTTGAGGAAAATTATGATCTTGAAATGTTGGGCTACCTGAAACAGCAGTATATTTTGACCGACCTGATAGCAAATCTACCGAAACACCTGCAAGGAGTTTCCAAAAATCAGCGATTCGCCATAATGATGAAGAAAAGGTAAAAGTTCCAGAGCCCCTGAAATCTTCATAAGCAAAGCTTCCTATTGGCACCATTTTCAAGTTATTTGAAGGATTTTTGAGAAGGTTATAACAAAAAGGCAAATGGAAATGACTTTTCCGTTTTTTTTTTTTGTTTCGATTGACCATGAATTAGTAGCGGTATTGCAGGCAGGTGATAGGAAACTGATGGTTATGGTAAAGCCGCGTTAGGTAAATAATAATCTAGGTAGATGTCGAGTATCTGGTAGATATGTAAAGACTGTAATAGTTAATGAGGATTATTGTAGGTATACTGTGAGAGATTATGATAAGCAATGGTAGACAATGATACATCAAGGTAATTATGTCCACGATCCTGGGTACTTTGCCGCCGTATATAGAGATGTATGGAAGACCTGACCGAACCTCATCAAAACCCTCATACCGCACACTCTCAAATTTATTTGATATCCATTTTAGTCGAACATATATGTAATAGTTGCACAGATTTTAATGGATTACTAGCTGACTAAATGATTTCGAGCTGCTCACTTAATCATTAACATGAAGTTTCTGAAGAATTTGAGAAAGAAAGGAAGGCAAGGATAAAGACAGGCAAAAATACTGAAAATCTTTGTTTAGGCTTCCAATAACTAAATGAACTGCTGCGAATTTGGTAAGTATGCTCACGGTTCAAGCAAACACATTACATTGAATTGTATTACTTCATTACAATACTATTACATATTATTACAATACTATTACATACTAATACTATTACAATACTTCTCTGTGACTCCTTACTAAAATGGTGTCTGTGGTGTTCTAGTAACCAACGTCCAAGCAATAAAATTGATGAAGATTATTATTTGATATCCTCTATAGATTGCTGCTCCTTCTATGGCTTTTCCACAGGTTGTGACTACATATTGTTATTTTACATATATTCAGCAAAGCTATTTTCAGCTACAATTTCAACCATGCGGATACACCTCGACTTTGGAAACACTTTCGCATAATTCTTATCCCTTAAAAGCCTCCTAGCGATGAACCTGATTAGTCTTATATCATTGTTCTCCTCGTGTTAGTGAAAATATTGAAGAAAAACTTCGTGCAACGTCTGGAGGCACACTCCATGATTCTTCATGAACAACATGGTTTTCGTAGAGGAAAATAAACGGCAACACAACTGCTATAATACTTGGATGGCTGGGCTTCTGCCTTGGATAATCGTTGAATTTTTCAGAGTATTAGATGTTCTATCAAGAGCTGTAATTTTCAAATATAAGGTCAGATTAAGGGTTTGCAAAGTTACAATAGTATGGGAAAGTTTTTGAGTTTTCTGTAATTGATATGTAGAAAATATTAAATCGTTTCAGTTGGTCGGGGATGTTTTTCACACTGCTCATCTGACTACAAGTCAACGGTGACGGATGGAGTGAATTAATCACGGCGAAAATTGACCCATTACACTTTTTCGTCGGCGATTCGTGTAAGATGTGTAACACTGGGTAAACTCAGCGTGAAAAGTGGTTCTGCGAATGAGTACATATGCCACATTTCATTATTTCTGAGTAAGAGATCGACTAACGCTAAGCGATGATGTGATGAAGAGAGCAATATCTACTATTTTGCAATATTGAGCTCCAAAATTGCAAGTGAAAATGAAAGGAAAAATGGAAACAAAAGATTGAGAAGTGAGCATTGTAAAGAATGGCGACGGAGCGAGTAAACTGGTGATGGGAATAGATTGGATAATATTCACCTTACCATAGGTACTTACATCATAAATTTTACCATGTCTCACAGAAGCTGAATGAAATGGTTGTGTCGGTTTCTGAATATTTGATTGTAAGCAATGAAAGGTTGCAATAAACTATTGTTTATATTTTGTACGATTTCAAGTTAGGATTGTAGGATTAGAAAGTGTTGAAGAGAGAGGAGAGAGAATTAAAAAAAAATTTTCAGAGAATTTTGTAATAAAGAGCTGGCTCGGTTGCCGTTCCACACTGTCCCTTAAATGGAAAACTAACAAAGACGAATATCCTTCCCTGCGTTTTTCAGTAAGGGAAGTGAGAAAAAGTTTTGTAAATACATATATAAATTTATATTTACATTTTTATGTAAACTATGTTATTGATTTACGATATCGCTATAGGTTATATTTTTATATTAACTAGGCCTTGCTTCGTGAAAACAGATTATATCCAGATATCATGCACTAAATGCTTTTCACACCTGGATTTTCCCTGCATAAACTATATGCATAAACTCAATGGATATGATATCACAGCCACTATCTGTGATATCCTACCCCCCTTGTCCTCCACACTTTAATGGATTAAAGAAGAAAATTTTGGCCGTGATACAATCCGTGGTTGGGACGCGCCGCGCATTCTAGTTCCCTTCAGATTCGTCGGGGTAGGTGCATGCGATTTAGCCTATACAAAGATTTGCGAAGTCCATCGATCTTTAAGTTAGTGATTTTATCCTCCCAGACGAGTCTCAACCAAGTGGGGCATTGGTGTGCGATTTGATCTTCGCATTGTGCGAGTGGGGGTGAGCATCATTTGTCAGTACATCGCTCAACTAAATATAAGTGAGTCCATAATAAAATAAAAGAATATTCTGGAATGGATGACCTATGGGTTCAGGTGGATATGGGCTTCGATATATCTCGAAGTAACTAGGACAAGGAGACAAGTATAAAGATGAGATTGAAAAATTATCAGAAGGAGATCATGAAGTTGCATGATTTCCGTTAGAACTTGTTTGAACGTTTTCCAATTTTTTTGAACACGCTTTATAACACTTTATGGTTTTGGTTTTATGGGAAAACCATGCTAATCGATTCTGAGAGTACGTTAAAACAACCTTGTGTCAAGCGTATATGTACGATTGAGGATATCCATAATTTTCCGCTATTTTTAATTCCTGATTATAATTATTGACGAGATTGTGTTCAAGCTCTTGAAACACATAATAGAGCCACAAAAGTGGCTTAAACTGGCTTCATGGATAAGAATCATAAAAATAAACATTGAGTAAATAAAACAACAAGAAATGGAGATGAGCTGTTGAGGTGTGGTGCTTTTACGAGTATTTTTTGACATTGCGATAAGCGGCCACCGATGTAATCAAGCGCTGTAGTGGGTCATCATTGACCATCGATGATAAGCGCCAAAAAAGCCTTTCGCAAAGACCCGTCTTTAAGGTTCCTAGGAAAGCAGTCGATTTTGGAACAAATTGAAATCCTTCAGCGGCCAATTTCAGCCGTTTCTGCCACCAGCTATAGGGTCAAGGTTTCCCGTTACCAGTAAATTGTACCTTTGTAAACACAAAGGCTATCTTTGGCGCCATACACAACCATAATTACAGTACCATAAATCAAAGTGGATTACGGTAAGTGGCGCCAGTATCATGTGATACAACTGGTTAATGACAGCCAGACAAAAAAAAACGACGAAATCACTACGTGCTGCGTTCCATCACGCAAACGTGACATCTTGAAATGCTCCAGATGGTTGGTCTAATAATGCTTATCGATTGGTTGATTGATAGATCGATATGATGATAATAATGGAGAGGAGGAGGATGTGGGGTGTGTCAGTGCCGTCAGTTAGTGAACATTTGTCGTCCATTAAATGGACTCAAAGCAAACATTTGTTCTAGCCGGATTACGGTAGCCGTAGACGGCCGGCGGCAATTGTCGTCACCAGTTAGTGGATTCGGGGATGGGGGCGGAGCACAGGAGTGATTAGTGTGGGAGTGAGATGGCTGTTGGAGAGAACGTGGCCGGAATGGGAAAGTTTTCGACTGGGTTTGAAAAACTCTGCAGGAAACAGTCAAGTGTTAAGATTAAGAAGAAGAGCGCGCTTGGGGATAGTATCGAGACAATGTTGAAGAAGGTGTGCAAGTTTCTTTCCTCTGGTCTCTAACTCACACATATCGCGAAGGTTCCTTGCGGGATGCAATAGATTCCTCAGAAGCATGCGAACATACTGCTGATGTGTTGTACTGGCCCTTTTACAATGAAATGGATGAAAAGAGACAACCTTCACCTCTGTCGCTCCGAGAGATGTGGATCGGGTGTGCGTAAGTCTGTTGGAGCCCCGAGCTACCTTGCTAAATACTTTGATATTCTTCAGCCATATGGTAAGGTGTCACGTGAACAAAGGCTCATCGGCAGGGTTAGAAACACGGTCTCGTCGATAATAATTATTTCTTTTTGAAATTTTTGAAAGCCTTGCACTCCTTTACGTCCACTTTCGACGGACTTTTGATTTTTTGCTAATGCTTATTCCTTTTTAATTTGCATTTAGAAATTCTCAGGTCGAATAAGCTCTCACCAGAGACAATTCGGACCTAAAGCGAAAGACGGCAAAGTGAAGAGTTGAGCCGTTCCTCATTTTTCAACCTCCAATGGCCTCATAGAAACATATTAGGGGTGTGATCGCTCGCAACACCTCGCAGCTTTGCACATTTCGAGGACGCTCAGCCGTTCTGAGGCATAACGAGCTTCAAAGAGCGCTGAAATTTCAGAATAAAAAATCCCTACTTGGTCCTCACTACTCGTGGTAATGATGCCATTAAACAGTGGGTGGCAGTTGTCACACACACTTTACGGAAGGTTTTGAAAATATGTTAAGGAAAATTTGTTTGAAATACGGACTCCTCCCTCATAACCCTCGACCACCCTCCTAGATTCCCTTGGCGCTCCGAAATCAGTAAAAAGCCCCCTAACAATTCATTCAAGCTAATGCTGACACTTCAAGATTGAGTAAGCCCTGCAGAAACGGATGGAAGTCATTGCTTAACAACGCCCACAAAATAATTTGGTGAGAAAACATAAAATTGAAAATCCAAATAAAAATATGAAATAAAATCACGTGAAAAATCATATTCCTATAGATGGAAATTTGTATACACCAGGTCTCGGTCCTGTGTTAGCGTTTGACATCCCGAACACTGCCACCCCTTTTAAGCCCAAAATACGACCCCCCTCTACTGAGGATACGTCGACCTATGTTTGACCCTGTTGAGAAGATATCGAAGAAGGATGGAAGGGTTAGCCGCCTGATCATTAAATTTTAAGTTTAAACCCTCCCCCCCCCCCCCCTAAAGGTAAAACAAGAACTTAGAAGGACAGGAATGGGAAGAGACTAGACCTTTAAGAGGAATTTCAGGAGGATAGCAAACATTTTGTTGAAGCTTAAGAATCAAGAAGTCGTCCATGCATAGGTGAATCATGATTGAAATCTGACCCCGACAAGGGTCAACGGCAAACAGCTGTTTTTCTTTCTTCGCTACCAAATTAGTAGCAATCAAACAGATCGACGCCGTCAGATAAGGGCATTTGCCGTGCGTATGGTACCGCGCATGGTCTACCTTTCGGGTGAGGGATAATTACTGTCGGTTCGTACATATGACCTCACTTATTCATCACTTATTTGCAGTACGATATTGAGATATGCAGATAATGCAACTCGTAATGGAACAATCCGGCATCACCTCCGCACCAGGTTCTCTATCCCATACGGAATATTTTGTTGAGCTCGAATGCTTTTATAAGATCACACAGCTCTTCCATAAAAAAGAGAAGCGGCGACAAGGGCGATTCACAAAATGATGAACGAATTAAGCCCCCAAAATGGATACAAATTTTAATGGGATTAATTGGGTTCTTGTGACAAAATGTATGGATTAATCACTCACTAGGCATTATTTCGGTATTTTTCGCTCGGCGTGCGCCATACTTTCGGCAACTGTTTAGCACCTATCATTTGACTGTGATCGATCAGTTAGAACCGGATCATGAATAGTGATGGGCCCATGCTGCATTAGGTAAAGAATTTGATCAAGATGTCACAGGAAATATAAAATTAACAAAGTGTTAAAATACCGAAATAAAGCTAAAAAAGTTAATTGTCATTATGACTGAAGACGCGCGGAGTAGTATGGTGACAGGAGGCAGCGAGCCGTCCCACTCTCACTGTGCTGTGATCAGATCCCGCATCATAGCCTGCCCAGGTCAACCAAACCTTCCATCCTCCGAGGTAAGTGAACTGGTGCCAGATTCGTTTGGAGAACACCAGCACTGAGTTCTACATCGGTCTGGTCTGCAAGTCACTGAATGGACCAAATCGCTTTTACCTGCCACCATTATTTTGATTGGTTCTAGAATGCCAACAAGAGTTGATAGCGCCAGAAATTTCTATCGTTTTGTGGCTGTTGACGTTGGAGTGCCTGTCCAGGCTTATTCTTCAATATCCTTGTGATGCTTAGCGCTATCGATATATTTAGTACCTCAGTGGCAAAGAGTGCATAGTGTGATATAGTATACAATTACTGTTTGCAATCTATGTCAAATTTCAACTTTTGCACTTTTCAAGAAGTTCATCATCGATCAAGCAGCATGACCTCAGAAGCACGCGATCTCTCCTGATGTGTTGTACTGGCTCTTTTACTATGAACTGAATGAAGAGACGACCTTCAGCTCTGTCGTTCTGAGAGATGTGGGTCGGGAATGAATAAGTCTCCCGAGCTACTTTGCTCGATATTTTGACATTCTTTACAGCCATATGGTGGGTTTCATCTGTACAAAGGCTCATCGGCAAGGCTTATGACATGGCCTTTTCCTTGATAATTATTTACTTCTTGAAACCTTTTCAAGATCCCACAATTTAACGGTTTAAGATTAGTAGCGATTGCCCATTCATGATTGGTGAATTATTTACTTCTGTTAGCATAATGAATTTTTTTACTTTCAATAGGTGAGACAAATTCATATTGATATGTCGCTGACGCCTCAAAGCTTAGTAAAATAGTAAAGGTCATAAAGAAACGACACAACGATGGGGAAGTCTTTTCATTGACATAACTCTCAAAATAGTGTAACATCGAAAGCAAAAATAGAACGTTAGAAATTTGAACGAAAAATTCAAGTAAAATCACATAAAAATCATATTTCAATAAAAAAGATTGTTATGTGCAGCAAGTCGTAGCACTGAATCAGGTTTTTTGCGGGAACACTTCTTGAAGGTCACCAACCCGAGTAATTTGAAGATGAAGAAGCTCGTCAAGAGTGGTTTCTTCGATTCAATGGAACCAGAACGCCATCGCAACTAGATCCGCCAACTTGCCGGGCTGCAGCAGAAGCTGTTGAAAAGGATAGAGCTCGGGAATCCGCCTCTGGTTAGTATAATATTTTTCTGAAGACAAAACTGTCGCTGTTTTGTGTAAGAATGGAGAAAAAGTTTCCGCCGGTTTTCACATCGACTATTTCACCTTGGCTTTTCAGAACTGAATTTCGCGACTTTTCAGAGAGTTTGGGTATTACTTTGATGTGAAAAAGAGCCTGTTTCATCCACATATGAAGCCTAGAGACAATTCCAGGAGGCGCCTTTCCAACCGTTTCTCCAAGCATTACATTCAAAGGTAAAATTTTTTGGTGGTGGCACAAGATGCCTCAGAAACTTCTAGGGATTACGCCGCAGTTAACTAGGAATATGACTTCTAGTTTTGGGAGGGATGTTGCCAGTCGTGGATAACAGGAGGGTAGCCTTACAAGTCAACTTCAAGAAAGACAATGGTCCAAAACGATACATGCTTTGGTCACTTTTTCATGGCCTAACGTAAGAACAGACCACCAAAATCCTGCTAGCGAGTCCTCTACACAGCAATGCAACCTTTTAATGAAAAACTGGCCAAAGTTCACCGAAAATACGCCCTCCTCCGTTGAACAGATAAGGTCCCAGCGCTTCCCGCGCTGACGCCAAAACCCCACATTTATAAGATGAGCAATCCAAAAAACTGCACAAATTAAGTAAGGAGGTTCTGCTTATTTCCTTATAAATCTAGGATGTGTCCAATACTGTTCACTACTTTTTGACTAAACGTAGCATCGAAGTATCTCTCAGAGGAGATATAGTTTAGAAGAGAGAGATTGCAAAATTGCCTTTGAAAAGTTTTTAGATTTTATGGAAAAAAATTTCGAATAAAAAATAGGATTTGCACTCCAGTTGTAGAGAAAAGTGTGCTGAATATAATGGCTTTTGTTTCGTTACAATCAGTTTAGTCTGAACAAAATTTTGCGAAACGGCGGACACTTTTCGACCGACCTAATATTTGAGTGCAAGGCTGTCGCTCGTCTTTATTTTTCAAATGAAAACTCTAATGATGGTATTCCAATATTCAGGTGCTCCAATAATGAGGATCTAAGGGAAACAAGTTCTTTATTATTTTATTGCTTATGTTTGTTCATGTTCATGTTTTTCATGGTTGTTTTACGCAACACTCGTGAGTAAACTAATCCTCTGCGAATCCTTATTGGTTTAATTTTATTTATTGCATATTACGAAGGGGTGTTCAAACAACAATGAAGATGCGAAGGACCGCTATGATCATGAACACCCTATAGAACTCATCGAATGGCTCGTGAATCGTGGCGGCATCGTTTGACAGATCTGCTGTGTTCGAGGGGGATGTGTAATGGTGATCGGTAGTGAGTGAAGTCGAGTCGCCAACAAATTGAAGTTAAGATAACATTGGCGCACAACTGTTACACGACAATGACACGACAGTGATGAATGCAACGGCCAAAAGGCAACACTGATGGGACAAGTGGATATGCACGGGACTAGGCGATGAGATTTGTCTCATAATCAGAGCCCCTCGGCAACGTTCTTTGGTTGTCGTGTTTTAAGAAAGTTTCGAGAAAAAAACGGCTGATCAAAAGTCAGTACAAGTGCTCTACACCATACCATACCATGATAAAAAAAGGTTTCATAGAAGCTTCTGTGACCCCACATCTCAGCCAGCCCCCTTCTTCCCTCCCATTACCCTGGGGGTAATAGGAAAGGAGAGGGGGTCGGTCGAGGAGCGAAGTGTCACTTCCATTACCAAATAGGATAAATCGGTCCCCTGGTACCCTTGACTATTTGGCGTAATTGTACTAATGTCCAATTGTGAAAGAACCAAGATTCATTTTTCGAGAATTTTTGCTAAAGCCACGGTGGTCCTACCTACCAAAGCAAAAAATGAGTAATTACTGTAGAACTTATGAAGATTTAAAAGCAGATTATATTCCTGTTCATATTCATGCTCATAAATATGTCGGGCAAAATTTAGTCTTGGACTTAAAAATTAAATTTTTACAAAATACTCATAATTTAAATCAAATCATTCTTTCTCACTCGGGTTTGGCGCCATCATTTACGTAAGCGAAGGGTCTGCTTATCAAATCTCCACGATTTGGTGATTTTTGATTGCATGCGTTGTTCCTTTTGTTTCTAATAAAAAATTCAACCCTCGACGGAAGCGGGAGAGGTGTGGAGAAAAAGGAAGAAGGGACGGAATAGTTGCTCTGGAATCAACATTCGAGGTTAAGAGCGATCAGTAGAAAAACCCGGATTCAAAAGCACGCGTCATGGTCTAGCATCTCCCGCGCATCTCTTCATACTGCAGCATCACCTTTCCGAGTTGCTTCCCTCAAAAAGATGTCTTTGTTGTCTCGTAGCGTATATTTCATTCATTCATGATGATGTGAAGTAAGTGAAACAACAAACCAGCAATAAAGTGAAACAATGAATGGGAGAATAAAAAAGCGCAAGAAAAAGGTAATCGTGGTAAAACAAAATTCCCTAAATTCACACTCGACGATCCAGCAACATGTCATGTGTGCTATGGCTGCAGCTGAGCGAACTGCAAGCGTTACGGTAGGTCGTACCGTATGCCAAAATTGCCACTTTTCGGTGTATTTAAGAAACGCTAGAATCGCCCAGATAAAGAACGCGGCCAAAGATCTTTTGAAACGTGTGCTTGCCCTCAAGTAATCCGTAACAGATAAGCGGTTCTTTTAAATTCGTCATAAATGTGAAAAATGTCTTTGTTTTTAATGAATGTTGAATTCTATGATTCTCCATACAACAACAACAGCACAATATGCGTCAAATAATGTGACCAATTATAGTAGCGATACTAATAAGTATAGTTATTAAAGGGGTAGCGACATCGGCGGTAGGGTCGACAGAAGGGATAAAATATGCAAATAGCATGTATGATTGCGGCTAATCAACGAGCTCCCAGGTGCACTAGGGCGAAGCTGCAAAGACATAGCGAAGCGAAAGAGACAATCAAAGAGAAATCATCATTATGACATGAACGCATTGAACCGTAGGACATGTGTGACCCCTGAATATCGAGGATACTGTACCTGACTCATGGATTTGATGGATACTGTAGTTGACAGTGTACCCGGGGACGTGTTGACACATCAGTTTTGATTCCCTTCTCATTTACATACCCTCATTTAGCACCTTCTCCATACCGTAGTCCCGGGTGACGTCCAAGTGTTTTGACGAATGTTTCGAGAGGTAAGGTCACCAGTGTTGCGCGGCGGGCAATTCACTATGGAAAAGACTAAATTAGCATCCTCACAAGACTAAAACTTCATGTTGCGGGCTGTTACAGTGCTACCTTCCATTTTTTCTACAGATTTTTTCTGCTTTCAGTGGGAATTTGTATATAATGGAAAATGTCACAACATAATCGTTTACATTACATGCAGCCTAGTTGCACATTTAGCATCACAAATAATTGCATTGATTCATTGGCCTTCATCTTTGACATAAGCAGACCAGTAGTAACGAAGATCTCGAAATCAGTAGTAAAACAATCGCCTCGTGAAGCAGACCCACTCTTGGCTGACCTGACCCCGCACTCATCATCGGAACACTAGTAACACACCACTTAAGACTATCGTTGGAAGCCCACCGCCTTATGACTGCGACCACTATATTTTTTTCTACTTGGACGATCTCCTTGCCCATTCTGCCACGATAAGTCTAAGAAAGGACTTTGCATGGAAACCGACGTTGTTCAACTTCACCTGTTTCCAAAACTTTGAAAACCAACAGATCATATGTAACTCTTTGTAACCAGGGTCAAGCCTCCGTTGAGGAATCCTCAACGGGGGGGGGGTCGTATTCGGTCCGCTAGGAGGGGTGGTAAGCGTTGAGGCAGGCACTGATCAACAGAATTTCTCAGGCTGAGGGTCTAAGTGTGAGGAGAAAGGATAAAACTGACTAATTGGGTTCGAACCCGAAACTAGCTTAACTTGATCATCATGCAAACATCATGCATGGCGCGGTCCGCAGCGAAACCGGTCAACGCCAATAGCCCTTTCGTTGGTCCGCTGGACACCGAAATTACGTACAGAGACACCTCCGAAATTCGCCGATTAACCGTGGGAAGTGTTATCTATCAACGGGTACCACCGTGGATGGACACTCCAGAAACAATTGGATAAAAACAAAAAATTAGCTGATATGGACTTCTTTCATATCTTACTACGAGCGCAAGTATGTAATCTGATGCTAGCGGCCACTATGCGGACCGGAAAAAAAGTTTGTGTTCATTGAGAATGTGGATGAAATCCTCATGCATGGCGCATCCCACAGAGAAGCTGACCGACGTTTGTCGCCCTCCCACTAGGTCTTCGAGAGCGAAGTATGCATAATAGAGAAATTTGAGTAACCATGAATCAATTTTTCAGAAGAATCTTGGGAAGATCTCGCAAAGTCGGCGAAAAAAATTTCCTGAACTGGCTTTCCTGAATTTTTCTTGCTTCGTTTTGAAGATATGGCATAGATCAGGTATTCATTCGAAAGCGACAACCTAGCAGACCCCGCCTCACCAAAGAGCACTCATATGGTGAAGTTTGAAGGAAGTTATGGCCATTTGAATGAAACACTTCGAAATTTTCCTCATCTAATCCTCATCTGGAAACCCGTATCGAGAACTAAGCAACCATTAGGGAAAGCGAGCGGCCAATAGGTAGGTCTGAGGGAGTTATTTGGAAAACGGTCCAGCTGTTTGAAAGAGCTCTAGGTGAAGTTTGAAGTATTTTAAAAATGTCGGAATTTAGTATGGGGAAGATAACGCGCTCCATCGTGATCGCCGCGTCGCAGCCGCAGTAGCGAAGGCGATCAGATGGGGCGCTGTGGAGCGTACTACATGGCTCCTATTTAATTTTCTTTTAACTTCTAACTTTTCCATTCTTATTTTTTCGTCCTTTATCTCTGCCCCATGACTTGCATGACTATTAAGCCTTCTCCTTTGTCATCACAAGACGAGCACATTACTAGTGGTGGGCAACGCTTTCGTTTCAGAATACAAATATTAGAATTGTTGGGTTCTTATCTCATACGATTTTATTTAACTTTTTATTTAGGGATATTATTTATTTAGGGATATGAGTACTGAGTTTTGTTAGGTGCTTATTTCTCTCTTTTGTCAGAAGTGGTTTGGCGTCAGTATTTTTTTACCATGGGCACTTAATTTCCCTAGTAGATCGCGCTGGTTTGGTAGAAACACAGAAGAAGCGGAACCTGAAGAAGGGGGGGCCGTATTGAGACCCCGTTTTTGGGGGGGGGGGGTCGTATTTTTTGGAAATTTTCCTCAACTGGACGCTTGACCCTGTTTGGAACATCGTCCAGATTGTTATCACTGATGAAGATTTGTTACACTTCGAAAAGCGTAATGAAGTGACTTCGTATTTTGTCAGCAGCTAGGTCGCTCGTGACTTCGTTGTATTCCATGTGTTTCCCTTCATCTCTTTCTATCCACTACCGGGCTCTATTTTTGTTCATCAAAAAATTGAGCATCGGAAACTGTATGCGTAAAGTCTGCTCCCTTCTTATTATTTCCCAGAGAATTACAGTGCAACCCTAGGAATGATGCTATAGTTCATCAGTCTCCCCTCTTCACCCCAAGAAAAAAAAATGAGCGTGTGGAAGCTCTTCAAGTTTCCTGAACCTATCAAGAAATTTATTGAACACTGCATTCTCAGTTTCGTACTGCGCACGCGCAACCTCCTTTGGGGATACGACACCGTTTCCTTTCCAGTGGATGAAATATGATACCACTTCCAGAATTCCTCAACGAACGCTTGACCAGGGCACTCCCAGGTGTCGAGGAAAATAGCCGCTTCAAAACGACCCCCCCCCCACCATTTTTTGACCTTTACGATACCAGTAACTGTTACATGTATAGTTTCAATCTGTTTTCGCTGCAAAATGCCTTTCCCTTCTCATCCGCTAGGTTTAGATTCTAGCGCTTACCGCAGACAGCAGGAACGACCCTCCTCCTCCTCCCCCTCCGTCCGGTCACCCGAGATCGAAGAGGCCATTCGGAATGGGATACATATGGTCCGACGTCTCTTCGAACGCTTATCTCGAACCTGCATTCCAATTTTGCAGAACGATCCTCTGAGCCGAGGTATGGAGGTTTTTTTTTTGAAAAAAACAGTACTATTATATGGTAGTTTTGGAAGCCCGCAGCACGTGAGCCAGACGTTCTCGCGCGAAACCAGTGCGATTTTCGTGTTCAGGAGACCAAACTACCTCATGGGACATGTTTTCAGCCAATTCCATTTCGCTAAAAGCATATCCCATAGAGCAGTAGGTCTCTTGAACACGAAAATCGCACTAGTTTTGCGCGAGAACGTCTGGCTCACGTGCCGTGGGCTTCCAAACCTAAAATATTATGGTATGGATTTTTTTTTCAAAAAAATCCATAACTCTGCTTTGAGAATGGTTCTACAAATTTAAAATGCAGGTTCGAGATGAGGGTCCGAAAATACGTAGGACCATAAATATCACATTCAGAATGGCCACTTCGACCACGGGGCCTTCCCTTGTTATTGGGCCACATCGTCGAGTGAGATTACTTGCCCAACAGTGATCTTCGCTATAATTACTGCGTAAACTTGTATTTACTTCAGAACCAGTTCATTGACTGTTGTTTTCAAAACCGATCCACTCCTTATCACTACCCTAAGCAAGCATCAGTTCAAGCCATCCTGCAAGCTCCATTACACTTGTACAATTATAGATTTATTCACGATCCTCCTTAATTTACAAAAAGCTCGGAACACAAATTCAGATCGTTCCTTTTTCACATAGAGAGGTAGAACTGCGTTACATTACATCAAGACTAGCCTGTTCAAACCCTAGATAGATCTTCGCATTACGACATGTGAGTTTGTGAGTTCATAAATCCTCGAATTAAAAGCATAATACCAACGTTGTACAATTACAACTTCTGATCACTTGAAGCCAACCATCAGCCAAAAGTTTTTAAAGAATGACTACGCCAATAATAATAACTCCTGTCCTCATATTCGACATAACTTACGTATCATACTGCAATAAATCTACTCATCAATTGCAAGTCACGCAATCATTACAATACAGGAAGAAACAAAAAAAGCTAAGAACGACAGATATGCTATAAAAGTATTAACAGTGAGAACCCTTGTACAGAAATTACAATGAGGTACCTTCAAAAACGATTATCCGCAAATTCAGTATAGCTAATAAAGCATATCAAGAAAGGAAGAGCACGAAGAGAACCAAACAACACCAACACAATTTTGTACAATGAATTTGCTGTTGTAGCTTACACTACATGCAACCTGTACATATTTGTAAATTCACTAACGCGCACCATTCCAAGAGACTACGTTTGGATCTTCGTCTAGGCCGAGCCATGTGCCAAGAAACGACGGTTGCGACTCTATTCCATACCTGAAACGAAATTCCACTCGTATACTTTTATATTTCATTGCTTATTTATTTATTTGTTGCATGAGCAAATTCGCGCGAATTAATAACAATATGTAAAGGTTAGGCCGCAGCTGTGTGGCCTGCACGCAGTGTGGGTATGCCTTAGGAATGTAATAATTAAGTGGAAGCGCGATCGCAAACGCAACGCATAAAGTGGCCGAAGCGTTAATAATCAGGTTACAGTAAGCGCTACACTGCTAAGAGTAATGGGTCAAAATCGCAAAATAGAACGCCAAAGTGAGAGAGCAAGAGATAGCGATGAAGCGCGTCGCGCGCACGCGTCGCAGCATATGCGATCCTGCGAATCGCGCTCACAAAGTCGCGAAGTATAAGGTGCGCTTATGCGACAACAAATTAAGATAAAGAAATCATATAACTCACCTTTCCAATAACTGTTCAGCACAAGAACCCTCCATAAGTTTCTTCTGAGCCATAACAGTAATCGAATGGAAATGAATAAATGCCGCGATAACGACAAAAGTGTGAAACAGCTGATGAGATTGGAACTAAATTATCGCTTAATCAGTCATCTAACAATCGCAAATGGTGACTTGCAGACTTGAGATGAATTCAAAAAAAAAAACAAATTTCTTCTGACTTCACTCACCCATAGGTCACATCTTCCAGGAAACCATCGCTCTGGAATTCTTGTGGCGTAAATCGTTGCACCACCGATATACATGCCACCCATTAGCAGCATCCACACAAGTGACGCCTGAAAGCCCCATACATAGTCATGGCACACAATTATGCGAATGCTGAAGACGTACTTTTTGGTAAAGAAAGTCAAGCCCGTCCACAAACAGCAAATGCGCGGCTGGAATCACAGCTGAAAGTCCCATAGCAACGAAGACGCCTGCTCGTAGTGGCCTGAAAGACATCATGGGAACCACAGGGTACACAAAGAATTTCTAACTATATATTATATGGGATGAAAGATACGTTCTTTATAAACCATACTGTACACACCTATACGCAGGTTCAGAGAACTTGTCCCACAAGGACACGATCATCGCTAGCAATCCTAACACACTGATCATCGTAATATAGATAACCATCGGTTGTGGACGACAATAGAATGCATAATAAAGCCATGGTATGAATGATCCAACAATAAGAAGCGCTATCCCAGCATAATCCAACCTGAAAGTCACACAGTTCTCAACACTACTGAGCCCAGTAATCCCTGATACAATCAATATATTACTCACAAGGGAAGGACCCCAGGTCGAAGTGGCCATTCGGAATGGGATACATATGGTCCGACGTATTTTCGGACGCTGATCTCGAATCTGTATTCGAAATTTGCAAAACGATTCTCTGAGCGGAGTTATGGAGGTTTTTTTTTCGAATGAACGGTTCATCAGCATGGCCGTTGCTGAGCAGTCAACGGCCTCAGCGGCTCAGTGGTAGTGCTACGGATCTGCAGGAGAGAGGTCGAGGGTTTGCTCCCCGCCAGTGCGAGTTTTTTTTTTGCATTTTGTGTTTCATTGTCAGTAGGTGCTTTTCTTCCACTTCTGGACGTCTCCTTGGACTGGTACCTATCACACCCATCATTTACTCTGCCACTTTATTTATAACTACTAACATTACTCACAAGGAAAGGATACCAAGTCTAAGAGGATCCCGTACCACACGAATTAGGCGTTTTTGCGTGAAAAGATTATGATATTCGTGCACAGGGGGGTCGAATTACCCCACTGTGCAAATTTTCAGCCAAATCCAGTTTTTGGTCCAACTTCGGAAAATTGGGGGTGGCCAGGTTATAAAGTGGGAGATTTTGAATTTTCTTCTACAGAAAACCCTGCAACCTGAACAAGATAGCCTACACATACCTTTTACACTTGCCCATCGCACTAAATGTACGAAAGAAGCGTCAATTAGGAGCATTTCCTAGGCAAGGGTCAACGACTTCTCCTTTGTTCAATGGGCTGCCACCCTATAGCCCGTGAGTTTTTCCGAAATTTGGTCAAATTCTCGAATTGGCTAAAAACTTGTCTTCTGGGGTAATTTGACTCCCTGAACACGAAAATCTCCCTGGTTTTGCGTAATAAGGTCTGGCTCGCGTGCTATGGGCTTCCAAACCTACCATAATAGTATTGTTTTTTCAAAAAAACCTTCATAACTCCGCTCAGAGAATCGTTTTGCAAATTTCGAATACAGATTCGAGATCACGTCCAAAAATACGTCGGATCATATGTATCCCATTCCGAATGGCCACTTCGACCTGTGGTCCTTCCCTTGTCAGTCCAACGTTTGCAGGGGGAGTGAGTTGTGAGTAAGTTCATTTTCATTCGGTGAGAACCACTTTGCTCCAAGAGCACATGACTCTACTAAGACTGCTAATCTTTAACACTACCATGATCCCCCGCACTCCCCCCTCAGCTTTTGATGTTATATTTACCGTGACCTATACCATTACAAATAAGTAAGTAAAATGAGTCAGTAGTTTCAAAAATAACAACAAAAGCTGTGGTAAATAAACCGTCAAGAACTAAACAACTGTGCCTGAAGTCGCAGACGTATAATGGCTTAGCACATATGCCATGACAGCACAAAATGCGGGTTCTAATCCCGTCCGAATTAAACTTTTCAGTAACCTAGCAAGCTCGTGGCGATTACTTAGAACTGCGAAAATAAGTAGTCACCAAAAATCCAAAATATAAAAAGCTCTAGGCATAGGTCTAAAAATAGCATGCAAAATGGCGTCATAGAAGCAATGATTTGAAAGTGGAAAACAGCAGTTCTCAAAAAAAATTCTTTCGAGCGATAGACAAACTAATCAAAAACATAAAATTGCAACATGAAAATAGTCAGGAAGCCCGACAATCGCATCAAAAAATGTAACAGTGGGAGAACTCACTTGCTAAATAACTTTCCGACAGTGTCCGAATGACATGCGACAGTATGGAATATAAACGACATGCCGAGGCATAATATTGCTCCCAAAAAGTATGTCGAGAATACGATTTTCTCCATGAACTGAATCTGTGATGACGGGCGAGTTAGAAACCATAAAGCAACTCCGATGAAAGCCACACAGCCTGAAATAGCGTATATTGAGTGTCTGATGGAAAACAGATGGTACTCAAAACAAGGGGAACAAAAGGTACTCAAAACCACAAATCAGCCCTATTGTTCGATAGCTAAAAACTTGTTCGAATCAGCTGCTAATTAGGACCTATACAGCAAGAATAATCAGAATTTCCAACATGCCTAGCAGCATGAGCCTATAGAAGGTCCAGAGAGGAAAAGAAAAAATGCAAAACTTTAGAACAAATCACATTTGTCAAGCAATAGCGTTCAAGTGCTGCCGCCTCAAACTGTTTTTGCCTGGACCTACACCACCAGGTGCAAAAACTGACCTCTCCCCAGGATAAACCTGGGAGCTGTCATTGACGCCATATTTTATTAACCAAAATGATCAGTAATAACTTGTTACGAATCTCGTTCTAGTAATTTCACAGTTAAGTTTCGGGAGCCTCTCCCCTTTTGCAGATATTGAAACAGCTCTACAGGAACGAAAATAAGGTTAAAATGTAAATACAGTGATAATGTACTGATTGTTTCGAGTGATAACCCACCATACATATGCGTCCAAATGTTCCCGGTCTCCGTATGGAGCGCGAAGATACTCTTAAAACAACTGCTGAACGATGGAAGTGGAGGACGATGACCTACAAACGGCCTTCATTAAAGCAGAACGAAAGAAAATCGCTCACTGTTTGAGCGAAAAGCAGAATCTCATGGGTAAGCCACATAAATATAAATGAGTGAATGAATTCCTATAGTGTTGCTTAACACACCTGTTCTCAGGTATTCGTTGTCTTGCAACCATTCAGGAAGAGTTTCGAAATTTGTGGCTTTCCATCTCGCCTCCCAGAACTAGAAGAAGAGCCGCTTTCGACAAATGAAATTCTCAACGGATCTTCTGAACTTTCTGAACGAACCAACCTTCTTGATGATCGTTCTTGCTCCTTTACCAGATTCACCAGGCACTACAACTTCTTCTTCATTGATTTCAACCTGAACACGCCTCACTGCCCGCACCAAGTTGCAAATATAATCATATAATAATGAAATAAACACATACCTCCAACTCATTATCATCCTCATCAGGATGTGGCATCCCACTTAGATCGAATCTCAGAGATGTTGTGGGGAGACTATCTTCGTTTGCCCCTTCGAAGTCAGCGGCACCACGACCCTTCTTATTGGGATGAAGGCGGCACCGTAGGACACGACGTTTGTGAGTGTTCCCATTCATCTACAGAGATTCGCATTAAATACAATTAGCGTATATGAAACACGGTCTTTGGTCTTTCGAGCGCACTTCCTTCTGCCTTGCGAAAACAGGAATTCTCGTCGTAAAGTATGATGAAGGTACATCCTGGGAGTCCAGACTTTTATTGAATTTCGAGCTTTGTCATCCCTTTAAAGACAGCATGGAAGACGAGATTCAAAAGTGTATCAGCAGGGAAAAAACCAAATAGAACGGTTTTAAACCTTAGAATAAGAGCACGAGAATATTCCTCTCTGTATCAGTAGCCGGTAGGAGTAGATACGGACGGGCAAGAGGTTAAGCCGGCAGCCACAAATGCTGTTCCGCATTGCAGCAACTCATCTGGCGGATGTGAACAGCCTAGTGGCAGCGCTGCGAGATAGAGATAGAGACCTCAACGCGCTTCTTCAATGCGAGTTGCGCCACGAAAGGGACGTTGGTTAGCAGAGAATGTGTTTGACAAGTTTTCATCTTCTTCTTAATCCATCTTTACTCGGAATGCAGCGACTTTCACACTCCTGTGATCCTAGCCCCGAGGGCTTATGGATAGACGAGCTCATTAATAGGCAACATGTACGTGTATAAGGCTATTATCCCCACCACCCCACTTCCGCTCATGGATAGTGTTATGGAAATGAAGATTGTTTACAGCAATGAAGACTGTTTGTGATCTCTATGCTATCATGTTTGTCGAGGTGTATATAAACACCTCGACTGAGTGTGGTTCAGTTGCTTCCTGCAATAAAGCTTCCGACAAGTTCGAGTCGTAACAACTGGCGATCAGGCCGAAGAACTCATGGACAAGCTGGCCGAAATTCTCTCCCTCATGCAGAGCCGGATGGAACAGCAAGAGAAGACGCTGGAATTCATGCAGAAGCAGCAGAAGGAGACGTCTGACTCCTTCCTGCACGCTCTAGAGAAGATGGAAATGCGGATGAATGGAGCAAACCCAGCAGCGGCAAAGCATACTATTTTCGACTCGCTGTGCCGACGCATTGACAGATTCAACTTCGATGCGGAAAGCGGGAAAACGTTCGATATTTGGTACAAGCGTTTCAAAGACGTGTTCGACAACGACTGCATGGACCTAAACGAGCAAGAAAAGACTCGACTACTTGTCAGCCGTCTGGATGAAGATAGCCACCAACTCTTCTGCGGTTCGATTGCACCGAAGTCACCCTCAGACCTCTCATGGGATGAAGCGATTGCCACAATGGACCGTCTTTTCGGTTCTGGTAAGACATTGTTTCGCCGACGATTTGAATGCCTTAAAATTCAGTATGACCACCAGGATATCAACAGCTATGAAACTCTCGTCAGAACACGATGTTCTGACGCCAAATTTGATTCGATCAGCTTCGATGGTCTTCAGTGTCTCGTCTACGTGGCTGGATTCCAGGGAGCCGAGTTTGCAGACTACAGAACACGGCTGCTAAGGAAACTGGATCAAGGTGAGGACATCACAATCAAGGACCTTACAGCTGAATGTCAACTCATCAAGGCATACAAAGAGGACGCAAGAATGTTGGAAAACGCTATCAACGGCAGTGCTACGATCAACTATGTTAATAAGAAAAAGAAAAGGAGGAATTTCAAGAATAAGCAGGACCAAAGAATCAAAAGAAAAACTAATGCGCTTCACGGCAGTGCACGATCTGGAATTCAGGAATCAACATCACCGTCACGTCCGCAGACCAGACGTCACGGCACAATGAGCTACCAGATCAAAAGCATCGAGGCTGCTTTACGCAAACACACCCAACCACACCTGGAAGTTGAAGTAAATGGTCATCTTTTGAATTTCCTGCTCGATACTGGCGCAATGATAACTCTGATTTCCAAATCGAGCTGGGAAATACTCGGTAAACCGCAACTACAAAACTGCAACACGGTTATAAACGCCGCAAATGGAACAAGAATCCCAACGCATGGATCCATATCGGTTGATTTTGTGCTGAGGAGCTCAGAGGGAAAACAGCATCGACGACGAGGATGTTGTTACGTCACCGACAGCCTCGACATATTCGGCTGGGAATGGATCCAGAGGATTCCTGAGCTGGTGGAACCAATGCAAAAATACATCAGTGGTGTAACCATCGTTGCGGATCCTGCGGCTGCCTGTCGAGAAGATATCGTCGCTAAGCTGAAAGCCAACTACGCTGACGTATTCAAGACAGGACTTGGACGATGTACCAAAACGAAAGCAACCCTTCAACTGAAGCCAGATGCTCAACCTGTTTTTAAGAAGAAGCGCCCTGTGCCATACGCATACGTCGCCACTCTAGACGAAGAGATCGACCGCCTACTCGCAGAAGAAGTACTTTCACCAGTCGACTACTCTGCTTGGGCAGCGCCGATAGTCGTCATCAAGAAAGCAAACGGGAAATTACGACTCTGTGCTGATTTTTCAACGGGCCTGAACGATGCCCTCATGTTGCATCAACATCCTCTACCGACCCCGGACGACGTTTTCACAAGACTCAATGGCGGCACAACATTCACGCAGATAGACCTCGCGGATGCTTATCTGCAAGTCGAGGTTGACGACGATGCGAAGGAGCTGTTAACCATAAACACCCACAGAGGACTCTTACGCTACAATCGTCTTCCATTTGGTGTCAAGTCCGCGCCCGGCATCTTCCAGCAAATCATCGATTCCATGATTTGCGGACTCAAAGGCTGCGCTGCATACCTCGATGATGTTATTGTCACTGGCCGCGATATCGAGGAGCATGTCGCTAATCTGGAAGCTTTGTTCAAGAGGATATCCGATTATGGCTTCCGTGTCCGGATCGAAAAATGCAATTTCCTGATGCCTCAACTCCGATACCTAGGAAATATAATCGATGCTACCGGACGCCGACCCGATCCCGCCAAGATCGAGGTAATTCGCAAGATGCCACACCCCACGGACATCGGCCATGTGCGATCGTTCCTGGGGATGCTCAACTACTACGGGCACTTCATCAGTGAGATGCGACAACTGCGTGCACCGTTTGATGATCTGCTGAAGAAGAACGTCCCGTTCAAGTGGTCTGCCGAGTGTCAAGACGCATTCCAACGCGCCAAGGATGTGCTGGCCTCGGATCTCCTGCTCACTCACTACGATCCCACAAAGGAAATCGTCGTCGCGGCCGACGCATCGGAGTACGGGATAGGAGCAGTGATTAGCCACCGCTTTTCGGATGGAACGGAGAAAGCAATACATCACGTCTGCCGTTCCCTAACAGCTGCCGAAAAGAACTACGGTCAAGTAGAAAAGGAGGCTCTCGCCATTACGTTCGCCTTGAGGAAATTTCATCGTTATATCTACGGACGTCATTTCAAGCTGTTCACTGATCACAAGCCACTTCTAGCGATTTTCGGAAGCAAGAAAGGAGTACCCATTTATACAGCTAATAGACTCCAACGCTGGGCTCTCATTGTGAAGAACTACGACTTCACCATTAAATACCAAAATACATCCAGCTTCGGACAAGCAGACGCTCTATCCCGCCTCATCGCGGATCAACCGAAAATCGAAGAAGATGTAAGCATTGCCACAATCGAAGAAGATTCGTGCGCCACATTCATCAATGCAATTTCGAAATTGCCAGTGGATATGAGAAGGATAGCGGAAGAAACATCCAGAGATCCAGTCCTGCGAAATGTTCTGAATTTCGTGAAGAGTGGAGAGTGGCCAAAGAAATCTGAGGCTGCAAGAAGATTCAACTCTCTCAGAGGATCACTCTCAACACAGAACGGATGCCTACTTATCGGAGATCGCATTTTGATCCCGAATGTTTTACGGGATACCGTACTTAGCGAACTCCACGACGGACACCCAGGGACGACTCGTATGAAGATGCTCGCCAGAAACTACGTTTACTGGATGAACATCAACAACGACATTGAGAGATTTGTTAAAACTTGTCGTAACTGCCAGGAAATGGCGAAGAACCCAGTGAAAACGACGCTTTGCTCGTGGCCAGTGGAAGATAAACCATGGAATCGCATACACGCCGATTTCGCTGGACCAGTAGATGGAAAAATGTACCTCGTGGTCGTCGACGCCTACTCGAAATGGCCAGAAATTGTTGAAATGTCTTCAACAACGACATGCAGTACGATCAGAGAGTTACGCCGGCTTTTCGCTCAGTTCGGCTACCCGCAGGCATTAGTGACAGATAACGGACCTCAGTTCACATCCAAAGATTTCGAAAACTTCTGCAACACAAATGGCATCAGACACATAAAATCTCCACCATTTCACCCTCAGTCTAACGGGCAAGCGGAACGCTTCGTTGACACTTTCAAGAGGAACTTCGAGAAGATAAGAAAAAACTTACCACCAGCTGAAGCACTACAAAGATTTCTGCTGATGTACCGTCGAACTCCATGCTCGGCCACACCAGGAGGAAAATCGCCGGCCGAAGTCTTTCTGGGAAGAGAAATCCGGACAAGGCTGAGTCTTATGAAGCCATCAGCTGCGACCCGCGACAACACTCGCAATCATAAGATGGAGGAACAATATAACCGCCATCACGGAGCCCGAAGAAAGAAATTCAATGTTGGCGACTCAGTATGGACTACAGACTACCGTTCAAGAAAACCACGACAGACAACAGGTCAAATAGTGAAGAGATACGGAAACAGGCTTTACGATGTGTTGGTCGACGGACAAATTTGGAAACGTCACGCAAATCAGTTACGGTTGAATGCTGGAGGTTGCTCACAAGAGAAGCTAGACTCAACGACAGAGCTCGCCGATCTTCCGCTTTTACCCAGCTCGAAGCCAACGCCCATATTGGAAGATTCGACGACAACACTTCCTATGGCTGAAACCACACCTAGATCTACGTCAGTGGACTCCTCCGAAGCAACGGCATCACCGACAGGAGAAGTTACAGGACAACGCCCGCTCAGACTACGACGCGCACCAGAGCGACTGATGGTCGACCCCAAGAAGAAGACGTACGCTTGAAGCGTCCATCTTAAGGGGGAGGTGTTATGGAAATGAAGATTGTTTACAGCAATGAAGACTGTTTGTGATCTCTATGCTATCATGTTTGTCGAGGTGTATATAAACACCTCGACTGAGTGTGGTTCAGTTGCTTCCTGCAATAAAGCTTCCGACAAGTTCGAGTCGTAACAGATAGACCGAGCTGAGCGAAATAGACTCGATTTGGAGAGATGAGATGAGGCGTAACTACGCAGTGATATCTATAACTTCTCGTTCTCGAATGTAAGAGATCATGAAAATTACTAGAAACCCTGCTTCTTGAGAGTTCGACTGGGCCATGTATTCTTACCTAACCATGCAAGTGACAAGTAGAACACCAAACGGAAACATTAAGATAAAATAATGAATTCACCAATGTTTCGTCATCATGAAGAATAGCAAGTGTCATTTTTTCACCCTTCGCATTTGGCATACTCCAAGCACGACGATGACCACGACTCCATTTTCCACCTAATCCCTTACTCATCGACGACGAACAAGCTTTTTGTGATTCATTTTCTTGGCCTGCAAATGAAGTAATCTTTGGAGAATGATCGGCGAATTTGCCAGCGCAAAACAACAACAATACACTCACCTTCAACCACTGTTGACAATCTTCTTGACTGGCCACCCCTGTTATCACCGTCTTCATCATCACTGTCACCTGTTGGCTGCTCCACTACTTTGCTATGTCGAACGACGACTTCGATCGGGTGTGTTGACTTTTTCGGACTGCAACAGGCATCATCGATTTGTTGGCCTCAAAGGAAAAATGAACAAGAAAACTTGTTTTTCAAGTGTTTTCAGAGAAAGAGCTGATTCCGTGAATGTACTGCATGAATTAGCACACCGAAATAACAAGAAATAACTAGGCACTAGACAAGAGAGGTAATGCAGAAATACAATTTCCTAGAACGCTCAAAGAGCAGCGCAAAACCTTGAAAAACGAACAATACGTGGTATGAAACAAGGTGAAAACGATGCACCGTGGAAAATGCAGCATTGAATAGTTTTTTTAATTTTTGACAAATTCCGAAAATTTCTAGTAAATTCGCTTTTAAAGTAAAAGAATACTGAGATGTCATACCTATCAAAAGAGTCCATTACGACCTGCTGCCTTGTAAAGTGTTGCTGTTGATGGCATCAACTCCTCACACATGCAAATGCATGAATATAACCCGATGACGTCGGGTGTTGTGATCGGGTAATCACGCGCAACGTCTGGCGCTTCCAACTAGCGATCTCCCTCGTCGCTGGGGAAATCGGGAGGGCGGGTGAAAGCGTGTGATAGTGAGAGCGCGCACACACGCAGAAACAGGGTTAGAGGCTGCAGAGATGGCCCGTGGGACAAACACACAATGATGATCAAAAATCAGTCTTAGGGGGGGGGGGGTAATTAACGGGAACACTGCGTGCACTCATGCCCCAGTTTCGGAAATATGAGGACCTGCGAGAAGAATCACTTACATGCCGATTGGTGGGAATGCAAAATAACGGATCCCGAAAATGATTGAATCGTGAATCATGATTTGATGACTGCAATTTCATGGAGAGGACGGAGCAAAGGAATTGATAAGTGCTACCTCTCTCATCAATTTTCCCAGCTCCCCAATCGATTAAATTAGAGCCCTGTTGAAATTGCACAATGGCACACCATGAACACGGAGAGAATGATGCGAGATGAGTGAATGAGTATACGATGAATTCGCAAGAAGACGTCATATTGCCTGTTCTCTCGCTGCACCAAACAGAGCGGGCAGTACAAAACAAAATTTTATGGTAAAAATCGAGGGAACTAGTTAGCAGCAACGCAGTAAATTTTATCTGCTTGAAAGAATGCGCTTCTGAAAAATAGTCCAACCATCTGCTGTCCTCTCAACAGCTCTTTTGCTATAATTAACACCAGTCCTTACTCGACTGTGACAAAGAAAGTTTGTAGAGTAGATAAAATTGAAAAATGATTGAGTCTCCGACTCGGATCGTTTCAATAAGACATACTGTATCTAAACGCCTGGAGGGGGCAATTTTGGCTTATGGTGTGGGTTAAGGTGGCCTGAAATTCGTTACTTTGCACACACGAACATAAACCCTTATTTCCCACTCTCACTTAGTCTCCCTTTCACTGCTTCACTTGCTTGTAGCTGTGTGCTGCTTCACTTATTTAACATCATCATGATGAAATCAAATTCTCCCTACGCGACATCCAATGACAATGGTGTCGGTCCGTCTGAAGCGTGCAGTTCGGGATAAGGCGTGCAGTATGAGGTGAAGCGTGCTAAAACCGCAACACCTCCCTTAATGCGTGCTTTCGAAGAAAATTTTCAATACATTATTGCTTTGAGTTCCAACCGTTTACAGAGGAAAGTGTTGTTGTATACGGCTTCCTTCCTTGCCACCTTCCTCCAGATGCCTTTAATGAAGAATGCGATCAAGATATGAAAACACTCACCTATATTCAACGTTGACTTCATCCAGCAGAACTTGCTGGTTTTCTCTGTTTCCAGATGCTTGCAGTGGCCCATCTGTCATAATATTCTCGGCCTCTCGGAGAACACTCTGAAAAGATCATAGAATCGATATGTAATCAGTGGAATACACATTCATGTCAACTCACGTCAACACTTCTCATGGGACTCTGCAATTCGGAATCCTCTCGATTTCTCACTTGCAAATCACCATTTTCGTACATAACTAGTACATTATCATCATCGTGTTGTTCCTAAAAAGGGCAGTAGGTGAGGTAGTAATAAATCACAGAACATGAGGAATAATCAAAGAAAAGAAATGTGATGGATTTCTCAAAAAATGATAGACTAGTATTTTGCGTATTCTACATTGAACCGATAAGGAGGAAAACCTGTTCCGCATTCCTGATTTCTACTATAAAAGAGAAAAATTAACACAGCATTCTGTTCAGCTAATTAAAAGAAAAAGGGTTAATCAAAGAGGGAGGTGATGCAAAATATCACCGACGTCGAAGCTCCTTTCCGTCCCTAAACTGAAGCTGAAATAGTCAAACAGATGCTTTGACAGATGCTTTTTGCAGGAAGAGAAGATATGAATTTCAGCGTAAGCTTAGTGAGAGGATTCGTGTCGGTGACAGGTTGCGTCTCCCTCTCCCTTTCAACTAACCCTAAGAAAGCTTGAATATCATTAACAGAAAATTATATAGTCTCTTACGAAATGACATGGTAAAACTTCGATAACTCTGGGGGAAGGGGCAAAAATGGCTCATTCCACCCTCGCTTCCTTCCCATCTTAGGCTTAAGTAAAACTCACAGCTTCTTGGCTTACCATCATTTCACTGCTACCTCGCTGGAAAATTTGGATGCATATGCAATGTATCCCGTAACCCCCTTTAGCGAGGCACATTTGAATTTTAAAGCGTATCACTTAAACTGTGACGAAGAGGACCGAATAAAAAGTCTTGGATCTATTCGGCTATTACAACCCCAGTGGGGGTCGATTGGGGCAAAAAATTTTTTTTGCTAAAACTTTGCCTACAGGGGTACTTGAGGCCCCTGATCACGAATATCACATTGGTTTTCAGCGTTGGCGCAATTTTGTACCAATTTGGCGCAACTATTGCACTGCTGCTAACATTCACTGGCATAGTTGCGCCATTTTGGTGCAAAATGGCGCCAGCCGAAAACCAATGTGATATTCGTGATCAGGGCACCAAATAACCCCTATAACCAAGTTTCTACCAAATTTGGTGAGAATGACCTTGGTGCAATAGTTGCGCCATTTTGGTGCAAAATGGCGCCAACGTTAAAGAATTAATGTGATATTCGTGATCAGGAGCCTCAATTACCCCTGTAGGCAAAGTTTTAGCAAAAAAATTTTTTTTGCCCCAATCGACCCCCATTGGGGTTGTAATAGCCGAACAGTTCCAAAGTCTAGAGATTCCAAGGTCATATGACCCAATGATTAGAACGCTGTTACACTCTCAAATACTTGTTATGAGGATGATGCTATAGTCAAAACAAGTTACCTGATTCTCCAACTGTGTCGCAGCATCCAAAAGGCTCTGGCTTTCCGATGAGGCCCCCTCCTCATCGTAACTATCCATCTAGAAGCAGAATATAAGTAACTGCAGTAACTGTAATAAATGAGCGATGCAGTACGAGATACGTAAGTGACTTGGTCAACGAAAGACAGAAGAATCCTGTGGACCACGAGCAATTTGTTCGAGGAGCGCGTACAGTCAATAAACCACCAACATGAACAGCGCCAACGTTGCGCTAATTTTCCGTTACAAGCGGCGCGGTCGCCTTCCTCACCGTTCCAAAATAACGTCGATCACAATAATTCTTAACGGTACTGGCGGTAATTGACGTCGGCGTTTGAAACTAGTGCTATTTTTGTGATTAGCACCCCAAATGACCTACACGGGTGGTTTTATCAGATTTTGTGAAAGTAAGTAGTTGCACTGGTATAATTTCGCCAGATTGGCCATTCTTGGATACGGGGGTCATATTCGTGAAGAGCATCTCGAATAACCTCTAACAAGGAAAGGGCTTCAACTTCCCATGGAACTTTGAAATGAGACTCGGATGGTTCGATAGAACTTCGAATACTGCTGAACAAGATAACCTCAGCATACCTGTTACACTTGCCCACCGTACTAGTGATAAGCGTCAAATAAAAGCATTTCCTCGGCAAAGGTAAACGACTTCTCCTTTGTTCAATGTGATGCCACCCAATAACCCTTGAATTTGGTCAAGTTCTCGAATTGGCTGAAAACTTGTCTATTGGGGTAATTTGATTAAGAATACGAAAATCACACTGGTTCTGCAGACAATGACAGGCTCGCGCGTTATGGGCTTCCGAACGCACCATGTAATAGCATTATTCATTCTGGTAAACGTCCATAACTTCCTTCAGGTAATTGTTTGGCAGATATTGAACACAGGTTTGAAATATGAGTCTCATTGCAAATGGCCACTTCAAACTGGTATCCTTCTTTTGTGGGTAATGTTAGTAGTTTTGAATAAAGCGGCAGAGTAAATGGTGGGTGCGATAGGTACCAGTACAAGGAAACGTTCAGAAGTGAAAGAAAAGCACTCACTGACAATGGAGCACGAAATGCAAAAAATCCGAATCGGCAGGTTGCAAACCCACGAATTCGATCTTGTAGATCTGGAACACTACCAGTAAGTCATGGGGGTCGATGCTGGCTATGCGACGGCTCGTGCTGATGGCAAAGTGCCTCGCCAATGAGATGTCACAGGCAAAATTTGACTCCTAGTAACTCGCTTGAGAATGCCATTTTGAATTTTGGTTTTCACAGTTGTAATCAGTATTCGAAGCTCTATCAATCCATCCGGGTATCATTTCGGAGTTCCATGGGAATTGGAATCGGCGTCATTCTTCGAAAGGGGTCATATCGTAACTATCACCTCAAATACTGGATTGAGGAATAAGTTTCCGCGGTTTTTTGTTCTCTGTTTTTCACAATGTTTCCTCCATCTTTCGACAAAGCTTATATATGTTTTTGATAGAGCTTTTTCTGCTCTCCACAGCGCTGTTTTTGCTACAAGCAGCCAACTTCAGCATTCACGATGGGATACCGTAATCTCGACGAGGCGTGAATTATATTGTAGTTGGTGCGTGCTGTCCCGATCACCGCAGATTTGGCGCCGTAAAGCTGTTTGGTGTAGTTCTCAGTTTGCTTATACGTTCTCAGTTTGCTTATACTGATGTTAACTGCACGTTTTCTTTCTTTTTCTTATTTCAGGATTACTCAATTCTTTCTTTCCCTTGTGATAGTTATTACGCGTAACTTGCTATCCTCTCTTTAATAAAAAACTGACGTGTACTTTCCAGGAAACGAAACAATTAAACGCTCCTTCAAAATAGGTTTAATTGTGGGTGTGAACTCCAAGTATAGCATTGGGAAAGGTAACTCCTTACCATGGACGTTACGGAAGGACGTGAGGTTTTTCACCGAAAGGACGTCGGAAACAAAGGATCCGGCTAGGTAACTAATTTTTCGTTTTGCAACTCCTACTGATCACTTTTTGGCCAGTGGTCAGGTGTTAAATATTGAGACTGATTTCAAGCATGCTGTACTATTTGCATAAACGATCACTGTTATAAGGTTTTTGAGGTTAACGCAATTGTTATAGGCGAAAATGTTGGGAAAGCACCCCTAGAGAATTCCGACCGCTTAAAGACCGGCTTGATGTGGTGGAACACTGCCGGAATACAGAGATAATAATCTCATTATCAGGTAACATCAATCCATTACTTTTTTGGGTTTATTAGTTTTAGTGTTATGTATGTTATATTGTACTCTTTAGTAATAACCTCGACGAAGTTGTGAAGGAGCTTACTACCGGGCCATTGTCGAAGAGGGTAGAGATGGTGTGGAACATTGGTGGTGGAGAGACTAATAGAATGGGCCTGGAGGAGGACTAAGTGGATGAGCTGGTTCTTGCAAAAGTACAAAATGAGTGAGCATTAATCTACTAATTGCTACTATAATTTACGATTTATGTTTAACCTATTATTAATGTGTAACATCATTTCCTTTACATGTTAATAACACTAATTTTAATGGCATTAATTTTACCCGTATTTGGCCAAAGGCAGAGTTTTCTCTGGAACTCTATTATTGAAGACGATTCTGCGCGTTCCGAAATGACGACTGAAATTGGACTTGACTTTTCATTTCATCGCTATTCCCATGTCGATATGCGGTTGTTTTGAAACACTGATAATTACATCCGCAAGGTTTATTCAAGCATCACCCAGCACTCCTTTTTGAAACATTTTCCACGTTTTCTTTGCCAACGAATTTCGACATGTTCAATGCAAACTAAGTTTCTTGACGGTTCTCAAAAGGCCGATCTGCATACCTAAGAGACTACATTTTGCGGTTATTTCTCTTCCTCAATGTTTTGCCTTTCCAGAAGTGAATCTCTGTTGCAATTGGAAAACGGAAATCTCACTGCTAAGCGTCCGAAATGTGGTTGTACGACATTTCATATGATATCATCTGTGAGTCTTTCATGGTCGTTCATATTTCTCTTTCAGAGTGAATATAATTGCTTATACTTTATTGCAGTACCTGATATAAGTATTTCAAGAAAGCATTGAATTCTTTTCTTCAAAAGCATCTCAAAGGGATTTTTGTTCAGGATGCGCTTATGGTTAAAAGGCTTCAACAGTGCTTGAAACACTCGGCTTCGAGATGCAGAAGACCGCGAAGATGTTGGATATAGTCAGTTCTGTGGCAACTAGATTTCGTGTGCTGTATTTTGCATTGCTCGTTATTGTGTCGATAAATGTATTGTACCATACCGTATGAATGTCTGTTGCCAACTAACTCACTTCACAACGTAAACACATTACAGACGATTCCACTGAGCCACAGTAAGCTGGAATCATTTCGTAAGAGAGATATCAGACTGAATGGGGTGTGACGAAACACATATTAGTGAGGGTTTCTTGCCCGGGCGCATCTAGAACAGTTTCTTCTTCTCTCGTATTGGGTAAACTTCCGATGGCACACAACATCTCGTATTTCCAACTCGAAACTATTTTTTTCGCGTGAAGCTCCACTATTCATTACACCGTGACTGATAGCATCATAACACTTAATTCCCATAATTCACTTATCCGCTTTCTGGCTTGTACTTCACGACTAGTAGTTTTATGAAGAACAAGCTTTGAATCACGGCAAGTCTTTCGCAAATTTGAATAGTTTGCTTATGCTTGATAAGCTGTAAAACAGGATTAATTAGTTATATATACCCAACTCTCGCCTTCTCATTTTCCACACACGGAATACTTCGCCTATTACCTCAGGGAGTTCCGGAGTAATTGAGATTGACGTTCCATGTTGTTGGGAATCTCCTCGATGTTTGCTTCTTTTCCGACCTACTTTTCAGTTTTAATTGTCACAAGCTTTTCTCTTGCTCGCGATAATTCCCTGCTTGTGGAAAGACTTTTTTTGATTTTTCTCACGAAATACTCGAGGTTCAGCTGAACAAAGCCACTAACTTAAGCAGGATGGCTCAAACAGCTCTGCTATGTCGACATTACGATTGTGACACTAGGCCTTCTTCAGGTTGTTTCCCAGGAAAATGAGTGATACATGCTCAGAATGCGATAGCCTCTCGGGAAAGAAGCTATATAGTCACCTTTTCTCGAAACACGGATATTCAAAGGATGAAATTGAGAGGGTCAAAAAGGAAAAGAGGGACCAGAAAGTTGCGTCCAGGAGAGAAGCTACATACACATGTGAAGAGTGCGACTCAATTTTCTCAACCAAAGCTATTTTGGCGACTCACAAATCAACTAAACATCGTCATAAGCCAGCCGGATCTAGTGAGAGACGAATGAAGTGCCCTGTCTGCATGCAGGAGGTTAAGGTACACACCAAAATTCATTGTTCTGCCCTTGCTTTGAAGAATGCGAAAAGTGGTGATTTAGACTCACGAGGAGTTAGTGGAACACACACAACTTGAGCATGCGTGTGATGCAGACGATTATCGCGTTGATAGTCTCTTTTTCACTGACAAGAATCAGTATGAGGTCGGTAATCAGCTGCGTTGGAATTTGACGACTTTGCGATTCCGGTGAGGATATGGAAAGAGCGGGGTTAAAGGCCACTCAGATTGTCCGGGGTAGAATGGAACGTTCGGGTCCAGAGGGATCTGTACACAATTAAGACTATGTCGCCCCGTATTGACGAAAATGTCCCAGGCCCAAGGCGTAAGGACTGAATCTTATCTAGCGCCTCGCTGTTTCCAAATTTTTCGCAAATCGCAAAGTCAAACACTGGCCATAAGGTGCTTACCTCAAAATAAGCAGATCAAATGAGTAAACTACGTATATGATCTAGGCTTGGCGAAAAAAGGAAGAACATGACCATGTTCTACAATGGGCAAAGACATCTGTGACGAAAACCGGAGATCGAAAAACTTCCTACTTTCGATGTAGTCGAGCTATCCCCTATCCTGGTTATGCTCTAACACAAGGGCACAAATCCAAGAAGGATGTGTTGTACTGTACCGCCTTCTTAAGGGTGCGTTAAAATGAATCCTTCAGTCTCATAAGTACCAAACTAACACCGCTATTCAGGTATCGGAGGAGCGAAGAGGTATCGCTGTTACATATTGTAACAAGCACATAGGTCATGCGGAAGACCCCGCACTACTGAACATTGACAAGGAATCGGAGAGCTACATTGTCACATTGCTCAATGATGGATTCACTTCAAATCAGATATTGAGGAAAATAAGGACGGATTTTCGGAATAAGAAGATCAAAACAAGACTGTACTTCACAACTGCAAAAGACATAAGGTGAACCTTTACAACGAAAATATTCATCTGAATGAATCAGTTTCAGGAATATTGCTGCTCGTAACAATGTGGTTCCCGGACGAAAGCATGCTTTTGACATACAGTCAGTCGAAATGAGGGTAAACGAAGCCTCCGAAGAAGATGGTATACGACGATACATACCCGCCATAGATGAAACAGGAGATGGCTTTCTTCTGGGTAACAGCTTATCCGGGATATACTCCTCGTTTATACATATTACCTCATAAAATAAACTTCAGTCGTGATTACTCCTGTGCAGAAATCATGGATAACTCGATATGGTCGGCGAGGTATATCCATAGACGACACGTTCAATTTGACGCGATACTCTCTCCGTTTGGCAACTGTTATAGTAGCAGACGAGTGGGATATGGGACTTCCTGCTGCCTATCTACTTTCCTATAGGTGCTGCTACTCTTTCACTCTTCTACACTATGCTTACGGAGTCATTGTATTTCAGAATGACAGAGGAGGAAGTGTTCAAATTGTTCTCGGAGATAAAAGAAGTGGCGCCCGATTTTAACCCAAAGCTGTTTATGACCGACGATACCAACAGCTTTTATAACGGGTTCCAACGTGCTTTCCCGCACGCTGCCACGGTGAAGTTGCTCTGTTGCTTCCACGTACTACAGGCAATCAAGCGAAACTGCAAGGCTAAGCTTATAGAGGTTAGTAATATGAACAATGCTGATTTTATGATTGGTGTTCCTAATCCGAGATAAATGGGTTCCAGAAAAAGCACACTGGCATGGTAATGAGCAAGGTTCGCTCTCTCTGCCGCTCAGCAGATCGCAGCGATTTCACCACGAAATACTCTACGCTGTTGACACATCTTCAGGAGCTTGGAGAGCATCAGTTTTGCTCATATATGGAAGACACATGGTATTTTTGATTCTCCAATTTTTATGCCACGCCTACATCTACCCACGATATTTAGGAGTCACCGTGTCCAACAGTGGGGTGGATTCGCACGAGAGAATGCAGTCATGAACACTTCTATGCTTGGAGAGCGCTTCCACAAGCGCCTGAAGCACGAGCTACCGGATTCCAAACCAAACATGCGTCTCGATAGGCTCCTCGAAACAATTATCTCCCTTGCTGCAGAATTGGAGGAGGACCGCACAATTAGGGTCCTTTCTAACATTTGTTTTAGCCACAAAGTGCTACTTTAAGCAGCTTTATACAGATGCGAAGAGGATTGCTGGACGGACGATATCGTCTTCTGCAGCAACATCATCAACATGAAGAAGCTGTGAAATGGTATCGAGAAAGACAAGAGGACGTGAAGGTAGTGGGAAGTGGCCTATGGAAGGTGACAGAAGGAGGAGCGGTTCATAAAGTCCAGCAAGTAGATTGTACTTGCGATTCTACGGTGAGATGCGCAACAATTTCCTCTAAATTGAAAGAATAGATCAAAATTAAAATCGCTGGACCTCCATCAAGGCGAATCCGTTTCAGTTGAACAACCACTGCACTAAAGGAGACTGTGGAGCATGCGGGTATGGATTCCACTGCGATTGTGAAAAAGATGTGCAGTCGGGAATTTCTTGTTTACACGTTCACGCTAGTTTGATGTACGCCCCATCAGGTAAGGTTGACCGCTTGATGGAAGTAAAATCGAATACCGTTCTAACTCTTCAAGGTAAAATCGCTACGGGAACTAGTAGTCAAGCAGAAATAGAGGGGAACTTTGAGTCGGCAGAAACAATGGCACCACCAGCAAGTTCTCGCGCCCAAGTTCACCCATCCGATACTGATATTCTTGATGCAAATAAGTCCATTTTGCATGAAATCGAAGCTGTGGGTACTCCTAAACAACCTGAATCCCAAAACTTTTCTTACCTTATGTTCTTTTTAGGAATACTCCGTTATCCGGAGTAATGCTTTGAAAATCTCGAAGATAGCGGACGATGAAGTTTATCAGAGCCTCGAAAAGGTTCGCCAATCATTGAGGTCCATTAGATTCGAGATTGAAGACACGGTCCGTTCAAAGTGCACACAAAAGAAAACAAGACAGACAGAAATAGTTAGACGTGCAGAAGTGCCAATCAGTGGGGGCCCATCTCGCGATCCGCCGATTCGTAAATTTCAGCCGGTTAGTTTCAAAATACCTCAAGTGTGAAGAGTTCGGATACATTATACTCCTTTTCAGAGATCGAGCCAAAAGAAGAAACAGGATACTCGAGAAGAGCCACCACCCCTTCCTTCCTATCAACCGGACGACCTGAATTTCTGTGTTGTATGCTTTAGGCGGGACCCAAGAAATCCCTCCAGTGAAGAAAGCACCACATGGCTGAAATGCAACAGTTGTAAAAGATGGGCACATGAAGACTGCACGAGTGGTGAGGGTTCAAGGTGCCCTCTTGACGGCGGTGCTTTTTACTACTCATTAGTGGAGGACCAGCCATAGGTATACTCACTAATATTTGTCCAGTCAATAAAGTTTTTACTTATATAAGAGATTGGTCTCAGACCTGTGCTCAGAAGTTGATTCAACTTTTAGGATATGGGCTGCCCACGGGTGCTGTGTACAACTCTACGCGCAGTAAATAAAGACCTGAAAAACATCTAATCCCTATTTCCGAAGATTCTGTCACGTGTCTACTTATATCTGTGTACGAAATCCTTATAACAATGTACCAAATAGTATTCTCATGAATAGTGTATCACAATTACAGAATGTAATAAAACTTATTCAACATGGTCAAGAAAAATAATTGTGAAGTAGTAATAGTAACAGAAAAAGTAAAAATAGAAATAATTTCACATGAATCGATTCATACCTCTTTTTTATTCTTTGGCATCTGTGGTTGCACTACGATTCCTTGCCTAGTGCAACCACGTCTTTGAATGCTTTAGCGCAGCCCTCTAGGAAAAATAGTGCGATGCAATTATACTGATATAAATATAAACACTTAAATGCAATCACTGGGAGTGAAAGGGGCTGAGAGACAAAACTAATGATACGCGTTTCAAAATGATTCACTTTGCCATTTCTAACAGAACGGCGGAAGTAATTTTGGAATTTTTGTGGCACTTGAGAAGGAACTTCTCGTAAATTACATATAGCAGCCCCAAATTAAACGAAACAGTAACGAAAATGTTTGATAATATAAAAAAAACCTTTAAGAAAACAATATCATGAATATTATTATCCATTTCCTCTTACCTACGATAACTGCAATTCAGAGACTACAAATCCATCATGAAAACGAGATCAGTCAGTAAAAACCGCAAAATGTATCTCTTAATAGAAACAAACCGGCCCTACTTCGCTACTCTGCTATTCCTAATGCGAGGAGCATTGATTATTTCATTTAGCGTCAAGTCCGGTGCGTGCACGCTACGACCCATACAAATTTTCGCCGTCGGGTTACTGTAGCCCATCGTGAATGCTGAAGTTGGCTGCTTGTGTTTTTGCTTTTCGATTCCTTCGATTGCCCTATATTTATGAGGTTTGGAAATCAAGTAGGCTGAAGGCAAAAATTGGCACTCCCAACACTTCACCTTCCTCGTCTGCCAACGAGATCGAAAAATGTATGTGCATATGATTTCGGAAGAGCTTTTAGCTCCGCAGAATGGTACTGCCTTTCATTTGAATCGCTTAACTTTTTGCTGTTTTTAAGACTAACAAAGGCAGTACTCGCAAAAGTGTGCACTTTCGTTATCTTTTCCTCGCCTACCATCGAGATTGGAGAGGATGGGCATATATGCATTCGATAGAGCTTTTTCTGCTCCACAAGTAATTCGACTCTTCTTTTGTATCCTCTCATATTTTAGCATGTAGGAATTTTTTTCCACCTGTTTTTCAATTCAGTCAATTCAGAACTCGAAAATCTGAAAAGTTTGCAACAATTTTGAATAACTGTCAAACAACTTTTGAACGGTTGCCGATGAGAAGATGCTTTAGTGCCCGACTTGCATCCTACACCGCTTCACCGATCACATGAAAGCTATCCTGTTGTCATAATTGGAAGCTCGGACATTAATTCAAGAAGCCATAGCGCAAATAGAGGTTCATAACTAATCACATCAATGCGAGAAATGTTGAATGAACAATACTAGTTAAGTTTTCGAAAAAACGCGAATCCGCTTTTTTTGTTTTTTTTTTACTATAATTCAGTCCTTTTCCATTGATCTACTCGAAATCGTGAATTATTCAAATGAGCTCATCGAGCTCTACAAGTTGTTCTTCTCGAAACTTTGAAAAGCCAATTTTTCACGTTCTCGCATGTACAAAGTGCCAGTGGACATTCATTAGTGTGCGACGCGTGCTATAATTATAACCAGGGGCAATACACAGACATACGTGGGATGACGTGCCTAGAATTTAGTTGTGATAATGTGTGAGTAGTGTTTAGTTGGCATTTTCAAAGAGAAGCGCACAGAAGATGTAAAAGAATATGTTGAATCCCAGGATACATGTATCACACACAGGACTCATTCATACTGCTGTGCTGAGTCGAAACAATTACAGTTGCTGAAAGTTTGCTCACAGCTGAGTATGTGCGTCAACATGAGCAAGCAAGCACGGGAAATACAGTCATAAGAATGGAAATTCCAGTGATTCTCCCTTTTTCCTTGAAACGTGATTTTTTTAGTTTTCTTACAGCCATTCTATAAATGTGATCTGAATTCACGGAAAGCATGAATGTCGCTTCCTCAGCAATTATCTTACAGCATTTCCTCTGTTTATGAAAGCTTTCAGCCGCTAAGGAGTGGCTTATCTATCACACCAACCATCTCACTACACTCCATTTCGCGACATGCTGATGCGACGTTGATGCAGTGCAAATGTGTTGTACTGTACATTTTTGCACTGCATTTTCGAGTCACATCTTTGCCGAACAACTTTCATTTCTTGCCCCTCTTCACTATGCTATGCTTTTCCCTTTTACATTCTTACAACACATCACTGTTCACTTATACGATGGCGCGTTTACGATAAATGATGGCGCGAATGACTGCTGAGTGTGCATTTTTGATATACAAGTGCATGCAGTGTTGACTTCGGTGGCGCCTCGATCCACGCACCTGCATGTACTTTTATGTCAAAAATATAAAATGATTCGTGTGCGTTTGCGCCCCCATCGCTCATAGAAACTAGGCAACTATGACGTTGTTCTCACAGTTTGTTAGAGTGATAGCTGCGAAGTCGGAATATCAGGTTGGAGCATAGGTCTCGAAAACAGGGAACTATATCTAGAAGTTTCATGTTTTCAGAGCTCTCAGATGTATAGGCAATGCGATTACTGCTGTCATCTATCGCTTAGCCCAAATAATTCGGAGGCTGCTCGGTGCTCCCTGCCCAGTAATGAACACGATACAATTTAGGAAGCTGCAGCTATAAATCAAACTTCTCTTTTTTTTAGTGAAGCCCGGGACCATAACTGAATAGAAGTTAGTACAGACAATGCGTAGGAGTCTTGCAACACCATCGAAATCTCTTGTGGTACCACTGCTCCCGGACATCTTGTGGAATTATTAATTACCAGAGTGAGTTAGAAGATACTCCTATGATTACGAAAATATAAGCCACGCGGAGACGCTCAGCTGTAGTAAGAATCGGCTCAAATTCAGGACTCCATCTTTGGACACATAATACAATACCGCTCACATTTTTCGAAAAATCGACGGTGGGCGACGGATTAAACGGCATAAACCGTCGCCCCGTCATAACTTCGTTAAAATAATATGGGAAAAATTAGAAGAGTTAGATTCGTCTCAATCTGTCAAATTCAACGACCTATAAGATGTCTAATTTAGATAAGTAGGTCACCAGCTTCTCGGTAAAAGCTGCAGAGATTTCTTTAATTTTACCCTCAGGCAAGACTCCGACCTGTTTCGGTTTGCATTCACATATTCGATTGATGCTCGCCCATGCTCTGCACATACAGCATTTTTTAGTGAGTTATCTTCAAGTTCCAAGATACTTTTCATTTTCACACATTTTCGAGAGTTTGAGCTCATTGCGTCAGAATCGATGGACAAATTGAGAAGATAACCCACCTATCACAGACTACTGGTTACGTACTGCAAGAACTACCTTGACTTCCGAGTTACAGGCACGCGCTTCTTTTGTGATGAAGCTTCAAACATCGATAAACGCGTACTTTGAACGCTGGATAATTTCCCTTCTCTCTCCTAAAATAACATTTTGATCAATGAAAATCGCATGAGGTCTTCGAATGCAACATCTTACACCTCCAGAAAATGGAAACGGCATTCAAACAATGCCCAGAATCGCGAATTTAATAAGAGTGTTAATCACACATGAAAGTATGAATGTGGAGGCACACTAATTAATTTCATACGAAACTTATACTGATGTATTTAGTGTCAAAAATGCTGTTCATCGGTGTAAAGATCATCTCAGTGCGAAAGCTTCGAACTTTTACCACTGTTCTCGTATTCTTTTCGAGCGTTGTCAGCTCCAACGCCGCTTGCTGACCTCTTAATTACTCTGTGGCGGTGCCCCGCGGTATTATCACATCACATGAATGCACACTATTGACCTTCAGAACCGCTTACTGTCCCTGCGAACCAAAGGAACTGGTACGCAGCCTTGTACATCGTCCATTTGTCCATCGATTCTGACGGAATAAGCTCAAAAACTCTCGAAAATGTCGTGGAAATTTCGTGCTGAAAAGTATCCTGAAACTTGAAGATAACTCACTAAAAAATGATGTATGTGCAGAACATGGGCGAGCAACAATCGAACATGTGAATGCAAGCCGAAACAGGTCGGAGTCTTGCCTGAGGGTAAAATTAAAGAAATCTTTGCAGCTTTTACCGAGAAGCTGGTGACCTACTTATCTAAATTAGACATCTTATAGGTCGTTGAATTCGACACATTGAGACGAATCTAACGCTTCTAATTTTTTCCCATTCTATCCATTTTTAACGATGTTATGACGGGGCGACGGTTTTGCCGTTTAATCCGTCGTCCACCGTCGATTTTTTAAAAAATGTGAGCGGTATTGTACATTACAAGTGTTTTCAGGATCCTTAGCTGATGAAAAGCTGATGTTATTCATGCTCCACAAACTGCGATTGTCATTTATGATCACGTAGTGTACTGTGTATCCAATCGTTTGGGGTCAGCCAGTACAAATTCTGTTGTCCCTCAACCGCAGGTGGGTCTACTTTCACATTTTTGGAGGTTTCAAAGAGAATGTGAAAGACACCACGCGACAGGCTACAGCAACAACTGTACTTCACCCATACGATGGATTACTTGACTCAAATATTTATAGCTTCGAAAAACTTTGAGCAGTTGAGTCCTCACCAAAGCGGTGAGTCAGAAAAGAAAGCAGTATGAATGGCAGAAATCTGTGCTCTGCTGCCCTTGATTGGATGAGAGTCTGTGAAACATAATAGATAAAGCAGAAATCTGGATACTCTCCGTTAACCACAGGAAGGTGCAACAATGGCAGAACAGTGAGTAATCATCTCCACGTGTGACATTAGCTGGTTTCCAGGTCAAAGCTATTAGCTCTAGAATTCTATAGAATCCCACGACTAAAATTGTACAAAATGGTACTACTGTCACGACTGCCGTTGGCGCTAAATGTATTGAAAAATCAGCTTTCAGTAGCTTTCATCGTTTTTCCGAAGACAGCTGATCTGTCTAGGAACATGGTCCAGTATTCCAACATGTTGCAGAGATAAGGCAGAAAATTTGCAAGGGCTCAGATGTTAAGCACCGTTAATTCTACGCACTCTCTACTATGGTCCCTAAGTTCACTTAGTAAGTAAGAAGTTTGATTATATTGATCTACTCAGATTCTGTCAGTAACTATGATATTTGAATTGTAGCGTGTTCATTACTGGGCAGGGAGCACTGACAATGAGCAGCCTCCGAAGTTGGGGCTAGCGATAGAACACCAGTAATCGTATTGTATATATATCTGAGAGCTCTGGAGTAATACCTTTTCAAAAGAAAGTCTATGATTTGAAGACCTATGTTCCAGCCCAATAGAACAACAGATTCACTATTGCTTACTTTGTATGAGTGATGGAGGCACAAACGCCCGCGAGTGAGTTCACATTTCTGATAGAAAAAACACGCACGTGCTCGGATCCAGAAACGAACGACGGTCACCTCTGCATGTTCAGCAGTCATTCGCGCAACGGTGTGTCGTACGAATAAATTAACTGTGATGAAAAGAATTTAGATGAAATAAGGCATGACAAAATGAAAAAGGGCGGAAACTATTGGGTTTGGGGCAAAGATGTAACTCGGAATTGCAGTGCGAACCTCTTCAGGGAAAATACAAATGTACTGCATCAACCTCACATTTGAAAGCGGCAATGTATACCGTTTTGAGGGTGGCCCGATGAGGATAAGCGTTTCGCTTTTTTTGCTCCGAAAGCTTTCATAGCACCTGCATGTATATACAGTAGCGCTCAAAAGTCTTCGGCGAAATGGTCTTTCACTTGGGGTTTTTCACTTATAACTTTTTTGCAACTGCACCGATCTAAGAGAAATTTTAGTATGTTGTACTTGGAGACACTGCATACTTAATATACTATTTTGGCGCTCAACGGTATAGGTTACGCGGTTATATGAAATTTTTTGTTTTTGGAGTGCCATCCCTATGCCGTCCCGCTGAGCCGCTGTCATCAAAAATCGTGGACTTTCTACAATATATTAATGATCCCTGAGGCTTGCTCGTTCTGTTTGTGTAAAGAAACCCGTTCCCCTTGACCAAGCCTTTTACTTTTTTTTGGGTGGTCTTATAGTAAATTCTTGTAAAAAACCATGAAAAGTGTCAAGCGGCACTCAAGTAGAAGGAAATGTTGACAATAGGTTCAGGCATCACATATTAAAATTTTGTCAAATTCAGTCAAGTAGAAAAAAAGTTATGACAAAAGAGTTTTGGCCGAAGACTTTTGAGCGCTACTGTAGATGAGCCTTATACCGCCGTGGTTATCTAATGAATTCACTGCTGAAAAACTCAAAACTGGAATGTCACTATATTCGCGACTTCGGGAAACATTTCAAACAAAATAGCGGAAGATTTATTAGTTTAAGAGCCCATGTAAGAGCTGCAAATGGATTTACATTTGAAGGGGAAGGTCTACAACAAACTTTCGTCGCTTGATTGCTCATTTTAGCGCGCATGTTCAGCTGTGAATACATTGCAATCATGGTCACGGTTTGGGTTTGGCTAATCGTAACAGTATAAATGAGGCATGCGGATAGCTCATTTATCCTCGGATTCCATATGCTCTTCTACATCCTCTGTGCACTTCTTTTTATAAACGCCCTCACTGCTGAGGCACCAACATCGGTATGCCATTTAGACTAGTACAAGTCTCTTACATAGAATCCATCTTTTTCAGTGCGAAGACGATAAAGAACTGCCACTGATGTGCGAGAGAATACTGAAAGAAAACTTGTGCAAGAACGCTACCACTGGATTCGACGAATTTTCACAGAAACATTGCCGAAAAACTTGCAAATTGTGCTCTTAAGGTGATTGATTGCATACCTTTTTAAAAAAATAAATCCTTCTCGAAACAACCATTGTGCAACTTTCGAAGCCATGGAGGGCTAACATCACTGTTCCCTCCGGGCAATCAACTTGCATTCACTTCCGTAAAAGCACGCTGGTGCACATTCAGTCTAAGTGAACTGCGCAGTCGTCAAACAGAAAATGGATTCGACTAGTGGTCTCATATCACGCAAATTTACATTCGAATAAAGTCCACCACTGCCTTTATTTTCCCGATACTCGAACATTCGCCTTCAGATAGGAAGAATTTACACAGCATTTTCTTCCATTGCACATGGGAGAAAGCGCTGGACAAAGAAAATCAAGAAAATGCAAAAGAGAAAACGTCGAGGAGACTGGAACTCCAAACATCCCCTCCACCGTGCGAATGCCAGCCCACCCGCTATCCATCCGCCCATCCAACCACTGCACGCCCCTTACTTTGTGCATCCCCTATCAGTTTTCGTTGCTTCATTTAGCAGTTACCATAAGTTTTTCTACATTTTTGAACTAGCTCGCAGTGGTTTTGGCGTAGGTTTGAAGACAGTCTTCTGATATAAATATACTGAACGCCGCAGCTGGAAACTTTGCAGCAGACTGGTCAAAACTGCTTCTCTAAGCAACTTTTGTCACTAATTTTTTGGGCCTCCCAAAACCATTTAGCCAAATTTGAGACCAGTTTTTGCGTCATGTATGTGGCCCAATAATTTGCAAAAAACCGTTTTGAAAAAACTCGCTATGACCTGATGGGCCTTCCTTGTTAGATTATTCGGGTATGAGGGACTGCCCTCATTTATGAAGTTTCCAGCAACTGGGCACCTCACGCAAAGCGTCCGTTTCAGAGAAGCACGTTATTGCACACTAGGCCTCAGCGTGACTTTGTCTTTCACCTCACGATGACCTACAGAGGGAGGTGTATTTGGGGCGGATCAAGAAATACCGAATATAAAACTTATGCCGAATTTTCATTTGAAAAGGGAGGAACTGATGCATGTCATACTTTTGGAAGGAGTGGAAATCTGAATATGTTTACCAAAAGCTTGGTCCATAATTGACGATGTCAGTAGTATCTTACGAGCAACACAGGAAGACATTGGGTTTTACTTCTACGGTGAAGTGCAGTAATTGTCAAAGAGTAAAAACAGTATATTTTGTTTTTGCTGAGTTGAAGTTCGCCATCGCTGAAGAGAAACTGTGGCAGTGAAGTGCCATGTGCAATGGAAGAAAATGGTGTAAACTCTTCCTATCTGAAGGCGAATGTTCGAGTATCGGGAAAATGAAGGCAGTAGTGGACTTTATTCGAATGTAAATTTGCGTGATATGAGACCACTAGTCGAATCCGTTTTCTGTTTGACGACTGCGCAGTTCACTCAGACTGGATGTGCACCAACGTGCTTTTACGGAAGTGCATGCAAGTTGATTGCCCGGAGGGAACAGTGATGTTAGCCCTCCATGGCTTCGAAAGTTGCACAATGGTTGTTTCGAGAAAGATTTATTTTTTTTAAAAAGGTATGCAATCAATCACCTTAAGAGCACAATTTGCAAGTTTTTCGGCAATGTTTCTGTGAAAATTCGTCGAATCCAGTGGTAGCGTTCTTGCACAAGTTTTCTTTCAGTATTCTCTCGCACATCAGTGGCAGTTCTTTATCGTCTTCGCACTGAAAAAGATGGATTCTATGTAAGAGACTTGTACTAGTCTAAATGACATACCGATGTTGGTGCCTCAGCAGTGAGGGCGTTTATAAAAAGAAGTGCACAGAGGATGTAGAAGAGCATATGGAATCCGAGGATAAATGAGCTATCCGCATGCCTCATTTATACTGTTACGATTAGCCAAACCCAAACCGTGACCATGATTGCAATGTATTCACAGCTGAACATGCGCGCTAAAATGAGCAATCAAGCGACGAAAGTTTGTTGTAGACCTTCCCCTTCAAATGTAAATCCCATTTGAAGCTCTTACATGGGCTCTTGAACTAATAAATCTTCCGCTATTTTGTTTGAAATGTTTCCTGAAGTCACGAATATAGTGACATTCCAGTTTTGAGTTTTTCAGCAGTGAATTCATTAGATAACCACGGCGGTATAAGGCTCATCTATATACATGCAGGTGCTACGAAAGCTTTCGGAGCAAAAAAAGCGAAACGCTTATCCTCATCGGGCCACCCTCGAAACGGTATACATTGCCGCTTTCAAATGTGAGGTTGATGCAGTACATTTGTATTTTCCCTGAAGAGGTTCGCACTGCAATTCCAAGTTACATCTTTGCCCCAAACCCAATAGTTTCTGCCCTTTTCCATTTTGTCTCATCTAAATTCTTTACATCACAGTTCATTTATCCGTACGACACAACATTGCGCGAATGACTGCTGAACATTCAGGGGTGACCGTCGTTCGTTTCTGGATCCGAGCACGTGCGTGTTTTTTTTTTATCAAAAATGTGAAAACATTCGTGGGCGTTTGTGCCTCCATCACTCATACAAAGTAAGCAATAGTGACGCTGTTGTTCTGTTAGGCTGGAGCATAGGTCTTCAAATCATGGACTTTATTTAGAAAAGGTATTACTCCAGAGCTCTCAGATATATATACAATACGATTACTGGTGTTCTATCGCTTAGCCCCAAATTTGGAGACTGCTCATTGTCAGTGCTCCCTGCCCAGTAGTGAACACGCTACGATTTAAATCTCATAGTTACTGATAGAGTCTGAATACAACCATATAATCAAACTTCTTACTTACTAAGTGAACATAGAGACCATAATTGAGTAGTTGCTAGATCAGAGAGTGCGTAGAGTGAACGGTGCTCAACATCTGAGCCCATGCAAATTTTCTGCCCTATCTTTGGAACATGTTGGAATACTGGACCGTGTGCCGATACAGATCAGCTGTCTTTAGGAAAACGATGAAAGCTACTGGAAGCTGATTTTTCAATACATTTGGCGCCAACGGCAGTCGTGACAGTAGTACCATTTTGTACAATTTTAGTCGTGACTGTTCTGCCATTGTTGCACCTTCCTGTGGTTAACGGAGAGTATCCAGATTTCTGCTCTATTTATCATGTCTCATAGACCCTCATCCAAACAAGGGCAGCAAAGCACAGATTTCTGCCATTCATACTGCTTTCTTTTCTGACTCACTGCGTTGGTGAGGACCGAACTGCTCAAAGTTTTTCGAAGCTATAAATATTTGAGAGTCAAGTAGTCCATCGTATGGGTAAAGTACAGTTTCTGCTGTAGCCTGTCGCGTGGTGTGCTTCGCATTCCCTTTGAAACCTCCAAAAATGTCTTTTACTTCTGTGTCAGTCACCCGCGGGTGAGAGGACAACAAAATTCGTATTCCCTGACGCCAAACGATTGGATACACAGTACACTACGGGATCATAAACGACAATCGCAGTTTGTGCAGCATGAATAACATCAGCTTTTCATCAGCTAAGGGTCTGAAAACACTCGTAATGTATTATGTGTCCAAAGATAGAGCCTGAATTTGAGCTGATGTTTATAACAACTGATCGACTCCACGTGGCTTATATTTTCGTGATCTAGGAGTATCCTCTAACTTACTCTGGGAATTAATACTACCACAAGATGTCCGGGAGCAGAGGTACCACAAGAGATTTTGATGATGTTGCAAGACACCCTACGCATTCTCTGCTCTAACCTCTACTCAGTTATGGTCCCAGGCTTCACTTAAGAAAAAGAGAAGTTTGATTTATAGCTGTCTTTTATATCATTTATCGTAAACGAGCCATCGTATAAATGAACAGTGATCTGTTATGTAAGGGTAAACGGGAAAAGCATAGCATGGTGAAGAGGGGCAAGAACTGAAAGTTGTTCGGCAAAGATGTGACTCGAAAATGCAGTGCAAAATGTACAGTACAACACATTTGCACTGCATTGACGTCGCATTAATGGATGTCACGAAATGGAGTGTAGTGAGATGATTGGTGTGATAGATAAGCCAGCCCCTAGCGGCTCCTTAGCGGCTGAAAGCATTCATAAACTTTCATAACTTTTGCACTTATGTAGATTCTAACACAGAGGTAATGCTGTATGATAATTGCTGAGGGAGCGACATTCAGAATCTTATGCTTTTCGCGAGTTCAGATCACATTTATAAAATGGCTGTAAGAAAACTAAAAAATATCACGTTTTAAGGAAAACGGGAGAATCACTGAAATTTCTATTCTTATGACTGTAATTCCCGTGCTTGCTTGCTCATGTTGACGCACATACCCAGCTGCGAGCAAACCTTCAACAACCGTAATTGTTTCGACTCAGCACAGCAGTATGAATGAGTCCAGTGTGTGATATATGTATCCTGGGATTCAACATATTTTTTTTTACATCTTCTGCGCTTCTCTTTGAAAATGCCAACTAAACACTACTCACACATTATCACAACTAAATTCTAGGCACCATCACTGAGGTCATCCCACGTATGTCTGTGTATTGCCCCCGGTTATAATTATAGCACGCGTCGCTCACTAGTGAGTGTCCACTGGCACTTTGTGCATGCGAGAACGTGGAAAATTGGCTTTTTAAAGTTTTGAGAAGAACAACTTGTAGAGCTCGATGAGCTTATTTGAATAATTCACGATTTCGAGTAGATCAATGGAAAAGGACTGAATTATAGTAAAAAAAAAAAACAAAAAAGCGGATTCGCGTTTTTTTGAAAACTTAACTGGTATTGTTCATTCAACATTTCTCGCATTGATGTGATTAGTTGTGAACCTCTATTTGCGCTATGGCTTCTTGAATTAATGTCCGAGCTTCCAATTATGACAACAGGATAGCGGTCATGTGATCGGTGAAGCGGTGTAGGATGCTAGTCGAGCAGTAAAGCATCTTTCATCGGTAACCGTTCAAATGTTATTTGACAGTTATTCGAAATTGTTGCAAGCTTTTCAGATTTTCGAGTTCTGCGTTTACGGAATTGTTCAGTCCTACCGGATTGCTTCCGAAGTAATCATCCATAAATATTCAAGTTCTTTTGCCACCCACATATATATGCACTATTTGTGTACGGTCGCATGCAGTGTTACTTGCGCTTATACAAGAATCCATTTGATATAAACTAACCAAAGTGGCGGATGACAGGATAGGGCGTCCGTTCAGGGTCATGCCTGCGTCGAAGAATCTTCGACAGGGGAATCATATTTGGTCTGCTAGGAGGTGAGGGGGTCGTAATAGTAGAATCAGGCAGTGATCCGCGGAATTTCTCAGGCTGAGGGTCCAAAGTGAAAAGGGTAGATGTGATAAAACTTACTAAAAGGTCGGTTATTTTTCTTTTGTATGCCAACACGAGGTTAGCTGTACCTTTATTGGCCTAACGTTTCGACCTGCTCGTCTTCTTCAGAGGCCCAAGATTCCACCAGCGGAGTAGCAGCTCGTGCTTCAATCACATGTGTCGGTAAGGGCGACACATGTGATTGTTTCGCCCTTACTGACACATGTGATTGAGGCGCTAGCTGCTGCTCCGCTGGTGGAATCTTGGGCCTCTGAAGAAGACGAGCAGGTCGAAACGTTAGGCCAATAAAGGTTCCACAACTAACCTCGTGTTGGCATACAAAAGAAAAATAATCGACAACTATGCCATTGTTTCAGCAAGGGAGAACATGGGAACTCTTACTAAAAGGGTTTGAACCCGAAACTGATTCAACTTAATCATTATAGAATGTTCATGCATGGCGCGATCAACAACGGAGCTGGCAATGCCAGTAACCCTTGAAAACGAAAAATTAGATGACATGGACTTCTTTCATATCTCGCTACGATTGCAAGCACGTCATCTGGTGCCAGCCAGCCACTACGCGAACAGGGAATCTCCATGCATTGCGCATACCGTAACGAGGCCAGCTGAGCACAACTACCCTTCATTTGGCCTTCTGAGAGCAGAAGATGCTTACTGGAGCCGTAACAGACAGAGTGGATCATTTTTTCCAAAGATTCGTGGGAGGATCTAGCAACTTTAACGGAAAAAATATTTCTCGGCTGGCTTCCCTGAAAATAACTTCTTTCATTTTGGAGATGTGGCGTAGCTCAGGGGATCATTTGGAAGCGGCAATTTCGTGGACCCCGGAAAACATGAGCACACTCACATGGTTGAGCTCGAAGGAAGTTATGACCATTTGAAGAGAAACGCTTCCAAAACTTTCAGAATTTTTCCCGACTAGATACCCATATGGAGAATTGCACAACCATTAGGGAAATCAAGTGACAAATTAATTGGTCTAGGGAAGTCATCAAGAAATCAGTTCCCTGTATTTCAAAAGGTGGGATCTAATTAAAGTTTCAAGTATTCAAAAAATGTGCAAATTAAGTATGGAGAAGATACCGCACCCTATCTGATCGCCGCATCGCTACTGTGATAGCGACGCGGCGATTAGATGGGGGGCGGTGGAGCGTATCACATGGCTCCTATTTATTAGGTTGATTCATAATAAATCGGACAAATTGACCAATTTTAATCATTGTCGTACAACTTTTTTACGACAACAGGGATTCACTTGAAATATACTCCATCTTTATCGATGACCTTCTGCCACGGTATATGCAGATCATGGATGCCCTTGCTCCAGAAGGCCGGAAGCTGGAGCTCGAAGAAGTTGCCGAGTGCCGCCTTGACCTCGTCGCGAGTTTTTAAGTCTTGGCCGTCCAGGTGGCGTTGGCTGTGGGAGAAAAGGTGGAAACTGAAGGGGCCAGGTCTGGGGAGTACGGTGGGTATAGAAGTACGGTCCAACTGTACGACAGCAGCTCGGCCTTGGTCGATCTTGCGAAGTGCGGTCTGTGGAAGTAGACACGTTGTCGTGCTGGAAGTAGACATGTGACCGCCGCCGTAGCGAACTTTGGACATTGGCCTTCAATTCTCGTAATTGACGAACGTAGACGTCGGCGGATACTGTGGTACCTTCATCGAGCAGCTCCCAGTACTCTACGCCGTGTACGCTCCACCAACCGCGGTTTTCGTCTTCGATGGAATAGTCGCCTGACGCAAACTTCGAATGCTACAACTACAGTGTACTTCTGCCGGGGGCATGCTCCTTGTGAACTTCTATCAGACGTCTGCCGATATCCGCGGGTTCCTGGCCAGATAGCGATATAAATAGTATGACGTTGCGGATGTGGTCTCTGGACGGCTTGAAATCGTGCGGCATGGTGGCGGAATGAAACTACTTTGGAGTGATTGTTTTGCGGTACTTTGAAGAGCTTTTCATACTCATTCCAACAGTACCTCGCGCGTCCATTTTCGTTGATTCGTTACTGAGTTATGATCTCTAGAAATCATCACTACCATTTGTCCGATTTATTATGAATCAACCTAATAGTTTCTGACTTTTCTATCTTTGTTTTTCCTCCTTTATCTCTGCCCCATACCTTGCATGACTATTAGCCTTCCCCTTTGTCATCAGAGGACAAGCACATTATCAGTGGTCAAAATATAAGCACTGAATTTTGCTAGGTTCTTATTTGCTTTTGTTTTGGAATATAAGTACTGAGTTTTGTTAGGTTCTTATTTCTCTTTCTTTGTCAGGGGACTGGCCTCAGTGTTTTTTTTTTGACTACTGTATAGGCTCTTAATTTCCTTGGTGCATTGGCTCGCACTAGCTGGGTAGAAACCACAGAAATAGCGGAACCTGAAGAAGAGGGGTATGTAGGCCCCGTTTTTCGGGTGGGGGAGGGGGGAGGGAGGAGTCGTGTTTTTTGAAAATTTTAATCGCCGGCACGCTTCACCCTGCGTCCCAGTGGGCTTGGCCGCTAGAGAGCTGACAATGAGAAGCAAAGATGCAACAGTGACGTGGGACAGAAAGAGAGCGAGAAACGAATCAACACCCGCCAAAATTTAAATTGCATTCTAGCCGCGCATTGGCCACTACTCAATGTTTTGACACGGAAACTGTAGCGGGAATTCAAACGGGTTGCTCTTCTTCCAATTTTTCGATTTCTGCTTTGGAATAAAGGGAACTTCTCGGTTCTTTCCGTGTTTCTGTTTGACTGTACTGGATCTAGTAAAGCGATTTCAAGAGGGATTTAAGTCATGGAACCAAGTACGATTTCGACGACAATTTGGACTTTCACAGCGATTTTAAAATGAAACAAAATCGTGGAAGTGTATGATTCATTTCAGTGGTCATTTGTTCTGGCTTATTATATCTGTGAATTTTGATAACAGTGAAGCTCCCGCTCCCCCTCCCTCCAATAAATGGGCATTCAGTATGCAAAGGTGAGGCCCATTAACAATGGCATAGCTTTCTCACCTGCAGTGTTCCACGACGGCAGAAAACAGAATCATTCATCTCTTATCGATGTCGGCAGTCGTTCTTCCCCTCTATCGACCGTTTTCCCGTTATCTACATAACAAGACCGCTTTCCCCGACTAACTACCTCCAATCATTCGAGGGATGTCTCCCAGACGCGCCCAAAAACGTCACGTTTCCACAGGGAACTTCACTCTTCCCACATTCCTCACTCATGATTTATTATACATACTTCATATTCCGTTGCTCATTTTTGCTCCACAAAACCTATCGGCCATGAGTAACCATATAGTGATTGGCTCTCGTAACCCCGTATTTGGACGATGCTGAATAGGCGACATTTCTTCGATTATCATAGATCCATGCAATTAAGAAAAGCTCTTTTGGAGGTTTGAGTGGTGCAACTTGACGACTTTCATGGTCGATTTCGTCAAAGTAATTTTCTACGTTTAGCGTAGTGAGCCAATCGAGTAGGTCCTTTAAAAGGCCTTTTTTCCATGACCGAAAATTCGTCGCAGTTTTTGCCCATCAATGTTCATCCCGTTGCTTCGTAACGATTAAATCTTTTACGTTATAAGGCGACCTCACAAAGGACTAACATCAAGCACAGGTTTCCCAGTTCTTATTTGCTTATTTCTTAATTTATTTTGAAAAAGTTGATAGCGACTTGAAGAATTGAAATCACTCATCTCCTCTTCATTCGAATTTTGGTCGTATGAACGAATTCACACAAGAATTCCTGCGAATTGGTGGAATGACCCCATACTGAAACAAATTAAGGAAATTAACGCCTAAAGTTTGTCGTTCAAAGATACCGTTGGGTGGATGATTGCGGAATACGAATGTGGAGGTGCACAGTAGTGGAACGGTAGAAGACCCATGGAGTGAAAGGTCTAAAACCCGACAGTTATCACCTTCGTCTACCGTAAATTCTTGTTGAGGACGTGCTTTTGTGTGCTCTGCGTCACTAATGTCGATGATGCAGACGGCGAAAGCAATTAAGCCATCAAACCGCAAACGCTACCTCTTTAGCTACTCGGCCATCGAACGCCGTACCCGTACTACCGGAATGTATCCATACTAGGCCACATTAACAAATCAAAACGTCTCCTTCAGGGCTAGTTTCTCCATAGATCATCTTTTTAATACCCGCCATTCCACTTCCTACTTCCTAGTCTTATTTTTCCCCCTGCATCCCTAGCACCTCCGGAGGAGCTCAATGGTTTTTAGGGCATTAGCAGTGCTTACCTTGTGCAACCGTTTCGGAATACGCCTGGCATCCGCTTTACATTAATGCATCGAAAAAAACTTCACAGACAGTGGCAGGAGTAGTCAGAGCTGAATTTCAAAGATTATTGGATGCGAAGGTCCGGGGCTCACCAGTACTGTTGGGGACAGTTGGACGTACTATTTTATTTATTGATATTATGTTTGTAACTCATTGATCTCACACCCGATCATTGCCTAAGTAGTTGATCTGGCCACCCAGTATTTTGACTGTGTACGTGACCAGGCTCTGATCGGGCCTGAGGGGTATATAAACCCCACGGTTTGTGTATGTATCATTCTATTCCAGTGCCTTCTAATAAACCTATTTCTGCCATGCCCAAGGGCACAACAAGTACGAAAGTCAAGAAAAACGAGTAGGATGGCGAAAAATCCAATAAATTATACCTTCTTCTCACCACTGATTCTGAGAGAGGGCTGGTCACGTTAATGAAACGGGCGGGTCATGTTGAAATAAGTGGCAGGATAGAAAAAGACGGCTCTTTTGAAGAGCGGAGGGGCTTTTCTTCCTGTGGGATTTCGTCACAAGTCTTCCGAGACTCACAGCTTTCATTTTGATGACTCACTTTAAGAGCTCTCAATGCTCACATCACCCTACCACTTTCTTCAAGCAAGCACTTGACCCCATGAGAACTGATTCTTTCTTCCTTGAGAGTGATGTTGTGTCAATTAAATGACCCCAAACGATGAAAAACAAGTTTTTCCTAACAAGAAAAATTCCCGGATCCGATTCAATGTGCATGCATCATTTACCGTTGCTCGGTCTCCATCGCTAGTGCAGCTTCATTGAAATTGAAGTCGGCAAGGTCCCCAAAAGCTCCCGTAGCACTTACTGATCCTGTACGACTTTGCATCACTGCAAGAGTCTGAGCTTCTTCACATCATCTAATTCCCCAGAACCTCCATCTCTCAACGGGTTGTTGCGTCAAAATTCAAACAAATATCTGTTTACACTGCTTTTCAAGTGTTGCTTCCGTAACCCCGTTCTATTTGCTTACGAAACGAAGACACTTCACTTACATATGATCGCATTATGATATTTCGTCAGACAATGCTCTTAGCGATTTCCTCGAAGTGTGCATCCAGAATAACTCTGCCTCCTGTGTTTTATTTGTTTATCAGTAACAATGATAGAAACAATATTTTTAAACCAGTCGTGTTACGAACTGTGCGATGTATGCGAGTCTTTGGATAATACTGCATGAGATGCAGCTTGTGCTACGCGGCAAGGTGTGTGGCCTGCGTAGAGAAGGTTCTTGTACAGAAAAAACCTGAAACCTCCCTTTTGAGTTTTACATCAGTGATACCTTAGACCGTTTTCCGTTTCGCCAGAGTTACTTTCAGATCAGCCTTCTTTTGCTTATGAACCACACAGTTCGAGATGAAGCGCTGTAAAGCGAATGCCCTCCAAATTAGGAACTGTCAGTCATTTTTTTATCAACTGTTCTCCTATCTGTGCTATATGTATTGCTGTCCTTTTTTCTGCAAGGAATTTTTTCAGTGTCGTTAGATCCAAGAGAACAGCTGTTTGTGAGTTATGACCTGGAATTAGGATTCTCAAGCTGGGTCCTCAAGCGGGTGGCGTAAGGCAGATTGTGGAATATTAAAGTAGGGGTTCTTGGGTAGGGATCGTTTAGTCGAATTTTCGCGCGACCGCCGGCGGCGAGTGCGAGTTGTTTGTGTCTATCCGTTGAAAAAGCAGAACCACAACATATAAGGACTTCTGAAGCTCTCAACCTGCAATCTTTGAAGGTCTCTCACGATACCATCCACTGCATACTGAGTGGAATTTAGCAGCATGTCGTGCTGACGGCGCCGCGAAGCAAAAATTCGATCAATCGACCCCCACCAGGGGTGTTCAGAAGTGTAACAGCATAGAACGAACGAGATTTAACTGCAAAGGCTTCGAGAAATGAGAACTAGGTACGGCACCTCTATTTTTTTCGCACCTCTCTGTATCACCAGCCGCGGGAATTGCAGACGGGCCAGCGACTAAAGTCCGTGAACGATGTCCAGCCCTCGCCGTCAACGCCCGGCTGATGAACTGCAGAACAACACGCCCTGTAGCGAAATCTGATCAGACCCCAATTCCCACATTTTGAATGCGAGTTCCACTACACATCACCTCTTCCGAAGTGGGTTTGTTTTCGGGAGCATGGGTTCTCAATTCTCACTTTCCCCTACCCTCCCGCTGCCTCTAAAATAAGGCAGGGAAGGGAGAGGGAGGTCAACTAGAGCGTCGTGGCCTACTAACTCGTATTCATCGCGTTGCACGCCGGAGGAAGCAACGCGACTTTCTTGCCTCGCTGGTAGACATGTATTGAGTTACACGTCCTACAATGCGCGCGGCAGTACTACATTGTCAGCTACTGCGGGCATATCAAAATTCATAATCACGGAGATCCGTCAAAATTAGTAGTTGTCAATATACAAGGGAAGCCAAAAAAGTAATTTTGTCTCCTCCACTCTCATCCCACTTTAGTCTAACTAAAGCAAATTCTATTGAGGTACTTTCATCCCCAGATTCAAGAGCAGACTTCACTCTATCACTATACTCCGTGGCAGCCTTCTGCACGAGCAGGAACGGGAGCGAGGAAAGAGTGAACAGGATGTGTCACCTCAACTGAGCAAAATCCGAAATTTCGTCGCCCTCGTTCACAACCTTGTTGAGGTCCGCTCACTCTGGGTACCTAAGGGGATTCATGCTGGGTGGTGTTCTTTAACATTCCGTTTTTTTCGGGTTCCCAGCGCCCTTCGTTCCCAAGAGCGAAAACGTGCCATTACCACTGCAACCCCTCCGGAGGCGAATTTGAGGCATGAAAATGATACTTCGGATCGTAGCAGCGCTGTCCGAGCAGCAAGGGCTCTGTGACTTCCACGAAGCGAAGGACCAATCCTTAGGAAGCTTCCCACGAAAGACCTACCGCGGAACCCGCTCCGCTGTTTTAAGCGGACCTTCATACTGTAGGTACTCCGAAGCCCGACTGCGCCGAATGAAACTCCATATTCTTATAAAGGTGAGCGTAGGGAGCCACAGCTTATTCCTGCTTTTAGAGGAACATTTCGGGAGTATTTTGTCCCAATACTTTTATCTCTTTCGTTCCCCTATGTTTTGTATAATTGCAGAGGTGAGCCGTGGACAAAATTACTTTTTTTGGCATCCCCTGTAATCTCAAAAATTGACAATATCGCAAGGTGGTCGCTAAGATACCTTCAATTGAAAAGGAAACTGATTTACTCATCATATTCTTGTAACTAGACAGCTATGCCTCTACCAGTATTAATTCTTGCCTATCAAAATCCAAAAAAGGGATATAAAAATTCTGTTTGCTCTTATCTGTTCAAAAGGGCAGGGTAGGATGCACAGGAAGGATTAAGGGTGGACAGCACGGTTGCGGCGAGGAGGGCAAACCACTGATCTCATTGGTTGAACGGCGCTTGACCACACCCCTTAGCGCGCTGTGAGGTGTGGCCCAACTCATAGCACGATTGTCTTCGATACGTCGCGAATTCCGTGAGCTTATTTTCTTTATTGCCAGGTCACACTGTATATGTATGACCAACCGTGCATAAAAGGAGGGTGCATTTTCGCTGATTTTCTTTTTCTTTTTGCCTTGCCTGTCACCTCTTTTCAAGCTTGTTATTCCGTAGGTCAGATAGCAACATCGTCGTGGAATGTGCTAGCGTAGAATGGCATTTATGCGTATTTTGCACCCCAATATGTGCTTTTAATATCCGTCGTCCCCCTCTTCTTGACTTGTGACTCACCTTCCTTATCAGTCGTCTTAAAAAAGTACAGGAACGATTATGGGCCTAAAAGCCCATAATCCTGGCTTGCTAATACTTTTCTTCAATAATCAGCACTTCTATCGTTACATTTGTTCCGTGATTGGTCGCTCTGATCCTACCCTGGCCCTCCCTTCATGGGTTGTTGTTATAAGTCTAAGTTACGTATTGTCGTTGTAATAGAATGAATATTTTTCGAACAAAAGCAATTTATAGAATTCTTTTACCATTCTGGTGAAGGATTTTTATGAGTTACTCCTTTGTGTAACCAGTTTCATGATTAATTGATATCGTTCGGAGATTACACTAGTATTGAACATCAAGAGACTACCCAACTTACTCTTGACGGAAGATTTTACAAGGAACTTCTCTCCGCGACCGTTCTTAAAGGCCGGCGGGAATTTCGAGTTTTTTTTTTCTTTTTTACGTCAATGATTACAATTTTCCTTGGTTATTTTTAAAACTTCAAGCTTAACAGTAAGGAATAGAGGCATCATGACAAAGGGCTTATGCAGTTCCAATATACATCCGCTAGAAAAGCATGACGCACCGTAGGAGTGTTGTGCGATGCGAGCGAGTAAGGAGTGATGCATATCTTGAGTTGAGGAATAAGTCCCCGCGCTTTTTTTCAACCCAGTTCTTCACATTGTTCCCATCATCTTTTGACAAACTAGAGCTTTTTTTTGCTCTACAAAATGCTACTATCGTTTTTTTTTTTTGATTCCTTCGACTACTTAATATTTAAGAGGTTTCGAAATGAAGTAAGCTGAGGGCGAAAATTGGCGCTTTCGACACCTCATCTTCCTAGTCTACCATCGATATCAAAAAATGCAGTGTACATGTTTTCGATTGAGCTTTTCCAGCTCTACAGAATGATACTACCTTTTTTACAAATCGCTCAACATTTTACTGTTTTTCACGCTTACAAATGCAGTACATAGTAAAGTGTGCACGTTCGTTATCTCCTCTTCCTCGCCTACCATCGAGGTTTGAGAGGATATTCATATATGCATTCGATAGAGCTTTTTCGCTCTACAAGATGATACCACTCTAGACGCTCTACAAGATGATCCTTTTGTATCCTCTCAAATTTTGGCATGTAAGGATAAGTTTCCGCCTCCTTTTCAATTCAAAATTGCATAATGAAAACGAAATTTGTCGACAGAGTGTCCTGTATATTTCGATAGAGCTCTTTTCGCTCTACAAGAGGATATTCATGGTTTTGATCGAACTGATTTTTGACTTTTTTAGATCATTTAAAAATCGACGAAATCGAACTTTTTTGACACCATGTAATGAAAATGCTCGATTGCGTTGACATTTAAATGATCTAAAAAATGTCGAAAATCAGTTCGAACAAGAACCATAAACACTTTCTTGTAGAGCGAAAAGAGCTCTATCGAAATATACAGGACACTCTGTCGAGAAAATTCGTTTTCATTATGCAATTTTGAATTGAAAAAGAGGTGGAAACTTGTCCTTACATGCTAAAATTTGAGAGGATACAAAAGGATTGTCATATCACCTTGTAGAGCGAAAAAAGCTCTATGGAATGCATATATGAGCATCCTCTCAAATCTCGATGGTAGGCGAGGAAAAGGAGATAAGGAAAGTGCACTTTTTTGCGAGTACTGCATTTGTGAGTCTTAAAAACAGCAAAAAGTTGAGCGATTTGAATAAAAAGTAGTACCATTCTGTGAAACTGGAAAAGCTCTATCGAAAACATATACATTTGCATTTTTTGATCTCAATGGTGGACTAGGACGATGAGGTGTCGAGAGCGCCAATTTTCGCCCTCAGCTTACTTCATTTCAAAACCTCATAAATAATAGGTAGTCAAAGAAATCAAAAAACGATAGTAGCATTTTGTAGAGCAAAAAAAGCTCTATCGAAAACATATATAAGTTTTGTCAAAAGATGATGGGAATAATGTGAAAAAGTGGGTTGAAAAAAACCGCGGGAACTTATTCCTCAACCCAATACATATACAACTGAGACCTTACACGATTCCGTGACCCTCCCCTGGAATATTGCGCAAGGCAGGATAACTGCTCCAGGACCTGACAGCATGTGTAGCTTTAGCTCGCACGCACAGCGCTGTTCGAAATCCTGTCTCAAAGGTGCACAGCCAGCAGTACGGGGGACCGAAAACGTGTAACTGACGCAAATCCCATGGCTTGCCTTTCTTCTGGTCCACTTAGAGCAATACACACATGAGTGGTGCCTCCGTGAGCGGAAGAACTCAAGGTATCCTGTTCCCACCTTCACTGAATGATAAGGTCATTAAAATCCGTCGCAGACATCAAGAGGACGAAGTATTTGCTAAGTGTAAAATCTGAAGCTGCTGCGTATTTCGTAGGTGGATTTGGCAGGTGCCTCCTGAATACCATTGCCCACGTGGTCCTGGGAAGACCTCGGCATCTCTGTAGCTTCCTTATGGTCTTCCTTTCTTCGGCTACGTGGGAGACTGTAACCTGGACTTTGCGTCTGGACGAGTTGCTGCTAGTTGACATCACTTGAATTGCTCAAGGTCACCTGGCTTACCATGCGAAATAGCTGACCTATCTCAATGCAATAGGTCACAAATCTCTTTTACCACGTGGTTGCCGGTCCTGCAACCAACCACAGCGGACGGTAGGAGGTGCCTGACATTCCGTCACGGTCTAGGCGGTCCTAGCTCCTTTGTGCTCATCGTCGCGCCATGGAACGCTTGCAATTTTTGCAGTCGCAAAATGTACCATTTGCTTGCGAAGGACATAAGAGTATTTGAATTCTCGTGTATTGGGACTTCAATGGTGAAGTATCTTTCAAATGGGAGAGGTCCGTCTTTCGTCCGGTTCTTTCTCCCGAGTCTAACTTCATCTCATGTCACGTAATACTTGGAAATGTTCTCACTACAATGAAGAAAGACGATGTATGAATTTCTACTAATCCTATTCTTCGGTCATTTCGAATTCTCTGTCCACGTCTCGAGGATCAACGACGTTTTCTGTTCTTTGCAACCTTATCTCGTTGTTTGATTAGGGAAACTGCTTCGATTTCCCACTGCAAATATAATTTCCTCTTCAGAAAAGTGCTACTTACATTCATTTACGCTGCCGCCTCAAGAACCTCAGAATCACTATTGTACTACGAGAGCCAGAATGACCTTAATGCCCATCCCCTAGAAAATAAAATGTTCTATTATATACTACCAGCTGGCGGGCGCACACTACTGCGCGCGATTCGTGGCGATGTTGTGCAAAATGGGTTCGATCGGCACGACCGTAGTTGCGTATGGAACCAAGTGGAAATTTTTTTCCTCTGCTTTCAGCTGAACTATTGAACTGAAAAAAAGCAGAGAAGATGTCGTGATAAAAAAGCATTTCGGTGTTATCATACTTCACTCGCTTTGCATCGAACCTGTTTTACACGTCATCGACACGAATCGCGCGCAGTAGTGTGCGCGAGCCAGCTGGTTCAGGTCACATTGGGAGTTTGAATAGTTTAGACATCGATAGTTTTGTATTCAATTGCATTGATTTGTAACAGTTTGTTCATTTGCTGAGCATCTATTTCCTACACATTGATAGTAGATCCTGATCCCGATTATCGACGTATATCGTTTTCGAAAACATGCTTCACTATTTGGAATTTTGCATAGTTTAGCGGTCGATACCCAGTGTTGCTGCCAGTACCGCATTAGAAAATGATTCCGAGTGAATCGCTTGCTTTGCTATCACAAATATAGTTTGCATCATGGTTATCAATGTAGATCACAGTATCAAGAGAAATGCACCATTTTTTAGAACGCTAGGCAATTCAGCGGTTGATACACCGGCCAGGGATATCAGAACATAAGCAATATGTTCATCCAATGGCAATAAGCATCAGACGCTTTTGCTAAAGCGGTCGTATAGTAGTATCTAGCGACATAAAAGATTTCATCCCATCCAATCCCTAACGATTCTTCCCAGCCTCTGTAAGCCGTTATCATTTCACTGAGACCCCTGTACCCAACAATACCATTGAGGTCCCCGTACCCTACAACACCTGCAAGTGTGAACATTCCACTGTTAGCCGCAAAAGTGTACCGGCCTTGGTGATATTTTCCTTCTCACGCTCCTAATCGAATCTTATCAACTATTATTAGTTTGGATCACCCACTATCAATGTCCCCATCCCACTCTGCTAAACATTCATGAGTGTCAGCGCTCTTGGATCAACGCAAAAGGCGAAACGAATTTGACGACATTCGCCTTCTCATGCTCCTTATCAAATCTTATCAACCGTTATCAAGCTGGATCACCCACCATTAATGTCCCCGTCTTACCCCGCACAACACCTGTGAGTATGAACGCTACGGGACCAATGCGAAAAGCGAGACAGATTCGACGACTCTAGCCTTTTTACGCTTCTTATCGAGTCTTATCTACCGTTATCAATGTGGATCACCCACCATCAATGTCCCCGTCCCACTCCGCAAGAGACCTGTGAGTGTGAGCGCTCCGGGATCAATGCGAAAAGCAAAACGAATTCGACGACTCTAGCCTTTTTGGGCTCCTTATCGAATCTTATCAGCCGTTATCAATGCGAGTCACCCACCGTTAATGTCCCTGGCCTACCCTGCTGAATACCTGTGAGAGTCAGCGCTCTTGGGTCAACGCGAAAGGCGAAACGGATTTGGCGACATTTGTTTTCCGAGGCTCCTTATCAGCCCTTATCAGTTGCTATCACTTTCGGTCCACCACCATTAGTGTCCCCTTGCCACCCCCTACATCACTTGTAAAATTCATGGTCGCTGCTTCACTGCGACGCGAGATATGAATTTCGTGACAGACAGACGGACAGCGACCATGAAACACACACACACACACACGGACAGACATACTAAGCGAATTATATATAGTAGGATGCCCAACTTGGAGATTTTCTTTCTTATTTTTTTCTCAAATGCCCAAAATGGCAAAATGCATACAAAGGGGAAGATGAGCAATTAAACGCACGTTCACCAAAAGCTTTTTCATAGGAATCGCCCACGGAAATTTGATTTCTTCTGTTGCCCATATATTTATTTGTATTTGCATACTACACGCCGCATACGAAGTTTTAGGGCAGAAAACGAGAATCCGGGTGAGATGCAGGCTCCTCAAAATAACGTCCAACGCGGTGGAGCTTTCACGTTGAGCGCGAAATTATAAGCGCGCTTCTCGGTTACTTTCTGTTCCTGTTCATGTGCTTTATCTAATAGAGAGATTTGGAAAAAAAATCAGAATTATGAAATTCCCTAGTACGCGTTGCCACAAGATCATGTTTATTTCTTTGGCTAGTAAAAAATCTTCACTTTTCATTATATGACCCCTGTGTAGAACTCTATGAGAGTTCGATGCCTGATGATTTCAAGGCGCATATTGTTGTGTTTTCGAAAACAAAACACGTGAAAGAGTCTCGCTTCCCAGTTACTGCCACATTCAATGCAGTCTTTGTCTTTTCGAAAATACACAATGAACACCTGGAACATCTGGAATGTAAAACTTTTTTCGAAACATGGATCACAAGCTGCTGGTAAGAAAACAATGGATTGATGTGTGCAAACATTTTAACATCTACTCTTTTGATGGAATTGAAAAAATGAACATTTATAGGGCATGGTGAAATTTCTTAGTTTAAACGTCCTTTGATGCATCGGAAGGGGCAATTTCGACTAACGGTACTCGCCTATAGTTCGGCAGTCGCACATCTAACGCCTTTCCAAGTCGTCGAATGTGAATTCGTCGGAAATTTTCTATCATAGACGCATTTTTCGTATTTCTTCGCTTATTCTCCCTTTCATTGTTACACAAGTGTTTGTTTCCGTATGTTTCACTTTATGAGTATCATTGGAAAAAAATCAATTTTCTCTTCCTTCCCGCCACCGGAAGACTACTCGGCCACTGGAACGTGCAGTTCGAGGTGAAGCGCGCTTGAATCGCAGTGGCCCTCCAAAGACGCATTTTTCAATGCGACTTTTACGACACAGTATCTCTTCTGACGTCGAGTGTTCTTTTAGTGAGAATAGTGTTTCCGCTTTTCTCCCTGCCCCTCCCGATGCCTTTAGACGTCGTTCAAAAAGGGCGGGTGTACCTCCTATTGCATAGAAGATCTAGGCGCATAATAAGACGATGTGTGCTGCGTTTGACCGTGATGGGAGCGCTTGAGACGGCTCAGCAAGGCCTTACCCACATCTCGCCTTACCGCTAAATGTGCTAGAGAGTCACATGGCTTGCGGTGATATTTTGAGCCTGCCGCCGAAATCAGTGGGCATAGTAAAGGTTTCATTTCTCGAGCTTCTCTCTCGTTGTCTATTTCTCTTTTCTTCTCGCTTCATGTTACTTGGAATCTCGCGCTTCATTTCCGACGGCAGATCAAGTCGTTACATACACGAGAGGCATTGAGTGCATCACCATATCGATGCCTCTGGTCGAGCAGTCTCACAGATTTTCTTTCTAGTTAATCCTGATGGTTTCTGCGAAGATCTTCGAAAGCGTTTTTCCAAGGCTGCGTTGGAACCGAGTTACGAATTTTGTTGTACTACAGGCTCCCCCTCAGAGTGCGCTCCACCCACTGTGTCCAGGCCTCTTTCATGACTTCAGAAAACTCACCCCTGACCTAATCCACCTTCCCCCTACGTTCGGGTCATATTGGAACGCGATTTGCAATTTTCGGTCCGAAAACGGAACATTCCAGTGCACGCCCCGCCCATCGTAAGCGGAGCTTGACTTGGTCCATGAGTGCTCTTTACTTGTTTTCCATGCCTAAGGATTTTGTGGCTTTCGATGAAGAACCCTGATCTTCAGTAGCTTCAAAGTATGCAACTCCGCGTTCATCACATGGCCGAATACGGAGGTGGCGAATGTTTCTTTGCGTAAGTCAAAGGCTCTTAGCATCAACTTCATGGTGTGGACCGATAAAGTAGGATCTCTGGGTGGTACGAAGCTATCCCAGGGAGCTTTTCGTACAACCGTAAAATCTTGTCAAAGATCGAATGACATCACCAGTCCGTTGATCCAAAGTTCTCGACACCCTCGAGTTTTGTTTTCGCTGTATCGGTCATGTCTTGCGATTAGACGCGTGTTTTTCGATGCGATCCGAATTAGCTTCCATTCGTCGGGCGGTTGACAGCACCCTCTGTGATAGCATAACCGCCTGTGCCGCGGAAAAAGCACTCACACACGCATTTTGTCGACGGCTAAAATAACTGGATTAGCGTGTGTAAGTTCACCGTACACCACTTCAACAACAGCCTACTGATCTCATATCACTTCTCAATCTCCTCGCAGAACTGTGCGATCTGTTACGATTGGCACCGCTCGTACAGCTTTCCAGATAATGTCTTTCATGATTTGTGATTTTCAGGAGCAATGATTTCTTTTGTCATTTTTTGAAGCTTCTCATAGCTCCTGAGTACCTTTAAAGTAGCCGGAACGGACAAGTTTAGCAGACTGTAGAACAATTGGAACATGAAAGTAGGGACAGCCTAAAAAAGGAAAATAAAGAAAAAAGAAAAGAATCTAAACGAAAACCGAATAAAAGGAAATCCCAACCCCCTTCACACTCCTTCCCTTTCGCACCCTTCTGCATCACTGACCGGGGAGGTGGACGGGCGAGGGAGTAAGTCAGCCGGCCTCACACATTGTCCCGCCCTCGCCGACGACTCCCCGGCGAATGCGTGGCAGCGCGACTCGCGTTGCGGTGGGCGTGATAAGACCCCGACCGCGCTTTTTTAGAGTGAGTTTTGTCACGTCTTTCGGAAAGGAATGTATGATTCCAGAAAACATGTACCCTCACCTCTGAGTTATCACTTCCTCTTCACCCCTCACGGTGCCTTTGAAGACAAGCATAGAACTAGGCGAACTGGTGGATAGCTTGTTCCAAAGGGCGGATTCATTCTCGAATTGGCTATCCTATGTATTACAATTTGCTATTGGTGTGCGACAGGACTTTCGAACTTCCGTAACTCTACACAAATGAGAGTCCTGCCGCACACTCATATGTTACGCTTACCTCTTCAGGCTTATTCTGTACGGCCAGCATACATCACTCCTTCCTTCCCTCCTGTTCTATCTCAAAGAAAGCTTTTGAAGAAACCTGAGCAGGGCAATGAGTTAGTGGAGGGGTTTTCAATGGAAAGGGTGTTGTATCTCGCCTTTGGAAATCAGAGTCGTTCTTGAAGTCTGTCTGAAAATGGCTGTTCAGCTTAGTTTCTCCAATTTCTTCTTCTTGTGTTTTTCTTGGTTTTTGCCAATGCCCCCTTCCCTTCTTCACTCGTGTGGGAAGATTTGTTCTGAAAAATTCTGTGGAGCGCCATCATGGCACTAGACCAAGGGAATGGGCCCACAGAAAAGAGCGGTCAACTTCCTTGGCACCTTACCGACTCTTGGTGTGACATACTTGCTAAATTCAGGTTGGAGCTCCTTTTTCAAGGCCATTAGCTTGTCTGTGAGTGCTGCAGTTCTCGTTTGGAGCCTCAGTCCAGTTTCAGGGATCATAGCAAAGGCGCAAGTGTTGCGCACATATTGTCATGTTTCATTTGGGCGTGGCTAGAAACTGTTTCAAGAGGGATGTGTAGGAATTGCTAGATATCGGAAGAGCAGCAGACCCGCTTTTCGTACATACACTATTCAGTTCAATCAAAACAGAACTAGCAATGAGAACTTCAACCTTCGCTATTTTCTTTTTTTCATTTTCATGGATGGAATTCCGTGCCTCATTGACAGATTCTGTGGAATGTGAAGACTTCATGAGCAACGGTCTCATTTCTGATTTTACGATTTTTTTACACTATGACTATTGCGGTAATTGGCCCATTTCTGACTAAATAGCCACTGACGCTCTTGGGACAGATCAGTTTAGACTTGGGCAATTTTTGAAATGATCCAGAATCATAGAAAGGGGCTAGACATGCAAAAATGAAACATTCAGGCGTCGCAATAAGGGGTGGTTGGGTGAATGAGTCAGAATCAGGTTACCGCCTACATGACTCATAGCCTTCAAAAGGATTCTTCTTACCCATGTTCTGCATTGTTGTATTGTTGTCATATGATAATTCTGTGCCCTTTCTTCGCCACACCTTGTCTTTCTTCGCATTACCTGCTGAGATCAATAGTCAATTAGGTACTATTGATATCGCCTTTCTTTCCAGAGGTCAATATCGATTTCTTTACTGTGTGTTGATTGTTGAAACACGTTACTCTCGAAAAGAAATCTAGCCACACCTTTCGGATTCAAATGCCCTATCTCACTAATTTATCATTCGTTGCAAAGTCCCTCTAGGATAACTGGCCGCACGTTCTCAGTACGTCTAAAGGTCAAAACACGTCGTTCTCATGAGGAATTTTGGCCACGTCCACACAGTTAAGCTCGAGCGCGCTCATGCTTGTATAGTAATGTGGATTTGTACATACAGTTAGTGCCGTAAGAGTGTTAAAAATCGCGCGAAAACGCGTTTTCGCGCGATTTTTAACACTCTTACGGCACTAATTGTAATTTTTGGCAATACACATCTTTCACAGCAAAGTATGTGGACATAAGGTTTGGTAGCGGCATGGATGTGGCAATAAAAGCTAAGATTGGGCCACACCTGTGCGAATCATTTTCAAGGAAGTATATCTAGGAAATGGGCTAGTACCAGGGAGATCTCTGGGAATGTGCATCTCTCCATTTTTCAGTGTCGCAGCAGCGAGCACCGCCAATTCTCCCACGTAATTCGGAATGCATAGGTAATCATAGGACAAGAGTATCATATGTCGACTTTTTATCCCACTGCTGCTATCATTAATCTGAAACGCAATTACAAAAACGCTCAATAGTGGGGCAGTATCATTAATCGCGAAATAAATGGTGGTGATGCTGTCGCTCCATTTGGAAGCTGCTTTGCAGGCAAAGGTAGGGGTAGTTCGGGCCGAATATGAAAACATTTTTGAATATGGAAGTCGTGTAACTTAATAGCATGAAAGTGGAGACGAAAAAGAATGGAACGACTGCAAGCCAAAGAAAGGAAAACCTTTCTCCACCGCTGATTCCGAACTAGGGCGGGGTACGCTAACGAAATGGGCTGGCCATGTTGAACCGGGTGGCAGCTGTTGAAAAAGCCGGCGCTTATTTTCACAGGAGACTTCCCACACATGGTATTTCTAGACCCATAGCTTCGATTTCGATGGTCTACTATGGGTCTTCTCTACTTACTTTACTCCTACCACTGTTGTTAAGACCGGTTGGCAAAAAATGGCTAGGGGCCCGCAATGCAAGGCCTAAGAATTGTGTCTCAGAACCTGCCAGCTTGATCTTCTTTCGTTTTGAGATTGTGCCTGGTGCGTGATTAAGATTAGAGCGAAATTCGTATGTGACGATAAAAAAAAAGTGATTTTCACATAAGAAGTAGGCAGTAGCTCACTATGTAGCAAAATAGGCAATGTATCCAAAGACACCACTTCTGGGGGTCTGATGTATGGCTCTTTTGAAGAAGTCACTGCTACCCGTGGTCAGCGTTGTGCAATTAAATGTTTCTGAGTGAATGCAGGTTACATTTAGCCTTTGTTATTCAAATTGGCGCATCTGGCTTTTTTTCTGAGGATGCGCCACGCATTCCATCTTCACCCACAGTTCTAGGAGTTCGAGTGCGCAAATGAAGTACTATGTTAAACCAAAGACCGATTTCAGAATGATGATATATTGCCTAATATTGACGGGTGAGTACACTTATGTGGAAATTTCGCGCGGCAAGCGGCGCTGCAGATTTCTTCGCGTGTGACTGCGTACATTACAACACTCCATTTGGAATTTTACGCTCGAATTCATCATTACCCAATTAGGATTGTTATCTAACGCTATCGTTTTTTTTTAATTTTTATGTACTATTTTTTCTTTTCAGGGCACAAAATTTATCGCTTTTCGATAATGATAAGATAAACAGCTATTTATTGGAGGACTTTCATGGTAGCCGACCCTTGCGTCGGTTGGCGGCGTGTGCGACGCCGCAATGCGAAGATTCGACATAAGTGTAACACCCATATGCGACATATACTTGTGCTTGTGGCCTAGAAACACGAAGATTATTATATGATTAAGATGTGAAAGTCTCAATGAAAAAAAGCAAAAGTTTCTGGGGAGTTCATTGCTGTCTCAATTTAATTAAAAAATTAGAGAAGTTTAGTGGGATAAAGCCTCAGTTCAGGCATCGTTGGCAAGGGCCTCGGTGGGACTGTCAGTGGAGCATAGTACTCTAGCGTTTTGAATGTCTGAAACAGGCTCTCAGATGTTTTTAATATAAATATCATTGTTTTTACGGTTTTGCCGGGCATAACTATTGATCTCTCGAAAGGGGTGGTACATATGAATCTAGAAGAGGAGAGATGGAAGCTGCAGGGAAAAAGCGATTCATTTTTTCCTTTACGCAGTCATCAAGCATAGTGTCAGGCAGTCCTTGTTCATAACCCGGCCCTTGGTAGCGGATTCTTAGAACGTCTGCTCAACAAAATAAACATCTCATACAAGGAAAAGTCTTTTTCGAAGTCATGGAAGGTGTAAGCATTCACGCAAAGCTTTATAAAAAGTGGCAGAAATTTCTGAAAGTTGACGTCATTTCAGCGGTCACAGCCAAAGTGCGAATAGCACCTAACTGAGTGGCCTATGGCATTATCCACGAGATCTGGTTGGGGGCCTTAGAATGGTATCACTACAGTATCCCATCAAATGAGCCAAAAATAGAATAGTGTTTTTTATACTATTGAGGATTTGATTGAGTGCAGATGGTTTCCCAAAATAAATTCAGTTGCGAGGAGCATAGCCGAGTTAACAGCTTGTGCAATGGAACGCCTCCCCATTAAAAGACCATTAAAATGGTGTTAAATTAAACACCATTAAAACACTAACACCTCCCCATTAAAATGACCTTTGGTCACTCCACTTTCCCGAAACCCTTTCACAAGTTCCTTCTTTCCATTCACAGGCTCCGCAAAATGATGCTTTGATGGTGAACAGCTCATTGATTCAGTGGCTTCGCTAGTCATTGAAACGAAGTCTGGCCACGCCTTTTTTTTCGGGACCCTGTCTTAGGGCCAGAGAAATGATGTTTAGCTGTTATTTCAACGGTATAGCACCAAGGGCCCATTGCATTCAGAAGCTGCCCAAGAATTCCTGAGAAACACGCCCTGCCTTCAACTTCCAGTCCCAAAAAATCATTGAGTAGTGCCATTTTGATGTATTTGGCTCCACAGGGCCACTCGATGCATGATTTGAACTCTTCAATCTCTCTGAAAAAAGCTTTTCCAGCTTATCGTCACCGGAGATACGGAAAGTTGGATAGGCGATTTCTCTCCTCAAGAAAACCACTTCAGTGAGAATTATTGAGCGTAGAGCTGTAATCTAGCCTTGTCCTCTCTACTGAGCAATCCATCAAGCGCGCTGAAAGCTCGTTGGAAGGAAATTTGTGGCTACTGAGACTCAACTCACTTGGAGGAAATGGCGTTCCTTTCGAACCCACAAATGACTTCGTACACAGGGGAGGAGGGGGGAGGGAATTTGGAAGTACCTTAAGATTCTCAGGAATCGAAAAAAAAACCTGTCTTCCACGTGATTTGTGCGCGATCTCCTTCGCTTCTCAATTTCCTCAGCTCGCACTTGTCAATTTCCTGGAGTGAAGATAGTAACGTGTCATGATACTTTGAGAGTCTATCCGTTAGCTGCTTTGCCGAACGAGGTTTTCAGGTGGACCAATTTTTATTATCGGCCTGACATTTCGATCCTTCCGTTGTTTTCAGAGGTCCCGTGATCTACCGCGAGTGATAGGACGTCACCACCGATTCCTGTTAGTATGGTATAATGTGCGACTTACACAGATCCACCTAAAACCGTGTTCGGAAAAGCAGCACACGGTAGTCTGAACATCATGCCCTGCTTTTAAGAAGAGAGACCTTGGAGAACTCTGGGAGACTTTTGACATTTGTTGACCGTCTTGAGCAAGAACATAGCCATTAGACATGGTGGGAAAGTGGGATTTCAAAGCGTCAAATAAGCATTTAGCGTGACTTTCGCAAATAAAGGAACACTACGCCTTGCATAAAGCGCCCCTCACCCAGCCCATCCCAGCACAAATAGACACATGCAATTCTTTGTCGGTCCGATTTAATTATCCTATCACATGTGGCTCGTTTCTTTCTCGGAAGGACTGGATGGCAGTCGAACCATCTTCTTCTCGGTTCTCTTTTCATGTTCTCGTTAATTCAGTTATTCACTGTTCTCACCTATATTCACTGACTGCCTCTGAATTCATTTCTCGATACTTCAATTTTCCATTCTAAGTTTTTTCCACAATCTCCTGGCAGTTTTTTAAAATGCTAAACTTGTAGCTTGAGCAGAAGCGTTAGAATTAAAATTTGAAGGTTTGGCTCTGATCAATCTCTTTTGGGATGCGCCGCGCATTCTAGTTCCATTGCGGATCGTGATAACGGGTGAATACGATTTGGCCCTATGCAACGACATGGGGGCCTGTAGACGTAAGCGCTTTTATCTTCTCACACGAGTCAGGTGCCAATTCAACGACCCTGGAGGGGTAAAACGCTTAGTTGGACTGCGCGGCCGTTGACACGGGATTTGATCCTTGCACAGTGCGAGTGGGAGTGTCCGCCATCTGTCACTACTCCTACTATGTAAAAAAGAAGTTTATGTAATATATATTCGATATGGAATGTAGAAATATGCATATATTCAGTATGTGATATTTAATATAAATGAATTTAATATTCAACTTAAAAATAGAATAAATGAAAGATGAATGCATAAAGTTATAGAATAAGTGTAAGAATATAGAGCTGAAATAAAAGGAAGTAAATTGCTTTCCTCTCGATATTTTGTTCAGTTGGAGTAGCCTCATGCCGGTCTCTGAGGAGAATTCTCAAGAGCAGCCTAAACCGTCACTGATCTACAAGTTGACTCGACGGTTAGTATAGAGACAAAGGCATCGCTCCCATTAGCATGGCCCGGAGATCGCTTCCTGGATCAATGTGCACCAAAGGCATTCAACTCTCTCATCCTTCAAAATCGGTATCAGACTCGTTTGGGAGTATAGAATCACTAATGGGATTCTCTCAGCCAGAACCGAACTAACTAGATCTCCAACTAGCGAACGGCAACATAAAGTTTTTAATAAAGGTAAATTCTGGGGAAATATTACAGCATTGTATTTTTGGGAAGTTTTCTTTATTTGTTATGTATATGAGCACATTGTTTTCATAATAGCCAAGGTAGTGGAAGCGGTGGTGTAAGGTGGGTGGTGGCGCGTGCTCCCATCTCATAATGCGGGAATCAAATCCCCATCAAGGCCAGCTCAGGCCAACCAAGCCTTCCATCCTTTTGGGGGTAGTGATTTGGTACCACGCTCGTCTGGGGAGATAAAAGTACTATCTTGTGCATCGGCTGATGCCGGTAAGTGATTGTATGGGGTCAAATCGTATTCACCTGCCAGCACGTTTCGGAATGGAACTAGAATGCGCGGCGCATCCAAATAAGGGACTGATGAACGCTAGAAACGTTTTCCTTATATCCTTTCAGCGTTGTCGTCCGCGTAAGGGTTAGTGTACGCTGACGTGTACAGGTCATGCTACATGTTACAAATGCACTGAAATCATTCTACAACATTGGACGTGGAACAAATGCATGGTCATTCTTAACGGTTCACCCAATGCTCAAGCTCCTAAACAGGATAAACTTTGGAAAAATATAGCTGTATTTTGTTTTTGAGAAGTTTCTCTATTTGCTTTGTATATGAGCTTGTACATTGTCTTCATAATCGCGAACGTGGTGCACTGACAGGTGGAGCAAATGCATGGCTTATCCTCAACGGCTCGCAATATGCCTAAGCTCCTAAAAAGAGTAAACTCTAAAAAATAAATATAGCTGTATTGTGTTTTTGGGAAGTTTTCTTTATTTGCTGTGTATGTGAACGTAGAGCAAATGCATGGCTCATCCTTGATGATTCAACTAACGCAGTTATCGGTTACTCTTTAACTGTGCTTGAACAATAGTTTGAGCTTTTAAAACTGTTTGCACCGCTCGGAGAATCTGAACTGCTCTCTAATCCGTTCTGCAAACACTTTTCACTTTTCTCTTTATTCACATTTGCATTCCAGTCTTCATGTCTGTTTCTTCACGAATGGTTTCTGACAGTTTTACACTACCCAAAGGTCTCGTTGTGAAAATGGGTGTTTTTAGCAGAGCAGTAGGGTTACGGGTATACGCGAATGTGAGGAAAACATTTTTATGGGTGTGCCCTTTCTGCTACACCATATGTACATAGTATGTTGGAGAATTCTCGTAGAAATCGTGAAATCATCGCCCGCGTTGCCTACCTGGGGGCAATGGAGTACTGAGCTCCAAGTACTTCCCTCGCTTCTGCTAGCATCATTTTCCCAGCTCTTCAGTTTCTGTCGAGAAACTTGTTTTCACTATCAGCCCTTCGCCTGTTCCTGTGTAGTAAAGCGAGAACGTTTGAGTTCTTTTTTACTACTGCCGAAGAAACATGATATCCTGTATAGCGGCGTCTTTACTTTTTTCATACCAATGATTATACCGCTTTTGAATCGCGCCCATGAAAAAATACTTACATGCTCGCTAAATGGAGGCTGAAGGCTCTGCTACAGTTGTTTTCGCAGGACATAGCTAGTCACACCTGCCATTTTAGCTGCACCTTAAATTTTTATTAATTTACCGCATTTGAGTAGACCCTGCTTTGAAAGTCGTTCATGCTCCATTCGATCGATTGCGAAGTCAATTCTCCAATTCAGAATTTTAATGTTAGCCTTAAACCGTTAAGATATGTAGGTAGTTCCAAAGATAATCATGAGGTTTGTACCAGCAAAGACCACACTAATTCCGCTTTATCCCATTTTCGGCTCCCCGTGTTCCGAACTCCGCTCAGTCGATGCGTTTCGCGAATTTTCGGCTTCCTCGCGGAACTACCGGAGAGGCTGTTCAGAATTATTCCCAACTATTCGGGTTTTTGATTTCCAATTTTCGATTTCCATTTTCCGATTTCCGGTCCATTACGTGCATTCGTGAGTTGCATTGATGCTGTTAGATATTTTCAACCATTATTTATTCAGATTGGGATTATAGCTAGTACAGTGACACAATGGTGCCATTGCATGTTTCGTCGTAAGCACTCTCGCTTAAGCGTGCTATTTTCCCTCCGCATCGCTGATTTGATAACAATCATGGGCCGTGCGTTGCGGAGGAAAAACAGTACGCTCAAGTGAGAGGGAGCATACGCGATTTCAATATCGTGCTGGCAGCTGCGCAATCGCAAGTTTCTCAACTGAAATTCAGGCAACTACACAGAATTCGGGAATTTACGGCCACCTTAGGTAGTGGTGGTGTAGTGACAGGTTGCGTGTACTCCCACGCTCATGGTGCGAGGATCAAATCCCGCATCAACGCCTGCAATCACCTGCCACCACGATCCTGACAGAACTGCAATGCGCTGTGGATACCGCAGAATGGATTGATTAAGGCCAAAAACCTGCTTTATCCTTTGTGGCTACTTCACTGCCCTGTCCTCTGACCCGCCGAGCCTCGTTGATGAGCCTCATGACCAGTTCTTTCCATCAGGAAATTTTGAATTTTAAATTTTTATACATAGTTTTGTTAACAAAAGACCAATGCCGTACAAGCTTCCAACTTCCCCTAGATTTTCAATTACAAAGAATTTCAAAATTATGGTTACCTCTGAATTTTTTTCCGCTTTGTTATGTTGTTGATTGAAGTGTATCTCACTTAATTTTCGAGAAATCAAATACCTACAAGTCATCAAATGAATAAGTTTTGGATATTCATATTGAATAATCAATCAAATGTCAAGCGTAATATACATATTATAATCCTGTATTACTATGCATTGAAATATAATTCACGATTGTGACACATCTCGTTAGTTTCTTCTGATTCACAGCCGTTAATCGTTGACGATTTACGAATTAGTCGCTTGATTTGCCATTAAGGTCTCTCAGATACGGTCCAGTTTCCACCTGGAAATACTCTATGCCTGCTTTGATGCTCGAATTCATTATGTACTTGGTGTTCTTATTCCTAAGCGTTTCCCATACTTATTCGGTCAAATTATAAGATCAACGATTTGATCCAGAAAGCGCCACACTCCAACTTTCCATTGTCATTTGTAGATGCGTCTAAATGCGCCCATACAATAACATCAGTACCAACCCCCCCCCCCTGCCTCCACAGCGACCAGAGTGACCAAATACGACCCCTTCCCTTTTTCTTGACCTCTACAATACCAGAAACTGTCGCCGGATTGCACAGTTTCAATGTGTTTCATTGCTATAGTATATCCTTTCCCGAGGCAAAAAGATATTTATTTTACGTTTTGTCACACGGATTTGCGGTGAAAACCCCTTGCCCCTCATCTGCTTGTTGGAAATTTGGATTGAATTGCTTGTTGTCGACCTTTGAACCCCCTATCTGGTCAATCAGACCTATCTGTCGAGGAATCCTTGACTCTCAGTGTACCCTGATTCGGACCTTGGAGAACTAAGTGAGTAGCAAAGAAACGGCAGCCACGTGGTCAGGGACGCAGATTGATAAGCAAATCGACGTTGCGCGCGAAAAGTTGAACTGAACTCTGGTCGCTGACGGCTGCCCAGGAAATGTGGCGGGAATTCAAAAGGTTGCTGTGCTTCCAGTTTTTCGATTTCTGATTTGGATCAAAGAAAGTTTTTTGGTTCTTTTTGTGTTTCTGTTCATGTGGCCTATCTAGTACAGGAATTTTCAGGAATTTCCAATTTTAACAGCTCTCCTATGACAGCCTACGTCAAATCCGAAACTCCCTAGCGATTGTTAGTGACGATAAATTACGTAAGCGATATTTCTATGTGAAAAAAAGGAAATATTCATTTTTGACTCGCTTTGCTTCCTTCTCCTGCAGTAGCAATACCTTCAAGCCCGGGTAGTGGTCAAAGATTAGATAAAAGTACCTGACTCCATACTCTGAGCCCTTCTGGAAAGATCTAGGGGAAGGACCACGTAAACAACTATTGTCTCTTATTCCCCCACGGGAACTTCTTCTGCTCTCTCAATCGATGTGTATTCATTGCCTATTGCGAATCTCCGTACAACCGTGACTTTGACTATGGATGCGGCCTCAGTGGTGAACTTTTTGTTGCATGTTGAATTCGGCCGGAAACAATGAATTTCCGACTTTGCGTGCATACTCTGGAATGAACGCGAAGGTGATGCAGTAACAGGTGTCGCGCACTCCCACTCCCACCTCATGGTGCGGATATCTAATCCCGTATCATCGCCTCCCCCCCCCCAGATCAATAGATCCTCCCATCCTTCAGGGTTAGGTGAATTGGTAACAGACTCGTCTGAGAAGATAAATGCATTGAAGTGTGCATAGGCTGGTCCCGCAGATTATTGTATAAGCCAAATCGCATTTAGCTGCCATCACGATCCACAATGGCACTGAAATGCGCGGCGCCTCTCAACAAGGGACTGATTGAGAGCAAAAGTTTCATCCTCATCCTTTTAGCCCGAAACGGTTGTGCGTATTCGACTGAGTCAAATTCATGAAATGACTCACAGACTGGACTCTGAGCTCGTCCGTAACTGGTTCCGTTTCTAATTATTGCTAACGATGCCACTGCTGAAAACTCCTTTCTTCTGTAATTTGAGGAGGTTCGGTTTTTCAAGCCACTTTTTCAATACGAATTTCGATGGATCGAGTTGTTTCTGCTTCTTCACTATGGGAAGAGGCCGTGATCGTATTGTGAAACCTTTTAAGCTTGTCAATTTTGTACAATCCATCTTAAATTTCTATATACCAGTGAAATGCTGAATTAGGAATCTAAGGTAAGACCCTGACCCACTCTGAAAACTCAATCTGCCTTGAGGGCTCGCGGCTCCCAGCAGTAGGCTGGAACTCCCGGAAACTAGGAAAAACTAGGAAACATATCAGTGTAATTAGGAATATACTTCGAAAATAGAAAAACTACAGTAGCTCTACACCCCAGGTCAAGTTCAAGGAGGACGATGAGCAGGATGTGTTGTGGGAGAATTTTCGAGAACTACGACTTTCCCCGTAACCGTCATGTGGATTGATCGAACCTGTACTACTATGTATTGCTTACATGACAGGTGTTGATGTATTAGGTGTAGGCAGAATAAATGGCCAAAACAGATCCCTTTTCTCATAACGCTATAACTTCGCTCAGACATAACTTTATTTGTCGAAATAAAAACCACTCGAATCTACACAACACACACGCCAACGATCTGGTAAAGAAAATATGCACTGCACTCATGATAAAGTTCTGGATTGCGAGATTGATAAAGTCAGCAATGGCATTTTCAACATGTTTAGTATCGGCGAATTTTTTCTGACGCACGTTTGCATCGAGAACCCGGAAAAAGTAGTCATCCGTTGGGGATAGGTTTGGAGAATAAGGGAGGTGAGGGAAAGTCTCGATGCATAACTGCATCAGTTTCTGCAGGTGACTTGCGAAGTGTGTGGGTTTTGCGTTTTTTTTGCGCACCCGGGGCTCCCAACTGTTCCCGCCCTCCTCCTCTGATTTACTGTTGGATCGAGCTTTTCTGGAAACCATGGATAAACCGTGGTCGATTGATGGCGACGTTTACTAACCAACCACAAAAATGCTTTCTCTTGAAGCTTTCTCTGCCAGTGCTTGAACTTGCCCTGAAGCCTCTGTGCGTTGCTTGAAGGAATCGTCCACGGAAAAATGAGTTCTTCGTTAGCCGTGCATTTCTGTTGTATTTGCCTGTAAGGGCCACATGCAAGGTTTCACGCAAAAAAAGTGAGGATTCGACTGAGATACAGCTCCGTAGATTCTCGACCGAGTGGGCGAGGCCTGCGAATAAAAGCCCGTCTCGTCGTCCGCCACGGCTAGGAATGGGGGTGCGACTGTTTAGCTAGCTTTCTGCTTCTACAATGCGTCTCCGACCGCGGCGAACGACGGGTGGGCACTTGCTTGGAGGTCGCGCCCACGCGGCCGAGACTTTGTGGTGCTGTATCTTAGCCAGGCACGCATTTCAACATAAATATATGGATCATAGAAAATCTCATCTTTCCGTGGTGATTCCTTTGATGAAGCACATTGGAGCCTCAGGGAAACATCTCAACGTCGAGAAAATTCAGAAGTTTCAACGTTTCGATAATGAAGAAATACGAATTCCAATAAAATTTCAAAAAAAAATCATGCTCAACTCTCTTGTTTGTAAGCTTTTAGCAGATTCCAAAGAATCTTGTTTACGTGATAAATGAGCTGGCATTTAATCCATCATTTGAAAAAGTTCACAAGATTCACAGGAGCTTTGTACTAGTGATTGATAGATGAACAAAGAACTGGAGAGGGTGTTTCCGAAAGAATGCTTTGACGTTGCCTGGGAGAAAAAACTTTTCACGAAGTCTGATCAAACGACGATTCTAAGGCTTTCATTCATTTTCCGTACTCCGGGAACTAGTCCGAATTACTATAAATTGCGCTGTAGCTGCTGATGCACAGAAAGTTTACTCAAAGGAACGGTATGGGTCGGGAGAAAAAGGAAGATAGGATGAAATCATTCTTTTGGAACGAACATTCGAGCTTAAAGGCGATAATCGCTAGAGAATCTCAGGTTCAAAAAAGGCGACATTGTGATCTTCGTATCTCCAGTGCATCTCTTCAAAATGCAACATCACCTTTCCGAGTTGCTCGGGGTAGAAGACGTCATCTGTTGTCTCGTAGAGTGTATTTCATCCATTCACAGTAAATGGGAGAATAAGCGAAAGGGTAAGAAAAAAGGTGTTCGTGATAGAAAACCCATTGAATTCACTGTGGACTCTTGAGCAAGGTGTCGTGTGTGCAAAGTGTGCAACCCAGCGAACCACGAGCGTTACGGTAGATCCTAGTGTGGACCAAAACTGCCCCTCCCGGTTCATTTGATGGGCTAAATCATTCACTCCGGAATGGGTGATCAATGAGGCGTCATGTCTACAAGAGGAAAGCTTATTTGGTATTTTGCCATCATTTATCCATTCAATTTAATTGTTCGATCAATTATCATATGGGCCGAATGTACTTTGCATGTGTCTACAATCCTGTCTGAGAACAATTAGTGGGAAATTTGATTAGCCACATGCATAGCACTTTTTTAGGACGATAGGCAAGCCGTGCGCGTGGGTAGAGTGACGACAGGAAGTTACGAGCATAGGGGTCCGTCAGTGATAAATGAATTTCAAAGGAGCTTGGACGTAGGCGATGGAGGAGGTAACTCATATGGGTAAACAACCGTGGAGGACCCATCACTGCGTACTTAAGGCCCTGAAAGCCGGGTAGCGGCACCCCTGCTCTTCTTGTGAGCATGCCCACTACGTTTGAAGATGCACAGCTCTTATGCAGCCACTTTCATTTTAGCATGGAGGTGGTTCTTGCCATATACCTCTGTCTTGCATCACTGGGAGTGCAGCCTTACGTCGAGTTTTCGCGCGGCCGCGCGCAGCGAGCGGCGTGGCAGATTTCGTCGAGTGTGACTGCGTGCATTGTAGCAGTGTATGAAGTTTTACACCAGAAGTGATTATTTCTTGATCAAGATTGTTACCACACAAGGTTATTGCTTCTTTCACTTCATGTTGCCATTTTGTCTTTTCAGAGTCCAAAGGTACTGTTTTCAGATAATAATGAGATAAAGACTAATTTTTTAAAAAGACCTCTTCGGTACAAGCCCCTTGCGTCCTGAGCGGAATTCCAACCGACCGCTGCAAGTCGTATAGATGGCTGAGCGATTGCAATGTCGCAAAGCAAAAATTCGACATAAGTCTACACACCCTGCATCATTTGTTAGTCGTGTCTATGCAATCTATGCTAAAAGCCGCTCATGAATTCTTTATGTCATGACCAAACGAGTAGAGAAGTTCCTTTTTTTGCCGGCCATGTTGCTTAGCGACCCCTAGCTTTCCATACATCTTACTGCCCAGAATTCAAACTATGATTTTTCCTTGAGGATGTGTTGTTATTTTTTCCTACAAGGACAAGAAGTCGTTGATCAAGCCTTCGGAATGCCTCACGCAGGATGCTCTCATTTGGAATTGTAGCTTTTGATTTGCCCTACCCAACAACTTACGACTTGCCGCTATCATCATAATTACTAAATTTATCACTATCAGTTTCACTGCTATCACTTCACTATCAAGATCGAGAACTGTGTTAAAAACCGGTCAAAAATAGTGAAATTCCAATTGTGTGCAGGTTCATTTTCAATAAATTCAAATATTTTGAATGAGTTAGGTTTTTAGAAAAGCTTCAATTCAAATGATTCGAGTAAAAACTCTATAATCGGATAGATATAAACTTTTTCTACGAATTCCAGTTCCATTTTGGACTTTGTAAGCTGCAATTACATGTGATCTATGGAGTTCTCACTAGCCATGGCCAAACTTTCAACATCACGGCCGTGAAAAAGTGCAAGAAGATCCCAATCGTGTGAAAGACGTAGCTCCAAAAAAGGCGCATGGCGCACTGTAGAAAGATTGCTTGGGATATGGGACACTGCTAGTAGCATGAATCTCTACGGAATGGCTTCCTGCGAGATATGGGGCCTTTTTAGGGCTCATTCAGATAGATTGACCAGTTTGGCACTGTCCCGTAGTCTGGTTTTCGCTAACTGGTCCTCTTCAATAGAAGCTGAAACAGATGCGGTACTTAAATTGATTGGACTTCTAAAAGCCCCTGTGGTTTCTGTCCATGAAGGTCCCGCATATCTAAAAACAGTCCTGATGACCGATCAGGTCTTCAGGATTTTGTTGCCATTTGCAGCCATTTTCTGGCTTCCTTGATAGAGATCCCTGGAAGGGTACGGAGTGTTGAGGTCTTGTCGAGGTTACTCGATTATTTACGGCAGTGGAACATAGGTTCCCGAATATCACTGTTGTGATACGTGTAGCTGACACTCATTACACTCACATTCCAAGGCGGTTACATTGTCGTGCGCAAACGCGCCTATCTCCTCTCTCGTCAGTGTAAGAAGGTATCATCCTCGCACCGCTAGCCTGTCAGCCAACTATCATCCGGCTCCGTTCCATAGGTATCACCACAAAGAGCTCCTTTCTCGGGGGTCAGCTGCTTCTACTACTGCTGCTCCTGTTGCTACTGCCAGCCAGCCAGCCAGTCGTCCTCTGAGTGACTCTCGACATTTCTGTTGCCACACACACAATGCGGACTGCTTACGATTGCTACGACCAACGTCCTATTTTTCGCTATCCACCTAAAACACCCCCTAAACCTATGCGCCCACGGCCACCGATCCGAGAAAAGCGTAAGTCGAACTTTCTTTGTGATCTTTGCCTTAATCGCCGGCTTAAACGTCTTCTGGACCTCATTACGTGAATGTTGAACGACATTTGATCCACAGATGAGCTCGCTCGGCTCTACTCGACTTGACTTTCATGCTAAGCTCAAGGAACAAGGTTTTATTTTGGAAACGTGGGCGAAGAGGGGAGGAAATGGAACTTCCGGGAGTCTAATGGGGATCTGCGTCCGGCAACCTTTGACGAAGGCTTACTCTTTCACTTTCTCTCCAGAAAAACTTGACCGCCTCATAGAATATTCAATCCGGAAATCCGAAATATTGAACATTTATCATATTGATGTAGACGTAATGCATAAATAATTATTCAAACGAGAAGGGGGGTAGTGAGGGGAGTGGTGGACAAAGTAAAACAGTAACAGGAACAAGTTCTATTCAATTTTTATAGTAAGTTATTAAGTAACAACAATAGGTTCATTTTTCATTTTTTTCCTATTGCACCCTTGTAAAGGCTCACACCCTTGCAATAGCCTGGTAAGGCATCCAATTGAATACCCATCTCAAGTTGGAAACCATTATATTGCTTGCTCTAGTACATATTTCAAAGATGATCTCTCAGTTTCTAGTCCGAAGTGTTATTCATGAAATTAAACATACCAAAAAATTATACTAAAAAAAAATTACTACTGAGGCTAAAATTTAATGATACCAGGCTTGTTAAAATATCCCTAAGTACATCTTACCTCGGTGATGAATCAAGAAATGAAATGTTGAGAGGATGGCAATAAGCAAGGTGTTGGGTTGTAAATTTTGGAGCATGAAATCAATCTTCAACTTTTTTTGCATGCACAGTGTAAAACATTATGATGGCACTTTGAAGCAGCCAAAGTTCGTTTTGAAACCCTCGACATCACTTTATGTTCCACAGAAGACCCCATCCTTTGAGGTCTGATGGTGTTTTCAACCTCCCGCTTCGACCAGTTGGATGTTTTATGTGCTCTGAAACACTTCTAACCTCGAACTTCAACGCCCCATTGACTCTGTTAGAGTGACCGGTACGGCACCTCAATTAATCCCCTCGCGATCTTTCCCGTTGGAACACAGCCTTCCACCATTCTCTGAGCTAATGTACAGATTTAGCATGAAACAAATCTACATGGAGCCCTGAGTGGTAGGATAGCCTATCGGGGTATCCGAACAAGGTCTCAGCTTTCGTGGATTCAAATCACTTCACTTTGTGTTCATTCATTATTTTGGGCAGTTAAGCTACTTACATCAGTGCGACTGACCACTCAATGGGACTCATGCCTTCGTTTTATTCTCTTTACCGTTGTTTATGTGTCAGGACTCCCGATTTGGGGTAAGGTCGTGCGAGAAGGCCGCAGAAGTCGCACCTGATAGCATGGCCAATTCAGAACGGGACCAGCAGGCACTTATCGCGGTGATGCGAGTCGCGAAGCGCCCTAATTTGAGTGTTCTGACGCACATCTGCTCAAAATTCATGCCATCTTGCACCTTGCTTGTGAATTCTCTGTCTGGTAATAATTTACCTCCACTTACTTTACTTTTCCTTATACTTTTGTAGAAAAATCTCCCTAGAAAATTACATGTTCTAAAGAGACAGAGAAGATGTAGCTGGCTCTACAATCACATGGCCAGTGAATTAAGCCCCATATCGAGCACGACCCAAACCAGCTAAGTTTTTTCTCGAGAATGTTGCCTGTACTACCGTATCGTTTTGCTGAGAGGATTACTGATGGGTTTCAACGGATCCTTTCTTAGGCTTTAACAACACCCAGTAATTAATCCCTTGTGACCATGGCATATTATTGTTATTGTTACTAATATTATTATTATTGATATATTGTCAAAACATACTACCAAATGTCACCACAACTCGACATGGCAGTCGAGTACGTGGCGCATCCCAGGAAAAATTCATGGGCATCTCCTGTTCGCTGCCTGCACTTCATTCCAGCGATTTCGATTAGTTGAAGAAACTAGAAACATCTGCTGTTCACATGGCTAAAACCATAAATTTCGGTTTTTCTTATTCTCTCCTTCTAACGAGCAACACAGAAAGGAGAGTGCGAATGCTCGACTGTACACAATGGCTGGTTCATGCTGGAATTTGAGAACACTGCCAGTAAATTTTATTGCATTCTCGATTTACTTTAAAACTCGCTCTCGTTCGTGCTTCGCCTTGCTCGACTTTTTTATTCGTCACCTACCTATTTAAACGGTACTACGACCGAAAGTGAAAGTATGCCATGCTTAAATGAAGTTAAAACATTTTTGTGATTGCATTGAATCCAACAGCATATCCTATTAATGTCCTCCTTCTCTTTGAAGCCTTGAAGGCGTAGGAAGGAGCAAGTGGAAAAGTGGAATCTGGAAATACGTGGTCTCTGAAAATAAACCTTCCACTTCAGGAAAGGTGATCTGCAGCGAAACTCTCATTTAAAATACGCGGCTTACGATCTTATCACCGCCAGGCAGCACGGCGTGTCGTGCTGCAGTTCTTCAGCAAAGCGAGTTGCTTGCGAGGGGGGGGGGGGAACATTGTTGGCGGCCGACAGATTTAAGCTTTCCACCTGGGTGTAGTTTACCCCCGGTTAATAACGCAGAGGGTCGCGAAAGGGAAGGTATGACAGGGAGATTTTCGGGCTCATATTTTTCGGTGTTTTCGCCGTTCTAATTCGTTTTTCTCTACTGTAGAACTGCTGAGCACCCCTACTTTCATTTCCTAAAATCTGGTAGCCCTTCCGTGTCTCTGAGCTTCTCAGCATAACCGTTTGGGGAAGTCTACATCATATGCCATTGATTGACATTTGATATCCTTCAAACTCAGCTTGTAATTTTATGACAGTCAGACAGTATTACCCCACCCCTTCCTCCTCCTTCCCCCCCCCCAAAAAAAAAGAAAGAAAAAAACCACTCTTTACTCAGTCCACTACTTGGTTTCGGTTTCCGTATTTTCCTGAGCATATTTTTTCTGAAAAATTTTATTCGTCAGGTTATTACTTATGTAATCAATTCAATTTTCGTACTTTTTTGAAGAGGCATTGAAGCAACTGCAAGAACATTAGCATTCCCTCCTCAGTGACCTGCACTTTGGGTTAAGTGAAATGAGCTTCCTCCCATAACGAGCTACGTCGTTAAATAAAAGCAGGTACCCATTACTATCGCCACTTCAGCCACCGTCGACTCATGAAAGTCATTCCGTAGACGCATTCAAATGTCACAACGGTCTCGAATGGGAGTTGAGTACATGGTACAATTAATTTTAAGGGTTTTGTTTAGTACTATGAAGTGAAACATTCATTTCAAAGTTTCTCCGAAGATCACTGGTGACCTGTTTTCCAGATCATCCTTGAAACTGAAATTAAGACCCTGCACGGACGTATGCCGTTCATATGACATAGACATTGCTCATTCATAGGTGACTAGCCTTTTTCAGTATCAATCCGTGAGCATCCAATCACATTCACGAATTAGTATAAATGTTGAAAGCATGGCGCATGATCTTAGCATCACTGGATTCCCGACTTTCTCATAGTACACGCAGACAACGGGCTGATTACAGTCAATAGGTGATGAATGCCGCTCATTCCAATGTGACGCTAACTTGCTGAATGGGCTATTCAGCGATACCAATAATGATTGATTCATCTATTCAGTTCGATTCGAAGCATGCAAGGAATCCTCGCTGGGTAAGGGTAGTGCTCCAGATTCCGGGAGATGGGTCTACTCCTTGTTTTTTATTTTACTGACCACCAATTCAGTCCCCATTTCGGTCCTCACCAATCAAGACCACCTTAACGTTCGAAGTAGGCTTACGGTATGAGGTTACTGGCGCCAGTTTTTTGTAACTAAAAAACGCCAGAAGGGATAAATTTGACAGACTGAGGAATATGAAACTAGCGATGCTCGCAGTGTAAGAGTAGAGAAAAAACGAAATAAAACGACAAAAAACGAAAAGCAGAAGCCCGAGAACTTTTTTTTTATTTCGCGCCACTCTGCGTCACTAGCCGGAGTCAGACTGCAGCGTACGAGAGGCTAAATCATCCGACCGTGAACGTTGTTCCGCCCTCGTCGGCAACTCGCTCGCATGAACTGCAGAACGACGCGCTGTGCCGTGAGATCGTGATAAAATCCCAAGCTGCGCGTTTTCAGTGCTAGTTTCGCTACACATTGCCTCTTTTCAAGAGGAAGGATCGTTTTCAGTTTCACTTTATCCTTACCCCTCCCAGTCCCTTTAGCAGAGGTAGTCACCCTGGAAATATTCTGAGACCTTTTAATCGGTCTTGGCGAGACATTTGGACACGGTGACCGCCTTTTTTGGTATATGTGGTACTTTTGTGCTACAAGAAATCAGCTAAAATCCTCCTCTGGAGGGGCCAAAAGTGCCCCAGAAACAGCTCCTGAGAGGTAATTGAGATCTTGCTAACATTTGGGTGGTTCGGCTTGTGTATTTACACAGTCATATCTTAAACTATTACATGTTTAGTCAATTTGGGGGACATAAGGAGGTGGCAGCCTGTTATCATGAGCCACGGGTTATTTTTTGGAGCCGTGCACCGAATAACCAAATTCTACCCAACTGATTTCCAAGCACATAAGTGCATGGTGCATTGAGAGTCCCGAGAGAGTTTTTCTTCTTGCATTTTCTCTAAGAAAACCACTTAGGGTTTTTATGAGCTCTAGAAACCGATTGTTATTGACATCAGTGACAGTTTCACACAAGGAAAACTCAACCAAAAAAAAGTCTTGGAGGAGCCTTCCCTCACAGCAGGGATTCACCTATTGTATGAGCGGAAGAGGTCATTGAGTCGTTCGGCATTCACCGGTCGTTAATAGCTACTAAAATAGCGATAAAATCGCCCTTTGCAGGGTCATTGTGAGTGACCTATGCCCGATCATCAGCTCGCAATTGCCCTCTATTTCCTTAAAGTGGATGAATTTTTCGGGGCATCTCGGGATGACGCCCAGTTGCAGTTAGCTCGTCTCGAGGAGAATCCCAAATTTCCACAAATCAAATCTCAGAAGTGCGAAAATTGAGTCAATTGATGTTAAAAATATTAGTACAATAACATGTACAAAAGTGAAACTTATAACAAAAAATTGGAAAAGAGCAATTGTACCTGCCTCAGTCGAACTCCAAGTGAGTAATTCCTTGGGGGCTGGGTCTTAAGACATCTTGCACTCGATCAGAAATTCCTGCGTTAATTTCGTACATCCTTTTGCTATCCTGCATGCTCTCCCAGTAATTCACTTTTCACCAGATGTGCGACAAGGCACTCGAATTAGGCCACCACACAAAAGAGCTAGAGTCACTTCGTAACGAATCTGGGTGACTCTCCTCGATTCCATTAAGATGTAACTCGTGCTAAGGATGGCAATCGCCGCCTAAGATCATGACCTGAGTCAAATCGAGTGTCCTGTTGCACATCTTTGGTCAACCATCTGTTTTGATCCACTGTTCTTTTCAAACGCTAGTTTTCGAGGTTGACCAGTCTAATCAGTCTCTGCCGTAGATACTACTTAACTAAAGGTCAGCAGTGGCCCGTTAAGATCAGAACTTGCCTGTCCTGTCCGCTGGTCTCTAACAGCGCCACTGTTCAAACTACAGAGAACTGGGTGCCTTTTTATGCACGACCAAGTTTTTCCTTCGTTCCGTTTGTGTGAGTGTTTCCATACTTAACATGACCGCTTTCTGCCCTCCTTTTTTCTGACCATGTACTAGAACCGAACTTGCCCTTTTCCTGCACCTTGGAGTGCTCAAATTGTCCTTTATGTGAACTATCCGGGCTGTTTTTGGGTGCGTAACGATCTCTACATCAGCAGTGTATGCCAACAAGACAAAAAATCCGCGTCGCGCCGTCCGCCATGCGATGCGATGGGTGAAAGTTGAGGGCGCCATACTGGTTGGGTTCTAAAGGGAGAACGCCCAAAAACACACCGCGTAATTCACCGTCATCACTTTAAGACCCAACTAGTACGACGCCCTTACTTCGTACATATCACGTCGCACAGCGGCCGCAGCAACGTGATTTTTCTGCCCCAATGGCAACTATCCCAACATTATTTCGGGTTTCTCCTCGAAATATGCATGCAAGATGGATGCGTCAGCGGTTTTTCAATGTATACATCTTGATTTATATCCACATGATCAGTCGGTTTAGAGTGTTCATGGGCGTGCCTCATAAATTTATCGATTATCAATGGCGTTCCCTGCTGAATACTCGGCGCAATGACGGTTATATAAAGCCGTGTTTATACTTTGCAGTGCCGGCGGCAGGGCGTGGCTGCGTGTCTCTGCGTCTCCGCCTAAGCCACCTTATCTTGTTGCTTGCATCGTCTCTGCAGCTCTCCGAGCCACTCTGCCTCGCTGCCCGTGAATGCAGCCACGTCCTACCGGCGCAATGTATGAACGCAGCCTAAGCTGTAAAGCCACTTGCGCTTCTTGCGGCTGTTTGGGTAGTCACCCACAGTGTGGCGTAGGATGAAGCCCCACCCATGACTCGGCGTGAATGCTTTTATGACTACTATCACGCCAACCTTAAACAACGCCTCTGGAGAGAATTTCCCTGTTTAAAAAACTTTGTGGCATCATTTTTAACAGGTCACTGCTTCTGAAGGACCTGCGGAGACCGGGAGAAAAGGGGAAACGGGAAGAAATGTTCGTGCTAAAACGAAAACTCGTGGTCAGAATGGGTAATTCCTAGCGAATCTCGGATCGAGAAGCGTGACTCTGTGGTTTGCTACACGTCATTTGGAATCATGGCAGCATTTTACAGCACAGAGGCACGTAGTTGGTCATTCTCTGAATTTTCAGTTAATTAAATTTCCATTCATCATCCTGTACCCCACTCTGCTGATACGCTTTGCTTCACTGAGTACCGATTGCCTTCAAACACAGAAAAATTGACTGAGAAATGGGTAAAAGTTCGGTGTCGGACGGGACTCGAACGCGCCTTCAAGCTTTCCGGGCACATGCGCTATAACGTGACAGAGAAATGTAAGCGTCGACCAAATTTATGGTTAGGATCCGGAACCGTATATATTAGGTAGTCTAAAAAGTCTTCTCGTATTTTTAAATACCGCTTTTTCCCTCAAAACTGCTTTCCACAAAATTTCGTCTGTACATATATGTGTAGTACAAGTCCACACGCATCTATAGGTATTGTTGTCTTCCATCTTCCGGATAACCCTTTTCGGCAAAATAAAAATATCAAAAGTCACCTCATTTTCGATTCCAAATTTTTTTCTTTGAATGGCGCTAGACAGGGAAAGGAAAAGGTGATAATCCGATGGAGCAAGATCAGGGCTATAAGGCAGCAATTTTCATCCATGCTCGAGAATTTTTTAAAAGAAAAAATTTTGAAAAATTTTTACTACTAGTGAAAAAATGACTCGTCAAAAAATTCTCGAGCTTGGATAAAAATTGCTGCCCCATCCACCTTATAGCCCTCGTCTTGCTCCATCGGATTATCACCTTTTCCCTTCCCTGTCTAACGCCATTCAAAGAAAAATCTTTTTATAATTTTTGTATTGAAAATGAGGTTGACCGTTGATATGTTTATTTTGCCGAAAAGGGTTATCCGGGAGATGGAAGACAATAATACCTATAGATGCGTGTGGACTTGTACTACATGTGTATGTACAGAAGAGATTGCTGGAAAGCAGTTTGGAGGGAAAAAGCGGTATTTGAAAATACGAAAAAACTTTTTAGACTTCCCAATATTTTTGACCCTACTGTACATGTATATGCAATAGCGCTCAAAAGTCTTCGGCCAAACACTTTTTGTCATAATTTTTTTCTACTTGATCAAATTTTACTAAATATTGATATGTGGTGCCTGAACCTATTGTCAACACTTCTTTCTACTTGGGTGCCGCTTGACTCCTTTCATGGTTTTTTACAAGAATTTACTACAAAACCACCGAAGAAAAGGAAAAGGCTTAGTCAAGAAAAACGGCTTTCTTTACAAAAATAACTCTAGCAAGCCTTAGAAAACATCAGAATTCTGTACAAAGACCACGACTTTTGATGACAGTGGCACGGCGGGACGACATAGGGACGGCACCCCAAAGACAAAAAATTGCATTTAACCACGTAACTTATACAGCTGAGCGCCAAAATAGTATTGGGTTGAGGAATAAGTCCCCGCGGTTTTTTTCAACCCCGTTTTTTACAATGTTTCCTTCATCTTTTGACAAAGTTTATACATGTTTTCGATAGAGCTTTTCTTGCTATACAAAATACTACTATCTGTTTTTCGATTCTTTCGAATACCCAATATTTATGAGGTTTGGAAATGAAGTGAGCTGAAGGCAAAAAGTTGGCACTTGCGCACCTCATTTTTCTCGCCTATCATCAAGATCAAAAAATGTTTGTGTATATGTTTTGATAGAGCTTTTCCAGCTCTACAGAATGACACTACCTTTTATTTAAATCGCTCAACTTTTTGCTATTTTCAAGACTCACAAATGCAGTACTCGCAAAAGTGAGCACTTTCGTTATCTTCTCTTCCTCGCCTACAGTCGAAGTTAGAGAGGACGTGCATATACGCATTCGATAGAGCTTTCTTTGCTCTACAAGGTAATACCATTCTTCTTCTGCATCCTCTCATATTTTAGCATGTAGCAATAAGTTTTTGCCTGTTTTTCAATTCAATATTGCATAATGAAAATGAATTTTTTCGGCAGAGCGTTTTACACCATTTGATAGAGCTCTTTTCGCTCTATAAGATAGTATTTTCAGTTTTTGTTTCAATCAATTTTTATCATTTTTTAGACCATTTAAAAGTCGACGAAGTCGAGCATTTTCGGCACCATGTGATGAAAATGCTCGATTTAAGTCGACTTTTAAATGGTCTAAAAAATGAGAAAAATTAATTTAGACAAAAACCGTAAATACTATCTTATAGAGCGAAAAGAGCTCTATCGCATGGTGTAAAACACTTTGCCAAAAAAATTCATTTTCCTTATGCGATTTTGAATTGAAAAACAGGTGGAGGCTTGTTCCTATATGCTAAAATATGAGAGGATACAAAAGAAGAATGGTATTATCTTGTAGAGCAAAGAAAGCTCTATCGAATGCGTATATGCACGTCCTCTCTAACTTCGACTGTAGGCGAGGAAGAGAAGATAACGAAAGTGCTCACTTTTGCGAGTACTGCATTTGTGAGTCTTGAAAATAGCAAAAAGTTGAGCGATTTAAATAAAAGGTAGTGTCATTCTGTAGAACTGGAAAAGCTCTATCAAAACATATACACAAGCATTTTTTGATCTTGATGATAGGCGAGAAAAATGAGGTGCGCAAGTGCCAACTTTTTGCCTTCAGCTCACTTCATTTCCAAACCTCATAAATATTGGGTATTCGAAAGAATCGAAAAACAGATAGTAGTATTTTGTATAGCAAGAAAAGCTCTATCGAAAACATGTATAAACTTTGTCAAAAGATGAAGGAAACATTGTAAAAAACGGGGTTGAAAAAAACCGCGGGGACTTATTCCTCAACCCAATATATTTAGTATGCAGTGTCTCCAAGTACAACATACTAAAACTTCTCCTAGATTGGTCCAGCTCCAAAAAAGTTACAAATGAAAAACCCAAGTGAAAAACCATTTGGCCGAAGAATATTGAGCGCTACTGTATTTCCTGTTTTCAGCCTATGCGTTTGCCGTTAGGCTGCAAGTCTCGCTTTCCCTTTTCCTTTTTCGTGTTAATCTGGCTTACTGTTAGTAGAAAAATGAGTAGTGCCAAAGAGATGGCATCGTTTCAAATGATTTATTTGGCCTTTTTATGTTGCTTGCCCATCGAGAAGTACTGTAGCGCTTTCGATTCCGCTTTTTAATCGCGAGAACCCATACAAACAAATGGGTGAATAGACCTCGGTAACTTAATGTCTTAGAAAATCGTAGTTCAGCAAAAGCAGGAACGATGAAGTAAATATATGATATGGAAAACCCCGATAAGACGTGGAACATATCACTTTATTCGAACCATTTACCTTGTTACTGAGATGTCGCTTCTACCTCACCCAAAGACTGTACTGACCATAAGCGTTTGAGAGGTTGACCGATTCCATTCATTTATTCACGGTTTCCTGAATTTTCTCCTTCCCCCCCCCCTCCCCCCCGTTAGAGCATCCGCCCTTTTGCACGTTATTTTTGCCAAACAAAGTCGAGGGCGAGATGGGCGGGACCGGGCATCGGGCGGACCTTACTGTAGTTTAAGTCATAAACAAACTTGTCACATGGCTGTCTCATCACAAGTTTATTACTGCCTAGGTGATAGAATGAGTGATAGCTACTCGCTCGAAAAGTGACATACCCATCCAGCTTCTCCATTTTTTGAGCTATAGTGTTTACGATCCGTGCCCTCTGATCAGTAGTGTTGAGGATACGAGTGGCCACACATCTGTTCCAGTTTCCGATTTTAGCAGTATTTTTTGACTGACCTCCTCCGGCCGCCAATGAGGCAGTGGCTGGAGTTTAGGTTTGTGAGAACCATCATGCTAAATAGGGTCTTTCCCCGATCATAAGCACCGTGGCACCATTTTCACTAAATTGCTGCTTCTAAAGACTACTCAGTAAGTCAATTACAAGTGAACGACGTTGGCAACCATTTCCCATGGATCGAATTCTCGAATGAGCCCAGCGTCTCATCCAATGGAGCGCCCGCGGTCAGGCAAAGCTTGAATAATCGCTGACGAGGACTCGTATTTCGTAAAGTGAGGGGTGGTATTTGAAATTTATGTTGAGTAATGCTCGACTCCTACCGCTAGGGTCAAACCTGGAGTCGAGAAAAACTCTTAAAGAGCGGACTTCCTCCAAAAGGTGCCTCCTTACGACTCCGTTTCTACCCATTCAATACAATTTATCAAGGATTTGATAGCGTACGGTTTACAAAACTGAGACCAAAAGTCACGAATTTCAAGGAAATTCTGGGCTCATGAGCCAATCTTCAATCGAAAGGTTGTCAATGATCGATAAATCATGCTATCAGGTAGCAATGCCATGATTATCGATTGACTATTTTTGGGGAGACCGCTTGAGCATGGAAAGAGACACCCTCTTGAATGTATCGATTGGGAGGTCGTATTTACCAAAAATTTTCCCTAACATCAAGCTTGACTCTTGTCCCACCCCTTCGACTTCATTCAGAAGATGCTGAACCTTTCCGAAAAACAAAACACAGATTTCTACCTCAGGTGGCCTCCATAAGACTTTAGATCTCAAGCCCTCCTTCTACCCTTCCCTTCTGAATAATATATTCATAAAATTACCTTAGATTCCAGGTGGGAGAAGAGTGCATGGCGCATCCCAAAGCTAAAGCAGCAGTACATTTTGTACTTTTTACCTCTTGAACCTGGTTTGGTTGGCTCAACCGAATCACACTGCACTATGTGGAAACATTGATTAGGCTGATAGCGGTTGTACGGCCTTGAACGGCGGAATGCGCCGAAAATTGATGGTTCACCTCACCAAGGGGGATCAGCGACGGCCTAATCATTGAGTGCCACACCTATACGTGTGGGAACCACAGCTTCCGTTACTAGAGCACCTCGTTTATGGGCTCATTTCATATTTATGTGCTTGATTTTTTTATATTACATACTAATGTATGCTCGTATTCGTATTATTCGTATGCAAAATGGATTTTAATAACTCCTTCAAACGCGCCGCCATCTCCATCTTGTCTCTGAGCTGAACCCGGTTTAGGCCATTGAAGCCTTCCTTCCTTTCGGAATCATTCGATTGCCAGTTGGCTCATCTAGCCCTCAATTAAGGCCAGTGAGTATTCCATTTAGTACGCCCGTCAAAAAGTAGAAATGCCAGCTGGTGCGTCCGACCTAAAGACAGTGGTAGAGACAGGGTACTGTAAACAATGAAAACACTTAAAGTGATTTATTCAATTGAAAGCTACGGATCTAGGAAGGCTATCTGTGGTGAAATTCCCAGCAAAAAGAACCACCCCCGAGCTTTGTTTCCCGACAGGTACCATCTGTTTTACCATGACCCGCCCTTTCGTTAACGTGGAACGACCTCTTCTGGAAGTAACGGAAGGAAAAGTTTTTTATTTCTCGTGTTTTTGCCGAGAAATTAATCACTTATTCTGCAATTCTGGGTGCTCAGCTTTGCTCTGCTTGCCTTTTGAGCTAACTCCAGCCAAAAATTTCTGGTAAACTTAGTTTTGATTCAACACGTTGACGACCTATGACACTTTCGCTTTATTTTTGAAGTGCCCAAATCTGTTACCCCGCAAATCACCATTGCAGGAATCTTGTCTAGTGGCATTCTTATCATATGAAAATTCAATTATTGGCGCGAAAACCTCCGGTTGCCGTCCTGTGTCGTGCCATCCTACGGGCCCCCGGGGTTTCCTTGATGATTCTTGCTATTTCTTCTGAATAACAGTAGTTGCTGTCACTTTTGATGGTAGCGAATTTCTCAGAAAACTACATAATTTATGTAATATGTAAAGAATACTGACGATTCAAAATTTCTCTTAAATTTGACAGAATTAGTTCGCTTGCTAAATTGTTAGCTATTTAGCTATCACCTGTAACTTCTTCTAGATGTCCCTTCAAGAAATTATGCCTTTTGGTTAGATTTTGGCGAGTGAAAATGTTTAGAAGGCTGAATCTCCACTGGGCACCGGCTACTCCACACTTTCACTTCCTAACGGTAGATTCCTCGTTATTGATAGGCAAGGTATGATGCATACCTATGATGTATGCATGTCCCACGGATTTAGACACCGCCCACAATCTTTATGTCGCTTCTGGTTTTACGATTTTATCAGAGCTAGTAACTCAAGAAACGGCTAGACAAGGAACAACCAATAGAAAGTGAAAGGATTGAGATTTTCGGCGTTGATCCCTTGTGGAGATGCGCCGCGCATTCGAGTTTCATTCAGAATAAAGGTGGCCTGTGAATGCGATTTGGCCGTCATAATGAATTGCGGGGGTTAGCCGATTCACAAATCAATTCATCAATCCGTTGATTCATTAATTCACCTACCTCGGGACAAAAAAACCTGGCCCGGCGTTGATAATCACCGTGCCATGAGAGTGGGAGTGCTCGCCACCTGCCACTACACCAGCTTCGCCCTTTCTATTATTTCACAGTTATCTTGTTATTTCGCAGTCGCATTATAGCACCACTACCTGTGATGCTACATCAGCTGGCGTGAAAAATTCAAAAACGAATTTTTCACGCTTTTGAGCTCTCGCTTAAAGCATTCAATTATCACGCTGTTATTATTGTCATTTGGTTGCTAAATCAACTAACACATCTTTTTTAAAAATATGTCCAACCTTGTTCTTCACTGTAATGGAGTTGCACAATATAACTATTTATTCTGTAGCCTTCCGTAGATGGCGCACCTCGGTGCATTTTCATTGGTGTTTCTCTGGAGAAATTCCCCTTCCTATTATTAATACTGGCCACAACTCATATGGCTGCTTGTTCCTCGTCTACAGCATCGAATTCGAAGCTATGTTTCTTTTTTTATTTTAACTCTCATCTCTTGTCCCCAATCTGTTTCTGCCTTCCTTCATATGGCTCAGCGGGAGTTGTAGTATAAGCTCAGTTGACTGGCCAGTTGGTAAGGTCCGTATTTTTAGGTCAATGAAGTGTCTGACTTCCACCCACCCCTATAAAATCCTGTACACACAGGCATTGATTACCCTACGGCCGAGCCATATATTTCCAGATTTCTCTAATTCGATGAGCATCTCCTCACCAGTTCCTCTCGGAAAATTCCAAGCATCCTTTTTTCATACCTTAAAAGTACACCACGCGATAATCAGATTAGTGGCTTACTTTCTTTGGGCAAGTAGGTCCACGGGAAAGAGCTTGGGCTGCGTTCCTGTTGCGGCTGCACAGAGCATCTCCACAGTGTTGTGCCTGCCTGAACACAACCGACCCACGCCTACCCAACCAAATCTCACCTGGCCTTAGACGAACGAATTTCTAACGTGGCCTTCACGTGGAGAAGGAAAGATGCAATAAGAAGGAGATAATCCAATGAAATAACCATTTCGATGATGAAGGCAGATTTCACATTGAAAATTCGTTCGTCTGAGGCCAGGTGTGATTTTTTGTGTGGGCGTGGCTTGTTGTGTTCAAGCAGGCACAGCAACACATGAGGATGTACTGTGCAGCTGCAGCGAAGGTGCAATCTGAGCCGTTATCCAAGGACGTACTTGTCTCAAAAAAGTCCGTCACTGATAGTACGTCACTAATTTGATTATCGCATGGTGAGTCTTTAAAAAAGACGTTACATTGCTCAGCCAAAAAAACTATACCCACTAATAACTGGAAACTGTGAGTCAATAGAAAACTTTCCGGTTTTCTTTTTAGCAATTTTACATTTTTCATGGCAATAATAAATGAAAGAATCAGGTGCAGAAAGGTTGAATAATCATTATGGATGCTCTATCCACAGCCGTTTCATTGAGAATCGTACACGTGGGCAATTCCTCATCTCCAATGATTATTTGATACCAGCTGATGCAGAAGCCCTTTTTCATCTATTTTCCCGGGGTATTATTGAATAGCCCATACCCGAGCAAGGGAAGGGTTACATAACCCGACATGAGCGGGATTTGGTCCGCTAATACGGCACGGTGACACTCCCTACCAATGACCTAGTTCTATCAACTCCCCATGGATATATTATACGCAAATCTCAAGTTACCAAGTTAGTCTCCCAACGTTTTCAATTTTTTGCCTCTTGAAAATAGTGTTTTGCCCGAACATGCAGAAATCATCTGAGTTGTTTAGCTACATAATTCCTACATTCCATTAAAGCTCCGGCATCATTTGTTCCGATCTCCAATTTTTGTACTCTTAAAGACACCGTAAGGGAGTAATTTTGGCTTACGGTAGAACAGACGTAGTGTGGACGAGTTCAAGTGGCCGCCATTGCAAAAACTCGCCAATTTGACGCCTTGGCATGGTGCCAAGAGAAGATGTTTCCATTATAAAGTTGTTCATTCCTTTTACCTTCTCCTTTGTTCTTTCTTATATTGTTTCTAGATGTACTTACATGAATGTTAATGTAGTTGGGAATGGCCGCTCCACTACGCTGGGAGTCAGGTGCTACAACTAAAGTTGGCCCGCGGCCGTCTCCTACAGCGGACAACTCGGAACGCCAGTGCGATGATGCGAATGAGGCGCGAATACACACCGCAGCGATGCACTTTTGAGTTCGGGTTTTTTCACCGATTATCGCTTCTAACCTTCTGCGTTCGTTACGAAATGCTCATTTCTTTGTATGTTTCTCTTGTTTCGGACCCCCTTCCGGTTCCTTTAAAGGCCACAGTTCATCAAATTATGTCCCGAAATTTTTTCGTGTAATTTGATTTCCCCTTTAGATTTCCATCGGCAGGGGGTTTAGTGAATCTCAGAATTTACCAGAACATATTATCTTTCTATTTCCATTTTTCGAAGTGATACTCTCCACTGGGTATCAATATTCCGCGAAGATTATTTTCACTGAAAATCAAAAATCAAAATGGAATCGGATTATCTTATTGCCTCGGGGGCCAGGTTTTTGGCAACATGTTAAATAACCATTGTAATCGCTCGCCGTCCAGTTTCTGTGGAAATCTTCCACGTGTCTGACTAAGACGTATGCATGGCTTTTGTTGTTTACTCAGTTTACCTACATATATTACTTGGTCGACGTTCACATTTCTCATCCAATTTTTTTGCATTTTGAAGGCAGCAAAGTATCTCAGCTGGTCAAGGCGAAGGGTCAAAACCGGAAAATCTATTCAACCGAAGACTCTGAAAATGACCAAACTTTTCAAAAAAGTATTAGCAGAAAAAGCTTGTAACTCATCTAGTCAAGCAGGTATGCAGAAAGTGACACCTAGTAAGGCTAGGACTTCGTTACACGTCATTTAAAATCATGGCAGCGCTTTACAGCACAGAGGCACGTAATTGGTCGTTTTCTGAGTTTTCAGTTAATTAAATTTTCACCCTTCACCCTGTCCCTCACTCTGCTGATACGCTTTGATTCACCGAGTACCGATTGCCTTCGAAACACAAAAACTTGAATGAGAATCGTAAACGTCGACCAAAGTTATGGTACTCAGTACAGTTATGGTACATATTGGGTAGTCTAAAAAGTTTTTTCGTATTTTCAAATACCGCTTTCTCCCTCCAAACTGCTTTCCAGCAATCTCTTCTGTACATACACATGTAGTACAAGTCCACACGCGTCTATAGGTATTCTTCTCTTCCATCTCCCTGGTAATCTTTTTCGGCAAAATAAATAAATCAAAGGTCAACCTCATTTTCAATACAAAAATTATAAAAAAGATTTTTCTTCGAACGGCGTTAGACAGGGAAAGGAAAAGGTGATAATCCGATGGAGCAAGATCAGGGCTATAAGGTGGATGGGGCAGCAATTTTTATCCAAGCTCGAGAATTTTTCGACGAGTCATTTTTTCACTAGTGGAAAAAATTTTTTCAAATTTTTTCTTTTAAAAAATTCTCGAGCTTGGATAAAAATTGCTGCCTTATAGCGATCTTGCTCCATCGGATTATCACCTTTTCCTTTCCCTGCCTAACGCCATTCAAAGAAAAAAAATTGAAATTGAAAATGAAGTGACTTTTGATATTTTTATTTTGCCGAAAAGGGTTATCTGGGAGATGGAAGACAATAATACCTATAGATGCGTGTGGACTTGTACTACATATATATGTACAGAAGAAATTTTGTGGAAAGCAGTTTTGAGGGAAAAAGCGGTATTTAAAAATACGAAAAGAATTTTTAGACTACCTAATATATTACTCAATAGTAAAAGATTTGCTAAGTGAAAACTGGAAAGTTAGAATATGAGGAAACCTTTTTGGCGCGACTATATGTACTATTAAATGGTCATGCCTTTCCTGCCCGTAGCGAAGCGCTTTGAAAGCCTCATGGGACCCATGACATCGACTATCGTTTATAGAAATGGTCCCCATTGTAACAAGTAAAAGGCATTGGGCTTGTTTTGTTTTTGTCACACAGGATTCATCTCTTTTGTGGCTCTCCAAAGAGTGATTTCCGCCCACTAGGAGACCCTCTTAGTCCATCAGCGACACAATTGGTTGTTTTGTCGAATCTCTCACTGAGTGAAGTTTTGAGATTTTACGAACTTTTCACGAACAAACGAAATTCTTTAGGATCTTTAATTTTACGATAGGTCTCTTTTCCATCTCTTGTTCACTTATGTCTGTCGTCAGATGTTTTCACTTGATTTTATTACTTTGCAAATCTATTAATTTGATGAATTCAATACTATAAAAAGTGTGTTAATCCACGAATGTTTCATAAAACACTTCGCTTTACCAACCTTAAATCACCTATATCACAGTGAGAATAGCGCTAGGGTTATGCTCACACACCGAGCGTGCACATTCCACTAGATCGATTCCCAAAAATTGAACAAAAAAAATTGAACCGCTCCAAAGTTCTGATTTTTTCGCACTAACCTTATCTGAGGAGACGGTTTGTCAATTTGAACAACAACGATTTTCTAAATATGGTGTAAGCAAAACGAAAAAAACTCAGCTGCCTACCAGATAAATAATTGGGTGGATGACTTCATCAGCCATAATTGTTGACCCTCTGTCACAGGAGCCCCGCCCCTCCAAAAAAAATTCTCCTTCATTTCTGAAGGATTCATGCTTCTTCCTCTGTTATCCATATATTTATGTTACAAATGCTCACTGAGGACCGCATGCAAAGTTTCACGCGAAAAAGTGTGAGTCCGGCTAATATACGGCTCCTCAAAGTGGTGGCCGAGGGAGCGGGGCCCCAAAGTGAATGCCCTCCACCTCGTCAGCCACGGCCGAGTGGGATTGTTTCCGTAGCTTTCTGTACCCGCTACGCATTTCCTACCGCGGCGGGCGACGGTGCGGGCATTTACTTCACGGCACCTCTTCCTTGGCCACCACTTCGGGGAGCTGTATCATGGCCGGGTTCTCGCTTTTTCGCTGTTCCACTTTTTGCATGCGACCCTTACTACGCAAATAAAATATAAATACTATATAGACAACAGAGAAACTAATTTTTTCTTGCACGATTCCTTTAGGCTGAAAGTGAATGAAATCAAAAATTAATACTCAATCATGATCCTCCAATATTTAGAATTTAAAACTTTCAAAAAACCAACGTAACATTTCGTTCTATTTTCTTGTCATATTTTTGAATTTCGATAGCTGCTGATTTTCGGTGCCGCCTGCGGTGCGAATGTTCTTACAAGTATGCTGAATTGTGGGCAAAAGCTTTGGTCTCGGACGGGACTCGAACTCGCATCATGTCACAATTTTTTATCATTTTTTCATGGATACTTTTGCAGCATCCCCTTATACATCTTGTTGTTTTCCATAACAATACAGTCAATACGACCGATTAACCCTACAGTTGTACGTATCATCAAATCATAATCGAGGACAAAACAGCCGAAACCAGTTCGTCAAATGATAGTATCCCTCTTTTTGCTGAACTCATCACGTTCACATAAGGATTAACCCAAAAAGTCTTTTCCGCCACGGGAACGGGCATCGACCTTATTTACTGGTCTTGAGGTGTCTGATTGTAGTCTGATTCTGAAGTTCGCGATTGTGTTGGTACCCGATGCACAAATACAGGATGACGATGTCAATGTCGATTAGTAGGGTCAAGCAACGTACGAAAATTCAATTCAAGAAATTAGTAGTGCGGAAATTTGTGATGTACGACCTTTTTCTCCTTCTAAATTGCTCGCAACACGAAATTTTACTTGAAGACAGCATTGGGGTAACGTGGTTATTGAGAAATCCCTAAAAGAAGTTACTTAAATGAAAACTATGAGCCTAAGAAGGTTATCTATGGCAAAATCCCAGTGATAAGGTGTGACTCCGAGCTGTAGAAACGGCGCAACGGATGAGATCTGCCGCCTTTCGATAATCGACCCCGCCTCCTATCGACGTGATACCTGGTCGGCTACGATGAGAGCGGCCAAGAATATGCGGTGAGATTGAAGGTGTTGCAGTGCGCTTTCGCAGTTTCAGCCTGAAGCTCAATCCAGGAAGATGATGCTGTCGTATTTCCAAATATCCCCCTGTGTTTACTTGGCAGCATGCCAATGAAATTTTTGTTCGGAGTATCCGCCTTTTGACGGAAAGGTCGTTTGCGTTGAGGATCAACGAGAAATGGGGAGGAGCTTCTTTCTCGGATTTTTGGCCCTCTGCTTCCGTTTTTTTCCACTGTCCTGTTACATCTCGACTTTCAGATTCATCACTTCTTTTACTTTTCGTCCGAATTTCCCCTAATTATTCCCAACAAGACACTCCTTCACTAAACTCCAAAGTTTAACGGGAGAGCACCCCATTCTCATGGTGCGAGGATCAAATATCGCATAAAAGCCTTCCATCCCTCCAAGGTAGATGTATTGATACAAAATTCCTCTAATATGTAGAAAGCATTGACTTGTACAAAAAACTGGTGGCTTACGCAAGTTGTATAAGCGGAATCGCGTTCCTGCGCTATTAGGTTTCCGAATGTAACTGGAATACGCGGCGCATCCCAACGAATTATTGATTGACCCCAAAAACCCTATTATTTTTACCTGAAATTTTAAACTGAACACGGTTTTTTACGCTTCGTTTTCTTCCAAAACCTCTATGTGATCCTCTTTCCCCACGGATCCTTTCGGGGCGTTCACTCAGGGTAGTTAATACAACATCCCCTTCTCAGCAAGTCAAATACCCCTTCATATCCTAACAATTCAAAGAATAGTGCTTGAATCTGTCAATAAATTTTGCTGAAGTGCACCACTCATCGGACTTTTACTAAGAATAGTACACGTAGAGTACATGTGTACGATCCGGAATACAAGAAGATTCGTGAAATATTTCAGCATTTTCGATGTTTAATCTCAAGTTTCAACTTAACTTTATACTTATGCGTTTTGGCCAAAATTTTTTGACCCTCTTTCATCCATTTCGGTTGAAACGGACTGATTCGAACTCAGTAACTACTATCCCCAAAAAGAAGCGGATAGAAAAAAGGCACAAAAAAGCCTCGGAAAATAACCTCTCTCAATTATTTACCATTTGCTACCAGTTATTAGGTTCATGCATGAACAACAATCTATTTGTTCCCTGCATGTTTTGAGAAAAATACTGCTAAATTGGTTAGTATGGTGAGGTGGGCAAGCATCGCAGAACGAGAAGTTTTTGTGATCCAATTAGCAATTTATGAGGTCAAACTATACTAGAAAACATCTTCATTCAATGAGTTTCAGAAACCGGTTCTGCAAATTTACGACTCTGCACTTTTGATTCTTTGAGTACTACCGATCAAATACCTCTAGTATTGACATTAATGTCATCATCAAATTAATAAAGAGACAAAGGATAAAGTTATTGGTCAATCAATTTCTTTATGAGATGCGCAGTGCATTCTGGACTCATTTGAGATCGTCAATCGTAGGAGCAAGTGAATGCCATTAGACTTATACAGTGACTCGTGGAGGCCACCTGATGTAAAAGTCAGTGCTTTAGTACCCCCAGACGAATCTGAAACCAATTCACCTGCCCCGTAGGGAGGGAGAACTTGGTGAGTTGGGTAGGTGTTGAGGGAGGATTTGATCCCCACACCATGAGGGTGGGAATGCGCGCCATCTGCTACTAACCACCATCGCTCAATCAAATCAGTGCGTATACTAATCATTGGAATCACCACTAGCGGTTCTGTCGATTGCTCGTCTTCAAAAAAAGGGAATGCTTAATCTGAGAGAATTTCGATAACACTGACCTAGCAATTAGGCGGCTTCTCTAGTCGCTACGTAACTTTTACCTCGACTGCAGTGAAGATCACAGCTTCCAGATTCAGAGGAAAAATCGTTATAGATTTCCAAAGAACCATAATAATGACTTATCGATACAAAGGAATTTCATACTTTGCTGAGGATCCCTCCCCATATGTATTTTCTCGCTTTTCCATTAGAAAAGTGATATGGACTACATGACATTTTTTTATTTCCAGTAATCTAACCTCCTGACATCTTACTTTCCCTTGAGAGAGGGATCAGCAAAATTGGCCCGCTCATTTGCATCATCACGGAAAGTAGCGCAGTTGTCACGTTAATTGCTCCGGCTCCGCACCATACGATTCATGGGAGTAGGCGTTAAGTGGGCGGAGCTAGAATCCATTCTCCTTAGTGGAGTTGTGATATTAGCGAGTTCCGCAATAGAAACGCCTTCTTGTCCGTGAATGAGTATTTTACTGCATTTGTCCATTCTTTTCTGAAACGGGGGTGGAGGCGGTGTAGTGCCAGATGGCGCTCACCCCACTCTCACTGTGTGGGGATCAAATCCCGCATCGACGTCCACCCAGACCAACCAAGCCTTCCATACCTCTGGGGTCTGTAAAATGGTACCAAACTCATCTGCGAGGATAAAAGCATCGATTTGTACATCGGCTGGCCACCGCAAGGCTATAGGTCACATCACATTCACCAGCCACCGCCGCACATGCTAGTTCCATTTATTCTGAATGGAACTAGAATGTGCGGCACATCCCAGAGAGCGAGTGATTGACGCCAAAAACTTATCCTTTTATCCTCATTCTAGAACGATACCAACAGCGAGGCGGACAGTAATTGCGTTTGAAATGAGAACCGACCAGTCGGCATAGTAAAGGAATAAATTTGCACAAAACGATTTCACCTCACCCCGGTTAGTTGCGTGGCTAATCCGGTTCTACTATTCACGGGCACTGTGTCAGCACCACGCACGCACGCAGCTATACCGCAACAACAGTCCATGACTGGCATTATGCCGTCACCACCGATGCACCACCTCCCCGTCGGCGCTGGCGCTTTTCGCTAGCTGACTCATCCCTCCCGTTCCCCTCTCTCTCCACACGTTTTTCATTCCCATCGTTATCAGTCTCGTCTGGAGGCAATTTCGACTTCCGCTACAGAAGGATATCCTGTTTAACTGCAATGCGGTTGCAAAAACCCACATCAAACGGTAAGATATCGTAACTCGTCACATTTTCTTCAAAGATCGTGGGAACATGGCAGTGATCAATTATCGATTGCGACAGAGTTTCAATCCCTACTGAGTAAACAATACAGCCAAGCGATGGTCATATTTACATTGGAAGCACCATATGATCGAATATTATAGGTTGCAGTTTTTGACTTTTTTTTGTGAACTTTTGGGCTTAGCTTTGAAAGTCGCCTAGACGCCTAAAAAGTGTCACTTCCCATTTCCAGTTCAAAAACAATTTCAATTTTTTAAACCCTTCGAAAGCTGAAAAATAAACATATAAACATCCAGAATTAATGCTGTTCTTTGAGGAAGGAATGGTCAGGTTCCATCCATGGAATAACTTATGGCATCCCGGCGCGAAGCATAGCACTGCACTCAGCACGTGTGTGAAATGCCAGCTTTGATTTCGCTTGAGCCGGTCTGGCCACCAAATCCTCTTTTTTATTAATTGCTTTATTGATTTATCGGGCTGGTCTGAGAGAATATAACGCGTATTTGTGCCAAGAGGCTGGTTTAGTAGTCGTAACGTTGTGCAGATCGCATACTCACTCGAATACTTCCACGATTCACAGTGGAAGTCAGAGGTGTGCTGAATTTTAGCAGATCTTCATAGATATGCATCTGATTGTCGTAAAAAAAGGAAAGAAAGAAGATCAGTTACAAAAGAGTACACAGTACAGAGTTAGAGAGTACAGAAAAAGGAAACCTAATAGTAAGCCAGTTTTTGAGAACGAACCGTCCCCTCCCCCGCTTTCCCTTCGGCCGCGTTCATGCTCAGCGCCCGCAGCTTGCGGTTGCGTTAAAGCCCTCTTTCACAAGTCTTTTCCACTGGATTTTCTGACATGTTTTTGAACTGCTGCTAGCATGCTAAATTCCACCTCCCAAAGCCGATTTAACTTAGTCACGTCTACTTTGAATAGTGTTTTCTGGTCTACCATAATCAGTTCAAGTGAATAATCTGGAATAGTCAATTTTTAAGGACGATTGTGACTCATGACTGGTATTGCATAGCATTGATATCGTTCCAGTTGCTGCTGCAAATGTTTGTTTTGTCTCCCACCAAAAAGCGCTGGGCAAATTTCTTGCCAGTTGAACTTTTGTGTGACTTTATTGTTGTGTTGAATGGAATGATAGCAATTTGAGGGAAGGTGTTGATCTGTGCATTTTTGGGGAAGGAGCCATGCTCCCGTTTTTTATCACGAATACATATAGCCGGTGTATAGATTACTGAGTGCATATACGAATCTTATTTTTATTTTTGGGGGGTGGAGATAGGGTTATACAACGAATTTCTATCTCCTGGGGGTGCTAGCCCTGCGTGGCCCCGTCGGGGCCTTTTTGGGAGCCCCATGAGTTGTGGCATTGCCATTTTTCACTGTTCTATTTCTCCTGTAATATGAAAAACAGAAAGTGTTTGCACTTTAAAACGAATGAAGAATGGTTTCTGGAATTCTAGAAATATTGTAGAATCTTAACAAAACTTTATTCCTTTAGTTCTTTATTATTTCTTTTCTATTATTTATTATTCTAAATTTTCCTCCAATCTGACTTCATCCTTGTGTTCTATATCTGTGATATATTGTGATTTTCATCTTTTTTTCTTTTCCTTTCCTTCTCTGTAATTTACTACTGATTTTCGTAAATAAGCATAATTGACAACTTTCTTTCCATCTTTTCATAATGGAAATTTATTCAATGCATAACTTTTTGAACGAAAGTCCAAAAGAAGTTCAGAATTCAAAGAACAGTTAGCTAATTCCAGCTGACGCCCTCAACATAAACATTAGACCATAGGCGATATTTATGCCATGCACTGAGACCAAATATTTACGGATGACTCAGTAAAGTTCAAAATAAATTCAACTGGACTGCTATGGACTGCTTTTGCGAAAAATCCTTTTTGAAAAAATTGTTGTATCTCGTTGGTAATTGCAGCTATAACAACTGCTCAGTTGCTAAACCCACAGTGAAATGAGACCAATCGGATCCCATGACACCATGGAAGGAGATTGGGTCTTGTATTTCCTTTGATATGATAAAAAGAGAAGAATGTGAACTTCGGTTTTACTTTTTAATGTTCGGGGAGCGATGTGAACTACCGTGTCACACTTATAAACTTTTTTGAAGGAGACCCAATCTCGTAATCTCGCAAATATTTATGTATTTATTTATTTATTTACACATTATATTTGAGAATATTGTTGTAATGTGGCGTCGTGTCACTGTCAAAATGAGAGTTTCTATATTATTTGAGGTTTTTACAGACTGAAAACACTTGAGAAGTTAAAAATCGACGCACTTCTTATTGAGGGGCAGGGCTTGTGAAATGGGCACGGTTTGTCCACATCTCTCACTCCACATATGAGGGTTTTTGAAAATTCGTTGCCAGGAAATGTCTTGACATTTTTCATGATAAAGGAAAATGATTGCGATACTGAGTACAAGAGAACCATATTCACCCTTCTGTGCTAAGGTTACTTTATTCAATTGCTCAAATGTAAAAAACAATAAACAATCACCAAAATGTGTATGGCAGTACGCATGTCCTCCATAGATGGATCGGTAGATTCCATGAACCGCTACAAATTTCCCACGAATCGTACTATTCTACAATTTCCTCAAATGCCTTCACATTTCCTCAACATTTCTGCGTACTCTTTGTCTATAGAATCGGTAGAACATGTCCTGGCAGCGGCGGGTTCGAGTGCGAAGTCGAGGGTGTTCCTGGCGTCAGCAACATGTTTGATTGCCTCTTTTTTACTTTCCTGGTTTTGATTAGCGAGTTTTGAATGGCTCTCGAGGGATGTATTCGGCGCACGCGCCTTATTGGCTTATTTTCATACGCGTTTACTGTTTTGTTTGTTACAACTGTACGTCGTAATTTTGTTTTGTGCTATTGTCGAGCGCAGATCAGCCACATATTGCTTACCTGACAAACAAAACTTTTCGCGCAACCAGCGCCATTTGTACGAGGCTCAACTCAAGTGTGATCCGCTTTTCTGCTTTGTTATCTGCCTTTCACCACAGACGATACAGGGTTGTTCAGCACCTTTATTTATGTTCAATGGCTCATAGTAACAGAACTAGTCAAATATGACAGAGATTTCATTTTCTTCTAAAAACGTCTTTCCTTAAATTACAGCGTCGTTTTCCGAATTGACAGTCGTGTTTTACTTACAAGTAAGTTTTACTACGCTTTCATTCGAAATATTGGTGACATATCTCAGCCACTTGAAGGACTCGCATGTGTTTGCTGTTATGTTAAGGTATTCATTAGTTCATTAAGGAACAGACGAAATGCACCTGTTTTATTTCAGTTTTTCGGAAGGGTGGGATCACTAGGAGGGGCAGGGTCCGCTCACGTCTGTAGCCCTGTGTGTGGGAGTGCAGTAAAACCTGCAGTAAAACTAGCTATCGTTCTCTCAGCCTACTGAATTCCCACGTCGATGGACGTACTTCCAGTAGAAGGCCCGTCTAAATGGCGTGCAGTGATCACGGTTGTGATTCGATCCATGGAGAACGAATATGATTGCGACGCCACTTGCCACTGCTCCACTTTCTCATAACAAATAAGAATATAAGACTGAACGAAGTTTTGTTACAACTCTACGCAAGCGTCTTTCCTTCAAATTTACGGACTAAATACGCCTTCATGTGAACATCATTTAAAGCGAAAAAGAATTTGATGGGGTCTCTAGTAAGGGTCAGGCGTTGCTTTAATAGTTCTGGAATAGGCATGAGTCGTACTTGGCTCGTACGAAAGGACGAGGAGGGGTCCTATTTACCTATTCGAGGAGAAACTGTCAAAAAAGGGAATCTTGGTAATCATCCTTCTCCCTCTTTTCTTTAAGGCCTTCTGGAGAACGATCAAGGGGGCAATGTTGCATGCTTTCAAATTCTCTGGAAAGAAGGGTACCGATTCGGCCTTTTACTCGACTCGACCCCTGGATCTAGCTTCATTTTTCTATTTCTTCCTGAAACAAGTACTGTTCGACCCCTTTATCTAGCTTCATTTTTCTATTTCTTCCTTTGACAAGTATCGTTAGCCTTTTCTTAGTGTCACCGCACCAATTCCTGCGCCATTGCACCAAAAGTTCTGCTGTAAACGTCCTCCCCTAGCAGTGGCTCTATGGTTTCTGAGCTTATCGGTGCTAACAGTGACATCGCTTCAGACACTTTGGCGCTCATCTGCATTTCATACATTTAAATGAAGGTTTTGTACAAATGGAATTGCTGGAGTTTCTGCTATCTTTTGGAGGTTCTCACATTCGCACACAACTTCCCACTTTTTCCTGCTTGTAAATGCCATTTCGCATAATCACTGTGGTGCACTTCTTTATCGCTAAAAATGAATGGAATGTGTCAGGAGAGCAGAAAAATCGCCTTTATGATAAAACGACATTCCTAGAACAGCCAATCAACCATGTTTGAATAGCTAATTGGTCCCGGGTGCAGGCTCGCCCAAGCGCCCCTTTTTCTATGGTTCGCAAGCTCTGTAATCAATTTTAAGAAAGGCGTTCCTACTGTCTTCGAAGGAATTGTCCACTGATTTCTTCGTTGCCTTCCGTTTTCTACTGTCGAGTTTTCCACATACTGGCACAGCTCTGCACCTCCATGACTTTCTCTATCACGACTTATCACTTGGTATCGATACCTACTACTTGAAAATCTCCTTAACCTGATCTATCCGCCAAGCCTTTCTTCTTTTCTAGGTGGGTGTTGGTCCTCGCAAGTCATTGTGTAGACCAAACCGCATTCACCTGCCACCACGATTTTGAACGAAACTAGAACGCACGGCGCAATAACGTCACATCCTTGACTGTATCCTTTTGTATTTACTTAACTGCGACTACGTTTTTTATTGCACTTTTTATCCTTACTTTGTACTTTAATAGGTATTATCGAGAAAGGATTTTTGCGATTGAAATTCTTGAAAATTCAAATGGAAATATTGAAATTCACGTATAAAGTAGGTGGTCATAGTATGTCACAGAAGGATTTCCATGAATGTTTTTTACCGCTGCATGCCTATATGGTGCCCAATGTTTGCCACCCTCCATGGTGACTAATTCGCCACTTGGCCGACAACGAAATGGCGGATGATCTTTAGCCTCCGTCGATGGCCACTGCTGTCCGCGCAATTTTCCGATTAGTGCATCGGCGGAGTCCAGCAGTGGTCGCGAATATGACGACCCCTGGGTGCACGCATAAGGCCGTGTCGTCGCTCAATAGAGAGCAACGTTCAGGCACAATCCATCATTTTTCCACTTTGGCCTGGTGACCTTTTAATCTCTGGGTTTTTGACGGTGCCTTTGTTTCCCGGTTCTTCATGAATACCCAGCACTGAACGGGTAGAACTGATATGTGGATATCGATAGTGATCCGTGGAGAGTGTACGCCATGAATGTGTTAGTATGTGAGATTCGTCTGGATATGATTGTTAGTCGTTCAGGTAAAACACTAGCGCTGCTTTGAGGGCACCATTTTTGCTCAGGAATGAGAAAGCTCTACATTCCGAAGACTAATCTCAAATCTGCCTAAATAATTCAGCAAATCATGAGACTACATTGCCTTGTTCAGTTCACTCGGGAGCAAAGGAATCATGGGTGGGAAAGTCCGGAAATGTGATAGTAATTGGACTATATGTAGCTATGAGAGAAGAGTGATGAAGATTCAAATGGGAGAGCATTCTCCTTGACAGAATTCATGGGCTGGAAAACTCATCAAATACCTCTAAAGATTTCGTACTAACTCATAGCACTTGAATTTCTGTCTAACGGAACAGTAGTGAATCAATCTTCTCGTAAAGAAAACTCACCCAGGTGACCTGACTCCATACTAATTACCGGAATACTTGCCACATACCCCATGCTCTTTGAGAACAAACACTTTATCTCAGAAGAGGTGATGTGTGGCGAAACTCGCATTGAAAAAGGGCGGCAAAGGGTCTTATGAAATCCCGCAACTGCTGTTCATCCGTTGGGGGAGTAGCCGCGAGAGCGGGACAACGCTCGCGGCCGGTTGATTCAGCCTCTCGTCCGTCTGCGATCTATTCCCGACCAGTGACGTAGAGGAGAGAGGAAGACGAAGGGGTTTTTGGTCCTATTTCTTGGATTTTTTGTTTCGTTCTGTCTCTACTGTTGTACTGCTGAGCGCCACTAATTTCGTATTCTGCAATCAGCTAAGTTAACCCGTTCCGGTGTCATAAATCACCTGTGATCATTTTAGGAGGGTTTAGTTTCTTTTTAAATATTTGTGAACTTTTGTGGCCGTTGAATTAGTACATAGAGAGACATTTTGAGCCTCTGCAGGTTGGCCTTGGCAACCACGGAGTAGCGATCTCACTGTAGGGTTTCTATTGACCTCCAATTTTGATTTCTCCAAAGTGCTTCATTTGAACCCATATTTAGACCGGAGATTTTATTTTTGCAAAATGAAGTAGATCCCTTTCAAAACGTGAAATTTGCTAGCTGACTGTAATAAATGTTATTATGCGAAATCCTTCATGGTTTCTGTACACGTTTAAACTTTGTCTATTTTTTCTTTTTTCTTTCTATCATTCTGTTTTTCACAATTAATGAGGCTACTTATCTACTAAAGTACAAGGCTATTTCCTTTTCTTTTGAAAAAAGACGGTTACTCGCAATTAGTAGCCACGCTGCACTTTGAGATCACCTCCCCCTCCCCCCATTAATATGAGAAAATCGGTAGGGCCAATCGACCTTTCCAATTTTTCATATTCATTGATGGATAAGATGAAAAACATTTTTGAACAGTAAATACTTCGAAAATCAATTCATAGACATGACCAGTTATTGCCTCTACGAAGCCGAACGGATGTCTGATAATGGTGCATCTTCCAGAGATGGATAAATGTTTGCGTATTCTGCTAGCCAAACTTGAAAGAAATTGTTTTTCTCCGGTAATTTTGTGGTAAACAACCCTTCTTTTTATTTAGAGAGAATTTAAAAAGAAGATATGAGTGGAAAAAATATTTCCTTTGGGACAACAGAGTTAAGGGTGAGGGCGAATACGGTACACCTCCCAATTAGTCTTAATGCCGTGGAAAGGTCAAGCCTTTGGAACCAGCGACTTCATAAGCCGTTTTTTCTCCTGCTCGCATAAGTCTCAGGTGATATTCTGGAAAAAATCGATATCACATGGCGTTTATGTTATCACCTGTTGATGGTACGGTATATTTGTTCAAAAGCCGTCGTTCGACGACGTCGACCACAAAACCCTCCTTTTATGTCCGTAACTGATGATGATGATCGAGCGCGTGTGCATTGTGTACAAAGGCCTTCATGCTGTAGCTATTTCAGCGCCAATTCCTTGGCATCGGGCTGTTGGTCATCTGGCACGTCGTGAGATGTCGGTCGTTCAACCACCGCCACATCTTATGCAATTCGCTCAGACACAAGCCGCTCTCACACCTATTGATGATGACATTGATCTTCAAGGAGGACGGCTGATTGACGTTGTTGAGGTGAGTCGCAGTGGTTGCCAAAGTCCTCGTTTCGGACAGGGCAGTTTTTGGCTTACATTCAATTCAAGTTGGACTGGAATCTGAGACCAGCGTTTTGATCTTGAGGCTGTGACATGCCAAGAAATTCCTTGTTTCGAATGACTTTGCGTTACGGATCAAACGTGCATGAGTGAGTGACATTTGGACAGAAAACTCGCGACGCGATTAGTGCGAGCTAGACGCGCCATGTTAGTTGGGCTCTGGACTTACAGCATTTTGAGCGCAATCGCTTCTGGACCCAACTGCTCCCAGTTTGTACTCATTCCGTCGCGTGCCACACGCAGCCATGCATATTTTCTGTCCTATTGACACCATCCAGCTCTACACGGCGCAAATGATGCCGTTTCAAATTGCGTTTTTTCTGACTCCCAAACGCCTTCGATTCGGTCATCGGGCTTTTTTTAAGCATTACGACATGCATTATCTCACGTTTCAGATTTACACATTCACGCATAAATTCACGCCCGCGATGTTTGCTTTGGCTTGGGAAGGGAACTGCCGGGTTCTTTTCATGTCTATCGCTTTTGAAATGTAAATTAGAACTAGCTACCTCACTTATACACGTGCCGAGGGCAAATTTGTTCAGAAACTGGAATTTTTTTGTTACCGTACCCTACCGTTGGATGAACCACCTCCGGCAGGTTTTCCACCATCCCTTTACTTTGTTCCCTTTTTCCACCAATTTTTTGCGTGCACGATTCCCACAACGAAGTGCAAAAAACACTGATTTTCAAGGGTATATGTTCCATGTCTCGTGGATAATGCGAAATTTGTGCAAAGAAAACCAGCGCTGCTCTCGCTGGCATGATTCGGGAATCAGTACGCTCAGATGCCTGCGCAAGCCAATCCAGCCTTCCACTCCTACGCTCGAGGAATCGGCACTAAATTCGTTCGAGAGCGGGAAATGCTATCCCAAAAAATTTCTTGTGCAAGCTACATCTACTCGACTGCCATAGCGATTCTGATTGGGAGTAGGGTGCGTACAAAGGTATACAAAGGGATGTTGATCAAGGTAGAAATGCCCCATTCTCTACATTTTATCGTGCAGATTCATTCGTTTCCTTGCAAGTACTTTCAGAGCGTTTTTGTGGATAATTCCTGCTGTTTTCATTTCTGTTTTAGAAATTTGACCTTTCTTTGCTTGTTGGGCTGTATTCGAGCTTAGACAGCTTTGTCTTAATTGCAGAATTGAGCTGGATAAAATTTTCGTAGCAAAGAAAAAACATCAAGGGGCATTCCCAGAAGTTCTGCTGAATTTAACTTGATTGAATCGTACACAGCCAATGAATATAATAACCAGTATCAGCATTCCTATGAGCATCGCAAATCGCGTCAGAGAAGGAATACGCATCCCACCAACCGTGCTCCTTCATAGAAATTTGCCACTTGCAACATTTTCATCCTACGAAGCTCAAAATTTCGATTTCTAAAAGCATAAATACAGAAAGCTGCCTCAGTGAACGAAAGAGAAAACACCTTTTCAACATTTCTGAAATTTTCGATTTGTGATAATTGCTGATTTTCGCCGTAACTCGCGATGTGAAAGTTGTTATAACTATGCTGATGCTTGGGCAAACGCTTCCGATCCTTTACTGTTCTACATACGAGCTGCCGGACTTAATTTGCAATAAATCACTTTTTTTGAGAATTTCTCAGTCCAATTCGTTTTTTCCGCTCCTCTACGCTCTTCACTTGCAGCAAAATTTGCAACCAGAGCCCAGTTCCTCCTTTTTCCCCCATTCCCTCTGTTTCTCAGAAATCCTCTTCTCTTCTCATATTCTTATGTCAAGCTGTTCTTGGATGATTTCGGGGAATTCACTTCATGACACCACTTCTTGATCGATTCTCTCGATGACCGGGGTGGCTCGTCGGTCCTCGTCGTCGTCGGTCATTCCTAATCTTCTCCTCCTCTTGAATGAGCTGCGCCAGTTCGGTGGCAAGCGATGAAATTTTTCGGACCTTACGAGGTATTTTTTTCAAATGATTTACACCGAACATTGATGGTTTTCTTGATTCCTCCTATGTATGATACTGCAAAAGCTTAGGGCGGTTAGCGTGACCCTATCCAGAAACTATTATTTCAACTTTTTTAAACTCATAAAACGAATCAAAACTGCCCACTCCAATCATATGGGCGCTTTCAATAGCGGAAGAAGCAAATATAGCAGGTTGTGAAATATTTGTGGAATATGAAAGTTTCTATTTTTCATCTTCCTTGCGTTCCATTTTTTCCTTTTCAGGAGGAAGAGATCGACGCAACAGATGGATGTCGTGTACAAGTTATTACATATCGGATAGAATCCGCCGATGGCACAGAGCAGCTAACAAAAACGATTCGCAGGAAGGTTGGCTATTTTTTTTCGAGAAATTTGCACCGTTGCATAGATATCGTTTTATTGAATTCTATGCATATCTGAAATCACTACCATGCGGATCTTTTGTTCTCCGAAATCGATTTGCGTAGTATTTCAGTCATACCTGCGATGATTCAATAGAATTCACTAAGTTCTATGGAAATTTGACGGTGACTGAAGGGATTTATGAAATACCAGAAGTTTTTTTTTCTTGGTTCGCGATTATTTGTATCAAAAAAATTGTTAACAGCCACCGCTTCGGTTCGAAACTCCTGCCTGTATGGAAAATTTGTGCATTTCAATAATACTGCAACATAATGATATTTCCCTGTATAATCTCCAACCAAGTGAAATATTAAGCAAGACGACGAGATTCAAGTCTTCGACGACATTGACTAGGAGATGATAGTAGCGCATTGGGTAAGAGGCGACGTGCATGGGTAACCGCCGCCGCTTCGGGCTACCCATTCTTCCAGGGTTCATCATACAAGCTCACCTGGCAAATAATTATCCATTGGCTTGCCTCTGCTATTCACTGTATACAACAAACACGCGCCAGAACGATTTGCATATTCACAAAACCTCTTCCCTTCAGAAGCTGAACAAATAATCTGAAAAACCCCGAAACTTGCAACATCAGCTGTTCCGCTGACACCATCCGCATGCACTACCGAACTTTCTTACCTTGAAGAGAAGGTATTCAGACGAGCAAGGTTTAACATGACTGAGCAGTTCCTTTTTTTGACTAGAAAGCACCCGAAAATGTCGTAACTATCTTTGCATTTCATCAACATATCTCGTATGATGGTGGGCGGAAGGTGGTGTAGTAGCAAGTACATAGCGTGCACGTCCACTCTCATGGTGCGGGGATCAAACATTAGTGCCCGCCCACGACAACCAAGCCTATCACCCTTCCCTTTACCTTCAACTTTATCATTTTACCCTTTAACTCATAGGGTGGTACGTTTCGCTTTCGGAGGTGACTAGACTCCTCCACCTCAGGTGGATGGTTGGTACGAGGAGCTGCTCGCACTAACCTGCAGGTTACATGGAGGTCATATGCAGGTTTCATTGAGGTGAACAGCGAGAACTTGGAAAGTTTTTCGGTTCTCCGGGATCAGATAGCTGGTAAAGTTGCGTGGGAGACAGAGTCCCCGTTCTCCCCCCCTCCCCGCCCCATGAGCCTCGGTAGCATTCGGATTTAGGCCATTCTGTAATGTGTATGCGCCTGAATTGGCTTTAGGAGCCTAATGATGACAAATGAATGGCGCATCGATGATATCAATCGATTAGCATACAATTATATATTCTCTAGTAAATCAACCACAGTAAATTGTTACTTCAAAGGAATCGTTCACGGAAAAATGAGGTTTTTATGATATCTATATTTTTATGTTGTATTTCGAAATAATCAACGCGAAAAAAATGTGAATCCGGTTAAGGTACAGCACTACGAAGTCTCGGTCGGGTGGGCGGGGCCTCCACGTAAGTGCTTACCTCGTCGTCGCCGCGGTCGGAGACGCATTGAAGGAATAGAAAGTTACGTAAAGAGTACCACTCTCCGTTCTCAGCCGCGGTGGACGACGGGACGGGGCTTTTACTCGGAGGCTCCGCGCCCACCCGGCCAAGAATTTAGGGAGCTGTATCTCAACCGAATCTTACTCTTTTCGAGTGAAACTTTGCATGCTGCCCTTAGTAGGCAAACACAACATAAATATAAGGTAACAAGGCAACCAATTTTCCGTAGACGATTCCTTCAAGCCATCTCTATACAAGAGACTTGTCAGTTCAGTATCCGTAGACCAAGTCTGCATCCATCCCCCCTCCTCCCTTCGGTGAGAAAAGCCCTGATCCTCTTCTGGCTTTTATCTATGTACTTATGTCTTTTCGGAAAAATAAAGAATAAGCTTATAATCACAAAGTCTCTGCTGAGATCCCCAGATTTGAGTGAAACGATCGACAAAACGCGATACAATCACTTGGCGGCAAACCGCTGAGCAAACACACAATCGGACGCGGGCGACGAACCCGGGTGAGGACATAGGACGAGAACGACTAGTTCAATAGAAACGAACAAAAAAGACCTCGACGTTGGCGTCCTATTGTCGTATGATGATTTCGAAACGCGTATATGTCCCGCGGTTTGTTCGTTCATAACATTGACGAGTGCTGCTATTGGTAGTGTGGCTTGTTCTGTTCCCCCAATGGATTTGAAACTTCTGCTCGATCCCTCGGAATACATTACTTCGGTTTGTTCTCTTGATTTTCAAAGAACGATATGAAAGTTTATGAATAATTTGAAATATATCATTCAATAATCCTTGCGGTTCAAAACTTTCTGAGCTCCTCCGAGGGAACTTTAGTATAAAGGACTTACTATTAACATATATGGAAGTAGGTCTCAGCAGATGTTGTTGAAGGTTCCATGCCAGCGATTTCACCTACCAGGTACTCATTCAATCTCATTTCAAGGCGAAAGGGGTTCCGGTAGTGTAATGGATTGGCACATATGCCCAGGAATCATAGAGTGCGCGTTCGAGTCCCGTCTGAGACCAAGGCTTCTGCCCATAACTCAGCACCTTCGTTGCAACTCCCGTAACGCGGGTTGCCGTTAATAACAGCAGGCAACAAAAAATCAAATCTTTTTCATATTCTTCACTCGTCTTAATTGATAGAAAGTCAATTATCTTCACCATTCTAATGCAGAATTCGGGAGCGTGGCATATTTTTAAATTTTAAAAACCTCATGTTTTTTTTCTCATTGTGCTTTTTATTTTTATGATTTTGCGGAAATTGCTTAGAAGATAATGTGGTGATGTCGGACGAGATCATAAGTTTCGCTATCGTTCACAGCCGCTGATGCATTTGAACTTCTACACTCAATACCAGGATTGTGTTGGTAGCGGTTTTTAGGACGGACTTTTTTCATTACCAGTTGTAGGATTCAGTTGAAACTGTGTCTAATACTGCTGATCCCGTAATTCGAATGGATTCGATTGAAATTTGAAATTGAACTTTTAAAAAAATAGAAAATTCTTATAAATGAACCATAACTAGGATTCTTCGCCCTACCTTAACATTGTTTTCGACTTTCGTCGCTATTTAAAAAATCGAAAACATATGGAGTTTCGTTGCTGTTAGGATTGTTGGCATGGGCTCTTTTTCGTTAGTTCATAGATAATCAGTGAAATATATATTCAGATAAAATTCGACTGTATGCAAACATCACGACGTCTTGAGCTGTCGAATGGCAAAGAAGCGAAGGTAGAGGAGAAATGCGAACGATATCAGGGCGATATCAAAGGTTTTCGACCGGTGGAAATCACTCAGAATAATCAAAGGCTGCAATTGGATCCCAATAATGCACAGGTGGGCTGAATTCATCAATTTTTCTTTGAACAAAAGCACTTCACTTGTTTTTAAGAATCCCTGTGTGAGGGAATGGTGGTGATCTTTTCTATGTATGAAGTGGCATAATATTGTCCACTTTGGATGGATATCAGGGTACGCCGAGAGCGAGAATTCCTCGACAGGGGGTCGTATCTTATCGGATAGAAGGGTGGGGTCGTACCTCCAGAGGGTGATAAGTAATAAAATCTAAACTTTCAATAGGCAGATGAGAAGCAAAGGGTATATCACCGCAAATCCGTGTGACAAAATGTAAAATAATTATATTTTTTCCTTAGGGAAGGATATATATATCAATAAAATACATTGCAACTATGCAACCGGCATGTAGCTTACGCACGTGTCCAATTGTTAACGGTCAGGAAGTACTAAGTTAACGAATAGAAGTTTAGGTGATTGATAGATGCATTTTGCAGCATCCACAGATGGAACGAAGTTTCTAGCTATCAAAAATAAGTATCGAAACGGAACTGTGCAGCGGCGGATTCAGCTTGGGTGGGAGACGTTTTCGGTGCTCATAATAACTCTTTAAAAGCACTATACATTCGTCGTAAGTAGGACATTCAGGGGATGTCATTCGTGGGGAGTCGATGAGTGGTGTTTTTGCCAAACCTCGTGGTGCAAACGGGTGGGAACGATCGTTTGCACGCCAATGATGCCACTGGAATGCCCTTTTCCAATAAAAATGAAGTGTGCCGTCAAGACAGAGAATACGGCGATCACTTTTTATTAGATGTTCCATAAAAAAGCAAAGGTGGAAGTGGAAACTGGTCCTGCAGTCACTGATGTGCAGAAAAAAGAATATCGGAGAACTCACTATATTTCAATCTCTTCTAAGATTCATTCTAGCCGGGAACGTAGTTGTAGCGGCGCTAGGGCGAGGGGCCAGATGAACGGATAATGAAGCAAAGAAAGAGATGTCAAACGATAGACATTAGCGCACGTTGGGGGCGGAGGGGTGTGTCGCAAGTGTTCCGGTGATTAGTGTGTGGTCAAGTCACCCATGAGTGGGTTTACTTTACGAGACGATTGATTTACTACAAATTTCAAGAACTTGTCTATGAACTGGTCTATTATGTCAAAGATAAGGGTTGAGGAATAAAGGCAGATATTTGTGAAGGTAAATGTGTAGTGAAGTTGGATATTTGCTAATTGAATGATTAATTTAAAGGCATACCACGCGATAATCCAATTAGTGGCTTACTTTCGTGGGACCAATGAGTCCTTGGATAATTGCTCAAACTGCATCTTTGTTGCGGCTGCACGGTGTACCCTCACGGTGTTGTGCCTCCTCGAACAAAACCGAGTCACACCCACCCAGCTGAATCATACGCGGCGTTAGATGGAAGGTTTCCGATGTGGAAGCTGCCTTCGGTACCAAAATGGCCGTTTCATTTAATTATTATCTCTTGAAGCAAATTTCATTTTCCACGTGAACCCCACACTGGAAACTTGTTGGTCCAAAGCCAGGTGTGATTCAGGCGGGAGGGCGTGGCTCGGTTTTGTTCAAGGGGGCACAACACCGTGAGGATGCACCGCGCAGCCGCAACAAAGATGCAGTTTGAGCAATTATCCAAGGGCCTACTGGTCCCACGAAAGTAAGCCACTAATTAGATTATTGCGTGGTATGCCTTTAAGGCATCTTCTATTAAACACAATTTCTACTGAAAGCAGATACGATCCATGACGAATTTGGAAGCTAATTACTTTAATAGTCCATAATGCAATGTTTTAGTCTCACAGTAATGTTTGATTGAATGCTGTTGAAGCTCTTGAAATTTTTTTATTTCTATAATGAATCAATAATCAATAAATAAAGAAATTTCAAGAGCTTCAACAACACTCAATCAAACAGTGTCGGATGAAGCTCTGTGATAACAGCATCATTCCATATCTCATAATAATATTCATTTCGTCGTTTCTATAGTGAATTACCCTCCACACAGCACTGGCGACCTGACCTCTTGGAACACTGGTCGGAACACTTGCACTCCACCTGGGGGCGGAGTGACGACTGGAGGGTGGAATGTCAGATCGCTGAAGCCTGACATTTGACAACTAAGGTTTTTTTTGCGGCATCTACCACCCCCATGGTTCATTGTCCACACGGGTAAAATACCGTACTCTTTCTTAGAACAATATTATATTTGTTGCAGATCTCGTAAAAAGATTTGCCATGCTAAACTGTTTATCTTTTTTACCTATGGATTTTAAATGAACTCTGCTCAGAACCGTCGAACACTAATAGAATTACGGTATTGGAAAGAAACATTGTTTGCTATGCTGACACACCATGTATTGGTTTTAGCCCCACCACCAACCCATAAACTGTCGTGATTGTCGATTCAATCGCCTTCAGGTCCTATGGAACCTTGTCAAGTATTAGAGCCCCTTTTGAGGAACCGTGAATTGCTCAGTGATTGGTGAAAAGGATTCCCAAGAAATGGGAAAAAGTGATTATTCAACGCTCATTGGTCGTTTTGAAACGCGCCGTGCATGCAACTTCCACGTAGCATTGTGAAGGGAATTGAGGGCATGGAGTCAGTCACTGGACTGAAAGACCCATCACATCCTCGATCGAAAGAGAACGTATCACTTCTGCGACTAGGCTTAATTGGTTGACTGCTCCTTAATGGATTGTCTCTTTGATCTTTAACAAGATGATCCCACGAAGGGTGCAGACGTGACGACATTCCAGCCACGTCCCCCCCCAGCTTATTCACAGTGTAACTCGCAATAGCAGCTTAATTATTCAAAAATATTTTGTTAAGGATATGGCCATCTCGTGTGTCCTTGGCCAGGTACCAGATACTTTCATGAACATGCTGTCGAAGGAAAAGGATAATCTAGGTGGGCCTAATGTCCCGTGCTGCTCTCTTTAGGAAGTTCTTCTTTTCAAATCAATATCGATGTCCATAAATTACAGTGAAAATGTTCCCGGATCTATTTGCACAAATGCGCTCACAATCGTCATTGATTCCGGCATCGGCTACGGAGGTGATTACGAACCCTGATGGCAGTACAACTACCCGAGTACGAAGCAGTAAGAGCTATAGGTGAGTTGCGTGAGAGACATTAATAATATACACTCCATTTCGGAGCGCCTGATAGGGCGTGGCTCACGTACATTGGTGAGGGACGAGAGTGAGAGTGCGTGACAAGAGTGAGAGTATGAAAGGTTGATCCAGTCTCATCCAAGTCCGTAGGCCACGCCCTATCAGGCGCTCTAAAATGGACTGTGAGTGATAAATTACCGAGCGGTAGATGCCGGGAGGTACGGTAAGGATGTCAGCTGTGCAGCTGATAAGTGTCGATAAGGAGTAGGGGAAGGAAAAATAAGCTGCCCTAGAAATGGGAGGATTGAAGTTGGGTCACTTCATGACAAAACCATGTGGTGTCAGAGGGTGTTCTACGCCATCTAGAAGGGGGAGGGGGGCACTGACACGATCCTCATTGGTGGAATGGCACTGCGGGCAGGGCGTTTCGGCCATGCCTCTTAGCATGTACAGGAGTAAAGGAAAGCCCCGAATGCTTTTTAACAAATGGAGAGTGAAATTCCTTCCTCCTCTTGGGTAGTCAGGAAGTGCCCATAAGGAAAAGGACCTAGATACGGTTAAACGTTTGATCTTAAATCCGCATTTTCTGTTTCCAAGTGAAGGTGTTCATCTATTAGTTTTCCAGTCATCGCACTTGTCCATTATCCTCCAGTACTCATAACTGCCTATCGTCAGTACTCATGATTTAGTAGGAGGCTCAAAGCGCTCTTCAAGAAGCGTTCCTTGAACAACTACGGGGAGGGACGGCAGTGGAGCAAATTGAAAATACCGCTCTGAGCTGAACCTTTCTGTATCGGAGCATGCGACACACAGACGTTATATGGTTGATCAATAGGAAGATCAGCTATTGTAGAAATTACCATTTGCCTCTTGATACGTACGTAATGTTAGCTTTGTAGGCAATGGTAAGGGTTGTTCGAGGCGAATATGAAAAATAGTTGTTTATAGTCGAGGTGCTCAGTGATATGAAAGCGAAGAAAAACCAAACGAAATGGTTTGGAACCCCAGGGATGAGACCTTTTTCTCACACAAGATTTCGGAGGGGGCTGGTCACGCTAAAGAAAGGGGCGTGCCATGTTGAAACAGACTACAGCTTTTGAAAAAAGCGGCCCTTACAAATCCCGAGGATGCTCCTTTTCACAGGAAATTTCAACTCATGGACTTATTAGACCCGTAGTTTTCATTTGTACGACTAATTTTCGGAGTTGTCACTACTTACATCTCCCCTACTACTGTTCCCAAGCAAAGAGTAGCTCTCAAAGTAGCCGATCAATCTGCCTAACCACCGATTTTCTTCGAAGGAGAGCTTCTACGTAAGTGCCTTATCTGCTCCTCCCCTCGATAATAAGGCGGTCGGTCATGGAGAACTACCATACACCAATACCAGCTCACCAAGTTACCATTCTGCTCTGAAGTGATATCAAGCTCGAGCATAATCAATTTATTACCTATTTATGTCCAAAAGTCTTAACTTTGGAAACGCTGAAGTCTGCTGTACTGTAGTGTGGGGTTTACTTCATGGCTTTTTTGATATGGGTTGTGGTGCTCATAACTTGATGGCATTCCAAAGGATTCTAGTAAGATGTATTATTCTCGTTGCGGTGGATTTCAGAGGCTAAAACGATAAATTCCGGTTTTGGCCAGGTCTGCTGCTGACAAAGTATTCTGCGGTATTCTTGTTGTTGTTATATTCATTTTTCAAGCTCCTGTTTCTTCGTCGTGATTGATTGCAAGCCGCCTGCACGCCAAGTAGTAACCATCGGTCAAAAGGTGCGGAGCCGACAATGGGCGGAGCTGAGAATCCGGGGCTGGGGTCGATTGGTCTAGTTTCGCGCGGCCGCCGCGCGAGCGGCGCGGCGAGTGCGACTTATTTGTGGTTTGAGCCTGAAACAGTAACAACCACAACATATAAGAACTTCCGAAGCTAAACCTGCTATCTTTGAAGGTCCTCCACATCGAGGCCTTCATTTTTCATCTTCGAGCCGTCAAATCAGTACAGTTGCATAGAAGGGTCGGATCGAATCGAGTAGAAAATTGCAAGCGGAACCTTTCTTGATCCCAAAGCATTCACCAGCCACTGTTGATCCAGGTTTTTGTTGTCAACCGTGCTGACCAGATGACCACATAGCCGGTTCACGTGGAACGGCTGGTACCCGCATTCAGAATGTAGGGCCGGTGACCGGCAAACGTGTAGGAACTCTAAAAACAAGGTTGATTTATGCGTTCTCCGTCAGCTGGCCCCTGGCTTCAGCATCCCAGCCGCGAACGGCGTGAAATATGTGGGCAATTTTCTCGCCCGCCTTCTTCAATCACGACGTACTCGCGATGCTGACTGCCGGCGATCTGCTGTTCCGATGGCTTCACGGCCTTCATATGGCCATCATTCTAATTCTCGGGTAAGCTAAACCTGTAAAGTTCAAAATTGATTCCATTGTCATAGCTGGAGCTAGATGCAGGAAATGTAGCCATGGATACTGCGCAAAAAAACAGTGCGCTCGGTTATTTTACCCATTGTTTGCTCTCAGCCTAGATAAGATGTCCATTGAAATAAAGCGTTCCATTGAATGTGCGTTTTTGCATTTAAGGCCTCTTCCGTGCGTGCAGGGACTTGTATGACCCTTACTTGACCCCACCATAACCTTGTTTGCATGTGGTGACCATGCATATGATGCTCATGAACAGTGACATTGAAATTCACGGTTCTCTCCTTCACATTTCTGATAATCCCTCCCAAATGACAGAAATAGACCATCTGTGACGGTGGTAATAGTTATAAGTAATCGGTGATACTTCAGAGTAACAGATTTCCGGGTGTCGTTGACCCCATATCATAACCCACATACATTCTCCCAAACCCTTCAATTTTCCCCGCGAATTCATCCTGAACCCTGTCCGCGGTGATTTTGTTTCGGTTGAGTGGCGACGAGGTGCAGATGATTTCACGGGTACAGCCTTTTTCACCGCTCGTTGTTCCGCCACATTCGAGACACCAACCGTGTTTTGCATAATCCTTTATGATTTTGACTCGTCGTGTGGTTTTCACATGACGATTTCACATCATCGATTTTCTCGACCCATCTGATTCTTTTGTGAGTTGATCGATTTTGGCTAGTTTTCCCACCCCAGTAGGCTTTTCTCTATGCAGTACATTTATGAAATGTTCTGCGGTACTTCAAGCATTTATTACCTGTTTTTTCATACATAGGCGCTTACTGCTTTGCCATCTGCGAGCAACCATTTTTTTAAATTTCGGTATACTTGACTGTACGAGAACTACCGGTCAGATGGCGGTGGCATAAAGTGATAGTTATTAAAAAATGAACATGAAACCCGGAAAACGTAAATATGCATCAAATAATGCTTGAAATCGTCCGAGACTTAGCTTTTCGACTACTCAGTTGACACCACTGCAATTATATTTTTATTCATTTTTCTTTCTTTTTTTCTTTTTTTCTTTTTTTTTATCATCGCCGGTTCTCACAGCGGTCTGCGTTGCGATTTAGTCTACCGGAAAAAGTGTCAGGAACCAGCAGGTGAATTTTTCGTAGGCCTTCAGACGCGATTAGATCCAGATCACGCGTATAGTACCAAAGCTATTTATAAGGTCCCCATCTAAGCTTAATTTTGACCATTGTGAGCTAGTCTCTGTCCTGAGTTGACTGCATATGAGCTTACCTATCTTCCCAAAAAAAATCATTTTTGTGTGCCTGTGCAGGGAGAATCTGAAAAGTTTGTTTGGGATACGAGTGCTACATTAAAGTTTTTCCATTTAGTTTCGAATATTTTAATGCGAAAAAAAATTTTCTTTTAGTTCACATTTCTCAAAACATGAGACGTTTATCAATGGCGTGAAGCAGATGTCGAAAAGCACTTTTAAGGCTTTCGTCGAGTACAAGGTAAACTCATTGGATTTTCCATTGATCATCCAAAGATCCAACTTCTTTTTTTTATTTTTTCTCATCCTTATAAAGTTTAATTTCTGAAAATACGACGAATAATTATGAATATCATTTGATCGGTGTGCATCGGAATGCTGTGTAATCGTTTGCTTACGCCGTATGACCGAGCTCAGCAGAACTTTAAGATTGCTGAAATCGAAATGAAATTCAGGTGTTTTTCTCTGAACGGGCGGCCCATTTGATTCCTGTGTAGCTGTTGTGTGACGAAAAACTCCTGTCACCATATCATTTTACTTTGCATAACTCGATTATGCGTCCCTTTACGGGTCACCGCCTCCCGTAACATGCCTTTCTATCAAAGTTCTCTATAAACTTCGCTTCAGCCTTTTCAAAAAATATCTGCATTTTTCCAATTTGGTTTACCTGTTCATATAACAAGAGTTTTCCAATACCATTCTATGTTGAATTACATGCAGACCCATTGAGTACAAAGCGTGATTTAGTTTTTTAACGAATTCCAACACGGCACCATTCTACTACAGGTGGTGAATGTCTGACCGTCTTTGAAAAGTAGAACAATGGGGACATTGAGGAAAGTTCTGCCATCTATGCTAATCCTCTGCACACAATACAGCACGGCTTGAGCATGGAAACAGCCATTACCAGAAATTTTGAATGGTCCGTGCCACATCAAAGACAGCGCGAAGGGACAATTCCGGCCTACGGTACTTGCTTGTAGTTCGGCTATTGCACCAGCGCCTTGGTAAGATGTCGTATGTGATTCATTGAATATTTTTTTTATGATAAACTTGATTTTTCACTATTTTTTCCCCTTTCCTTTTCACTTGTTTGTTTCTGTTTGTTGTTTCACTTGTTGAACATCATCATGAACGAAATCGATTCCGCTTTCTCTGCCCCCAGCCAGCAGATAACTCGTCCACTGAAGAGTGCAGCTTAAGATAAAGCGCGCTAAAATCGCAGTAGCTTCCTAGAGGCTCGTCTTTGAACGCGTTTTTCTCTACACGTATATCTTCTAAACTCAATCGTCCGTTTACAGAGAATAGTGTTTCCGAATAAGCTCTCCCTCCTCGCCCCTCCGGCTGCCTTTAAGCTACCTTTTGCAAAAAACAGGAAAATAATGGTTGGAAAAGGTCATGAAAGCTGAATTTCCGTTTATTGCGTTAAAAAATTTCATTTGTTCATAGAACTCTAGCCACTTTCTCAAAGAATATATTTTTTGTTATTATGATTTTTTGAATTTTTGTGGTTTTTGAGAGCTTGTCAATCAAGCAGTATCGTTAAAGGGACCAGAAGGAGGATATCGTGTCAAACTGGCAGACAACGCCGACGATTTGTCCGAAGAGGAAACGGAGGACGATGATCGCGCCAGCAGGTTTGTCCTGTTTAAAATGTTTTTTTTATAAATTTTGTTTAGTATTCCATTGCTCGTTCTTATTAGCATTGTTTTTATCGAAATGAAGCTCCATCAAAGTGATCAAAACGGAAATTTCTAATTACTCTGCCTAGCTCAGCATTGGCAGATCTGTGGTCTTTTGTCTCGCTTTGCATGGTCTTTAAAGCTATCAAGTAGATCATTTGATGATCTAACATGGATCTGAACCACTCGTACAAACGGGAATTTTCAGCCTTAATCTTTCACTAGTTCAAATGATGGGGAGGCAAGCCCTCTAAGCCCCTCTTGCCTTTGTGCGAATAGTTTTTTTCGCATTGTTGGTCAAAGATGCAAGTAACAAGACCCGTCTCCCACAGTTGATTTCTAAAAGGGGCGGGTCAGTGAAGGAGGGGGCGTGCCATGTTAAAACAGGTTGCAGCTGTTGAAGAATACAGCTCTCACAAAACTCGGAGGCGCTCTCTCTATTCCTTCACACATAGCCTTCTAAAGCGGTACCGTTCACTGCGATGACTCACTTCAAGAGTTCTCATTGCTCACATTATCCCTATCATTGTCTTTAAAATCCACACATTATTCGTCAGTTGTGAATATTTCTTTACCTAATTTACCTTATTTACATTTATGTATTTAATCAACTAGTTTTGTCAGTTATCATTTATTTCTGACAGCACAATTTTATCAGGTGCTATTCGGAGATCACCGACAGTGAGAGTGACATCCAACCTTATGCGGCTCAAACAAAGCAACAAGCAGAAGCGAAGAAACGCTACGATAAGGTGTTTCCTTAAGAAATACTTGTCGACCCTAGAGACCTTACCAAGCACTTGAAAGTACAATCCTACGCTTTCAGGCATGGTTTGCTGCCAAAGAGCTTGTGGATAGCGAACAACGCTATGTAGAGAAACTGCGGCTGTTAGATGAGGTAAAAAACAAGATTTGAATAGTCGTATTCAGTCGTTTGCCAAATTTTCTTTTTTAGATATTCCGTCAGCGAGTAGTCAAAGAAGCCGCTATCGATAAAGAAAAACAACTGAAATTGTTCGCCAACATCTCTAGTCTTCATCAATTCCACAACACTCATTTCCTTCCACAACTTATGGAAGCGAGTCGTGACTGGCATACCACCAAGAAGTACGGTAGAGAAATTTTTGTGCAGTTTCATCACGGTAAATCCAAGTCGCGGATACCCTCCCTATGTATCTTTCCGAAATCATCATCCGGTATTCCTTACATCAAGAAGAGGAAGTCCGGAATTTTGATGCATGCAAGTAACTTGCAGTTCAGATAACTGTGTCCCATGCCATGTCCATCCTCCCGGTCTATAGCCGTCGTCTTGCGGGCGTATTCTGAGCTGAGGATCATGTGGAGTAAACTGGCCGTATCAGTGCGCTTTTTATTTTTTTGAGGAGTTTGTAGTACTCTTCCCCTTTCCTGAGGGGATGCATACGTTTCGTCTGTCTTTAAAGGAATCGTCCACAAAAAAAATAAGTTTCTTTGACACCCATACACTTATGTTGTATTTACCTGGTAAGGGCCGCATGCAAAATATCACGCGAACAAGTGAGAATTCGGCTGAGATACAGCTCCCGAGTTCCCGTCCGGGTGGGCGGGGCTTCCGAGTATGAGCCCCGTCCCATTGTCCGATGCGGTTGGGAACGGAGATCGGGACTGGTAACGTAACTTTCTGTTCTACAATGCGTCTCCGACTGCGGCAGGCGACGGAGTTGGCACTTGTTTGGAGATCCCACCCACCCACCCGGCCGAGAATTCGGAGAGCTGTATCTTCGCCGGATCCACTTTTTCGCGTGAAACTTTGCATGCGACCTTTCTTAGGCAAATGCTCGCCAAAATCACTGAAGATTCTGGTAAACAGTGCACAATTCCGCTTCTTACTCTCCGTTTATACTCCACCACTCTGTACTGTCGCTCATTCCAAGTCCCATCAGCTCTACATCGCTGGATGATTAGATGACTCCCGAATATTCCTCAGCTAACGCCAGATCTTGTGTGTACTTTAGGAAAAGTAGTACCATGGATCATTGTGATGAGCTCAGATCCACATGGTCCATTATCCTCCTTCACTAACCTTTTCATGCACTTCAATGGCACAGTTGGCGCCCTCGGAGGTGTCCTTTTTATGTGTGTGGGTGGGGGAGAACATCAGAAATCTGTTTTCAATTACCATTGAAATCTCTGCCACGAAAATCCTTACCGATTCTCTTCAGACCAATCAGGTCTACCATTGCTATGAGTACCTATCTCTTGGAGGAGAACACTGATTTGAACTCAGGAGCTGACTTCTGCAAGTTATTGCGTGGGTCAAATCCCACTGAAATGCTACATATTACGATTTTGAAGGGATGTAGAATGCATGGCGCATCCTAAACAGTGTCGGGTTGATCGATGTTTATCGCTTTATCCTTTATTTGATATCTCGGAATATGTTTCAGGCTAGCAAATGTGGTTCGTAAACAAGCACCCTTCTTAAAAATGTACTCCGAGTACACCAATAATTATGAACGAGCGTCACGAATTTTTGAGGAACTGAAGAAGAAAAAGAAGTTCGCTGACGTGGTACGAGAAATTGAGGTACGCTCGAACGAACTGATTAAGATCACATTTATTTTCTTTTTATTTATTGCTCAAATTATTATAAACATTTCAGAAACTCCCCGAATGTGAGGGACTCCCACTTGCTCATCATCTGATCTGTCCTGTTCAAAGAGTAATGCGATACCAACTGCTGCTACAGGTATGACTTTGGTCTTTTCAAAACATTATTATTGATGAGAATTATTGATAAAAATTATGAACACTTCTAATTCCAAAGGAAATGGCAAATTGCTGGCTAACAATTCTCGCATTGAGATGAAGGTGGAGGGGTTATGGATAAGTGAGAGTGGGTTAAAGTGGTGGAGTAGCGACTACTGCTGCCACTTACAAGGAATCGTGCACGGGAATCCTGATTCTCATTTTTTCAAAATCGAAATTGGAAGAATAACAGCTCGTTCGATCTCCCATCGAGCAACATTTATACAGCCGTCAGTGGCCAGAGCGCAGTTCCAATCTTTGCGCCGATTTGCATTTCACTTGGTGTGTACCTGTCCACACGAGCCTCGCTTTTCGCTTCCAGAGCCTGCCTGCCGCGTTTTCCCGCGCGCTCCACCCCATCGGACATTACTGAGAGGAGCTGTGTGTACCAGTGACTCGAGGGTGTGTAGCCTTATGTCGGATTTTATCGCGCCGCCACGCGCGGCGATTGGCACGGCGGATTTCTTCGCGTGTGATTGCGTACAGTGCGTACACACCCTCTCAACTTTTACGCTGGAATGATTATTTCTTGATTTAAATTGTTATTAGGTGAAATGTTTATTTGAGGCCTAACGTTTCGACCAGATCGTCTTCCTCAAAGGCCTAAACGTGGCTCAAGATTTAGGATTTTATCCACTACACCACCAAACGCCTTATCCCTCTAGCGGTTCTGACGAAACTCAAGAATACTGCCGGAGGAACCCTGTACGAAAGAACATAACTCACCCAGTTCACCACCGCGGGAGTGGAACGCCGCCACTCCGTGTCAGCTGTCGTCAGTGAATGAGGGATGCTGTGGTGTCCTTATACATATAGTATAGTATAATGGCGCCACATTGCGAGCTACCGATATTATGGGGGAGACATGCATGTCCCCTTTATACTATATATGTATAAGGACAGCACGGCATCCCTCATTCACTGACAGCAGCTGACACGGAGTGGCGGCGTTCCGCTCCCGTGGTGGTGGACTGGGTGAGTTATGTTATTTCGTACAGGGTCCTCCGGCAGTTTCCTTGAGTTTCGTCAGAACCGCTAAAGGAATAATGCGTTTGGTGGTGTAGTGGATAAAATCCCGAATCTTGAGCCACGTTTAGGCCTTTGAGGAAGACGATCTGGTCGAAATGTTAGGCCTTAAATAAAGATTCCACCTAAAAACCTCGTTGGCACAGAAGAAAATCAAACTAATATCGATGCCGAGGTTCTACGAAGAGAGAAGTTGGAATTTAAATTGTTATGTTTTTTCTACTTCTTATGTTACTATTTTGCCTTGTTAGGGGACAAAAGTTATTGTTTCCAGATAATGATGAGATAAACAGCTATTTATTCAAACGACCTCCATGGAACCAGCCCCTTGCGTGCTGCGTGGCATTCCTACCGACCGCGGCAAGTCGTTTTGATAGCGCCGCGAGGGCGACGCTGCAAAGCGACAATTCGGCATAAGGCTACACAACCGCACTCGGTGATAAATCCGAGATCGGTGGTCGCTCAGCCATTGGAGCGTTTTATCCCTTTGCAAATTGGGTGCCACTAAACTCATCCGGCTGCATAAAAACAATGACTTTTTCATATGTGTGGGAGCTTGTTGAAGGCCAGGTCGCAATCAAATGACGATGATACTGTGCGTGAAAGTCGAGTGCATGGCGCTACAGAAAGAGTCGATCAATACTAGACGCTTTATTCTTCTCTCATACTTTGCTGTCAGCTGCCAGAAGTACGACTGTGTGTAGAAGTGTTGCACTGGTCAACGCTTTCTAATCTCGTCAAAGCCAAGGAATCATTGTCAAATCCTCTCGGGATCGGCCAAATGGGAGCCACTTTGGATCTATTGAGTGTTGGGGCGCCCTTTATGTGATTAGTGGCTTGATGTGCATTCCAATATCTTCACGATAATAAGGGAACGTTTAGTGTGTGGGGCAGTTTAAAGGGTTTATAAATATCACTTTGACCGACGCGGTCGAGGTGGTATAGGAATCAGTGTGGCCTGTGAAACGAAAACTTTCCCCTCCACTAGTTTTATTTTTTAATTTTTTTTATTCATTTCTGGGAGAAATTTTTATTCAAGATTTTGCCACATTGAAGTATCCATACGGTTTTCTCATGTTCCGTTTTATTTCAGGAATATAAGAAACACCTACTTGAATCAGATGTCGACTACGAAGACACTGCGCTTGCTCTACAGCTTGTCATTCAAGCTGCATCTCACGCTAATGAGATGATGAAGAAGCTAGTGAGCCTTCTGAACCCTTTTTAATTTCACTTCAATAGGCCTCATTCGGTCGGATTTCGATGCAGTGGCCAAGGCAGTGCAGCCAGTTCATGCCTGTCCATGGCTGGTGATCAAAACTGGATAGTATCAAAACATACCAGTATGCTATCGCAGTGTGGGGAAAGGGGGGTGGGGGCATCACACTATGGACGTTATTTCTACCTAAGCCTAGAAGTGAAAAGGAACTTCTTTTTCCCTTCACTAAGATCTAGGCAAAAATATACGTTTGAGCCTGCAGATTAACCCTCGAATATCTTTCAAAGATGCTCAGATGTGCAACATTTATAAGATACCCCTCCCCTCTCCTTGCGATAGCGCCCGCACCAGTTCTTTCGAAGCATTTTGGCATACAGTATTGAAAATACATGGTCGTGATTGCGACTTACATGAACCAAACCGATAATTTTCGAAAATTTTTGTTATCAATTTTTGAAGTTATTAGCGGCTGATTTTCGCCTCAGCGCGCAATTGTAGCATTTTTCTGTTATTTTACAGGATGGATTTGGAAAAGTTATCGAGGTCCAGGAACAGCTAGGGAATTCGATATCACTCGTGTCACCTGGGCGAGAACTATTGAAAACTGGCACGCTACAGGTATCGATGTATTCAATCGCTGTAATGTATTTGCTTATTTCTAAAAACGACTTTACTACGGCTACCCCTCCTACACTACTGAATGTAGTATCGAAAAATGATTTGAAAAAAAAATCGGAGAGCTGTTGATATGGCTGCCGTGAGACTTCGTGTTTCTGCGATTTTGCGGTGTCACGGCTCCGCGGTTGCAGTATTGCGTGCGACCGTAGAGTCACAGAATCGCATAATCGCGAGGTCTGACGGCGGCTTTGTATTGGAAAGTATGATAAATCTTTCTATATCTGCAATGCAAAGCTTGCATTTTGTACCTTGAGAAATAGGGGGGGAGGAACTTTCCAGATACTCATCACCTGAAAAGCATTTGGTAGTTTTGCACTTGTGATAATAAGGACCACTGGAAGGCCGCCGTCAGACAATGCCAATTTGCGATTTTGCGATTTTGCGATTCTGCATTTCTGCGATTTGGCGACGTCGCACTTTCGCTCGCGTTTCCACGACCTTGAGATAGTGGAAAGCCGCTATTTCGCGTGCGCAGCCGCGACACCGCAAAATCACAAAATCGCAGAATTGCAAATTGGCGAAGCTGCGTAGTCTCAAAATCGCGAATTCGCGAAGTCTGACGGCGGTCGAAATGTTCCGAGTGAATATGCCATCATCCTATTTGTAGGTATCCGTGAAACCCCTTTTTCTAGAAAATCTCATCGACCACGGAGAAAACCGAAGAACGAACGATTTTCCTCTTCAACGACCTCATTTTGTTGGCTGGTGAACGGAAAATGATCGGACTGTACAAATATCGTTTACGAGCAGTATTCCATGCATGCCATACACAGGTGAGGATATCTGTGCAATCACTAGGGTACTGTAACCATACCGTAATCAAACTTTTTTTTGAAGATTTGCGAAGGTGACAACCTCGAGAGAGAACATTCATTTTACATCAGGGGCTCTGATGGTAATGGACCACAGCGATGCGTGGAGCTGTTCTCAGGTTAGTCTCACTTCTCCCTCATTGTATGGGTGTAGGGAAATCGAAATCACTTGTCATATTTTTCATATGCAAAACAATGGTGCACATGGGGCTCTCGTCGCTCTGCGTGTGTGCCTTCGGATCTTTCTTATCTTGATTCATTCGTTTTTTTACGTCAACTATAAACAACTAAATGATTGCTTTACAGAATTACCGGTTCTAGAAATGTTGATTTGGTTTTTTGAAGGTACTAAATTCTAAATTCTAAATAATGAAGGATTATGACTGAGTATTCATTTTTGATTTTGTGCGCTTTTAACTCAAAATCGAAGGATAGTCAAAGAGGAATTTTTGGGGTCCTACAACGATGGATTAGTTTCGTTTCCGTACCGCACGGGTTCTTAAACGAAGACCAAACAATAAGGAGTATCATCCCTCTGTACTTTTCAGTATCGTATATTCACATGAAAATTATCTAATTTTTAAAGGCAGTTTTAGGGAAAATTCGGACGAACAGTAAAAGAAGTAGTGAATATGAAAGCTGAGATGCCTAGTGACAGGATAGTATAGAAAAATCGGATGAAAATGGCCAAAAGCTGAGAAATAGGACCCCTTCCCACCGTTGGTTCTAGGCGCGGACGACCTTCCCGTCAAGAGGCGGGTAGTCCGCATAGGGTTTTCATTGGCATTACCAAGACGTAAACATGAAGGGATGTTTGGAAATGCGACAGCATCTAATTTCATGCGGTGAGCTTCAAGCTAAAAGTGAGAAAGCGCGCTGCGATACTTTCAATCCTGCCGATCTCCTTGACCAACCTCACCGTGACCAACCACTAATCACGTTGCCTGGAGGCGGGCTGCCCTAAACCAAGGCGGCTTGCCCTGACGAGGCCGCCTCCGCCATAGCTCAAGGGGGCGCCTTTTGCGGGGGATTTTGCCATGCATAGGCCTTTCAGCCCCGTAATTTTTCAGTCAAGGCCTCCTTTTGGGAATCTCTGTCATCCACACTATCCCAAACACTGTCTTTAAATATGAGTTTTGCTTGTTGTATACATAATCATATTTCTATTGAAAATTGTGTCCAAATCATGCATAAGTCCCAAATCACCTTGCACGGCCCAGTTTGCGCTCTGATTTCGGTTTCATTTTCCCGCGCGTTGTTTCAATTGTGGGCCCTTAGGTGACAGTGCGGCGTGCGTAAGCTAGGCGTGTATGTAGTTGAGTCATCAGATTGCAGCCACTGCTCAATGACGATAAGAGATGCCGCACTGCAGCTATGCTAGCTCTTTGTTCGCCCCTCTGATCAGTGATGTGATTCAATCGATAAGCAGTTAATATCGACCTTTTGCTCTACGGTTTTCGTTGTAATGCGGAAATAGGAGTTGGAAAAATTCTGAATACTTCTCAATCACTAATGCCACGGCCAAAGTAATGGTAGAGGCACATTTACGCGGGGTTTTGTGAGGTCATCTCCCGTGCGGAATACGCGCGCCGAATATTTCCCTCGCTCTACAGCTCTTCCGTTTCCGGGTTCATCATTATTTACGAATTTGGTTTTCAGAGACTCGAAAGGAAAAGAACGATTGGGTAGAGAGCATATGTGCAGTGATCGAAGATTGTCGAGCCAACTCAGCGACATTTGGTGGAGTGGTGAGTGATTACGGTAGTTTACGGTTACCATTATTGATCCACGACATATTACAGAAAGCCACGTTGTCTGAGACGAACAACAATCACTGTGAAAGTCGGAATTGTGCCGATTGTGACGCAGAGTTCAGGTAAGCCTTAAGCGAACTTCTGACGTCTATGGTTTTTGGTGTTTTTTTTTTGCAAAATTTTTCATTTTTTCAGCCTTTTCTATCGCGGCGTGAAATGTGGAAAATGTCGACGGAAGCTCTGTAAAAAATGTTTTGGACGGTATCGAACAGAAAGCAAGAATAATCGAATCTGTGAACCGTGTGTGAAAAACATGGTAAGCCTGGGTTATGAGGTGTATGAGTTTATTTATAGCAAACAATTTCATTATATATGCTTTGTTCACATCACATTCTAAGAACTTTTTTCGATTGCAACGTGGTTTGATGTTGAACAAATACAAAGAAATCTGCTCATTTTCTCTATCCAGTATGATATTATTTGAACCACTCTCCTACAAGCCCCTTGATCAGACAAACTTTTGTAGGCTTGATTGTGGCTCGAATATTTATGGAGAAGCTTGTAGAAATTTGTTTTTTTTTTGTCGTTTCTGTAAACTTGTAATGATTCAATATCATAATAATGTAGAAGTAGAGGGGGATAAAGTAGAAAAAAGTCAGGAATTAGGTCCATAGGAAAAAAGATAAGATCGAGCTCGAGACCTACAAATATCTTTTCCGCATGTTTGCCAATAAATCTGTTATAGGAATATAAATTGATCTGTAAGGCATAAGGACTAAATATTATAATGAGAAAATGAATAACTGGGAGCTTTCTACTTGTCTCTCGACGTTTTCACTTTCAAAGATTGTTTTTTTTTCTATGTAGAACTGAAATATTTGAGTTTCTAGGTCCTACTACTTCAGGGCTTCGAATCGGTTCGTCGTTCAACCTCCGCTCAATCAAACGGACGAACGAATGTTCTGGCAGTGCCAGCTCAAGGAAAAGGAATACTACATGCAAGTAGGGTGAAGGTAAGCTAACAATCACAGCCATTTGGATTGTCTTTTTTCCTGAAACATAAAAAGAAGGGACTGTAGATTGTCTTCGTAAAGCAAAACCGTGGAATGCTTGGTGGGGTGCTTCCGCCATAAGGCTTCAGCTACCTGGAAGCATTTTCCTCTTGGCATATTCTGAAGAGATTAAAGGAATTGTTCACGGAAATTTAGGATCTTTTATCACTCATATATTTATGTTGTATTTGTATTATTTGCTTATCAAGGGCCGTATGCAAAATTTCACGCAGATGCAAGAACCCTGTTGAGATAGAGCTCTTCAGAGTGACGTCGGGCGAGGTTGAGCGTCCGCTAGTGAGTGGCTACGAGGACTCTAGGACAAAAGAGGTGACGGTCACGTGGTCAGGAACGCAGAGTGAGAAGTAAATCAACACTGGGCATCAATATATTAGGTCTGTGCAGAATAAATGGCCAAAACATAACTGGCCATAACCTCGCTCAGACACAAGTTTACTTGTTGAAATAAAAACCATTCGAATCTACAGAATTTCGCCAATGATCTGTTAAAGAAAATATGTCATCATGATCAAATTCTGGATTGCTAGAATCAATAAAGTCAAGAATGGCATTTTTACCGTGCATAATTTTTCTGCCGCAGGTTTGCATCGAGAACCCGGAAAAAGTGGTAATCCGTCAGGAATAGGTCTGGGGAATAAGCGGGGTGAGGGAGAGGCTCGATGCCTAACTGCATCATTTTTTACTGGGTGCGCAAAACAACGCAAAACCCCACAGTTCGCAAGTCACCCGGCAGAAACTGATCGAGACGCTCCCTGACCCCCCTTATTCCCCAGACCTATTCCTGACGGATTACTGCTTTTTCCCGGTTCTCGATGCAAACCTGTGTCAGAAGGAGTTCGCCGAAACGATGCAGGTTGAAAATGCCATCGTTGACTTCATTAATTTTCGCAATTCAGAATTTGATCATGATGGCATATTTTCTTTACCAGATCGTTGGCAAGGTTGTGTAGATTCGAATGGTTTTTATTTCGACAAATAAAGTTGTGTCTGGGCGAAGTTATGGCGTTTTGAAAAAAGTGTTTCGTTTTGGCCATTTATTCTGCACAGACCTAATATTAACTGCGCTCTGTCCGCTGAAGGTTATTCAAAGAATGCTCGGCGAGAGTTTTAAGGAATTGCTCTTCTTCCAATTTCCGATTTCTGCTTTGGAATAAAAGACATTTTTTGGATCTTTTCGTGTTTCTGTTTATGTACTGTATCTAGAGGGGTGATTTAAAGGATTTGGAATCGTAGAATTTCCGTGGATGGATCCCCGAATACCATGTGGAAGTCTAGAGCATGGCTCATCCCAGAAAATTTGAACAAAGCCAAAAATTTTGATTACTGTAGCCTTTTATGATGTATATCGATCCAACTATTGTAACTGCAGTTTCCTATTTCCAGTTCCGCGGATCTCTCGGCAAAGTTTTCGAACGGTACTTCGTCGTTCGCAATGATTTTTGTCTGTACTCCTACAATTCCTGTGACGTAAGTCGTCGACATTTCCTTATTTGGGCGACGTCAGCCAGCTAATTATGGCTCGCACTCTTCCTAAACCCTTTCATTTGAGTTGAACTGATCTTCAATTCCAGGATGACTGCGCCTTGGCGATGCTGCCTCTGCCCGGTTGCGAGGTGAAGTTGTGCGGTGAGCGATTCACCTTCTCACTTCGTGTCGGCTCCCGTCGTATGTATACGGTCACCGTAGAAGATGAACAGAACCAACTCCGATGGATGGCCGTACTGGATCTGGCCGCAAATGCCCAACTACAACAGTCTCCAGAAAGTTGACTTTCTGATTATTATCGATTTATTTATGTCGTCAAATATTTTTTTGTTGTTTTTTTTCTGGTGCCGGTCGTATGCCAACCGGTAGCTTTTGCCAAACTACCTTTTGAGCCATGAAAAGAACACACATTCACAACGGTTTATGATGAGCTCGAGCTTATGCTCCTGCTCGTCCCTTATATGGTTACTTACTACTGCATAGTTCTGTACTCTCAGCGCATGGCTTAGCCTGCGTATAGCCATGGTTGAGCTTCTAGTCAGACCCTCCCCCCTGCCCCCCCCCCCTTTATCCACTCATCCTATCCTTTTCTGGTCGCCATTCTCCTCATCCCTTGCATCATATCAACTTTTCTTGAACGCTGTGGCGTTCTAACTTCTGAAGGACGCCGTCATTATTTTTCTCAGCGTACTGCAGAATCTCTCCCATCTCACTTATCGGCTCTCAATAGGGCTCTTCCACTCCTCTTGGTTTATACCAATGACAGGATACGCCGTGTTCTTGTCATTTTCCTCAGTTTTTTTTCTGAAAATGTACACTCGTTTATGATGTCGCTCGAGTTCTATTGTACAAAATCACATTACGCTGTAAATAAAAAGGTATTATAGATATTTTAGAATGATATTCCAAGAATATGCTAACACAGTTCTAAACTGGATAAAGAATTAGGGATTCCACAAAGTAGCATATTTAAAGTGAAGCGAATAACTTAGGATGTATGAAATGAGAACTAAGGATGTATAAGCATTCAAATATATCTTCGATTCATAGAAAGAGCGGGATGCATGGCGCACTCCAAGGAAAGCAGTCAATGCCAATCAGTGGGTTGTCATGAGGTTTTCCAGACTTTTCTGTTTTTCTCCCTCTATTACTGTCTGGAAAGGCTAAAGTGAAACAGCAACAAGTGAAGTTCACTTCCACTCACGTGCAAGTCTCAAATTCTCAACTATGCCTGCTAGGCTTATAAAGCCTTCTTTCTCTCCAGTTTATGGGAAAGGTAGATTAATTTGAAGGATAAAAGCGCCGACTTGCTCCTCGACTGGCTCCTGCAAGTCACTGTATAGGCCAAATAACCAATCCATTGCTCACAGCAATTCTGAGTAGCACAAGAATGCATGGCGCATCTCGAAAACAAAGGATTTATAGCCGCTAAACAATTGATCTTCTATCGTCACATTTAAATAAACCACACTGCTCAGCTATGTGCCCTCTCGATGATCCCCACAGAAGTTTCTAGAAATTCCAAAAAGATTTGGAAAATACATCGCTATAATGACTCCCTTACTATAATATCTCATATATTGCTCATTTTCTGGATGGAAACTGTTTTTATTGTGGTAATTTAATATATCTTTGTATCCCAAGCCTTGCCTCTCTAAGCGGCAAACTGCTAAGGCACAAGAATAGGCTTTTTATTACCACGTTCCAGCTGCATGACATAAGCGTAAGCGTGTTCCGACGACCATTGAACGGGGCTATTGTTACGGTGACGAGACTTGTTCATCTGGTTTTTTGTAACCGTTCATATTACGCCATATCTCGTTGGCTTTCGGCCAGTTGCAGACGAGCTTCCTTCACGTCATGTCGTCGTTGTGTTTTTGGATAATCGCCATATCTGCACTACTGCATCGTACTTCCACGACTGATGAACACCGAGATCCTTATCAACGCGATTATCATTATCGTGAGTTCATTTTCATAACAATCACAGCACAGCCTCAAAATAGCTCGCGAACGCTTTTCAGCCCTTCTGCGATAAAAGTGTTGAAGCTGCCTATAACTTATCTCGATATCATTCTTGGTAAAGCAATTTAGCAAACATGTAAGGCCCAGCTGGCTGAAGGGAGATGTGAAGCAGAGGTCTCAAAAATTTTTGTTTGGGTTAGCATAACATCATTTTTAGAGCAAAGACGTCGTGATAGCATACCGTAACCAATTGTAATGCCAATCATTTAATGTTATGCTCGCGAATGGAACTGAGACAGAGTGCAGTCTGCGTGATACGGAGCCCTTGCTGCTCAGACAATGCTGCTGTGATCCGAAGTATCATTTTTCATGCCTCAAACCTGCCTCCAAGGGGTTTCAGTGGTAACGGCACGTTCTGCTTCTTGGAGACCAATGGCGCTGGGAACCAGGAAAAAAGGGAGTGTTCAACCTTAGATACCCATGGTGGACGTACCTCGGCAAGGTTGTGAAAGAGGGCGAAGAAATTTCGGATTTTGCCGCATTGGGTGACATATCAGATTCGAAGAGGAGGAGAAAAATTACTATTTCTCGGCACCCCCTGTATAAGCGATCGATATAGCTATTTCTGCTCCACGAGATAACACTATTTATTTCTTCCATTGATTGCTCAATATTTATTGGGCTCAAAAATAAAGTAATCTGAGAGTAAAGATTTGCTTTTTCGACATTTCCTCTTTTTCGCCTGCCGTCGAGGTCAAATGTATGTGCCCATGTTTTCAATAGTGCTCCTCAAGCTCTACAAAAAAGTTCCACTTGCATTTCATCGTTTGATCGACTGTTGTTTCCAAGACATAGTAATGGAGTAATTAGTTGGTAAAAATCTGCACATTCGGCACACAGAGGTCTAAAAAGCCAATCTTTTTCAAATCAGATAAAACAGATGAGGGAAAAACATCACTGATCAATCTATAAATATGCTGAGCTATGGGAAAAGATTTGGTCCCGGGAGGGACTCGAAACCGCACCCCATGAGGGTCAGCAGCTATCAAAAGCAACAATATCAAAAACAGTATCTACTAACTCTTTGAGCTTCACGGTTCAAGGCTGATATTGGCCAGCCGGCTCAAGACGTTATAAGTTTGAAAGCTGATAAGCTATGGTAAACACATATACCATTTAGAGGAAGAGTTAAGGTTAAAAGGGTGTCTGCAGTGTGTGGTTTATCACATATGCCCGGGAAGCATGGAGGGCGGTTTCGAGTCCCGTCCGACACAGAAACTTTCGCCCAAAACTCAGCATACTTGTAACATCTTTCGTGCTTCGGCGGAAATCAGCGGCTATCAAAAGCCAGAAATATCAAAATCAATATGCTCATGCATTTTTTGACCTCGAGGGCATCGAAGAAAGGGAGTGTCAGGAGTGCAAATTTTTGCCTTCAGATCACTTCATTTCTAAAACTCATAAATATTAAGCAATCAAAGGAATCAGAAAACAAGTGGCAGTATTTTGTAGAGCAGGAGAAGCTCTATCGAACACATATATAATCTTTCTTGTTAGGCGAAAGAAACTTTGTGGAACACAGAGGATAAAACTGCGGGAACTCATTCTTCAACCCAATACGTATCGCTCAGAATCGTTATAAATACTTATCATCCAATTTTCTTTCCTCTTTACTCTTTCCGAAGATATTCGGTTTTTTTTTCACCGAATAATAGTATTTATTGCGCACCCTGTAGAATGCGTGACGCATCCCAGCAAGGGATTAATTAACACTAAAAACTTTATCAATTATCGTTTTAAGTTATTTGAAGAGGTCGGTATTTCCGTCAAGATAAATGGCCTGATGTATTTCATGTGTCTCCTATCTCTGTCCACAATTATTTTAATGAACTAATGCAGCAGAACGGTATTTTCCAGATAGTGTAAAAGAAATGATTTGCAGGAACACGATATGTGAGATGTTCTCGCGAGCCCAATGAAAATGTACGGACTTTGTGCAGTGTGGTAGCCGACAAGATCACAACAAAACCTGGCGAACGCTGCCTGAATGATTTTGAACCAGAATTGAAGGTTTCTTTGAATAGTAGAAATCCGTTCTCAAAACATGTACGCCTTCATACTCTGTGGTACGCGGCAGGGGATGGCTGCGTCGTCTCCGCGTCTCCGCTTGTGCCATTCTGCGTAGCTGCCTGTGAGCACCATGCCCAGCCGCCATCAGGCACGCCGGCACCACTGCACAGTATATACGGTCTAATTGCAAGGCCTACGGAACAGCAACTATACAGGGCATTGGATCGCTTCGAGAAGGATTGAGGTTTCAGAAATTTCCTAATAAAGGCGCTCGTTTGAATGAATGTATCAGATTGTGATAGGTGCAACCAGTACAAAAGGCCGCGAAAGGGGCGCGACGCATGGATGCGAGCCCGGAGTGCCTTACCACTTGGCTTTTAAGGCGACTGCAACCAAAATATGACTTATTAAACGGTCATCGCTTCAGAACCCGCACGGTATCCCTATTCGCACCCAACGGGACGGAACCGGATGCGGTGGCGCTCTTTCTGTGACACGCACCAGTATTTTTTAGCGACATGCAATTTGTGTTGGTAACACTGCTTAGGCTAGGGACTGTCGCAGCTTAATAATAGGCTGTATCCGAATTGGAAACGCACCAAAATTCTTGCGTTTCTCTTCATTAGAACATCATTCACCTTAATATGACAGGTTGCATGTGATTCACTGTAATAATGTTTGTTCATATTGTGATAGCCTCACTGTGTTTCTGTTCTTTTCCGTGAACGGCTTGTATACAGCGACATTCATTAGCATGTAAAAAAATCATCGAATGGAGGCGTGTAGGCCAGGACACTCGAATTGAGTGAGGTTGCCGAAAGTCCACGCCCTTTTACAACGTAAGCAACAGGACACGCCGGACGCAGTGACTTAATTCGAGTGTCTTGGCCTATGTCCCCTAGTGAATGTCTCTACTGTGAAGTAGAGAACAAAATTTCCTTCAGAATGTGCGCAGCCTATGTCCAACGATGTGCCGTCATGCCGATGAATACGAGATCGTTCACAAAGTGCCGTCGGACAACCATGTCTGCATCAAATACGAGAATTATGGCCTTATCAAGTGGGTGCAAGGAAATTTCTGGAACTGCTAACTATCCTGATCCAAAGCGGTTGCATCTTACTCTATCTGGTTGAAAATTTATGCCAAGAAATACCTTGACCTCCTTAGTGCTGACATCAATCCAAGATCATATCGGAAACTTGTACTCCAAATGGATTGGAGCTGGAACCTTCCGTTCAGCGAAGATCTCTTACAAAAATGACGGAGGTGGTGTAGTGGCAGCTAGTTCGCTTTCCCACCCTCATGATACGGGCCTGAACGTCGCATCAATGCCGGCCCAGGCCATCCAAATCTTCGATCCGTCTAAAGTAGATTATCTGTACCAAACTCGCTGAAAGGTTAGAAACACTGGCTCACTACCTCTGGTAATCTACAGGTGTAATCGAATACACCAATTTCCATATTGGTTTTGATCAGGCATGAAACTAAAATCTTATCGCCCACACCTTATCAAACTTCATTCAAAATAGATGTACATTCGTTATACCGTCTGCCGTCACTTTGAAAACTCTTTAACATCTTGATCCTTATATGCGCGCGTGAAATTTTGCATGTAGCCCTTAGTAAGCAATTATAACACAAATGCGTGGGTAAAAGACGAACAAATATTTTCGTGGACGATCTCTTTGAAGAAGTGATAGGGGTAGTTAGGGCCGAATATCAAAGGATTACCAAACACGAACATTCACATGCTTACTAATACGCAAGTGAAGAAAAAACGGAAAGGAACGGTCAAACCCCGAAACCTGAGACCCCCTTCTCACCGTTGCCTGAAAAAAGGCGGGCTCTGTCAGCGGAAAGGGCGGAGTGTGTCAGAACAAGTGGCAGCTGTTCAAGAAGATGGCTTTTAGAAAGCTCAGACGCGCTCGTTTTCAGCGGAAATTTTACTACATATAGAGTTCCCGGACCCTCAGCTTTCATTTTCATGACTCACTTTAGGAGTTTACACCACACACCTGTCACGAGACAATTTACCATTGTCCTCAAACGTTTTTCACCAGCTAAATAATTTCAGGCGCGAAAAAGACCTGTACCTATGGCGACGAGGTGCATGCCTGAACGAGACAATCGCCTTCACTATCAACTGTGGTTTCCCATTCAGTCGAAAGAATTTGGAAAGAATTCAAAAGGATCCGCTGCTGTATTTGGCCAGGCTTCTCGCACGACATTAACTCCTCGATCCAAACAATCTCAGATCTCTCCATTAGTCGCTCAGTGAGGCTATTCACTTCCGCAGCGACTTATTTTAGCTTATGAATAATGTGATCTTAATTCGGATTGAGATCACCATGGCAACGGGACGAAGCCTTTCAAGATATTAAATTCCGATAAATATGTTTGCGAAAAAAAACTTATCTTCATGAAAGCATTTAAGCTTGGCTTCTTCCAAGGAGGCCGCGAAAATTGAAAATAACAAAATTTAAGAGCGGAATGAAAATTTATTTATTCAAATACTGTATTCATCAAAAAGGTGGATTCAGAGGAAATGAATTTTACTCATGAACAGCTATGCAATTTTCAATACATTAATCGAATCTAAGGTACATCTAGCACCTCGTGTTTGATAGAAATCCTCCATGTTGGTCCTGTCCAAAGGTAGAAATCACGTTGCAAAAGTGGACAGAATGTGCTCGTAGTGGATCCTAAATGACCACTTAGAACCATGAATATCCCTTTTTGATTGACAACCTGAGCTATCCCCTGAACGCTCCATTACACCTACAGCACTTTCTCTTCCTTCAACTTACCACGGAACAAGCTGTCCGGAGTTTAGGAGTTGATACACTCCTCTTCAAGCAATGGTGGACGTTCCACATAGCGTTTGACAACGGATACTCGATGTGGTCCTACTCGTAGATTGTACTTGGCGCCAAGCTACAAAGACATCTATTTAATTAAACTTAATCACCAATGTATCGCCGTTATTACTTCCCACCGTCACTTATATATGATTTGCACACGCGGCTCACCGTCTCCCCCACGCCAGCTAAGTATGGTGAGTGAAACGGACGAGAATTTATTATTCCAGAAATCGAAATTAAAGGCGATTGGCAGCTCAACTATCGAGCGTGGGTGTGTACCCTTATGTCAGGATTTCGCAACGCGGCATGTCGCAAGCGAAGCAATGCGGTCGAGCTAAAGGAGCCATGTTATTGGGTCCCGAAGCAATTTCTAGTCAACTGCGTATCGCGCCCCTAGCGTTACCGAGTAGTCGTCCTAAGACCCAACTACCGCGACGCGCATAGCTCGCACACACTGCATCGCATGCCGCTCGTCGTCGTACGAAATCCTGACATAAGGGTGCACACCCATCAAGCGCCCTCTGATACCGGTGCGTTGGCAGCCTAGTCTGTGGGCTACGTCCTATCTAGAGCCGTGACGTGGACAGTACTCACTATATTAGTACATAAACTGGAACCCATTACGGCTCCGTCTTTTTGTGCCTCAAAGGTAAAATATTACCCAGACATTAAAATAAGGGTGGACATTAGATCGTTCTCCATTGCACTAATTTCAATGAACCAGGTACGTATGATATGACCGGTAGCCATGAGCATACGAGAAGATGGCAAAACAGTGTCTCAGCTTCAAAACATTATCGAAAGATGTGTTTTTACTTGTAACAAAAGCTGTGCAGGCCCTGGTTTCCGTAGCATGAATTGCTTTTTGTCATCATCCAATTTTTTTGGGATGCGCCATGCACTCTAGCTCCATTCCGAGTTGTACGCGCATTCGAGTAAAATTCCATCCGTACAAGTAATTGCTATCGTTGATCATTGTACAATGTTGTAATTTTTATACTACCAGAGCACTCTATTAATGCGAATTCGACTGGAGGAACGGAATTTTCGGTGGACGTGGGCACAAAAGGTTTCATTCCCAAATCAGGCGACTGGGTGTAAAGCCGAATAGCTCTAATTATACTCATTGTGCTCAGCGTACCAATTATGGAGCTCAAGGGGCTGTGAATGGAGTGGATTATAGGAGGTATAGCGCCGTGATGACACAACGTCACAGTGCACTAAAGGTGAAATTTGGATCTTTACTCAGGCGTATACTACTCGAGGGGGATAAGAGGACTCATCTGATTAGTACGAGGTGTGCCTTTATAGGTAGGGTTATTGAAATAACTATAAATGGGCCCTTCGATCCCCCATGCAGTTGCAGCATTCTATTAGCGTCGCCTCCAGTCTCGAAACATTCCGAAAGAAAAAGAAATTCTTCGGAAAATAAGACTCACTTTTTCAAAGGATGTAATTTCGTCTCGCTGTCGAATGAATACGAAATTCATCAAAAGTGACAAAACGAGAAGAATCAAAGCAAAAACTGCACCGACGATCAATGGACCGCAATAGTCGAGCAACGTGAAAGTCTGCTTTCCCATTGAAGGACCTGCAAACTAACTGATGACACTTCTAAAAGACGCACTTAAAGCACTCAACGAAGGCAATTAATCGACATGATTTCGTTAGCATAAAAAGGAAAAATTTGTGCTTGTGAGGGAGTTTTCATGCATGTATGTACTACAAAGCCTAAGTATTATATAAGGATGGAAATTCCCTCAGAGGCGGGCGGATTTGGATTCATCACGACACCTCCTTATTAAGTTTCACCTCAATCTGGTCCTATTTATAACAGAATTTTTCGAGGAAAGTGTAGATTAAGAGAAGTTTCGCATGATTTGGATACTTTGTATTCAGAAGCCTACGAAGACGGCTTGAATGTCAATTCGTCATAGAAGATACCCAGCCATGCTACCATAAATAAATTATGTAGAAAGCAGTTAAAGAATCAATTTCAGAAATAAACTCGATAAATATCGTGCAAAAAAGGCAAAGTGTGTATGTCCAAAATAAGGTGCTGAAGCGTGCAAATTCTCATTTCATGTCTAAATGAGTTCCGCACTTCAACTGCTTATAGAAAAAAGTATGCAGTGCGCTAGTCTTGCCTCACATGTCCCGCCCACTGGTTGGCCACGCCCACAGTGCAGATATGGTCAAAGAGGCATGCACGAAAAATAGCCAATTCATCCGCCCCTACCATAACACGAAGTGGACGCGCTTACCATAACACGAAGTGGTTACTTCAACATCGCATAGATTTAAAGAAAAAGCTTCCGCATATTGAAGAGCGAAAGCACTGATATAAAGACCAGCTGAAGCTAGGATATTCCCTCTACAATTTCCTAATGTGCGTCGCATGCATGGCTCATTCCATAGCAGCTCTTGACGATCAGCACCTGTTTGCTTTCTTTTTATTTGAACACACATTCTGGAAGCAAGAGTGACATCTGTGATATTCGATTGAGCAGCGCTTGCCAGATAGACTAAGAATAGCTTTTCAAAATGATTAGGCTCCATTATTTGGCACCTTGGTTGATTCATCATGGCTTTAGAATCTGATCTAATTTTATCATTATACGAGAAAGTGCTGCGCAGTACGACAGTGCTGATGACTCCAGATGTTGCATCATTGCCATATCAACTAGAGCCACACGAGTCAGTTACGTGTGGCGGTCAAACGCAGCACATGACAAGCTTGTTTGTTAACGAGAATGTAACCGTAAAAGCCTGATCTGGTAATGTAGGACCGTGGGCAGCATGCGCAAGGCCTTGCTCATACAGCCTACTGCAAATGTGCTCTGAGCTTGGCTTTGGCTGCAGAAAGGAATGAAATGCTCGTGTCTTTCTTCGATATAAAAACTTGACTTTTTTCTTTAATGCTATACATAATACAAATCATTAGTTATTTATGCACTTACTTCAGCTCTTATTATTTCACCTATTTCCTTGTCATCTCTACCTACTGTTTACTTTGCAGAAAAATCACTTACTGAATAATTATATAAAATCAGGGACATCGGTACACGGTTCATACACGCTAAATGGCAAGGAAACTTGGATTACCAAACTTAGTGAAACATTGGAGACTAATGACGCTTTCATATTCACCAGGGCATCAGAGATTAAGTGAAGCGATCACGATGCGATTTGGTAATGGCCAAACTTTGCCCACAAAAGCTCCCGGATGCCACCCTAACTCATAGGAAAGCACTACTTTAGTGGTCGGAACAGCTGAAATTTCTAGATTCGGGAATATGCGGAATCGTCAAAAGAAGAGCATCAATGGTATCGCGTTATTGACTGTGAAATAACCCAGTTGCCTCGGCATGTTAGAGGCACTAAGGCTGGTGTCCGGTTGAGCGATATGAAACAGGGTCAAGTATCCATTCGAGAACTGTCTCGTTACGATCTCCCACCATTGATGAATTGAATTAGCACTTCATTTCATACTTTCTCTCGCTTTCTAATCTCTCAGTACCACTTCCCAGCATCTTGGGTAACAGAACGCCTAATGGATTCCATAAAGGCTTCTCGAATGGGTAAAATGAAGAGTGTCTTGTCAGCACCACTATGATTGGCATACAAAAATTGGCAGCATTTGAGTAAAACCTCTTACGTAGCATTGGATTCCCGTGGAATTATTAGATTGTAAGGGAAGTTTGGGTATGCTTTACTTGGAATGCAACAAGGTTTTCGAATTATCGGTACCCATTATCACATCACGCTCCGCCTATTGTGAACGTATTTTTGTCTTTTTCGAGTGTGTTTTAGATAACTTTTGAGATAAAGTGGACATTGGTCATTTCTGCCAATTTTTTCCTGGTCTCAAGGCTGCGATGAACCCGATTTATGGTTTTTTTGCTGTACAGACTCCCACTCAGGGTGCGTTCCGTCTACTGCGCCCAGGCCTCTTTTATGGATACTCGTGACTGACCTTGACCCATCCTCACGTTCGGACGATTTTCAAATCAACCAACAAACAATTTTCCAATCCAAGGGCCGAAAGTTTCAGTGCAAGCTCCGCCCACCGTGGGTGGAGCTCAGCCTGGTCCATGTATGCTTTCACTTCTTGTCCCATGCCCCACCCATCCCAAACTTGCCCCCATTTCCACGAGTTGTTTTTCATATCATGTCCAGACTCCGCCCATCACCACAAATACTCCCCCACCGTGCCCAGGAATCTTCCATGACTTTCAGAAACTCAGACCTGACCACAGCCTATCTTTCTCCCCCATGTTTGCGTTATATTAGAAAACAATTAACAATTCCCATTAACAGTCCGGTCTGAAAAGGAAACATTTCGGTGCACGCTCCTCCCATCGTGGGCGGAGCTTTGCTTAACGTGCTCCTTACTTCTTGTCCCATACGCTACCCATCCTGAACTTGTTCCCATCTCCACAGGTCGTTTTTCATATGAAACCTTATTTCGTGCCAGACGGACGGACGGAAGAGCAGACGAAGCGTTATACAAAGTCGGGGTAGTAGGGATTATGACAATACTTTAAATATGCCCCTTCTGCTGAATGGATCTAATCAGCGACACATTTTTGTAAGAACGATCAATGTCATGCCATTGAATCCGTTTTATAGAACTCGTTACCGATAATTTCTTCTTATTTTTTTGCACACAAGACATGCTATGATACCTATAAAACAAAAGCAATATCAGTGATAACGACATTTCGTTAGAAGGATTGTGGGGGTGGAGAGCCGGGGGGAGACAAAGAGTTAGTTCAACCTAAGTTCCGCACGTCAAGGTCCTTAGACGGGATTAGGCATCGGATATCCCTTCTTGCTAAGATAACCAGTATATACTAATCACAACCACAGAAAAAAAATAAAATGGCTTTAAGACTGTATCAGCTAGGCCGCGTTGCAGCTGGAACTGTAACTTGTAACCTCTTGAATTGGCTTTTCACAGACCAATGGAGGAATATGCGAGCCACAAGGATGTTTTGCATAAAATATTAATAGCTAAAATAATAATGATAGAGATAATGCCATTTCAGCAATACTAAAATTCCCACTGAAGAGCATGGCATACGTGCGCTCCCCCCCCCCCCCCCCCCTCCAAGTTACCCGTGACACAGAACGGCATCAATCAGCGGTGATGCCCAATAGCCGCGTACATAATTATATTAGGTTGTTAGGAATGTTTTAGCCGGTTTTCGCAATACTTCGGGAGATCATAACTCGGCTCAGACTGCAGCTTTTCTTACAGAATAAGCACCATTGAGAAGAAACAAAAAAAGTAGGAAGTTAGTAAGGTAGAACACTCAGTAGGAAGCCTAGTGGAGGGCAGAGTAAACGCAAATAGTGCAAAATGTAACTGACTCATTCACATAACGTGATCATACTCAAATAAAACAGTTGAGTAAAAACGGAAATCGACTTCCAGAATATTCGTAGTTACGAATAATTGCTTTGTAAAAATTCCATGACTTTTTATGGTTGTATAATTATGGTTTATTTGGTGCTTTTGCATGGATGGTATGTCACGAGAAAATACTAGTACATGGGCTTTGCACATTTACTATTTTCTCGTGACTGCGGATCATTCAGAAATCACCCTATAAAGAAAAATTTGCCTTCAGTTTCAGATAACATGCTCCAAAGAGCTTCTCAGAAGGGATGCTCATCTAGCTGTTAGTTGAGATCAAGGAAATCCACGATTTCCAGTTGCTGGCACTAACGTAAAGGACTTGCGTCAGGGTTGGCTCGGATGGTGACGACTGACTTGGAAGGGATGTTGCCAGGCGTGGATAGAAGAAGACAAGCCACGTCTCGAAGGAGCTCGTGCGACAAAGGCCCAAGACGCACCTTTCGCCTAGTGTTCGAAGGTCTATCGTACGCGTAGCCTACTGCGAATATCATGAACCACTTTGAATGATAGCAGTGGATACCTAAAATCCCTCTGGTAGCCCTACAAATGGATCCCTTTTCAAGGGAAGAACTAGATTTGCTTGATAACTGTGGAAAAGTGGGCTAAAACTAATGGTTTCTGTTTGGTTTCAAGCAATTATATTTGGGCATGATTGTGATATTTTGATGTTAAGCTACCACAAGGACGGATACTTTTTGACCAACCTATTATTACTATTTTTTAGTTTTCAATGTTCGCTGCGCTGGAGTATGCTAAATAATTTTTCTATAACGTATTACCGACTAATTCACAAAAAAACATTGTAACCCTTGAAGATAAGGCTAAATGAAATAAGATAACCGTAATGGCAGTTATATGCTATGTTAAGACGGACAAGAGAGATAGCGCGACCACGTGGGAAGGCTAAATCTGAAAATAAGGGTTTTCTCATATTCTGAAGAGCAATCGCACTGTAAATAAATTAAAATGTAGTGGATGCTGGTCAGTATGGTAATTAGTTAGCTGTATAATAAAAATCACTGGAAGAAGCTATGAAGTAGCTGAGAGAGCAAATCGTCACAGCGGTGTGAGCTGTTGGTGTGTTGCATCGTCATCGTCTGCTAGTTTACATGGTTGACTGCATAAACGGCTTCTCACTGCAGAGCGTAGCCTTAGTAACACCCAGCCTGCATCAACTCTCCGCCTACAGAGCTTCAAGATCGCTTACATAGTTATGACGACACTGAAGTGATACTATTTAGACAATTATCGGACATAAAGAGATAAGCGTTAAGGAAACGTGCTCAATATTTAGCTCTCAAGCTTAGCCCGCTAAACCTTCCAAATCACTGGAGAAAATTACAGGCATATCCGGCCCTCATAACAATTCGGAAATCTCGAATTTCGCTGGATCAGTATTGTTAACTTCCCATGGGACAGCGGAAGCATTGACCGCCTGACAAAAGGTCACCAAATTAGGTCGAAAGGAGATGCCAACGAGTGTCACTAATGTTTCTGATCAACAAATAGTTCTAGATAGCATATCATAATATACCCTTCAATTCGATAGGATTGCCTTTGCTTTGGACTCAAAGCAAGACGGTGAGCATTCACCGTGTACCGTAGGTTATCGCCACACCAATCCTGCCATGCTCTCGTGGAGTGGGGTGAGAAGTAGCGATTAAATGTGACGAACGACACAGCTCATGCGCTTCAAGTTGGAATAGTAGAGCAGCCCAGCATTCGAGCAGTCTGCAGTGGGGTTGTGGAGGCCCGCGGAGGAGCACTAAAAATCTACAGTCCGACAATATTCGTTAAACCAATCAGCAACCCGACTCCACGATGTCATCATGGGAAGTCCCCTGATGACCCAATTCGGATGATTTGTAGAAGCAACTCCGAGTCACAGAGAGTGATCACGGCAACGGTGGCCTCCACTACTTCATCACCTTGTAGCAGTGGCCACCAAACAGTATGAATCCTAACCCGGGTAGAGTATCTTAGAGGGCGAAGCCTGCACCACTCTGTACAACTTACTCTATTCTAGAAAGTTTACATCGGAAAATATTGGATTGGGGAATAAGTCCTTGCGGTTTTTTCCAACCCCGTTTTTCACATTGTTCCCTTCATCCTTCAATAAAGTTTATATATGATTTCGATAGAGCTTTTTTTGCTCTACAGAACGGTACTATCTGTTTTTCTATTCCTTCGATTACCTAATATTTATGAGGTTTGGAAATGAAGTAAGCAGAAGGCAAAAAATTGGCACTTGCGCACCTCATCTTTCTCGTCTGCCATTGAGATCAAACAGCACGTGTATATGTTTCGATAGAGCTTTTTCAGCTCTACAGGATGGTACTACATTTTATTCGAATCGCTCAACTTTTCGCTGTTTTTAAGACCCACAAATGCAGTACTCGCAAAAAAAGCACTTTGGTTATCTGCTTTTCCTCGCTTACCATCGAGGTCGGAGAGGATGTGCATATATGCATTCGATAGAGCTCTCTTCGCCAAGATGGTACCATTATTCTTTTGTATTATCTCATATTTTACATGTAGGAATAAGTTTCCACCTGATTTTAGATTCCTAATTGCGTAATGAAAATGAATATTTTCGAATGAAAATAATATAAGACATCAAGCCAAAACTTATCAGTTTCATTACGCAATTAGGAATCGAAAATCACGTGGAAACTTATTCCTACATGTAAAATATGAGATGATACAAAAGAATAGTGGTACCATCTTGTAGAGCAAAGAAAGCTCTATCGAATGCATATATGCATATTCTCTCCAATCTCGATGATAGGCGAGGAAGAGGAGATAATCAAAATGCACACTTTCGCGAGTACTGCATCAGTGAGTCTTAAAAACAAAGCAAAAAGTTGAGCGATTCGACTAAAAAGCAGTACCATTCTGTAGAGCTGAAAAAGCTCTATCGAAACATATACACAGACATTTTTTGATCTCAATGACAGACGAGAAAGTTAGGTGCGCAGGTGCCAATTTTTTGCCTTCTGCTTACTTCATTTCCAAACCTCATAAATATTAGGTAGTCGAAGGAATAGAAAAACAGATAGTCAAGTTCTGTAGAGCAGAAAAAGCTTTATCGAAATCATATATAAGCTATATTGAAAGATGAAGGGAACAATGTGAAAAACGGGGTTGGAAAAAACTGCAAGGACTTATTCCCCAACCCAATAATTGAAACGATTTTCACGACAGTCACCTATGTCCGACGCCATACGCTCTCTTGTCTTCTTCGTCAGTGTGTATAGGCCAGATCTTATCTAATTCCAAAGGCACACCATAAAATTTCTGTGAATCAGCTATCCTTTGAGCGAAATTCTTATATGTCTTTTTCTACTTGAAATGGAAGGACTTTGCTGAGCGGTCAATTCATTTGTCGCATTCTGCTAAATAAAGCATTTTTGATATACTTACTAGAAGTCAAATTAGCCTTATTGGTCTTGGAGGTATTGTGGGAGACTCACTGTGCGATGGCGATACGGCGCGACACTTTAAGTATGTGTTACCTCAGCTAGAGCTACGTAGTCAGTCACTGATCATTCTCAAATTGAACCTTAAAGCGATGACATGCTTATACTAGAAAACGCGTGACGAGATAGAAGCCAACGGAACGTATCTTCTGGCTTGCAAACCGGATTCAGTGATTTTTCAGGAGTATTAGGTTGTCCGAAAAGTAATGAGACAAATGTCGTAGTGCAGTGATTCGTCGGTAACTTTATTACAAATCAATATCATTTACTATAATATTCGCCATTGTGTTCCTTCACATACTGCCATCTTTGCGGCAGAGATCTGATTCCATTAGCAAAGAACTCCGGAGGCTTCGACTTCAAGAAGTTGTTGACAGCTAATTCGACGTCCTCCCGATTGGTGAATTTTTTTCCAGCAAAAGAGGATTAAAGAGAACGAAATATGTGGAAGTCTGATGGAGCGAGTTCTGGTGAGTACAGTGGATGGGGTACAAGTTCGACCTCCAGCTCTCTCAGCTTACTCTGAGTCCTTTTCGACGTGTGTGACCTGGCGTTATCCATGAGGAGTAGGATTTTGCCTCTCCCACGACGGCGACTACGCAGAATTTCAGCTACTCTTTCCAGCTGAGTACAGAATCTTTCAGAGTCGACCATAGAACCAGTTGGAACCAGTTCCCAAAACACCGGGCCTTTAATATCCCACCAGAATGAGAGCAACTCCTTCTTGTCATGATCGGGATGTTTCGGCTGTGGTTTCGGCAATTCATCGAAGTCGACCCAATGTTTTCGGCGCACCGTGTTATCGTAGACACAATACTTCTCATCCATGGTAACGATGGAGTCGATCCAGGAAAGCGTGCGATGACGGCTGAGCAGAGAAGTGCACACTTCAACACGCTTCTTCTTGTCGTGAGAGCTGAGAGCGTGCGGAAGAACCCGAGGCAACTTTGCCACTTTACCTGACGCACGAAGAACATCGTGTACCGTGGATTTAGGAGCACCCGAGGAGGTGGCAAGCTCGCGCACTGTAACGTTAGGTCGTTCCTCACAGATGGCAAGTATGAGCTGCTTCTTTCGCGTCAGTGGACGTCCTGAACGACTACAGTCTTCGAGACATTTCCCTCCTTTGTCGAACTTGCCGTACCATCTGAAGCACGTCGCTCGAGAGGGTGCTTGATCCTTCATTTCTTCCAGCAAGAGCCGATGGGCCTCATCCGCGGATTTACCTGAACGATAGTGTAGAAGGAGAGCTGCCCGATACAGCTTTTTTTCTCATCCATCTTCAGCACGTTTGTGAAAGATGAAAACAGTATGGACCGTATGCCCTTGGTGGCGTATATGTACTGGACTTGAAGCACCAAATTCCAGAATTTTGTCCTCTCACGACTTCGACGTCCAAAAATACTTAATGTTGAATCTCACCACTGCATTTGTCTCATTACTTTTCGGACAACCTAATACATTTACAGGGTGCGCAATAAATACTATTACGTGATAAAAAACTGAATATTTCTGGAAAGAGTACAACAAAAGAAACTAAAACTGGATGATAAAGTTTTATAGCGATTTTGAACAATATGTATAATATCATGACTTTTTGATTCGACCTCCTCCATTTCGGATTACGGCGCATAGATATTCGAGGTATGAGTCACCATCTCTTCCAGATATCTCCAAACGCCGTAGTCTAGTGGTTGAGATTGGGCGAGAAGCTTCTGTTCAAGAAAACTGTCTGCGGGTGCTCGTTGATCCATGCACTGTCATCGATACGAGTATAATCCGAAATCGAGTAGGTTGAATCGAAAAGTGTTGTGATGCTAGCATACATATTGTTCAGAATCGCTAAGAATATTTATCATCCAATTTCGTTCCTCTGGTTGCACCTTGCCAGGGATATTCGGTTTTTCACTGCATGACATTATTTACTGCGTACCCTGTACATCTCGTTTTTGTCATAGATCGGCAAGTATGAACAACCGAAATGAGTGCTTATCCATTACGAATGATCTCTTGCCATTTGCGCCACATTGCGAGCTACTGATATGAGGAGGGAGACATGCATGTCCCCATTATACTATGTATGAGGACAGCATGGCATCTCTCATTCACTGACGACAAGTGACACGGAGTGGCGGCGTCCCACTCTCGTGGTGGTGGACTGGTGAGTTTAGTACTTTCGTACGGGGTTCCTCCGGCGGTTCCTCGATGTTTCGTCAGAACCGCTAGAGGGATGAGGCGTTTGGTGGTGTAGTGGATAGAATCTTAAATATTGAGCCACGTTTAGGCCTTTGAGGAAGACGATCTGGTCGAAACGTTAGGCCTCAAATAAATATTCCACCTAACAACCTCGTTGGCATAACAGAGAATTACAAACCTGGAATGTGCCTTTAAAGAAAGGAAAACGAATAGAGTAAAATCGCTGCCTTTGGAGAAGAGCTTTGTACCTACAGTGCAAGGAACCTTTACACACTTCCCTTCCTAATCTTTTCGAGGGGAACAATCACATAAAAAACCATTGCTGTGCAAGGTTTCCACGAAACATACACCTAAACCAGCATGACACCTTACGTTTCAAATCGTCAATGGTAATACAAATCAGAAAAGCTCTATTCTCGAAGAAAATATCCCCATAAAGCACTCGTTTTTTGAAACTTCTTGACATGCATACCAATTCTTGCTGATAGATTTTATTGCTTTATTGATATCATTTCCATTTTTCTTACTAACTACATAACTTTACCTCATTACAGAATACCGGCTTTGCTGACGCACTGTGCTCCAAGCAACACGTAGCACAATAATGAATATATGCAAAATAGGCTTTAGAGACAGCATTAGGGATAATATGGTCAATGGAAAATCCCTAAAAGAAGTAATTCACATAGAAACTATGGGCTGAGAAGACTATTCATGGCGAAATCCCCGTCGAAAAGCGCGCCCCCAGCTGTAGGGACGGCGTAGAGGGTGTCATCTGACGCCTGGATGACCTACCCCGCCTCCTAGGGTCGACTTTGCCGAGGAATGACTGAGGTGTAGAGTAATAAGCGCTACAGCAGAATGATACTTATCGCATCGGATTAAAGCCGTATTGATCGGAATGACGTCGTTCCTGACGTGCCAGCTTTTGTAGTGAAAACGTCCACCGGTCAGTGTCGAGGATTGGAATGAGGGATGCAAGCGAATTACCTCTAAGGCCGCTTTGATACTTTGCGCACCGACGCCGTCACGCGCGTGACGGCGTCAAATCAACGCAGATGACGGCGTCGGTGCGCAAAGTATGAAAGCGGCCTAACACTGCCTCAAAGGCACCAGTGGGGGTAAGGGAAAACTGAAATCTGGGAGTACATGCTCCTTAAAAACGGACCTTCTACTTCAACAAAGGTCACCTGATGGAAATGTGATGGAAGTTTAAAAAAACACGGCTTGGGGTCTTATGACGACCCATCGCGGCCGGCTGGTTTATACTCTGGCCTGTCTTCAGTCCACTCCGGCTAGAGACGCAGAGGACGAGAGAGAGAAGGGAGCTTCTTGGGTTCCTATTTCTCGGTCTTTTCGCTATTTTATGCCGTTCTTTCTCTACTGTTATAGTGCTGATTACCTCCACTTTCGTAATCCCCCAATATGCCAAATTTACCCCTACCGGTGTCTTTAAAGGCAGCGTTAGGGGCAATTCGATTGCTACATTCCTTCCAATCTTCAATGCTGACCGGTGGAGCTTTCGTGGTAGTTTTCACCACGAAAGCTTACACGTCAAGCATCACGTTATTCCGATCGATACGGCTTCAATACGATACGATAAGTCTCTTTCTGCTATAACTCTTATTACTCTACACGCCAGTGATTTCCTTGGCAAAGTCGACCCTAGGAGACGGATCGTGCCGAAAAGGGCGGCTGGAGCTAAAAGACGGCCTCCATCAGTGGTACTGTTTTCGTGGGGATTGCACCGCAGATAGGCTTCCCCTTAGTTTTTAAGCGATTCACTTTTTTAAGGATTCCTTATCATTCACATTTTCCCTTCCACTGTCTTCAAACCGAGGCGATTTATGAGCCCGTTTCGCACTTTGCCATGTGATACGAGCAAAGTTGTGAGCTAGCAGAGTTGTTGCCCCAAACCGCAAAAACGATCAGTCCTACTGAACATAATGATAAGAAATTTCTCAAGTTTGGAACAAACCAGAGAAACCTCAGTAACAAAAGCAGTCACAAGAGAGAACAGTCATAGAAGAAGTGAGATGTTGTAGTGAGTTGTATTTTTTCATATCGATTCAAGGTACAAAAACTTCGAATAACACCAATTGCGTACAGTATAAAATAACAGTTCAAAAAATCTCTCTTTAACACTTCAAGGCATGAACTTTAGGGATTATAGAAGATTGAAATTTTATAAAATGAGTAATAAAGAAATAGAATGTAAAAAAGGCGAGATTAGCCAAGGAAATGGCGCTGACGTTGATCTGTGGTCATTTATCTATGGCAGAGAGGACTTTCTGGTAGCTCAGTCGGCTTAATGGATTGTAAAGCTCAAAGTGGAGATTATCCTTTGTTTTTCTCGCGCATATCGTGCCTATTTTCAATTCATAGACGGCTACGTAACCATAAAACACTGCGATCATGACGGCTCATTACCCCTTGCACATGTCGAGCTCCAAAGTACGGCCAATTCACAAATCATTATTAATGACTGCTCCGTTACCTATGCAGAACTAATATTTATTTGCGCACTGCACAAGATGCAAATATGATTACAGAATATGTTTTCGATAATTTATAGGGAAATTGGTAATATTTGAGAACATCGTTTTCGGCATGACATTTTTCAGTTTCCAGTTGAAAATACCTAGGAACTAAAAATGTCATGCCTAGAAATAAAAATAAAATAAACATAAAAATAGAAATGAAACAAAGCAGGAGTGATCCCCTTTCGAACTGACCAACGCGACTTGTTTATGATGTCTTAAATCTAACGTCAATGCATTCGGACTGTTCATTGAACGCGTATATGGGCATAAACATAAAAGTAAACAAATAATTATGGAAGGCTCAACAATACGATGATGCCAGACTCTGTTAGTAACAGCTGCGCAGCCAGCTTACATACTACCCTCGAGCAGGTTCCCTTTTTGATAGCCTAGACGGATCTCCATCACGCAGGGTAAGTGAGCATGCGTTAACCCACGGCAGCTGCCGCTCCATGGCGCCACTTAGCGTAGCGAGTACAACAGTCGAAGCATTCAATGAACTCCTTTTTGAACGCTCCGTGAACTCCACTCCCATACAGAGCCGTGGGGGCATTTGAGGTTCAACCTGTTTAGTCATCGGATCGTCGTAATGGGAGTGGCGGCACTTATAAGTGAGAGTGGGGGAAATACCTTGATGCGTTTCCGGCTAAAAAATTACTAGTTGTGAGCAATCCTTGCTCCGATCGGCATTTTTGCCATCCCAAGGGAATGTAATACTAATTAGCGGTTCTCAGCGAACAAATCTTCCGTGTGTTCAGGTAAGTTTAGATCTCCGATTGGGACGTGGCTGGTCACTATCTAATCCCTATGTTTAGGATCTGCATGTCTCAATATTCGTAGCCTAAGCGGATGGCGATACAGCAGATGTAAATTTGGAGCAGCATGAGTGGCTTGTCATATTCAAGAAGAGAATTGTAAACGTTGAATGCTCCCTCGTATTGCAGCCTGAAAATGATTGCCCTGACACTGGATCGAACCTCGGCATTACTTTTTGGGAAAAAAGCAAAATGAGACTGTCGAACGAGGAAATTAAAGTAACAAGAGTGAGAAATCAAAGTAACACAAGGACCACTATGAAAATTGGACGGTGCTCGAGCGGAAAAAGGGGCCTGTGTCTTAGAAACATTGTTTTTGTATGTACTTTGCCTATTGCCCACGCCGAAGCCAACCTCTCTGTGGGAGAAAGAAGCTCTAGTTGCCAGGTTGATACTTCCTAAAAACTTGTATCAACCCCTTGTGTAGCTCCGCCCACAAATAGACGTGCTCGTCGCGTATTCGTGGAGCAGTGCAGCTTTGCGTCTGTCGTATACTCGTCGTTTTCGCTAACTGTGGCATTTCGTTCGTCCACCGTCCACAATCAACAGCATAGTGAAGCACCGTTTCTCACAAGAATATAATCGGTACAGGGCTTTTATTCATGCCCTTGCCGCAATACCGCACCTACAGTGACCTTAAAGAAATCGTCCAGGGAAAATGAGTTTTTCTCTTATCCATATATTTATGTTTGCCATATTTGCCTAATAAGGGCCGCATGCAAAGTTTCACGCGGAAAAGTGACGATTCGGCTTAGATACAGCTCCCGAAATTCTCGGTCGGATGGGCGCGGCTTCCGGGCAAATGTTTATCCCGTCGCGCGCCGCAGTCGGAGACGCTTTCTAGAAACAAAAAATTATGCAAACAGTCCCACTCTCCGTTCTCAACCGCGGCGGACGAATGGACAGGGCTTTTACACGGAGGCCCCGCCCACCTGGCCGAGAATTTGGGGAGCTGTATCTAAGCCGAATCGTCACTTTTTCGCGTGAAATTTTACATGCGGCCCTTATTAGGCGAATACAACTTGAATATATGGGTAACAAATGAACACATTTCTCCGAGGGCAGTTCCTTTGCCTGCAGATTTTCTACATATTATACTACCTTGCTGAGATTTAAGAGGGCTTGCAAAAGTAACGTGGAATGTGAAAAAGTATTCAGCATCAGAGCGTGTACGCATCAACAACAATAAGAATTTATTTCGCATCTAAAGCCACTGTAACTACGGATATGGTGGCTCTGTACCGTGCATAATATTCTGCTCCTTTCTGCTATTGTCTTTCGTCATTTTTGCAAAATTACTGCACTCCAATTCTCGTTTTTCAGCAAAAACCAATCATGGTCGCAAATCATTGTGCCACATGTTTTTAACGCAGTCTCGACTAATGACAACGCTCATTTCGACGATAATGGCAGTGCGAAATGGGAAACAGCTTTCCATAGACGATAGTTGTAACATTTTGAGGTGAGGAAAGGGTAGAGCTATGGGTTCTGAACAAGCTTCTGGTGTTCATAACCCCCACCTGCTCAAGGCCTCCAATAGAATCGTCTATGTATGTAGTTAGTACCATACCTATCTGGAAAAAAGTGACAGCGCAGAAATGAATGTTTCAAGGAGATAATAAAGAAAATGAAAAGTAAAAGTGGCATTTAATTGTCTATAAATTTATGATAGATAATATAACACTATGCGTAGTCTGTTACTAGGTCCATAGCAATTCTTATTGTGTCCATTTTCCATTTTGCGACATTTATCTGGTAAATTGGAACGTAGGAAGTAACGCAAAAAAGACAATCGACTTTTCACATGGAAGAATTTTACCATAAAAGGAAAATAGCTCTGTCAAGCACGTCATATATCCACCCTACATATGTATATAGGACTCGAGCATGAAAAAGAATTCTTGTGGACACATGCAGATAAGGGCAACTGAAATAGGATTCGTGGTATTACCAGTAACTACTACTCTACTGAGGATTTTTCCGAAAAACGTGATAATCACAATTTTAGAAAAAAGGCGATTCAATTTTGGAAATTAAAAAACAGGTGAGATTTGTACATCCGGGACGATGAATGGAAACTCAACTCGAATATTTGGAATAAATCCTAAAAATGGCCTGAAATTTAATCATTTTTACCAGATATGGCTAGGTTGTGATAAAGTTCCTGTTCTTACTATATCGAACAAGTACGAAAACACATCGTAAAGAGCGGAGGAGTAAAATATGTGGATTACTCCTACAAAATTGCCTTGTGTACAGTTGTGTCTATCAAGGAGCATCAAAACGAAGAGAACTGTAATTTCGTGGCCCTCAAATTTGCAGAACCTGATAAATGATCGAAAAGAAGAGCTAGTTGCATCAAAATTATCATCATAACAGCGCCAATCTGAGAGCAAAGGTGAACGTTGCTGGGCTCTGCGCATGGCGGATTTTTTTTTTTGAACTGGACTATCACTAAGTCGGAAAGCAAGCTCCGAAGACAATGGGACAACTTCGTCGGTTGATATTCTGTAAAGGTCATACTGCGAGCCAGTGAAACTGACATGACATGTCATGTAATATTATATATTTAACCTTGAATTATTTTATTCCAAGTGGCTTTTTGTTACGGACTTTTTAAGGAACTGTTGGCTATACAGAAGTTTAGCAAGCGCTACTGCAGATTACAGAACATAGTTATTACAAGGATGCTGAGTTATGGGCAAAAGCTCGGTGTACTACGGGACCCGAACCTGCACATGTTATGTTTTCCGGGCATATGTGCTAATCCATTGCTATCGACACCCCTTTCATCTTAACTCAGCTTCTGAGTGGTATATTTACCATAATATCAAAAACAAAATATGGTGCTTCTCCACTTTTTGCTAGTACTCTATTCAACATCCGGAAATGCCAACCATGAGAGCTTGATTTCAAATGATTTAAAAGCACTGGAATAGGGGGAAGGAAGCAAAGAGCGTTTCAAAACACCGTCCAAGCGAATAATTGAGCTCAGAAAAATCAAGTTAGCGAAACTCGCTTTGAAGAACGCGCGGGGGCGCTAGTGGGATTTTAGCGCGATTCACCTTAAACAGCGGGCTTCGAGCGGGCCGACGCCACTGTCATTTGGTGTCGCGTAGGACGAATCTGATTTTATTCATGATGATGCGAAACGAGTGCAACAGGACACAGCAACAAATAATAGAACAATGAAAAGGAGAAAGCGAAAGGGTGAAAAAAGTGTGATTTTCTTAAAAAGAGACCCGATGAATTTACACTCGACGTCTTGGTAAGGCCTAGTGTGTGCAAAATAACGAACTCACGCCACCGTATCCCATACCGTATGCCAAAATTGCCCCCTCCTCATGCCTTTAAGACCACTGATATCTTCCATCACCCTATCCCTACTCTAGAATTTCCGCTTTATAAGACATTAGACTGTAACTACAGGGGGTGCCAAAAAAAAGTAATTTTGCCCACGGCTCACATCTCCCAATTATACAAAACATAGGGAAACGAAAGAAATGAAAGTAATGGGGCAAAATATTCCCGAAATGTTCCTCTAAAAGAAGGAATAAGCTTAGACTCCCTACTTTCATTTTCATAAAAATATAGAACCTTTAAGCGGCGCAGTCGGGCTTCGGAGCACCCACGGTATCAAGGTCCCCTTAAAACAGTGGAGCCGGGTTCCATGGTAGGTCTTTTGTGGGAAGATTCCTAAGGATTGGCCCTTCGGTTCATGGAAGTCACAGAGCCCCTGCTGCTTGGACAAGGCTGCTATGATCCGAAGTATCATTTTCATGCCGAAATCCGCCTCCAGAGGGGTTTCAGTGCTAAGTGCACGTTTTGGCTCTTGGAAACGAAGGGCGCTGGGAACCCGGAAAAAACGGGATTCTAAAGAACACCACCCAGTATGAATCCCCTTAGGTACCCAGAGTGAACGGACCTCAGCAAGGTTGTGAACGAGGGCGACGAAATTTCGGATTTTGCCCAGTTGAGGTGACACATTTTGTTCATTCTTTCCTCGCTCCCGTTCCTGCCCGTGCAGAAGGCTATCACGGAGTATAGTGATAGAGTGAAGTCTGCTTTTGAATCTGGGGATGAAAATACCTCAACAGAATTTGCTGTAGTTTGACTAAAGTGAGGTGAAAGTGGACGAGACAAAATTACTTTTTTTTGGCACCCCCTGTATAGCAAGATTTTAGCGTAAACCAGCTCATTGTGTCGAATTCCGCCTACTACTGGGCGTGCTCATAACGCGACGACTTTTTATGTGGACGGCCAACCATAGCTAGTTGCAAACAAAGCAAGCATACGTAAGCAGAAAAATAAAGAGACCGAAACGCAGAATTGCACACCATTCTCCTTATTTGAGATACACCTAGCATGACAACTAATCCGTTGTAACCTGCTCTTTCAACCTAATGAAAGAGAAAGGAGGAACAGTATTCACTATTGATTGAAGCTCCGTTGTTCGGATCATGTTTTCAGCAAGCTCCAATACGTTGACATATTACGCTCTGGGTATGGGACCAGAATCGCGACTTCAGCTCATTCGCGCACCGTAAGATGAGAGCAGCCTATCTCGGCCCAATCACTAATATTTAGTTCGTGCATGCAAAGTGTTTCGTACATGTCGCTTAGTTCGCTGTGGCTTTTCTTCACAAGTCGCAATTAATTCCGTATTCGTAATTGTGTTTGTATTTTCATGGAGCATTATATAGGGTAATTAAGTAAATGAAGTTGTGGACTGAAAAAAAATCGAGGAGAAAAGCAAGAAATTAATCAAGCCGTCATTCACACATGCCCTTAGACGGAAGTTGAACAATTGAAATAACCTCTTTCCGCGAACATTCTATAAAAAGTTGCACACCTAGGCATCTTGGAGGAATCTTTGAGTGGTCAATTTGCACACACACACAGGCGTATGTTTTTGCCTAGGCCTTAGTGAAGGAAAGGGCGAGTTTCTTTCCCCTTTCAGGTTTCGGTAAAAATGAAGCCCAGGGTGTGATGCACCCCCCCCCCCCCTTACTGCGATAGCACCATATAAGAGATATTTAAGATAATGTCAACTCAGCAAAAATAGCCTATATACGGCATTGCCGATTGAAGCTATAATGCTTGTAAATGGTTCCGGCACGCCACTAGAGCTGCTATGTAATGACGCTACAAAAAATGCATTGCCCATCAATACCGGAGCTTTTTTCGTTCCGAAAAAACTCCTACATGGTATCACTGGACGACATAAGTTGTTTTTTATCGAATTTTCTGAGTTCTAGATCAGTCACTCAAATCGTTCATTTACTCTCGCACTGATCAATAAAAGACCAATAGGGCGGGACAAAAGTGCTGAAAATTCGAGTGGGGCATGACGACACGAACGTGCGAGGCAGGGCTGCCTTGTGTGGTTGAGACGTGAAGAGATTGCGTTGCCCTTTCAGCCTAAAATAAAGGGTAGCACGCGTGAATCGCTATGAAAAACAACCACATTGCGCATCCCAGCTCGCAGCATCGCGTCGCTCGAGAGATGCCGTAACGCGAATCTTCTATCTAAATGGCACACACTCGTGGTCATGGTATAGGGAAAGGTAGTAAGTATATCAAGTGGGATTGATCTCTTTTCGTACCTAAGATTGGGGGAAGGGGTGAGGAGGCCTGACATTCACTTATATACACTATCTCTAAAGGTTGAGCGCATCGCACATTCATTATGAGCTGGGAGCTGGCAAGCGTCGATTCATGCCGTGTCATTTGAAAACAGTGGTAGGGGTTCTGTGAAAGAGGAAATCTACGGGTCTGGAAATACAAGATGTGGATACGTCTATTCGTTGAAAAGTAGCATTCCTGGTTTTGCAGGAGTCGTGTTTTTCAACAGCTGTACCTGTTTCACATGGCCCGCCCCATTCGTCAACTCGACCCGCCCCTTTTTGCAAACAACGGTAGGAAAGGTTTTTCACCCGTGCCATTCTATTTTTCTTCGCTCTTCCTCGCTTTAGTGAGCACCTCGGCGCTCATATTCGACAATCGTTTCATATTCGACCCTAACGACCTCTACCACTGACTTCGAAACAAACAATTACACAACTGAATCACGCACCATTGCACCATTGCATCATTGAACCATTGCACCCCTATAGGTGGCAAGATTGTTATCTTACAAAAAAAGGATCGCATAGAAAAGGGTTGGATTTCCGATAGACGTTGTCCCACGATGAGAACCGCCGATGACGTCTCAAACTGCAAAGAGAATCGCTGAATCCAAGCAGCTAAGAGGCCGAAAATGAGTTCAAAGGCAGAGTTCTTGCTGAAAATCAATTTAGAGATAGGCGCAGAAGCTAGAAAAAAATCTTTAATCTAAGTGAGGGCCAATGGCAATTTGGTTGAGTAAAAGTGCTGCACGAAATTGCATACGTCACAGGACTGTGAACTCCATTTCTCCTGAACTCGTTCCTTTCATCGTTCCTGCGCATAGAACAACCGTCGCCGAGGAACAGCTATGTGACATCGTAGTTTCTGGTGACGGCTATTTCGATCAGGGCTTCCAGGTGTCGGGGAAACTAGCCGCTTCAGTCGACCTCCCCCCCCCCCTTTTTTTCCCTTTGACCTCTACAACACAAGTAACTGTTACTGAATTGTATAGTAGCAATGTATTTTATTGCTATTATTCTTACCTGAAGCAGAAAAAAATGTTTATTTCACATATCCTCACACAGATTCGCTGTTAAAGACACCGGAAGGGGGGCAGTCGGTTTACGGTATGGGACTACGGCGGGCTGTTGCCGCGATGCACACACGGCACCTTGCTAAGACGTCAAAAGTGAATTCAGCTGTAATCACATCTTTTCCTCACGCTTTTGTTTATTCTTCACTTAATTGTTTTACTTTTTTGTTACTGTGTGCTGTTTCACTTATTTCACATCATCACCAATAAATGAAATACACTCCACAAGACAACAACAGACATCTCTACAGCGGACAACTCGGAAAGTCAGTGTGTTGATGCGAATGTGGTGCGTATACACACCACAGCGCCGCGCTTTTGAATCCGGGTTTCTCCATCGATTATCGCTTCCAACCTTGAATGTTTGTTACAAAATATCATTTCGTTGCATTTTCCTCTTTCTTTGGACCCCTTCCGGTTCCCTTAACAACCCTTCGCTCCTTATCAGCCTATTGAGAGGTTAGATGCTAGCACCTATCCCTAACTTCTGCACGTACCGCCTCTTTCTGTCCTGTCAAATACGACCGTCCTTCCTGTAAAGAAATACTCGACTCCCGGTGTATCCTAATTTCAATTGCAGTAATTCCATATACAGGGGGTACCAAAAAAATAAAGTAATTTTGGTCACGGCACAGATCCACCTAGTATGCAAAACATAGGGAAACGAAAGAGATAAAAGTATTGGGGCGAAATTTTCCCGAAATGTTCCTTCAGAGCAAAGCTGAGACTCATTACTTTTACCTCCATCAAAATATGAAGTCTTCAGTCGGCGCAGTCGGGCTCCAGAGCACCTACGGTATCAAGGTCCGCTTAAAACAGTGGAGCCAGGATCCGTGGTAGGTCTTTTATGGGAAGCTTCCCAAGGATTGGCCCTTCGATTCATGGAAGTCACAGAGCCCTTGGTGCTTGGACAACGCTGCTTTGATCCGAAGTATCATTTTTCATGCCTCAAACCAGCCTTCAGAGGGGTTTCAGGGTAACGGCAGGTTCTTGTCCTTGGACACGAAAGGCGCTGAGAACGCGGAAAACGAAATGTCAAAGAACATCACCTAACATGAATCGCTTTATGTACCCGAGGTGAACGGACCTTAGCAAGGTTGTGAACGAGGGCGATGAAGTTTCGGATTTTGCCCAGCTGAGGTGACACATCTTGTTCACTCTTTCCTCGCTCTCGTTTCTGCTCGTGCAGAAGGCTGTTACCGATAATAGTGATAGAGTGATGTCTGCTCTTTACTCTAGGGATGAAAACACCAGGTGCGAATTTGCTGAAATTCGACTGAAGTGGAAGAGGAGGAGAAAAATCACTTTTTTTGGCACCCTCTGTAGACCAGTATCAGTTAGTTTTCAAAGTATAGCATCGAAATAGGGCAGGTCCAAGAGGGATTTGACACAACAACCATGGGTGTACTCACGATGTGAAGCCACTAGTTGCTGCGCACCTCATGCCATCCATCCCACAAGTAGAAGTAGCTCTACTCGCTTCAGACCTCATGGTAGGCTGCCATGGGCAATTTAATTATCCAGAAGCCCATCCCATCAAAATCTTGAGTGATGCCAGGGGGTGCCACGAAAAATTGAGGAAATTGCGTAAAACAGTTCGATAGGATGGAATTGGCGTGGTGACAGGTGGCGCCGCTTTCACGGTCCCTCTTTCATGGGGCGGCTATCAATTCCCCAGTGATGCTCACCCAAGCCAACCAAGAATTCCACCTGTCGGTGGAAGTATGTTGGTATCAGACTCTTCCGGAAGAATGAAAGTATTGATTTGTACATGGGCCGGCCCCCTCAATTCATTGTATAGGCCAAATCGCCTTCACCTGCCAGCACGATTTTGAATGAAACGGGGATGTGTGGCACATCCCATGGAAGGGATTGATTGACGTCGAAACCTTGATCCTTTCGACTTTATTTTCTGTTTTTGACTACGCCACACTTCGTGTTCGTGAAGACGACAAATCAAAAATCGTGGCCACATCCAGCACGCGGCAATCGGAGTGCTGACTGATTGGTGCCCCGCAAACCTCGCTTAATTTGGGAAGCCTTAAATGAATAAATCGTGCCGGGAAATTCCATGAATCTATTCCCACTGGAAATCACTATACTAAATATATTACTTGGACAGAAACGAAAAAAAATGAAATTTTCTTCGTCCTGACGCAGAAGTCAAAAATCTGATGGAAAAGCGAGCAATTTGCTTGTATTCCCGTCAAATTACCCTTTGTCAGCTGTCGGCGAAAGAATCGCAGTTCAAAACTTCGCGCCTAACGTTTTTTACTTTCTATACAGCGTCACCGACCACGTCGCCGTCGCCGATTCGCTCCTAGAACCCTTGCAACCGCGCCTCTTCGGACGCTACACCCCATCGGACGTTATTTTGAGAAGCTGTATCTCAGCCGGGTTCATGTCTTTTCGGGTTAAACTTTGCATGTAACCCGTTGTAAGGAAATACATCATAGATAAGCATAAATATATAGGTAACAGAAGAAAACAAATTCGTATGAACGACTCCTTCACGACATCATCATTAATATCCCAGCCGCGAAATGTATGGCAGCCTTTGTCCTGTGGCCTGACGAGATGATATGTCGGGCAGTTCTCGGTTATAGGTGCGCTTCAGGCTTTTTAAAAAGACAAAGCTGATTAGAAGACACCTTTAGGCTGACTCCTATCACACACGAGCGCGTCATGTGCTACACATGACCCCTTAACATTGCACATCCGCACGGCTCCAATCGATAAGTCAGAGATGTAGAGAGCGAGAGATGCGTGAGGGGCAAGGATCAGTGGGGACCAAGGGATCCCGTTTTTTATGTGGAATGGTGACCTAAAATCTTGGCTTTTGACATTCGGCGCCTCTACCCACTGTCATCGCTGCAGCTATGACTTCCTCAAGCTTATTTTTTTCCTTCGACCTTTTATTGGTATATTCAACATTTTCAGATGACAACGTTTATTTTTAAAATTGAAAAACGTTAGCATGTTGCTTTATAATTGTTGGGAATTCTGAATGATGCCACAAAATTTTTACGATCAAATTTGACGGGGTGTCTTGGCGTTAGGCGTGCGTGCAGGCGTCTTCTGTTTCGGCTTCTCCAAATCACTTATTAGAGATATCATTACTTGATGATTTTTGCTTCCAGGAAGCTGAATGACATCGCTGTGATTCTTTACAAGAAGACAAATGAAAAGCACAATCCACGATAATCAAACAAGACGACATAACCAGTTGGGGCAGTAGTTCTTTGGGTAACTATCCAGTCAGCGCCTTTTTTGCTCTGCAAAGGTGCGACATCGCGACGCTACACCCCCATTCCGACCACCTACTTGATCAATTGAGCAAGATAGGTATGGTCGAAGGGGGTTCGAGTAGGTGGGCAGGTGTGGCGGCGTGAAGCTGCACCTTGGCGGCGCAGGAGGGTGCAACCTCGATAGTAACTCAAGGAACTACTGCCACAGGAAGGCAAGTCAACTCATCTGATTATCACGACGTGTGCCGCTCAAAGGAATCGTGCACGGAAAAATGATTTCCTTTGTGACCCATATATTTATATTGTATTCGCAAAATAAGAGCCGCATGCAAAGTTCACGCGAAAAGTGAATCCGGCTAATATACAACTACTCAAGGTGGTGGCCGACGGGACGGAGCCTCAGAGTAAATGTCCGCCGCCGTCGGAGATGCATAGTGGGAACATAGGGAACATAAAGGCGCCTAAACAGTCCCACTCTTCGTGCCCGACAGCGGCGGACGACAGGGCGGGCAGTCGCTTTGAGACTCAACCCTAGGCCACCACTTTGAGAAACTGTATTCTTGCCGGATTCTCTCTTTTCGCGTGAGACTTTGTATAAGGCTCTTATTAAGCAAATACAATATAAATATATGGGTAAGAGAGAAACTCATATTTGAGTGCACTATTCCTCTAAGTGATTGACTCACCTTGGACTCTGGTGGTTTTTCACCGCTCCTATCTCTTTTCACGAGATGATCCAGCTGACACCTAGAAGAAGTGGAAATATCGTAAAGCCCGGTACCTCAGAATTATGAAAGAAACAAATTGTTTGACTGTGATCGTAGTCTCTTTCGATGCGCAATGCACTCAACCATTTAGGATTGTAAAGAATTCCGGATGTGTGTTTCGTCTATGCGATAGTTAATAAAGCATGGTCATGCTTCAGCAGACGAATGTGTTTTACGGAAACCGGCCATCCAACCAACCATTGGAACTTTAATTGAATCAGGCGAGTTTGATTGCCAACTCAAGCGTCAGCTAGTAGCGCCACATTGCACTGACTCATTTTCCCTTATCTTCAGCTTCTCACTCCTCTTCATAAAACTTACGCTATTTTCTGCCAGTCATAAGGATCATTGAGGTTCACTTCCGGCGGATGACAGCTTTCAAGCATTTTTGTCAACTTGTCGTAGTCTGGCATGGTTTCGTACTTCATTGAGAGGACATACTGAAGAGTAGAACCTCAGACATTGATTGGATTATCCTGTACGTGAAAAGCGTAATTTTGAAAATATTTGAGTACAATTCAGAAATTTTGAGCATGGTACTTAGGAGCTATCAGAGCTCCAGGGGGAGCATCGAGAAATTCCGGATGGATCAGGTCACAGGAGAGTCCATTCCGTGGTTTCTGTCTAGGGCAATTAACAATGGGACCAGCAAAGCAATTTCCAAGTGCTCACTGTGAGATGCTTCACCCCTGGCACCCAGAGCTGGCACGCTCACTGAGAAAATGGGAATCCCATATGGATTTGTCAGAACGAGAAGATCTTTGTTGTTTGGCCCTTCACCATTGTCGAAGCCCTCTCTATACCTGCAAGGAATTCCACACCTCTTATTAGGGAATCCACACTGAATACCCTACCCTAAATCCATTTTCGGAAAGTAATAGCTTCAGAAATGAATCTGAAGTCTTTCTTCGGGAGATGGGGTGCCCGTAGACCGCTCCTTCCAAATGGCCCACTCCACGGTAATCAGGTAAGTCGACTTTTCTCTTTGGAGGAGTAGATCCTCGGACAACTATTCGGGCTGCACCTTTTCCGCCATGGCAGGGCACTATACCTTCTCGAACCCACTAAGACGCCACCCATTTTGCACAATAGACCTATAGGAGAGCTCGATTGGGAGTGGGTTCGTGCAGGTGTAGCCCCTGATGGCTCACAGTGGTGGTGCAGAAATGATGCAGTCTGGAAGTTGCCCAGGGAGTTACTGCCGCAATAAGGTAAGTTGTCTCACCTGATTATCGTGCCTCTAAGGGCTGCTCGGCGTGAGAAAGAGTGACTGTTCCTTATTACTGTTGGTTATTCCATGTGTGCGGTGCAAGTCTGTGAACGTGACTGCCAGTGGGTGGAGCGTCTGTAGGCGGGGTTTCTGGTACTATGTGAGGGTCATGGTACAGGAGGATATTTGGGAAGCTTGACGCAATACGCCTGATCGTGACTCTCGTATGTTCTACCTACTTCCTATATATCGATACCGCTAAAAAAAGGCAATTAAGATGAACCTCAGCTACTTTCAGCATTTTGGGCTGTTTCTCGCATAACTTTTCGGCTGTTGTTTCCTGTTTACTGGCCTTTATAGTTGACTCATCTCTCATTTTACTCCATGGGAGAGATCCATCACCAAGCTCTATCTGAAAACCGGATCAGTCGGATTCGAGGCGTTTCTTAGGAAGATTTACAATTATTGTGACCAACGGTTGGACTCACTATTGAATACAGCAGAGCCACGAGGTCATGGCTTGGTCCAAGATCGTGCCTGTTATGTGCTTCAAGGCTTACATAACGTAGCGTACCACGCATACCAATACTTTCACGAGGTTTCCGTATTTGACCAGTGGAATCGAGGTACTGACGGGTAAGCCCTGAAGAGATTTAGAAGATCTTCGAAGAGTAAAAGCTGTCTTATAACCGTTTCCATACCGTAATCAAGCAAGTAAATCCGTGTAACATCGTCCACACCCACGCAACAGTTAGACGGTTTAAGATCGCGATGAAGAAAGCCAATTGCATGAACAAGGGAAAGGGCGTGGGTGACCTTAAAGGCATTGGGAGATGCTGCTGGAGAATAGTAGTTAACAGGATTCCCTTACCTGAAGCATAGCTCTATAGAGTGAGCCATGTGATAGTCTTCGATGTGGTAGCTGACGACGAAGATCACTAAGATTCCTGCCTACCAGTTGCAAGATGATGAAATGACCAGTGGGACATGTACCCATGGCCATGATTTCCGGAATATTCGCCTGTAACCTCGAGCTGTTGAATGATGTTGTTGTGTCGTAGCACTGCATCGCGTGGACTGTGACTGCGACACAGGACGGTTCCGCACGAAACCGTGCTCCCGGAGTATAGGACGTTGCCGTACGCGCGAGAAACTGGAACTGAGGGGAAGGAGGGGCCGTGGGTTGAGTCCCGTCTCCGTTCGATCCGGGATAAGGATCGCTGATGCACCCCCCCCCCCCCTTTCGTCGCTGAGACCGTTAACATCACTTTTTGCTGTCGTCAAGCCTGATAACAAGATTGTATTCCAGACGTTTACTGCAAGAGGGGCGACCATCATTGATACTTGCTATTCGCTGCTAATACAACCGCCGGGACATGTCCCGGCCGCTTGTATTAGTAGCGAATAGCAAGTATCAGTGATGTTCATCGTTACTCTTATTTGTTGTTATCTGCGTATTCACCTGCCCCGAGCCTGAGGAATTCGTACAGCCGACACGGCTGGAGCAATTTCCTGTTTCTAATTTTGTTCGTTATCCTATTTGTGTAGAACAAGCCCACCGGACAGCCGTCGGAGCGATATTCTGTGTGTGATTCCTGTAGTTCTCTGTTATATTTTTCGACGTCCGACTCGGCAACCACCACATCTTCGGCAAGTTAGCAGCATTGAACGTTGTGGATAGTAGTAACCCCTCCCATACAAGTACTCTTCCAATATACCACTGAACTCATACTCTAGTAGGAAAGGTTCACACTAAATCCTCTATCCTGAAATTTGCGCGCGAACAAATTCTTTCCTGCTTCCATTTGCACCTGTCCATATGATACAGGTGTGTAACAGGGCGCTCGAATTGGGTCAACTTACGCGGGTGGAATTGTGCGCGAAAGCGACATCCACCCCCTTTAGTGTACTATAAATCCCCACTGGAAGCGGAGACAATTTGAGTGTCCTGTCGCAATGCTAGTGTTCTTATTAGGTTGGCAACTAAGTAATTGCGGATTTTTAAATACTGCTTTTTCCCTCAAAACTGCTTTCCACAAAATTTCTTCTGTACATATAAATGTAGTACAAGTCCACACGCAACTATAGGCATTGTTGTCTTCCATCTCCCGGATAAAACTTTTCGGCAAAATAAAAATATCAAAAGTCACTTCATTTTCAATTCCAATTTTTTTTCTTTGAATGGCGTTAGACAGGGAAAGGAAAAGGTGATAATCCGATGGAGCAAGATCAGGGCTATAAGGCAGCAATTTTTATCCAAGCTCAAGAATTTTTTGAAAAAAAAATTTAAAAAAATTTTTTACCACTATTTAAAAAATGACTCGCCAAAAAATTCTCGAGCTTGGATAAAAATTGCTGCCCCATCCACCTTATAGCCCTCATCTTGTTCCATCGGATTATCACCTTTTCCTTCCTCTGTCTTACGCACTTCAAAGAAAATTTTTTTTATAATTTTTGTATTGAAAATGAGGTTGACCGTTGATATGTTTATTTTGCCGAAAAGGGTTATTCGGGAGATGGAAGACAATAATACCTATAGATGCGTGTGGACTTGTACTACATGTGTATGTACAGAAGAGATTGCTGGAAAGCAGTTTGGAGGGAAAAAGCAGTATTTAACAATCCGCAATTACTTAGTTGCCAACCTAATATTATCCACGCGTTAGCTAGTTCAGGCTTCTCGAGGATTAACCAAAGAATGCTGCGTCAACCGTTCCCCCTCATCCGTCTACACCGTCTAGCCGCCCGCGTAAAGATGCATGGCAGGTTGTTTAAAATGTCCGTTCTTTGAATAGTTAGAACACTCACCTTCCCACGAAGCAGCATAAGCACCATGATCTCCAGTTTCATGCGTTTTCGATCACATTTTTCCGACTCGATTTTCACCGCCCATCGGGTTTGTGATTCCTCGTGAATCGCACTGAACAATGACGAAAACTTTCGGAAAACCTTATGAAGAAATAGTTTTCACATGGCACGTTGTGCATATGACTGCAACAAATGGGGTACTGGGCGCATGTGGGCGGATCCGTGCAGTGTACCAGGGCAGGGTCAAGTAAGAAAACATGGGTTGAGAAACGCTCAATAGGGTTAAAATTTCAGGCTGGAAATAAGACAACGTATTTTGGATATTCTTCTAAGATTCTTCGACGACCACTACTTTTTGAACCATTGAGATGCCGAATCGCACAGGCACTTTTTAGGCAGACACTTTTGAGTATAGGAATAGGGAACAAGTAGCGTCGGAAAGGGGTCAAATTTCTCAAACAAAAATTGTTGACGCTGGACTTGACCCTGCATTAGAGGCCCCCATTGTCCCACTCCTATATGTCCATGATGGATCGCCTGAATTTGTCATCAATCTGCAAATGGCCCACTGTTGCCGTCTATTGCTTTGGCCTCACAGAGACTACATTCTAACCTGATTGCACCTGAGCAGTAACTTCGAGCTTTCCAGCATTCAAAGTTTTTGTTAGGTGTAAGATCCTCCTAACTAGCGAGATAGAGGTAAACTATTTCATGACTTGGCCATGATTTCACCCATGTCACGCAACTTGCGTTTGAACGCTCGTACAAAGCTCTTATTCTTAATATTACTACCTGTGCATCGTCGCGTAACGACCTGACAGCCCATGGCCGTTGCCCCACCCTCCCCAAACATGCAAACAACGCAAAATCTCACTGATAAGGACCAAAGAACGTGTGAAAATACGATACCACGCTGTTATTGTTTGATATATTCTGATCGAATGATGCCCTCTAACACCATGCCCTCTAACAATGGTGCCTTCTTTTAGGTTGAACCATAATTCCTGTCCCACAATGGCAAAAAATTTCAAATTTATTTTTCTTTATTTGTGTCTAACTTCAGTCAACAAAGTATGTGCCATTACAATCAACAATACATTGCTAGCGAATAGGGAGATATTTGATGCTTTGCTTGTAGAAGTCTGGGAATTTCTGGTCGAAGAAAGTCTGGAGGTCGATTTTGAGATCATCGTCATCTCTGGGCTGCCGTCCGTCGAGGGAATGGATCAGAGATCGGAATAGGTGGTAGTTAGTTGGGGCCAAGATTACGGTGAGTGGGGGAGCTTCGTCAAACCAAGGTCCTGGATCTTTTGACACGTCAACTTTGCCACATGTGGGCGAGCGCTGTCGTGGAGGAAGAAGTCTCGGTCCATTATTCCGGTAAGTTTTGCGGCTACGGTGTCCAATTGCCTGCAGTAGAGATTGGCAGTGACTGCCGTGTTGGATGGTAACAGTTCCCCTTTTTTTGGAAATTTTTAAAAAATGTATTTTTTCTCTTTGCAATTTTTGAATTTTTTTTTGTTCTAATTTGAGTCGTTCGAGCCATCGGGTTGTCGCCATATGAGAGACAGTAAATGGGCCCATCGACTGGTTGATTCGGTTGGTGGCCTTGCATGCTGAGGAACCGGGGCGGTGTTCGTGAATTTCGTACCTCTCGCGAAATTGTCGTAGATTCACTGCTAGTTGAAGCCATAGAGAATATGAATGTGCTAATCAGTAGTCCTTCTCACTCGCTTTACATACTCCCCACTTCCGAATATTCCAGGAGCTTCCACAGTTTTCCCACGAAAAATAACGACGAAAATAAAAATAAAAATAAAAATAAATAAAAATAACGACGGTGACAGAAATTATGGTTCAACCTAATAACATTCCAGATCACAGCAGATATGATCACTACTCACGCATAAACTTGAGCAAAGCCTCCGTCTGCCAATAAGCCTTCCACCTTGAACTTATCCAGCAGCATCTGCCCTTCTTTCAACAGGAATGTTTTCTTCGGATGTGGTATCGGCGGTGCTGTAAAACAGAATGCTGCGACAGCATATTCCTCTAGTCTATAAATGAAGTTATTGACGGCTTCGTGGGGTCGACGAAGGCGGAAGCCTATCTAGGAATTCGTAAAATGGGACCATCTGGCAGAGTATCCCAGGTATAGCCCTGGGGGGGGGAGGTGATGAGGTATCGCGAACAAGACTAGCATGGCCTGGGTGTGTAGCCTTATGTCAGAATTTCGCACCACAGCGAGCGGTGCGCCGCTATAGTCGGGGTGCGACGCGATGTGCGCGCCGCCATAGTTGGGTCTTATGACGATTGCTAGGGGCGCCACACACAGTTAATTTGTAATTGCATTTAAACCAAACAACATGGCGCCTTTAGCTCGTCCGCATTGCTTCGCTTGCGACATGCGCGGTGTGAAATCGTGACATAAGGCCGCCGTCAGACTTTGCTATTTTGCTATTCTGCGATTTTGCGAATTTGCGTCGTCGCACTTGCGCACGCGATACTACAACCCAGAGATTGTGCAAGGCCGCAACTTCATGTGCGAAAGTGCGTTACCGCAAAATTGCAGAATCGCAAAATCGGAAAACGCCAGTTCTAAGGGCGGTCTAAGGGTACACACCGGTGCGGCTTAAGGCAATGAGTGCGGCGTGGAATTGAAGAAGATAATCGGCAGGTGCGATGCCGCATCGGCTCCTTCGGTGTCACATGTATCGTTTTACTCATTGAATGCGGCTACTCACATTCCATCTTGCCACCCTTTGCTTTCGGCTTTCCGTTCTTCATCTCAATTTCCTCCTTAGTCAATTTTTTCTCCTGTGAAATTTCTTTGCTAACGTCTGTTGTCCTTTTCTCAGTCGTGCCTATTTCTTTTGTACCCGTATCTTTTGCCTTCTCCTTAACTTCCGAAAGTTTCATTTTATCCTTACTTCCCATTCTTCCCTCCACCTTCTCTTTGCTTTTCAATTGCCTCATCTTTTCTTTGCTCGATAATTTCGACACTATTTCTTTACTCAGTTTTCTTTGCTGACTATGCTCTTTACTTCCCTCCTTCGAATGTTGCTTATTTTTGTCTAATTTCGCTTCCGGCTTTGGATAAGGCACTAACTGAACTATTTGCTTCTCTTTACTTCCACCTATCTTCATTTTTTCCTTGCTAGTAGTTCGAACTTCTTTCTTTTCTATGTTCGCCTTTTCCGATGGCTTCCCTTCCGGTTTGTTTCCTTCAGCTACCACCTGTTCCTTAGCGGCCGGATCCTCCTTCTTTTCCGCGTCCGCTGATGTTACGGGTAGAGCAGAATGACTGGTTTTCCCACCTCCAGCCCTATTCGCTTGTGAGTTAGGTGTTTTGTTCTTTTGGATTTTTGATCCCTGTTTTTTAATTTGTGAGCCATTTTTCCCTTTCTTTTGTAGCTTACTCATTTCTATTTCAGTTTGGTGCCTGAAAATTAGTAGGATCTGGTCACGCTCAGTTATCCTTCTTTGGTCAATCCTGTAACCTAATTCTTGTAGTTTTTTCCCGTGGTTTTTTTGCAAATAGTTTACTGTGTCACTCAAAATGTCGATCTCACTAGCTGGCAAAGTATCAAAACGTATTGAATGGACGAATAGGCGAGTAGGAAGATATAGACTATTGCACGCACCGGAGGCCGGCCGTGATTGCGGAACCCTGCGTCTATGTCGTCCTTCGCCGTGTGGGTCTCTCGGTTTGCCTAAGCCTTTTCAGGGAAGGAGCTTTGGCGTCGCGTACTCTGGCCTGTCTGGTGTCTGACCTCACGGCGGGATGTGTGTTGCCGAAAGAAGCCAGGTGTCTTCAAGCCGGTGCGCAATCACGGCCGGCCTCCGGTGCGTGCAATAGTCTATATCGAGTAGGAATAGGGAAAAGGCATGCGAAAGCGATAAGATACTTATCGATTGGTCAACTAAGCGTGGAGATGATATTGGTGATAAGAAGATATACAACTTCATTGGTTCATACTGCATCATCATCTGTTCCCTGGTCAAGTGAACTAGTCACAATTTGCTTTATCGAAAAACATTCAGCATCGGATTTAGTTTTTTGTTTTATTCGACTGTTTCATTTATTTTTAGTTTTCATCCTAGCAGAAATTGGTAGGACCCTCATCTTACAATTAGTCACGCCACGTTGTCACGCGTTGTGTCTCACCAATTTGCCTGTTCGCCACAAGTGCCCTCTGGGAGAAGTCAACATAATCGATACGCATCTACTCCTTTTCTATTTAAGGCCGTAAACAAAGCACACTACTTAGCCTGCGCACATGAAAAAGGAAATCATACATGAGCGCGTAATATCAATGTCATTTTGGTAACACCCACCAGTAAATGAGGTTGAAGAGGTTAGAGTGCTATTCCGAAGAGGGGAAAGCAGAGGAGGCTAGTTGCGAGGAGGGGAAATATGCCTTCATATGACTGAGGCATTGTTTAGAGTTCATGATATAGACGATCGCGCGATTCGTGCGACTCAGTCGGAAGGAAGAGGACTTATATCGATCAAGCACTTCAGGCGATCGCGCGATGAAGGCGCATCTTTCACCTAATCGATAGGTATCTTATTCTTTTCGGCTCGCGCGAGCCGCGCGATCGCTCGAATCGCGAACTCTGAACAGTATTCGACGTGGGAATGACAGATGTTGCACATACACATGTATAATCGAGCAAAGCTGAGAGTATGACCAGTCCACATCCAACAATTTGCCCTCTTCTTTCTAGTAGTATAGCATATGGGAATCATTTATGAGCAAAACCAATACCATTTGCGAAAACATCTTTTATAGGTGAGTCGTAAGAGATGAGAAGAATATAGATAGCAGCTCAATGCCAACTGTTCGACATTGTACATTTACTTTTGATCAGTTATGGCTACGTGATGTACCTCGCGCGTATCACGGCACTAGGAAAAGCGGTATACACAAACAAGGTTATGTCAGCCGGCTCAGCAAATATGGGTTGTAACTCTATCCAGTTTACACTTATGCGGGTGGACACATCTATTGACTATATCATCTACTGGCCATTCATCAGATGAAGGAATCGGTGTTCTGCAATTGCACCCCTTACCCCCTCACTGACGGGGTTCCCACTATCCCTTCCCGGCCCTCTGCGCACAGTATGATAGCTGTCTGAGCCGGCCATGACTTGTCAAAAAGATTGCAGTCGTTTTCATTTGCTTACAAACGGCACTGTTTCTCCGACAATGTACCTGCATGCCATCACAGTGTGCTGACACCTAGTACGACGTCAGCACACCGAAGAATGACGGCGAGAGTACCAAATAGGTGTTTGTGTAGGTAGGAGGTGCTATCACAATGATAAAAATGATAACAGTGATAATCCAACATCCACGGATTCCTTGCTACTTAGTGCAACTGATGTGCTATATCATTCCCTAATCATAATCACTCACTTGCCAACGGACAGACATACCGACAAACCGGCAGACAAACACAAGCACAAAGTCAGCGCTTTATGTAATGAAGATGATGGAAGGGCCTCATGAGTCACAAACTCCTGAGCCATTAGGACACACGTTTCCACCGCGTGTGTGCTATTAGGACACAAAATTGGCGCGGCCGCGCTTGGCGCGCGACGAAATGGTGCGAGACAAAAGCGCCGCATTGGTTGAGTCGCGAAGTGATTATGCCTAGTATAAGGCGTAAAGCACGTCATCACCCCAGGACCCATCATCATATAGTGCGCGTATAGCTCACACCATCGCGTTGCACGCCAGACACAAAAAACGCGGATTTCTGTTTTAATGGCACACACCCCGCTCCCACCACATCTCACCAGTTGCAGTTACAGCTCCCACTCGATTGCTTTTTCATGGGCGTGTACCGCACATGATTGAACAAGCAGCTTTGCTGTCCTTTCGCTCACAGAGTTAGAAACGAACGAACCTCGGTGTGATGGTGGGTATTGCGGACGACTGCAATCCCGACCACTTTCGGACAAATTGGATGAGCAACTAACTGCGAACCTACTGGAGTTGGGACTATTTCTCTATCAGTCCCAGAGGAATTTTATGCATTATGTAAGCAAACCAACTATTGCGATTCCACATGGTGGCTCGAAAGATGTACAGGGGGTGCCAGAAAAAAAAAGTAATTTTGTCTCCTCCACTTTCGACCCCATTTAGCCAAACTACAGTAAATTCTATTGAGGTATTCTCATCCCCAGAATCAAGAGGAGACCTAACTCTATCACTATACTCCGTGGCAGCCTCCTGCACGAGCAGAAACGGGAGCAAGTAAAGACTGAACAAGATGTATCACCTCAACTGGGCAAAATCCGAAATTTCTTCGCCCTCTTTCACAACCTTGCTGACGTCCGTTCAATCTGGGTACCTAAGGGGATTCATACCTGATGGTGTTCTTTAACAATGCGTTTTTCCCGGGTTCCCAGCGCCCTTCGTTTCCAAGAGCCAAAACGTTCCCCTACCACTGAAACCCCTCCGGAGGCGGATTTGAGGCATGAAAATGATACTTTGGATCATAGCAGCCTTGTCCAAGCAGCAGGGGCTCTGTGACTTCCAAGGACCGAAGGGCCAACCCTCAGGAAGCTTCCCACAAAAGACCTACCATGGAACCCGGCTCTACTGTTTTAAGGGGACCTTGATACCGTGGGTGCTCCGAAGACCGACTGCGCCGCTTAAAGGTTATATATTTTTATGAAAATGAAAGTAGTGAGTCTCAGCTTGTTCCTGGTTTTAGAGGAACATTTCGGGAATATTTTGCCCCAATACTTTCATTTCTTTCGTTTCCCTATGTTTTGTATAATTCGGAGATGTGAGCCGTGGGCAAAATTACTTTTTTTTTGGCACCCCCTATATGTGCGCGTGTTACGTATGAATGAATAGCTTGGTTTCTTCACAGATATCTCCAGCAACAAAGGCGCCGAGGTGTCAGCGTTTTCATGCTCACCAGAACCTCAAATTTGGGTAGCTAAGCAAGGAACAAATGTCGCGAAAGGAGTATTAAATGAAGCTAAACATGGAAAGTGAAAAATGTACGATGGTGACTGTCGAGAAATCGTGCTTCTTCTGCTCTCAGATATGGAGGTGGGTGCTATCTCTCATCCACTGTGGGCCCTATTTCTACCTTAGCCAAGAAAGGGAAAAGAGCCCCTTCTTTCTCCTCTGAGGCTTAAGCAAAGATATACGTCTGAATGTGCAGAGTACCCCACAAGAATCCTTCAGAGTCACTCATGAATGGAACTTTTTGCGATTTGCCTCCCCCCCTCCCCTGATTGCGATAGCTCCCAGAGGTGCAGCCAGACAAATGTTCGTCATCTGAAGAAAGTACCTCTGCCCTTCCAGCATCGGGTCTCTACTAATCGTGTCTCCCTTACGATTAGCGTTGTTGTCATCCCTATATGAAACTGAATATACAGATGTCGAGTGGATATTTTCATCATTGATTTCTCTTCTTCAGTATTCCCGTGGATCGCGGGTCCGTGCGATGCCAGCTGTTGACATTCAGCATTAAATGGCAGAGGCAGCAGCCAGACATTCGGGGTTACCTTTTCGCATCTCAAACTTGAGGATTTGAACCCTTTCCACAGTTCCGGAAATATCACATCGAGACACGATGTACAATGATAACGGGCCTTTTTCAAATTGACAGAAATAAACTACGGTCGATCGATTGAGGTACTGAAACGGAATGAATGACAGTTTTTGAGGTACTGACAACTAGCAAGCTAAATTTATTCAATGTCTTACAAAAAAGTCTCAATGTTGTTTTATCCTCAACACCTCGGTAACAAAAATGTCAAACGGTGAATCTTACGAGATCGATCGGGTGTGTATTACCGGCTGAGCATGTGCCCTGCCGCGCGACACATTCGCGCAGTAGTCTCACTCATTTGTGTGTGCGGAGAAGGGTAAGGCCGTGGTCATACTTTAAATGCCTGCGTCAACTGACGCCGGTCAAGTGTCTGCTTAGATTGATTGGCGAATTGGCGCAATCATGTGCCTGCCGCAGCAGGCGACGGTGTCAATCTGATAACGCGCACCGTTTGCAAAACTTTCGACCCAACCACACTACAGTATGGCGATAGTGGCGAGAGCCACGGAACTCAAATTCGGATATGGCATAATATGGCACTATCCAAGATTCGAAGTCGAAATGGTGGGCCCTCGCCAGGATCACCATACTGTGGTGTGGTTGGGTCGAGCGTTTTGCAAACGCTGCGCGTTATTAGATTGACACCGTCGCCTGCTCCGGCAGGCACATGATTGCGTCAATTTGACGGCGCCGGCGTCACCTGAAGCAGACACGTAAAGTATGACCGCAGCCTAAGCTTTGTGCGACGTCACGCCTTGATGTAACGCTACACTTCCACTCAATACAAGTGTTTGTTGTCAATGCTACAACTTCATAATGACTGACATTCGTGGAAATCAATGAATCGACTTGAAGGCAATCGATAATGACGGATACTTAAAGATCTTCAGCAGCAATGGAACGATGAGAGCGCAAGAGATGATAAGACACGTCGCTGCCCTGAAACCACAGTTTTTCATGAGTACTTTATAGAAAGTATAACAGTACAGTAGTTTCTTATAGACTTTTCCACTACCTAGTATTAGTTGCTGCATTTTGAGGAATAGCTAGCTGATGATGCTTATACGCTCTAAGAGCCCTTATGGTAAAGGGTGCATCCGAAGACTCCTATCGTACTATCGCTCTTGTCTGTGCTTTGCCGTTGCCAAACCAAAGTAGAGTCCTAGACTCCGACTCTTTTAACGCCTGACACACAGTGGTACACCCTCAGTTATGTATCCGCTCAAGGCCCATGTACACGTTTTCCTGTTTTGGCTAATATAATACAGTGTGTCCCAAAAGTATAGGTCCACCCTAATTTTTCATCCATATCTCCAGAATGGACCAGTGATTCCTTTCCAATTTTTTATCTGTAGTACCTGATCACTGTAGCGATCAAACACCCCAGTAAAATTGGAGACATAAAATTGCAAAATTTTATTAGCATTTTTTTTTCAAAAATAAGTGTGTCTCAAAAGTATAGGTCCACTCAGCTTTTCCGCCTTGCTTCCATCGAAAGGTAAGTTGTGAAGTGGATGTGTTGACGCATCCTTCTGAGATTTACTCTACAGTGCCATGCCACGCGGTACGCACTTATCCTAGTACGAAAAAGGACAAATTCTGGCCTACAAGGATGTGGGACTCAGCAATCGCAAAATTTCTGAGAAGATGGGCCCATCCCACAACTTGATCAGCAGCTTTTGTCGCACCATGCACCTGTACGGAACGAAAAAGAGAAGTGGAAGGCTGCAGAAGCTTTCTGAGAGGCAGAAGCGTCGGATCCTCAACGCTGCGTCCAATTTCAGAAAGGGTGTTTGTCGGCTGTGCAGGAAATTGGCACTACTGTATCGAAAAGCACTGTGGACGGTCTGCTCAAGTCGTCTCCGCACATCGAGCGAAGACGGTTTTCGTCCACGCCATACCTCACGAGTGCGCACGAAGAAGCTCGAATCCATTTTGCCAAGTAAAATGTCAGCTGGACGCGTCAATGGGATGAGGTAGTCTGCAGGGTTACATTACTGACGTAGTAGTTCACACAACGTTAGTAATAGTGTTGCAGGTGATCTTTTCTGATGAGAAGAAACTTAATTTGGACGGACCGGATGGCTTGTCTAGTTTGTGGAGGGATTTGAGGAAGAAGCTGCGCTACTTCTCGAGGCGCTGATTTGCTGATGGTAGTGTTATGGTATGGGCCGCCTTCTCTCGTTTCGGTAAGAGCAGGATACTATTCATCACGCATCGTATGGATTCCAGGGCTTATCAGGACGTTCTAGAAAGTACTTTACTACCATATAAACAGCGGTACATACGTACAGTAGGTGCCAGTTCTCTGCACAGTCGACAAACACCTTTGTGGAATTGGAGCAGCGTTGAGAATCCGACGCTTCTGCCTCTCAGAAAGCTTCTGCTGCCTTCCACTTCTCTTCTTCGTTCCGTACAGGTCCATGGTGCGACAGAAGCTGCTGATCAAGCTGTGGGATAAGCCCATCTTCTCAGAATTTTGCGATTGCTGAGTCCCACATCCTTGTAGGCCAGAATTTGTCCTTTTTCGTACTCGGATAAGTGCGTACCGCGTGGCATGGCACTGTAGAGTAAATCTCAGAAGGATGCGTCAACACATCCACTTCACAACTTACCTTTCGATGGAAGCAAGGCGGAAAAGCTGAGTGGACCTATACTTTTGAGACACACTTATTTTTGAAAAAAAAGCAAAAAAAAAATTTGCAATTTTATGTTTCCAATTAGTGGGGTGTTTGATCGCTACAGTGATCATATACTACAGATAAAAAATGGGAAAGGAATCACTGGTCCATTCTGAAGATATGGATGAAAAATAGGGTGGACCTATACTTTTGGGGCACACAGTAGGTCAAAGGCAGCCAACATCACTTGCGCTAACCTTTTGTGGCAGAAAGCAAGCCGGACTACAAGTTGTCACGCGGGGCTGCTGCAATACTACGTAACAGTACTATTGTGTATCAACCCTCCTTAACCAGGATCGGAGAGCTGGAGCAAGCAATTATGTTCCGAAAGGCCCGCAACTCTACCGGAGGGTGCTGCCGATGTGGCGAATAGTAAACTGCATGCCCCAAAAGAAAGGAACGAGATGCTGTGTTTTCTTAGAGCCAGAACAGCTCAGCGAATACTTTGAATCGCGACAGGGATGAATGGTGGTTTTTCTGACGCAGGTTAAGGACTCTCGATGAACAACGTGAAGATATGTGATACAGATAATATCCACAGAAAGCCCTCGGAGTTTTGTCTCAACAAACTTCAAAGGCACCGTAAGAGCACAAGGAAGGGAAACGTATTTCCAAACACCGTTCGACATTAGGGAACATTTGAGTTCGGAAAAATTGAATGTGTAGCGAAAATCGCGTTGAAAAACGAGCTATTGGAGCGCTATATAATCCGAGCGCGCTTCTCCTCCAGTTGCAAACTTCGTGCGGAGTTGGCTGCTAATAGCGAGCAGAGGAAGCTGACTGCATTGTCATTTAATGTGGCGTAAGACGATTTGAACCCATGATAATGTAAATACATTTGTTTGTTGTCTGTTGAAAGGGAGAATAAGTTGAATAAGATTAGAAAGGTGTCAATCATAAAATAGCACTCGATTTCGATGGAGCTATTGAAATGAATTGCGCACACGATGTCTTGGCACGATGCCAAAGTATCGTGTGCTGCAAACCGAACAAACTGCAAGTGTTCACCGTGAACCAAAATTGCCCTCTTTCTTTATGTCCCTTCGCCTTTGGCAGTTTTTGTCTTTGCCGGTGCATGTAGCAATTTATGCAATTTTCGGCAGCAATAAAAGGAAGTTTCACGGAGGCATTTCGTAACTGTGCTCATTCCTGAATAGTACAACCGCATCACCCGAAGCTTTCCCACCTAAAAGGACCGGATGTCTTCAATCACTGGAAGCTAAACAACATATACCTTCAATGTCTTATTGTTTTGCATTTTAACGAAACCCGATCCAAACTGCATGGCCTGCTTTGGAGCATCGTGTGGGGCTCCTAGGGAAGCTAAAACCTGAAAAAGTGCCGCGTTAGGTGGCAATGAATAAATTATACACATGGGGAATACTTAACTCTGTCCTTCTGTCCTTGTGGGGGTACTGTCATATCTTTACCAACCAACTTATTAAAGGCACTTTCCGCGCTAGAAGAGGGACCATAATCGGGGTCAGTAATGACCCAGAGCCGCTAATTTACTCAGTAGCAGTGAAAAAACTAGCAAAAAAGACCAAGAACCTCAGAAATGGGAACCGCATCCCTCACCAACTGGTGGGCGGGTCCAGTTGCTTCCCGCAGGCTTTGCGCTGCCAGGAGGGCTCGTGGCGCCGCTCTAAGGGTACAGCCGCGACAGTTACCCGGGGGTCTATCGGCTGCGGCAGGGTAAATAGCAGGTAAGATTATCGCGGAAAGTGCCTTTAAGAGCGGTTGGTTCAATGAGCTTATAGAGAACCATTGTGTGCACCCGCTCACCCTTGAACCATTTTTATCATGGCTTTTTATGGAAAGGCACCAAAGAAATTCTAATGACTCTAATACGAGGCGCTTGCGTGGTGCTGATCACTTGAAGTTTTCACTACACCGCTCAGTATTCCAACTAAGATTTGAAAAGTATACCTGTCGTATGATCATTTTCTCCCCGACGCCTCGTGGTAGCGTCAGATCACATTTCAGATGAAGTGGAATCGTATTCACCCATTTGACAAGGTCGTCATGCAAAAAGGGCGCCCTGAACCATTAACCGAATGTCTGACACCAATTCAGCTGTAAAAGTACAAGTGCTGCTTTGACTGTCCTGATGAGTTGTAATAAGGAACGGTACACATCATATAACGTGATTTTACTGCTTTTTCTTGGCAGTGTGATATCCTTGTGAAAACTTGATGTAGCACATTGGCAATTTTGGCAGCATTCCTCGGATATGGAGAACAGACGTCTAATATCCTGTGGAACCCTACACCACAACTCCTCAGGGGATAAAATAGGTATACGTGATGCTTCTGAAGGTGCGTCAGAACTGTTGAACTAGGTCAGATCACGTGAGAAGGCGACAGTCTTGCCGCTTAGCGCACGGCCACTCCACATTGAGACCAGTAGGTCACTTAGTTGTTTAAAGGCACACTCACCGTGGATAGGTCGACTTACTTTCTTGGAGCAGTAGTTCCTTGGACAACTACTTAAGCTGCACATTTTTCGCAGTGCCACGGTGCCCTATCACGGCGTTACACCTGTTCGCTCCACTCCGACGACACCCATTTTGCTCAGATGACCAATGAGGGTGGTCAGGTGGAAGGCGTCGGAGCGGATTCGAGCAGATGTGACTCGTGATAGCGCACCGTGATGGCGCGAAAAGGAACAGCCTGGATAGTTGTCTGAGGAGCTATTACCCCAAAAAAAGTAAGCCGACCTATATTGTTATCGTGGAGTGTGCCTTTAAGAATCAGCTCGATGCAACAGCGACCGTCAATCAAATATTTCGGTGTCATCGCAATGAGGAGAGGACATCTCATCGTGGACGCCATTTTTGCCTGATCGTAAGAGAAAAAAGAAACCCCGTCTTCCTCCACTGAGGTTCAGGCAAAAATATAGGCTTAAGTTTGAAAAAAGAAACCCCGTATCCCTTCACTGAGGCCCCTCATACATGGATCTCTCAAAAATGCTCGGGTGTGTAACTTTTTATAAGATTCCACCCAACTGCGATGACATCTATATTTATGTTCAATTCTAATGGGCGTTTATCAGCATCATACAAGTGTTACCTTCTCCGGATCGCAGAATTGTCGAAGGCATCCTCATTCTATAACAATCCTGCCTATGCTTACCTTAACTCCTTCTTCAAGACTGCTGCCACCCGTGCGTCTCGTCCACCATTACGACTGCCAAGTCTCAGTAGCTCGGCTTCACATTCCTGAAGTAGCAGAAATACTTATAAGGGAGGCTCCTCGTGCCACTGTCAAAATCGCCTAAGTGTCCACAAATCCGTTATAACGGTATATTTTCAAAATGGTTATATAAACTCTCTCACGAGTCATTGCATTTGAATAGGATGGATGTGCATAGCTATGTCAGCCTCATGTCAACTTCGAAATCAGCGACACGCACTCTTTCATAGTGTTTTTGGTGGCTCATCCACGAAATGGAAATATTCTGTTCAACACGATCACGACCGAGTGTTTGGATCCAATTTTTTTGTATTATTTGTACATCGTACGTACACATTGTTGTTAAAAGCATTGTCGATAGAAATTGCTCTCAGTGGTCGAGCTATATCCAAGTACATGAATGAGTAAATGTTACTAAGCGCGTTTCACGAGCTCATATTGAAAATAATCGATGCAAGACGATGCTGACATAGTGCCATTATCACTCAAAGAACATTCTTGAAACTGTGATCACTTAGCTCGATATTATTATACTAAATTACTGCTATACAGGGAGTGCCAAAAAAGTTATTTTGTTCGCGGCTCACTCCCACTAGGTATACAAAACTGAGGGTAATGAAAGAGATAGAAGTATTAAGGCAAAATATTCCAGGAATGCTCCTCTCGAAGCAGAAACACGCTGTGTCTCACTACTTTCACCGTCACAGAAAGATATGGAGCCTTCAGTCAGCACAGTTGGCTATGGAGCACATACGGCATTGAGGTCCCCCTAAACCAGCACAGCCAGCTGCCATGGGAGACTTCCCTGTGGGAAACTTCCTGAGGACCGACCCATCGGTTCGTAAAAGTCACAGAGTTCTCGCTGCATGGACAACGCTGCTATGATCCGAAATGCCATTTTTCATGCCTCAAACCCACCACCGTAGGGGTTTCAGTGGTAATGGCATGTTCTGGTTCTTGGAAACGAAGGGCGTTATGATCACGGCAAGACAGAACGTTCAAGACACCACTAAATAAGAATGCCCTCAGGCACCCAGAGTGAACGGACCTCAGCAAGGTTGTGAACGAGGGTGGCGAAACTCGGATATTGCCGAGTTGAGGTGACACATCATGTTCACACAGAAGAAGCTCCCGATCCTGCTCGTGCAGAAGAGTGATGCGGAGCTTAGTGGTAGTATATGGTGTGCTCTTGAATTTGGAGATCTGTATATCTTGTCAGGATTTGCTGAAGTTCGACTAATATGGGGTTGAAAGTGGAGGAAAACATTTTTTTCTGGCACCCCCTGTAATTCCAAATATCTCCAGTCAGAAAAGAACAACCTGTGACAGCAGCATGTTGTCACATCTCTGCTCAAATATGGTCTGTGTATCTAAACTATGGATCACTACACAATTTCAATGTGGAAAAAGAGCAAACAGAAAGTGTTTCATAAAGAGCTGTCATTTTGAAATAGCGTGGCACCATGTCGTTAGCGTGAGAAAAAAGCGCACGGACGTCAACGTGTTGAGGATCAGCTTTATTGCAACGGTGACCGCGACACGAATCATAGAAATAATTTTTTGTGGGTAGTCGCATTTCTCTGTGCGAATACATAGGGATGAAACGAAACTTTTCTTTCATCTCACAGCCCCACCCACTCACAAACCACGCCTCTCATCTGTAACTGGAGCGTGCAAACACTACTACATTAGCTGCTTTATCACAGAGCAATAAGTTGAACAAAAATATGTATATAGAAGCTGCGGTAAATTTCTACATGCTATCGAAGACTGACAAGCTGACAACTCAGTAGATCATGGAAAACTCGTCCAATCCACAATCTCGTCGCAAGTGGCCCCATCAGTGCCATTTTCAATATTCCTTCCTCATTATAAAGATGGTGTCTAATTGCGATGGCTGCTTGCATTTTATTCATAATGTGGCTCATCCTAACCACGTGGTTTCGGTATTCAAGCTCATTTACCTCTCCCACAGATTCCGCACCATCGCGTTCGAATCGTGTTCGATGACGAGCATATCCGGCGAATAACTCATCTGCTCCGCTGCCGACGAAATAAACTTTCGCATCCGATCTAGAACTTGAGTTTTCAAAACCATGCTACAGTTATACACTAAGAAAAGTCTATGGCGTCTATAGGCATACTTACCGAACTTCTTCTCCACTATCGTAATCTCTACCAACACCTCGAAGAGCGAACCACAACACGCATGCCAGTGATTCGTCTAAAACCGAAAGAGCAGGAGCAGCAGCCTTAAAATACGAAGTTCAGGTTCGAAATAATAAGAATGGGCGCACTGGCGAGACCTGCTCTCTTTTTTCACCTACTTTCACAATATGCTTAGATCGATTTTCCTCCATCTCTGCTCTTGTAACATCGGCGAGAACTAAACGCCATTTTGTGGTGGGGAATTTAGACCGAAGGAAGAGAACACCCGCGACTGCCCGTTGGCGATCAGTGACGATGGAGCGATGCTTTAATTAAGAACAGCAAGAGTCACATAGCATTCCATCAAAAATAATAATCAAATTCATAAACAATGAAAATTGAGGAAAAAAGGCAAAAAAATAAAAGCGGATGGAATGAAAAGAAGAAAAGCCTGAGATCAGGCACGTGACTATTACATTATTACATAGATTTTTTCCGAAAGTGTAAGAATAAGTACCTCGGAACTTCTGAGAAACGCCACGTTGACGAGATCGATGGTCCGATCCAAAGAAAAAGCCTTATGTAAGGCGATGGTTATCAATAGGCTGTCCACACCACCAGAGAACGCAACCGCTATAGAGTTTGCGTCTGAATTCGATTATGATATGAAAAGTAGAAAACTCTGAAATTCGATTGAATTTTTAAAACGAAACAGGACCGTCAGAATGCACCCAAGAGGACTATATGTTCAGGAAATCAAAATAATTTTCATAGGCGGCAGCATGCGTCGCATTAGCATAAACGTGAAATAAAATGTGCTCGTTCACCCCTTAGCTGCCCACCATAAGTGTAGTCGAAGATTTGTCGGTCGAAGACTCGATAAAACAGAACGGTACGAATGGTTGTGAATTCTTGTGTGCCTTTTGTTATTTATTGAATACAGAGACAACCTGACGCTGTGCGCCATAAACTTCTATAACTCTTATAGAGAAGTGCTCAGAGACTCCCATCTCATTTTTGCCCCGGTCCTCCGCCACAGCAGGGTTAAGGCAACGCACTTCAACTCCAAATCGCCCAAACCCACTTCGTTTGAACTCGGTTCCGTTTGATAGTATTAGGTGAACTTATTTTGGCTGAAAGAAAGCATCTTTACAGAAAAGTTCGTACGAGCTAGCTATACCAAATCATTTCTTATAATTTTCTGTGGCCTTTTCTCATCTTCCCGACACTTTGATTTTACTGTCGCGATCAAACTGTGCCGTGCCATCATCGGAGCACTGGAATCACCAACTTAGCGCGTACTTCCTCAAATTTTCAAAATCGTGTAGCAACTATGCCGCGATCTGAGTAGATGCTTTTCAGAAAGCTATATTATGTTCGTTGATTGCGCCGGTGGAAGGCGAATTCCCACCTGAGCGGCGTGTTTTCTTTACAGTTTTTACACTGTTACAAGCCCAGAAGCGAGTGAATGGATCTGCGCTCGACACTCACTCACAAACTTTTTAATTTGTGCTTTAATGTCCGTAGTATCATCTGTATCCTCTTTCCAAATGCAGAGTAGTCAATTCAGGCCATGACCATTCCTTTATGACAGTGATTTTGATGCTTGTCCTGGATCTATCCACGACTTCCTACAAGTGATATTGCCACTATAGATCCAAATTGGTTCAGAGTGACAATGCACCACAGGGTGATCTTTTCTGCTTCTTGCAAGTGAATAAGCAGTGACTGAGGTTGAGGACGATTCGTGTGACAGCCGATTTTCCTTCTTTCAGGCCTTTCCAAATGCATGTAAACAGTTTATAACACTCGGCTTCCATGAATGCTTGCAATTCACAAGCCTACAAAAAAATTGCCTGGCCTTGGCATTAGCTGCCATTAATGTCGGAACCATTACTTTTCAGTTGTTCAAATGAATACCGGTAGCTGAGGTACAACGGGCCTGATTTCCGCGTGGTTCCACTATAGTTTCATGAGTTTCAGCAGATTTGATTTCCATGTCAAATGGCATATAAGGCCGCGGTAACACTTTGCGGTACCGGTGGCAGGGCGTGGCTGCGTAACTCTATGTCTCCGCCTATGCCACCCTGCCTCGTTGCCTGCGTCGTCTCTGCACCTCCCCCGTGCTACTCCCTCTCGCTGCCTGTGAACGCAGCCACGCTTTGCCGGGGTGAGTATGACCGCGGCCTAAGGATCGGGTGTTGAAAAGGCAATTTCATGTACCTCATTGAATGAGCACTATTAAAAACACACAAATCACTACCCATAGGTGAGAGCTGGCATATTTCCTTGGCAAGGAACAGAATTGTCGAGAAGGACAGCATCCAGTAAATTACACCTGGTGACCTGGGTTTTGGGAGCAACTGTCATTGGCCACATTTAATTTCCACCTGAGCTCCCACAACTTCCTGATACATACCACTACTTCACTTGATCAGAACTATTATTTTGTTTATAGCCAAGCTAACATCAGTAATGAGCCTTGTTCCTTTTTTGTTCGTACCCGAATCTTGTGAACTGTTGTTCTTCCATTTCATTTTCCTTACTAATCACCCTTACACCAACCCTAGAATCTGTTCCTACTTACCACCATCGTGAATTCGCAAAAAGATTCAAAAGCACTAGTAGGGGTAAGGGAAAACTGAGATCTGGAAGTACACGTTCTCTGAAACGAACCTTCTACTAGAAGAGGTCACATGTGGTGAAAATTGAATTAAAAAAACGCGGATTGGGGTCTTATGGCGACCCCGCAGCTCGGCATGCCGTCATGCGGTCATGCGCCCGGGCGATTCGCCGGGGAGGGGCGGGACAACTATCGCGGCCGGGTGGTTCAGACTCTAGCCTGTCTTCAGTCCACTCCGGCTAGAAAGGCAGAGGACGAGAGGAAGAAGGGGGATTTTCGAGCTCCTTTTTCTCGGTTTTCTTGTAAATTTATGTCGTTCCTTTCTACTCTTATATTGTTGAGCACCTCTACTTTCGTAATCCCCCAATTGGCTTAATTTTTCCCTCTGTCTTTTAATAGATATCTATCAGGACAGCCACAGAAATCCATGCAAAGCATGAACGCGACGAGTTTCCTGTATTCAATTTCATTTTTTTTACTTTTCCATTTCCCTTGCTCTCTGCTCATCCCTCCCACCGTCTCCATTACACTCATATTTTCAAACTCCTGCGATTTTCTAGAAAAAAAAGGTTGTTATTCTCTTCCTATCATTTCTCAGCCTTGAACGTACCGGAGGGAACCATTGAGTGCGTAGCGTCCACCAACCTTTCAAGAAACTCCTCCTGGACATTTCCAGGTGGGCCACGTGTCATTCGTGAAACCTAAACAGCTACAAGGTAAGTATCTCGGGTTTGTCACTAACGTTTCAGAAACCACAAACCTTGAGCAAAGCTTCTTTGCAGGGTGAGTATTCCAGAGTGAACGAGGAGAACAACTTAGCCCATGGCTCCAAGACGTTCTCAGGATATGTCGTTAGATAAGAGGTGGATACAGCACAACGGCTCTCAGTATCGATGCAAGACACTTGCGCATAAGGCACTTCGCTCCAGCCCACCTAAAATGATGCAAGTCAACGACTACTCATTTCATTTGAATATTTATCAACGGATGAGCCTGCCCACACAACTGCGCTACTCCCGCGTTGAAGTGCAAGATGGGCTCAAAAGGTACACTGAACTGCGTGATTCGCGCAGTAGTGTGCGCTAGCCTGACGGAAGGTCACGATCCTCCGTTCTCAGCTCTTTATGAGGACCATCTTCAAACGATGTATCACTGGTCCGTGTTTCTACGGAATTTTCACTTCTGTAGCATTCCTCGACTGTCCCCCTCTACGCAAAAACCGGCAAATCCGATCGATTGGATCCATCGATTGGTGGCTCGTGGGAGCAACTCTCTTCTCTCACCTTTGTCCTTCCTTCTCTCTATTTCTAGACGGTCTGGGCAGCATCCTGTGAATTCTCTATTTTGGGTCCCCATCAATGCGAAGCTCATCCCAATGTATAAGTTCGAATAACTTTTTCTGAGCCTAGCCCACCGAGCCTACTCGCAAGATTCTCGGTCTTGACACCGCTATATAAGTGGATTGTAATGTTTCATAATGAGCGCCATCTGAAGTCTTTGCCTATCATGGGCGTGTCTCCACCACTTTAGGTGAGAGCGACCAGTTTGCGCTACACAAGCAAATTGGCCGCACCGTGACCGCTCGCTGGATATTCAGGTACTGCGTCCTTCCTTCAGAGCGACTGAACTTCTGTTTGAACTACAGAAATTTGGATGTAAAAAATGTTAACACTTACGGTTGATAGGCTCTGCGCTATTTCTGAAATAATGACGTCATCGGCATCTGGAGCACACACCAGGCTCAGTCGACCGAAAACATCTCGTCCCACAAAAAGGCGATTCAGATCTGGCTGAAACCGTGGTAATTTCAATCACTGTAGAAGTCGGCGTACATTTCTCATGCACCGTAACCACTGCTGTCGTTACTTATTACCATATCCCAGGTACAGTACCCTGCTGCCGCAGTAATCTGGGCGCTACTTACTCGATAATAAACCACACTCCACGGACCAGATCTATTCAATAATACGGAGACTATTTGTTTCGGATCTTGCAGAACATCCAGTTCAACGGCTTCTGAAACAAATTGGAATAACGCCCAATTCATCCCCAACGTCACTGTTCCTCGCATTCTGCACATCTGCATTCTAATGTGCAACTTTTCTTGGGTTTCACCTGTTAATATTACCTTTTATTTCGTGGCCACAGAGGATTAATAACCTATCCGAAATGGCTCTTTCAGCTTGACCCGAAGCTACGTAGAGTGCAGGTCTCGCAAGACGAAATAGCCATCCATCACCCGTATAACCCATACACCGAAAACGAAAACCGTTACATCAACATTACCGAAAAATTGTAAAAAAAAAACATCGCGGTAGCACTCCAATCAATAATAAACTAATTGGTTACATGAATTATATTCATACCATATTTATCCACAATATATAACTACTATACAGTGAAGAAAAAAGAGCAAATCGTGTAAGTATAAGGAATGTTAAGGCGATCACATACGATTTGCTTAAGGTCGTTATCACAAAATTTACGACAACAAAAATTGTGTATCACATAAAGAAATAGATTCTCATCTACAAGTTGGAAAAGGTATGAACGCAAACAGATGATGATAGAGATGCAGAGGGATGTCCCAGCTTCTCTGTGTACAAGCGTATTCGAATCAATCTGATACGATTGCAATAAATACCATTCAATTCAAAAAAAGCACCGGTATAGTACTCAAAGTCTACAACAATAAATATGCAAGGAATATCATATCCATCAAAACAAGTACTAAAAGATAGCAATAAATAATTGTCGTATACATATATGATAGAATTTTGTAAAACTAATGCTCATTTTGCCCAGCCATTCAAGTCAGGAGAGTACGACGACATAAGACACGTGCGAACGCGTGGCGGCCTACCACATCGCAACCGCAAGCGCCACCAGTTCTTGCACATATGGCTAAATAGGTGAAACATACAGGTAGGCAACATTCAAAACTGATGTGGGCCTGGGCCTAGATATACATAGTTCTATTTCAAAATCATTTGGCAAGGACATAAAATAGTATGCACTTAGCATGTATTCATCAGAATTCGATAATATGCTAACTCTCCTTATTCAAACGTTTCGGAACAGCCTGCAGTAATAGCAGGGTCTGGTAAGACTTCAAAGTAGAGATGAGCTGTGATTCCAGTAGAGGATCTGATCGCGTGCATCCAACCACATCAACCACACTTGGATACAGCGACACCAGTTGAGAATACAATTCAGACTGAGATGGTTCCCTGTAAGCAAAATCCTTTGGTAGATGAGCAAAAAAAAATGTTTTAGTGAATAAGGGAGACGAACGTGTTAAAAAACAATGTTTAGGAGCGTGAATTTGCGGAAGAGATATCAAAAAAGAAGACGGTACATCGCTGCGTGGCTAGAGTAACTTCAAACATGAAAATTGATACTGTCGTAATTCCGCAAAATACTAACGCTCTACCACATGCTGAACACTCTCGCTTATCGATGACGCTTCCACACTCCTGCTGATTGCCAGTAAAGTGTTTCGAAATCTGGATCGGTAGGGTCTCGAGTGCTACTTACAACTGGGAAAAAACCGCAAAATGCCGACCTGAAGCGAGCTATAAGGGGTCAAAGTTTGCTGGCGATAACTCATCGGTCGGAATACGTTGCATGAAGTGACGTAACACCGAGGCCAACCGTGTATGCACCAACGGTAGTCAGGCTCCAGCTCCCAATTTCGTGAGTTTTGAGCTTACCCCTCGACAAGACCTGCTAATGAGCCACGCCAGATAAAGTATCGATCAATGAATAATCCATGCAAACTTTGACCCTCTTCACTAGCATCGGGACAACATTTTGCAATTCCTGATGCAATCCTGTTCTCATACTTGCAATCAGCACTCGAGACCATACTAATGCACCTGGGCCTTATTTCAAGGTCCCACGAGAGATTAAAGGCACTCTTACAAGGAAGGCCCATCAGGTCATGGTGAGCTTTTTCAAAACGGTTTTTTGCCTTTTATAGGGTCACATACATGAAGCAAAAAACCCGTCTCAAATTCGCCTAAATGGTTTTGGGGGGCCCAGAAAATGAGTGACAAAAGTTGCTCAGAAAGAAACAATTTTGACCAGTTTGCTGCAATGCTTTCTAGCTACGGCGTTCAGCATATGCATATCAGAAGACTGCCTTCAAACCTACGCCAAAATCACTGCGATCTGGTTCAAAAATGTAGAATCACTTCTGGTAACTGTTAAACGAAGCAAAGAAAGCTGATAGGGGATGCACAGGCCAGTGTGCTTGCAATGGTTGGATGGCCGAATGGATAGTGGTATAGACTGACATTGGCACGGTGGAGGGGGTGTTTGTGGTTCAGGTCCCCTTGACGTTTTCGCTTTTGCATTTTCTTAATTTCCTTTGTCCAGGGCTATACTATTTGCGCGCATGCAAAATGACTGCAAATTTCGTCTCTGGTGCACGAAAGTGACCTCATTCGCAAGCTTTCAGTGGTTGAAGTGTTTTGACCCTTCGGCGCCTCTGGCACGCGTGCCAAGCGTTTTCCTGCGAAACTAGTGTGATATTCGTGCTCAGGAGACTCGACTAGCCCAAGATACAAAATACTTTCCAAACTGAGATTTTGACCCAAACTCGAGACAGTGGGGTGGACATGGGCACACAGTCACTGCACTACTTGTACAGACGAACATCTTACAACCTCGATTAAATGCAATGGAGCAGGTGCAGAAACAAGACATTCCAAGTGAACTGCACTCAGCAGCACCAGCAATGGCAAAAGATAGCAATATTTCCTTAAATCGGCTAGCGACCTCTTTTCGTTGAGCGTTCCTTACTATGGTAGTAGTAGGACTAGTGGTCGCCCAAATTTTCGAGTTTGGGTCAAAATCTCGATTAGGCTGAAAACTTGTTACCTAGGGTAGTTCTACCCTTGAGCATGAATATCACACGTACTTTGCGGAAACGCCTAGTTCCTATGTTATGAGCGTTGGCAGGTCCAAACCAATCATTCGCTTAGTACGCAAAAATACTGGAGATAACGGTTCCCTGGTAGAATAAAAATTGATTTTGCACATATTTTGCACGTATGGTCTTACATGAGCACAAATGGATGAAAACTAAAAAAATGCAAAAATTTGTCCTCAATGGGGACCGAACCATCAACTATTTTCTGGGCCCCCCAAACCATTTAGCCAAATTTGAGACCGGTTTTTTGCTTCATGTATGCGACCCTATAAAATGCAAAAAACCGTTTTGAGAAAGCTCACCATGACCTGATGGGCTTTCCGTGTTAGGGATGTGGGTAATGAGTGCTCCTGATGTAAGTCACCCAAGTAAAAGCTACATGTTTAGGAAGACTATATGTGGCAAAATTCCAGGTGAAAGGAGCACCGCTGAGCTTCGTAGGAAGCTTTTTTGACGGTTGCCGACATTTTTATTCACGCCGCCGTTTTTGGAAATCAAGGACGAAAAAAGGAGTTTATTTCTTGGGTTTTTGATCATTCCATTCAGTTTTTTCTTCACATTCGTACAACTGAGCACCTCGGCTTTCGTAATCAGAAATATATTCACGTTCGGCTCAAATGATCACTTATCACTGCATTTAAAACACATGCCTGATTAGAACCTCTTGAAAGAACTACAACAGCGCAGCAAAAATTTTGTGCTGAAACGCTGACAGGGAGAGGTAATCGAACCATATAAGCCAAGAAAATTGAAGTAGTCTGAGAGATAGTTACATGGTAATTGTGAAAAGACCTGGCAAGACGTCCGATAAGTGAATCCACGGCTTGTAACGCAGACGTGATTTCAGTGATGCGACCACGCGGTAACCGTAAGTCGCCTATTCCATTCCAATCGCGGACAAAATCATTCATGACCTGAAACCCCTCATGTGAACACCTTTATACAGAGCAAATGTCAAAAAAGTTATTAGGCTACACTTCACTACGATGCCCTGATCTCAAACAGACTACGACATTGAACCACTCCAATACACTCTTTATCCCAGGCGGTGCATTCAGAACCGCCTGGCATAAAGAGAATGTGAGAACTGGAGACAGACGTTTTTTTAAAGCAAACATTCCGTTTAAAAAAAGTGAAGGGTGGCGAAACTCACGTTAAAACAACGCAGTTTGAGATTCTATAACGATCTTGCATCACTGCGAGTCGTTATCCACCGCATCTACAGGGGGTGCCAAAAAAGGAAGTAATTTTGTCTCCTCCACTTTCACCCCACTTTAGTCAAACTACAGCAAATTCTGTTGAGTTATTTTCATCCCCAAATTCAAGAACAGACCTCACTCTATCACTATACTCCGTGGCAGCCTTCTGCACCAGCAGGAACGGGACGAGGAAAGGGTGAGCATGATGTGTCACCTCAACACGGCAAAATCGGAGATTTCTTCGCCCTCGTTCACAACCTTGCTGAGGTCCGTTCACTCTGGGTACCTGAGGGGATTCATACTGGGTGGTGTTCTTTGACATTCCGTTTTTTCCGGGTTCTCAGCGCCCTTCGTTTCCAAGAGCCAAAACGTGCCCTTACCACTGAAACCCCTCCAGAGGCGTATTTGGGCATGAAAATGATACTTTGGACCATAGCAGTCTTGTCCAAGCAGCAGAGGCTTTGTGACTTTCATGAACCGAAGGGCCAATCCTTAGGAACCTCCCCACGAAAGACCTACCATGGAACCTGGCTCCACTGTTTCAAGCGGACCTTGATACTATAGGTACTCCGAAGCCCGGCCGCGCCGAATGAAAGCTCCATATTTTTATAAAGGTGAACGTAGGGAGCCACAGCTTGTTCCTGCCTTTAGAGAAACATTTCGGGAATGTTTTGCCCCAATACTTTCATCTCTTTCGTTTGTCTACATTTTGTATAATCGGCAGATGTGAGCCGTGGGCAAAATTACTTCTTTTTTGGCACCCGCTGTAGAGGTGCCAGAAGGACGGAACAATGATTGCGACTGGTTAACTTAGCCCCTGGCCCGTCTGTACCTACCCCACCGGCTAGTGAAGTAGAGGGGCGTAAGGGAAGGTGAGAAAGTGAGGTGTGTGGCTCCTCTGCTTCCGGTTCTTGCCGTTCTACTCGTTCATCCTCTACTGTTACACCGCTGAACACCCCTAGTTTCATATCCTTCAATTATTCTACAGTTCGCCACATCTACCCCTCCCGTGTCTTCAAGGGGTGTGGCCGAAGCGATGTCTACAACATCCTGCACCAATGACGACCAGATCCCACCCCACCCGCCCCTCGCGAGTGTCGAAAATGCTTTCACTTGCGGAAACCAAAAATGATAAGCGGAAAATTCTGTGAGAGGATGACCATTTTACAAAAATGACAAAAATAAATTCGTACAAAAAATTGCGGTGGCCCGACGTACCTGAGAACATCTTTGTAGCAAGCTTGCAATGGCTACATGCCCCAGTCGTCCATTGCCTTCATTTGATGTTGACAGCAGAGCGTCGAAGCAAGTACGAGCCAGCTCAACTCGCTGCGCATGCGAGTCTGAAGCTGGAAACAAATTTCCTCAGAAAGTGCCCACATGTACACTCACACAAACTACCCGAGTTGATCCTGTTGACTCCATATCGTACTAACAAAGGATCACACTCATGAGGCCAACTGAGTAATTCATGGCCTAAGAAACCTCTGAGCCTCTATGGTTTATTAAAAAGTGCGAACCCAAAACATCGGTGGGATCCAGTTGACTGATTGAGCCACGGTTCAATATGGCGATAAGTCGCTGAACGGTGGCTGGGGGAAGACAGGATGAGTGCAGCAACAGCTCTGATCGTACCAGCTCGACAACTTGACACTCAGCCAATTCGTCCCTCTTGCGTTCATCGGCCGCTAGCCTCGGGCAAACACTAAAAGAGAACACGTTCAAAACAAGCACGAGTTGGTTCCGCATGGGAGGCACGGACAACCCGAAAAATAACCAAAATGGAGGAAATATAACCAAATGGAGAAAAAAGACAATGCATGCAAAATTTCCGTCATTCCGAGTAACTTACTATTTTTCGCTTTCTTTTGCAGAATGAAAATAATGGAAGAAAAATAGCAAAGTAAAGAAAAATAGGAAAAGCTCAAACAACAGCTGGAAGCACTCACTTCGGAGTGAAGAGAAACTTCTCAAGTGTATCACAGATTGCTGGCCAAAGCGGTGCGAAGTGTTCAACTACAAACAGTTCAATTTATTTACTCTTCTAAAGAAATAAGTAATCTTAAATAGATTAGGTGATGAACCTTGTTGCCGTGCAAGCGGTGCTGCTATTCGTAGCACGGTCATCAGCGATGATGCCGCTAGCTTCCATGTTGTCGGTGAAAGGCATGAATACTTCATATACAGAGGTTCTCCTAAGAACTGCAACAGACGAATATCAGGCATATGCGATGAAATGAGGCATTATGGGAAGTGTTTCCCCTGTCTTCTACTCCCTATGTGTAAGCTATGACAAACACATTACCTTGACAATGTCCACGACAACAAGAGATCGAATGATTTCCGGATAGGCAACCGTGGCAGTGAAGAACTCAATCGCCATACGGAGTGACGTCTCCGCAAATGGAATCACCCATTGCAACGCCCATTCCCGCTGAAACAAACGCCGAATTCGAGAATAAATCTTTCTTATCCTTTTCGGTCCCTTTTTCACAGGCCACGACGTTGAGGTCCAGTGGGAGTCAGCTGCCCCGTATACATAAGAGCTAGCCGATAATTCAGTTAGGATTTTGCATTTCAGAATCCTCGAATAATTCATGTACATCCGATGGCCCAGAAAAATGTCCAGTCTGGGCAGCCTATCACAATATCTAGCTCCACCACTGACTAGCATGAAATATCTCCCACAATCTCGTCAAAATGAGTTATATGTATAGCCCGCTGTATTTCGGAGAAATCGCGCATTGCCTTCACATTTCTCACTAGTAATCACATAAGCGATTCACCCTATATTTTTTTTATCTAAATAACCTTTAAGAAAAAAGATTAGAAGTCTCAACATACATAATCTTTCTGGCCGGATGCAGTTGTAATCGGTCGGAGCCCAACCGGACTCTTTACCGACATGGCGCCGAACCTGAGCAGCTGCCGGATTTGATCGGCTAGTGCATCGCGTAAAGCACTGCCTTGTGATACGCATTCCTGTAAAATCAACTTATCCCATCATTCAACGAAAAATGATATCAAACTATTAGGATGTAGAATAATTTTTGCAATGTCTTTTCTTTTTGCGGAAGCTCCTAGAAAATCCTGTGAATGATTCTCCACGTCCACCACATCATCAAATCATCCATGCGTATTTCGAGAAGTTAAGGTAAGGGTAAAGTCAAGAAAGCAATACTGGATGGGTGAGAGAGAGGCAGATGGCACGTTTTTTGAAAAACCTCTGGCATTGTTCATCTGGCACATTACGAATGGATGATTGCATGTTCAGACAGAATAACCTACGTTATAAATGGAGCGAATGGCTTCGAGCACCGCTTCTTGAGTCGGTGACATATGCGACTGCGATGAATGCACCACAAAAGGCACTTGCTCTGTTGGCACGGGAACATTCACCAAACTCTAAACCGAAGGAGATGAGTACAGGTATTTCCAAAACTCGAAGACCCACAATCAAGTACCTCAAGAACTGATGGGAGTTGTTCCGCTTTGAGTTCATCTACAGAAATGTGACGAGCCACATGATCAAACAGAGGTGGAAAAATGTGAAGGAGCGTAGTGAGATGAGACGGACCCGGTACATAGGACGATCTCTCACCTCCTATAAAATGATCAGCTCACAGTCGAAAGAACACAAAGAGTAACCGTACCTTCTGTCATAGTGGCACCGGAGCCCATCCGTGCTAAACCTCGCGATATCCGTTGCCAAGCCTGGAATGACCAGATTTAAATACATATAACTAGAAAGTAAAAAAGGGGCCAATCTTTGAAATTCTACAATGAGGCCATCCCCGAACCAAGGCGGATCAATCACGGATTATCAGATCTTGCACTGCTGTAGAGAGGTCAAATACATACATGTAAGAAGGTATTCCTTTCAGTTCGACGGCGTCAAGATCGTGCAAATACTCATAAAAACCAAATTCGTACGTCAACACACTTTTCGTATGGCTTGCGCAAAACGGTATGGGAAAATGAAAAATGACAACAGTATTGAAAGAAATTTAATAAAAACCTACGCAGTACAACTTCGCGTTATCTTCAACTACATTATCGAAATCTTTCTGAAACTTCAACTCACATTCCAAGACTCAACCCACTGCGACAAAGGAAGAGATGGTGTCACGTCCTCAGTCGAGCTTTCCACACTGGAAAAACTGTGGAACAATAGAAAAGAATGAAATAGAAAGAAAAATAGCAGACGATATGAACTTGTCACATTTTTATGTTTCGAAAGCCAAGAAACAAAAAAGCAAAAAGCAGCTTAAGTAATCGACAACAACGCTAAAAACAAAACAAATCTGAAAACACGGGTGCTGTACCTGCTCGCTCGCTCACGGTAGTTGATATCCAACGTTTGCGAAGATATTTTTCCTAGCAAAACCTCCTGAAACAAAAGCAAATGAAGTCGAAGTTCGACTTCGGGAAGTACTGGTGGAAAACCTCAAACCTGGAAGCTTTTGAGGGCAGATAGAGAAAGTTCAGCGTTGTGATAGCATGATGCCCATTCCAGATATGACAGTAGAGCTTCCCATGCAGATCCAAAGTCCTCTGAACAACTCTGTATTCAGCAAAGCCTTTTAACTTTCTCATTGATAGATAACGACGTTGGACGCACTTTCAAACAAAAAGGAACGTTTCGCCATACTCTCCAAACTAATATATAAAAGGCTAATCAGGCCAACAATCACAATAAGATTACCACTGATCCTAGCGACAGCGGAACCAATAAGATTACCACTGATCCTAGCGACAGCGGAACCACTATTTTTACGGTGCTACGGTTCTTAAATTCTCTTCTATAACCAGAGCCTAGGCACCGCCAGTGGTAAGGAGAACACGAGAACTGGTGCGATATATTCTTTGTGGCAAATATCTTAGTCCAGAGATGAAGATCTGTGGCGAAACTACCATTGAAAAAACGCGCTATGGAGTCTTTATCACGATTAGCACTGCTACAAGTCGCGCTGACACGCATACGGCAGGGAAGTTGCATGTGGGGCAGGACAACGTTCGCGGCCGGCTGACTTAGCCCCTCGCCCGTCAGCATTTACCCTACCGACTAGTGATATAGATGGGCGAAATGGATGGAAGGTTTTCGGGTTCCTATCTCTCAGGCTTTGGTCGTTTCCTCCGTTTTCTCTCCACTGTCCCATTACTGATCATATCGGCTTTAAAATTCCACAATTATTCTACAAACTGCCCTAAGTTGAGCCACACACCCAGAGCCAGCAGAGCTTTCCGCTGAGCAACGAAGATCTTCGAAGCAGCTGATAATGTATGTATGCAGGTTTCGGTCCACTGCTTCTGCTGAGTGTCTCGAGAATGATGCATCAGCAGGGCTCCACTTGCACGTTCCGTCGATGCGCTACGGGTCTGCACACGAACTCGATCCAGCAAAGGCATGATGATCTGAACAAAGCCTTCTGATTCACGAGATTACACTCAATTTCTGCTGCAAGCTTGATCTTTGCATTACTTCCCACCACTCCACTGCCAGTTCCTCTAAAATTTCACCTCACCTGCCATATCATATGATTCCACGTGCTAATCCGCAAAGCATGGCCATGAGAAGCAACCGTTTGAAGAAGGGTTTGACAGGCACTTTTGCGGACAGATGGCCGGGAATCCACACACAACTCGGACAAGCATGTGTACAGCACTAGCCACACCTATACTCATGATAAAACATTAAGTAACTGACAAGTATAATCGGAGAAAATGAGAAACTATGTAGAAAAAGGGGAAAATTGGGAGGATGGAGCACAACATATTGAGAAGAGGTACCTTTTCCGATGCATCAGCACCCACGACTTCGCTTTTGCGAAATACGAAATCAGATATCGTCCACTGAAAAGGAAATCCAGTTTAGCGGATGGCACAGGATTCAAAGAGCTTCCAAATCAAAGACATACCAGCTGAGTGAGAGCTGACAAAGAAATGTTGTGGTCAGCTGTCTGCTTTCCATACCGAGCCACAGCTTCCACCAACACAGAAATACATTCAAACGGCAGAGATGGGAGAAAATCAGCAGCGACCAATCGTAGACCAAGATAGCCCTGCCGCACCAGTGCTTCGTCACAGCTGAATTTAATTGAGTTATCAGTTGGGCCTATTAAATTCGAATGAAAATTCACGTTCGGGGGAGGGTAAGAGTATAATTCATAATTACACTCAAACATTGAACCGTTAATAACCATACCAGTTTTCTGCATCGACTATCGCTGCAACTATGAAAATGACATGCTGCCACATTTCCGGTACAAGTTGAGCTCCGTCGGTTTGAAGCAGCGCCATCAAGCAGTCTAATTGACGCCGTTGAACATCTGCTTGATGGATAGAGCACATTGCTCGCAGTGTTTTCAATGTAATCGCCTGATGTTCCTTGAAAGTAACAATTATTCCAACGACTACAGCACATGCACTAACGACTTACCCCTTCAGACAAGCCAGTTTTAGCTTTAAACGCTTGCTTAATTATGCTTGACAGTGCAACAGCTGCCCATTCACGTAAAGACGGAGCTATGTGACCACAAACCTGACAATTTTATCCTTAAGCTACACAATGGAAACGAATGAGCATTTTGCAACGTGCCTTGATGAAATGGGTAGTGACGCGATCCCAAAAAACTTGTTGGCGATGAAGATTCAGAGATGCGAAACGAAGAAGCATGGCCAACGGAAACAGCGAACATTCCCTGCCAGTTGCTGCCACTGCGACATTTTCGTCCGATATCCTGTACATAAGGCACTATCGCGTTCGAGTGGAAATGTAAGGCGTCAAAAAAAAAAGAACATACGCACAGTAAAACCTGAAGACAGTTCATTGTAAAGTGCTAGAGGTATAGGGAGGTGCTACCGCACGACAACCAATACAGGCAGGGAAATTGCAAAAATCGAAATAGACTTCGGCAAAAAAACTCCTCGAATCTCGTGAAAATCTGATGACTTTCGGCATTGTCAAAAGGGATGAAAAAGGAACTCTAACAAATGAACACTTCAATTTATGGACCTATATTGCTCAATCTAGAATTTAAAAAAGAAGTGAAACAAGAAGGTCATTAGATAGTGATATGACAACGCGAGCGTACCTCATCATTGCTTCCATGGCTTTCAGAAGTGAAGCGTCCGAGAGAGATACAGATGAACAGGCAACTTTATCCAGGAGAGATGCCTAAATATTTGTGCTGAGCGTCGTCATCACAATGCCCCATAGTGAGTTCGGAAGAAGAGGAAAGATGAAGGAAAAAACTAATGAGAAAATCCTCACCAGGAGTGGGATTTTGGTGAGAGCTGCCGTTGTTATCACATTGGCATTATCTTAAAAGAATACATTAAAATCTAAAGTACAACATGAAAATTTCAAGGAATGTTCTAGTGTCAGAACTGCACTCAGCGCTGACATCAAAGGCACACCACGCGGTTATCATATTAGTGGCTTACTCTTCAGGGGCGAGTGGTCCCTAGATGTCTGCTCAAGCCGCACCTTTGTTGCGTCAGCACGGTGCAGCCTTACGGTTTTGTTCCTGCCTAAGCACAACCAAGCCACGCCCACCCAGCCAGCCACACTCGTAGACCAACGAATTACCAATGTGTAGAAGCAGCCCTCATCATCAAAATGGCTATTTCATCAAATTATTAGGTCTATGCAGAATAAATGGCCGAAACGTAATTGGCCATAACTTCGCTCAGACACAACTTTATTTGTCGAAGTAAAAACCATTCGAATCTACACAATTTTGCCAACGATCTGGTAAGGAAAATATACCATCACGATCAAATTCTGGATTGCGAGAATCAATAAAGTCAAGAATGGCATTTTTACCGTGCATAATTTTTCTGCCGCAGGTTTGCATCGGGAACCCGGAAAAGTGGTAATCCGTCAGGGATAGTCTGGGGAATAAGAGGGGTGAGGGAGAGGCTCGATGCCTAATTGCATCATTTTTTTACTGGGTGCGCAAAACAACGCAAAACCCCACAGTTCGCAAGTCACCCGGCAGAAACTGATCGAGACTCTCCCTCACCCCCCTTATTCCTCAGACCTATCTCTGACGAATTACCACTTTTCCTGGTTCTCGATGCAAACCTGGGTCAGAAGGAGTTCGCCGAAACGATGCATGTTGAAAATGCCATCGTTGACTTCATTAATTTTCGCAATCCTGAATTTGATCGTGATGGTATATTTTCCTTACCAGATCGTTGGCAAGGTTGTGTAGATTCGAATGGTTTTTATTTCGACAAATAAAGTTGTGTCTGAGCGAAGTTACGGCGTTTTGAAAAAAGTAGTCCGTTTTGGCCATTTATTCCGCATAGACCTAATATTTTCTCTCATCACAAGTTTTCTGCCTGCTCCACGTGACACCTCCTTCGTTCATTAGGCGGCTAGGCGTCATTCAGTTGAATGGGCGCGGCTTGGTTTTGTAAGCAGGCACAACATCGTGAGGGTGCACCGTGCAGACGCGACAAAGCTGCAGTTTGCCGACCAGTAATCCAAGGATCTACTTGCCCAGAGAAAGTAAGCCACTATTCTGATTATCTTGTGATGTGCCTTTAACCATGATATCAGTTTCCTTTCCTATCTGTGAAGTTCAAAAAAGAGAATTCTAAAAATAAAACGATAACAAAAAAATCTTACAATTTCTTCAACGACTTCCTCGGCAACATTAGGATGTTTCATATACATCTTACCGCTATTACTGTCCATCACTGTGTCTCCCCACTCATCAAAGAAAAACTTACTTTGTTGATCGACGTCCGCTTTCTCCCTTGCGAACATACCCACAGAAGACGGCCGAATCCCAAGCAGCCAAGCAATATGTTGACACGTCAACAGACTCAGATGCCTAGAAGACGAAGCTTGGAACATTGTTTAAATCATTAGATAAATTTGTTTGGCAATACCAGAGTTCGTCCAAATACGTGGCGTGTGCACAGATGGAGCTTAAGAGAATGGATGACGCTTGTAAATTACGCGATGTTAACTGCAAAACGAGATTCATCTCCTTTCTGTATCGAACTACGACGAATTAACGAAATCCTCATAAAACTCACCATCACTTGATCATTCCATTTGTCTGGCACTACGACAGACGACGGACAAGGCGTGCCAGACACAACAACCTCGTGCAAAGCTGAGGATGAGTCGAACACCAGGTCTTCCAGCTGTTCTGAAAGGCGACCACTGACTTCGAACCAAAAGTAAGGTACGTATAATAACAGCAGCAAGAAAAGAGCACTGATTGCCATAAAGCTCTGTAAGCCGTCAATTTGGTTTATTTAAACCTGCTAAAAGCGAAAAATACCTTCTCAAAAAAAGATAAAGATGAACATATTCTCCCCTGAACAGCCATTCTAGTGGTTATCTGAACCCTTCGAAAAAAACAGTTCATCAATTAAGGAACTTGGGTAGAAGTCGACTTTTGAGGTTGTTCTAACTTAAAGCGTGTACTCGAATTAAGAATGCCTTATGCCAGTATGCTAGATGAATGCCAGAAAAGGCTGACACAGCCTCACTTCATCCCCGGAGGTCGCTTTGTTATTGTCGGAAAAGTGGAGCTTTTCCAACTTGATGATAGCCTAAATCGAAAAGAAGAAAAACTCACGCTCATTCGTGGGAGCCTCCACTCCAGCATACGAACGCAAGTACGTCACCGATGGTAAGCAAGTACAGCAGAGCACGTACAAACAATTCAAGCTGGCAGGAATCGCCTTTAACTTGCATCCAACTGACATTAGCGTTGACAGGGCACACAAAAGCTGATCCGTCACTGTTTCGTCGGTGCTTAAACTCTGATACTGTGAAAACGTAGAAAACACCAAGCAACACGTTGAAAACTATACTTTCATAAAAATGACTAGTACCAATCGTCATAAAAATGAACTAAAGCAGAATGGACTTAAGATGCACCTTGCTGATAACAGAAGGCTCAACGCCGCCAGCAAGTTCGGTTGACAGCTGGTGAAAATTGAGTCGGCTACATGGTCATTGTTATTAGTGTCTCCATTTTCTGCAAAAACGGACCACCTTGATGATAACCTGGCCAAATCTTTTTCTTCAGCAAAGATACCTTGCAAGCTTAGTGCGTCCACTGCAACGTATACGGCTTGCACAAAATCAACCAAAGTGCAGTTCGCTCGCGATACCACATATCCCTCTGGTAAAACGCCTGCCTCATGCCTCTCAAGGCTGTCCAACCTGGAACAGAATATAGAATAAACTCGAAAATCTAAGCAAAACTGCAAATTATAATCACATACAAAATGGATTTCTTCGCCGATAATTGTTCAACATGTGGATGCCATACATTAGAGAAATAGAATCCAGATGACCCTCTCGGTTGAAAAATATCGGGATCCATATCAGCCTCTACTGAAAGTACGCAAAAAATAACATGAAACAATTTCACAAAGCTTATCATACTCGAAAATCTGCCAGCTTTTCTGTCACAAATATCAGTTAAAACTTACCAGAACTCATCTTTGAAGTCACAAAACTCTGTTGGATCACACAGAAGATGCTATGTGACAAATGCTCCAATATCTTAATGGAATTCGATTTCGCATCGAAGTTCTCACACAACCACCTGAACGGATGAAAGTGAAATGTAACAACGGTAGGAGCATCAAACTCGTAAACACCTTATAATGTCTGGCCTCACTACAACTCGATGAAGAGCTTCTAGAGAAAGCGCTCGTTGCCATCCTCTACGATCAACGTCCACGAATTTTATCAAGGATGACAGGAAGATTTCACATTCCGTGGGCTAAATTCATATTGGCAGCGAGGTGGCATATACTACGCGAACAGCATAAAAGGGAGCGCACTCACCAGTAATTGATGATAAAGTAAGATCAGACATAGTATAATTCGAACTAGTCGCATCGCAATGGGGAAGTACGGTCGATCCGTAGGTGATCCGACCCCGGCTGATGAACGAGAAGATGGATGCTGAGATGAGACCTAAATATAAGGTATCCCCATACTAATCCCTGTAAGGAGCCCATGTATTAGTTTGTTCCTAACCTCGTTGTGTTAGTGTTTCTAACCGCCTAGTGATATTTGATCTTGGCACGGAGAGTGCCTATTGACTGCTTTTTTTCTTTTCCCCCCTCCACTCTTTTGTTTTCGCGCCCACGGCCACATATATAAACCCCGTACCGGGACCACACGAGAGATTTGAGACCACACACGTCGACCCGAGTGGACCCGTCCCGCGGATCGACAGTCAAGCAGAGGCGCCCACCGACGACCGGAACGTCAAGTCCGAAGGTGAGTTCTTCGTGTAGATCCGTCTACACGGATTTCTCTTTAAACCGGAGCGCAAGCTCCATTACATGGGGGCCGAACCGTTCTTGGCTCGGTCAGTAGGTAGGTTAAGGCAGTAGGAAACCGAGGGCTCTCGGGTTTCCGAAATAGCCTAGCGAGCCTCTGAGCCGTTGATAGAGCGGCGGGCTTGGCAAGCTGCCAGAAGTGCAGCTACTGCATTTTGCGGCCAGAGAAGTGGCAGTGCAAACTGCAGGTCGGAAAACGGTTTTTGCAAGGCGGACCGCTGCGCAAAAGGGAAAAGTAACCGTTTTCTTTGCAGATAACTGCGTGAGTCATTGGATAGCCTCCAGAACGAAGCTCGAATTGATCGGAGAAGCCAAGGTAGCGCCGATTTAACATCGTACTGTCCGTGCACCGATACGAAACGTGTTTCAGGGCAAGCATGGCGGACGATATGGAGCGAGAGGTAAATCGCATACTGGAGGAGGATGACGCAAGAGACACCAAAATGGACGAGGTGCAGCAGGAGTTAGCCCAGCTCAGAGCCCAAGTGCAGCGCTTAACGCAGCTGAATCAGCAGCAGGTACGGTCTTCTGTATCGAAATGCACGTTAGGGCTTAGGAAGCTGCAGGAAGCAGTAAAGAGTATGACCCACAGACTAGGTGGGGAGGAAAACGGCAGGGCAAGAGGAAAGGGAGCTATACGAGTGGCTAGAGCCCGAGTGCGAAGCGATACTAAGGGCGCTAGACCTTATAAGTGAGTCAGCAGATAAGGTTTTGGAAAAGGCGTCGGAAGCAAATGCAAAGCACGATGAAGAGCTAGATGTTATTTTTGAGCAGGCTCAGCATGATGATAAATGCATGCGAGTGCTATCGAATATGTTAAATGTTAAGTCCACGGAGGTAGTGCGGGCGGTAAGCAATCTCATGAAACCGCAGCGAGCAACCAGTACCGGACAGGCTGCGATGGGTACTAGGAAACTCTTGCCTTCCAGGACGCCATTGCTTTTCGATGTACCAGAAGCCACACAAGCATATCTCTTGCAGGCTCCCTCCATGGAGCAGGCGACGCCAATGGAGACGGAGCAAGGTGACCAGAATGAGTTCCGCAAGGCATTTCGATTGCTAAATGCCAATGATGTGTCGTCAGATGCGACGTTAGCCCCGGAGTTTGATGCCGTAAGTGCGGCTCAAGGTAAGCGTCTCTCGAAACAGTATAGTCCTTTCGGTAGCATACAGCCTACTCAACCGGATTCATTGCAGATGAACGCTGTCGAGAGCGAGCCCAAGCAAGCCGCGGTGCTACCCACATCAGCGAAGGACAACCACCTAAGAGGTTGATCTCCATCATAACGAATCGTTTTCGCGTTTTGATAGTGGGGTAGGGACGGCATTGGCAGCCATGGCCCTTCCAGAGGTGAAGGAGTTTAGCGACCCAAGTGGTAAGGGGTTCACCGAGTTTGTGAGATCGTTTTCGATGAAGTATGGTAGGATCGGACTCCCGGATGATATGCTGATTCACCTGATGAGTGAGAAGCTAGAGGGATATCCTAAGGCGGTCATGAAGAGGCTTCCTACGGCAGCCAGAGAAGGGAAATTTGCCGATTTCGTAGCTGCGCTACAGGCAAAGTTCGCCGAGAATACTTCAGCGAAACGGATGGAATCACATGTGAATGAAACAACTCAAGATGGAAAAGTCTGTTACGGAATATTGCCTACAGCTAGAGAATTTGACCCGGTCCGCTAATCCTGATGCGTCGGAAACGGACTTATCAATGATGCGCGCAAGTGAACTGATCTCGCAACTGACCAGATGGCCTGAGTACTTTCAACTGTTTGCCGTGATGGAGTCCACTGCATCGTACGAGGTATATGAGAAGCTGAAGAACCTCGCACAAGGGATCGAGAGAAGTAAGAAGGTCGCGGCAGCAATGAGATCCAACTCAGAGCTAAAACAAGTGGACGACAGAAGGAAGCCACGCCGACCGTTTGCGGTTGCCAGAGCACGGCAAAATGCCGATCAGAAGGAAACGGCCCGCAGCGAACACAAGGCTAGCGGAGAACGGCAACAAAATCCACAACCGGTAGCAAGTAGAGCACCGGCCCCAGGTGACCACAGACTCTGTCGGATATGCAAGAAGCCAGGGCACTTCCAGAGAGACTGCACCAGGGGAAGACAACAGTTTGAGGCACGGAACACAGAGAACCCTCAGCCGTCTGGAAGGTCCCAATTGGAGCAGACAAGGCGCACTTTCACTACGGTGTTAGAGAATTGGTCTTGCCATGCCATGGGGACGTATCGACGCGAGAGTGCGATGTTCGGTAGCAAAACAATGTGCGACATGCAACTCTTGGGATTCAAGAGAAAAGCACTAGTGGATACGGGGTCCCAAATTAGCATCTTGCCACTGCAAGTACTGCTGGATGCACACAAGGAGGGCTTCGATCTAGATGCGGACGTGGAGGAGGTGGAAGTAGATGAGCACGTTAACATCTATGACGCCTCTGGCCGCAAGATGTCATTCACGGGAGCTGTGAAACTCAGCTTGATGATGCAACACGAACCTGCACGACGGGTAGTATTCCTTGTAAAGCGAGGCAAGGATGACAAGATTGTTCTGGGGACGAACATTTTACGTTCATCGGGCCTCCGAACGTTGCTGGAGTCAGCCATTAAGGGGAAGAAGAACTCCGCGAGTGTTCAAACCCCGGCTGACCGTCCCACAAGACGAGACACGGCAACACAAACTGCCTGTTCGACGAAGAGGGTACAGAGGAAGCCTTCTTCAGAAGTCGGCCGGAGCAAATCCAAGTCCAAAGTGAAGGATTGTCTTGAGAAGAGAAGCGATGATCGTAACCATAATGTGGTAGAGAAGCCACTGAAAATAGGCGATAGGGTCTATATGCGGGTACCGATGGAAAAGGAAAAGTCGAGCCATCCTAAGCTCGTAAATGAATGGTCGGGACCATTTAGAGTCGTTGATGTTAGCGGTAACAGTGCAACGATAACAGCCATATCGGGAAACAAAGACCCGCTACGCATTCCCTTTGACCAACTCAGGAAACTGCCACCTGGTCTAGATAGCGACCCGGTAGTTACTAGTAGGCGTAGAGCTAAGAGGGGTAGACCCAAGAAGGAGACAGAAACAGTGTCAACTAATCGTATCTCTTTCAGAGTCGAGGTCGGAGATCCACGATGTGATCCGCTGCATCTGCTACATCCATGTAAATGCGGTATATTCAATACGCGAGCTCAAGTAGGGCTTCCCGGTCTCCGTTGCGACCTGGCTCGATCGCCAGTGAAGAATCTGTTCGAGTTGGCAAACCTGGCATCGATTGCGTTGCATCCCCACTGGGGGGATGATCGCAAGGAAGCGGAGCTTCTCAACAAGGATTCAAGATATCTAACAATTCACGGCTTGGCCACAGCGATTCACGCGCATAGCAAATTCAGCTATGATTTCGCCGCTGCGGTAAAAGAGAAGGAGGACGTCGAGCTGACACATCCGCCAATATTCCCGACGAATCCTGGCTATGATATCGAACTGTATTACAGAATGGCAATGGCACGAAGAGCACAAATCGGAACGCAGTCGACGGACGACATGCCGAGCAACCCGATCATGATCGCTCTTCCGAAGGAGTTTGCCCGAGTATTGACCGAAGTGTTGGAGCCGCCGACCGTGAAATTCATCGTCTATACACACTCTGGGGACCTGGCGGATCAACTCCAGAAGCAGAGTATTTCGTCGGCCCTTGTTTGGGTTTGGCCGCATGAAGTTCCGAGCACACAGCACATGTTGCTCGTCCAACACGCTATAGAGAGGCACCTGCAGTGTGGAGGGACAATGGAGCTGTTCCCACCACCGTTCGAGCTAAATAGAGAGTCGGAATGGAGACTCATTGGGACATTCTGCAAGAAAATGGCGGAATTTTTATCGGGTCCGGCGAGAGGATTCGATGCCAGAATTGTCGATTTCTACAGCCCGATAGGAGAGGAGCTCCCAATAAAACACCCCGCAATCAGTCTAGGTATCAACCCGAGGAAGGGCGAGGACCGCCTGAAAGGATGGCAATGCAAAGTCATCTTGAACCAGATTGCAGATGTCGCGTCCAATGTAATAGTCCTCCCATCATTCGAGACCAAAGCAACCCCTCGACACACCGAGGATACCGTGGCCAAGGAGGCCACAGCAGATGAAAAGCGCAAGAGGAAGCCTCAAGGTTTCCAGGCCTATTATTTAAAGGATGTCAGGCAAAAACGCCAGGAAATAGCCCCTAAAATGAAGCAAACGAACCGCTGTCGAGCACAGAAGTCGTCGGGGTCGGCTTCCCGGAGGGGCGGGATGTAAAGAGCCCATGTATTAGTTTGTTCCTGACCTCGTTGTGTTAGTGTTTCTAACCGCCAGTGATATTTGATCTTGGCACGGAGAGTGCCTGTTGACTGCTTTTTTTCTTTTCCCCCTCCACTCTTTTCTCTTCGCGCCCACGGCCACATATAAACCCCGTACCAGGACCACACGAGAGATTTGAGACCACACACGTCGACCCGAGTGGACCCGTCCCGCGGATCGACAGTCAAGCAGAGGCGCCTACGACGACCGGAACGTCAAGTCCGAAGGTGAGTTCTTCGTGTAGATCCGTCTACACGGATTTCTCTATAAACCGGAGCGCAAGCTCCATTACATCCCAAATATGGCATTTCGGAATCTTCAACCGCAATCAGATCAGTTGTGTAATGACCGAATATTATTCAGCAAAAAATATTTCAATAATTCCAATATATTTTCAATATGGAAATTGCTATTTGTCAGCTTCCAAGATGAGGGAGGTGCAGTTGCTGAAAAACTTACGTGCGCTGATTTCAAGCTTGGAGAGAACATTTTGATTACGAGTGGACATACTTCAGATTTCAGAAGTTCACAGAACTCCGGGTGCTGCAAAATGTACAAGATGTTAACAAGAATCAGTAGCTTTCCAAAAAATAAGCAGCAACATGGCTCACTTACCCTGAAAAATACTCCTGGATAACTTTTCAGAATATTCTCAATCAGCTCCAGTCCAAGAGTTCTCGTCATTTCATGAATTCCTACCAACCACACACTTGGCTTTGCATTAATCAGCAAGCATAAATCCTGTAGAGACATCATTTGCGATCTAATACCAGAGATTTACGTCCAGATACCTTGAACAACAAGTAAGCGTCCGCAGCACATGGCCGCAAGGTCGGAGGCGCAGATCTTGGTGACGGACGACCTCCAGAAGAAGGCACGACAGTCAACTCTGTACTGAACACACCATCTTCCTGAAATATAGAACCTTCTTCTCCCATTTCAAGTTTGCAGCAGAGTCACATGGATTTGTCATTTTTGAAAAACGATAAATCACAAGACAGCTCACCTGTATGACACGCTCGAACACACATCCCACTAGCTGTCGTACGGCCGCTGAGGCCGCATTTATAACAACAGGATCTTTCGCGAAATGCATACGAAAGCACATCACAATGCACTGGAACATTAATGAAGAGGTTGAGAACAAAGAATAAAATTTAAAAAACCAAGAAAAAACAATAATAGCAAAAATTAACAAGAAATTTTCAAAATCTTAGTCAACTGGCTAAATCAGGACATCGAAGACAAAACAGATTTCAGATAGAGTTTATAGTTTTCAAGTGGTACCTTTGCCAATGTGTTTCCGGTGACTAGAAGATCAGCTGATACTAATGGAGGGACGGTTTGCAGGACTCGAAGTTCTTCACATTCTACCTCAACTAGTCCCCATAGTTCGCTGACTACTACGTTTGCACAACTCTGAAGTATGGAGAACATGAAGAAATACTAAAAACAAGACTGAATTGAAATCGAATTTTCACCACTACTAATACATGGTTAAGAATGAACGAAAGCCTAAAATTACAGACCAGATCAAATGTAAATTCACCGCTTCCAAAATACGATGTTGAACTAGTCGTTGTATACTTTGTAAGGCAATTTGAACAAGTCGTGTTTGACGAGTAGCGCAGGCGAGAATAAGTGGGTGAAGTAATTCATTGCTGGCAGCTCTCAGATTGGTAAGAAGCGTTGCCTCGGCCGATGCTGTGCTGATGTTGCGAACCCGAACAACTCCTGATTCTGCTGCCTGAAACGCTGCACTAATGGAACAGATCTCTTGATGAGAGATGATTCAACCTCCTCGTCACCTTTAGTTACAAAAAAAGTTAATGAGAAGGATTGTGGCCAAAATCGATCCAAGAGAGAATGCGGTACTTTTGGGTGAATTAGGAATTTGCTTGCTTTGCTAACTTGAAAACAATTTATGACACACTGAAAAACCATTCCCCGCCTTCTCGAAAGATTTGAAAACGCCTTTTCAAAAAATTTGAAAAGCGCATTGGAGTGCAGGATTCTAGATGTGAAATGTGGGTAACTCAGCAAATGGTAATGGCTGGTGACAATTGCATGGGTAAGGAGAAAAAGCGCAGTAATAATGAAATATCGAGACTCATCGATCACACATGAAAACGCCATTCCTTGTCGAGAAAAAGCTCACCTCTTTCACATGATTGTGTTTCTTTTTTGCTTCCGTCGATAATTGTCGCAAATCACTGAGGAGTGCTTCGACGAGCTTTCTCACATCCGGAGGTGACAACACCGACATTACGACATATGCACGCCTATACCAGCAGGGTAATCAGCAAACGAACGAATTAACACACCTTCAATGAGTCAGGTAACTTGTAGACAATCGACTGATAGATATCAGCAATTAACAACAGAATGAAAGTTTTTCATTTGCATATAATAAGAAGACAACTGACAGTTGAGATCAGATCAATTACGACGAGAGAAGAGAATAGCGTAGATACTTCTAATGCTAGCATTAAAAGCTTTTGACTAGGGAAGCACTAAACATAGTACACAGGAATAGACATAGAACACGTTTGCTTGAGAAAATTCGAAGATAAATATAGGATTCGCTTCTGTAAAAAGGAATTGTGACATTGAGATAGATATCACAGCTTAGAGAGAACAAACGGGAAACGATTAATTTGGAGTAAGAACCCCGGATAGAAGGCTGCAGGATCAGCATAGCCTACATGTTTTCTATCACTATTTGAGCTGGTTTCGAAGCGAGTAACCCAATCACATTCTCAGGAATCCAGTGATGAAAATGTGCAACCAGTCGCTGAATACCTAACACACTCGCGGAAAATGCCTGAAATTGGAACCTTGTGAATTTCAGCAAAAGAAAACTGACAAAGGCAGCGCGTTGAGAAGAAACTGGGACAGAGTGTTATATTGGCCCTCGTTTGCGGATTAAAAAATTCAGCGCGAAGTGGTTTCCATTAATCTTGGCATTTCAACCCGTAGGGGAACAACTTTTTCATAAAAGTCACACCAAAAGGGCGAAAATAGAAACGGGTTTATCAAAAGCCAAGTATCATACTGAATCATATTACATTCCATGAAAAGGATACCCAAAAAACTCACAAAGTGGATGGCTTCAAAAGTACTCGTCGGATAATGATGAATGAGAAGAGCAATAGTGCAGACAGCCAGACAAGATAATGTTTGTAGCAATGCCCAGACAGGACTCTCCTTTTTCGGGAACACCGACACTTCATGCCACGCTAAATATGCAACATGAAAGGCAAAGCTTTTACACTTCATTGCGTGTTCGCCGATTTGAACAATGCGGCAGAATCTCTATAAACTGCAGTGTTTTCAGCTCACAAATTGTCAAGAGCAATCCATGATCAGTGCATGCCCTTCCCATCGTAAGAAAAAAGTCCACCCACACATGGACAAGCCAGCCACTGACGACCATTACTTCACGTTTAGTTCGCGATCAGTCTTAGGGATTTTGCGACGTCGCGATCGCATGCGAGGTAGCAACAATGCAGGATCTTAGGCTCGTAAGATTGCGTGCGAAACTGTCACACGACAAAACAGCGGAAGCATGGAGTCATAGATCAGAGTCAGCGTTCAACGTATTTTGCAGCAGCGCAAATGCAGTGATGGGCTAAACTATACAAATGGTTGAAAATTTCGAGGCCTATGGGATATACGATGACAAAAAGAAAGAGGGTCACTTGAGATCAAACAAGCATCCAAAACAAAGAAAACTGAAATTACAAGCTCATCTTAAATACTGGTGTTCTAAGTGAAAAGTGGAACACTTCGAAACTCGTAAACAGACGACATCTAAGATTAACTCCTATCGATTAACCGCCGAAAAAAATTATTTGAACCAAAGCTTGACTAACCACTGCACTAAACACTATACAAAACAAACATGCATTACTAAAACTTACCTGGTAAGAGCTCTCTGTCAGCTGACTCAAGCTGAGGCGAATATGGGTAGCAATATCCACTCATCGAAAAACGTGAAGCAAAGTCTGAAACCACTCTCGATACAATATATGTATCTGATCAATGTAGAGGCCTCAAACACATTTTCGAAGCGACCACACCTCCTTTCCACGTGTACTGCAAAAGTTGGAGAGCACCATCAATCCGTTTCCAGTGCTGTATGTGGAAGAAGGCGTAAGCAATAGCTTCCGAATCTCCGCGTTTCAAGTAGTGTTCCGGAGGAAGAATCATGGGACGCAACTCTGAGAAAAAATGTATGGAGCAGAATTAGCATTGCAAACGATGATAAGAGACTCACCAAGTAGGTAAAGAGGTACATGGGGATTGAATTCAATTGCTCTTGTGATAGCTTCAATCGCTGTCGCCTCGGCAGATGACAGACCTCGCCTCGTAGAAATATCCGCAACAAATCTAAAAGCAGAAGTGAATGAAATAGAGAAGTATAAGCAATATACCTCGAATGGAGCGCGAAATGAGAGGGAACATACTTGTCTGCAACAGCTCGTGCTTTCAGAAGTGCAGATGTATAGCTCAGCACAGCAGATCTCGGCTCCCGTAAATCTTCAGACATAAAATATCATTCAAGCTTTTGTGAACACCTACACCCATTAACACTCACCGAACCCATCATAACGAACAAGAAGAGCCTGCACGTCGGCATATGCTTGCATTTCTAGGCAAGCTTCAATGAGGTTCTCCTGAACGCCTAGTATGTTACTCATAGAGCCGTCCCGGATGATCTAAAATAATTCTCAGAATCACAGTGATTTTATCGGATAACTATTCCCTTCTGCTCAACATAACTCCCTATGAACAAATAGAAGAGAAAATTTCGATTCTTACATCCTTGAAGGTTTTGATAGCTTCACGTACTCGGCCCTGTTTGCGGGCACACATGGCAAGTCGACGTCGGATGTATATTTGCATATGAAAATCTCGACCTGTAAATGCAAGGGTACGAAAATCAGCTCAAAAAATGATACAAATTTTTGAGCAGGACGTACGTCGCCCTTGACGATACATATCTCCAGTACGTTCATGTGGAACTAACTGCCCAGACTGTGACTGGCCAAGACTGCTGTCGACTGCTTTCAGTGCTCGTCTAAATGAATGGAACATAATCCCCATTCAATCAGCTCGGAACTATGTCACAATATTAACAACAATTGTTTGTTTTCTATATATTTGCAACTTGAGCGACAGAAAGCCCCAGTTACCTTAGCATCACTTCGGCTTCAGTTATCGTTTCACACTGTTCTTCTGCTAATAAGATGAGAGCTGGCGCACATGTTGGATTTATGTGTAAAGCTTCACGAGCAGCATTTATTCTTGAAGCGCTATCTCGTTCACGCCAGGCGACTTGCATGACTGAAACGATAACATTGAGTATAGCTCCAAACTACACTTGAAGCACCAAACAAACATGCTTATAAAAAGAAACAATTCAAATAACTCACATCCAAACAGTGAATACATACTGACACTAGTGGATAAAGGGAAAAGAAAAGTATCGCAGAGATGGAGAGAAAAAGAGGAGAAGAAAGCGATTACATGCGAAGCCAGAACTTCAGAAAGAATAACTTGGGAGCCGTCTCCAAGGTATTAATTCAAAGCATGGAAGTCCACGATATGACCATAACCATTTCATTTCTCATATGGAAAAAGTAAAGAAAGCAAATTCACAGACAGGGAAACATAACAATAGGAGGAGTGTCGTCTGAGCAACGGAAAAAGCAATTGTAAAATTTAACACCGGTGCTATCGCAATGAGGGTAGGGGGCGGACATCACTATGGTCATTATTTATAGCTAAGCCTAGAAGGGGAGGGGAAACGAACCCTTTCCTTCTTTCACTAAGGCTCGTGCAAGAATGTACGCCTGAATGTGCAGATTGACCCTTCAAAGATTGTGCAACTTTTCATAAGATGCCCCCCTCCTCATTGCGATAGCAAGCTGTACACAGACGAGAACGAGGAGAAAACAGGAAGGGCCATATTTAGAGCATCAAAAAGGCTAGTAAAGCACTTACTATCGTAGTCTGGCCTTCCAACGTCCTCATCACATGTGAAGAAACTTTGATGGTCTTGCGCCGATAAATTCATATCGTAATATGTAAGCGGATCGAGATTCATCACTGTTTTCACACGATTATATTCTGCACCACGAAATAATGCCATCGGGTTGCGCCAGACTTTACATTCTGAAATGGAGCATGGATAAAGCAGCATTTTTGATATGCAAGCATTATCAATGAACAAAAATTTGGGAATGGCCGATACCACCTTTATGCTTGGATGAGCAAGGTTTATGCTTGCTTATAAAGTGTCATTCTCGATAGTAACTTGTCATCATGCGATTCACAATAACGTAAAACATGATAGATTCGCGAACGAAGCGAGATTACCTGGTATAGCTTTCTGATTTTCTAGCGCATCCTCATTATCGCTCCCATCTTCGCTCACAGAATCTACCGCATTACTGAAAACACACAGAACGTGAGAAGAAAAGAAGCAAATCTATAACTAACGCTCACTTTTTGAAGTACCACCATTCAAAGATTAATATAATCCCGGAAACAAGGCTAGAGGTACCCGTCAGAGCAACGTAGAATTTCGGTGTTAAATTATTGAAATATGAAGACGCTGAAATGCAAAGAATTGGCAGCAAGCAACATCCATTTTCTGAACTTAAGATGGACAATCGCTGTCACTGAACGCATTGCGCCCATGTGCTCACAAGCAGCCGTGCGGTCGGCCAACTACCGCAGTTATTGGGCACTATGAAAGCAACGCGAGTTGTGACAGGAACTACACTTCGGGTTGATGCAAACTCAAATGGATTCAAGTAATCGTCAATTTTTCATGGCAGCCTGTAAAAATGCGTCAAGCGTTCGCTAGCACATACTCTTAATTGAACAAAAAAGAGGCCCTCAGCATCTCACCACCTTAGTCGTAGATCTACTTGGTCAACCGATCCAAGCGACAGGAGTCTGCAACCGCACACACCGACGGTTTCTAGTGGCTTGCGTACTACCTACTACTCAAAAACGTTAAGGATCTCCATCAAGGCGCAAATGGTCGCGGCAACCCAAGATTTTCGGAATTTTATACGGCATTACTTATTTGCACACATAATCCTCCGTGTGGCCGATCTTTACGGACTAGTTATATACGAAAAATGAGCCTCATATAAGGAAATCAGCCGCTTAGAAAATAATGTTGAAGAGAAGTTTCCAGGTTACATGACTAGAGAGAGAACACCTTATGTCACTATGTCAAAATCCTTCTTTCAACTCAATTAAAGTAGATAATAAAAGGGGTAAGTGATAGAAATATGCAGCTATGGCCGCCGTCAGTTTCCGCGTTTTTGCGAATTCCCGTCTGCGATTTTGCGGTGACGGGCTGTGCACACGAAGTTGCGGCCATGTATGATCTTAAGATCGCATCGCGTGCGAAAGTGCGATGCCGCAAAACTGCAATGTCGCAGAATAGCGAAAACGTGAGGTCTGACGGCGGCCCAGTGAGTCAGAGAACGTGAACTACTGATTCCAGTAAGGGAAGGGGCTGAATCATTCTGCCCTCCCATATCCACATAGCCTTCCTTTAACGAAACCCAAAAACAAATTTGGGGTCAATTAAAGTAGGCGGAGGGGGAGGGAGACACAACTTTTCACCGACGTCGGAGCTCCTTCCCTCCTTGGGCTTGAGCTAAAATTCATATTTCCTCTTCCTACATGGAAAAGCATCTGCCGAAGCATCTGTCTCATCTGCTTTAGCCTAAGCCTAGAGAGGAAAACGAGCATGCGCCGTCCGACTTCGCGATTTTGCGATTCTGCGATATTGCGGTGTCGCGGCTCCGCACGCGAAATTGCGCCAGCACAATCTCAAGGTCGCAAACGAAGAATCAAATTGCGAAGTCTGACAGCGGTCATTGACGTCAGTTAGAATTTTCCGTCTCCCTTCCCCCCCCCCCCCCCTTTAATTAATTCCAATTGTGTGAATATTTTGCATCAACCCTGAACGAACTCGAGGCTAAGCATGCAAATAAAAAAATAATAAAAAGCGCAAAAATGCAATGTTAAAATAGAAGTAGCAGGAAAGGAACTCACAAGTTTCAAGTGAAAACCAACCATTTTCAATCGACTCGGTAATTTTTAGTGGACCACGCAGAATGTATACAAGAACAATGACGAGAAGGAACCAAAGGGCCCATAAATATGTCCAAGACCAAGTCAGCCAACTTTTTACTCTACTCAAAACCATCTAAAATCTAGCCTAGACGGTTTGACACCTGATGGAAACGTGTTCAAATCGCGCTTTACACTTTTACCAACAAAGACAATCGATCACAATTACGTTGGACAACACGGTTCGTATCCCGATGACTACATTCTCCCATGTGGTGTCTGCACTACACGCCACGCATTTGATCACACGCTTTCAGAGGTTGACGTAAACTTAAATGTGTGCAGGCAGTTACGTCCCTCGCGTTGCGACCGATCAATAGTCATACCTCCTGTACAGTGCAATTTTATGCTCTAATACTACTTTTTTTTATATAATCCCTTACCATGGACAGGTGTCCACACAGTTCACTCGACAACGAATTAGCTCTGCAGGACTATAGCAATGAGGGGGGGGGGGGGTATCTTATAGAAAGTTGCTTAATTGAGCATCCTGGAGAGGTCCTTGAGGGGTCAATCTGCACATTCAGGTGTATACCTTTGCCTAACCCTTAATGGAGAAGAGAAGGGGTCCCTTTTCCCTTCAGGCTCAAGTGAAAATAATGTCCATATTGGGGCCCCCTCCCCATTGCGATAACACCGGTGTGCATTCTGTTGCTGCAGTTGCAAGGCTTTGCGTAGCGGCTTTCGTTGTTGAATGGGTTTTGGAAAGGTGACAGAGTTTTACACTACTCGATCATCCATGCACGTACTTCATAACTAGTGAATACGCTCCCTTTCTAGCACAGACTCGAAACACCCATTTGGCCCCTCCGCCGTATCCAAGTTGCACCCGGTTTGGCGTCAAAAATGAGCCGCATTCTGTAACCCAAAATCAAGCGGTAAAGTGCAAGTCTCCTTATGACGTGTTTCCACGCAGTATGAACCTACGGGCACGTGACACAAGTACCGATTTCGCAATTTATTGATTGCGCGCACAGCAGCTCAATCAATATGTATTCGTGTGCTGTGCCTAATCGCCTGCCCTTTCGACGGACGAGATTGCGTAGGCGGACGAGTTTACCGGCGGGCATTCGCTACGTGTTTTCGCAAATGCCGCAATTTCGTGACTGTGGTCTCCGCTTTCCGTGTACTGCCTACTTCGCTTTTATTCTTTACCTCGTTGACCATACAGGGACGCAGATGAAATAGTAACAGTTTGTCTTGGGTCGTGCGAGTGTGCGTGGTTTTCGCTAGGTATTTCCGAATATTTCACCCTCCTCTGTTTTGCCTCATGAGTGAAACCAAATATTTTTTAACATTGCTTTTTTTCTTAGACTTTTGGACCGCATACTGAAAGAGGAAGGGGTAGAACTGATTTCGGTGCTACTGTGGTGGGATGGGTGGGCACTCACTGTTGCGCTATCGTCCCTCACTCGAAATCGTTCTACATCAGTTTGTATACTCGAGTGAATATTCTTACCTAAGTCACTTAAGGGGAGAAGGGGCTTCTCTTCAACTGAGGCTCAGGCTAAAACTGGGCACTATAGCGCGGGAAGCCGAGCTCAGTGAGTGCCCCCCCCTCCCCCCGCAACTAATTTAACATCCTGATTCCTCCAACCTGGACGTCCTTCCACTCTGAGCTTTTTTGAATATTCACTCCGCCTGGCTCATCACTTCCCGGGGTGCTATGGGAGTTAGGGGGGGCCAGTACACTGTGCTCTGCGTCTCTAACGCTATGGTGGAGCGCACAGAAGCCATAGCGCTAGCTGAATCGGGTTCGAATTCTGCATCGAAACTATTCCGATGGAGCAAACTCGTGCTTTTTCTTTTATTCTATGTTGGCCTAAGCCTTGGAAAAGGACATTCCCTTTCCCTAGGCTTAGGCGAATACGCGTAAGTGGTTGTTTAATCTAGTGTAACGAATTTTTCGTAATATACTAATGGCAGAATAATTCAATCGTTTTCTCAGTTAGTTAGCTGTATCTAGGCATAAAATAACCTTGAGAGTGCCTAAAAGCGGAAATTGGGTGCGACTTTTGCTTTTGTCGAGTGGCCCCCCCTAACTCCCATAGCACCCTTCCCGGTATCTCTGAACTTTATTGGCTTCTTGTGCTAGGGTAAGTATCTGGAGCATTGACTAAATAGCTTATCCATATGGTCCCATGTTTGCTTTCAGATCAGGTGAAAAATTGAGGATATATTGTCCAGGGTCCGGGGTTCATTTTCCCGCGCTATGCTTTTTTTTTGAATAGTTTCGGATTTCTTTCTATTTTCTGACAGAATTAAAGCATTAATCGTTCATTTATTAGCATCCACCGTTTAAGTTTTGTGTGACTATTCAGCTAGAATAAGAAGTGGCTTTAATGGTTCCCAGTGAAATCCATCGAGAAAGAAATTTCTCAATGCGTTCTCTCGAGGAATCGAAGAGAGTGTCGGTGGTCTTCGATTATGACATGCCCAAAAACTCCAGGTGGCTCGAAAACTTGGAAGTTCTTGCCCTTGATATTGGGCACCACTTGGCACCACAACTGCTTTCCATGGGTTCGGTCAGAGTCCTAATCGCAAAAACATCTTCACCTTTGGCGCCTTTCTACGTAATTTTTGGCCATGGCGCTGGATGATGTCAGTATCAAAACCTGGGCCGGGTTCATAATTTGTGTTTATGGGAACCGTTTCAGTGAAAATTATCCTTTTGACGTGCAGCAATTTCTTGTCTGCGTTGTGTTGTATTTCCTTCGGAGTGTGTTTCTTGTTGATTAGCAGTAGGAAAAAAAGGGGTTATGTTGATGTTCTTCTTGATATCTGCATGGCCGTGAACGCCGGTTTTTATCAACGACTGAAGAATCCTGGTTATGAAGACGTGCCTCCTCTTTTTTTGGCCATGAAAAGATGCATCTAATGAAAGTCAGGTTGAAGTATTATTCTGATTTGGAGATTCACATTTTCAAAGGTGTTGTTAACGACTTGACCGCCAACACCTCCAGAGGTTGTCATGCACAATTCCAAAGAATATCTCCATGATGCTAGGTATTACTTCCACGAATCGGTTATGTCGCTGTTCTTCCCACGTTCTCTACTCTTCCGAGACTCTTTTTCTTCATGAGACTGTGATAGAATGCGGTGTGTTCACCGCCATCAACCGAGTTCATTCATTTTGGGGACCCTGCCAGGAAAGAAACGTTCCCGGGAAACATTCCAACTGATATTCCAATGCGATGTCGCACGAGATGCAGGAAGGCACCAAGTCCGATCTACCTAGCTTGCGAAAATAGCAGAGGAGCCGCCATAAAGGAAGATTTCAAAAAACGTGAAAGGCACCCGATTTTCCTTCATACCTTAACACGTTGACGACGAGAGCGCTTTGACTAGTCTTGCGCGCGGAACGACGCGCATGTTTCTCGCACAGCGAGCCTCGGTCAACAGTGTTCACAAATGAGGCAGTAATCATTCAGATAAATGGACTAAAGCTCGAAGTCGAATTTAGATTGAGACCATGTGATAGTCATTAAAACAAAAAAAGCGGAATTCCTATGATTTACCTAACCATCACCGCTGTCGATCAGCAGTGTCCGAGGCCGTCCCACGGAACAGAATGGCTGTCGGACAGCATTAACCGACAATGTCGTCAGCGTGTTAACGAAAACCATGTCTCTTCGTTCATTCACCCTCTTTGGCAGGATAATTTGCCTCCTTACTATACCCGCAGCGCGGCGTGTCGTTTTGTAGTTCATCTGAGCGAGTTGCTGGCGAGGGCGAGGCATTGTCATGGCCGGTTATTTAGCTTCTTCGCCCGTCTGCAGTTTACCCTCGGTTAGTGATGCAGAGGGATGCGAGAAAGAAGCAGGTCATAGGGTTTCTATTTCTAGCGGTTTTCGCCGTTTTTTCGGTCTTTTTCTACTGTTACACTATATACGGGACTGAGACGGCACTCGAAAATCCATACCATCAGAGTTGTGTAGTAGCATCATGAACTTACTTTCAAAATCTTTCTCTATGCATTTCTTAACATTTGGATCGTCTATCAAATGATATTTATTCCTCATTTTTCCGTTTTTGTTTTGCCGTTAAAGTTTGCATCTCTTCAGTGCGGTTCGTGCTCACATCATGTGTTATTATGTGGCTAGCAACAGCTCCTCCACAAGTTAATGTGGACACTGCCATTCTGCGCACTAGGTATTTTCAGAAATGGCTGGGATCGCAGCAGGGCGTTTAGCAGAGGAACGAAAAGCGTGGCGAAAGGATCATCCATTCGGATTCATAGCTAAACCGGTGAAAAATCCCGATGGCACATTGAATCTTTTCAACTGGGAATGTGCTATACCTGGCAAAAAGGACACCATATGGGAAGGCGGTTTATACAAGGTATCGATTTTACATCTTTCTTTTTTTTCTTTCCGTAGCATTTGTATCCGGATTTAGTTGACCGACAAATCATTGCCTAGCGAGCCTTATTCAGCATATACTCGATTCAGTCGCATTTTGGTATATCACATGTGACGTTCATTCCTAACAATGAATTTATATTATGATGAAAATCACATTTTTGCAAATATTTGATGGTAGAAGCGAGTTTTAGTTTTCCTATCGAGCATTAAAGACACCAGTAAGGGTGAGGGAAAACTGAGATCTGGGAGTGCATAATCACTGGAAACGAACCTTCTACTTCAGAAAAGGTTATGTGTGGCGAAGACCATTTTAAAAAACGCGATTTGGGGTCTTATGACGACCCCACTGCACGGCATGTCGTTATGCGGTTATGCGGCCGGGGGAGTCGCCGTGGAGGGGCGGGACAACAATCGCGGCGGGCTGGTTAAGACCCTGGCCTGTCTTCAGTCCGCTCCGGCTAGAGACGCAGAGGACGAGAGGAAGAAGGGAGATTTTCGGATTTCTGTTTCTCGGGGTTTTCGCCGTTTTATGTCGTTCTTTCTCTACTGCTATATTGCTAAGCACCCCTTCTTTCGTAATCCCCCAATTTGCCAAATTTACCCCTACCGGGGCATTCTCTATTTCCTTCCTTCGAAGACTCTGGAAGGGACAAGTCTGACAGACTAAGGAATATGAATGTAGGGGTGCAAACTAGGAAAACGAACCCACAAATCTTCCTATTTTCTCGTGCTACTGTTCGTCACTTGCTGGGTGTATACTCATAGACGGTTAAACGAATCAGCCGGCCATGAACATTGTCCCGCCTTTGGTCCCGGGCATCGCTCGGCTGCAGGACTGTAAGGACACGCCGTGCTTAGGGTTGTGATAAGACCGCAAGATGCGCTGTGGAAGGTTTGTTTCTGAAGAACATATATTTTCAGTTCTCACTTTCTTACCCCTCTCGGTGCCTTAAATATCTACCCGTGAATGCAATTGGAGGACTGTTCTTGTTAAGTACATGGTAATTAAAAGTATTTCTCAAATCTAATCCGCATATTTGTGATGTAGATATTCGTTTTTTCGCACGGTTCAAAGTAGAAAGGGTGGATAGGTGACCATTTTGGCGAGGTAAACGTTTTTATTGGTTCCGGGAATGACTTAAAAAGAGGCACGGGCTGATTTTGTTGTTATGGAAATGAAGATTGTTTACAGCAATGAAGACTGTTTGTGATCTCTATGCTATCATGTTTGTCGAGGTGTATATAAACACCTCGACTGAGTGTGGTTCAGTTGCTTCCTGCAATAAAGCTTCCGACAAGTTCGAGTCGTAACAACTGGCGATCAGGATGAGATGAACTCATGGACAAGCTAGCCGAGATTCTCTCCCTCATGCAGAGCCGGATGGAACACCAGGAGAAGGCACTGGAGTGCATGCAGAAGCAGCAGGAGAAGACGCTGGAGTTTATGCAGAAGCAGCAGAAGGAGACGTCTGACTCCTTTGTGCGCGCCTTAGAGAAGATGGAAATGCGGATAAATGGAGCGAACCCAGCAGCTGCAAAGCATAGTATTGTCGACTCGCTGTGCCGACGCATTGATAGATTCAATTTCGATGCGGAAAACGGAAAAACGTTCGATATCTGGTACACGCGTTTCAAAGACGTGTTCGACAACGACTGCATGGACCTGAGCGAGCAAGAAAAGACTCGACTATTGGTCAGCCGTCTGGATGGAGATAGTCACCAACTTTTCTGCGGTTCAATTGCACCGAAGACACCCTCAGACCTCTCATGGGATGAAGCAATTGCCACAATGGACCGTCTTTTCGGTTCTGGTAAGACATTGTTTCGTCGACGATTTGAATGCCTTAAGATTCAGTATGACCACCAGGATTTCAACAGCTATGAAACTCTTGTCAGAACACGATGTTCTGACGCCAAATTTGATTCGATCAACTTCGATGGTCTGCAGTGTCTCGTCTACGTTGCGGGTTTTCAAGGAGCCGAATTTGCAGACTACAGAACACGGTTGCTAAGAAAACTGGATCAAGGTGAGGGCATCACGATCAAGGACCTTACGGCTGAATGTCAACTTATAAAGGCATACAAAGAAGACGCAAGAATGTTGGAAAACGCAATCAATGGCAGTGCTACGATCAACTATGTTAATAAGAAAAAGAAGAGGAGGAATTTCAAAAATAAGCAGGACCAAAGAATCAAGAGAAAAACCAATGCGCTTCATGGCAGTGCACGATCTGGAATTCAGGAATCACCGTCACGCCCGCAGACCAGACGTTACGGTACAAAGAGCTACCAGATCAAAAGCATTGAGGCTGCTCTACGCAAACACACCCAACCACACCTGGAAGTTGAAGTAAATGGTCACCCCTTGAATCTCTTACTCGATACTGGCGCAATGATAACTCTGATCTCCAAATCGAGCTGGGAACTACTCGGTAAGCCGCAACTACAAAACTGCAACACGGTTATAAATGCCGCGAATGGAACAAGAATCCCTACGCATGGATCCATAGTGGCTGATTTTGTGCTAAAGAGCTCAGATGGAAAACAACATCGAGGACGAGGATGTTGTTACGTCACCGACAAACTCGACATCTTCGGCTGGGAATGGATCCAGAGGATTCCTGAGTTGGTGGAACCAATGCAAAAATACATCAGTGGTGTAACCATCGTTGCGGATCCTGCGGCTGCCTGTCGAGAAGATATCGTCGCTAAGCTGAAAGCCAACTACGCTGACGTATTCAAGACAGGACTTGGACGATGTACCAAAACGAAAGCAACCCTTCAACTGAAGCCAGATGCTCAACCTGTTTTTAGGAAGAAGCGCCCTGTGCCATATGCATACGTCGCCACTCTAGACGAAGAGATCGACCGCCTACTCGCAGAACAAGTACTTTCACCAGTCGACTACTCTGCTTGGGCAGCGCCAATAGTTGTCATCAAGAAAGCAAACGGGAAATTACGACTCTGTGCTGATTTTTCAAAGGGCCTGAACGATGCCCTCATGTTGCATCAACATCCTCTACCGACCCCGGACGACGTTTACACAAGACTCAATGGCGGCACAACATTCACGCAGATAGACCTCGCGGATGCTTATCTGCAAGTCGAGGTTGACGACGATGCGAAGGAGCTGTTAACCATAAACACCCACAGAGGACTCTTACGCTACAATCGTCTTCCATTTGGTGTCAAGTCCGCGCCAGGCATCTTCCAGCAAATCATCGATTCCATGATTTGCGGACTCAAAGGCTGCGCTGCATACCTCGATGATGTTATTGTCACTGGCCGCGATATCGAGGAGCATGTCGCTAATCTGGAAGCTTTGTTCAAGAGGATATCCGATTATGGCTTCCGTGTCCGGATCGAAAAATGCAATTTCCTGATGCCTCAACTCCGATACCTAGGAGGTATAATCGATGCTACCGGACGCCGACCCGATCCCGCCAAGATCGAGGTAATTCGCAAGATGCCACACCCCACGGACATCGGCCAGGTGCGATCGTTCCTGGGGATGCTCAACTACTACGGGCACTTCCTCAGTGAGATGCGACAACTGCGTGCACCGTTGGATGATCTGCTGAAGAAGAACGTCCCGTTCAAGTGGTCTGCCGAGTGTCAAGACGCATTCCAACGCGCCAAGGATGTGCTGGCCTCGGATCTCCTGCTCACTCACTACGATCCCACAAAGGAAATCGTCGTCGCGGCCGACGCATCGGAGTACGGGATAGGAGCAGTGATTAGCCACCGCTTTTCGGATGGAACGGAGAAAGCAATACATCACGTCTGCCGTTCCCTAACAGCTGCCGAAAAGAACTACGGTCAAGTAGAGAAGGAGGCTCTCGCCATTACGTTCGCCTTGAGGAAATTTCATCGTTATATCTACGGACGTCATTTCAAGCTGTTCACTGATCACAAGCCACTTCTAGCGATTTTCGGAAGCAAGAAAGGAGTACCCATTTATACAGCTAATAGACTCCAACGCTGGGCTCTCATTGTGAAGAACTACGACTTCACCATTAAATACCAAAATACATCCAGCTTCGGACAAGCAGACGCTCTATCCCGCCTCATCGCGGATCAACCGAAAATCGAAGAAGATGTAATCATTGCCACAATCGAAGAAGATTCGTGCGCCACATTCATCAATGCAATTTCGAAATTGCCAGTGGATATGAGAAGGATAGCGGAAGAAACATCCAGAGATCCAGTCCTGCGAAATGTTCTGAATTTCGTGAGGAATGGAGAGTGGCCAAAGAAATCTGAGGCTGCAAGAAGATTCAGCTCTCTCAGAGGATCACTCTCTACACAGAACGGATGCCTACTTATCGGAGATCGCATTTTGATCCCGAATGTTTTACGGGATACCGTACTTAGCGAACTCCACGACGGACACCCAGGGACGACTCGTATGAAGATGCTCGCCAGAAACTACGTTTACTGGATGAACATCAACAACGACATTGAAAGATTTGTTAAAACTTGTCGTAACTGCCAGGAAATGGCGAAGAACCCAGTGAAAACGACGCTTTGCTCGTGGCCAGTGGAAGATAAACCATGGAATCGCATACACGCCGATTTCGCTGGACCAGTGGATGGAAAAATGTACCTCGTGGTCGTCGACGCCTACTCGAAATGGCCAGAAATTGTTGAAATGTCTTCAACAACGACATGCAGTACGATCAGAGAGTTACGCCGTCTTTTCGCTCAGTTCGGCTACCCGCAGGCATTAGTGACAGATAACGGACCTCAGTTCACATCCAAAGATTTCGAAAACTTCTGCAACACAAATGGCATCAGACACATGAAATCTCCACCATTTCACCCTCAGTCTAACGGGCAAGCGGAACGATTCGTTGACACTTTCAAGAGGAACTTCGAGAAGATAAGAAAAAACTTACCACCAGCTGAAGCACTACAAAGATTTCTGCTGATGTACCGTCGAACTCCATGCTCGTCCACACCAGGAGGAAAATCGCCGGCCGAAGTCTTTCTGGGAAGAGAAATCCGGACAAGACTGAGTCTTATGAAGCCATCAGCTGCGACCCGCGACAACACTCGCAATCATAGGATGGAGGAACAATATAACCGCCATCACGGAGCCCGAAGAAAGGAATTCATTGTTGGCGACTCAGTATGGACTACAGACTACCGTTCGAGAAAACCACGACAGACAACAGGTCAAATAGTGAAGAGATACGGAAACAGGCTTTACGATGTGTTGGTCGACGGACAAATTTGGAAACGTCACGGAAATCAGTTACGGTTGAATGCTGGAGGTTGCTCACAAGAGAAGCTAGACTCAACGACAGAACTCGCCGATCTTCCGCTTTTACCCAGCTCGAAGCCAATGCCCATATTGGAAGATTCGACGACAACACTTCCTATGGCTGAAACCACACCTAGATCTACGTCAGTGGACTCCTCCGAAGCAACGGCATCACCGACAGGAGAAGCTACAGAACAACGCCCGCTCAGACTACGACGCGCACCAGAGCGACTGATGGTCGACCCCAAGAAGAAGACGTACGCTTGAAGCGTCTATTTCAAGGGGGAGGTGTTATGGAAATGAAGATTGTTTACAGCAATGAAGACTGTTTGTGATCTCTATGCTATCATGTTTGTCGAGGTGTATATAAACACCTCGACTGAGTGTGGTTCAGTTGCTTCCTGCAATAAAGCTTCCGACAAGTTCGAGTCGTAACATTTGTTCCATTGCTACCATCGCTCAATTTTTGGAGACTTCAACTAGTGAATCTTTCTTTTGCTTCATTTTTGCAAATCTTTAGGCTTTCGGTCTTTAGATTCGAATGTTGTTCAAAGACGACTTCCCTTCTACACCACCGAAATGCAAGTTCGAGCCTCCCCTGTTCCATCCAAATGTGTATCCTTCAGGTATATTAAAAGTTCTCTTACCGTATAACTGTACTTCTCCAATGTATAAGGATAGTTTGATAGCCAAGGATGTGGAGCTCAGCTTTGCTCGAAAGGCTTGGGATTAATGCTAAAGAAATGCGCTCTGAATACGACTTTTTGTCGTTTGATATTCGTGATTCCTATTCGGAGTTACTTTTGCTACTTGAATAATTACATTGTCTTGGCTGTTAAGAAGGCGAAATAACCCCTCGGAAACCTACTGAATACCTTTTTCGTTCTTTGAATACCTGTGAATGAGGTGATTTTTAAAATCACATTAAATTATCAGACTTGAAGTAAAGGCATGTTTTCGATAGAAAGGTGGTGAAAGTGTAGTTTAAGATGCTGTGGGATCCCTATTGGTTTGGTTCGTTCTTAAAGGTTAAGTTTTGTTCTACTGTTTTGAAGCATGTGGAATTTAGATGCTATTGATTAATCTAACTGCTGTTTTAGGCACGGTCTGTTTATCGCTCTTGGACGAAAACAAGGACTGGAAACCGTCAATCACGATAAAGCAGCTCCTCATAGGCATACAGGATCTCCTTAATAATCCAAACCCCGATGATCCCGCTCAAGCAGAGGCTTATCAAATTTTCTGTCAAAACAGGTAGCACTTTCATAAGCAGGCAATATTTTTACTCATATCTTATTCTCGTATTAGTTCCGCCCTTGGAAAAATTTGATTTCTGTTCAGGGCGGAATATGAAAAGCGGGTTCGTCGGGAAGCAACCAAGTTCAACGCTGAGGCCGTACAAAAACAAATGCTGGGATAGTATATCAATCTCGTGTTCATCGATTCACTGTGTTTTCGAATTCGTTCTTTATTTGTGTAACAATTGATGTTCATAGTGGTCGAATACTGGATATTTCTTCAATATCTCATTAACACCTGGTCCTCATATCAGTCATTGAGAGTGATGTTTGATCGTTCTCAATACTTGAGGTATTACGGACAAAAGACTTTTTGAAACTCATTTGTAAGACATTCGTGTGACCCCATGCTTATTGTGTTCGTTTCGGATTGATGGTGTTTTGAAAAAATAAAAAATAATCATGACTGCTGTTAGCGATGAGTTCAAATGTATATTCATTGATTCAACATATTTTGTGCTATTGACTCTATATCCTTCGCTTTTTACCAGAGTGAAATACTGGCACCACTTTTAAATTATCGAATGGGTTGTCTGTTTTCTTCGGGAGGTTATTGTTATCCTTCATCCTTGCGGTATGGTATACACATTGTGTGGCTAGAGTTACGTCTGTAAAGCAGCAGAACCGCAAGACTATTTCATAGCCCGCTTCCGAATCGGTTACAAGAATGGCTACACCCTGAACCACCTATTTTGCTAATCTCTCACCACAGGATCGTTAATGCCGCAAAACATGAAATGCGCAAAGCTTTCGCAATAGGTCACCGTGAGTGGTGAGTGTAGTGTGGGAGGATAAAGAATAGAAAGTTCATTTTGGAGTACCAGATGGTGATAAATCTAGAATGCACGGTGTAACAGTCTTCCAGGAAAATGCGCCACAGAATTTCCTTGTATTGGTAGCCATTTCTTCCACTCTCCTCATTGGAAAGGGTTACATATTTATTCAAAAGTTGTGTGAGTCCCTTTCGGCAACGTTTCCAGGGAGGGACATTGAATGTACATTAAAATGTTCAAAACGATCTCTGCTTGTCACTCATGTCAGACGATCTGGCTTATTAAAAACCGTTCTAACGGGAAATGTTTCAAACTCCGAACTTCGTAATGGGACCTGGTGAATCGATAGCATCTTGAATGCTATTTACAAATATGACAGAACTGCAAAATGATGTTCAGAAGCGAATTTGCTTCTGATGACTCATTGGCAGAGTACTTTGTTTGGTAGAACCCATCAAGAGCTTCAAACTAGAGGAGCAAACTCACAGTTCACCACCTCTAGAGCAGGAGTGCTACCTGATTCACGGCGACCGTTGCTGTGCACATGGATGCCATGCCTCGTTGATGCCCCTCTCCAAGCAGAGTAGTAGGTCACCCCAAGTAAAATTTGAACCCTACTAATTGTTTCGGAGCGACATTTTGCAGTCTTACTATTTATACTTGTAAGCAGCGCTCGAGACTATAACGATCTATCTAGGTCTCATCAAGTTCCCTTGCAGGTTGAAACTTCCCTTGTAAGGCTTTAGTATTTAACGTTTACAACAAATGTAGCCTTTTTATGCCCTTTTGAAATTGGATAGGCTTGGTGCAGCTCACGGTTTCACTATATATTTTATCTGTCTATTTCTAGAGAATTACAGAAATCGCTTGTTTCTAACGGTATTTCCTGAAATGGCTGTATCATATAATCATCGCAGGTCTGCACGTCGTGTTGAAGAAGTAAAACGGAGAGCGAGGCCAGGTGTATTACACTTTCTTTGTTTATTTACATGTTGAATGTCTCTTCACATTTTAGAGTTGAATCAGTTTGGTTGGGACACACTTAGCTTCGCTCAAAAATTTGTACTTCCTGATTTTCGAGATAATATTCAAAGGTGAGTTTCGGTTTGGCCGACAGCATTCATCTTTATACTCTGTATAAGTGACTTATTGCTTCAATTTTAAGAGTGGATGGTTCGAAGATGTCTATCAGTGAGTTCCGCGAAAAATACGAAATCCCTCGTATTCCTGTGATACTGACAAATCTCACCGATAAGTGGCAGGCTCATGAAAAATGGACGGTTTCGGTATGTTTTCTCTATGAGCGTTATACAGCACCCCGAATCATTCAGTTAACTTTCACACCTTCTAACGACACTGGGTTTGAAATCAAAAATTTGAATAGGAAAAGGTCTGTGGCTTATTTTGCTGTCGTGGCACGATCACTTTTGCAAGTACCTCAATTTGTTACCCTGAATAGTGGTATCTTGTAAAGAAAAAGTTACTTTTCCAGAGAATTGCTAGAAAGTATCGTAATCAGAAATTCAAGTGCGGAGAGGATGATGATGGCTACTCAGTAAAGTTAAAGATGAAGTACTATGCAGATTACATGGTTAACAATATGGATGACAGCCCGCTTTATATATTCGACAGCGGATTTGGAGAAGTGAGTGGTCTTTGAAGTGTAACGCTTTTATTTTGATCTTGCACTTCATCTATTACAGCGTCATAAAACTAGAAAGCTTCTTGAAGACTTCGTTGTCCCTCCTTTCTTCAGAGATGATCTCTTCAATTATGCTGATCACAAGAAGCGACCTCCGCATCGGTACGGTATTTTCTGGAATTTTGCAGGAACCTGCATTTCGTAACTATATTTTCCAGGTGGTTTGTAATGGGACCAGTTCGATCCGGTACAGCCATTCATATTGACCCACTTGGCACTAGTGCATGGAACGCTTTAATCAAAGGGCATAAACGGTAATACTCCTTTCCTATATCAGATATTGATATCCTGAAACTTTTTCTCAATCTTATTTGCAGGTGGGTGCTCATTCCTCCAGAGGCGCCGCGAACATTGGTAAAGCCGTACCAGTCAGAAAAAGGCAAACATCCGGATGAGGCAATAACCTGGTTCACGACGGTCTATAAACGCGTTCGCGCTCCGACTTGGCCTAAGGAATATCCTGTAATTGAGGCCCGTCAAGGTCCAGGCGATACGATGTTTGTACCGTCAGGTGAGGATTTGTCTCATCATTACCCATAAGATAGCTGTTTTTTTGGGTCAAGCCTCGATGTAAGGCAGCTTAGTTTTGATTCTGACCTGACCGTATGCGATTTCTTAGGATGGTGGCACGTAGTGATCAACGAGGATAACACAATTGCAATAACCCAAAATTTTTGTTCCGTGGTGAACTTGCATCAAGTCTGGCCAAGAACAGTGAAAGGCAGGCCAAAACTTAGCAAGCATTGGTTTAAGAGGTGAGAATTACAAACTTGTTTTTCATTTTTTTTTTTTTTTGCTATATCTCCATATATACCATAGACTGAACAAGGAACGTCCCGAACTGATCCCTGTTATGGAGCAATCAATGCATGGGCCGGCTGAAAATGAGTCTAGCAGCGATTCATCGTCTAGCAGTTCGAGCAGTGACGATGACACAAGTTCTGATGAGAATATAGAGGCCACCACTGAAACTGCAGTAAGACCGAGAAAGAGGTTAGTTGGTCAGCTAGTTAATTGTGTAGTAGTGAGGAACCAAGTCTCAATTTTCAGGCGCTACAGCGAAGTGATAGGTCAAAAAGAAGAAGGCGATTCGTGTGTCAACAAAATGCGAGGCAGCCCCAGAAGGAATTAAAGCCGAGAAAACCATTTTGTTACTTGTTTTTTACTCAGTATCACTTGCCTTTCATGATTTTCATTCATGATACTTATACATATTACATGTACAGTGCGTTTCATAAGTATAGACGCACCCTCAAAAACACTATACCTGAACATTATAGAGGTCCTCGACAAAAAATCTTGTCACTACTAGAATCAGCATGCTCGAAAACCTTTGTAGTGAAAGACTTGCGCGGAATGGATGAATATTGAGCGTTTTTTGGCATTTTACTACCAAAAGTAGCGTTTCATAAGTATAGACGCACTTTAGAAATTATGATAAAACAGAATAGTTTACTAGGAAAAATTGCCGTTTCGAAACAGATGTAAATAGCGATGGGGGTTCTGCAACATATCCGTAAATGCCACGAGGTTCTCTATTATCGGAAGCTGAGCAGGCTCAAATTCGCGCCCTGCACACGGCAGGGATGAGCAATCGCAAAATCGCTCGGCAGCTACGGCGTTCTTCGAGAGTTGTCGATCGATTTCTACATGATCCGGAATCGTACGGCCAGAAGAAGAAATCCGGTAGGCCAAGGAAGTTAACAGCGCAGGAAGAACGTCGGATTGGGAGACTTGTCTCAAATGCATCGGTCACCATCAATGAGGTCCGCGCCAGTCTACCGACTCCCACTTCCAAATCAACAGTCTGGAGGGCAGTAAGACGTAACAAAAACATTGTACGATGTCGACTACGCCCAGCCCCACGACTCACTGAATCTCACAAAGAGGCTCGGCTTCGTTTTGCTAGGCGATACATGGCAACAAATTGGGCGAAGGTACGCGTCGTTCTTGCGAAGTTTACTACGACGAAATTTCGTGTTCAGGTGATATTTTCCGACGAGAAGAAGTTCAATTTGGACGGTCCTGATGGATACGCTTATTACTGGAGAGATTTGCGCAAGGAGCCGAAGTACTTCAGTAAGCGTAATTTCGGTGGTGGTAGCGTTATGGTTTGGGGAGGATTCTATCAACAAGGGACGCTGGGGCTCGCATTTGTGTCCTGTCGCATGAATTCGCTAGACTACCAGAATGTGCTCGAAGACCATTTACTTCCCTTCCTGACGAATGACAGCGGAGGAGCCTTCACTTTTCAACAGGACAACGCTGCTATCCATGCGAGCAGGTCCACAATGTCGTGGTTAGAGGAGCGGAACGTGAGCGTTATGGAGTGGCCTGCTTGCTCACCTGATCTGAACCCCATCGAGAACATCTGGGGTATTCTGGTCCGACAAGTTTACAGCCAGGGAAGGACCTTTGCCAATGCTACCGATCTGAAGACAGCGATCATGGAGGCATGGAGCCGGTTGGACCCACAACTGCTGGTTAAGCTGGTAGATTCGATGCCAAACCGCATATTCGAACTCATATCGAAACAAGGAGGACCTATCGATTACTAGGAAATGTTACTTGTTTTGTTTTCATAATAAAATTGTTGAAAGTCCAAAGTGCGTCTATACTTTTGAAACGGCTTATAAACGGGTTATATGCCTGATATGTCCGAATTTTTTTCTGTGAATGTGCAAGCGGTTGTAGACTATGATATTTCGGGTAGTAGCATCTAGCAGTGTCGGAATCTCCATGCAGGATTTTGTTTGGAGCTGTTTCAGGACATATTTAAGGTGCGTCTATACTTATGAAACGCACTGTATATTCGTTATGATCATGCGGGTAATCATGTAGTTTGTAGATTGTTTTTTTGTATTTTTTGTGAATGATAGATTGTTTCAACGTTGTTTCGTAATTGTTAAGTTATTCAATGTTTCCAGTGTTTCAATTGGTAATTTCATATCATTCAGGTTATGTTTTCAATGCAGGAAAGTTTCATAAATTATAGAAATAGGGTTGGTTACCACGGTAACCTAATTGTTGTTTAAAGCTAGTTGAAAGCCCACGTGTGGTTGTCAGTTTTGTCGCGTGTGCTTTGTATACGTTGGGTGGATGGACAAGCCATCCCAAGCGTTCTAGCAGAAGCAAGAAAAATCCATCCCCTGAATCCACATACGCCTTAGGGCAAGTATGTACATGGTTGCTTCTAGTCTGCGATTAAGCCTTTACACGCCATCTGGGGTCAGCCGCTTAACCACCCTCAACGAGAGGTGCCCATCGGTAAAGAAAAACGTCATGCGTCAAGGGGGATGTGAAGGTTAGAAAAATCCAGCTTGTCCCAGGCCACCTTCATACTTAGGGCGTGAGACAGGGTGGCATAGGCGGAGACGCAGTGACATGCACCACGCTCTGCCACCGACACAGCAAAAAATGTACGCGACATAAGATGTGCAGAAAATGTTTCTCAGATTTGACTACGTGAGGGGAGCTGAGTTGATCCATCGTTGGCCGATAAGATCATATCGCGCGCGCCAACTCACGCGGTAGATGAAGCTGCGATTCCCACGATTTATAAAACCATGAACGTCGTCAAATTAAGGTAGCGGTCATTTTTAGTTTCATGCGATCGTTGTGTAATCCAAGTTCAAAGGAAGTAGCAGATTGATAGCAACCTCATTGTTGAGTATACTGGAAGAAAATATGATATAGTAGTACTCAAACATGAAATTATTCGAGATTCGCTCCCACACCACTGGGGTGTTATAAGGCTCTGGAGGGGGCCATGAAGGGAATTGTACTTGATACACTAGTCGCTGAAAACGAACATTTGAGCCCAGGAAAAAAGCGAATCCGGAGCGCTATCACGGTCCTAACGCGCTTCACCCCGAAATGCACGCTTTAGGCCGCCGTCAGACTTTGCGATTATGCGATTTTGCGGTGTCGCGGCTCTGCTTGCGAAACTGCGGCACTGCACAATCTTAAAGGAACCGCAAGGGGGTCCGAAACAAGAGAAACATACAAAGAAATGAGCATTTCGTAACGAACGCAGAAGGTTAGAAGCGATAATCGGTGAAAAAACCCGAACTCAAAAGTGCATCGCTGCGGTGTGTATTCGCGCCTCATTTGCATCATCGCACTGGCGTTCCGAGTTGTCCGCTGTAGGAGACGGCCGCGGGCCAACTTTAGTTGTAGCACCTGACTCCCAGCGCAGTGGAGTGGCCAATCCCAACTACATTAACATTCATGTAAGTACATCTAGAAACAATATAAGAAAGAACAAAGGAGAAGGTAAAAGGAATGAACAACTTTATAATGGAAACATCTTCTCTTGGCACCATGCCAAGGCGTCAAATTGGCGAGTTTGTGCAATGGCGGTCACTTGAACTCGTCCACACTACGTCTGTTCTACCGTAAGCCAAAATTACTCCCTTACGGTGTCTTTAAGGTCCTAGTATCGCGTGGCGTGCGAAGTGCGATGTGTAAAACCGTAAAGTTGACGCGGCCTCGGACCGCGTTCATACTCTGCCGTCCGTGGCAGGATGTGGCCGCTCTGCGTCTCCGCTTGTGCCACCTTATACCGTTGCCTGCGTCGTCTGTGTGGGGTCCACGAGGTCGAATTTCCGCGCGGCCGCGCGCGATGAGCGGCACGGCTTGTGCGAGTGCCAGTGGCAGGGCATGGCAGCGTTCAAGCGAGGCAGTGTGGCATGAGTGGAAGCGCAGACGTGACGCAGTCACGCTTGGCCGGGCGACCAAGGGCAATCGATACGGCCCCGCGAGTGCAACGCCGCGAAGCGGAAATTCGACCTCGTGGACCCCACCCGCGTCGTCTCTGCACCTCTCCCGCCCACTGTGTCTCACTGCCTGTGAACGCAGCTACGCCTTGCCGACGCAAAGTATGAACGCCCCCTTAGTGACCTACTTGACTGCCGGTGGCGGCCAGAGAAGGCAGAACTGATTTCGTTCATGATGATGCTGTTAAGCAAATGAAACAACAAATAAAGGCAAACAAGTGTAAATGAATGAGAGAAGAAGCGAAGAAGTATAAGAAATGCGCTTATGATAGAAATTAGATGAATCCACACTCGACGTCTTGGTAAGGCGTTGTGTGTGCAACAGTCGAACTATCGGCAAGTACCGTAAGCCAAAATTGCCCCTTCCCGGTTTTTGTATGTTTGCTAACTCTGTAAATTGCTCTACGGCATTATGCGTTCGTTCGGGAGAGAAGTAATGCGCCGTGCTCCACGCGCTGAGCCTTAATTCGTGCCTCATTTGGACTTTATCATTATATCATCTTCCCGCATGAAACTGTGGTTTGTGCATTTGTAGTGAGCTATAGCCACATAGAACGTACTATGCTCTCAAAATCAGTACTAGTCAACAAAGTTCGAGTATAATCCTCAATGTTTATCATCTGTAAATAAAACCAAAACAAAAAGCATGCACGAAGCCCGGATATTCAACAAATTCTTCTAATCGCAGTCCATCGGTTCATTAACCCATTGACGACCGTGTGACACGACGTCGTGTCACACCATGTTGGCCGCGTGGGACCGTGTGACACGATGTCGTGTCACAGTTACTTTCGCGCATTGTTTTCAAAATTCTAAGCAAATATTTATATACTATATACCCATCATACATATACATTATTGTGAAAAAGGTTGTTCATAGAGATAGCTTTTAGTTGCTGAGTTATATTTAAATATATGGGTGGGTAAGTGGTTCTTGGAGCACATTTTGGGCTCGCATTGAAACAATAATGCATAAATAATGCTGGCATTGTGCCCTTAGCAAAATAAAGGGGTATACTCGGGATTGTAATCATTAATCTGACAACAAAACACCAAATGGCTACTATAACTCCAAATATCTCCAGATGGGAAAGAACAATTTGTAGTGGCCGCATGTTATCAAAACTCGGCGCAGTTACAGTCCCTGTATCTCAAATATGGATAACTACACGAGCTAAACATGAAAATATGACGAGTGGAAATTTTTTTGAAGAGAAGTGCATTTTCAAAGCCGCGTCCTACCATGTCGCGAGCGTGAGAAAAAGGCGCGCGGTCCCACGCGCCAGACAAGTGAAAACGGCGCGGTCGTCAATGGGTTAAACAACTGGCACAGCGATCTATAGAAACTGCACTCCCTTCGGGAGCCTTTGATAGGAGGAATATTTCGGAATCACAGTGATTAAAAGTGAACTATAATATCTAGAAAAATGTTTGGTGTGTTTGTGTATTTGCTGATCGGCGCTGCCGTTCTTACTTAAGGCAAATAGTAGCGTGAAGTGCAACAGGTTTGTGTTGTCCAATGTACACGTTCTCACCTACCAAACCATAATAGAGACCGGAAGCACAGAAGGAATCCTGAATATGAAATACGAGTGTGACTGTGAATGTGGTATTTTCGGAGAAGATTCGAACAGGCTAGAGCGCATAGAAGCAGCAAATGTCAGAATCGCATTCAGAAAACTTTGCAGTGTCCTTAAGTTGTCCCTCTGAGTTACAGTATTTAATTACAGTAATTTGCTTAGTTTTCTAGCCTGTTCAAATGCGTTTAGGTTCTACGGCACTCACATATCGGAAGAGATTGTCCATTTTCTCGTTGTAAAGAATGCGATCTGCCCAAGCTGGACACAACGTGCGCATGAATTCTTCTTTACCGGTTTCCTCATTGATGGCGTAATGTCGAGATGGCTGAAGTGATGATATTTCGGATGGTTTTATGACAGCATGGGAGCGAAAGCTACAGGTAGAGGATGGAGATGGAAGATGAAATGCACCTTTGTGCACGGAAAGTAGCGTTTTCGAAAGGAACCATTAACAGATGTCGATGGGGTGTAGTTAGTGCATAGCCGCGCTCATATCTGGCGCCGGCAGTGCGTGGCTACGTTCACAGGCAACGAGGCAGGGTAACATATGCGGAGACGCAGAGACACGCAGCCACGCCCTGCCGCCTGCAGAGTATGAACGCGGCCTATAGCAGGCGAAAGGCGAGCAGCAAGCGTTCAAAATTAGTTAAGTCACCAGAATGGCATAATAATTTTAAATAATTTTAGTAACAATTTTTTCGTTGCCTTTTTTGCCCCTTGCAAGGCCCCTCATGATGAAGACAAGACGATATTTCGAGACACTCTTACGAGATTTCATGGTGAAAGGGAGGAATGTCTATATATCTGGGAGGCTTGCGATTCTATCCCCAGGTGCCAGATCGAACATTGTGAGCAATGTTTTACTATGTCTCACCTGGAAGAAGACACTTTGTTCCTTCAACTGACCCTTGAATGTGACTGGAGCCAGTTCACCATTGTATCTGAAAGACAGGAATCTCGAGAGGAATGCTAGGAAGCGAAATGAGACTCACTTCTTAACCATTTGCCCTCGACCAAGTCGAAAGAACCAGTCATGGATGGAATGGAGATCGAACCTTTGACGTTCCACTGTCGTCACGTTCTGGAAGTAATAGATTGATTATGCACTGACATGAGTGACACTGTAATTCGCGATGTCATAATAACAACGTCACTTACCTCAGTGGCTTATTAATAATTTAAATAACAGTAATCATAATGATAATGAGCGGAGGTGGTGTAGGGGCTTGTGGCGCGCACTCCCACTCTTATGGTGCGGGTAATCATATATCGCACCATAAAAGTGGGAGTGCGCATCATATACCGCATCACCGTCTGCCCAGTCTAACCAAGCCTTCCATCCTCCGGGGTTAGTGAAATGGTGCCAGACTCGTCTGGGTGGATAAAAGCACTGACTTCTATATCGGTTGTTTCCCGCAGGTAATTGTATATGCCTAATCACATTCACCTGCCACCACTATTCCGAATGGAACCACAATGCGCGGCGCATCCCACTGAAGGGATTGATTAACGCCAAAAACTTCATCTTATATCTTTTATCGTAATAATACTTAGCTTTCGATGATCGAATGGATGTCGCAACCCTTTACATAGAAATGGGTCAACACTGCTTTCAATCGCAGTTGAGAAGGTCAACTCCGTCTGATGTCATTAACCGTGACCAAGGCCAACGATAACAATTTTCATATTTAAACAATGGGGTAACACTTCTAGTCATCTAGGGGCTCAATGGATTATTCGCTAATGCCATAGTGCAGCTCTTGCAACTGTAGACATGCAAGCACAGAGACCAGCGGCACATCGTACAAGCGTGTTCCAGCGAGACCAAATGCTTCATCGCACTTCTCTTCGGCGGCGTTCATACTTTGCATTTATGGCGGCTGCGGTCTCTACGTCTCCGCCTATGTCACGCTGCCTCCTTGCCTGCAACGTCTCTGCACCTCCCCGTGCCACTCTTCCTCGCTGCCTGTGAACGCAGCCACGCCCTGCCGGCGCTCAGTACGAACGCGATCTTCCATTTACCATGTGGCTATTGCTATATAAGAAATTATAGCTCACCCTGCCATGTCGGTCGTATTGCTCGATTGCTTCGACTTTCCCTGAATCATCTTTCTTTGCTACAGTTTGAACCATTTGCGTTCTGGCGAGATACTGCAAGATACATATGATAAAAACATGTTTACACTACACTACTTCAAAATTCTGTGCACTCGAACCGTCAATAGGTCGGTCTCGTGGAGTTGAGCATTGAACGCACCGCCAACGATTATCGCATCATCACGTAAACCTTCGGCCTCCAGCCTGGAAACGCTGATCTCTGAGATTGACAGATGAAGGATGAAAAAACTTTCTTTTTGCTAGATTCATCAAAAATACAATAAAATCGATACAGATCACTTTGTGCGAGTGGAGTGCGTCACACTCCGCTCGATCCCTCTCAGAATAGGGCGAGCACTAGCCTTTTATAGCGAATTCTAGAAAAGTGCACAATGTTGGTGAATATCGCCATATGAGGGGTATACATATATCTTTCAAATGAATCGACGTCGGGAGAAGGGACGTTTTAGCCGAAGATTCCTCTGAAGAGACGCGTTCCTCTGTAGAAAGAGACACATTTACCAGAGAGTTGTCTGAAGTGAAATTGATGGAATGAGAGAGGGTTGACCACCTCGGCGATTTTTTCATATCTTTGAAAAATCAGACTAATATGGTGATGGGCCCTTTCTGAGGTATTTGAGAACTCACATTCGTACAAACCTTTTACTAGGGTCAAGAGGTGGATCAAACTAACACGGTGAATTTCTTTGGCACAACGGATTTAAATACTTCATTTAAAACGGATCTAAAGGCAGTTACATAGGAGGAAATGTTCGCGGGAAATCCTATAATACTAATTCCTCGAATCACTGCAATAGATACAGTGCATGAACAGAATTACGAGAAGAACCGGGAAATTTCCTTTGTTCCATAAGAAATCAAACTGAGAGAAAAGCAACTCGTTTGAACTTCACCAAGCAAGATTTGAATAGCAGTCGGCGAGCAGAGCGCAGTTACAATTTCTGGGCCCGATGCTGACGCTTCTCACCCTGCGTCCCTGACCAAGCGACCATCGCCTCTCTTCTCCTATGGCCTTGTAGCCGTGCCCTCACGGACGCCCTACCCCGTCGGATGGGCCTGCTGTTTGAGGAGCTCCACCTCAGACGGATTCCTATTTTTGCGTGAAACATTGAAAAGGTTCGTAGTATTACAAACGTAAATACTACACAAATATATGGGTAACAGAAAAAATAAAATTTCCGTCGAGATTCTTATAATTCATTCCCTCACCAGAATCAAAAACTTGAACAACAGTAAAAGTCAGTTCACAAACTCACTCTTTCAACAGCGTTTCGATCTCTTCGTTACGTTTCCTTGCAGCTTTGGTGACATGAACTTGTTCGACGATCTCGTTCACATCTTCGAATGGAACCGAATGGAGATTAAGGTTGACGAATGTCATCTGGAAAACGTTCATTTCATCGATCATTCGACTGACATGCGATGTACCGTCTACCCACTTCCTTTCCATGGATTCTGAATCGGGTCAGAAGAAATCCAGTCCTTTGCTGTGAAATGTCGCGTGTACCATCATCCCTCTGTAATGCAGAAAGATCGAATGTTTTTTTTGTTTTTCTGTCGGATAATACACAGCCGTCAATTCGGATAGGAATGCAAAGTATTCAGCTGTCGTAGATAAATTCTGCGCCGCAGTTCTGCATGCAATCTTACCAGTTTGCATAAAAAATCTAAAAGTTTAAAGACCTCTTAGAGTTTTTTAACGTCTGAAAATGTTCAATATGTCTTGAAATTATTGTATATAAACGCTAAATTTCCTCAGTATTGAAATTAGGCCTGTGAAAAAGTGATTTTACACAGCTTCTTCCAAAAGACTCGAAAGGTTCCTCAAAATATAACGAAAGAAATTTGAGCCTATTGACAAGCTTTTGTCGTCTAGCGCCTTCAATGCTATTTATTTTATTTCATATACTGGCAATTTTTAAAAATCGGCAACAGATATATATCTCACTAATTTGCTGCTGCCACGTAACTCATCTTAGCCGCTTTGATGGGAGTGGAGCAGAGTTGGTTGGCCCACCTTGATCTAACGCTTAAATAGCGCGTACGTGCTATACTATGGTGTTGTATGGTATCACCCTTATTCCATAGTACACAGCACTGCAGTCATGGGATGGATGTGTGCCATTAAGAAAGAAAATTCGCGTTGCGGCGTCTGGCGCGCCGTATTGAATGGGTACTGCAGCTACGACGGTGCTCGAAGGCTTATTTTAGGCGTAATCGCTTCAGGACTCAACTAGTACGGCGCCCCTATCTTGCACCATCTCGTTGAGCGCTAAACGCGGCCAAGCGAATTTTTTATTCCTTATGACACACATATATACCCGTCATGGGATTGATTGAAAAGAGTCACGTAGCTCGTCTCTGCCATTTATTTCTGGAGATAATCTTTTTATCGCTAGTACCTTCATTATTTTTTTCCACTGTGACTTCAATGAAATGACGCATTATTACGATGATAAGGCTGGACAGTTTTCGTGGCCATTTTTGGGATCTGTGCGTGGAGAAGCTACTGCTTAAAGGAATCGTCCACGGAAAATGAGTTTTTGTGTTACCCATATATTTATGTTGTATTTGCCTAATGTTGGCCTCATGCAAAATTTCACGCGAAAAATGTGAATCTGGCTGAGATACAGCACCACAAAGTGCGGTCCCAGTGGGCGGGGCCTCCGTGTAAAAGCCTCGTCCCGTCTTCCGCCGCCATTGGGAACGGAGAGTGGGACTGTTTACGTAACATTCTGTTCCTACAATGCGTCTCCGACCACGGCGGACGCGGTACGAGGTTTTTACACGGAGGCCCCGCCCACTGGGACCGCACTTTGTGGTGCAGTATCTCAGCCAGATTCACATTTTTTCGCGTGAAATTTTGCATGAGGCCAACATTAGGCAAATACAACATAAACATATGGGTAACACAAAAACTCATTTTTCGTGGACGATTCCTTTAAACATTCCAATAGGGATATGAGATGCGATCTGTAAGGTACTGCGATGTTCTTCAATTCACTTGAAAGGGGCCTTTTAATTTCCCATACACGCATACACTCTTACACTGGCATGAGGCTTCGGGACTGAAAGAGAATTAATAAATCCTTAGAAATAAAATTAATCTTCAGAATTGCGCACGAAAGAAATGAGAAATTCATACCGCAAACGTACACTGCGTTACCCCTACCCCTCCCCCCTTCCCCCCATTGACCCTTAAAATTCTTGAATGCTCACGTAGAATTGCCGACGTATTATTATGGGCTGTTCTCCGAAGGTGTTTCTTATGAAACCATCGGCTTCTGATCTGCCCACGATGGAATCATGTCCAGCACGAATCTGTCGATAGCCTGTATTCAAATATCTGTCGAATTGTTGTACGGCAGAATGATCACGAAACAAGTAAAGATTGCCGAGACCCTGAAATCATAACATTCCCTTTTTTATAATGTGAGCGATTTTTCTACAGTATACCTACCGTAATTGTAGTGTCAAAGAACGCTATCGACGAGTCGAAATGTTTGTGAATTTCAGGTAAATCAATTATTCTGAAAGCAGGATTTATGATTTGCAGGTCAAGAAATTCAAAAGTTATTTCGGAACAAGAGAAATGCTCAAGTTTTTACCCGCTGATAATCACTCGAGATATGTAATCGGGATCATCTGCCGAATGAAGTCCTTGTACGTGAACAACGGCAAATTCAGGTTTTTGTTCGGCAATTTCTTTCGCCACTTCAGATGACCATCTCCTCAGATCGTCATCCTAAACGAGCCGAAAACATCTTAGATCATCGTTCTGAGAACCAAAAAACCTGTTCCAGAAATGCTCAAAAAATCTGCAGAAACAGTTGCAGATGAGATTTCAACCAAAGAACAAAAAAGCCTTAAAGGCACTTTCCGCGATAACTTCACCAGCTATTTACTCTGTCGCAGCCGACAGACCCCCGGGTAACTGTCGCGGCTGTACCCTTAGAGCGGCGCCACGAGCCCTCCTGGCAGCGCAAAGCAAGCGCAAGGCAACTGGGACCCCGCCCACCAATTGGTGACCGCAACCGGCAGTGGACGGAGCATTTTCCAACGTGGCATTTACCTGAGCCTGTAATTCTGCGATAAGACAAGATAAAGAAGAAATTCCAGTAGTTAATGGAACGTTCACTTGAGGAAACAAGTAATATCTCAAGGTTCCTCATGATACCACCCAAGGGGACAGTGATTCGGAGGCTCGCTTTCACGCGGTAGCCTCGTACAAGGCCAGATGTCAGGAGGCCTCATTTTTGCCATTTTCGGGGGCTTCTTTCGGATTTTTCTCTCTCAGTGTATTCTTCAGCACCTCGGATTCCATAATTCAGCTCTTAAAACCAATCAAGGTAATCGCGGAAAGTGCCTTTAAGGGAAGGATTTAATATTGTGTTCTTCCCTAGCCTCATGATTATACGTTTGTTCAGCGACAGTGTGAGGTAACAAAATATTCATTCAAAAACTCAAAGCAGCCTTTAAAATTCTCGAAAATTTCTGAAATATTTTGCTATGTATATCTCAGTGATTAAAACGTTCTTCAAGTCTGAAACATGGAGCTTCGTCCTGTTATATAATATACGTTGTACACCAATAAATTATGTGCCCCTGTCTCATAAATTTTGGAGTGAACTTAGGCCGCGTTCATACTATGCTCCAGTAGGGCAAGGCTGCGTTCACAGGCACCTAGACAGAGTGGCACGGGGGAGCTGCAGAGACGACGCCGGAAACGGCACAGAGTGGCATAGGCAGAGACACAGATACACGCAGCCACGTCCTTCCGCCGGCACCGCAAAGTATGAACGCCGCCCTACTCTACCAAAACCGTACGGAGCAGCATTTGCATGCCAAAATTTTTGGAACGGGAACAAAAGAACAGTCATTGTTATACAACGTGTATTGTATAACTTGGAAAAATTTCACTGCTTCAGCCGTTGCTTGAGGATTTCCTTCAAGTTTTCTGAATGAATATTCGGCACTATTCAACTGTCACTACCCCAGATACCCTGAGTTGGTCAAAAAAAAATTTTTTCGCTGAAACTTTGCCCAGGGGGTTATTTGGGGTGCTGATCACGAATATGACATTCGTTTTTGGTATTTGCGCCAACTTGGTGCAATTGCACCATGTTGGTGCAACAACTCATTTTCACCAAAATCGCTGAAACTTCGCCCAGAGGGGTTATTTGGGGTGCTGATCACGAACATGACATTGGTTTCAGCGCGAGCGCCGTTTTCAGCGCTTTTCAAGAATGCGCCAGTCATGTTCATTTTTGCTACAATGTTTATACAGCTAGAGAGCGTCATCTTTCCGCTGCCGTCTTGCATTTGATACTACCCTACAACCATCATGGCACACTCTAGTGTATATCTTTGCCTAGGCCCTGAAGAGGAATAAAGGTTCCCTTTCTTCTTAGGGCTTAGGCAAAACTTGCTGGAACAGTGTGGTGCCCCTACTATATCAGCACTGTAATGGAACTAAACGACGCTAGCACCTCTAACGGATGTCATATCCGTGATCAGCACCCCAAAAACCACCCTGCGCGAAGTTTCAGCGATTTGGGCGAAAACGAGTTGTTGCACCAACATGGTGCAGTTGCACCAAATCGATGCAAACGCCAAAAACGGATGTCATATCCGTGATCAGCAACCCAAATAACCACCCTACGCGAAGTTTCAGCGATTTGGGCGAAAACAAGTTGTTGCTCCAACATGGTGCAGTTGCACCAAATTGGTGCAAACGCCAAAAATGGTTGTCATATTCGTGATCAGCACCCCAAATAACCCCTCTGGGCGAAGTTTCAGCGAAAATTATTTTTTTGACCAACTCACGATATCTGGGGTAATGATAGTTGAATAGTGCCGAATATTCTAATGTATCACACTGTTATTGAAAAATCGGCAGGTTCTCAAATCTCTGGTCTTGAAAAGGGTTTATAAGTTCAGATGTTGCACGCTGCATCGTTGACTGCATTGAGTCTTTAATACTGAGCTTTGCCCCTCCTTGCCGTGTGCTTCATATAGCCGAACCGTGCCCTAGCCGAGCCTTGCACAGCTTTACGGATTTAGCACCAGTTCTGGCTGTTCTATTCTTTGCGAAGACTTCTTAAACATAGTCAGTGAGGACCTGTTTTCACAGACTTGTTATGTATCTCTGATCATTGCACAGTTGAGGGTTATTAGCATAGAAATCGCGTTTATTGCACGATAAAACTTGCGAGGCAGTTGTCTGAATTGCCTTCGTTCCATAACGACTATGTAAACGGTTGTTTGTCATCGTCAGCGAAATCCTCGCTTATTTCAGAACAGCAGAGGAACGTTTCTTTTGAATCCCACCCGACGGGAAACTGATGATTCAAATCAACATTGGGTGACGAAGAAATGTACCTGTTCGCCCACGCATTCGACCAAACAAAGGAATTCTCTTACTGAATTATATGCGCCATCGAGTGGCAACTTCTAGAGAAATGGTATGCCTCGGAATTCATGCAGTAGAGCCTTTGAACGGCCATTGTTACTTCAACTTGTGACATCAACACCCTATTGAGACATCCTGAGAGGCTCGGAGATTTAGGGGCACAATGCGATTGTGGGAACATGAAGGCTCAACTGCTCTGCGACAAACAGCTCTGGGATGCGCCTTGCGTCCACCTTCACCAGAAATCGTAGAAGTATGGGGTGTGTGTCAATTGATCGAATTTTGGCTTCGCGTCGCACTCGCGGTGCGTCAGTACGACTTGCCGCAGTCGTTTGGAATTCCGCTCAAGACGCAATGGGCTAGTACCGTGAAAGATCCAGAGACTGCGGGTTGGAAGCTTCGGAAGTTCGCCTATGTTGTTGTTGTCGCTCTTCAACAGATAAAGCTGCACACGACTCGCACTTGCCACGGTGGCCGCGCGAAAATTCGACCAATCGCCGTTTACCCTAGAATTTTGTTGTTCCCTTGCTATTAGGCCTTTACCAACTTTGTCTTACTACTTAACGTAGTATCTCACTGGATCATAGACCTCTAAGGGATGCAATCATAATTTAGGTGGATTTTGTATTGAAGGCAATACCCAGGTCATGATTTGATAAATTCCATATTCCACACCTATTGAGAACCAGACGTTCAACTATCGTCCCTGACAGAAAGGTATTGGAGGCATGCTGGCCATACACCCCACTGTAAGCACGTAATGCATCTGATCATTACACCCTCAACGCTTTCCTACCAATGGCAGTTGAGGTCCCATCCGCCTCATAGCTCCACCTTTATCAGTAGAATGCTGAATGTTTTGCCCAGAATTAATATTCGTGTAGGCCGCATTAAAAGACTGAATTTAAAGACGACTAAGTTAATTTCAGTTGAAAATATCCTCATTGTGGGGCACTTTTGATAACTCATACGCTGAAAGAAGGACAATTCGTGATGATGCCCCAGAATGCTCCCGATCCCAAGCTGAGCGAAAAGACTTCCGCTGACGTGAGTAGCACTTTTTACTAACACTCTGGTTGCATTTCAGTTAGCTTTGAACCGATTTCTCAAACGAAACGATCGTTGGAAAGCGTAAGTTCCTCTGTTTACACATGAAAGTTCAGAAAGGTTGGCCGGACCTCGGCGAAAATGGTAAATAAACATGATAAAATGATTCTGATGGTATAGAGGGCCAGAAAGCAGTCGTAAATTTGTGATAACGATCTGGACAAAAAAAGAAGGTTCCAGAAATAATCACTGTGAAATACCTTTGTCCCTATACAGGAAACGTCGCCAGTGATGAAGACCTGCTTGATGTAATCGATCATCTAATATGGTACTGAAACGACGACATTATTACGGTAACAAACATAAGAACCGTCATATTCACACAAACGAGAAGGGTGAGGCTACTTACGCCAGAAAATCGCGGGGCCGCCCGCGGCTAGTGGCGCGGCGGGTGCGAGTGCCAGTGGTAGGGTATGGTAGCCTTCAAGTGAGGCAGTGTGGCATGGGTGGAGGAGGCAGTGTGGCATAGGTGGAAGCATAGAGGTGACGCAACCACGCTCTGCCGGGTTCCCAAGAGCAATCGACTCGCAAGTACTGGTGGCGCCGCGAGTGCTACGCCGCGAAGCGATTCTCCGGCGTAAGTAGCCTCACGCAAACGAGAAGGATGGCTCTTCATGGAGGCGTTTTCGAAGTTGAGAGAGTGGTAATGGTTTCTTTCGGGACACGCCATGTACACGCGTGAAGCTAAAGTTCGTAGAGGAGAATGAGTATATGTTGCTTTTGATCTTCGATCACACGATTAAAATTGCTTCAGAACAGAAGGATAGGATATTCGATGTGGTGTCTCCACTTCGGAACACCGTAATCCTTCGAGACTGGTGCCAGGCATAAATGACGGGATCAATGAGTCACACTTCAGTCAATTTGATTATCTCGTCACCAGTCTAAATCCAGTTTTCCATAGACTAAGAGAAAACTAAACAGTAGCGAAATAATATGAAATCGAATTTTGGTGTCAGACACACTCAGAAGTATCTCAGCAAAGCAAAAATACAGGAATGACGACTGCCAGACCGCACCACTCAATTGTGCTCTACTGGATTTTATCGAAAAATCGCTTTCATTAATTATAGTAGTAGCCCCTTTCCCCACATGGATTTTCACTTGTGGTGCCCCCTTTCGAGGATTTTCACTTGCGGTAATACTTACCAGGAAGCACGAGTCGCCAATGTGATGAAGGCAGTTACATTGTTGCTCCGTAGGACTCTCTGTCTCCTAATTCATTCTATGAAAGGGTTCCGAAGAAGTGGGCTCCAGAGTATGACTACAGTTGAATAGGGTGACAAAGGATTTTTCCTTCCTATTTATTACATTTTCAAATTTCATGACCGTATGGATGGAGGTAATGTGGTGCAAGTGAGGGTACTCTCACAAATATGGTTCGGGGATCAAATCCCGGATCAATGCCTACCAACACAGCTTCCCAATATTCGGGGATGTTATGGCAACAGGACAGTCTAGGAGCATAAAAACATTGACATGTACTTTGACTGGCCCGTGCAAGACATCTCACAGGCCACATAATAGAAGCCAAATAGTGTTATGATTGACAATGGGATGCGTGGCGCATTCCATAGATGGAGTGATCAACGCTGAATGATTAATCTCAATAGAACATCTGACAAACCTCCACATTCTATTCGTCCTGAGATGTCGAAAGCTGTGGCACACTGATACTTAAAAATTAGAAAGATGGATCAATCAGCACTATCAGCGTCCCGAGCTTTTTTACTAGGCTGGCTAAGGAGAGTAAGTAGAGTAAGAGAAAAAAAGAAACCTGCGTGGAACTTTTTGTTAACTTACTGGCCACTGACCACAAAACCTGGAAAAATATTTCGCTATTTCTGACTTCGTAAAGGAAGTCAAGATCGAAATACGAAAATAAAGGTTAGCGAGAAAAAGAAGGACGACGATCATGGATGGATGTTTAAATGTCGTCGGGAATTGTAGAGGTGCCCGCGCACGCAGTGAGCCGAAAGAACCGGTTTGCTGGGCCACTAATGAAAAAAGGGGGAGTTGACAGATAAAATGGCATCATCTGACATAGCATGTCACACGAAGGGGTAGCGCCCATTTGAATAACGCCAGGATAAACGACCGATCACGAAAAAGGAACGGGGGGGGGGGGGTGGATGATGGACGGGGATTGAGGCTGACAGGTCATCACTGCAAACTACTCAGTCACCGACGACGAACACACGGTTACTAGTTAGACCACACCCATGTCGACAGCGGGGATGACTAAGAGTTGTCGGCACAAACGATCTCTGCACTTGTCGACAATACCATTACTTCTTCGATTCGGTTTTATCGGAAGGAGGACGGTCGATTGTAGGTGCAGGGTTACGTGATGGATGGTTTCCAATTGAGTGGCATATAGCAACGATTCGAGATCGAAGAATGTGGACACGCCAGCCATCATAAGGAGGATTATGAGCAGGGTCAAGCCCAATGTCGAGGGAAATTCTGAAAAACACGACCCTTTCTAACTCAAAATGCGACCCCCTCTTGAAAAGCAAGATCCGAGGCTCGAACCTGTTTACCACTGAGTCAATGAATAAAAGATGAAATGTTCTGCATTGACCAATCATTTATCAAGTTTACAAGCTCTAAAGCTTCATCGTAAACAACGACTCGTCACAAAGTCCACTTTTATTCAAAATTAATTGTGGCATTTTGGCATTTGAAGACCACTTAGCCTCTCCTATAACCGTCGATTCACAGGTTAATGTACGCCTTCATCTTCCCACAAAACCAGGTAATACTCTGACGATTTTATGAGAGCAGAAGACTTGCATAGCTTGGGTGGACATTGGTCTTGGATTTTGTCTCTTTGCTGTAATAGTATATAGGAAATACCTAAGCTTCATGCATCATTTATAATAAACTCCGACATCACCTTCCTTGCAGAATGGCTTCCTTTCCCCGCTAAACAAATGGTCATGTTCTTCCCGCGAATCAGGAACTACAATGCTGTCCAGACATTCCACTCCTGTTTATCAACGGTTTTTCTAGACAAAAAGCCGCCATATGGGTAGTATAACGACATAGGGCATCGTTATCGCCCAGTACTTTCATCGATTTCTCTGATTCGATACGGAATGCCTCTCCCCTAATTCCAAGACCAGGATCGAAAAAAATTTTACTGAAAATATTTACAATTGATAACAAACTTCAAGTATATCATCATATCAAAAAGAAAGCAACTCGTTCGCAGCAACACTTCGTTTCGAACTGGGATTTGGAGAAAATTTCAAAGGCACCGGTATGGACCAAGGAATGAAAGCGTATTTCAAAGCACTCTCCCCTCTAAACGAACATTTGAACTCGGAAAATATAGTAATGTGTAGCGAAAATTGCGTCGAGAAATGAGCGTGTGGGGCGCTATTGCGCTTTCAGCGCGTTTCGCCTCGAGCTGCACGCGTCAGGCGGGCCGACGTCACCGTCATTTGATGTCGCGTAGGACGAAATTGCTTTCATTCATGATGATTTTAAATCTGTGAAACAATGCCCAGGAATGAACAGGTGAAACAATCGAAGGGAGGATAAGCGAAGGAATGAAAAAAGTGTTATTTAAAAAAAAACTCAACGAATTCACTTTCAGGCGCAAAGTAAAGAGCTGCGGTCACCGTATCCTGCAGCGTAAACCGAAGTCGCACCCTCCCGGTGTCTTCAGCAAAGTTGTAGCGCAAAGCATGATTGAAAAATGATCGGAACACTTCTTCTATGGAGAGATTCCATCATGACTTGTGGATGATTATGACATATCAAAGTCATTTAAAAACTTTAGGTCTTTCTACTGAGATCCCAAAAAAGCACTGGATTAGAGTGGGTTCCTTTTGTGGTTCCACATGGACCGTATCTCTTTGCTTCTTACCCCTAAAATCTTTTCAAACATGGTTCCCTTGTTTACAGTTCTTTTTTTCTTCATAGCTTACCTCATCTTTGTAAGCTCCTTAGGCGAATCTCAGCCATTTTTGTGGTTTTCTTCGATTCAATTCGATTTGGATATTATCACAACATGTAATTCGAAAGTATATGTAGTCCATTTTCAAATTTGCGCACATTTCAGTATCAAAGGGAAAGTCAAATCTGGGGATGATCATGCTCTCTTAGAGGCATATTCCATGTTCGCCGGGACAAGGACGTTCTTCGGATGGGTCATTGGTGGAAGGTCATAGGGAAGGGATTTTCGTCATACCTCTCGATTTGCAAAGAAATGCGAGCGCTACTCTCAACGTACAAAAAATGTCCACGTCATGTCATCGTTTAAACGTGAAGGTGTCTCTGCTCAGACTAGTACATACAAAGATTCCGTCGTCAATTCAAAACCAAAGTATGCGAGGATCCCTCAAAAGTCATTTTGAAAACGAAACTCAACGGCCATTAAGTTTATTAGCTATTAGATCGAATGAACCCAAACCGATGAGCCGTAAATGATTCCGCATTATTCCTCGTTTGCAAGCTATGTTTTTTTCGTTGCTAAATTTATCGCAGAAGGGGGAAAACTTGTTTAGTGGTCAATTTAGAAGATTAATTTTCCAGTACATATACGTGTGAAACCGGTATTTACTCGACCATTGAAGTTTCCATGGGCCTAGACCAATAATCGCCACGCCTGGTAACAAAAAAAAATTTTTTTGCGCTCGAAAGGTGCAGATCGTGTTGAGGCTATGGGAGAGCGAAATTTCCACAGATCTAGTCACTATGGTAGGCCACAGGGGTTGCCAGGCGGAGGGTAGCTGATTACGAAAGCTGGAAAGTGGATTCTTCCAGACATTGTTAACGTTCATGCAATGTGAAGGGACCGCCAGGTATGTGGAAGAAATGGGAACTGCGAAGGCATGTTCTCTGCAAACAGACGTTCTAGTCCAGAGAAGATGATCTGTAGTGAAAGTCCCATGGAAAAGTAGCGCCCTGGAGTCTTCATCGCGACCTCGAGCGTAGTCAGTGGACGCTATCTAGCATCCGCTGAGCGGGTATCTGCGAGGGCGGCGCAACGTTTGTGGTTGGCCGATATAGCTCCCTGCTTTCTGGATCTATCCCGCAGGGCCTACTGGTGCAGAGGGAGCGAAAGGGGAAGAAGTGAGACAGAGATTTTTCGTTTCCTATTTCTCGGAATTTGATGGTTTCAGTACGTTCTTTCCCTTCTATTACACAACTCATCATCTCGATCTTATTATCTATGCCGCAATTATTGCGTAGTCTGCGGAAACTACTCTTAACGGTGCCTTTGAGGGAGGGGGGAGCAAGTGGTGGCTTTGCCAAGTGCCTTCACCCAAACATGCTTTGTAGGCTCTGAAATATACATTGACGAAGTGTGGCTCAGAGTGATGTGAGGGTACCGCCTGGTATCGAGAGAAATAACCACTTGTGTAGACCATCTCCCTCAGGTTTCATCAATATGATGGTACTTCCAAGGAACGGAGTATGGGAAGGAATGGGCGTAGGACAACATGGTAAGTGTACGGCTGATATAGGAGGTGATACAATAACTACCGGTGCTATCGCAATGAGGGGCCGTCCCATAAGAAATTGCACACCTGAGTATCTCTGAAGGATCTTTGTGGGGTTACCCTGCACATTCGAGCGTATATTTTCGCCTGAGCCTCAAAGGAGGTAGTGAGAAATTCCTTTCCCTTTCTAGGCTCGGGTGAAAATGGTGTTCATAGTGGGATGCCCCCTTTCATGCGATAACACCCAACTACTCATCGTATTTTCATTATTGCCATATCCCTCCGCAGTGGTGACAATGTATTTTGGGAGGCTGGACGGTCTAACGCGCATCTTCAAGCGAGGGGGGCGGAGGGAGGGGGGGGGGGGTGGAGTCATAAAATGCATAAAAAATTTTTCGAACGTATGCGAACGATATTTAGTCCGCCTATTTATTGTGTTACTCTGCTCAGTTATGCTCTACAGTCCATTCAGAGAAAAATCATCGAATACGACCCCTTCCTTCCAAGCTCTGTGGAGAGCTCATTGAACATTGCCGTACTTTGCCCACCATCGAACCGATATGCATTGATGTGAAAATGAACGCCAATGGGAGAGCAATATAATTGTAGCGACCTGATGAACGGCCCTCCTTCATTAGAACTCTACGTTCCATGCCTGATCTTGGCAAGAGAGATATTCGATGTCCCATAATCCATATTTCCAAGCAAGTTCACGTTAAATAAAATTCAAAATAACAACTTGACCAAAATTTTTTCGTAGGATACCTAACACTTCATTCCTAAACGCTACCACTGCACATTGGCCTACACCGTTCCAGCGAATCGTGTTCCTTCTACAACCCCCCCCCCCCCTCCACTCCTGGCACTGGGTGATGTGCGATGTCAAATTCCTTACAAAATATGAACACACTTGTACACTTGAACGAAACTGGTGATCAACGACTATTACGAAACATGATGGATGTTTCCTCTACTTAAACTACGGTAGCACTCTTCGCACTGGTAACGAACAGGTGAAAACTCCCAGATGGGACTTATCGAGGAACGGAAAAAGGAAAACCATTGAAACCATACTGAACTACAGATCGAAGATTATGAAGTTAGATGAGCAGAAGTGCGACGGCTAAACGACCGACCGGTTGCAATGAGGCGGCAGGTAAAGGTGTTTGCTTATGTCTAAGCACATACAAATTGTCGAAGTGGTGGGCGGCGGTAAGCAAGCAATGCCATATCGCGGCGAACAGCTTAGAATAGCTCCGAAAAAAAGTAGCGTTGCTTTGGTAAATCATTATGCGACATTTATTATATTGAAACTAAATAAGATCAGGCAAAACAGACAACAATCAACAACTACGATCAGAGGATATATAGAGGCAACAACAACAGGAACAACTAACGAGAAGGAGGAGGCCATTACTGTGAAGGTACGGGAGTAATCCTTGCGATGACAGGTTCAAGGGCGTGCACCCATCGAATGTCTTTTCGCAGAGAACGAGCGAATTCGACCGGATTAAATTTCTCGTTAGGAGTCACACGCGCCAGAAGAACCTAGAAATAATAGAATTCAGTTTTACACGCGTTATAAGATGGACTATTACACCGGCGAAGATTGTGATTGGATTTGTAACTTCGACAGTTTAGCTAATTTTCCTTTTGGGCGAACAAAAGCACGTGGGATAAGAATAAAGCAGTAGACATTTGTAAAGACAGTGGTAGGAGTAATGTGAGTAATGAGAACTCCTGAAGTGAGCCATGAAAATGAAAGCTGCTAGTTCAAGAAAACTATATGAGGCAAAATTTACGATGAAAAGGAGCGCCCGCAGGCTTCATGAGAAGCGTTTTTATCAACAGCTGCCACTCGTTTTGAAGACACCGGAAGGGGGTAATTTCGGCTTACGTAGAACAGACGCAGTGTGGACGAGTTTAAGTGGCCGCATTGCACAAACTCGCCAATTTGACACCGTCGCATGGTGCCCAAAGGAGATGCTTCTACTATAAATTTGCTCTTTCCTTTACTTTTTACTTTGTTCTTTCTTATATTGTTTTTAGATGTACTTACATGAATGCTATTGTAGTGCGAATGGCCACTCCACTGCGCTGGGAGTCAGGTGCTACAACCAACGTTGGCCCGCGGCCCCTACAGCGGACAACTCGGATAGTCTGTGTGTTGGATGCGGATAGGATGCGAATACACACCGCAGCGTCGCGCTTTTGTGTCCGGGTTTTTTCGCCGATTATCGCTTCTAACCTTGAGTGTTCGTTACAAAATGCTAATTTCTTTGCACCTTCCTCTTGTTTCGGACCCCTTCCGGTTCCTTTAACAGTGCCCGCCCTTTTCGCAACGGAGCCCGCCTCTTTTCAGAGTCAACCGCAATAAGAGGGTCTTATTTCTTGAGTTTTTTACCGGTTTATTCCTTTTTTCTTCACTTTCGTAGTAATAGGCATTTGCACTTTTGTGCTCAATAATCTTCCGATATTGGGCTCTGACTACCCCTACCACTGCCTTTGAACCGTTTTCGCGATGTATCCACTCAAAATCGGTATACCGTTAAACTTGCTGCCTACGAAAGCAATTTTACTTGGCGGCGCACAGGACGAAGCGCGTGTTTTTCGAAAGGGGAACGCGTATCATGTCCCATAAAAGAGAATGTGACTCGATATATTTTGAATTTAGGTAAACAATATCCATCCAAGAAAAGTAAACATGGAATACATATGAAATCACAAGAATTGGAACGTTATTAGTGATTTTGGGACGGGAACACAAATTTCTTGAAACCTCCCGGCATATGTACGAGGACCATCGAAAGGAGTCGTTAAGAAAGTGGGGTTATCCAGATATTCATACTCCCTCCATCAGCTTCTGCTCCCCCTACCTCTCTAACACTTTTAATAATTTTGTGTGATTCTGAGTTGTACGTTGATTTGGTAGTTGATAGTTTTCTAGTGAAGCGAGGTTAAAACCAAATTTAGAATGCCGGAACCAAAATAATCACCAAAAAAAAAATCCTATTTCGTTACATTCGGCTCAAAACCACCGCTGTCAGCCAGCGCTTGCGCAATGTTGCGTGGCTTGCGGAGCCAGCCACATAAAGTCAACGTCTTTATCTTCCCAAACGACGCGGTAAGATTGGTTGAGTCCTGAGAGATATTAGGCCTAAGCGGATATCGATCTAGAACTCGGTCCTGCACCATGCTAGGCAAATGGACCAGGACCCATTGTCACTGCATCACATCCGCCTCGTCATTTGAAAAATCGAGCCACTGCGAGTATGCATTGCAAATGACAACACCCCCTCAAAATGGATCCTAATGCGCATTCGGTCCACACCCAATCCGTCCCATGTTCGCGCCAACGTTTACCAAAGGTTTAGGTCCTCAAGCAAGTATGAATCAACAAGCCAGGACCGATGGGAGAGGTGAATGGCGTGCGAAACTGACATGTGATTGGGACGCGACTAAGCTATACCCATAATTTCAACGGGGTGACGCTTTCGAGGGGGCACGACCACGAAAGCTCTAGGAGCAAAAACACGACATTCACGTGGTCAGGGCGCAGAGTAGGAAGCAAATCAACAATGGGAGCGAAAATTTCAGCTACGCTCTTGTCGCCGACATTTGCTCAAATGTTGCTCGGCGGGAATTCGAAAGAGTTGCTCTACTTCCAGTTCTTTTTTTTCTGCTTTGGAACAAAGGAAAATTCTCGGCACGTTTCGTTCATTTCATGTACTGTATCTAGTAGAGTGATTTTGAGCGAAATAGAACCATGGAATTTCCGTGAATGACTGGTTCAAACCATATGCCTATTCACATGCTTATACTGAAAAGAGTTTTAACGAAATGACTATGAGATCAGACTGCCTGCGTGTTCTAACACCTCCTTTTCAGGAAGAAAATTGTCTTTGCCCGTTCCGTAGGAAAGAACCATGTGGCCTCATCACAACCAAATAGACTTGAAGCGAATATTCAGTACCTCATTAACATCCTCGTCAGAACTAATACTGTACAATGTGGGGAAATGGGAGGCCATGGAACGTTTGGCCTTCCGCGCCACTTCTTCATCTCTCGTAACCAGATTCATCGCGATGACACCTGAAAAACAGAACGGTGGCTCAACAGCTATTGAATTATATTGATAGCACGCTCTACCAGTTCCGATCACTAAATAATAACTACTACTGAATATAAATATCAATAAAACAACGAACCGTTCGAGTTTAATGAGTCCCTCATATTACGAAGGACAGGATCGCTGAGGAAAACAGCAGGAGGACAGCTAAGACCTGATTCATGTACTGGACCAGCCAAATCCACAAACAACATGTCCAATTTCTCTTTTGCAACTGTAAGAATTAAGTTGTAGAACAATTTTTGAAACATTTTCCTCACAATTTCATGACAGCTTCGCTTCCAGAACTTCTGCAGATGGGACTGATGGAGAGGTCACCCAGTACAATTCATCAGATCATTTTTATTATTCCAATCTCTATGCCTGCGATGATAATGGCGATTACAAAAGTCGCCTGGACCCCAGCGCGAACCACGTGGCCATGGAAGTCACAAATGTGATGAATACTCCAGATAGTCTGTTGAATATACTTTGAATTTCAAAATCGTTTTTTTAACTTCTTTAAATTTTCAAACCTTAAGCATATCTCGATATATATCAACGTCAATAAATATAGATAACACAGTTATTTGGAAAATAAAGGTCAAATTTTTGGCCCAAAAACATATTTAAAAGATTTTTTAAAGTTTCTCAGAGAAATTTGTCTGAGATATATGTAATAGCTCAAAAAATATTGCCCTTCATTTATTAAACCATTTTGAAAATGTCACCTAGACGACAGGAAGGAGGGGTGGACGAATTCAATTTAAAAGTTCCCTAGTTCCATTCATTCACGTGTGATTCGCGTCCCTATTTGCCTTGTGTTCACTCGCGAGCGTTCCCAGTGTAAAGAGATAACGGGACAGACTGAGACAGACTGAACATTGCTGAAGTGTAGTGAAAGGAGATAACGATTGATAACTACATAGCTAGCGTCGATAAGTGTGCCGTTCACCTAGATTCATGTAGACCACTTGCATTACGGGCCGAAAAAAAGTGAAGTGGTCGGGAACACACCATGCACGCAACTTCTTCTCAGACTTGCTGAGGCGGTTAGAGGTGAAATATCTATCTAAATCATATACAAGATGCGGCAAAAGTATAATATTTACCGCCAGACAAAGCGCTACCATCCGGGAAGAAAAGAGGTTCCAACGTGAGTTCCATTGGTATATGTGATCAACAAAGAGTTCCAATTAACATATCATTATATGCCCCCGTAATTTGATAGAATCGCCTTTGGCTGGAACGTACTGACGAAAACAGCAAGTAAAAGCATACGCCGTTCGCCGCTGATGACCGACGAATCGTCCCATGCTCTCGGTGTAGTAGGTGTAGTCTCAAAAGCAGCAAGTAAACTGTGGAGTAGCACAGACCTCACATTAAGTGCTCCAGACGAAATAGTCTAGCAGCTCATCATCCGAGGATTCTGGATGTGCACTGTGTGGAGTCGGTGCGGCAGAGTACTAAAATTCCGCAAATCCGATGATATTCGAGCCAAAACCAATCAGCAGAGCTCGCCCAAGATTTCAACAGGAGACACGCACAACCCTAAATGATACCCCACCGAGCAACCCACAAAGCGGCAGTAGTGGTCTCAGAACAGCCTCACCGACCTCACCACGTCGCAGCAATGACCACCCAACAGCATAAATCTTTATTCACTCGACGTTCCTTCTGGAATACTTTGGAAGGCAAAACGTGCACTACTTCTTACAAGTAGTTCGATTCTCTGAAGTTTACTCTAGCAGAGAATCAGGACGATCAGCACGACGGTCACCTAGGGGTCCGACGACATACGCTTTTTTGCTCGTCGTTTCCACGGCTGTGTGTGGGCCAGAGGTGATCTTATTTCATACTACGAACTCATTATGTTGTCGCTTGTCAATCATCTACGCTTTGAACAAAATTCACGATGATTCTCACGGTGTGGGATTCCGCATCAACGCCCGCTTAGGCCAAGTCTTTCATCCTATGGGATCGGTGAATTGGTACCCCGTCTAGGAGGACAAAAGATGTACTGACTTGTACATCGGCTGCCCACGCAAGTCAACAACTCAGCTGCTCACGGCTCACCGTGCTCTAATAGGCAGATGTACGCTTCTCGCAGACCCTTCCCGACACACTGAAGCCGCCGTTCGTAGGATTAACCATATACCTGGAATGGAGCCAACGTTTCAGAAAGCTCATTCATGATCACACGCTTAGTCAGTGAACACCGACAGAAACATTCGCAGACTTGACATAGGGTATCACCGTGGGCTACGGACGTCTCAAAGATACAGTTAGGAGCAATTCTGGACAGCTGTGGAATATGAAGGTAAAAATGCTAGGTAACGTAACAGAGTAAGGCCCCATGAAAAGTCGGAACCCAAGAAAGACTTTGTCAAATGTCAGAGCCTACGTTGCGAATTCAACACCAGTACTTCGCCGTCGTTACCCACAGCACCAAAACGCACTGGACGAGATTGCGATGAAGATCTAAGGGCACGTTTTTTTGTCATGAGCTTCGCCACTCCACCTCATTAAAAGTCGCCAACCATTCCAAGGGAGCATGTCCCTCATTATCCCATAACGACGTCTTCAAATACCCTGCCTTGCATCTCTACCCAGCTGCCTACAGCACAATCGGACGACGGACAGTGCCTGACGCAGAGATGGAAACTCTATAAGCCTAAACCGAGGGAATGAGAGGTGGGTGAACCACTTGGAGGCGTAGACAAGAGCAGAAAACCCGGCGTGGATTACGAGCGAATTCCAATAGAATTCAAGATTTCCTGAGTCATCACTGCTGCCGGAAGTTGATGGCTCTGAAGCTTCACAAGGTTGCCAGAAAACATACTCAACAAGGTCAAAACAAATGAATCATTGCTTTTCAGCGTTTCAGATTAAATGCAAAAAATGATCAATTAGTGAAAAATGCTAACTTCTCGTCGACGTTTCTTCCAGATAGTCGAGAGCATTCACCACTTTCACACGCATTCGTGGATCGTTATGAGGCAACGCAAACCATTGAATCGCCACAGTTACCACATCACGATCGAGTTCTACTCCTTCTATAGTTGCCTTCAAATAATGTTTCATGAACCTTTCTCTAGACATTGCAGAACTGCAGTCATGACAAGCAAACCTTAGGTAAATGTCGAAGAAGAAACGATGCCAGGAGACCGCCTCCGAGACCCAGGACTGCCACCTGAGAAAACGTTATTTTAAGTAAAATATTGTAATTCAAAAAAACAAAAAAGGTCACTGCACTTTGAGCTGTGCTGCTGCTGGATCACTCAGAGGATTTTGGGACAGTAAGGCCAATCCAGATAGCATGAGAGTATGATGATCACATGTCATGTGTTCCAGATCAACAGCTTTCTTTCCACCCTTTTTACCTTAAGAAATTCTGGTGGATGCCTTAAACGCATGTTCAAAAGATCCATTGAGGAAACATTTCTTCCATCTTATACTACAGTTTGAAATCCACAAATCAATTTTAAGAGATAATCAAACTGGAATATTGAGAGTTACTCACTCTTCAGTAGAGCTTCAGATTGGACAATATTACTGCTAGATAGGAAAATAAGTCGCCTGTATTCTTGACCATCTACTACAATGTCTTCAACAGTCCACTTGCCGTTCACCGAAGACTCCCCAGATGCTTTCGTAACACGCACATCTACACTTCCAGTAGAGAGGAAATCAATCTATAAAAGCAAAATTAAATAGGATCACACAGCCACAATCAAACCGAAATAAAGCGTGAGTGGACTCGTCAGCAGATGGTTCGCAAAATTTTCACAGCCATCACCAGCAAAGGCCATCACTTTGCAGCTTCGTAACAAAGAACAACAACAACTAAGCACCTATTCAACAAGGCCGCAAAAACACATTTTGAATTTTGGGCGATTAAGGGAATCGGGCATGGTACAAAATCCTTTATTTTTCCATAATTCCTTTTCCATGATTCATTCCATGACTCAAAATCCCTTAAGAGTAATATACCAGACACCAGTACTTGCAGAAACAAAACATAAAAATAAAAAAATCCCTTTGTGATTACGCAGAAATCGAAAATCTGATAAAACAGCAACCGTGCGAATCCCCGCCAGACCATATTTCAACAGTTGTTAAGGGAGGGGGAGCTTAGTACAGAGTTTCGCGATCACGTGATGGCGCTCAAAAAAAATTCCTCATAAGATTCATTCCAAACCAGGCCAGCTTTGTCGCCCTATCACATGCGACGGACAGACAAACAGACAAATAGGCAGACAGGAAGGCAGACAGACAAACAAGCAAACACAACAAACTTCTGCTTTTATCAGGTTGTCCCAAAAGTCTTGTAGGATTTTTCTTAAAAAATCAATAACTCTTGTTTACTTCGAGGCAGGTCTAGGCGGTTCAGGAATATGGTAGAACGTTTTCTAAGCTTTCTAGTGAAATTAATATTGAGCCACCAGATTCCGTGGAGAGAGTTATAGTGCCCTAAGTCGATACCCAGCCAACACGCAGTGTCATCTACTATGAGTGGTCTTGCGCCACCAAAGCGACGGAAGCTCGCCACTCCATCAACGCTGCATTGGGCAAGGAATGTGTGAGCTACAAGACCCTGTGCCGCTGGCTCATCAGCTTCAGCAGAATGACATGGAAGAGAAGCCACTCACGGGACGCCCACATGCATTCGACGACGAGACGCTGCTTTCCGCCGTTTGCGCCGATCCTGAAACCACCATGCGCAAGCTGGCGGAGAGGAATGGACAAGCACCCATAACCGTAAATCGTCGCCTCCACGAGCCCGGTTATCGGAAGGCGTTGTCGCGATGGACCTCATGCCCTGAAGGATGCTCACGAAAGTGCCCGTGTGAGCATCTGTCAATCGCTGCTGCTCCGCCCGCATCGCAACGACTTTCTCGTCTATCTGGCTAGGGGCGATGAAAGCTGGGACATGTACTATACCAACGCACCCTGCGCCTTTTGGCTGCTACGTGACGCCGAGCCGCCATCGCAACCCATGTCCGACCTCCATGAGAAGCAAATTCTACCCTGCTGCTTCTGGACGCGCAAGAAATGCTTTTCCAACAGGTGCTGGCACGAGGCGAGACAGTACCCGCTTCCGTATACACCCACCAGCTCCAGCAGATCGCCGTCGCTATTCGAGAAAAGCGCCTGAGAAGGCCCGGGGTCACCCTCCTTCATGACATTGCCCACCCGATTGTCGCGAGGTGTACCCAGGCCAAGCTACAGGAGCCCGGCTGGGATGTGCTGCCCCACCCGCCATACTCTCCAGACATTGCCCCTTCTGACTATCACCTTACCCATCCCCTTGAATCCTTCCTGGCCAAGAGAAAAGTCGCTGATTATGACATGCTTGCAAAGGCGATCGCTGACTTCTTCGACTCTCAAAACCCAGAGTTCTGGGAGGAGGGAATCAACGATTCACCTATGAGGGGACAGAGTGTTGTCGATAACAATGGTGAATACGTTGTTGCCTGATTGTTGCTTGTTGGAAGAAAAAATAATAAAAAGTGATGATCGAAAAAATCCTACAAGACTTTTGGGACAACCTAATATATAAAAAGAGATAATTGGGAGAATTAAAACCAACCAATCCGCCATTTTCTCGTGGATCGAATCTAGTAGCGAATGGACCCAGTTCATTCTGGACTTGCTTTAATGACGAATATGTCTGAGACCGCGACAATGTCACCACTGCAAGGCGATCCTTAATAAAACAAACGAAATTACCGCCTTCGTAGGTGGGTCCAACGTTTATAACTCAGTGATAGCGCTGTAACCTTCTCAGCCTGTTGTCGCAGTGTTTTGCGACCTTTTTCAGTTGAGAATATCCACTCGCCCTCGCTGAAAAGTAGCAGCTGAACTCTGCACCATGACAACTTTATGGAAAACAAAAAATGACTTACCGCCCTAGAGGTACGACAAAGACTGCGTAGCTGTTGAAGGTCTTGACGTTGGGGTCATCAACGATATGAAAGCAATAACGAGGTCCACTTACATTTTGACTTTCGATGGTAATCGAGGCCTCATGGTCGAGCTTTCTGCAAAGCACAATAGTAGCAGGCAAGGATATAAATGGATCACCGCGGCCACCATAACTGAAGGTTAAATGAATTGTAGTCTCGGGACAATAACACTCCACCCTTGGCGAACCATCTCCTCGCTTTCCTCTGTATGCCCCCTAAAAAGCTCTTCCAAACTGCCTTCCATGATGTGGTTGAGCCATGACGCTTGGGCGGTGCTCACCCGGAGCTCAATGAGAGAGGCGAAATGTTGCGACTCAATCCTTCCATGAATTCTAATACAGTTACCAACATCCTTAATTAACATCCATGCGGCGCATAATCGGCGGTATGCTATTGACTCCTTTGTCGAGGAAAGTGAGAAGAGTACTTGCAAGACCGACGGCGGGGGGTTACTGTGGTCGCAGTGACAGCGTTGTACGCTTATAGTCAGAGTTACCCGGAATATCCTTCACTCTAGAAACATTACGAAACCTACAACATTTAGTTGATGCCAGAGAAGTCAAGAGCACGGAATTTTTACGCCATTTATCAATCAGTCGTAAGATTGCCTCTCAACGCCTAGACAGAACTAATGTTTTGACAGTTGTCCATGTAAATGGGCACAGAATGGGGTGGTGGTAGAAAGTGGTGGATGACCATAGCATCACGGAAACTGTAGAAAAGTATCAACTGTGCAGAAGTAATTAAAATTTACCTTGAACACATGTGAACGAATTGATTGAATTCTTGCTCCGAAGCTATAACAGACAACACATCATGTAAATCAACAAACTTTTCAAAGCGATCGCTTCCAGCACGCCATAATTCAATTGGCTAAACATACGAAAATAAGCAGTCTGTTGAGCCGGTTGTTCAACAATGTATATTCACTTCACAAATTAAGACACCGAGAAGGTGCGCAAAAAAAAGGACAGCAAAATCAGAAAAAAAATAGCGAGAGCTACCAGAGTTCGGGCAGACCCCTTGGTGACACAACTTACACTTCGCGACAGACGCATACTTCTTGTCAAATGCGTGAATGGATGCGGCCTCAACCGAATGCTACTTCTCAGCAAAATAGTCCGGGAAGAGGGAGTAGAACCAAAATCTAGCCTCGTCAGAGATAAAGAGGAACTTGTGTAATGTGTACTTTGCTGCGTGAATATAGTAATGGCATTTCAACAAAAAGTGAGATAATGATTTTCTAGGACCTTTACAAAGACGAGAAAGCCTCTATGTCGAGAAAGCGCCATTATTTGAGTTTCTCATCCAGAAAAAAAAACTTTTGCAGTCGAAGAAATCCATATTGAATGCATGTATAGTAAAAATAGTCAAAATTCAGGATATGGTACTCACCATTGACATGTTCATCACATTTCGTAACTTAGTAGCTACAAAAACAAATACAGGCATTGGAAAACCCGAAGCGCTATTCTCTATTTCATGTACCCGTAGAAGAAACTGACCCCTAAAAAATAATTTAGCACTTTATTTGAGGCGGGACAAACCAATACATATTCTTGAATATCCCAGTACGGCTGTAATATTTGAGTCAGGGAATGCTAGAAAACGAACGTGGTTAGGAAGTGTTCCATGAAACAGTTGACGATATGATGTTGTGCAAGTGTTATGATCAGATATCGGCCAGCTGCAAAAATTAATAAGACAATTTATGACAATTTATCGAAACTGCAGAAGTATTACTGCAGGAATGGTGACTCCAGAGCAAACAGCTTACATCTAAAGAGATGACACTTCACAATTTATTTATATAATACTTGGAAGAAAGCAAGTCACACAGAATAGGTACTGGAACTGTCACACGGTCGCTGCTAAACCTCTCAAACCTGCAACCCGAAACGGATGGGAGAAACAGGCGGTCTATCGCCGTCTAGTGATCTCTCACTCGCGCGTTTTATCTTGCGAAGTTGCCCTCGAGTGCGCCCATACTTTGCGCAGACAGGATGGCTGCGTTCACAGGCAGCGAATGACACGGCCGGGGGGGGGGGGGGGGGGGGTGCAGAAACGACTCAGGCAACGAGAGAGGATGGTACAGGCGGCGACGCACAGACATGCATCCACGCTCTGCTGCCGGCAACGTAAAGTATGAACCGGGCCTAAGACTGACGACTGGGCGAGCACAAGGACACTCGAACTGGGTTGGCGCGCATGAAAGTGCTTCCCTAGTCTTGTCGTAAATTAGACACGCGCTAAGGTATGCAACCGCTGCCTGCTCACTTGACTTGACTTAATTCCACTATCCAGACGCACATTTCGGCTAGGTCGATCTGAGCCTGAACTTTTCCTGATTTGCAAAGCCAACTGCAAAATGATCGCGATGGCAGTGCTTTACTGCTTTGGAGGTGAGCTACATCCAAATTGAACGATGACTAAATCAAGCTGTGAAGAATATCAAACCATGAAAAAGCTATGAAGATGTTGTAGCTCACCTACTTTGAGTATTCGCTGAACTTCGTGGAACATTCTATGAACACAGTCTAATTGTTGTTCTGTTGCTTCTGGAGGAAGCAGAGCATCCAGTGTTCCTTTATCAACTATTACAGAGAACTCTTCATCACCGAACGACATCTGAATGAAATCAATTCCGAGTCGAACTGAAAAATGGATGCATGGTGGAGGGATGTGCATACCGAAGTTGCATCATCCTTCGAAAAAGTGAGTTCTGATCGCTCACGATTTCGGTGACGTTGCTCCTCTATCACAGCCGAATCAGTGTCTATACTGTGGACATTGCGAAAGCCGTTATCATACATCTGAAAAAAAGGACGGATCCAAGCTTTTTCACTTCAGGAAGAAGGTTGGGACAAGAAGTCTGGCGTGGTAACTAAAAGCGCCATGACAGGTAATCTTAGACTGCTGACTATGAAAGCACAGGTCCTAATCTAATAGAGTCGCTAAAACTTTTATGAATGGGACCTACATTCTCACATGTGATTTCTACAGCCAACGTGCTTTCCAGCGCGCGCTATCGCTGGAATACCAACCATTGCCACGCAAATGTGGTGTATGTCGGTCATACACAGCATGTGACGCGCTCACATGCGTGAGGAGTTAAGCGCCCGCGGCAGTGAAGAGCTACAGCGCTTCTTTACTTCAAAATGAATAACATCTCCCTTGGATCCTTGGCATTCATCAACAGCACAGTATTTCCCCTCATGAACACCCACAGGACTTTGTAAACTGCTTTCACATACAGCACATTTTGGAAAATGGAAACAAACGTCGAAGCGTAGCTGCTGTTGGGTCAATAAGGGCTGAGAAATATGTCTAATATCAGTACTACTGCGCTGCTTTTCCGCGCATCGCTTCAACTCCCAAATTAGGATTGGGATATGAGAGTGAAATTACCACGTATTCATTTTTTATTGCCGATCTTTCCAATAATTTTGAGACACACCTGAGCGGCTAATTGTGAATTACCGCAACCAATCTGAAGAATATTGTCGGACATTTTGAGATATTTTTCCAAAACCGCGCCCAACACAGTATAGTCGCCGTACCTATCAAAAATGAATGACCGAGTGATCGTAGTGAAATCAAGAAAAACAGCCTTGATGCTCACCACTCAAACGGTGTCTTACGCGTGGCAAAGAAGTTTTTCCAAAACTTCGGATCAGTGAACTCAACTGTCGATTTTGGTAACAACGACATCGAAAATAACTAACTGATTAGGTAAATTAACCTAAAGCTTTTGCACCGTTGAAAATAATCAGCTATGAAAAGCCTTCAAAGACAAGCCAACCACAGTGACTGTGAGAAGAACTTTATTAAAAACACGCCCACATGGGAGTGCAGTACCTGGCTTACTGATCAGCACATAAAAAATTGCAGGAAAACTTCGGAATACCTAGAGGAGCGCCTATGAAAGGCTATGATGATCGGTAGCTAATAGCTGTTATGATTGAACTCGTTTTAGAAACACTATGAACACAATCACAGAAAACTAACGAACACGTAAGCGTGTTATCACAATTCTCTATAAGCGACGATACAAGTTAACCCAAGAATCTGAAGTAGACTATTATTTACATACATTAAAGACACAAAATCCAAGCTGCATGAATCGTAAAGCGAACCGGTGTTTGACAGTACTTCAACTCAGAAACCCATACTCAGTAAAATGACGAATCAGAACTCATCCTCGCTGGACTCGTCTTTGGTGAGTCTCTTGTCTAGACCATCAGAGCGACGGGAACGATTATTCAGCCGTCCCTGAAGTACTGAATTCCACGTGCATTCCCGGAAGCGCAACTATGATGAAGAGGGTGCCAAGAAATTATTTTTATCAATGCTCATATCTGTGAAGTATACAAAACAAAGGAAGGGTCAAATCAAGTCGGGGGGGGGGGGGGGGGAGACGCAAAATATTTGCCCACGTCAAAGCTTCTTTCCCTCTCTAGGCTTAGACTGAAGCAGGTGAGACCTGTGTTTTGACAGATGCTTTCTCATGTGTGAGAAGGGGATATCAAATTAACCTATGCCTCGAAAGGGAAAGGAGCACTGACGTCGACGCAAAGTTGCGTCTCCCCCCCCCCGACTTGATTTGACCCCAAAGAGAAATGAATAGGATAAAAGTAATGGGATGAAATATACAGAAACGTTTTTCTCTGTGAGCAGAAACGAGCTACGGTTTACTACACCTTCACCATCAAAAAATATGAAGCTGTCAAAAGCGCCGTCAGACCTCATTGTTAGAACAATAACGGCATTAGCGGCTGCCTGCAACGGAGAGCCGATTTCGTGGTGGGTCATTCGTGGAAATCCTAAGGATCGTCGCTTAGGTTTTCAAGAGCCACTGACGTCTGGCTACTTGTACGGTGCTATTAGGCCGCTTTCATACTTTGCGCACCGACGCCGTCACGCGCGTGACGGCGTCGGTGCGCAAAGTATGAAAGCGGCCTTATGGCCCGCAATGCCACTTCCCATGTTCAGCCTGCCTAAGGAGGGATTTCAATGGTAACGAGTAGTTAAGCTACTTAGAAGCGAAGGACTTGGGTGGAACCTGGGGAAAATGAAAAATCCATGGTCACCACCTTGTATAAATCCCTTCTACTACCCAGAGCAGATAGAACTTAGCAATATTGCGAACGAGGTCCATGAAATTGCGCTTTTTCCAGGTTGAGGTTAAGCATCACACTGGCTTGTCAAATGCATCTTATCCTGCTCGTGCAAAAGGCTGTCGCGAATTCAGTGATGCTGTGAAGTGGTCCTCGATTTTGAGGATAATAACCCCACGAATTAGCCGATGTTTGATTAGTTTGGCGTTGAAAGTGGAGAGAAAATTAATTTTTGGCTTCCCGGAATAGCTCAACTCCTGCCCTCAGCCCTACATTCACTATTATGGGCTCCACTGAGTGATATGGAAGCAGCAATACAGCCATATTTTGCGCGGTCATTGCGATCACATTCAGCTTCAACCAATAAATCTCATCCAACCACGGATAAGCTACCTGGCTTGTAAGCTTGAAGTACAGTTGCAGCCGCAGCTATACCTCGCGATTCTGCGAAAGAGGGGACGTAAATTCAACCGTGCCCTCCATAATCGGATCTTTTCCCCTCCAGATGTTGCTTTTTACCACACCGTGACCCCAACGCTTCGCATACTTCACGTCGCTCGACAAATACAATTTTGTGATCGCGGAATCATTTAGTCAAGAGGGCGCGACAGGACACTCGAATTACTGCATACGACCGATTGATAAGAACAGACCTGTAGAGCACTTGTAACCCGCGGTGAAGCAATTTGCGTGGCGTGGTGACCCAACTGGAGCTTCCTGTCGCGCAACTCTAGTCAATGCGACAATATTATAAGTTTCCGACGCGGCGCTTGATTACAGTACGCTGTCGTCAGATTAAATGCTATTGCGCACGCACACAAGGCTGCGTTAAACGTTAACAGTAAACAAAAAATAACTAGTTGGCTTGCGCGTCACTGTGCAGTAAACTGCTGGTTTTTCAATGGTTTTACTTCCTTTGTGTTGTTCCCACAAGGTTTTGAATAAGATATCTGCATACATAATGTTCATGTGACCGTACGTGTGGGCAGCTGCTGCCAGATTCATGTAATGAAATAAAACTTCAGTAAACCAGTAGAAGTAGTTGAATGTCCAGCAGCGTTAGATTAAGGGGGAAAACATTCTTTGTGGTATGTTAAAACAGTAATCTTCTTGAGTGTGATTGGAGCGTGAGTGTGGAAGGAAGGATGACCAATTTTAGATGATTTGATTTTCCAGCACTTAGACTCTAAAGGACATGAGCTCAAAGGAGCAGCGTCTCCTAAGAAAAGTTATCTGGAACAACGAGGTAAGTCTGAATCTAGGCACTCAAACACAAATGAAATATGACTTTTCTCCGTCTGGAAGCATCTGGCATGCGAGTTGTCCTTAGGAAAAGGAGGGTCTGAATAAAGTGGCAGCCAATCAAGTTTACTGCGAAGGAAGGTGACACCAAATGCTTGAAATATTCGCGGTTATTAGGATGACTTAACTGGCTGCTAGAAATACTACAGCATTTCAAAATGGAACCTAATCCATACAATGCATTGGTAGTTTTCGTACATTTCTGAATGACCATCACCCATGTTGGTTGCTGTTGATGAGGTAAATTTTCTAGAGTTCGTAATAGTAGTGATATAGACTGTGTATAAACATCCTGCGAGGAGTAATATAGCCGTTATTTGTGTAAAAGAAAAAGTGCAAAGTACATGGACAAGTATACCAGGTAAATGGGACTGTAGTTGGTATGTTAAAGGAGTTAAAACTGGCTACTGCTTCTCTGTGATTGCAAGGTAATCGGTTCCCCAAAAAGATGATCGATCGTGGTACCTATAACACCAATCCAGGACTACCTTTTTTGGAGTATCCAACAGTATCTATAACATCATTTATTGGGCATAACAACAGCCATTGAAATCATTGAATTATCATTGAAATTATCGTAGAAATCCACCCTAGGAGTGGACCCCAGTCTTTCCATTGAATTTGGCGGACATGTCTAGCGAAATCGCTGGCCAAGAGAGCACACCTTGGTGCATCTTTGATGTGTGGTGGTCATGCACAGCAGAAACCGAAGGTAACGCTCGCTTGTGTGAGAAGCTAGGCTTAAGGAAAGTTCGACGACTGGCAAAGGACCTGCTGAGGAGCATTCCACACTAAATCAAACGGTACGCAGTCTGAACCGTAAGGTATAATTGCAGCAACCACATTTCCCGTAAAGAGAATGGTAGGGGTGATTTTTGTGATGAGGAACTCCTAAAAAAGTCTTCAAAATGAAGACTGGAAGTCTAAGAAAATTATATGTGGTGCAATTTCCTGGTCATAGGGGCACAGATATCTTATTCAAAACCATGAAATCAACTAGTTATTTTCGGTATACTGCAACGCAGCCTGTGTGTGCGTGCGCGGTTGCACTTAATCTGGCGACGGCGTACTGTAATCAAGCGCCGCGTCGGAAACTTATAATCTTGTGCCAATGCGTGACTGGTCTTTACGAACTGCAAGCGGAGCAACACTTGCCGCGGAGCGACGGCTTTTGCCTCCACAAAGTTTTACACAAATTGGCTGATTAGAGAAGAACATCCCCCAAAAGCTCATTTTACTATCAAAAATACGCAGAATATGACCGTGATTTAGTGAAAATAGGGTCCCACACTAATTTCCCAACAAAAAAGCACATAGGGGGTAAAGTGAACAGGCGCGAAGCTTAAATCATATATTGCGATATATGAAACCTATGACGAGAATACAACGATCTCACCCGCTCTGCATCGAAAATGTCCATATGTAACGGCCGGTACTGCCCGCGAGTCCACATCCATTTCGGATTGTCGCTAAGGACGGTATTTCTACAGATGTAAACCATAAATAAGACCACAATGCATGCAGAGGGAATTATAAGGAAAGTGAACGCAAGCGATTCCTGAAAAAAAAAAATGAATTTAGAAAGGCTTTAAGGAATATGAAGCTCGACTTACAGAGAAGGAGGTGTCGACATGAGGAAGACCGGTGGTTTTGACTAGAATTGCTTGAGAGACCACAGACATTCTTGCATTATTCGGAGCTGCTTCAATTGCTAACAAATAACACATCAATGAGTGCAAATCGATATTATTAGGAATATCCGTAATCTGCAAAAAATGAATTCTAACGACACTCAGAGTCACCGAGCCAGCGCTCTCACTTTTTTCCCTGGTATGAACGAAGGTCCACCCATCGCCAACATTGCACGCATTTCCCATCGATCAGGATCCATGCCGTGTGAGGAGGAATTGAATTTGATCTTTCCAGGACCATATGTTCTAAACTGCCGAAATCCAATTCCAAAAACTCTGTTAAACATGGATGAAAGAGAACTCACTCTAGTAACTTCTTTCTTGTGCAGGATTTGGAAAAAGATGCTGCCCAACCAACTTCGGGCTCGATTACTATGCGGCCAATCCGAGTTGAATTTTTATAGAAGAATTTATCAGGAATATTCTAAACAAAAGCATCAGCTGACTAGCAAAATGGCCCGGAGGCACCTATGTAACGCGACCCTGCGACTGTACACAGAAGAAGCTGCGGCTGAGAAGCTCGTTCTCCTTAACTGCCCTTGTGGCATATATTGAAATTTGCTTCAAAAAATGTCTTGTAAAAACGAAGAAAGAAAGTTAATAATGACACAACATGTATAGATATCATTCTTCGTTTTGGATGAGTCAACCAAGCTACGTTCGACAACCAGATCTATGGAATGTGAACAACCCTCAATATTGAATGCTTCTCTGAACTAGTACTCAAAAACAATCAAACAAAAATTCAAGAGGAATGAGTGTTAACAACTCAATAAGAAGACAGCGAAAAATGAACAGCTTTCTAGATGTTGGAAGAAAGAAAAAACGGATGCGAACTATTTGGGTTCTAGTCCTCTCGTCGCCCCACTTTGCGTGGGTGGTGTGAGTTGAAGATTAGTCTCAATGCAATTTCAAAAGATAATAACGTAGATAAAAGCAAGAGCCCACCTCTTTCAAATAGATTTTCACCTTGTATCCCATCGTTCGTGCTGCAGTGGAGAGATTATGATAAAGCTCAAGTGCTAGTTCTTCACTTTCAGGATACATCATATGATCTCCGAGTACGTATCCTTCGCTCGTAATATATTCACGCAGGCACATGACATTCTTGGCACCTTGTATCTAAGAAAATTAGAAGTTTAGGTTGGCACCTGGGTGACCCTGACAGTATTCTCCAGATCCACCAGAAATCACCTCAGCATGGCCATGATCAGCTGTTAATATAACATTAAGCTCGCTTTCCAACCCAGAATCATGAAGTTTTGCCACAAGATAACCGAACAGCTCATCAAGCTGATGAATCATCGGCCTCAGTGCGCCATTGTAGAAACCATTCTTATGAAGTGTATGGTCCGGTTCAGCTATGTACCTTAAAACAATCAAGAATTGGAGTCAACATCGTAAATATTCACTGATACGTACCAAGCAAGAAAATTGATGGGGTCCTTATCATCAGTGAATAAATTCACGATGTCATCCACATCGCCCATCCACTGAGTAAGGTTGCGATAGTCCTTCCATGCCCTTCAAGGATCACTTCAGAACAAAAATAGTTGAGAAGTATAGATGAGTGAAAGTGTTCAATAAAAAAGCGAACATAATATAAAAAAAACCGCAAAATACCTATAAAGCGATGGCTTGTGGGGTTCTTGCGGGAAAGGGGCCTCTCCGTTTGGCCAGTAAAAAGATACCGATCGGCGGGAAGAATCTGACCTTAAAGTGATAGCCGTTTATTTGAGATAGTACATAAATATTCACCAAAGGCATTGATAGATTACCAGAGTTCATCACTCCCCTCCTCTCTTTTTTCTTGCAAGAAAATTGTTGAATCTAACTGACTACGCATTTTGATGCAAGACGATTGCTACTTTCGACTGCTGTGGAACAATGGTGCTACACGAATTGGGGACGTACAACAGGGTATGGGAGCAAGGAAAGGTAGGAGCTTAGGAAAGGGAGGAAGCCTCAGGTGGATGATCCACATTTCACCAAAGCGTAACTCTCATCTTTACACAAGGGAATTGTTTGACTCACCCGCAGCTCCTTCATTCCTAAGTTTAGCAAAAAATCTACCCCGCTGAGCTGTTCCCTCTGATTCATCTATCACTCAAACAATCCCTATTTATGCAAGCAAACAGGCAGACATTATTCTTCTAAAGATGAATGATTAGAAAAGGAACGCTCGCCTCTCATTGGCCAGCCAGATCGGGTCACCCTTATACCACGACATATCCAACGAAGCATTGACCACGCCTGCTTCCTGAGTGCTATTGAAGTAATCAAAACTGAAAGCAAAGATTTTCGACCAAAAAACATCCACTTTGCTCGGTAACTTAAACAGCGAAGAAACATACACTTTTCCAGTCGCAGGGTCATAAAAGTAATTAGAAACGATTCCGTGATCCGGCTCGTGTAAACCTGAAAAAGATAAACATGGCCAAGATCTTCAACGTTGTGGCAGAAGTAAGATAGACTCGCAGGTAATTTAACGGGAGAGGGGAATATGGTCCAAAACACAGATTCTCCCGCGAAAATACGTATGATCTCATAGCACACGTGGGTAGCTCCATGGGTAGGGGGAAAGCTGGGGCGCAGGCTCTTTATTTATAGGAACTGAAATTCGACTATGCTGCATGACTACTACGTCGGTTGGGAAGTAATAGTTCAGTTGCCAGTGCAAAAGCGACCAAAAAACATTGATGCAGAAGAAAAGAATGAATTTGAGTTACTAACCAGTCACAATACTCATATGATTGGGTGCTGTATAAGTAACATATTGAGATCTGACGCCGTTCACAAACCATGAGGAGCGATTTGCCCATCTGTAGATGTTTGGCGTCTGAATGAGCGGCCTAAGGTTGTATAGAGGAATTTAAGTAGATCTTTGATCTTATTTAAATATTAAGTTCCTAAAGTATAACGAGTGATGAGTGGGTGGTAAATTATTTCTCCTTCAGATTCACTTTTCAACAAAACCTTTGAATAACCTCTTATGGGGGCAAGGATTGCAATCAGCTAGTGATTGAAAGCAAGAAATGTGAAGTAGTCTGAGCAAAACATTTGCTCAATGAAAAAAAATTGCATAGGTTGGCGCAGTAACTAGGAGAACCACACCTATTGAATAAAACCAAGGAAGATAGGAGGCGTTGTGTGGATATACAGAAAGGGGAGAAGTGGCACATTCACCCCCAGATATTCCTTCCTTCGTAAGCTTCGGTCAAATCCGTCCGTTCAATCATATCCATATCAATATATCACTATTCTTATATTCAATGCCGGGTATCGTCCCCCCTCCTCATTAGATTTATAGATTTCTATATAATAGCCTAGAACACCCCTGAACCTGACCGCGCCCAAGGCCGCCGTCAGACTTTGCGAATTTGCGTTTTCGCGATTCTGCGGTGCAGCGGCTCCACACGCGAAGTTGTGGCAATGTAATCTCAAGGTCGCAAAATCGCGTGCGAAGATGCAACCCCGAAAATTGGCAAAGTCTGACGGAGGCTCAAGACCCTTTGTATAGAAGCGTTCTGATGAAGCACGAAGACAGGTACGAGGTCGTTGAAGAAGCTTCCTTTATTCTTTTAGAAATGCTTCCATTGAGCCTTCTGGGAAACCATGACTGTTTCTCTGCATCCAGGAATTTCTTGCAGAAAAAAAAATATTTTGCCCCTTCTTCTGAGGTACATGAGTCAACCATACAACGTCTTTTTCAAGAAAGAACAACGAAAAAACGACAAAAATACATGCTCTAGTTGGTTCATAAAGTTAACAAAGGGCACTGAATCGTGCAGCATGTTTGCAAATCATCTCGTAGACGAAGTATAAAGAATGGAAAAAAAGGAATGACGTGAAATCTCCGCTTTTAGACTCACCCAAGTAGCATTAAGTAGATCATAGCGAAATCCGTCGAATGAAATCAGCAACAGCTTAGGGTGTGGACTCAGTTTAGCGAAAGCTAATGGCGACCATATGACAAAACTACAGATAATCCAGATCCTAGTGAAAATCATAGAAATAAGTGATGGGATGTCAATCGGCGCCAAAGCGGAAGTTCATCAAGTTTGAAGCGGTTACCGTAATCAGGGCCTGTTGGCAACAGACTCGCCTCTTCACCGTCTTCCATAAAAACCTTCCCATTTCCAATTGAAGGGCTCTTCAGCGCAACGTAATGGGTATGGAATTTTACTATAAGGAATTAGGTACCAAATAGTGAAGTACGATCTGTCGGACCTCGAAGGCATATTTTTTTAGAAAAACACTGCATTGTGGGGTACTAGTCCTGCGCGAAAGGAAACAAATTGGATTCGGAAACAAAAAAGTGAAGTCAATTGAACACTGCTTCTGTCCGGATTATGTTAATCCTGTTTGTCGGACGAGCAAGGCGCGGTCCCAGAGGAGGCTCTTGCGGCGTCGTGAAATATGTGTCGACGTGAGCGGCATTTTCACGTTGAGCGCGATCACAGGTGAATGTACAGAGCGTTACTTCCTTCTGCACCTAATCCCAAGGTTGCTTGAAAGTGGACAACTTAGCAAGAAGAACCGAATCTTTCCGTTTTGTGTGATTTTATGAGGTTGTCGGGAAAGTTCTTTCGTTTTTCAAAAACGTGTTTTTTCCCTAAAACTGCTTTCCAGCGTTTCTTCTGCACATATATATGTTGTACAAGGTCTCACGCATCTATAGGTATTATTGTCCTTCATCTCCCGGATAACCTTTTTCGGCAAAATAAATATATCAAAAATCAATGTCATCTTCATTACCGTAGGTTTTTTTTTTTTTGAATGGCGTTAGATAGGGAAGGGAAAAGATGGTGATCCGATGGAGCACTATTAGGGCTAGAAGGTGGATGGGGTAGCACTTCTCATTCGAGCTCGAGAATTTTTTGGCGAGTCATTTTTTCGTTATGTGGAAAGACTTGCCAAAAAATTGACTCGCCAAAAAATTTTCGAGCTTGAATGGGAAGTGCTACCCCATCCACCTTATAGCCCTAATCTTGCTCCATCGGATCACCATTTTTTCCCTTCCCTATCTAACGTCATTCAAAAAAAGCCTTCGGTAATGAAGATGACATTGATTTTTGATATATTTATTTTGCCGAAAAAGGTTATCCGGGATATGAAGGAAAATAATACCCATAGATGCGTGAGAACTTGTACTACATATATATGTACAGAAGAAATTGCTGGAAAGCAGTTTTGAGGGAAAAAAGCAAGTTCTTAAAAAAACGAAAGAACTTTCCCGACAACCTAATATGATGTTCTGATAGCTCACCTAAACCCAGCACTGATCGTTTCATCTAGCACTCTCCACTTTCCCTCAGGCACTTCACGAGCAGATTACCGAGGGAAGACATAGGGTACGACTCGCTTGATACTGAGAAACACATCCGATAATAAGCACACTCTCCTACAACGCACTAACCATGTGCACCCACTATCAGTCTATAGAGCACTGTACTACCAACACCAACTGTATTACGCCATATCACATATATACACGACCCAAAAAACCTGCTCCAACAAACGTCCTGCACACATGTTCCAGTCGGTTCTTAGAATCTATTATCGTCGAAAACAGTAATAAACCGTCCTTCAGTCAATACAACGAGCGCCATTTCAGAATTCGTAAGTCAATGCTCATAAGAAGGTAAACGAAACGAGAACTGTAACTTCTCAATACTCGAAAGCAGAGGACTGCGACTTCCTGAGCTTCAGCGAGATGAACACGGTGTTCTCCTTTGCAGATTTTCAATTGCGGTTAATGATTGGTGAAGAGGACGGTGAAATAAACGTGGCCATGGATGTTTCAATCTTTTAACGACAGTTGCTCCTTGAATTGGCAAGATTATCGATTAACCATAGGATATATTTATTTGATAAAATGTGAATATAGCCATAGGAACATGAAGATAAGACGTCACTAAAACGAACCACTTGGATGGATGAGATTTGGGATGAGGGAGAATTAGTGTCAGCAGAGGAGAAGAGACGCACATAATGACGGCAACTCTCATCTGCTCGCACTCGTTTGTATACACACACCTTTCCAAAAAAATACCGCTCACACAGTTGCAAACAAAGCTGTTACGTATCAGGGGTGACGGAAAATTAAACTTAGAAATATGATTTCAGAAGAATCTCCAGTTCGGCCATATTTTCATAAGCTCATTTTGAAAGTGACTCACTAGATATTACTGGAAATCATGGTACGGAAATAAAGCCGTGTGTGGGCAACGTGTATTGGCTACTTGAAAATAGTTAATAGGAAAAGATCGCTTTGAAGAAGACTTAGCCATTTCTCATAAAGTGTGGCTATGTCTCTGTAGCTCTCTACCGACCTCTTTCTCCTCCACATACACACTTTCTTAGTTCCCGTCTGCCACAGCATGCCAAGTATGAACCCAGTGAACGTAGGGCCGCGCGCGTTCTTACTCAGCGCGGGCAGGGCGTGGCTGCGCTCACAGGTGGCGAGGCAGTGTGGCAAAGGGGAGGTGCTCATACCACGCAGGCAACGAGGCACGGTGGCATAGGCAGAGACTCGAGCCACACTGCCACGCCCTGCCGCCAGCACTGCAGAGTATGAACGCGGCATAACTTGGGGTGTCTATGAGATAGTTAGTAAACTCAGGACTAATAATCGCACCGATCTCGAAGTTGACGGGTTACTGTTCACAGCTCACTGATTCTAGACGCTCATGGTGCTTTGGGCTTACAAACATTGAACCCGATCTAATACTATGCGGAAGTGTCCATTTTCTAATCTCGGTTCCTGTCCTCTTGTAATCATACATTTGCCAATGATCCCGCTCTCTTTTATCCAGGCACAAGCTGTCATGGTCCGTTGAAGGGGTTAGAAATGCGGTTCAGCCGGCAAACTGTGGTGTAACTCGAGCATGATACCATCGAGAGCCCGGAGCCCAATCACAATCATTTGAAGACAGTGGTAGGAGTAACCTGGGCAATGAGAAATTCGTGGAGTGAGTCACCGAAGTGGAAACGGACGAAGGCCATATGTGGCGACATCCCCAGTAAAAGTAGCTCTCCTTGACTTCGTAGGAGACATAGCGTCTAACAGGCCAGGCCTTTCATAATGCAGCCCGCCTCCTAGGGTCGACTTCGCCAAACGATTATTGAGGTAAGTGATAATGGAGTGATACATATCGTATCGATTGGAATTACTCTGTGCACAACGTGTCAGTCGGTCAGGTATCAAATAGTGGAATGAATGATGCAATTGAATTACAGCCCATTTCACAGCGCTAGATAGGGCGTGGCCTAAGTGGCGAGAAAGACAGTGAGGGTGTGTAGCGGGGTGAGAGAATTTAATACACCCCCACCGGGTGGGGGTCGAATGGTCGGATTTTCGCGCGACCGCCCGCGGCGAATACGAGTTGTTTGTAGTACTGTCGGAAACAGTAGCAACCACAACTTATAAGTACTTCCGGAGCTTCCAACCTGCAGTCTTCAGAGGTCCCTCACGATAATAGCCCACTGCATACAGAGCAGAATTGCAACCGACTGCAGCAAGTCGTGCTGACGGCGCCGCGAAGCGAAAATTTGACCAATCGGCCCCACACCCACTCTCGCTCAAGTCCGTAGGCACGCACTATTAAGCGCTCCAAAATGGACTGTACCCCTACTACTGTCTTGTTATTGAATTTACGTTCAATGTTAATTTATTAGCACATTTTCAATACAGAATACCATCCTGATTTTCTGAATTTGTGACCTTCTGTTGACATAGATGTTTGGCTGTTCACATCAGAAACAGGACAGTTAAAACACAAGAGAAACAGAGTTTCCCCTGCATCACCATCAAATGATAGAATTGGTTAAATGGTGCCACTTCATCGTCCAGCTGGTGCTCAGTGAAACGAAGTTTTTTTTTGGAAAATTCGATTGTTTCTTTCATTCGCCTTGTTCCGTCGCAGTTTCCTATAGAACGAAGATGTCAAAAAATCTTTTAATTTTTAAAGCATATTCAAACAATAATTACAAGTCAGTCGTAGTTTTGTGATTCGTAAGCGATTAAAGATTTGAATAGAAATCATCAAAAGGATCACAATCTTTGATAAGAACATGAACAGAGGCAGAGAGCACAGAAGAGGAATGGGAAGAGTGCATGTTAAGTGAACACAAAAAGATGTGCGATTCCACGCAAACTCTATCGACTACGAAATCAATGCATATTGATTACATAATTAATGTTCACGTATTTAATCCTCCTTGGAATTGTCATCGACGACCATAAACAATTTTTGCACGAAAATCGTGAATGAATCTGAAATAACAAGAAATCAGCTACAAATTACGTTGCGCTCAAAAAAAAAAAAAGAAAAAAAAATCGAAAGCATGAGAAAAGGCGTCACAATCTGTCTGCGTTTTTCACTTCGAGACAACCAGAAATTAGGCAACGCCTTCTCCGGTAATCACGTCCGCTTGAGGGAGGAGACTATTTTGGTGGGCGGGCACTTTTTAACGAATGAAGTCTTTGCCCTGTTTTTTTTTTGAGCCACGAATATGAAAAATGATCTTCTGCTGCCATGAGGCGCTATGTCTCTCTCACGACACGGAATAGCCCATCCACTTTATTGTAAAAAGTCCTTTTAGAAACTAAGTGGTCATAGTTGTAACGGTCCCCTCTGTCTCATACAATGACTCTGCTTCTCTGCAATGGAACGACCGAAATTTTCGAATCGCTTGGCACTCATTTAAACGAGGGGTCATCAAACAAATGAGATAACGAACCAGTCAAGTTGTCGACGAATTTTGGTTTGTTTTTCCATGCGATGAAAATGAGGTAGACAGGTACGGCGGACAGCATAATCATTAGACCGATTGCTGAAATTCGATTATTGTGCCAATAAAATCTTACGAAAGGGAAGAAACCAATTTGAACTATTTACGATAGAGATGTTATGTTTATTTGTGTACATAACAAACCGGGGATGTACCCTTACATTAGAATTTCGTACCACGGCGAGCGTCGCGCGACGTGATGCGTGCGAAAGGTGGGTCCTTGAGCGATCACATGGAGAACTATGGGACCCGACTACATACAGATCCTTGGCTCGCACGCATTGATATCCTAACGTGAGGGTACGCATCCTTTCCATGCAATTGACTTAGAGCCCCCAGAGAGCGGGTGGATGTATATCGCTAGGACAGAAACGTCGCGTGGCCGTGTTCGGCACGCGACGGGATGGTGCGAGCTATGTGCACCTTATTAGTTGAGTCCTGAAGCGATTACGCATAGAATGAGGCGTCGCTGTCATCGCTCCAAGACCCATCCAATACGGCGCCCATAGCTCGCACCATCCCGTCGCGTGCCGAACACGGCCACGCGACGGTTCTGTCCTAGCGATATACACCCGAGAGCGGGTATGGGCTACCCATAGTTTTTAGGCAAAATCAGATTGTTATTTTCAAAAATGGCCATGGGATTGAGTTTTATTAGGTTGTAAGGAAAGTTCTGGCCGCTTTTTCGCGTTCGCAAGATAAATTCAAATATCAAAGCGCGTTAACCTGAATCAGCTGACATATTGTGCTCGTTAGATAGACAAAAATTTGCTCTTTCTAAACATATGTTTTATTTGGAATGCCACAAGATTTTCAAATTATTAGGGAAATTTTAAAGTACTGCGAAAATGGCACTTTTAAGATGACTTCACTTCAAGAATTCTTGTTTAGCCGAGTCCCAGCGAAGGTGACCACAAATGTGAATACTGCAAGAGGAGGGGGTGAAGCATTGGATGGAACACGTTGTCCCTGGTTTCTGAAGTGCATAATGAGAACGAGCTGCTTGGATTTTCAATTGACTAAAACTTTAACTTTAACTAAAACGGCAAAAGGCGATGAGCGTCCATATTTGCAGGAGATATCCACAAGTATTGCTCCTCAACAAGCAAGCTTAGTTGACCACCTCAAGTAGCCTTGATTTGGAAAAATTCAAAAAAATGGGTACCGTGGGACCCCTCACGGCAGTCATGCGCAAGCGCATTTTTCACAAATCCTCTTCCACTAATTGAAGCAGTTGCAGGGTAAGGACCTTACTCGTCCATCATGTTCATCAGATCTAGCGCTAACCATGCCCCACTTCCCGAAACATCTGGACAGCTCCTTCAGTAGCAGTGTGTTTAGAAAGAGTGGCGATTTGGAGTCGACTTTTTTTTTCATTTCGCGCAATATAAATTATCAGCCCTTTATCAAATTGAGGTATATAGGTATGCATAATGTTGCCAAGAGTGTAGCGAATCGAATGGTGCATGTTCTCTGAGAGAAGATGCACTCTGAGCCGAGTTATGGTCTCTCGAAGTTGAAATTTCAAAAATCGGCCAAAACTTTCCTTGCAACCTAATATATAGGTTACTACAAGGATGCTGAGTTATGGGCAAAAGCTTCGGTGTCGGACAGGACTCGAACCCGCACCTGCAGTAACTTTCGCATCGCGAGCTGCGGCGATAAACAGCAGTTATCAAAAATTAAAAAGTATCTAATATATAGGCTTTTTCATGGATGCCATCAGGAATAATTCTTTTGGTTGTTATATGGCTGTAGAGGTGCCAAGTTGTGTATAAAGCAGGAGCGGAGTGAAATGTCAAAAAACCCCGAAACTTCACTGAAGGGGGTGGGGTAACGGCCAACAAACCGTGAACGTTGTCCCGCCCACACGGTCATAGCTCCAATTCAAGGAGCTTGAAGCATGCGCTCTAAGGCAAATGGCGCATACATGGTCTTGTCAAACACCACAAATCATTAACAGTGCACAAGTCTCCAAAACACATGTATGACCTACTCCCATAAAGAAATGTGGCGCGACAATGTAAAGCAGCGTTCATGCTCGGCGACTGGATAATCTTGAAAAGATTGGCGTGTGAAAATTTGTTTAGTTCGTGCCAGCGTGTAATACACACATCGAAGACTGGAAACAAAACGCAGACTGGTTTTTACTTTTGTCCTATAGAAGGCGGTTTAAGTAATACTTCGATTTTCCTCCAGTGAGGCAGCGGCCGTCGCGAATTTTGTCGTGCAGGAAGCGTGAAGTCAAGAGCCTGCCTTCATACTCTGCCGCGGTTGCGTGCTTGCCGGCGGCACCGTGTGGCCGCGTTCGCCGGCAGCTGGGTAAGGTGGCGCGGGCGGAGAAGCAGGTACGACGCCGTCACGCCTTTCTGCTGGCACCGCGGGTATAAAGGCAGCCAAACCCAACTGACGCTAACATGTTACAGGTAGGAGCATTCGGAAAATGTTAGCTACGTCAGTTGGATATAAAAATAAAACGAGGAAGTGTAGCAAGTATCCTACCAGTATCTTTAGGTGCACCCATGATCGGTATGATCACCAGGGCAGCACATCCGGCTAGGAATATTGTTGGCCATATTAATGACACCTGAAACACGGTGTACAATCACGAAATGATCAATAAAATTTGAGTCTCCGAAAAATTCATCCGAAGGAAATCAAGAGACCCTCAAAAGTATCATTTGAGTTTATTGAAGAAATATTTTGGAGTCTCAATCGTTGTTGAGCATTCAGATAATTATTGAATCTTGAAGTGTTAGATGACCCATATGCTACATAATGCGGTGTGCATTCGCCTGTCTCACATGACTATCGTAGCGATTGGATGATCAGATTCAATTTCTAAACGACTTTCAAGAAATGCCGACTGTATCAGAACAGTGGATCAATTTAGCAAACGAGTAAGCAGTTCAAAAAACAACTTGATTTAAGTAAACTTTGGTTCTGTTTGGGTTTCGAGAACTGACTAACCTTAATAGGCCTTTCAGCATTAGGCATTGTTTTCCTGAGATAAAACAGTGCAGCTATTGCGGCACCGATAGCCAACCAGTAGGTGATTTGAATATAATTGATAAGTGAGTAGACATTCTTTGACAAAACGAGATAGCTGATTGCGAGGCCTCCCTGAAAACTGGTATGATGCATAGGGTCCCTTGCTTGAAGAACACCGCCCAGTCTGCGGGCTCCGCCCATCCTACTGGTGATAGAATGATTTCTGGATCATACTAGTGAAACTTACAGTGAGTATTACTGCAGGAATCGGTGTTCGGGTATGTTTGTTGATCATTGTCAGAACTTGGGGCATCTGTCCTTCTCGGGCTCCCACATAGAACAATCTGCAATATTTCTCTAATGAAAATTGAAATATTTTCTGAACAGCAACACATGTGATTCGTTCTGCCTAGGATCTCTTTTAATATTGGCCACGGTCCTGCTTTTTGCAGGGATTTTACAGAGTTGATTGAATGGGACCTCGTATGAGGTCAAAGTAACATAGTCACCTTGACGAAGTGAAAATCACTCCATTTGCTGATCCAATGGTTGAGCAAGCGACGAACAGTGGCATACAAAATGCAAGTGGACCGAATAATTTGTTCGCGAATAACTGAAATCCAAGAGCTTGGCGTGAGAAATCCAAAAAAAGGGGAAAAAAATTCTTCTCATGTACAAGTTCTTGAAACTCTACTCAATAAGTAGGCCCGTTATTTAGAAGAAACGAAAAGTCATAGTTTTTATAAGTAGCTACTTACCACGGCCACAGCTGGGCTTTCGAGCATTTCATCAGGTGAAATGGCTGTGTAGAGAGCGACATTGGTGAGCACATAGATTATCGTGCATGATGAGATCGAAATGGCAATGGCCAATGGGAGATTCCTGAAGAATTCTCATTCATTTTCAGTGAAATGTTCGAAATAATAGTTAGCAGAAAATATTAACCGCTACTTTATGACAGCTTTAGACCGCGTTCATACTTTGTGAAAGCAGGGCATGGCTGCTTCACATTCAGAGAGACAGAGTGGCACGGGGGAGGTGCACAGACGACGCAGGCAAAGAGACAGGGGAGCAGGCGGGGACGCAGAGACATGCAGCCACACCCTCCCGCCGCACCGCAAAGTATGAACGCGGCCTTAAGCTGCTCGTCCACTTCCACGTTCCGCCCTTTTTACTCTACTTCACCCCTTGGCAGTGGTCATCAGTGTGTGCACTACAGATGCCCTTCCACAAATAGCCATCGAGAGCTTCCGCCCCCGTGTTCGCGAGCTGTTCGCGCCCACTTCACTCCATCTCTGGGGTGTTTCATCAAAGGTACCTTCTCATCCACATTACGTTTATGATACTTATTTTACACTTTATATTTTAATTTTACGCTATTATTCTTCTATTATATTAATTTTGCATTTTATATTATTATTTGATACATAGCTGGTATTACTATTTGTTATTTTATTTTGTATGTTGTGTTTATTTTGTATATTGTTGCATTTCTATTTATTGTTTTATCTTATACATTATTATATATATCTTATTTATGCTAATATTTAATCACTTTTGTGTGTGGTGCGGGAGGAAGCGATGCAACGTCTCGTCGTCCAATCCCTGGCTTTTATTCCCTAGCGCACATATGTTGAAAAGGGCATCTCACCTAAGCAACTCTGTGGAATTTTTCAAAGTCAATCTGCACATTCAAGCGTATATGCCTGCCTGGGGGTCCTCGCTGATGGGAGAAGACCCAGCTGAATCTCACTGATAGTTGGGCGTTGGGGGGGGGGGGGGGGCAGATCAACCACGCTCTATTGCAGACAATAGGGTGTGTAGAGACCGCCTTCGAGCACCCGACTACCAATGACATCCACCTGTTTCTCCTCCCTTCAGCGAGCGCGAACGATGCCTTTAAGCCCTAGTGGGGAAACAGAGAGGTTCTTTTCCTCTTCCAGGCTTGGATAAAAGTAGAAACAATAAAGGGTGAACCCTCGCCGCAATAGCACCGTTAACACATTGGTGACCGCGCGTTTTTTCACGTGTCTACCACGTGGGACACCGCGCGCTCGCCTATGCCGAGAATTGCGTCCCAGCATTGAGACGCATTGTCTCAGAAAGCAGTTTTTGATACCACCTTTCCAAACTCACTGAATTTCGCGCCTATCTTGAGCGCTGATACAAAATATTGAGTGCAGCGAAGTTTTAGATATCTCTCGAGGGCTTGAGTAGGAGATTACTGCATGGTAGTGATGGGATGTGCTTCACCATGTGATGGGCATGTGAAAAGAGTCGCCGTCTGGCGTCTCGAGCGAGTATAAATATCTTAACTAAAAAATGATTCATTTGTTATGCGTGTTACTAAAAAATTTGTATATTCTAGGTCAGACTTATCTTCTCAAAAAAAGCACTTTTCCTAAGAAGATCACCTCTAATTTACCAGAAGCATGAAAAAAAAACTTATTGAAGAGATGTAGGCAGACCTATTCTTACCCTACACACCCTTGTGCGTACTGATCAAAATTGTAGATTATTGGTAGATCTCAAATCATTTGATAAAAGGAATTATCTGTACTGTATCTTACCATTGGGACGCATTGTCCCACGCGGCAAGAAACGTGCGTCCCAGCCTCGGGACGCAATGTCGCCAACGTCTCGAAGGAATCGTCCACGGAAAAATTAGTTTTTGTATACCCATATATTTATGTTGTATTAGCCTTATGTGGGCCTCATGCAAAATTTCACGCGAAAAAATGTAAATCTGGCTGAGATAGCACAAAGTACGTCCGGGTGGGCGGGGCCTCCGAGTAAAAGCCTCGTCCCGTCGTCCGCCACCGTTGGGAACGGAGAGTGGGACTGTTTACGTAACTTCTGTTCCCACAATGCGTCTCCGACAAGCAAGCCAACCTTTTGGGATTCTGCAGCTCTTCAACGATAAAATTCAAAAAATTCCAGCCGGAGTAAGCAAAGAGTCCTGAGTAGAATGCAATGGATACGGTAGAGAAGTCTCTAGAAGTGTTCTCGAAGATGTTATCGAATGATTCACGATATTCTGGTTTTCCTGCAAAGAACGTAGATAACGTGCACGGAGGGAAGGTACAGCATGAAATGCTCTTTTTTACCGTACCTGTCAGCAACAATACCATTCCTGTGCCAATAATCAATACTAAAGCCAGCACTTTTGCTATCGTGAAAAAGTCTTGCACGAACGTTGCAGCGCGTACTGATATGCAGTTGATGGCGGTCATCAGCACTGCAACATTCAATCGATAATTTTTTAGTGATAACTAAATTCATAGAGTGATTCTAAATTCTGAAAGATCGATTCAATGGCATTCATCAGCCGAGGTCAACTTGCGACTTATTTGGGTGTGAATCTTCAGAACAGGGTTTCGCAGTGCGGAAACGGCAGGTTACCGTGCCCGAAATAAGGTGAAGGGTACGGTAACCGCCCCAGGACCCGCCCATATAAAATCCCGCAGCTTGCCTTATTAGCATGCCGTGTTGCAAAATCCTGTTTCAACAATACACCCCCAAAATATTTGTCAGAGCGGTCAGACTGAATTTTTGATTTTGAAGGTTTTCGCAAGGCGATCTTCACAAAGTCTCAGTTATAATTCCAATACGCTTCACGACCGCGCGCGATTCAGCTCGGCTTTTCCAAATGATACATTCAGACCTAAATCTATTACACAAATCTTCGGAGATGAAAGTGAAACAAGCAGTAAAACATACCGATCAGAAGTACAGCGAGCAATTCAGGTACTCCATCCGGTGGATCACATTCAGGATAAAATGGTCGCAAAATGTACAGCGCAAACGTCAAAGCCACGATTGTTATCGTACATGGTCTATAATAGGGTAGTGGTTGATTTATCCAATGGTACAATCTTTTGGGCCATCTGGAGTAGCCATATCACTCTTCATTCCATTTCAAAGCAATGGCCTGGTGGCATCCATTTTTATGTCTCCAGTTCGACTGAATATCAGTTGTACGGCCCGAGTGGTAGGCCAGCCCGCGACTTAATTTTCATACAAGGATGCAAGGAGCACATGCCGTAATGTGCGACGTAGCGCCCTAACCGCACGTCAAGCTCAACTGCTCTTGATGAAACGTGAGGTTGTTTTCGTACTTTGCGGGTCTGCCGGCGGTAACTATTGCGACGCGCTCTCATGTTGAAATGTGACCCAAACCGTTTCATTGGGCGATGACCAAGACCATCTTCTTCCCTTCTAATTCTTTCTTTCTTTTCCAAATTTTCTATCTTTCGCAACATGATTATACTCAGAACTCTGCAAGTTTTTCCGGTGATCATCTGTTATTCTCATGGCTGTGGTTTAAACATTCGACGAAATGAAAGTAAATGTAAATGGGTCATGTATTATAAATAGAGCACGTTACAACAGGCGCTGCCTCAGTTGCTTAATAGCTTGGGGTGGTATCGAGCAGTATTACGTGGACAATAGGTGGGGTAAATAGGCATGCGATAAACAATCGGTCAGTGGGGAGGTGACTGAGCAGTTACTATCTCGAACTGAAAAAAGTACCAGGAGTTCCATCTCATGTCGTTCGCGTACCTTCTCGAAACTCCTTCTGAGAGTGCAGGTTAGGGCCGCGTTCATACTCTGCGGTGCCGGCAGCAGGGCTAGCTGCTTGTCTATGCGTCTCCGCGTATGCCATCCTGCCTCGTTGCCTTCGTCGTCTCTGCACATGAACGTAACCACGTCCTGCCGGCGCTGAGTATAAACGAGGCCAAGACACTCCGATTACATCTCGCGCCGAAAGTACCTTATGGCCTCTATTGTGAGTTGACTGTGCGCAAAGCGGCGTTTTCGATGTCTCTTCGAGCTGAACCATTACGGGTGTCTCGGTTTTCACATCCCTCCTTACCTTAGCTTCACTCTTGAAGTTACATTCCGTGACAGATCAGGGTAAGTCATTGCCCCAAGCAGATAAGGGGTCCGAAAAGAAGTTGAGGGTGTTTCACGCCTCCAAGACGTATGATGAGGGTGTAGGAGCATTTTGGCTGAGAAAATATATTGGTCATACTATCGTACGCCAGTGACTAGTGCGCTACGCAGGTCTGTCGCTTTTTGCGTCTGCTGCCTTTTTCGATCGCGTGGTCCCTCCTCTCTCACTTCCCTTTATACTCACGATCAGAAGCTCGCCCATGGCTCGTCCCTTGTACGCTACTTTCTGTGTTTTCGAAGGTTTATTTCCATTTTCATAAATTTTATCTCGGTCCAATAAGCAACTTCGTATGCAAGCGCACAATCACACCTATACATTCACAAACATTAGATGAATAGCCATCCATTCAAAGCACTGTGTAAAACAGTTCCACCATTATTGTTTTTCTCTGTATTACCACTTTTAAGATACCGCGAAGAAATGGAGATTGTGTAGTCAAACTAGTAATAATTACATGACTGCAACACCGTCAAAAACATTCGTAAGCGGTAGTCCATTTCACGGAATAAGCAGTGGAACTGAATTTCTCAAAGGGAAAAAGTAGCAGCCATACGGAAAGAGTTGAACAATCAATACTTCGCCATTTCAGCGAAATTTAAAACATCTCAAGACTTATGGAAGCACATCAGTGTAGCTCCCAAAAGATAAATCTGTGCGTGGTGTATCGTTAGAACAGCATTTCGCGCCATGGCGCGCAAGGAGCGTGGTGTAATTGGGTCCCAAAGCGATTACCTGTCTTGCGCCTTATTTGAGGAGCTATCATCTTAGAACCTCATAAAATACGAGGTATGTACCCAGCTCGGACGTATCGCGTCGTACGCAGCACATCCTACATTTTTTAATATTGGCTCGAAGCTGCTTACCTGACAACAATGGCTTCAATCCACAGACGCATGAATGCTAAAAAAGGTCCAAACGCTTCCATAATGTACGCATAATCACCACCAGACCTTTTTATAAGCGTTCCTAAGACATATAGATATAGAAGAATGGAATGGACTCAGTGGCAACAAGCTTCTCATGGCGCACTGTGACCGGCAACGAAAAATGGATCTACTACGTGAACTCTAAACGCAAAATCGAATCTATGCTGCATAGCTCAGCCGGCAGGTGGTTCCACAATACTGAAGAAGTGCGAAAATGGGTGAGCGAATGGATCGCTCCCAAACGGGCATCTCTTTATAGTGATGGTGCAACTAAGCTGTCAGGATCATGGGAAAAGATTATAGCCAGCAGTGACAAATATTTTGCCTGATATCAAGTAGCACTTTTTTTTATAGTAAATGTGTTTTGTTTGCAAAAAAAGGCAAAAATCAAGTTCAGCACTTGATAATAGAGGCAAATGTGGGTTCTAGATGCAATGCAAAATCAAAAGCGAAAAAATTGAATCAACAGAAGCACGAACATACCTAATTCAGCATAACAGTAGGCACCGATAGCTGTGAAGATTCCAGACGCTGTCCATACTATCAACGAAAGACCAACGGAACCGGCCTCTAAAGGTGAAACGGTGAAGGTAGGGAACTGCATAAAAAACAATCTCTTGCAAAAGTGTTTATATATTGTTCGTTCGTGGTCCTGTGTCAAAACTGCTTTGTCCCACTAAATCAAAGTAGGTGGGGGCAGGGAGTAGCAATCTCTTCACGTACAGTCAAGGTGCACGCAATGCTGTATCATAGGAAATTCGTTGCACACTTTCCTCTCTTGCGATGGAAGCAGAGCTTCTTCTAGCTTCCGGATAGTGTATATATGGCGTTCGTACCGTGATTAAGGTGCATAGCTTCCGTGGGACGATTGGGAAGACACTAATTCGCTCAATAATCCACGTCCATTGCGTCAATTTTCTACGCACTAATTTCGAGATTTCTTGTTGATTTGCTACACTTACATAAGGTTTCGAGAGATCCGGTACTGCTCGTTTTCTGAGCGGAAGTCACGTGCATCAACTTTAATTATTATAAAAAATGAGACACGGATATCAACAATGTATAATAAAATATTAACCCTTCATTTGTGTACCTCCTCCCCCTTAACAGCGCTCACATTCTCTAGTAACCCTACTGTATATAAAACGCTTTGTCTGTCTACGTCCGTCCCATTGTTCGCCCCTCAGTCAGTCATGAAATTAGGTATTATATGAAAAACGAACTGTGGAGATGGGGACAAGTGTGGTATGGGTAGGACATGGGACAGGAAGCAAAGACCACGCATGAACCAAGTTAAGCTCCGCCCACGGTGGGCGGGACTGGAATGATCCGTTTCCAGCGCGAAAATTGTAAACTGGGCTCGGATGTGCCCCAAACGTGAGAAAAAGATGGATTTAGATTAGCGATGAGTTTCTGTAGGTCAAGAAAGAATCCTGGGCACAATGGGCGGAGCATTTGTTGTGGTGGGCGGAGCTTGGACGTTACATGAAAAACGACCCGTGGATATGGGGCAATAGGGATGGGTAGGGCATAGGACAAGAAGTAAGACACCCGTGCACTAAGTCAAGCTCCTCCCATGGTGGGCAGAGCGGGCAGTGAATTACTCCGTCCTCAGGAAAAAGAGCAATTTCGCCCGACCTACTGACGCACATGGTGTTTCGCGCGCGCTCACAGTAGTGTGCGCCAGCCAACTGGTTCATGATATAAGTCTTATGAAAGGCAATCCACCATAAGTACCGCCCAGCAGCAGAACGCTGTCAGCTGAAGGTTCATCTAGCGCAAGTGTCCTTATTATGATATGAGGAACCGGAATGTGACGGTGCATAGCCGTCATTTAGTAGCATCAAGATGATTTGATTATTCCGTCGGCGTAAACTCAGCGATTCTCATACAGCCGATAATGTTGGATGCAGTGAATCTTCAGTGCTTGTTCAAAGTAGAATTAGTGTGGTGCAGTGCATTAGACGGAGCGGGCATCAGGAACACAAGGTTATTCACAAGCATGTTCATATATACACATAATTTAACGGTGCTACTGTTTCCAACTCCAAAATTGATGCTGTCCGTCCAGTTCGCAGTCCACGGTCTTATGATGGGTACTTCGCGTGGCCGCGTCTCGCACGCGTAGTAAGGCACCGTCATCGCTTCAGGATCCAACTGATACGGCGCACGTAACTAGCACTTTCGCGTTCGCCGCAACGTGAATTCGCCATCCTAACGGAATCCAACCCGATCGGTCCTTAAGCGCTAAATTTGAGTTGACTTGAGGATCTCTGAAAGCCATCATCGAGGATGGTGCTCGCTTATCCTGGTAGAATACGATATTCGGACCATATGAAGGAGGACGGCTCAAACTTCGATTAATACGAATTACACACCGGAATGTCTTCCTCAGAACTGCGATGCAAACGCGCTCCCCGAGATTTTTTTTTGATTTCAAGTTCGCTTTCTCAAATGCTATAAATGTGTTTCAGTGAAATTGGTGTTCTGAAGACCGTTTCATGCGATATCTAAAAACTCGTGTCATTCCAAACGCATATAACGGGGTCATTTCTTCCATCACCTCATTTTACCACCAACGACATTCACGTTTTATTATTAGGTTGAGTCCATTTGTCTCGGACAAATGGTAGTGATGATTTCTAGAGATTATGACTCAGCAACGAGACAAAAATGGACGCGCGAGGTATCGTAGGAATGAGTATAAAAAACTCTCTAAAGGAATCGTCCACGGAAAATGAGTTTTTGTGTTACCCATATATTTATGTTGTACTTGCCTAATGTTGGCCTCATGCAAAATTTCACGCGAAAAAATGTGAATCTGGCTGAGATACAGCACCGCAAAGTGCGGTCCCATTGGGCGGGGCCTCCGTGTAAAAGCCTCGTACCGCGTCCGCCGTGGTCTGAGACGCATTGTAGGAACAGAAGGTTACGTAAACAGTCCCACTCTCCGTTCCCAACGGCGGCGGAAGACAGGACGAGGCTTTTACACGGAGGCCCCGTCCACTGGGACCGCACTTTGTGGTGCTGTATCTCAGCCAGATTCACATTTTTTCGCGTGAGGCCAACATTAGGCAAATACAACATAAATATATGGGTAACACAAAAACTCATTTTCCGTGGACGATTCCTTTAAAGTACCGCAAAATAATCACTCCAAAGTAGTTTCATTCCGCCACCATGCGGCACGATTTCAAGCCGCCCAGAGATCACATCCCGCAAGGTCATACTATTTCAATCGCTATGTGGCCAGGAACCCGCGGATATCGGCAGACGTCTAAAAGAAGTACAGTGTACTTGTGGCATTCAAAGTTTGCGTCGGGCGACTATTCCATCGAAGACGAAGAACGCATTTAGTGGAGCGTACACGGCGTAGAGTACTGGGAGCTGCTCGATGAAGGTACATCATTATCCACCGACGTCTACACTCGTCAACTACGGGAATTGACAGCAAATGTCCAAAATTTGCAACGGCGGCGGTCACATGCCTACTTCCAGCACGACAACGGCAAACCGCACATTGCTAAATTGACCAAGGCCGAGCTGCTCTCGTACAGTTGCTCCGTGCTTCCATACCCACCGTACTCCCCGAACCTGGCCCCTTCGGATCACCACCTTTCCTCCCACCTCCAATGCCACCTGGACGGCCAAAACTTCAAAACACCCGACGACGTCAGGAAGACACTCGAGAACTTCTTCGAGCTCCAGCCCTCGGTCTTCTAGAGCAAGGGCATCCATGATCTGTCTAACCGTGGCAGAAAGTCATCGATAAAGATGGAACATATTTCAAGTGAATACCAGTTGTCGTAAAAAGTTGTAGGATGATAATTAAAATTTGTCCGATTCATAATGACTCAATCTAATACTATTCCATCGACATGCTGCAGCTGCTATAGCTCTTTCGCGGAACAGAAGGGGATAAGGATGGAAGTGGGTCCAGTATGCGCCACAGATGTGTCGCAGAGACAAAAGGGCAGACACGATTGGAAGTGGCAGTATATGATTGCCTGGAAAGTCATAGAAACCTGCACCTACTGACCAAGTGATTTGTATGCTCATTGCTCATTTAACCTACATAGTTATGGCAAAGATCAAGTATGTACTCGGATAACTTCATGGTCTTGAATGATAATTACATGCATGTCGTAATCGAGGAGTATTAATCAGCGCAACTTCTCATGCTTTTTTAAATGCTTGTTTAGAATTTCTCGCAAGTCTCCTATTTATGCTCTATGAATATGGAGATGTCAACAAAAGCAATGAGTGCCATAATTAGGTCAACTGTTTAAAGTGAAAACGAGCCGCATTGCTGTCTTATTGTTCACCAGTTGCCGGGCGCACACTACTGTGCGCGAAACACCATGTGCGTCAGTAGGTCGGCCTGTATTGCTCTTTTTCTTGAGGACAGAGTATTTCAGTGCACACCCAGCCCACCGTGGGCGGAGCTTAAATTAGTCCATGTGTGGTCTTCACTTCTTGTCCCATGCTCTACCCATCCAAACTTGTCCCCATATCCACAGGTCGTTTTTCATGTAACGTCCAAGCTCCGCCCACCAATTTAAATGCTACGCCCACTGTGCCCTGCATCCTTTCCTGACCTTCAGAAACTCATCCCTGACCTTGACCCATCTTCTCCCTATGTTTGAGGCACATTCGAACCCAATCAACAATTTCTGAACATTCCACTACGGCCCCGCCCATTATGGGCGGAGCTTAACTTGGTCCATGTGTGGTCTTTACTTAGTGTCCCATGCCCTACCCATACCGCATTTGTCCCCATCTCCACAGGTCGTTTTTCATGTAACGTCGAAGCTCCGCCCACCGCTTTAAATGCTCCGCCCACTGCGCCTTGCATTCTTTCCTGACCTTCAGAAACTCATCCCTGACCTTGATCCATCTTCTCCCTACGTTAGGAGCACGTTCGAACGTAATCAACATTTTCGGGCTGAAAGCAAACATTCCAGTGCACGCCCCGCCCCCGTGGGCGGAGCTTAATTTGGTCCATGTTTGGTCTTTACTTAGTGTCCCATGCCCTACCCATACCACATTTGTCCCCATCTCCACAGGTCGTTTTTCATGTAACGTCCAAGCTCCGCCCACCACTTGAAGTGCTCCGCCCACTGTGCCCAGGATTCTTTCTTGACCTACAGAAACTCATCCCTGACCTTGATCCATCTTCTCCCTATGTTTGGGGCACATTCGAACCCAATCAACAATTTTTGAACATTTCACGACGGCCCCGCCCATTATGGGCGGAGCGTAACTTGGTCCATGTGTGGTCTTTACTCAGTGTCCCATACCCTACCCATACCGCATTTGTCCCCATCTCCACAGGTCGTTTTTCATGTAACGTCCAAGCTCCGCCCACCACTTTAAATGCTCCGCCCACTGTGCCCTGCATTCTTTCCTGACCTTCAGAAACTCATCCCTGACCTTGATCCATCTTCTCCCTATGTTGAGGGCACATTCGAACCCAATCAACAATTTTTTAACATTCCCCGACGGCCCCGCCCATTATGGGCGGAGCTTAACTTGGTCCATGTGTGGTCTTTACTTAGTGTCCCATGCCCTACCCATACCGCATTTGTCCCCATCTCCACAGGTCGTTTTTCATGTAACGTCCAAGCTCCGCCCACCACTATAAATGCCCCGCCCACTGTGCCCTGCATTCTTTCCTGACCTTCAGAAACCCATCCCTGACCTAAATCCATCTTCTCCCTACGTTAGGAGCACGTTCGAACGTAATCAACATTTTCGGGCTGAAAGCCAAACATTCCAGTGCACGCCCCGCCCCCGTGGGCGGAGCTTAATTTGGTCCATGTGTGGTCTTTACTTCCTGTCCCATGCCCTACCCATACCACATTTGGCCCCATCTGCACAGGTCGTTTTTCACATGATACCTAATTTCGTGACAGACGGAGGGACAGACGCCTTAGCGCTTTATGTATAGTATGGATAGTCACGCGGATCTGTGATCTGATATGACACGCGGCAGAGGCGTTCAAGTGGGGGCCGGCATGATAAGGAGGCCTGGAGCAACTTCTTCAAGGCTTTGATAGGTAGTTTTAAGCATGATTGCCACCAAATTATGCCATATACCGTCTAAATGAACTGCTAATGTTCACTTATAAAAATCATTTCCCCTTTCTGAGAAGTCAAATTTTTGTATCTCATGCCTTGAAAGGGGTGGAGAGGTCAGTTCGTCATGAATCCTCATTGTTGAATGATCTTTTTTACAAGTTTTTATAGTAGGTTGCTGCTTTCCACCTTTACAACAAATAATAAATTATTTTGAAAACTAAGACACAGATGATGCGGAACAGTGGTGTTTTTCGGTTATTAATGAAACCAATAAATCAAAGTGGAACCAATAGACTGAAGGAATTTGTTTCTCACAGCGGTACGCCTCCGAAACATATTACCTGTTGTAATCGATGTACCTAGCCTTAACTCTTGTCGGATATTTTGTGAAAAGTGGACTGGTTAACCGAATAATGTGGATGGTAGAGGTGATTCATCATAGTATCTTCTCCTGTGTTCGACGCAGCAAAGTGATAATTTGATGACCTGGCCAAGATGAAATTGTGAGTGCTAGCGACGAAAAGGATAAAAAGGCCAAAATCAAGAACAACCGAGAAATCCGTTCATTCCTTAGCTGTTGTGGCGGATGTGATTCCGGCGCGTTCCATCACCGACGTATCTGTGGAGCTACGAGCCTTTGATGTGTCTTATTGTTAGTGCTACGCACTCGGCATGCTTACTTTGCGGCATGACCATGTTCATACTTCGCGGCATCGTCGGCAGGGCGTGACCGCGTTGCTCTTCGTCTTCGGTCTTCGCTATGTCACTCTGCATCGTTGCTGCCGACGTGAAGCATGAAAGTGGCCTAACCTGTGAAAGGGACACAGCCACGAACGATTTGAAAGTTGAGTGGGATCCCGTTAAGGAGCTGTTCTAAGGTATTTTCCACTTGCCAGTCATCTTCTCATCGTTCTTTCATACAAGACATTTTTCCAGGTTCTGGAGCTCTAAGTTCACGGACTTTCCTGCAACCTCTACGAGTTATTGTGAGTTTAGTCAATACTCCGGTGTCCCATGTGACCGTTACTAAAGCGTCGAAAAATATGAGCCCGAACCATCCCTCGCGCCCCTCTGCGTCTCTAGCCTGGGTAGACTGCAGACGGGCGGGATACAATTCAGCCGTTCGCGAAAAATGCCTCGCCCTCGGCAACTCGCCCAACTGATGAAGTGCGGAGCGACAAGCCATGCTGCGGAATCATGATAAGACCCCGAGCCAACCTTTTTCGATGCGAGTTTCGCTACACATCACATCTTCTAAACTGAGAGGTATGTTCTCAGAAAACATGTTTTCCCGTCTGTTACTTTCTCCTCACACCTCCCAGCGCCTATGAGTGTTAGCTTGGGATTGAGTGACATGAATGACATTTTCGATTCACTCTCTAAATAGCCTGAATACAGCCTAGTCGATTTATATGTAGAACGAACGCTATACGAAAAGGATTGTTATCGCATTTCCACTAATTTCTGACAAATGTGTTTCTGTCAGAGTTCATCGTCAAGATCAGATTGATATGATAGGAAGTGTTACAAAAGGAGATTGATATGAAAGGAAGTGTTGCAAAAGGTTAAAAAGTTATGATGAGTGGATGTTGCGTTCCGTCATGTCAAATTTCAGTGGAACTGGACTCTCAGTATGTGGGGAAGGGGCCTCTCAATAGCCATTTGATCCATAGTATAACTAGTGGAAAGACACAGTGATGAAGTAAGTGTTTTTCCTTATCAAATAGCTCTAGCAGTGGACACAGAGGGTTAGAAGCCTCATTGTTAGTAGGCCAGGCATATTTCGGGCGACGGCCTGGTGAATGTTAGCAAGTTCAAATTGCAATTTCAAATTTCTAGGAGCTAACAGTAAAAACTAATTTTTGATACTTTGATTTCAGATAGCTGCTATATCCGCTTAACACATATGCCCGGAAGTGCGAGCTCGAGTCCCGTCCGACAACGAAGCTTTTGCCCATGACTCCGCATCCCACTGCTAACAGTAAGAGTGGTACTCCGTGGTCAGTATTAGGAATTCTGGAGCACAGGATAGACGATGGATTGGATGTGATGAATTCTGTGGTAGAGCAAGTTGGTAAAGTACAAATACATCTGAGCGACTCTCAAACAGAGCATTGCTATAAGATTTAATTTGTAGCATTTCAAGATTCATAGAGGCGTAGACACCAAAGCTTATCTATAAGGCTCAAAATCTTTTGCAATCACTTTTTTGCAACCGATTTGTAAAACCGTTTCTGAGCCTCTTGAAATAAAACATTGGTCTCTTATTGTTTCATATTTACATGTAAATCACTGTACACTCTTCAATCAACCAACTCACTGTTCATCTAAAACTTAAAAGTACTCACCAAGAGTATCCTTGTTGTAAAAATATTGCTTATTCTAGTTTTCACTCATATACTCGACAACGCCATAATAATACCACTATTGTTGATGAGAAATGAAAGAAATGAGTGAAGGAAAATGTTACATTGATTACAGATTACGGTACTGCATCACTTGTGTGGTACACACGTTAATTTTATGTCTAAATTAGCACAAGTTGGTATATCACCTATTCTTGATCATTTTACCAGTTTCACCCTGTTCGAAAAGTAGGAGCAATGGAAATACGTATTGGTTTGGATTGCAGTATATAACCATGATGAGTTCATAATCGTAAGCAAAGTCTCTATCGAATATGGAATGTAAATGAGCAGGAATAAGTAAGAGTAATAAATAGCAATACAAAAAGCTAAAACTGAATTCGACAGATCATGAACTTACTTTCTTGAACACCGGTGGGTGATACAAATATACCGGATCCGATGATACATCCGACAATGATCGTAACACCATTGAACAACGTTAACGATTTGGCCAAGCCCTTGTCCGTTTCACCCTGTTCAACACCATCGACCTAAAGATATGTTAAGTTTAATTAAATGTCCTCGTTTAATGATCTAATCTTCTACACAGCCGTTTATCGTGTTGTTGTTCCACTTCAACATACACCATTCATCGGTCACACGGCATCATTACTCACTGCTTCGTACAAAAACCTAACGAGAACTGGCAGTAAACTTGCTGGCTGTGTCCGTCATATAAAGGCTCCTCCCATGTTCATTTGGTCTGCTACCACACATCTATCATGGAAAATACTAAGATACAGGTGAGGCTATTTATGCGATTTCGAAATCATTTACGGCTTAATGGAATCGTCCATGAAAAAATGAGTTTCTCTGTTACCCTTATATTTATATTGTATTCGCCTAACGAGGGGTGCATACAAAGTTCCACGCGAAAAAGTGAGAATTTGGCTTCGATACAGCTTCACAAGGTGGTGGCCGACGGGGCGGGGCCTCGAAGTAGGTGCCCGCCCTGTCGTCTGCGTGCTTGGAAACGGAGAGTGGGACTGTCTACGTAACTTTCTGTCCCAACAATGTATCTCCGACCGCGGCGGACGACGGGGAGGGCAGTTTCTCGCAGGCTCCGCCCACCCGGCCGAAACTTTGTGGTGCTCTATCTTAGCCGGATTCGCATTTTTCGCGTGACACTTGCATGCAGCCCACATTAGGCAAATACAACATGAATATATGGGTGACAGGAAAACTCATTTTATTCGAGGAAGATTCCTTTAAATTCCAACTCAACCCGTTAATGTGACAAAATTGATATTCCTATTTGCTCGTGTTCCTTATTGGTGCATTATGCAAATTGAAATGATAATTAAATCATAAATAATAACAGTTTTGGGTATCGCATATTCATCGCTGTGTGAAGAAGACCGAACTGCCAATACAGGGTGTCCCAAAATCATGGCCGCCATGTATTGCAATATTTTGTTGGCGTCAATAGAGTGAATGGAAAACCAATCCATTCACAGCTTTACTCACATCTTTGTAACAAGACACAGCGTCCGTCAAACCTTTTGGAAGGTTTGACGGACGTTTCGAAAAGTGATGAATTCGAAAAAATGGGGTCGACAGCGCTTTTGTATCAATTTGATTTCATAAACTAAAGCGCCTTGCCGCTAAGATCACCAGGTATAGTTGCGAAGGACTAGTGAGGCCAGCGCTTTACTATGTCTAACAGCGTGTTCTTCATGTCCACATTCCAGCGAGGCATGGTATACCCTACCAGATGTTGTTGGCCACAGTGGGTTGCCCTTAACGGTTCAGGACGTGGAAATTTTTTCGCTTGAACAAAAGTACGGTGAGGTGCGTGTCACCGTTGAAGCAAATGACCACTAAGTGCATTTGAAAAACTTCGGAAATCTCGAAAATACCATGAGCTTCACCCCGACAAGCATGCACCTTGGTAGAAGAAGATCCCGTGCACCTGCTGAGCAGCAAGTGAAAGAAGTGAAAGAAAAAGGACTGATACAATTGTATAGAGGAATACGAAGAAACACGAGTTCAGGCGCCCATAATTTTGGGACACCCTGTATAATGATAAGGCCATCATCATATATGTTTCTCAACAGCACCTAATTAGGCCCTCACCATATTCCTTTACTTATCAGCTACAGGTTTTAATTTAAGAGCCATAAAATGCTGTCCCAGTCCGTTTTTTGGCAAAGATAGCTCAATAAGATTCACCACTTATCATACGCCCTAAGGTCATCATCCATTTATTTTTTGCATTTTTGTATGCAATAGCTGCACCTTTGATGAGACACTGATCTGGCGATAGCGCATGAATAAGAACCTAGTATATGTGGGGAGCCTGTCAAATAATACCCCCCATCGCCGAGTATTATATTTGTCTACATCTTCGTGATCGGTCATTCATTCCATAATTCTTTCAGGCGTATCGGATCGTCGGCTACACAGCCATTGCCATGTCATGCATCGCGGTGCTTTCAGTCTCAGCCACTCTGCCGATCCTCTATCTGTACGTGAACAGTGTGAAAACCACGATGACACAAGAGATGGCGGCATGCCGAAGTACAGCAAACGCGGTCTATGCCGATGCGGCTGCCTTGCACGCTCTCCCAGTCAATCGAACAGCCCGTGAAGCTACCTACGAAACTACTGGCGGTGGCGGTGGTGGTGGTGGTTGCGGTGGCTGCTGCCTGCCCGGACCCCCTGGTCCAGAAGGCAAACCCGGTAGACCAGGAGCGCCAGGAATACCAGGATTGCCTGGCAGACCGGGAGCTCCAGGACGGCCGCCACAGTCACCATGTGAACCGATTACACCGCCTCCGTGTCCTCCGTGTCCTCCAGGACTTCCAGGGCCACCCGGACCTGCAGGACCACCAGGAAACCCTGGTCCAGTGGGAGATCCAGGAGCACCTGGAGACAATGGTGAAATAGGACCTCGTGGCGAAAAAGGTCCACCTGGAATGCCTGGACTCATGGGAAGACCGGGTGATAGCGGTGAACCCGGTGCAGATGCTCCCCCTGGGACACCAATTCCTGGACCACGTGGACCACCTGGCCCCATGGGACAGCCGGGTTTTCCAGGACCTCCAGGACAAAACGGGCAGGTAAGCTTACATTGTTGTTGAAGTGATTTGGTTCTTACACAAGTCTGAACCGTTAAGGATGGTGCACCCGGACGCGATGGGCCAAAAGGACCGCCTGGACCCCCAGGTGAGGCCGGAGGGCCCGGACAACCAGGAAACCCCGGAAATCCCGGTGCACCGGGTAAAGACGGTGAACGTGGTATTTGTCCTAAGTACTGTTCACTCGACGGCGGTGTATTCTTTGAAGACATGTCATGAAATGCTAATAAACTTCTATTCCTTGTCAGTGTGCCCATCAACTTCTTTCGGTTAGTTTATGCTTGAGTGTCAGTTGGAGCAGGTTTTGGTGCCAAAGGCACTAGGGGTACCCTAAGCTGATATCCAGCTGAAGAGCTAAAAGGTTGGAACCCAGATAAGGACCAGATGAGGTTGACTTTTTGCAATTTTTTTTCAAATTTTGGACATGAAAAACCTGCCTGCGCCTCGTGACCATCACCGTTCGTCTTAATTCTCCTATGATATTATATCACTTTGATCTTCACTGGATATCTGATTCCTGTCTGCCCCTGGCTTCTCCTCTCAGACTCGTAAGCTTTTTAAACTTTGAAGGCACGAATGGATAGGGTCTAGAATTCCTTATGGTTTTGTTGTCTGCTACACTACTTCCAGCGAAATTGGGATGCCATTGTGAAGACGGGAATGGGGAGGATGCTTCATCGATCCCAGTAGACTTGATCAATCTTTACCTTTATTTTCAGAGAGCTCAGCAAAAAATAAGGAAGTGGGTTGTAAACTGGATAATTACTTTCAAAAAATCGTTTACGGAAAAAGGAGCTTCTGTGTTACTCATACATTTATGTTGTGTTTGTCTAATAAGGGTAGCATACAAATTTTCACGCGAGAAAGCGAGAATCCTGTAAGAGACAGCTGATTGAAGTGGTAGGCGAGAGAGCATGGCCTCAAAGTAAATGCCCACCCCGTCGTCCACCGCGGTCGGAGACGAAAGGTGGAAATAGAAAGTTACGTGAACAGTCCCTTTCTCCGTTTCCCAACAGCAGCGGGCATTTACTCTGAGGCCCTACAGCTTGAGTAGCTGTACCTTAGCCAGATTCTCACTTTTTCACGTGAAACTTTGCATGCGGCCCTTATTAAAGGAACCGGAAGGGGTCCGAAACAAGAGGAAGATGCAAAGAAATGAGCATTTTGTAACGAACACTCGAGGGTAGAAGCGATAATCGGTGAAAAAACCCGGATTCAAGAGCGCGACGCTGCGGTGTGTATTCGCATCCCATTCGCATCAACACACAGACTTTCCGAGTTGTCTGCTGTAGGAGACGGGCCGCGGGCCAACGTTAGTTGTAGCACCTGACTCCCAGCGCAGTGGAGTGGCCATTCCCAACTACATTAGCATTCATGTAAGTACATCTAGAAACAATATAAGAAAAAACAAAGGAGAAAGTAAATGGAAAGAACAACTTTATAATAGAAACATCTCCTTTTGGCACCATGCCAAGGCGTCAAATTGGCGAGTTTGTGCAATGGCGGCCACTTAAACTCGTTCACACTACGTCTGTTCTACCGTAAGCCAAAATTACCCCCTTCCGGTGTCTTTAAGCAAAGACGACATTAATTTTGGATAACAGAGAAACTCATCTTTCCGTGCACGATTCCTTTGAGTTCGTATAGGAAGGAAACAAGGGAGATCCTATGTGTACAACTTATTTCAGTGTCTAGCTGCTTCATATGTAGCTATTTGGGATGAGTAATACTCTGAAGAGGGTCATCTCACCTGGTCCTTTTAAAAAACAAGAGGTGGTGCTGTATTTGGTGTTGGATTAAGCCGGGAGTTTTGAGAAAGTGCAGCAAATGAAAGTTGATTTTGTGAAGTTGCGGATAAAGCGTTACTCTCTTACTCTTCCTTTTCTTCTTCTTGGGAAGAAAGAATCAAGCACTCTCACGATGCTGTAGTCTCGATATCGCCCACCACATCGGTAGATGGTCCTTCCATGAAGGTAACTGATCCTTTTTTAGGGTAGAACAAGATGACAGTGAGCTCGTGACTCATCCGTACACTACTCACGTATGACTAGTGAAATAGGTTGTGACTAGCGTTTTGCACGGTAACAGAGTTGCATAAGTGGACGATATCCATAAAAGGAATCCACTGCTGTTTCCAATCTGACCGACATGTTCTTTCAACTGCCACTTTTCAACTGTCTGCTGGTTAGAGCAAACGAAATCAATAGATTGCCTAGCCTTAGGGAGCTTGTTCAAAGGGCAACAAATTTCCTTCCATGCTTCCCGAAAAGTGCCAAGATGAAAGGTCCGAGTTGAGTGCCATTAAACCAGAACGATTCAGATTCCTCGGCATTTCTAATTATTACTCTTACATTTTACAATTTTTCACATTTCTTAGATACTGATCGGTGCATTTGGAGCGCAGCCAATACATGGTACCCTCAAAGACGTAAAAGTGGGCGAAGACGCAATATTAGCGTCCCGAAAAAAACCCTGTCAGATTTATTCTTTTTCCATTGCGCTTTGTGGCAACAGATCACATGGAACCAGCGATCATCCTTTTATTTACGCAAATTTCCATGCATTACTATCGAAACATGTCGCGGGGATTCCTTGTTCAGAGTCGGCAAAAAAAGGAAGGGGCATTTTAAATCCGTGACCTTGCCGGTAGCCGAAAAAAAGTTTCTCAGACAGCGCCCGAAAATTCTAGAAGTAAAAATGTACAAACTTACAAGTTTTACTGCTTCCGGCATCAGCGGCGGTTCTTCTTTTCCAGATGTCATGGCTTACTACTGAAACGGTATGCTACAGTCTCGGCGGGAAACCTCGGAAAAGATGAACTGCGATTGTGAAAAATGCATAAAATGTAGTTACAATTGATGAATAATAATCACTGGATAATCAATAGACGGAAAGTCGATGAATTCTGATCGAAGTACCCTGGAATGCGCCATGAACAAAAATATCATAAAAACCGTAGAAGTGTATGAAAGGTGTAGGCTGAACCGTTGTGGATGACACATTGCGAACGTAGTAATGAAAACACACGAATAAAGTGAAGGTGTGAGAAAAAGGGTAAACTATCTATTACCATACAGTACTATAATATATTCATGCATTCATTTTTACTATTTTTACTCATGTAATCAGTCAGAGAAGAAATGATGCGATAACAAGTGAAATGGAAATAAAAAGAAAAATACTATGCTCTGAAGGGACGGTATCGTGTGAAAAGGTAAAGGCCGATCGTAGGCATTTGTCGGCATCCGTATCCCATCCCTCATCACGTTTTATTGATTGTTAGCATTAAAAAAGGATAAAGCATAAAGTTTTTGGCGTCAATCAATCCCTTCCTGGGATCGATTGACCTCCACATTCCAGTTCCATTCAGAATCGTGTGGCTCGTGAATGTAATGCGGCCTATACAATGACTCGCGGTGGCCAGCCGATGTACAAGTCAGTGCTTTTATCCTCCCAGACGGGAGGGATGGATGGCTTCGTTGGCCTGGGCGGGCGTTGATGCGGGATTTGATCCCCGCACCATAAGATTGGGGTGGGTACCACCTGCCACTACACCACCTCCGCCCCGGGTGGAGTGCAAGTGTTCCGACTGGTGAGGCCAGGTCAGGTTGCGCGGCGGATTGCAACCAGGTAAAGACAGGTAAAAACACGCTGCCAAAGCTCCTCCCTACAAAAGCTTGGGCAAATCTGGGAGAGCCCAGACTCGCGAAGCGTCGCCGCGCGCGGTGACCCAATTCGATGCCGACCTCTAGAAATCGGAACACTTGCAACGCACCCCCTCCGTCCCTGATTGTTAGCATTATTATGATTTAATATGAAGATATTATGATGTGACATATGATACGTCCGAATGATGTCATCTGATAAGATGTTTAATGCGCTAATTATATAGGCCGAGGAATGAGTTCAAGCCGTTTTTTGCCGACAAGAAGGCTGTGGTGAAATTTTTGGAAGAGTGAACTCCGAGTGATGTGATCCGCTAAGCGAGCCCCACTTCGGGCATGCAAACTCTCAATCACATCCAAGGTCTATAATTACTTTCAGACTTGCTTGAGAGGATAGAACAGATGAAATTGACTACAGATTGCCCCTCAAGTTCATGCACTGGCCAGAAAGACCTTAGAATGCATTCTTTTATGGGAGCCGTATGGGTGGCGCATTCCACAAGGAGCCAACAGCGCCAATTATACTGTCACCTTGCCAATTCGTAACATCTGATTAACGCAAGGGAAACAGCGAGGAAGATGTAACCATCAAATGATTCTAGGCAGCTCGAAGGAAGCCAGAAATTGAGGAAAAATATGCTAAAAGCTTGATACTTCTTCGAAATGCTGCGTCACTGCGTAATTCATATTGCGTTGGTGCATAAATAATGCGGCTCTTTTAACCACTTTATATAGCAAAAACAATAGTAAAATTTAACAAAAACGTGTTTAAATGATTATATGGGTGAGTTTTACTATCGTAATCAAGGACTGCTTCCCACTTGGTAATCGTCAGATCGTCAATTTTCGCTGCAGAAAAACGCAACGATAAAAAAGCACATTAATCATGCATCAACCTACTATTAGTGATTTCCGATGATGTGAATAGCTGTAACGCAGAAATTGCGTGATATAAAGCAAATAGGCATGCACTTAGCAAAAGCATGCTCCATTGAAGGCCACTCACGAGAAGCATTCCCGAAAGAGCACATGGAAAGGCTAATGAGAAACAAAAGGAAACCAAAAATAGCCAGTGCCGCTGGCCATACTATAGGGTGTGCCATTAGGGCGCTCGATCTTTAAAATGATGTAAAGCAAGTTGTGTGAGAGGTGTAAATGAAATTTATTTATTGTTTGAAAGAGTATTCAAAGAAATTATGTATGGAAAATACGTTCAAATGGCCACCTCGGCTTGGCTTGGTGGAGCGCATACGAGAAGACCAATTTTGAATGACTCTGGCGCACAAATCGGGCTGTATGTCATCGATGGCGTGGTGTATGTTGATTTTGAGGTCATCAGTGTTTTGTGGTTGGTTTGCATAGACCTGCGATTCAAGAAAACCCCACAAGAAATAGTCTAGTGGGGTTAGATTGCACGATCTCGGTGACCAGTTGATGTCTCCGCGCGAGATAACCTTTCCTCCGAAGCAGAAGATCCATTGTGGCGCGCGCTGTGTGGCTCGTAGCGCCGTCCTACTGAAGCCACATATCCTCGACATCCATATTGCCGATTTCATGCCAGAAAAAGTTCGTTATCATGGATCTGTATAGAAACTGGCGGCGCGTGGAACGTTGCTCGAGCCGATGAATGACTTTTGTAATAATTTTTAATGGCTTGCACACGTTGCTCGCGGCTGAATTGGTTCATGGTATTTTGTGAAGATACACTGAATAATAACAACTAGGTTTGACAACTCTACCACAAACAACGTGGCCGCCATGAGCTGTCAAAGTTGGAGCGCGCTTATTGGCACACCCTATATTATTAGCGCATTAAACATCCTATCAAATGATATCATTCAGATCTATCATATATCACATCAAAACATCGTCATATTAAATTACAAGAATGCTAACAATCAAGGGAAGGGATAATAAAACGCGATGAATAATGGGATACGGATGCAGACAAATACGTAACGAGATTGCGATGGATAGGAACACGTAGAATTTGGTAGAACGAGAAGAAATATGTCGTTATGTTCCAATTTCGAGGGGAAGTGCCAACCGTAAGCGTATATAGAGGGATGAATGGAGGGGCTACTATATGCGAAGTGGTGCGTTGGATGAAAGCAGGGTACACCGAGAGTCAAGGATTCCTCGACAGGGGGGTCGTGTTTGATCGGGTAGGAGGGTGGAGGGTCGTATGTTCAGAATAAGTAGCTGAGAAGCACTGGGTATTTCACCGGAAACCCGTGTCACAAAACGTAAAATAAATATATTTTTGCCTCAGGAAAAGATATATAGCAATAAAACACATTGCAACTATGCAATCGAGCAACGGTTACTGGTATTGTAGAGGTAAAAAACGGGGGGATCGTTTTTGTCGCCTTAGGGAGAGGTCGTACCGGAGCGGCTATTCTTCTCGACACCTAGGAGTGCCCTGGATGCAAGCCGTGTGAAATAACTAGGCATTTCATCCCTGAAAAGTTGGATAAATGGTGCCAGGCTTGTCGAAGAAAGCGAAAAAGCTGCTCACAATATAAGCTATGAGTCACGTGGATGAATATCAATCAGTTGTAAGGGAACATTAAAAGTGATGACAAAAAGAAGCCCAGGAAAGTTGTCAGATATGAAGGAGCGCGCCTAACCGTTGTATTGAGACTGTACAATGATTTCTTCCTCAAAGAGGGCTTCTGTGAAAAGGTACATAAATGAACAAAACTGAATCACTAAAATATTTCACTATAAACAAAAACTACTGAAATGCCAGAAAAGTGTTATAACAATCAGAAGGGCAGTTAATTGCACGTAGTAGACCCTCTTCTCTAGGAGACCTTGTTTGTTCAGATGACGGGATATAGGCATCATTCAAGAGCTGTGTAAAGTTGCCGAATCCATGACAATGTAGTAACAGCTTGAAGTGGACGTTGTGGCTGCACTCGGGAACGTATAGTGAAGAAAATGAAGAAGAACGCATTTTCCAAAAAATACCATCTGAGATGCTACAATAGGAAGAGCACAACAGGACTGATTGTTGTTTTATTTATTGAGCAAATGTCTATTAGATAAGTAAAAATATCGATGAAATAAAAGATACATACATATATTGAAATTAGTATATCATTAGTAAATATTAGTATCATCTGTATAGTATTAGTATACATAGTCTTAGTATAAAAATAAATAGATAAAATAAAAATCACAAATAGATCTAAATAAAAATAAATAGATACATACAGTAGCGCTCAAAAGTCGTCGGCCAAAACTTTTTTGTCATAACTTTTTTTCTACTTGACCGAATTCGACAAAATTTTAATGTGTTGCCTGAACCTATTGCCAACATTTCCTTCTACTTGAGTGTCGCTTGACATTTTTTATGGTTTTTTACAAGAATTTACTATAAGACCACCGAAAAAAAGTAAAAGGCTTGGACAAGAAAAATGGCTTTCTTTACAAGAACAAAACGAGCAAGCCTCAGCAAACATCAATATTCTGTAGAGAAACCACGACTTTCGATAACAGCGGCACAGCGGGACGGCATAGGGATGGCACTTCAAAAACAAAAATTGCATTTAACCACGTAACTTATACCGTTGAGAGTTGCAAAAGAGTTACAACTGAAAAACCCAAGTAAAAGCCATTTGGCCGAAGACTTTTGAGCGCTATGAGTGTATATTGAAATTAGTGCATCATTAGTTAGTATTAGTATTACTAGTACAGTATTAGTATACATAGTCATACTAGTGTAGTATTACTTGAATCATTAATTAGTTGAGTAGTAAAAAAGTAAAAGTCCTAGTGATTAGAATATTGCTTATTTTCAATAGTTTATTCAACATTATTCAAACAGCGGATGCATCGTTCTTTGGTGGAAGAATGGAGCATGAGAAAATAAAGAATAAAGTTTGAAAACCACACATTGAAATTTGTCGGTAGAATTCCGTACAAGTTATCAAGGAAGTAAGTTTGAATTGGTTGCATGAATCATAGTTTCAAGCAATATGAGCCAGTATAAGAGTTTCAGGTATTACTAGCGTATATATTTTTTGAGCAGCTTCCAAAATTTTTTACAAATAACCTCACGTATGCTCGTAGTTTGCGAGTCTCCCGTAATTGGCGAAAAGCAAATCTCCACGTTGTCTAGGTTACGTACACAAGTGTCTGTTAATGAACAGTTCGTATGTTTGGAATTTGCTCGAATTAGTTTCAAAACGACATCAGAAGGAAAAAAGAAGTGCTGGTCCATCATAGAAATACAATTAGTGGATGAAATGTACACAGAATCAGTCTGAACAATGAGCCTCAGCTGTTTCACTCAATGTGGAAGAGTCGCAGAGATAAGTATTTCCCTACAATTCCTGTACAACACCAAATTCCAAACTGTTTTTTTCTTCACTGTATCTTACAATTTTCGTTGTTTCGTTGTTGTACAGTATATTCAACAGCTTCATCTGGAGTTACTTCAGTAATTGACGGAAGTTACTTGGGATCAGACTCATGCCTCCGTAAGGACTTTGACGGATGCCGAATTTTGGGTTAGAAGATAAGGTGTCGTTTTTTTTATATTTCATCGGAGCCATGCTCGGCTCTCTCTAGGATTCCTCGAGGATGACTCTCTATGACCCTTGAGTTCGGCATCTAGAGTACTCCTGAATGATATGTAATATGTGTGAGCTTCAATATCTAGCACAGACTTATACCCTGGTAATCGCCGATACACTGTGTATATTTATGTTAAAATAGGTATGCATATAATATATTTTACTGGGCGGAGGTGATGTAGGAACAGATGGCGCGCGCTCCTACTCCCATGACGCGGAGATCGAACCTTCCACCAAGCTCGACAAGCCTTTTATCCCTCCAGAGTAGGCGAAATGGTACTAGACTCATCCCGCAAGTCTTTGCACATGCTAAAGGGAATTTAATATGTGTGTACAGCCTTTAGGCCTCGCAAATTAAACTACGAAAGAGTTCAAAAGACGAGTGCCACCTGCTTATAGAGTAGAAAAACTTTATCGAATGCAATATTCTCGTCAATCTTGATGGTAGGCGAGAAAGAGGAGATACCGAACGTGCACAATTTTGTAGATGCTGCATTTGTAAGCTCAACCAGCAAACACTAGAGCGATTCGAATAAAAGGTGGTGCATTTTGAAGAACTAAAAAACGCTATCGAAAAAAGTATGCGCATACACTTTCTTGCCCACCATGGCGGACGAAGAAGAGGAAATGTCGAGAGTGTGAATTTTTTTCAGCCAAGTGTCATTTTACTCTTTTTTGGTGGAAGAATAAAGGGAAGAACAAACATTTCACCCGCTGGCCCAAATTCTTCAAAATTTCATCTATCGAGTTCCGTTTAGGAATAATAGGGACACGGCGGTCTTGGACGAACTTCAAATTGACGAACGTCTTACCGACATCTCTGGCCACTTAACTGTTGTACTCATAATCGTTGAATGGAAAGGGGAAAATGATAAAAAATTATGTAAAATCCTAGTTGACTCTCCTTTGAGTTACAGGTGTAATATGGTAGAATATTTGTTTTTCCTACATCCGACGAATTTTCGACAGACAGAAAAGTGAGTATTACAAAACTAAATCAATAAATATTGCCAAAAGTAACAAATAAAGCTTGTTCGACAAGCTATGTACTATGAAATGCCCATAAGAGCTTGTAAACAAATGTCTGAATTCCAGGAAAGCCCGTCATGGACAATGTTAGTATTAAAAATTGAAATAGTTCGGTATTAAGACAAATGAATAACTCTACGACATGCCATCAAAAACGAGGATGTCTTTTATTGTTACCAGCATTACTGCTGTGAACTTTTAGTTAACATCATAAGATACATATCATAGCCGACTAACGCTCATTTGTTTATTTTTACAGTGAATTCGAAAGAAAAAATATGAAATATCAACAAATTCTACAACTAGGACAATTGGAGCAATATCAAGCCGTCAAAAAGGATTGAAAGAAGAGCAATGATAAGAGTTGTAAGAAAAATTCCAAAGTACCAAAATAGAATGCCAGAAAATACCAAAATAGATTACCAAAAATACCGAAATAGAATACCAAAAATACCGAAATAGAATACCAAAACATGCGTTCCAAATGCTTTTTTTTAGTTTCCAGGACCTTTCGTTTAAGGACTAAACGGTTACACCTCCTTTATAAATAAGCAGTTTGAAGAATTGTAGTCGCCAACTCAGCTATCCATGATGACCTTCTCACGAGCAGCCCTTTGTCCCCTTTTGATTAATTATGGCAGCGAAAATTCGAACGTCAAAATGTGGCGTGAGAAGCGCATCATTGACAACGAGTCGGTCATTCAAGTCGCAACAGATGTAGCGCGGCCGGGATTGTTTCATTTACGGAGCGCGGACAAAGCGGACACGTGTGGAATCCTCTTTCACAAAGTACACATAACACAAGAATATCAACCATAAGCGAATAAATTCGTTCTGCTTGGGTCGCTGTTGCACAATAATCGTTTACCCGTTCCGTAAACCCCCTCTTCAATCCTATTACAGTGGCAGCAGCAAGTCGGTACGGTACAAATGAGTCATAGCGGCTCTACAATAGAGTCTGTCGATAGAATTTAACTTGCACATTTCAGTCTTAAGAAAGGCGCTAGATGCCGAAAGACTGCCAGTGAAGCTCAAAATTCTCTCGCAACGTTTCTTTTGCAATCAATTTTGTAAAAGCCTTTTTGAGCCTTTTGGAATAAATTTTGCAAGTCTCACATTGTTCAATACATATTTAGAACAATATGAGGCTTCGGGACAAGACAATAGTCAAATTGTATTACAGTAAAGATGACAGAATGAACGCAAGCATCGAGAACCGGAAATCGCTCACAGAATGGATTTCTACAGTAGAACCAAAATTCAGAAATGGGAGAGGTTGTCAGATCTATCAGCTTTTTGAAGGTTAAGGACATGTAAGACTACCGTACCACCTAAGGTCTATAACAATCGCGTCACCTTACTCTAGGCCCACTCTAGGCCCCGTTACAGACTCTATCGTTTTAGTCCGAAGTAATTCTTGCATTATAAAAGAAGTGACTGGACAGAAAGAAAGATGCGATCCGTGTAAGCTACCTCTAAGGTTCAAAATTTCCTGAATAATGGCCCATGTGGAAAATGGGACCTTTGGAAATCATTATAGGTGAATAACCCAACAGAGAACAAAGAGAACACAAAGCACAGATGGGTCTTGATTTCGTGACATCACGAGATAAGTATCAAATATCGATTGAAAGCGATCGATAACAACTGAACCACGAAGTAGCAGCAACAGCAGGAGCTATGAGCCGTGCGTAGTAGCGAATAGTATCGGGTGCTGGCCGAAGTGCTGGGTTAGGCGGCAGGTCTGGCGAGCGTCATTGCTACGTAGCATAGTTGCGTAACTATTCTCTTCCGGCCCGACGGGTAACGCCCGTATGGTTATGGTGGTAGCGGACGGGGACGCCACCGCCGAGCGACCCTTTGCCCTGTGTACTGTCCGTTCATCGCCGGACGTCGAGCAATGATCGCGTTGACCTTGCACCCACAACACTGCGACTGTGTGGTGTGTAACGGATTAAAGGGGCATTAGGGCAGGTGACTTCAATTCTAGTGCTTATTGATTTACGATCGATAATTGAATAAGGTATTGGGTAGGTAAATAAATAAGAGGAAAATAATTGGTTCTGTCGAATGTCCAAAGAACAATAGCAATAAAACCCACCCCTCCCTGCAGATCCCGCTTCTAAAGCGTGCCTCGTCTTACAACGAGTCAGAATGAAAGTAGAGTGCGTGGCGCATACCAATAAGGTCTGATCAGTCTGTCCCCTTCAATTACCTCTCGAAACCGTCTTACTATTAGGTTGTAAGGAAAGTTTTGGCCGGTTTTTGAAATTTCAACTTCGAGAGATCATAACTCGGCTCAGAGTGCATCTTTTCTCACAGAGTGAGCACCATTAGATTCGCCACACTCTTGGCAACACTATGCATACCTACACATCTCAATTTGATAAAGGGCTGATAATTTATATTGCGCGAAATGAAAAAAAGTCGACTTCAAATCGCCACTCTTTCTGAACACACTGCTACTGAAGGAGCTGGCCAGATGTTTTGGGAAGTGGGGCATAGTTAGCGCTAGATCTGATGAACATGATAGACGAGTAAGGGCCTCACCCTGCAACTGCTTCAATTAGTGGAAGAGGATTTGTGAAAAATGCGCTTGCGCATGACTGCCGTGAGGGGTCCCGCGGCACCCATTTTTTTGGATTTTTCCAAATCAAGGCCACTTGAGGTGGTCAGCTAAGGTTGCTTGTTGAGGGCCAATACTTGTGGATATCCCCTGCAAATATGGACGCTCATCGCCTTCTGCCGTTTTAGTTAAAGCGATTTGATCAATTGAAAATTCGAGCAGCTCGTCCTCATTTCTGCACTTCTGAAACCGGAGACAATGTGTTCCATCCAGTGATACACCCCCTCCTCTTGCAGTATTCACATTTGTGGTCACCTTCGCTGGGACTCGGCTAAACAAGAACTCTTGAAGTGAAGTCATCTTAAAAGTGCCATTTTCGCAGCACTTTAAAACTTCCCTAATAAATTGAAAACCTTGTGGCATTCCAAATAAAACATATATTCTGAAAGAGCAACTTTTTCTCTATCTAACGAGCACAATATGTCAGCTGATTCATGTTGACGCGCTCTGATATTTAAATTTATCTTGTGATTGCGAAAAAGCGGCCAGAACTTTCCTTACAACCTAATAATTTATTGCGCAAGGAACTTTTCCAACATATTTCTACTCGGGATGGGCGATCGCTAGTACAACGACGACAGCGTGGCAATTGAAGTGATTCATTGAAACCACATTTTCTCGCACGTTGCAGACATTTGCGGCACGAAACTGACTAGTAGTTCTCGTCTACCATAGCAGAACTTTTATGGCTACGTATGTCAGAACCATGGTTTCTTTATTTCGCGCTTTTAAATTTGAATACAGAGATGATTGTTGACACTGACCAGTGCTCAAAATGGGAGCAACGGAAAATGCGCAAAAAAACATTTCCGCGCTTTCAAACACCTTTGCAGCGGTGGGAAGAGAACTTTCCAGGGGACACAGATGTTTTTGATATCCGAAGCGCTCTGAGAGAAGGGTCATCGTAAAATGTTCGATAGAGAATCCGAAAAACACAAAAATAATCATAATAAGCATCACTGGAAGGTCTTGAAAGGCAGTGGGTGACCGTTCGAATGATCAATGCCCTTCTTGCCTTCCGATAACTAGCGTTTATCACCACCTGACTGAACAGTTTACGATCAAAATATAGGAAGATTTGTGTCATTACGTACTAAATATTAAATAATAATAAAATAAAAGTAAATAGTAAAAGAAAAATGAAATATAACACGTATCAAATGTGTATTATGTAGTTAATACGTATTGTATATATATATTAATAATATATAGTTATGTATTAATGCAACGATACTCACTCAGACGGCATACGCACTCATGCCTTCTGAGCAATGTGCTGATCCATCACTGTATCGAAGCCTTACGAGCTTTCGTTCAGCTTCTTAATGGTATGCATACTTTAACAGCACTCCACACACGCATAACCTGATGGTGTTCAATGAGTTGTTGTAAGATCGAAGGAAAATAAAGTGATCTGCTGTCTCTTGGATGCACCATGCATTAAGAGTGATATCAGAAGCGTTAAGCCACTCAGTATGTGGTTGTACATAGCATGACCTTCACAAATCTGCCAGCTCGTAATCCTTTTAGCTCTAATTAAGGAACATACAAGGACAATAGCTTGACTAATGTACGTGTGGGAGCCAATCCTCCGAAATAAGATCCGGTGGGTGGTCCGAAAGGAACGAAGGCTCCCTTGCACACTATCCACAGCATAAGCTTGGTTAGTCAAGAGACAACTCGGTTTCGGATATTGCAGAAGTGTTTGGCATGCATAGCATTGCATTGGCCATTTGACCTTGATTCTTCGAAATTAAAAAAAGGAAAATAAAAAATTCGAATAATAAATAAATACGAATATTATTATAAATACGAATAATAAAAATGTTAGATGCGAAAAATCATGGAAAATAAAGGGCAGCGGGAAAGTTCGAGAAGTAGTAGCGTTTAGGGTGAAGGCTATTCTGGCAATTTTCAAAAGCTTCAAAGAATTTGAAGAATAATGAACGAAGTATTGAGTAGGACGCTATCTAGACAGTGTAATAGATGAATACGTTACCCGGAATCGCCAACGAAAGTTTGAAACTTGCTCTAGATCGAACTTGTTGACCATAAAATATAATTGAAAGCATTCGGGAACTTAATGAAGTTCTTGAAAGTTCAGTCGATAAATAATCCCGATGAAAAGCAACAATGCTATGGAAACATGCTGCGTGTAATGCTAGCACTCTATTACATAAAATTAAAAAAATTATTGATGTATTATGGTTGAGTTTGAGAACCATTGGCGTCAAATAACCACCAGAGCCGAGCTAGCTAATGGCTAGATGGGCCACTCAATGCATATTAATATACTTTTTGTAAGTCATGGCCTCAATATGACGATCACATAACTCGCATTCTAGAATGACAGCTCAAAGAAACGTGGACTTAGAAAACTATGCCAAGTGATGATAAGTTACCGAGGAATACTACCACACGGATTACCCAAGAGTTTGTAAATATGAGGTTTGACTACCCGTATAATGAGACCTGACGTTTCGACACTTTCGTCATCCTCACGGGTCGAAAAGTCAGCCCGTTAATAAAATTGATCCACGTAAAAACCTCTTTGGCAAAGCAGCACACGGATAAGCAATAGTGTTGGTAGAATGTAGGGGCTCTGAAAATGGACGCAGAGCTTGGGACGGATGATGTATTCACGTCGAACTTTGTTGACTACTGCAAAATTCGAATCGTTTCAGAGCAGCGAGTTCGACTGAAATGACCATTGAAAGAAGCAGAAAGGAATAAAGCATATAAAAATATTTAAATAATCCAAGTGGAACAAAATCACAAAAAAATAAGTCTGTGATCACAATGTAGCATACCACTGAGTGATTCGAACTCCCTTACTTTGAAAACATAGCATAGATAAAAAATGCTTTTATAAAGTAAAGGCTAAATTGTTCAGCACTCTTTGGCCAGAATTTTCACGAGCGTCAAACAATACGTGTGGGACGTGGATAGTTAATAACGAAGTGAAATGCGGGGGATCCGATATAAATAGATGTTGTGAAAGCGGTGGGGGCGCCACCTACCACTTCCCCATTCCCTACAATATTGGAATAAAACAAAAAGTTAGGTGAGGCAATAGTGGTAGGCACAGCATATAATTATGAACAGAAAACTAAGCAGAGAAGAACGGAAAAAAAACGGAAATAATCTTCAGCGAAAGATAGATCGATATGTTGCACGAGCCATACCGCAAACGTCACCCAGAAAGGTGTCACAGATAATAGCCCATAACGAAATCGGGACGGTACCCATAAGCGTGTCATGTGCCAATGGGATCGTAAAAGCACTTTAGCTGAGCGCATTTCGCTATCAGCCGCACATCGGCATGAATGGTAATCTGACCATCAGCAGCCGGCCGGTCGGCCTGCCTCGTTGAAGATTTTTTCGCCGGTCGGCGACTCTTTGAGGGAGACGGGTACGTCGTTGATTGTTACGTCATCTAACCTCCTCTCTTGGACGAGTCTGACAAATGGGACCACAGGATAACGAAAATGGATTAGATGAAGAGGGAAGAATGGAAAATTCGTCAGTCTATCATCTCCAACTGATTCCTTGAACTTTCTTAAAACTTTCTCAAATTTTTGCCAACTTTTCGACTTTTTGTTGCTTTCATGCATTGCAAAGAGGGCTGAGCTGCACTATTTGAGTGATGCTCTTGACTGCTTATACTCACTCTGAATTTCACATAGCATTTCAAATTTAAATGATACAAATCATTGAATTTCATATTGCAAACAAACTTTTATATTTCTTTCTATTCGAAATTTTGAAAAAAAATTACATAACATCTTGGCTGGATAGTAAAATGATGCGGCTAATATGTCTCATCAAAGAACCAGAGATTCGATTTGCTCAGTAGAAATTGATCATTGAGAAAAACACGGCGTTCAAAACCTGTATAAAGGCTGATTAATCTCAAAGACAAAAGAAGGGTAATGAAAAAATGAGAATTTGGAACACATACTCTCTGAAAACAAACCTACCACTTCAGAAGAGGTAATGTGTGTAGCGAAACTCGCATTGAAAAAGTTGATCAGCAGGGCGAGTTGCCCAGGAGAGTGGGTTAGCGTACACGGCTGGCTGATTTAGTTTCTCCTCCCGTCTGCGGTCTACCCCGGCTAGAGACGCGGAGGGGCGCAGAAGGGGGGGGGGGGGGTGGAGGGAAGGGTTTCAGGTTCCTATTCCTCAGGTTTTTTGCCGTTTTGTTTCTTTCTTTTTCTACCGTTGCATTGCTAAGCAGCACTGCTTTCATATTCCACAGTTTACCAATTTCATCCCAGCCGGTATGTTCAAATGTGATGCGCCGCGCACTTTACTCCATCGAAATTGCAGAAACGAAAAATGGTAAAATAAAAGATAACAATGTCGCAATTTTATTATGGATCAAAGAATGCAAAACCGCTTTAAAAAATGCATCAAGTGCAATGTCAGACATAAAAAAAGAACGTTCGATAAGTTGCAGCATTTAGATAGGCGTTTGTCTTTTGGAAAATGAGTGATTCGGATAAATTCAGATAGATTATTATATTACACTGATTTATCTTCATTTGATTATTTGTTTATTATTATTCATATTTTATTCGAATTATTGAGTGAGCCATAAAACTGCCTAATGAAGGGAGTATGTGTAGCAAGCTAGGTGGAGCATGTTGCAGTAATATTTCCATATAAAAAACCAGAAGAGTTCGCAAAGCCCCCACTCGAGCCATGGAATCGATTTTTGGTCTGTGACTAAGCGAGTCTGTAATCCTTTCCGAGTCAATAGGATTTTTCTGTGTGCAGTTATGAATTATAAACTTGTAAATCAGTGCTACCACACTTCGAATATCTGCCAATAATTCACTTTCTATCCTTTTCTCATGATGGGATTGTGTGAATGCTCTTGTGATGAAAGTACTGAGTAGTGAAGGATACGGGTGTAGCTTCACAGAAGTTTCTGCGGAAAAACAGACGTTCATTCTTGATGGCTGCTGATTTTCGCCGCAACGAGGAGCGAAAGTTGTTGCGATGATGCTGACTTACGGGCATTAGCTTTGGCCTTGGATGGGTTCCGAATTCGTAATCCATGCTTTCCGGGCATATGTATTTTGAATAGCATAAAGATAGAACAGAGTTTTTGCTCATAATTCAGCACCCTAGGAGACGTTCACTCGTCTTTGGGCTTCTGACGTGAAGAGGTGTGGCGTATCATAGTAATGCGCAATTCCAATTTATTCAATTTGGTATCTTCAGGGGTTCCCTGAAAAAGATTAATTTTGCTTACATGTATGTAACCAGCTTCTGGGTAATTGGATGGTTGCGATATTTATTTAAATGCCTTTACAATCTTGACACAAAGTTGGATCCATGGGCTATTCTCAATGATTTGATTGGGTTTGATTATTTGTAGATTAAAGCACGATTCATTATATCAAGCAAGAATTGGAAAATCTCAAAGAATTCAAAATGATGAGAAAATCATGCTAGCTTTTGCTGCTGATGTCATGAGCTAAACATCGAGCTATTGCATCATTCTGACCACACAATGAAATAGAGGGAAGGGCAGGGGAGGGCGGGGGAGGGAGAGGGGTGAACGTTTCATTATTTGAATAGCAGCCGTAGGCGGGATCGTTACGTCACATTTTTGAAAAATTAGAAGAACAACGCTTGGAAACCAACCAACCATGATCGGTTACATTCCGATGGATCAGTAAGCTGCAAGAGCGTTAGCAGTTGAATGATGTCATGATTACGGCCTGTGAATGGGATCAACAAGCTGTATGCTAAAAGCTATACGCGGTTAGTTCTGTGACAGAGTAAAGACATAAAAGTGCTATCGCAATGAGGGAGTGGAGCATCTTATAAAGAGTTGCTTATCTATGTAAGCATCCTGGAAAGATCCTTGAAGAGTCAACCTGCACATTCAGGTTCATACTTCTACGTAAGTCTCAATGGAAGTGAGAAGGGGTTCCTTTCTCCCTTGAGGTTAAGGCAAAAATAATGTCCATAGTGGGATGCCCCCCCCCCCCCATTGCGATAGCACCGAAATAAATAATCATTAACAAAGAGATCGTGTTTGAAAGTTTTTTTAGGGAAAGAAGCAAGAAGTACCCGTACCTCATGTGCCCTTAGACGGAGATTAGACACAGAGATAACCTCCCTCTGTGCTCAACAGGAAAGGAGGGGAGGTAGGTATGCTTGCTTTAGACAGTATTTATTTATTTACGTATATAGTTAATCAGTTAAATTGAGTATGAATCAATCATAAAACAGAATAAGTAATGTTGTAAAGTTGGATATGAACATTCAGCATGAATCATTCAACTGCTTCCTTCTACATATTTCCCTTTACATACCTTTGGCTATCCCAAGAGAAGGAGTGTCCCACTGCAAGAAGAAGGGCCGCTGATCGGGGTTTTTGAGAAATGTTCTCCTTAAAGGAATCGTTAACGGGAATTCCATTATTTTAATTCCTTTCTAAGACACTCTATCAGATACAGTCCATGAACAGAAACATGAAAAGAACCGAGAAATTTCCTCTGTTCCAAGGCAGAATTGAACAGCTGGAAGAAAAGCAAGTCATTTGAATTCCCGACGAGCAGCTTGTGCAGATAACAGCAGAAAGCACAGTTCAAATTCTCACATCCAATCTTAATTTGTGTTAGGTTTTCCAGGTTCTCTTGGACCGCTGACAAAAAAACGGCAAGTTAGATGGTCTTATGGAAACTGGGAGTGGTCTATGGGGTCAGGTGGTGATGTTTGAAATGTAGCCTGGCAGTAAGTAAATATTTGCCGACTCGGCCCTATTCGTTCTAGTGAGCCCATTTGGTTACTTTCTATGTGACGCCAGAAAAAGCACTATAAGCTATCGAGCAAGCAACATATAGTATTTGAGCGGAGAGCTGTGGGAAAAGGATGCTCTTCGATGGTTGGTCTCTAACGCCCTTCAAACAAATGAAACGCGCCATATCATCACTTCCTGATCAAGTTTCAGAGGGAATGATAAAACATATCTGAATACAGTGACGAGGGTCATATGTTCGTGCTGTCCTTATGAAGGTGTATCGATTGTTACAAGTATGCTGAGTTATGGGCAAAGCTCCGACCTTGGACGGGACTCGAACCTGCAATCTTGCTTTCCAAGCATATGTGCCAATCCATTACACTACTGACACCCCTTTCACTTAACTCAGCTTCTGACTAGTGTATTAGCTTATCGGCACTCCCATGTATAACGTGTTGAGCCGGTTGGCCTATAAGGAAATCAGAAAATATCAAAATTCGAAAATATGAAAATCAGCGTAACAGTTGTTTCGTGAAAATAATAAAGGAATTTTAGACAAATAAAATTTATTACGGCAATGCATACAGTCCATTTCCCAACAGTGTAGAATGTGATAGAATAGGTAAAGAATATATTATTATATAGTGGCAAATGGTTCGTTTCGCCTCCGACTCAGACGAACCATTGTATGCTGCCAGCCTTCGAGGCTCTTCAGTGAGTAAGGCTGTAGGGCTCCCAATGCCTGGCAGGGCGAAGCCTAAGGACATGGATGAACGTGTATCAATCTCTCTCACCCCGCCACACACTCTCGCTCTAGTCACGTATCCTCTCACCCAAGTCCGCAGGGCCTCGCCCTGCCAGGCGTCTGGAACTGGACTGTATTGGTGCGGTCAGTTTTCCGGCAAGGTTATCACCACCATCAAGAACTGGTCAGTTCTCCAGTGTAGGGGTCTCCTCCGATAAAAAACCATGGCAAAATCATTGAGAAACAGGAGTGTTTCAGGCCGTTAGCAGTAGGGTGGTCATCTTCTGAAGGATGTTTTAGAAGCGCTTCTCCTTAGTTACTCTGCACTACAAGCAGAATGTATGGATATCAAGAAAACACTCAAAGACAAGGTAAAAGAGATTTTCGGCAAATGGTGATGTGAGGAATGTAAAAATTGTTGTAAAGTAGAGTGTCAATAAGGAAAGGAACCAATAGAATGGTCAGAAACCCGAGAAACATGCAGGAGCCCGAAAACCATCATTCTCTTTCACTTCCTGTGGATTACTAGTCGATAGGGGTATATGCAGACGGGTGAGAGGTGATTTTGAACTGCAACACATCGATATTACGATGTGTTGCAGCTCAAAATGATGTGCGTGAAGTCGTAGTCAAGTCCCAAGGCATGCTTTTCAACGGTGGTTCCACCATAGATCATTTCTGCTGGACTGCAATGTTGGGTCATAAAAAAATGTTTTCCCAATTTTCATTTTCTCCTCACCCGTGACGGCATTTTGGTCTGAGATAAAGATCAATATATCTTTTTGTATTCAGACATATTGAAACAATTGCATAATTGCAGACGAAAATCAGGATATGGTGAAAAATGATATTTCCCTACCTGTCCTTTTTACTATTGGGTTGAGGAATATGTAAGTTCCCGCGGTTTTTTTCAACCCCGTTTTTCACATTGTTTCCTTCATCTTTCGACAAAACTTATACATGTTATTGATAGAGCTTTTTTTACTCTACAAAATGCTGCTATCGGTTTTTCGATTCCTTCGACCACCTAATACTTATGAGGTTTGGAAATGAAGCAAGCTGAAGGCGAAAATTGGCACTCTCGACACCTCATCTTCCTAGTCTACCATAGAGATCAAAAAATGCATGTGTATATGTTTTCGATAGAGCTTTTCCAGCTCTACAGAATGGCACTACCGTTTAATTAAATCGCTCAACTTTTTGCTGTTTTTAAGGGTCACAAAGGCTGTACTCGCAAAAGTATGCACTTTCGTTATCTCCTCTTCCTCGCCTAGTAGCGAGATCGAAAAGAACATCCAGGTATGCAATCGAAAGAGATTTTTTTGCTCCACAAGATGATACCACTATTCTTTCGTATACTCCCAAATTTTAGCATGTAGGGATATGCTTCCACCTGTTTTTCAATTCAAAATTGTGTGATGAAAATGAATCTTCTTGGCAAAGTGTTCTGTATATTTCGATAGAACTCTTTTCGCTCTACAAGATAGTGTTCACGGTTTCTCTTCGAACCGATTTTTGACATTTTTTTGGTCATTCAAAATTGGACGAAATCGAGCATTTTTGACACCATGTAATGAAAATGCTCGATTTCGTCCAATTTTGAATGACCAAAAAAATGTCAAAAATCGGTTCGAAGAGAAACCATGAATACCATCTTGTAGAGCGAAAAGAGCTCTATCGAAATATATAGAACACTCTGCCAAGAAAATTCATTTTCATCATGCAATTTTGAGTTGAAAAACTGGTGGAAACTTATTCCTACATGCTAAAATTTGGGAGTATACGAAAGAATAGTGGTATCTTCTTGTAGAGCAAAAAAAAAGCTCTTTCGAGTGCATACCTGGATGTTCTTTTCGATCTCGCTACTAGGCGAGGAAGAGGAGATAAGAAAGTGCATACTTTTGCAAGTACAGCCTTTGTGAGCCTTAAAAACAGCAAAAAGTTGAGCGATTCAAATAAAAGGTAGTGCCATTCTGTAGAGCTGGAAAAGCTCTATCGATAACATATACACATGCATTTTTTGATCCCGATGGTAGACTAGGAAGATGAGGTGTCGAGACTGCCAATTTTCGCCTTCAGCTTACTTCATTGCCAAACCTCATAAGTATTAGATGGTCGAAGGAACCGAAAAACCGATAGTAGCATTTTGTAGAGCAAAAAAAGCTCTATCAATAACATATATAAGTTTTGTCGAAAGATGATGGGAACAATGTGAAAAACGGGGTTGAAAAAAACCGCGGGAACTTATTTCTCAACCCAATAGGTAAGGCCAAGTTGCATTTCTTCGTTTGATGTTACGGCTGTGTGGTTTTTGAGACCAGCTACCTGCCCGTATTGACTCACCAGCTAACACGAGGAATGCAGTGAAGTAAAACCTAGGTCAAAACCGAATTTGATCTTGACTATTGTCCTATTGATCAATTTTAATTGAATGACTTAGACACGAACACCATTATTTGTCACTTCCCACTGAAAATGACATCGAAATTCATATCTTTTGACAAGATTCCTTTGCAGTCAAGTCAAAGAACAAGTTCAAAAAGCCTGGAATAATGGTTCGAACAGCGGACATGAATTTTCGATTCATATAAATCTTGCGATTTTTATCGGGTTTCTACTTACGGAGACTTCTTGAAGCTTTTATCTCTCGATTGTTGTCGTATCAGTGCCACACACTCCTACAAAAAAGTGCAACACCAACTCAAAAATTCGGCCACCACACCGAGTCAAAATTAGATGCTTTGGGAATTTGCTGGAAAACGCATTACCATTCTGATATATTTGATTTTTGATAACTGCTGTTTATCGCCGCAGCTCGCGATGCGAAAGTTACTACAAGGATGCTGAGTTATGGGCAAAAGCTTAGTGGCGGACGGGACTCGAACCCGCACTTCATCCTTTCCGGGGATATGTGCTAATCCATTACACTACCGACACCACCTTAACCTTAACTCAGCTTTTTGAATGGTATATTTCCCATAGCTTATCAGCACTCACACGTATAACGTGTTGAGCCGGTTGGCCAATATCGGCAAGCTTTTGCCCATAACTCAGCATCCTTGTAGTAACTTTCGCATTACCATTCATATAAACGAAATGCAGCCATTGCCTTCTATTTCGGAAAATTCTAGAAAAATCATGGGGATGAAAAATTATCCGATTCACTTTATTGAATGACTATTTTTACTGTGTATCTTGTTACCGTATTTTAGCTGATAGGCAGCATATGTAGTAATGTACTTAAGTGGAACCTACAGGTTTCTTGAATAAGCTTATATACTCAACGCAGACAGGGCGTGGCTGCGTTGCACCGAAGCAGAGTGGTACGAGGGAGGTGTAGACGACGCCGGCAACGAGGCAAGATGGCATAAGCGTCAACGCAGAGACAAGCAGCTACATATGCTCTGCAGCCGGCACCGCAGAGTATGGGCGCAGCCAAACCAGCAACCGATTACTCAGGAAGAGCTACTGGTTGAACTGCACTGGTTCATGCGCAGAAGGAAACAATGAAATACTCACGAGTAGGTAGATTTGCAGGATTCGTTGATACTTGCCATGATCATCACACCCACAATGGAATGGTTTGAGGGGATAAGTCCCTCGCATGAAGATTTGTCAAACTTTTGTCCACTCAGGGTCATAAGCACATGAATTGTACGGAAAATTCATGGCGTACAAGCCCGCCAATCAGCTGTATCGAATCAGCCACGTAAAGAATAGAGTGACTCTACATTCCTGATAAAAGTGCCCATTCAGGAGCGAATGAGTTGCGCAGTTTGTCCCTCTCTGTAGCTGATAGTTCACGACAAGCTCCAGCAGAAGCGTCTCTTGAAAAACTAGTGCTCAATAAGTGCCCTTTGAGAAATCCAACATGTGAATTGCTCCCACAATCGTACTGAGTACTACGAAACGTCACTTTTCATGTCGGAGTTCGATATTCTCGTATCCACGCAAAAATATAAAATAAAGTATAAAGGTGAAAAACTCAGTCCCAGTCCTGGAGGTGCAAAAGTGGAAACTTCTGTCACAATGAAATAACTAATTAATACATTCACTTCCCCCTGGATCATTAAATGATCCCCTTTACCGGTAGCGATAGGAATTTTAAAAAAATGAGTGAAAAAGTCTCCCCAAAAAAATTCTTTGTTGCCTTGTTTGCAAAGTCCCTTTTATGTCATTATAAAATAAAGGATAAAAGATGATAAAGATCATGAAGTCAATCAATACTTTCCAAGATGCGCCACGCAGTTTAGTTCCATTTGAAACGGCGGCTGCACATGGATACGATTTCGCCTACACAATGACCTGCGGAGGATCAGCCAATGTACAAGTCAGAGATTATACCTTCAGACGAATCCAGAATCAATTCACCTAGCCCGCAGGGTTGGAAGACAGTGACGCCATAAGCTGGCTTGCGCGGGCATCGATGTGAGATTCCCGTACCATGCGAGTGGGAGTGCGCATCACCTGTCACTGCACCACCTCCGCTTTTACATAGAATTGACAGTTACGTGATATTTTATCCACAATTGCCTTACTGACAAGTTTTCCTGGGAATAATACAGACCGATCACCTACCTTTCTACTTCAATACCTTCGAAAAGGCCTATCTCAGATCACAACATAGCATCTATGTACTGCAAGCTCTGTTGCTTTGAATGGAAGAAAATATAATAAAATCGACTATGTCTAGAGACCGAAAAGGTGTCATACATCATTTCAATTGTTCCTATCAAACTAATAATAATGAAACTGTCAGTCCTGTTCTTCGTTTCATCTTTGATGGCCTATACTGCGTTTAATTGAGCGAAATAAAGCTAGTCTATCCTTTTCACTGAACTCCTTTATCAGAGGATAACCGGATCCATTCAAATCTTCGGTTGATCTTGCATGTTGTGTGATATATTAGGTTGGCTGATAAGTTCCTGGACACTTCAAAACAGTTTGATCTACAATGCGTCGATTGACAGCTCATCTTTTCATGTTCGGCCTTGTTGAACAGTGCTCTCGAATGTTTCACCACATAGGTATATAAGGGCCGGAGGTTGTCTAGAGAGAAGAAGGGCCGATGTTATGCTACTGCACGACAACGCTGAGAGTCACCTGTAGCGGAGATTACTCGAGATACTCTGTCGACTTTAGAGTGGGAAGTTCTGCCGCACCCACCACATTCACCGGCTCTCCTCATCTGATTACCATTTATTCTCCCCTCTCAAAAGTTATCTGAAGGACAAGCAGTTCAAAAAAGAGGAGGACCTCAAAATCGCAATCAACGACTTTATAGCGTCGCAGTCTGCACAGTTCTGGATGAAAGGTATTGAAAGGTTGCCAGAGCGATGGCAGAAGGTTATTGATAACGATGATTAATATATTATCGATTGATTATAAGTTGTTCCAAAAAAAGTTATAAAATTAAAAAAGTTCTTGAAGTGTCCAGGAATTTATCAGCCAACCTAATAGATGTTTTACACGATATGTACGACTTTTTTGAATCTTATAACTTACCGTAACCCGTCGGTCATACATAGTCATACATATCGGCACGGCTTATTCTGAATAATGCTTTCAGATATTTCTGGCTTTTTTAAGAGTTGAGAATTTTAATATGTTGGATATCCCACTCTCTTCCTCATTATGCCCAAGGCGCAAGTTAGTGTTCCAATTACGAAGGCATTCTATTATATATTAGTTGTGACTTTTCGTTGATCTCATATACCAGAGAAAATCATATTGGATCAATTCGGTTGTTTTTTTTTTTGAAGAAAAATTTTTCCATCATGTCACAAATTTGTGCAGCATGTTATAAATCAGCCAAAAGAGATTGCTGAGTTCTGGGTAAAAGCCTAAGTCTCGGATAGGATTCAAACCCACACTCCATGCTGAAAAAAAAAACATCAAAACCAGTTATATGCAGTTTTCAGTGACCTAAAATGGGAACGATTCACAGGATGGTGAAGTAAAAGGTATAGTCGAGAAGAATTGACCAAACTAGCTATTCATTGAATACACCATTTTACTTGAGGAAAAGCACTGGATCATGTGCCCCGTGATTAGCCCTGACCCGATATGCAAGCTTCACCAATTTTTTGGTCGATAGCTCGTATCACTCTTTTCTCAAGCTGCTTTTGCACTGACGCTCACCCAAAATCAAATTTTCACCTCTACAGTTTTTGTTTAAAATGCTTCATAAACCATTCGAAAAATTTTTTATGCTCTATCAAGATTGTGTTTCTCGTTAACGCCGATTCAGACTGAATTTTCAAATCATGTAATATAGGTCCAGCCGACGTTATTTCACATACTATTTTTTCAGAGAGAGAGATAAGGGATTCGGATAATGATGTGTCTCCGTCCCTACTCATCACCACTTCTCGAGGTTTCGCCACTCTTTCAGTGGACTGGTTGGGAAATTTTCTTGCCATGATTTGAAGAAATTGTTAAAAATCAGCGGGTTGTGGCGGCAAAAGTGAATTTGGAGGAAGAGAAACACAATTTCCCGATAAACCAATTGCTGGAATCGTAGAAGAGGTCGGGGGCTAAATACAAAACCCATGATAGCCGATTTTTCCGAGGTTTTAATATAGTGTTTTAATTGTCGGTTTGGTCAATTTTTGTCGACTTGAACTACCCACTTACCAGCCTGAAATTCAAACATTTCTCAGACACCCAACACTCGTACATGCTTCAGGGTTTTTTTTTTCTTGAGAAGAGAGACATCACTTGCGGAATGATTTAGTATTGATACCTTTTATAGTAAGATTATGTCAGACAGTCAACAAATGTGCCGCGCCCTGTAGTTCCATTCACAATCATGGTAACAGGAGAATACGATCTGGCCTAGCATTGACTTGCGGGATCCACCCATGTGCAATTCACTGATTTCACTGCCCGATAAGCCTGATACCAGTTTACCTGCCTCGAAAGGATGCTGGGAGGCTTGATTGGTAGGGGGGAGGAGGAATGGGGGGAGGGAGTGGGGGTGGGGCATGATGCGGGATGCGTTCATCCCACCACAAAAGTGGAATTGCGCTTCACTCTTTACTGCACCATTATTGCCCAACGTTATGCTTGGTTCGAGAAATCAGTGAGGAGAGGGGGAACGTACGAAGTCGGCTGTGGAGAAGCCGTAATCCTCGCAGCACCGCATGAGTTATACGCGGGTGGTTGCAAAAACATGGTAATTAAAACACAGTGCACGATTCCAAGAAGTAACAAAGGAATAACCTTACCCTGCCTTTAATCTTCACGGGAATCTCAAAAATGACGTTTCCTAAACAAAATCGACGAGCGTCAATCGTCTTATCGGAAGTTTTTAGAGAGGAATCTCCAACATTCACTGGCCGGCCGTGGGCCCGTTATTCATGCACAGGTCACAGTATAGATCAATGCTTGAGAAACTATGCGAGTAAATAAAAAACGGTATGGGTTACTTTCGTATGTTACTACGACTGCAAGCCATTATATAGACAAAGAAAGGTGTTCGAACACATTGGGATTACGGATGGAAATCTCCTGCATGGCTTATTCCAAAACGAGATCGTCTGCACCATTTGTCTCTCCTTTGCTCGCTTTAAAGCAAAGGGTGTGTAATGGAAGCATTTGAGGTCCACTTGATAGTTTTTACCGAAGAATGATGGGAAAATTTTGCTATTTCGACAAAAAATGTCTCAATAAAACTCCCGATAATATTCCCTTTATTCCCAATATATGGCAATGCTTCAGAAGGATTGAGGAGCAGTGATCTCGCGCACTTCGGCTTCGTAATGTTACGATTGGTACTTTTAGAGGGGATGAAGACCGTTTGAAGTAAGCCACTTTAAGATTTTGTCAAATTTCCACAAATTTGCTTCTACAAAACTCCACCAGTGGGGAAACCAAGCGGTGAATAGGTCAGGGCAGGAGAGTTTTCACGGAAGCAGTTTTTACCATTTCAAAAATTAAGATTCTGAGAATTTACAACTTCTGAAAAAAGGTCAGATTTACTATTAAGAAGATAATGCGCTTCATTGCAAACACCGCGACGCTGTCGTCCAATGTAAAAGTTTTTCAGTAAGGTTTTGCTATTGAGCTACGAATGTGTAAGGAGATAGTGAAAGAGATATAAGTTTGGGCAGCTTGGAGAATGCTCAGCGCTTAAATGGTCCTATTAGAATAATCTACATACACACAGCGTCAACTTATTTGATTATGTATTTGTATTGCTTCGGATTACTTTAGTTCAGACCTGATACTGAGACAGATATAAAGTAGGCCTCTCTCTACTGCTTCTTTTTTCTGGTTATTATTTATTGTATAGTTGCTTTGTTCAGCGTGCTTGTTACTTATATTGGGTCATTCCATAAGTAGTGTCGTTTTTTTTTAAGCAAAAATTTTTCCATAAAGTTACATGTTTTTGCAACATGTTATATACCGTTTGAAAGAAAATTTTCCGCTCTACAATATGGTATGCTCAGTTTTTCTGTCAGTCACTATGGGGCCGATTTCCAGGCTGGCGAAGGAGTAGTTCTAAACAACGAGAATTGACCAAACCGGCAATTAACTGAAGCACTATATTTCACTTTAGGAGAATCAACCAACCATGTGTCCCGTACTGAGCACCGACCTCTTCTGCAAAATACAATACTTGGTTGATCGAGAAGTCGCGTCGTTCTATTTGCAAATTCACTTTTTCCGCCACAACTCGGTGATTTTCGACCACGTCGTCGAATCAGGGCAAGAAAAAATTTTTCAACTCGACCGCTAGAAGAGCTTTGAATGTTACGAAGAGGTGGTGAGTAGGAACGGGGAATATCACTGACCGGATTTATTAACTTTCTTATGAAAAAATAGATTGTGAAAAAATGTCAAGTGGACCCCCATTTCATGCTTTAAAATCACACCTGAATCGCAGCCGAGACAGAATCTTAACATGATTTCGATAGAGCAGAAAAAAGTCTTTCGTATGGGCATCGAAACACTGCTGAGCAAGGAGTTTGGAAGAAAAAATTCCGTTTTGAATAAAGGTGAGTGCTTTCGGAAAGAGGATTTTAAAAAAAAAGAAAGACGCAACTTCTCGATCGACCAAGTATTGCAACTTGCAGAAGAGGTCGGTGCCAAGTACGAGACACATGATTGGTTGATTCTTCTAAAGTGAAATATAGTGTTTTAGTTAATTGCCGGTTTGGTCAATTTTTGTTGGCTACACCTACCCCTTCGTCAACCTGGAAATCGGCCACATTGTGACCTACAGAAAAACTAAGCATATCATTTTGTAGAGCGGAGAATTCTCTTTGAAAGGATATATAATATGTTGCAAAAACATACATTTTTTTGGAGAAATTTTCGCTTGAAAAAACCAAAACTACTTATGGAATGACCCAATACCATCAAGCCGATTTGTTCTTCGGGTTATGTTGTTCGTTTGGTGCTTTTTTTGTTCTCGACGATCCATCTACCTCCCTGTACATGCCATAAAAATCATATATTTATGCGTGCACTAAGCGCAACAAAGCATTAACAGAAATTAAACTGCCAATTGTGGTTTATCAAGAAGACGGTAAAGCAATCCTACAGCTCCGTACAAAAGTGTTCAAACCATAGATGAAAGCCATCATCTACTAGATGGGTGGAAGAGTGATGAACCCATGAACATCAATTACATTTGCTGAAATTGGTAATAACGAGATTTAACCATGAAACACGATCGTTCAACTTCAACAAATACTCATTGTCAGGGAAAACTACTAGAATGTTTGTTACCCATACTTGACTCCAAAATCGGATTATACTCGACTGTCATCACAATCCGTTCGTCCCGATCTTGATTTCTGTTAATTATGTGTTATTACGGGAGTAAGCGGCTCACAAAGGCTGTACCGCACGGCGGCCGGTTAACTGCCGATTTGGGCAGCGCCGTTACGGTACCAGCTCGTTTCTTGAGGTGAAAGCGGCGTGTGTGGATGACACCTGAAGACGTGGGTGGTCTTGACGTTCTGCAGGAGGCGAATAGCCATAGGCAATGTCGGCTCAGTTCTAAGTAACTCACACCCTCACACCTCGGCCACCTGATAGCCATTGATCGGGCGGCAAGAAATGAATGTTTGGCGAAATAGTCAGTTTCACCCACTCAAATCTCGGGCTGGAAAAAAATAAAAAAAACTTCTTCTTCAATCGAGGGTTTTTCATGAACTTCTTTGTTTTAATCCCTGTTTTTGTAAATTTATTATTCCTCAGAAAAAGATATGCAACTGTATCTATTCAAGAAATTTCGGAGCTGCACGACAGCCATAACTGATTTGTGTATCGTATCACGTAGGAAAGCACAAAAACGTTGAGCAAAGCTTTTCGGATGCGCCATGCGCTCGCATCCGTCAGGGACTGTGGAAAAGACGAGTAGTGTGTGCGGCTACTGCAAAGCTGAATTAATATGCGTCATACTACACTTTTATTTCCTGACACTGTCTCCTTTGCCCTACACCCCATCCCCAACGAGATCAAATCCAAAAATTGACTGTGTTCGCTCATGGTGAATTTTTTACTATCATTCATAAAGGGAAGAGTTTTAGAAGGCGGGGATTCAAGTTCGGAACCATGAGCCTTTCTTATACCTTAATTTTCAGTCCCATAAGAGAAATACTAATCTTTCCATCATCTGTCACCATCTGGAACCACTTCAACTTCAACAACTCGGCCTCACAGTGACACCATTTTTCCCTGTGCACCGTCCCTCTACTGGTGGAAGACAGCTAGTTAAGGATGGTAGAACGTGGATGAGTCTCGGGACGGCGCCAATGGCGCGGTACTCGATCCTCAGTAATTAGTCGGCCAGAGTGACGGGGCCATCGTGATAAAATCAACACCAAAAACTTACCGCGGTCGACACTAAACGCAATAAATGAACGCATCGCCGACGATGATGGCGACGGAGAAGAGAAAGCGATTAGCGGAAGCTATAACTCGATCGTTCCTTCAACGATTACCTTTGACCAGTAGTTAGTCCTGTTAGCGCAATGAAATTCGTAACAATAACAACAACGGTGAACAGTGTGGCAAATTAAATTTTACAATTTACTTCAGTCACTACTTTTATTTATATTCTTTGTTGCTTATGTCTATATTCATATAATACCGCTCCTAGTGTAATACTCATAGTACAATATCACTCATTACTCATGGTCATGAAATCCAAAAGACGGAGGAGTAATGATTTATCAGTTTTTTTGCCATAACATTCTTCAGAGTGCTCTAAATAAGTTGAAATGGAAACCCGTGACTAGGGCAAACTCCTCATCGGTTTACGGGACTTTGACTTTTCTTCGCTCCTTCAGCATAACTTTTTTAGATTGGCTTTTCTTCGCTTTTTCGCGATAATTTTTTGAGATTTTCAACTTTTGCTTTGTTTTAAAATTCCAAAACATGAAGTAGTGCGAGTCTGTGCCATTTTTGTCGACACATTCAGAATGATCACAGATGATCACTGTGCGAAGAAAATGTGTCAGTCGAGAATTTTGAAACGTATGATACATCTATTTTCGCTTTGTGATGGTCATTAGCTTGATGAATCTGAGTAAGTGGCTGGTGGCGCCATTATTACACGTCGCCCATCACCGGAGCGAATCTCGTCCTGTGCGCATTCGTTGAATAAAAGTGTACCCTATGAAGTTTTTAGCGAAACTGGCCGAAGTGCGAAACAGACAAGGAATTCATCATGAGTATTATTACTACTTCTTTGTGAGCTATCTTACGCTTCAACTGAGCCCTTTCAATAAAGTATAGCGTATTCGTGGTCTAGTTGAGGAAAGCGTAGATTTGACGGAAAATTTGGGTGCATGGTGTGAGTCGCGATTCTTAAGTGACTAACGAAATTTCTAACATTAAATAATTACTCCAGTCTAGCTTAAAAATTGCAATGTTTCCAAGGTTGTGAAACTTTGAGTTTTGATGGTTCAAGATGAGCAGTTCTTCTGAGATCGAAGGTGCAACCTCTCGGTAGGTTGGTGGAGCCTCATATAACCAAAAATCTGTACGATTTTGAATATCCCAAAAGGTGCTATCGCAGTGAGGGAGATTGACATCCCACTATAGAAATTATTTTTACCTAAGCCTAGAAAGGAAAAGAAATCTCTGCTCTCTTCTACTGAGGGTTAGGCAAAAACATGTCCTGGGTGTGGAGTTTATCCCTCAACGATCCCTCTATGATGCTTAGATGCGTAACTTTTTATGAAATGTTCCCTCCCCCCAGCCTCATTGCGATGATACCTCCCAATAAAATGATTATGCTCAACTGTTCATGTATTTAAAGTACTGCCACTCATAACGGTGCCTATAATCAGTAAGTGCATCGCTTCCCTTTCTAAGATGCTGGGTGTATAATCGATTCTGGAGCAATGAATGTGATTGAAAGGTTCTGTTTCGTACTTTCGATGTTTGATAGCTGCTGATTTTCGCCGCAGCTCGCGATGCGAAAGTTGTTACAAGTATGCTGAGTTATGGGCAAAAGCTTTGATCTTTCCCTCGGTCGCTTACCAGCCTTCAAGCTATGGTAAATATACTATCAGAAGCTGAGTTAAGGTGAAAGGGATCTCGGTGGTGTAATGAATTATCACATATGCCCGGGAAGCATGAAGTGGGAGTTCGAGTCTCGTCCGAGACCGACAGTTCGGTTCCAGTATGGTTTCCGGTTAAACATCTCATGCTAAAAATGCACACTATCTTCCGTCTTCCTCAAAACCCCTATACTGATTTTGATAGTTTTTGATTTTCGTGTGCATTGAGTGCGGATTCAAGTCCTATCCAAGTCCTAAGCGTTTGCCCATAGCTCAGTATCCATGCAACACATTTAACAAATTCCTTAAAAATTCCCTTTTTTTACTTATAATTAAGAAATAGATCGACCAGTTTTACTTATACTGGACACATTGAACCAGAACCCATACGAGAAAGCGATTAGAAACTTACAGAGGTCATTCGAAAACTGCGAAAAGACCCAGCAGCCGATGGTTCTGGTTTAATTGGTCATCACACTGTAGAGCATATAAATAAATATAGTTTTCATGTTTTTTAGATGGCTCCTTTGTACACTATTGCATCCTTAATACTAAAAACCGTTGTTTCACTGAGATCGTGCAAGGTAATTGTCACAAAATTATGACAGTAAATCTTTTAATTATCGCGATGACTTGATGTGTCGATATGGGTATCTTGATGGCCACATGAATGCTCCAGGGATAGTTTGCCGTCGGCACGAAAAGAGCGCCATCATCATAAACACCATGATTACTACTTCATGATTCATTTTTTGTTAGTTTATTAATATTCAAAAGAGATATCTACCTGAACCCACCTATGCACCACACAACAAGGAATTATGTAGGTTGACCTTTACTTACTTTATATCAACTGGTGCAACTGAGCGAGATGAAATTTTGTCACATTCAAATGCACTTAGCAAGCATTGAGAAGAAAAGCACACTCTCACACGAATAATTTTTACAAAATGCTCATAATAAAGTTGAAGTTTAGGGTATTGATTTGATGATAATACATATCTAGTTGTACCATGATATGGTATTAGTTTACTGTATACCTAGATATTCGTGACAACATTACTAGTGACACATAAGGATTATCTCTTGAAATACGGAGAAGAGAAGCTATTCTCTGAATGTTAAAATTTACTATAAACACGCTACAATAAAGCAAGAAGAAAAATCAGGACACCATCATCACGAATCTTAAGGGAACCTCACAGTCCCATCCTTTCTCCAGCTGCATTGCTTAACTATACATCACCTGAAGTGATTTCATACTAAAAATTTGAAAAAAAAGTTCTCTGAACAAATTTTGAAACCCAGCTTTTATCCCATAGCACTCCCCTCTTCGAACGTGGAAGGAAAAATCGAATTTCTGAGACTTCCAACCCGTTTCCATGATTTGAAATTGATTTCTTCTATGGAAACGGCAGAGTATTGATTGGACACGGGAGAGCCACGACGTCAAATACCAGATCTGCCATCACCACTACCAGAGAACCATATTACCAGAGTTCCTGAAATATTATGTTCGGTGTGTGCCACGCATTGGGTTTTGACTTTGAATTGCTCATTGAGTGAATAGCTTGGTTTTCAAGACGATCTCTGGTGACAAGACTTGCCCGTCCATCCATTTTCCCTATTTGCACATAGTTAGTAAAAAGAAAAAAATCGTTTTTCTTCATACTAACTACTTGCAAACAGGCAAAAAACCTACGAAGGGATTGGTTTGATCAGCTATTCACACGGAAGCTGAAGCGAAATAAAATACCATTGCACAGGAAAAGTTTTACTTTTTCCATCAAAATTAGGATGAGCCATCCAAGCCTCTGGACTCGGAGAAACCCCCTTAAACTGATCATTAAATGCCCAATAGCTTTATTTTGAAAGAATTGACTATAAACACGCTACAGTACGAATAGCAGTTTTCTTATCTACAGCAATTATGACGAAGGCGGCTTAACAAAAGTAAGCGGTGCCATGTGAAGGTAGAGGTCGGCTATGTGAAGTTCTCACGCTGGCTACGGTACGTATCCGCCAGCGTTCTCGCTTCAGAAAGGTGATAAGCGGCTTTCTAGAAAGGCCACTGTCCCTTTTTCCTATAGCTTAAGGGCTCAAGGAAGTCAATACGGTACCTCCAGACTCTACACATCGCAAGGTGGTAATCACAGCGAGACGGTAAAACACACGCGCTGCGCTCCTATCCTCGGGACCAGTGCCCACCGTAACCTCGGCCACCTTTAATTAGAGTCGGCTTGAAGACTTACATCAATCGTTGCCGTAATCGATAGTGCAAGGTTGTATGGGAACGCAGAGATAAGGTTTTTAGCATTTGATGGTTCTGAGAACTCTAACGGTGACGGAATCCGCAATTTTGACATCCTACTCTGGAAATTCTGGATTAATGAGGGATTTGAGCAGTTACGGCTATTCAAGGGCTTAAATTCAGTAGTAGAAATCGGTTCAAGCCCGTATTCGCCTCATTTTAACGCCACCTCGATATTCAGCTTATTTTGGGTCTTCCGAGGCGCTAAGTACTTTACCTTCTTATCTGATATGCCGATTCTTCGTGTGTTATCCTAAGGCGCCATGTGAACGCTTGCATTCCCTAGGGTTACGCGGCAAGTAGGTTTTGAGGGCTTCTGAAAAGCCGCCGCGTGGTCGTTAGCTCATCGTTTGAGGAAGATCGCTGGTGGATACGAGCACTCTCGGATGTAAGAGCGTCGCATAGCCTGACTGCCGGCATCTGACGATACCGCTTACTTTGTCTACCCGCTGTGATTGTGCTGAAAAGGCTATGAAAGCAGATCTAAAAAAGAATTGAACGTACTCCTAGAGGCTTCCTGTACGATCGAAAATTCGAGAAGACGCTCAGTAGAATCACTATAGCCCATACTTGTGTGACATGCAAGTAAGATGCAACATAGAAGCTCGCGGCGAACCTTATTGTCGGAGTGAGCCCAGAACCTTTTGATCGGAATGGTGCATCGTTATGGCATGCATTCTAATGATTGCCATTCTTGGAATTTACAGTGTATCATTTTATATAAACTATCTTCTTACTAAACAGTCTGAAACTACACTACAAACTACATTTATCTCACAGTTGTGAACACGTTCGAAACGCAGTCTTATTTTTATAATTTTACTCAGAGCATTTCTGAGGCCATAACTTCCTTTTGATCGATTTTTGACACATTGTGATCTCCAATGAAAATTCCGGGAAATGAGGAACAGAAAGGGAACGTGGTTGACCAAGTTCGCCTGAAAGCTTATTTTTCCGTAACTCCAATTTTTCGTTCAAGTTGGCGCTCCTCATTTATACCTACCCTGGCCAAGCTCCCTAAGCGCTAGAGAGAACATGGTAGACAGCTCTCATTCCTGTATTATAAATACATCATTGAGCCTGAGAGTAGTACACTTTCATTCGAATTTATGGAAATATTCAGAGTCCGTAAAAGTCCTAAAAGTCTTAATAGGGTATGGTCTGAGCATGGAAACTTCGGTCGCGCAGAATTCAACTTCCATTTTACACAGTTCAGTTTGTATGACGTGAAAGGACTAGATTTTCGTGCAGATAACACCTTTCCGTAGGTCTGCCCTCTCGATAGTACTGCAAAAGAGCCCTTCCAAGGAGAGGCTTTTGAAAGTGTTAGCTCGATACATTTTCAATCTATTTGAAGCGATACTTTGCGCTTGCAAAATTTGCTGAGATGTAGCAGTCAGTGGGAGGAGGTGACGTGGTGACAGAATGCGCCCACTCTCACACTCATGATGCGGGGATCATATCCCACAGAAACGCTCTCCCAAGCCAAGCAAGCTTTTCTATGCCGAACTCGTCTGGGAGAATAAAAAGCACTCCTTCTACATCGGCCGCACCCTCCCCTCAAGTCATTGCTGAATCGCATTCACCTGACACCACGATTCTGAATGGAATCAAAATGCGCGGGACATCTCAAGAACTTTACCCATCTTGGTCTCATTTCGAAATTTTCAGATTATTCCTTATTTTTTGACGATCATACGTCATGAAGATATATGGTACTCAGTGGAATGAATTTCTAGAACTATCATCATGAGAAGCACAGAAGAGTCACTTCGTGAAAACTGTACGAAAAAAGTTACTAGAAGGATGCTGAGTTATGGGCAAAAGCTTCGGTGGCGGACGGGGCTTGAACCCGCACTTCATCCTTTTCGTTAGCTTTTGCCCATAACTCAGCATCCTTCTAGTAACTTTCGCATCGCGAGCTGCGGCGATAAACAGCAGTTATCAAAAAAATTAAAAATGTACGAAGAAATTTCTTCTATGTTTTTCCAATGACTTGCTATAGCTGTTCCAATAAATCGTATCTTGAAAGAAACCAGTTCTCCTTCAGTTATCCAAAAAGCACAAATCTCCCTCCAATCTTATCTTGGAAGGACTAAATTCCTGATCTGAGGGAGAATCGATCCCAATGAGTGTTTCATCCAGCCATGAAACTTTACTAGACCTCTTTTTACCCCCTTCTCTGTCTTTAGAGATTACTTCTTCTTGATCAACTTCTTCCCCTTTTATTGACGGGACCTCTTTTTATGGCATGCATGACAGAAAAGTTCCACGTTGCTGGACATCAAGGTTATGGAAGTTCAAATTTCATCCCTGACCACCCGCCACAACCAGCAGACGGCTGTGGATGACCTTTCGGACAGTCAATCACCCTCCCACCACTCCCGTACGGACCACTGGTATTATGCACTTTCGGCCATGTAACTTGTAACCTGAGTTACAAGAGTGACTTGAAGAGTCTGATGACTTGTTGAGAATGTCCCTCAGAAGGATGGGACGCTGCTGACGATCATTCGATCACGGTTACTTCGTCATGTTATATTACCGAATAGTGAGCGCAATTAACCTTGACTCGCTACCTCAATCGTTGATTTAGTGCCGTTCAACTCGACAGACGTTACTCGCTATCGGCAAATCTTTAGTGCTTCACTCACTTATTTACAACATTTTTTTGACGATCATACGTCATGAAGATATACGGTACCCAATGGAATGAATTCTAAAAGCTATCATCATGAGAAAGACAGGAGAGTCATTCTCCTCTTCCATGTATACTTTTGACTGATTCGAAGTGAGCAGCTAAACTTACTATACACCGACTTTTATGAATTTCATTGTATCCCTGTGAGGCGGTCAGGAGGACTGGCCGGTCAGAGTACCCTAAAGAGCCACCATAGTTGAGTACAAACTACAAAAAGATTAAAGTTTTCGGTGTTAAACAGCTTTTCTTGGGATACGCCGTGCATACTAGTCCCATACAGAATCTTGGTGGCAGGAGAATGCGATTTGGCCTTTACAATGACATATGGGGACTAGCCGATGTACAAGTGGATGATTATATCCTCCCAGACAAGTCGAGTGCCAATTCACCATTTCTGAAAAATGAAAGATGCGGGAATGAATCTCCGCACCATAAGAGTGGGAGTGCGCGCCACGTGTCATCACACCACCTCCCCCCCTATTCAAGTACACAGGGGTCAAATTTGTGATGTTCAAACTAAAAGTTCCGTTTGTGGTAACCTTTTAAGGATATGCATAAGGTAAGATGAAGTACCTGGAAGAAGCGTCGGAGCATCATTTTCTCCCTATAGGCCAACGCTACGTTTCCTCAGGCTTGGTGGAAATTTGAGAGGTCAATTTTTTAAGACAAAGGCAGGTGATTTGGCTGCATTTCAAACTTCAGAACTCTTCAAATTTAAATATTAAATTTACGAAAGTGAGCTGCAGTATCTCTACTTAGAGCAGTATCAGCAGAAAATATGAAAGCGGAGGCATCTGAGCGAATCCAGGATTTTCCATCCAATTATAGATCGACAAAAGGGAACCAAAGTTAGCATTTCATCATAGGAAGGTCTGGACAATCTGTCGCTTCCTCTTATAAAACCAGCAGACTGCTGAGCAAGCCTAAACAGTTCGAACTTGCTGGTTGTTTGGGGATGAATTACTCAGTTCAACTCGTTTCTCTACGAGGAACTAAATGTTCAGTAGCTGAAATGATTACGAACAACTAACACCACAAGAAATTACTAATGTTCATCAAGGGTAAAGCTCATGTTGGACATATTTTGAAGACAGCATAAGCCCTTGTTTCCTTCTTCATTCCATAAAAGCTGCGAAATCCTCATAAATTCAACGGCATCGTTGCCAAAGAGGATGCCATGTGTTAGTGGGGCTCATTTGCAAGTCGCCACCAAGCATCTAAATCTCGGTCAGCCGCAATTCATAAGCCGAACGCTGACACATAATCGATGTGTCCAAAGAGGAAAGTACATTCGGGAAAGGCTCCCACCCTGCACGGACGGTCCCTCACGTTCTGTGGCAGTTACCCTGCTACGGCTACTATAGGCTCCATCTTCCGTTTTCCCGTTATTTGCTGCGATGGCGCCGTCCCCGATGGATGAGTGGACGGACGGACAGTTGGGTCGTTCGGTCGGTTGGTTGGTTGGTTGGTGCTGGTCTTCTGGTTGCTGCTGGCTGCTGCGTGTCCCGTCTCGTCCGTGCTGAGTCTCGGCGGACGTTGTGCGATTTTATCTACAAGGCTGACACGTATTTTGCCGACCGTGAACATTCATGTACCGTAATCGCGAAAAGACATATTTCATGTGTCGTGTGACCTAATTACACAAAGTCATGAAGGCCCTGTAACGAGAAGACTCTAAGAGGTGAAGAAGGAGAACGAAGAAAAACCGAGGCTATGAAACGCTATAAGAAACTCTGAAACGTTCAAAACTGGCTCACCGTGATGGGAGGTTCTGGGTGCAGGGAATGTTCCGCGGTTTTTAGGGTAATGCAGGACGAAGATAAGCCTATCCCAGAGAATGCGCATTAAGCATGTTCAAAAAGCCTGTTCGAAGCCGAACTTTTGTACCTGCTCCCCTAATTTACTACCAATATTGATTCGTGACATTTAGTGGTGTGGATGGAGCCAGAAACACTGCCTTTGTTCGTCGGGAATGGTGGAAGCAAGGAAGTCTAGATATGACGATCCCATCCCTCACCCTGTGCGATAATTGTGATAAGGCAAGGTTGACGCAGGGCCTAATCAAGGGTAAGCAGGGTTCTAGGAGATTGACCACATGCATCGGAATTCCCCTCTGTAAAAATTGGCGAATATGACTTTCCGTCACTGCGGTAATTTCTAATCCCTGGAAGAGGGCGATGCAGTTGTCCCCAATTGCTGAAAATCGCCTTGACTCCTTCCCGTCGATGGGTCAGATATGACCCTTCTACGAGAAGTTCTAAAGTAATACTTGGCACTGACTCAAGCCCTCTCATTTCTACAACCTTGGGTTGATTTTCTTTGAGTTGCGCTGGAGTGGTTAAGTCCGACACTAAGTTGCGCTGGAGTGGTCAAGTCCGACACAGCGTAAGTAAATCCTAATTAATTATATAATATTACTTGAAGCCGATGTATACTGAGAGCCACCGTACCTCAGATACAGACTTTGCAATTAAGTATTTGAAATATTGTAAATATCACTATGGTTTCAAGTGGTGACTGATTGGCGATATTAGCTTAATCAGAGGATGGGCACCTATTTCGGCTGATATGGCTCTTATGAGGAGGATTACGTATTTCCTGGAATTCTAGAAGAAGAGATTCTATTTGATGTTGAAGTGAAGTAGTTCTTCGAGAGTTCTTCGGCTGATAATCTCGAAACCTGTTGATTAGCAGCTTTTCGAAAAGGAATGGGTATAGGTAGCCTACTGTCCAGGTACCAGTCTCTTAAGTGGCCTGGGTCCTCTGAAGCTGCAAACCATCAAAACAGCGGCATCGTGATGTTTTTTATTCGATCAGATCGTTACCTTCCTCAAATAAACCATCTGTCGCATCATTACCGTAGTACCCTCCCTCAGCAGCTTAAATGGCTATTGAAACGATCACGTTCGTTCGGGCATGGGAACAAATGTGTTTGTGTGTGTGCAATTGCACTCGGTACGCACGTTCAGTCCCCAGACGCCTCGTATCAAATGAGGCGAAGATGAGGCGTTGCCGCTCCGTTAATGGATAATATCCAATTGAATGATAAATCTTCTGACAGCTCGACTGCTGCTGCTGCTGCTGTTTGGTCCGTGATGGTGCGGGTTGTTGCCCACGCCGCGCCGCCGTCACCGCCGCTACAATAGGCAGGAAATAGTCTTGTCTCGCGGCGATGAAGAGGCAGTGGCATCGTCGGCGAGGGTGCGAGACGCGCACATAAGCGTTAACGGTGACATGACGACAGATTTTATGCTAATACACGCTTCACGCCCTATGATCCCCTTTGGTCTATTACCCCCCGAAGGCTCTTCTGGTCCCCAGTCCACATCAAATCCCGACGACACTTCACATTTGAATGATCGCCCGCGGTCAAGTGTTTCCATAACAATTGGTCGTGATATTTGGAAATTTTCAATGCTGGAAACGTGATGTTTTCTCTATATTGGGGGATTACGGTGGTACAGGAGCTATGCTAGCTTTATTTCCACCTTGACCTCTCTTGATTACCTTTTTCCCTTTTTTGAACAGATCAGATTTTTCTGCCGATGGCAACAACTAGCGCTTTCCAGTCCATGGACCTTATAAAGGGCCATGGATTTTTCAATGATTTTCTCTTTTTTTTAACTTGCTTATCAGTAATTTTTCTCCTTGTTTACTTGCTTGTCAAAAACTTTCCCACCTTTTTGACACCGTTTGCGCATTTTGCAGTGCCGTTGTTCTTCTATTAGATGTCAATTAAAGAACTATTTCAAGACAATTTTGTTCTATTTCTGCGTGACGTGGGTTAATGAGGTAATGGAAGCCGGCACTACTATACTTTCTCCTAACTGTGTAAGTCGAATAAGCGGTCGTGTCTTTTTATCATTATCTATCGTGTAATATCTGTGGTATCACTATGTATCATAGAATATCACGTATTATCGCTTTGTACAATAAGCACACAGTTACCGTTCTTTTCCTCTTTTCTTGTAACTTCACTTCACTTGGTTTACCTACGTGCCAAACTAGTGCGGAACATTCGTAGTAGGCTCAAAAGGCTGCGACTGCAGCGCGTAGGGTTAGGACCATAACATGTGGATAAGAAGACATGAAAAGGTTAATCATATTGTTTTTTCCACACGCGGCGCTGTGTCATCAAGATAAATATTGTAATGTTATTTATAGGTATTGATCGTTAAGCCTTGATCTCGTGCTATGGAAAATGATTTTATACTTATTTACACACTACGGCTTACAGAAGCTCTTGTCAAAAAGTACTGACCCCGTTTGCGCTTATAAGTGGCAAGAGCAATTGGCACCAGCTGATAACCCTTTGCTGGAGTGGTGATAGCAGTTATTAACCTATGATTTTAGCTGATAACTTTCAAGCTGCTCGATAGAACCCTCTTTATTGACGCCTCCATACTATTATTTTGCTCGTAACATTTCCTTTTTTTGGAAATTACCATAGTACATGGACATTCTATCATGGCTCCCGCACCTGTACTACAGGATAAGGAGGCGGTAGCGGTAGGGTAAACACACATATCCCTCACTCTTTTTTGCCAATTTTTTCTCGAATGGCTGCTGAGGAACTTCCATAGAACGTTCTCCTCCCTCACTTCATTCTTCATCCGTTTATTTTGCCATTTCGCGAATCGCCTATTTTACTGCGTGAAGACGTGACACCTATCGCTCAGCTCACTCAGTGAGTGAAAAGACTGATTGAAGTGGCTGATACGGAGAATAGGTTGCCATTAAAACGGTTCCACTCATGGGAATTCAGCTCCGTGTACTAAGAAGTCAGAAGCTTTTCGAAGTAGTTGACATGACCTTTATTCCTGAGATTCTTGGCTTCCAGATACAGCAAATGATTTCGCTGGCAATTTTCAGTGGTAGTTTCATCGTGTGAAGTAAAGTCAGCTGGTCGAAAAATCGCAACGACGGCATCATTTAAGTGGGATGGCGTAACAACTAATGGTGCGGGAGATTAGGCAACGGCTTGCCCTTTGCCGTTGCCAACCGTGCCGACGATGCCGCCGATTTATCGCGCCAACAGTTGGCACCATCGTGGCGCACCGTTCAGGAGTTTGATATTGGTTGTGAGAAAATCTCATATGCTCCAACATCTTTGAGGCTAAAAGTATTTTTCCCGCCGAATATTTGGGGTTCCCCAGCTCTTCGTGACTACTCCTACATTCATTATAAATAAGACCCAAAGGGTAGTCATCTCAGTCGGGCGGAAGTCTACTCAAATCTGAAGATGTCGTGTAAGAAATAAGTAGATAAGTAATGTATGCAGACGTTAAGTGCACTCCTAGGAACGGTTCAAACACTTGTACGCTGTTTTCAGGCGATGTAAGACCTGATAACCGTCCCATTTGACTACTCCTGTTTCGTTTACTGTGGCATCCGAACGATTATGTCGTATTCTTCAGTATCACCTACTATCATCCGATATCATAAATGAATCTTTGCTTCCTCGGTGGACTTCCATGAGACAACCGTCTCTCTCAGTCTGGAGAAGGGCAAAACCTTCTGAATACTGAAGATTCTAAAAAAAACTCAACCTGAACAAGTTCACCTTACTGAGATTCTACGTTAGCTCCCATCGAGCTCTCGGGAGCTTCAGTCATTACCCAGGAAAGGATCGGTCATCTCTAGGCATGCCACGCCTGAAGTAGTTCTGCAATAAACCCTGTGTAATTCTCAGTGGTTTCTCGTCCTGGTCTGATGTGAGAACTTTTCTCATGATTTGCTGAATCGGGAACTTCCAGGTGCTGAGGCCCACTCTGTCACGTTCTCTGACTGACCCTACCCTCCCTCGCTATATATCTCCATCTTAGCAAAATTCCCCTCAGCAAGCTCTGCAGCCACTCCTGGAGCTCCTATTTAGGCAGAAGTTCCGCATGACATGGAACGTACGGTTGCGGTTAGATGACAGGCAGCCTGTGGCAGACCATCTAATGCGATAACAGCGATACACGTCTAGATACTATGAATATCGGTGCTTCATCTAATCTAATGGCGTCTCTCGGGCGTCCACACTTCCGCCGCCTTTGCTCACCTCGTCATGACCATCATGTACTCCCACGTCGGCTTACAAGTCTGAGAACTATTTGCCCCTATAAAGGCCCTATCTAACCTTCGGATTGTGGATTTAGAGATCTTTCATGATCTATTGGCCTCGGCTATAATACTAGCCTCCTGTCAATATATTCCTATTAACTCGAATAATCGAGAACTCGTCTCGTTGCTGCTCACTCACCCACGAGCCCGAATATACGGTATTCCCTACGGGACCCGACACCATTTAGCTGAAGCTGCTTATCACACCACGACACTCGCTGCGATTCATTAATTGAGTTTCGGCTACGGTATAATTGCAGCACAATTTGTTTGGCGCTGCGCTTGAATTTGAAAGGAAGTGCCGTGAATCAGTGAGCGCTGGATTCCTTCGGGATTTTTTCGACTGCGGGTCGTTTTTCGGGGATTTTAGTAGGATATACACCTTTCTCAGTTGATCACTTCCGATTTATGTAGTTCTGCATGAGATATAGCGCCCTGATAACGCATTTGTGTGCAAAAACCGCTCGGCCATCCACCTCTAGAGAACAGCCGACCACAGACTCCAAGCCTCCAGGGTCATTCATCGTGTGCCAGATTTTCATCTGTGCAGCGCTCAAACCTTCTCATGACAAACGGTTGTCGTCACGCTGTTATCTTTGATAATCGTCGCCACGGGCAATGTCGTAGCCCGCATTGGACGACACCCGCTGGCCACGCCCATCCTCGTTTTTGCCGCCGTTGGCGATTGGTCTACTCCTCCCACTGCGGGCACCGCCCACCGTGCGACGATGGACACCGACATGGGCGCGCCCTAAGTCACTTACATATTGCGTGTAGCTGTCTATCTCGTTAACGCATCTCTGATAGTTATCAATGATCAGGTGATAGGCGATCAATATGTTATCAAATCGCGTCATCAACAACTAATTTCATGCTGATTATTGCTTTCGCGTGTCTTATCTGACAATTCTGATCTACGAGCTTCCGCAATCACTTTACGGACATCAACTGAGAGTTTCATGATTTTAAACTCGATTATTTCAAAAGATTCCCACATATCACACTCCCTGACCCCTTCTGGTTCACTGAAGGAGCTTCCAGAATACATGATAGATGTGCTTCATCATTATTCACCTTTGATTCCCCTTGTCGCGCTCGATGTTCTCGTGCTTGCTGCTCGAGTATCCTCCATCCCATGTCATGCCCAGGGTTGTAATGTTTTCCCATCGCCTCCTCCTCCTCATCGTCTCGGTCGTCATCAATGTCGATGAAAACGACACTCATGTTTGACATTTTCTGCTTGTTCTGGTATCTCTCTCGACTATTCACCCACCGGGAGTCCTAAGCCATCCTAGGGCTAAATTTGACCTTGGATTCCAGATGACCACGGTCTTCAAGGACTATGCAGATTCGTTGGCCGCTCCATCTATGTATCATCATTCGATGGCTCTTGAAACCGATCAAAATGTGCCGGTTTCGGAGATGATTATGACCGATACACAAGACATCAACGTGAACAATGAAGAAAATGTACGTATTTGGGTCCTACACAGATTCGACAATTACCATAATATTTATGTGTAATTTTTACACTTATTCAGGGTTTTGCCTCACCAATCAAACCAGCACCCTTTTACACGACTCCCACTGATGCCATGTATTATACAAACAATTTTAAGGATTACGGTAGGTTTTTTACTGACTATTATTTTTCTATGACTATGAATACACGGAATGGATAGCAAAAACCCGTAGCTATTCTATCAGTTTTGACTTTCATGGATTTTTTTTTCGTTTACTGTACACCTTGGCTATCTATAACAAAAGCCAGTGCCTGGCTAGCTGGTCAATTGAGGGCAAAAAAATGGCCAATGTTTTCAAGCCATGTTTGGCTGTTAGCAGAGGGCTTTAAAAAGCATCGGGCATCGACCTAGAGTAAATTTTTCTCACTTCACTTATGTGGCCCACAATAGTTTGTTTTGGGGTAGTTTCCAAGAAATCCCGATAGGGATAGCCAGTAATAACAAAATATAGTCACATATACTACTAAAGGGGCAGTAGACACACTAGACCTGGCTGGATAGAATTTCTGAGTTCTTGTACACGTAACTGCATCAAACCACTTTTAGTAAGTTCCTGGTTCTCAGGATTCTTTGAGAAATCTGCATGACCGTCATCTGGGGGTTTAGCCTTCCTAATGTGAACGCAAAATCCCTTAGGTCTTTATTGTGAAGTGCTCAACTCAGGCTTGTAACAGTGGAACCTCCTGGAAAGTAACCCTCTGAGCCTATGAGGAAAGCTTTTGCCCGTCGGTTGCCTTCATTTGTGCAGGAATGTTTCGAAACCCGTGTAAATCACGTATGTTTCGTAACTTGGAAAAAAGTCGTCTGTTGCCATTTGAGGTTTTTTCTGGCCCTTGAAATGGAGGTTTTTGGTATCAAAATTGCTTGAGCTTTATTAACCAGACAATGGAATTCTGAAAAGTTAGCCTCTGAGCTTCCAAAATGACTCCAGAATAAAAATAAATAGGAATAATTGGGATCTGTAGAGTACTAGGTCGGTGAAGCCACTACTTAGAGTCTTCCTAATTTTTCGCTGTCTAGGTAAATCTTAACTTAATCACAATAGTTCCATATAGGCAGTTCCCTACAAAGATTAGGGGACGGTTCAGGATAATTTCCCGGAAGTTCACAGAGCGTTCAGGCCCCAAGGTTGCAAGCCGGGCCTAATTCACTTCCTATAAATCCGTTAAGCTCCATTACCCTATAGGCTATGTACTACCATATGGAAACGAGAGACAGATTCGTTGCGGTTCATTGACTTCGACGACCCCCCGCTGGTGATGGCTGGGCTGGCAGCGGCTGTGTGGTGTGGAGGAGCCCAGGGGTATTTCACATCATGCGCATTGATTACCCAGAGGGGAAATGAATGAAGGGGGCAGACACACACACATTTCTCCTGACACATACATCATGAATCAGTGAGCTCCGAAAAGTCGTGAGCAGCTTTTCGTTGTTCCCCCTGTCTGGCAGAAATATTACGGTCATTTTCCAGCCGGGTACATCATCAATCCATCAATGTATCAACCATATACGTTACCAGCTACGACAGCCGCTTGTTCCGGTAATGATGCCGGCGGTTTCAATCAAATGATGGATCCATCAATGCTTGGTCAGTTTGAAAAATGATTTTTGTTGAGTTTTTATCACGGTCCTGGTCAGAAGTTCGAATTTTGCTTCCTACGTTCTGCCCCGAACGTGCTCGTCGATCGATTTGACGGGGCGTTATCTTCTTCGCAGATCTATGTGTATTGGTGTAGCTGTGTGTGTGTGTGAACACATCGCTCACGGGGTAGTGGAAGAGCTGTAAGATTCACCTCTTGTCAACTGTTCATCAGTCCCTTTAAACTCCACCCATTTCAGGCCACAACACCACGAATGCCTCATTCTATGGCTCCACATTCAACTATCCCACATACGACTACTCATCACCGTTAATACCACGAGTTCCCGGTTCAACCGCGCCAACAGGCGCCGGTGGTGGCGCCGGTGTCGCTTGTTCTACCAGCACTTCCGGTTCGTCCAGTTCGAACGGCTCTGCACATTCGACGCTCGCCTCACGGAGTAAGGCCCGAACCTCAGCATGTGCGTAATGCGCTGCACGTTTTGGTGCGCTGTGGAGCGGAGTTGTTTGTTTGTTGTTTGTGTGGTCCTGTGTTGTTGTTGTTGTTATTGTGGTCCACAGTCGACACGTAGTCATTCTACCAATTAGTCTAAATTTGATCAGATCAGAGCGATTTTTCTGCCGGGGTACTGTAACCGTGTAATTCCGCAAGTGCATACTCCAACTTGTATGACAAGTTCCTCTGTACGATGTGAGCACAGCATTGACCTATTCAGAGACTGGCCAGCACTAGCATGACGTGTGATTGTGAATGTGATGTGCATGTGCAGAATGTGTACGGTACTCGGTACTGAGCGGTGATTTAGTTTCAGCTGAAGGACGAGAATGTGTGAACTGTGGCGTTCAAGCGACTCCACTTTGGCGACGAGACGGTACCGGCCATTATCTGTGCAACGCTTGCGGACTATATCACAAAATGAACGGCCAAAATAGGCCGCTAGTGAAGCCCAAAAAGAGACAGGTACGTAAGTCTTCATAGGACAACGTGACCGAGGCGGTCGCGTGCTTCTTATCACCATCAATCACCGCACATTATCAATTGTCGCTCGTTATCTTATCACTTCTTCGTCGATTTATTGTCGGCCGCTCATCACTCTCACTCATCAGCCGCCTATCAGATACATGTTCATGGCGTAGATTATGACACCCGTCGCGCTTGTTAGTTTACACCTCGTCAATGGAGAAGGCTGGGGCATACGGTAGCGCGTCGGAACGTCTGCGCTCTCCACTCGGCGCATGCGTTCTCTCTACGTTCTGAAGAACAGGTTTTGAACACCGTATTTGGCCATGAGTACGGGGCACTGTTTTCATCGGGTAGCTAGCTCCTGGTCGTTGACAAACAATGACAAACAAGAATATACCCGGAACTCTCAGGGGCCTAAGAGGTTTCCACATGAGTTCAATAGGGTTAATATGAAGCGCTGGGATTTGTCCGAGGATTATCCTTAGTGTAAAGTTTCAGGCGATTGTTTACATGTCAACAGGTTGACCTCCAAATAATTCGCCTGATAGTATCAGTCGTCAATTAAGAAATGCAATCCCCATCGTCACTCAGATGCGTCGGGTGGGGGAGATGACGCAACTCCCGTGCCTCCACCACCCATTCCTCACTCTCGGCGCAGAGCGCTGTGTAACAGGTCACGACCTTATATGTCAGTGTCAGCCTCTCAAATATCGAAGGGTTACTGTAGACGGTTTGAAAGTCGTCGAGCTGAACAACTGAAAGGCTATATGGACCACATAGCGATACACCGAATTAGACACGCATGGACATTTGTCGCGCTCCTTTGCGCGTTCGCGATAAATCGCGGCGTTGAACATCCGCTCGGTGGCGTCGTCTGAAGGATGACGAGCAGTTGACGATGACCATGTCGTCTAAAAGCGCCACTGCACCGTTTCTCATGTACCGTTGTCGTTGTCGTCGTTGTCGCTGTCGTGTTAGATAGCGATCACACATGAGACGGCGACGACCGGGGCGACCTTTAAGACGACGAGGAAATTTGTCCGTAAATCAACACCCTACAGTAGTTGGTAATGCCGACCAAACCTTGCAACCTTGAGCGCGTGTAGTGTATGCTGAGGAGCCGAGCGTTTCAAACTCAGTACCTTATGGGCGATTCAGAGAAAGTGGGAACAGTACTGGTCTGGATAGAAGAAAAAGCCCAAATGAGCTATGTTGCTTGATCTGGGAAAAGTTCGAAGCATAGAGCCCAAGAAGCCAGTCCCCTAACCTGAGAGCTGAACTGCTGAAGAGCACTGCGTCCATTTCCACCTAAGTGGTGCAGAACCGCGTCGAACCCATGTAACGGCTATTTTGATACCGTAGGAAGCTCATGCTACACAGCATTTTTCCATAACCTTGAGCAGCAGCCTACGTTAGCATTTGAAAGGACCCTAGTCACTGATCAGATGATCACGAGACCCTCCGAAAGAGGGCGTGAAGCCCCAAACTTGGCCCCGAAAAAGCATTACTCCTTGAACTCTAAGGGTCAAGCCTGAGGTACAGTGGGTGCAACCTAAGCAGCAAAGAAAGGTACGCCAAACCTAATACCGATCGCCGGGACCCAGATAAGGCCCGTATCTACAGCCATAATTTAATTATGGCTAGATTTGAGCGCGATGTGGAACATTCATGAGGAAGACGAAGATGACGATCTAAAGATGTGCTTTTCTATGGGAACAGATAGTAACGCACTTCGTAGTGACTACTCACCCCTACATCTAGCCATGCGTGGATAACTAAATCGGAGCTAACTTGTTCTGGTACTGCTTGAATCAATCATTAGTCTATCAGCGTTTCCTCAGCGTAATCAACAATTTCATCATTCTCCTCTTCAAATTCTGTATTTACACAAACCAGAAGTTACCGTAACTCAGCAGATCGCTTTGCTTTTTCAGAGTGCTCAAAAACGGACTGGTGTCGTATGTGTGAACTGTAACACGAACACAACGACCCTATGGAGGCGAAATGGTGGTGGTGAACCAGTCTGTAACGCCTGTGGACTTTATTATAAGCTGCATCAGGTAAGAACTGGAACCCAGTTTGTCCGGGATGAAAAAATCAGACAAAACACGGGACTTCACGGAATTTTGTACAATTTCCTTGCGCTCGCTTTTTAGGGTTTTTGGCCAAAATTTCAGCGATGTTGGGAAGATCTAGTTTCACCGAGTCATTATGATAGGGGACATGGTGGTGCTACTGGGGTTAGGGGGGGGGCACTTGACAAAAGCACAAGTCACGCTCAGTTTCTGTTCATAGTCACTCTCAAGGTTATTTTATGCCTAGATACAGCTAAATAGTTGAGAAAATGAATTATTTTTGTCTTAGTATACCAGGAAAAATTCGCTTAAACTAGATTGAACAATCTCTTTCGCGTAATTGCCGAAGCCTAGGGGAAGGGAATACCTTCTTCAAGGCTTAGGCTAACATAGGATAGAAAAAAGCACGAATCTGTCTCATCAAAATCGTTTCTTAATAAAATTCAAACCCTATTTGGCTAGCGCTATGACTTCTCGGCGCTCTAGCCATAGCGTTAGAGACGCAGAGTACAGTGCACTGACCTCCGCCCTCCCCCCCCCCCCCCCCCCCAACCCTAACTCCCGTAGTACCGACGTGATGACACATCCAGAAAGAATGTTTTAAAACGTAAAAAGATTTCTAAAAAAGAAATTTTGCCGAACATTATTCCTCTTCTCCATTGTTCATTACTAGCTTTCGGTTTGCTGTAAATGGATGGCTATACGATATAGTAGTATATAGTAAAAAGACTGAATTGTAGTAGTTTTTGCCTCCAGTACCTTAAAATGACATACAATTCTTTGTCGCCTTTGATATCCATCGTTCCAACCATACAGGTGTCGTGTGCAAGGAACAGGTAGTGCGGGGCGACCAATAAGCACCTGCCGCATACCGTAACCACGGAACCGTTCCCCTCTCCCTTTGCCGTGCATCCGAACGGGGTCAGAACGATGAGGTAGGAGGTGGTTGGTTTTGATTTGTGACGCCATTTACCACCTCGGTTACGTACAGCAAACGATATGCCGCCATTTAGGAGTTATGCTATGAGATTGATGCGGGTGATAAGCGCCAGCCTTTATACAGAAAACGAATCCACCGCCGCCGCCGATGCCGACGCGCGTCAAACACCTGCGTGACAAGGCGATTTGCGTCTTTTTTGAGTAGACAACAAGTTTTTCATCGCGTGTATTTCAGGTAGAAAGACCGTTAACAATGAAAAAAGACGGTATCCAGACACGAAATCGGAAAATGTCCACTAAAGGCAAGAAACCAAAGGTTGGTCCGTTTGGTGGCTTTTGCTTTGTTTCACAGGACGCTATGAGTTGATTCAGGCTCAGAAATGTGGATGAAATTTTGTGGGTAAAAATTCAAGCTTAGTAAATGTAGGCGTCGAATGGGAACCGATTCCCTCCTTTGCTTTCCGGGCACCATGCTGATTCCTTGCACTACAGAGACAATCCGTATAAGGTGATAAGCCGAGTCGCTTATATGCGCTCAAAATGAGTGGTATCTACCGGTCCGAACCATTTGGGGCTAATTAAACCTTCCCCAAAGTCACTGAAGTATGTCACTTTTAGCCAGATCATATAATACATAAGTGCCTTTGCTTCATACCCTGCCAAGTAGACCAGCAGGGAAGCTGAAGCTCTTGTAATCATCGGATTATGTCTCGGACCATTTGTAAATTCAATAGAAAATATGTAGCCACTATGCCAGAAAGAGTTTAGGGGTTCCTAGATCATACTTGCTACAGCATTTCGTTTATTTGTGTTTCCACTTCACAACGAAAGCTATGGGTAACTAATTTATTAAATACATCCCCTCAAGGATTGTATTCGATGGGAAGATTCTTCCTTCGGACCATACCATCTCCTTGGAACCACTCACGACGAAATTGCTTGGCAGCTCCGTCAGGAGTGTTGCACCATTCGACTGTGATACGGTCGTTGTTGGTGTCCTCACGTCCGTAGTCGAACACGTCACAGGAGACAGCCATAAGGGTGGCCTCCTTAGGGTCGAGCACACCACAGGCATGATCGACACCAAGTCGTTTCATGTTGGTGGTCTTGATAGCCCAACCAATACGTCGGCCGGAAACGTTAGTGATCTTGATGTGGTAGGTGTGCTTGTCGTCATACGGCGCGTTGAAGACGATCTTCGTGTTCGGCTGAGTGTTGATGTCGCCAGGAGGAACTGAGGCCATTCTGATTCTTCGTCTCTTGAGGTCTCTTGAGACTTTTATCCTTTTAAAGAAGGCAAGTAGTAGATTCAAACTGCTCTAGGTGAGGCAGCCTTAAATCACAGAAACCAAACGTTCCAGCTGGGAATGAATAAGCCATCTGTGAGCTTATTGAGCAGTTTTCGTATGGCTTGAATGACCGCATGAAGTTATCAGCATCTTTGGCGGCCCCAAACTTACTGTCTTTCCTAGGTTCACTGTACAGGTAACTTAAACGGCAAACTATGGAAGAAAGGACGGGTAATTGAGATCTGAGAGAGGTCTAAGTGAGGCCTAAGCAACCTTGGGGACTGATGTGGGAGAGCTCTTCATTGAACCTCTGAGGGATATCAATTAAGGGACATAAACAGTACGTTACATGAGCCCTTTAAAGCTTGCTATGACTCAGGCAGTGAGATTTGAGGTCTTTATAGACAGCCACGGCAATCCAAACCCAAGCCTTTCAGTATATTTATTTATTTGTTCATTTATTTATTTATATACATGCACAGAGGTGTACTAAAAGTTTGGATAAGCGCAAAAGTAGCAGACAAAAGAAAAAAAGACACACAATTCGAAAGGAAAGGTCAAAGAAATAATAATACAAAATAAAAAAGGAAATGTTTGTGATATATATGAGAATGTCATATTTGATTTCAGACCGAAGATCCAAATTCATGGGGCAGTATGAAAACGGCGCCGATGTACGATATGAAATTGATGCCGGCGCCATATTTCGCTGGTCAACCGGCCTATTCGACGGGATTGTTCTTCCAGCAATAGTCCCTCTCCCGCAACGTGTTGATCATGTCTTGCATTCCTATCATATTTTCACTTTTCTGCCTGAATTTTACCCCGTGCCTACAAAAGCTCTTGCCTACTTACTTACCGTTTCCTACACACGAGATACTCCTCCTCAGTTCTATAGAGTTGTGATTGTTCGTGAACGTGTGTGTGGTGATTGTACATACGTTAAGATCGGATCGACTCCCTAATTCTCGATTCTTCGAAACGAACTAATCAATAATCGATCGAATCTTAACGTACCATTCAGCATCATATCTTCGCAGTGGTCGTTCAAATCCTCGATTACAACGTGGTCATTTGAACGATTCACAGCGGCGGCTGCCACAAGTGCTGTTCTCCATGTACAGTATGATTTCTATTTATTGATTGATATCGATTGTGTAATAATCATGTTCCTCCATTTTCACATACATATGGTATACATTTTGATTTAGGGTATTTGAGAAAGCATTTAGTGTCAAATTAAACACGACTAAGGAATGGCACGATACGGTGCAATAGAGTATCTTCTAGTGATAACGTTCAACTCCCCAAACCCGACCCCTTTTTGCCAAACCCCATTCACACCACCTGAGATAATCTTTCACCGCGCCTCCAAAGTTATCATTTACAAATGATTGTGATCGTTTTTCTTTTTTGATGTATTTTGAATTTATTGGAATCAATGAACGTCGAGAAACAACTTGATGATGAATGTCGTGATCTACATTTACTTGAGATTGTTTATTTTTAATAAATTATTTTATGAAAGGTCTCTCAACGGGTAACAAAGGAGTAAAATTGAAGGAAAAAAATGTAGTGCATATTTTGGGTGGAGAGGCGGGCAACTTGCTGAAAAGCAAAGAAAGAAGAAAAAGCAGAAACTTGCAGAATTGTGCAAGTTGTCCCCCACCCCTATACATTATCATAGCATCGAATAGGAATTGGTCCAAATAAGAACGAAGTGTTTTGATTTTTGTTTGTTTATGTTTTGATTTTCGTTAATTGCAGCCTGCGATAGAAAATGTAAACAAATTTGAACAAAAAACTTGTATAGAAGCTCTTCATGGTTTCCTAAAAAGTACTGTACTTTTTTATTCAGTCCATTTAGGCTGGGTGTGGATGCCGACAAAAACAGAGCAGGGTCATTTTCAGTGAGAAAAGTGATATTTTGGTTTCGATTAGTAAGGGTACGGACAAATGCAGCTGCCAGAAATGTCACTGTTGGGTTTAATGACGTCTGGGAAGGTACTTGTTGGCCGACGCTGACAACAGACCTAAGTGTTGGCTACAGAGCTTAGCCCACACAACGATATGATATCGGCCTCTGGTCACTGGGTCCAGCCGCCGAGCCAGAAAAAAATCTCCACGTTCAGAAATGGGAAAACTCTTGAAAACTGACTCAGAATGCTATCAGTCTCAGGCGACAGCGATTCTCCAAAATGCATTCCTGAGTAAAATGATGTTTCTCTCCTATGGGTCTGGTCCCACGCCTCAGAGGAAATCACTGAAAAACCGTTCATGGTCCCGGAAAAGTTCATGTGCTATTGACGAGTTTTTCGACGCTCATTCGTTGATGGGGAAAAACCCGCGAAGCATTATCGTGAAATGTTTGGTCCGGTGTGTGCGCCGGGAAAAAAACACGACACGAGAGACACGCACGTTTCGATCGAATGAAGACGATTGTGCTGCTCCCCTCGATTGGTCGGCGCTGACAACAGCACTTTATGACCGAGGGAAATCTAATCAATCACGATGGAATTCATAGCAGCAATTTCCGGGGATGTACGAGGCTTTCCCAGACGAGCATGGGGGAGATCAGGAGCTGTATGCTTTACCTTGCCGTGCGAGGAATTCCTTTGTAAAATGGAGCCTCCAAAGGATTGCGCCATGTATCCTTCGAGCCTTGTGAGGGAAACCTTACAAGGTTTTGATTAACAGAGGTCAAAAATGGATGAAGCTTAAATTTTGCAAAAAATTTGTTCCCTGGCCAAGGATTGCATAGCATACTGCCCAATTTGAGAGTTTCAAACTTTTCGATAACATTTCGAAAACCTTCGCATTCACCCGAAGTTCATTGCAAATGGAGCCTGAAAAAACTCCAAGCAATCAATCATAGTTGACGAGACCCTCGAAGTGAATGTTCATAAATCGTACTTGGACGGGACTTCGCGCTTGCTTGCCGTCACAACTCGCGCCGCCACGGCCATCAGCTCTAACAGTTGTTCTCTACATATCTTCGGCGCATCTACCTCACAATTATTTTCGAATAAAAAAAAACTCGAGCGTTCATCGCCTGATAAATCTATGAGTATGATTTACGAGCATGACAATTGTCACGGCGATGCACTAGATTACCCGTTGTTTTTGCAAATCCAGAAATGGTCTGAGAGATTTTTAGATGTGAAATTTGCCTCACATGGGTGCGAAAACAGATCCTATACATCAGGATCCTACCCAATGAATGTGTACCTATCGTACGGATTGCTTTACTTCAAAATTATACCTCGAAATCTGAGTCACCTAAGGGATTCCCCAAAATAACAGGGCGAAACAACATTGAAGGCTGTGAAATGTCAAATATTTAAAGGTGTGAGATTTATGTAAGGGTGGTTGAGCTGAAGAGAGCTTGGTTAAATAGCAAAAATCGCCACTTTCCCGGTCTGTTTCTAGGATCAAACCCAACACATCCCAGGCCAATCGAACCACTGACTCTTCGGATCAGCCAGGTGATACTCCGCTCCTCTGAACTGACTAGTACATATACTTAGCAGTGATCGCTTAAGACAGAAAAATATGCCAGTGGTTTGCTCTACCTTTAAAACAACGATGATCTGTCAAAAACAGGCGAGATTTAAATACCACTCAAACATTCAAAGCCACTATGTTCGAAATTTTACATCCGTACATAAAAGCTCAAAATAAATTTCCGATGTATGCTATAGCCTAGCGAAACGATTGCTCAAGCTACAAACTAACCTTGTACTCCACATTCCGCACCTATTTTTCATTTCGTACGTTTGCCCTTTTAAAGCACTCATACTTCATTTCCTATCAAGAAAATCCACAGGAAGTCGTTTTAGCCGTTGGCAGAAAACTGACAAACAAAAAAAGATAAATAATAAAGAAAGTAAACCAAAAGAAACAAAAAAATTTAAGGAACGAAATGGAAAACACAGTGGAAGTAGGAGAAGGAAAGTTACGGAATGCAAAAGGCAACAAAATGGAAGGAGACATTTGTCAAGACCTATTTCAAATAGTTTGAGCTTGCACCTTTCATGTTAAATAATTAAACTTTAACTTGACATGAATATGTTGAACCTATTAATTGTAAAAGTATTGGTTTCAATATTCACGGTGATTAACCTATTTATATTACTTTTACATTTATGCTTATCACAGCTTGTATTAGAGCTTGCACACTTGGAGGGGAAGACTAATTTCCAGAACCGATCCTTGGTATCCGGGGCAGTTATGCAAACTGAGAGAATTCAGACACTCTTGCCTAATCTGTAGGTAAGCCAGAGTTGATCCGATTTTCGGGTTCTTGGTTCCTACGGACTTTTAAGCCAAACTCAGTCCAACTATCCTAAGGTCTCAAAGTCTCAGTGTTTTAATTGTCGGCAGATGGCCATCGAGTGGTATGTCGCCAAAGGCATACGTTATGCAACTTCTCTCATATCAACACACCGTAATCCTTCAAAATCGTCATCTAATTAACTTGGTCACGTAATTTGACATAATTTTCGTGTCAGTGTCCTTAATGAGCCGCGCCAACGGCAAAATCTATCGTCCTTTTAGAGTCGGAACCGTTCCGTCCCACGCCGCAAAAATTTTGTCGTCGCGATTTTGTTAGAGATAATCTTCGTGATGAGGGGTTTTCTCGTGAGCGACGCTGAAAATTTTTCCTACTTCGCTGAAGAACGGTAATTACCTGCTTTTCAATAATCTTAAACAGGAATCTTTTCAGGTTTTTTTTGTGCAGGGAAGCAACCCCTGAACAGATCACGGTTCTCCCGGGATATATCAGAAGTGACTGTTCAATAATAAAACGTCCGCTTTAAGTGTTCATGCGATTCTAAAGAATTTATATAAATCATGTTATTTTTCTAACATTATGCTCTCTACTTCTCCTTGTTTAGCTACTGTCCACCATCCCCTTCTTATCGGATTCCTCCCCAAAGCCATTAGCCGGTGCCTTCAACCCCACCAACGGTTACGTGACTCTCTATCGGAATCACTTAACCGGCTAACTCGGTTCATATGATTCGCAGGAGGTGAGTCGTTCGGAGGTGAGCCAAATTTCGGGTAATTGCTGGATGGCAACTACGAGGATCTTGTAAGACCACGGTAGATCAGCAATAAGTGCTCCTATTTCGGCTATACCGAAGAGCTGAAGAGCCATGAATCAGAAGGATCTTTGATCGTCAAGTTCCGAAAAGACTTCAGCAGAAAAACATTTTCGTAGATTTGGCAGAAAAACGTTTTCGTAGAATTGCAGTAACCACTAACAAGAGAGTTGATAAGTGATACCTGGTGGATATGATGGTTTCTGAGGTTTTCACCCTTATTGCCGCTGAATCAGGTTCCCAAACACGGATGAAGGCACTCTCAGTGGATTGACCATCTTCGGAATCCTCTCTCAGCTCTTCTCGACACATCTTGGCAGGACCGTCTCGGGTGACTTCCCAGTTTATAGCTGCCCTTTGAACAAGTACCATCACCACATACACCATGCCAATACATACCATCACCATTTCTGGCCCGTAGTTTTTCGACTTTCATCGGTCGCTCATTCTTCAGTGATGGAGTATTTCTTGTCGGTCTGATGTCATCCTGCGTCTGTGTGCTATTCGTCTCGTTCCTTATCGTTCATCATAGATCGCAATCTCGTCGTCGTTGTCGCCTCGCCGTGGAGTCGACAACGACGACGACGAAGCGAAGAACCCTCTACGAGCGCGCCTCCGTGCACATATGTATGTGTTCAGGTGTAAAGCAGTCATGTAAGGGAAACAACAAGATAATGGCGTCAGCAAGTCAACTCTGAAGGATCACCTGTAGAGCAGTGGATATTCTAGGAGCTCTTAAAAGCTCTTGGAAGATGCAAATAAACCAAAAATAAGTCAACCGGCTTCCCTTGAGTGTTCCTCTTTGGGGAGCCTACCAACATAAAGAATCCAACATTTACCTGAATTCCCTACAAGCAGAAATGGAAATAGGCACGCATTCATAAATGCAAGAACTTATACCAATAGAGATCATAAGCTATTCACAAAGTGATTGGTAACCAAAGTGAACATAAATAAATACAAACATCCACCAAAAACGCCCCCGTATGTTCATAAGATAATATTGGCTCCTACTAAGTGTATTCCAGCGTCAAATCACCCAAAAGGGTGATCAAGGGTTTGACAACTCTTAACAGAGACCGAATTTGTTCACCGGAAACTATTTATTTATTTATTTAATTTATTTATTTATGCTTTCTTGACGAGCCATCATAAATCCAAAGCTGTAGGTGGAATTGAGGTAGGCAAAAGTTGAACAAGAAGCATTCCTAATATTAGAGAACCAACTAAGTTTCTTAAAACAAAAAGATTTCAAATACTATAGATGAGAGAATTTTTCATTGGGCTTAAATTTTGAAAAAGAACTCCTTTCGCCTTTCACATCTGTCAGCACTCATGAAAGGTATATTGGTAGAATGGAATACACGGCTCTTTAAATTTACTGTGGGCAAGTATATTGTAAATATATTATTGCATTGTAAATTAGAACCCTCTGTAGATGTAGCGCAGTGGAGAGAAGCGCCAAAATGAAACGGTCAAGGCTTCACAGCTGCCAGGGTTGTGACTACTAGAATAGATATATCGATACTACACTCCACATGTCTCGGAAGCAAACCTGAGCATACATAGGATAAACTTATCGGTTGTTTATTTGTGTTTGTTTTCTACTGGTCAACAACAAAAGATCTCCTATTGGTGAACTGAAGACGGTACCCACAATTAGGCTGTTTTTTAGTCAAGACGGAGATCCGGCACATTTTTAGTAGATTAAATTTTAATTCAACAAAGTTCAGATTTTTCAAAATTTTCGCATGTGTAGGTGTGTCGAATGCTTTACTACGCGACCTTGATAAATCCTTGAACAGGGTGGTTTTAACGGTTCTCCCACGAAAGTTCAAAACAATTGAGACTCCAAGATATTTATTTAAAAATTTCAAAAGACCCCTCAAAAATCTCGGAAGTTTTTTTTTTGGATTATTTTCGCGATATTTTGGTGTTTGGCACCTTCTTCAGTCCCTACCGAAGACATATGGTGCAAAAATTCTTTTGAAGGGTCTCTTTGAGTTTTTGAATGAATATTTTGGAGCCCAGTTGTTGTTGAGCATTCAGATAAACATGAGATTTTGGAACAGCACAATATTAAAGGTTTCCCTACGATCCACTCTGCTGTGCCAGCGAATTTTTGAGAGATGCCAAGACAATGTTTTCCCGGAAGCCACTGAATGCCATTGTTGTGACCTCAGCGAAATAGAAAATGTTCACATCGAGTCTCTAGAGTTTACGCTCCTCCCTCGTCAAATGCCACTGTCATGATATCGACAACAAGACAAAAACATCATGCACATCATCGACCGGGGCGATATTGCCATTAATCAATCGAAACACGGAGAATCAAGATAGTATTCCTACCTACTACTGATTTTTATTCGAAAAGTTTGGCGTAGGCACGAGACCGCGCTAGCTACATGATGGGCTGCCACGGATTTTGCTACTTTTACAGTTTCTCCAACACTTTCCAATTTTTATGTATGCGCTCAGCCAACCACGAATGTCCAATGACATTTACGGTCCTTGCAGCATTTTGCCTAGCTATAAGCTACCGATTTCCTCCCAACTTTAAGATCGTACTGCAGGCTGTTCATGAGACTTGGACTAGAACTCGCCCATTCTGGTGCATGCTCCACCCACCATGGGCGGGACTCCTTATTTCCGACTCATCACAAACTCGACCAATCATCTTAAGGTCTCTTACACCTGACTCCATGGAGACACACACACAACGTTTCATATGTAAATGGTTATTGTTCCATAAATCGAAATGGTGCGATAGCAGAGTGGCTGAAAGACCGCCACCTCATTGAACGCAGGGTCATTTGGAGCTGAGAAATCTTCGCAAAATACAATCCTCCCCTCACCTACCTCCTAACCAAAGTTAGGAAGAATTTTTGACGAAGGCCTGACCTTGTTTGGAACCGACTTCCAGGGCCAAAGTTAGGAAGAATTTTTGACGAAGGCCTCACCTTGTTTGGAACCGACTTCCAGGGCCATCTAGATGAAGGAAGAGGCTTGTCTAGGAGTCCATATACACTTTTGCCAGCCTTTATTATTCATGGATGCGGTATGTGATAAATAAGGGCGCGGTGGTGATGCGGCTAATTTCATTGTCGATTCCACCTTTGATGAAAAAAAAAACCTGATCTCAAATAAAACGCCGAAGCAGTAAAAGCCGCAAAAAAAACAATTTATATCCTGGAAAACACCTAATAAAACCCTGAACAATCATATCAACATGCACCAATGGATTATCAACACGAATCTGCAAGAAGTGAGAATATAATACAGATCATGGCCTATAAAAGCCTCACCCAACTAATATTTAAAGGGATTGCTCACGGAAAATGAGTTTCTTTATTACCCATGTAATCATGTTATATTTGCCTAATAAGGACCGAATGCAATGTTCCATGCGAAAAAGTGAGAATTCAGCCATGATTTCTTGACCTGGTGGGCGGAGCCTCGGAGTAAGAGCCCCGTCCCGTAGTCAGCCGCGCTTGGGAACGAAGAAAGGGACTGTTTACGTAAATTTCCATTTCTACAGTGACTGCGGCGGACGACGGGGTGGGCACTTGCTCGGAGGTCGCCCACATGACCCAGACTTTGCAGCGCTGTATCTTGGTCGGATTCAAATTTTTCGCGTGAAACCTTGAATGCGGCCCACATTAGACAAACAACATAAATCAACGGGTAACGAAAAAAACTCCTTTTTTCGTGGACGATTTCTTCGAGTATGAGATAGAGAATAGAAACCTCTTCATTGAGTTCCTGTTAACTTGCATGGAAATCAAAATTCTAAAAAAATGCTGCATATTGCAAAAAGAAAGACTATTTGATATTCTCAATCGAAAATGGCAATGACCAGACACCGGATAACGAGCTTTCTCTGATGTACATTTTTGGTAACTATTCCATCGCAACTACCGGAATACCGTAACAGACAACAGCCGATCCAGTAAGATACGGCAATTTACATCGTGATTTAGCTCGATGCATTGCTTCGACCAATACCCGCAGACGACTATCGGTCCCATCAGTACCAGTCAACGTGCGATTCGCATCGGATGAGAAACATAAATCTACCTGGAATCGACCGAGTTAAACGTCACGCGTCAGCAATTTCAAATAGCAAAAACTTACAAGCGCCATGAAGTACCGATCAATTTCTCCATCTGTTACTGTCCATAAACAACCTACGATCGACGGACATTGTGCTACGGTGTAGTCATACACGGAGCTTTTACCATCCATACCCCACCCGTATGGCGTCAAGCGTACACTTTAAAAATAATGAAAACATTGTACTACGAAGAAAATGGCAAAACAGATGCAAAATATGCGAAGAGCATAGGGGTTAGCCAGTCAGTAATTTACACCACATTAATCTGGAATCAATTCAGACTGCGGTAGTACCTCACGACAGCTTGCACTACATTTGGATGAAATTGGATGTGGATAAGATTAGTATCGACCAGGTATCGCAGACATCGCTTGAGCGCTCAATTCCAAACGAAGCGAAGCATGACGTACACGTGCACTTGGAAGTGTGTGCCATTGGACATAGAATCGGCATAGCCACGTTTGGCGTGTGACGCGATTGGTGCGAAGGCAGAGGCGTCGTAATAATCCTATTCTTGAGCGACTACGCTCAAAATAAGCCGTAGGGCACAACCATCGCTTCAGTGCCCAACCAATACGGCAACATAACTAGCATCCATCGCGTCGCGCGCCAGACGCTAGAGCGCTAATTTCCTTTCCTAATGCCGCACACCAGTGCGCTAGTCATAGGATCACGGTAAATGGTACAGGGCAGCGAATTCAAAGGAGAGATAAAAAGATATCGCGCTCAAAAGACAGAGTACCAAACGGTGATGCACAGCGTCGCTCGTCACACGCGTCACGGTAATTGCGATCGCAAGTTGTAACTGAGGCACTTGCTTCAGTTACGATTCGAAAATGTATAGAAGAATTATTACTAACCTTCCACAGCCCATCAGTACACTCACAGCATTGACAGTGTTTTCACATATAAGGCGTCTACTGAAGTATCTTGAACCACTTCCATGACCCATGTAGCTACAAAAGCTAAGTTCATCTAATAATTCAAAAACAAGACCACCAACTCACAAGAACACATCTCTCTTCGACAAAGCTTCTGTGACTTCCGTCGAAGAAGGAATTTTGCCTACAACTCCTTCCCAGCCGAACTTAGACACATAGTCCGTTATCCGTCGCCTTGTGTCACCCAGATTATTGTCCGGATCAAGCACATAAAACGCATTATGGACATTCACTTCAACGGGTACCTAGAGAAAATGAACTTTGAGGTTTCACTAATCGAAGATTGAACCCAATACCCAATGAAAAACGAATTAAATTAAGCACCTCTTCCAAGGATAGGCAGCCACCCAATTACCAAGTTAAATCGAATAAATGGTACCTGAGAGCTCTTCCGAAGCGTTTGGAATAGAGCGTGTACTGATGGAATCCGAGCTACATAAGGACTGTCAGAGAATATCGGAATGGCTTCCCATGGAAAAGTCATTAAATCCTGAAAGACGCCCATGAAAAGACTGAGTAAAGGAAGAGAATTTGAATCGTTCAAAAATACACATTCAAGAACAAGGGTAAATGGTAGCCGTGACAAGTTCTCTGGGATTCAAACTACGAAAGAACCCACCGGGCAAACTACTAAGAAAGTGTACAATGGCGCAACATCCGACGAAAAGCCACCTTTTGCCACAGCTGCTCTCGTTCTGAAAAAGTAATTGTGATACCTACAGTGGTGTCCTGAGCTTTTGCCAAAGTTGTACTCGGTACAACACTGCTACATCGCACCAACAGTGTAACTTCAGGCGCAAGGTGAACTTTGATTTTGATACATCGCACACATCATACTCCACCACTCGCTATCAAAAGTCAACTGGTGCGAAACAGGCTTGACGAAAGCGTTGCGTATCAGAGAATTGTGTTACATGCCCGTATGGTATAGCCGGGGATTGCGCCAAAATTGGTGTAACCTGTCAAATTGAATGTCAGATATGTAACGCAATGTATTAGGTTGTCCGAAAAGTAATGAGACAAATGCAGTGGTGAGATTCAACATTAAGTATTTTTGGACGTCGAAGTCGTGAGAGGACAAAATTCTGGAATTTAGTGCTTCAAGTCCAGTACATATATGCCACCAAGGGCATATGGTCCATACTGTTTTCATCTTTCACAAACGTGCTAAAGATGGATGAGAGAAAAAAGCTGTATCGGGCAGCTCTCCTTCTACACTGTCGTTCAGGTAAATCCGCGGATGAGGCCCATCGGCTTTTGCTGGAAGAAATGAAGGATCAAGCACCTTCTCGAGCGACGTGCTTCAGATGGTACGGCAAGTTCGACAAAGGAGGGAAGTGTCTCGAAGACTGTAGTCGTTCAGGACGTCCACTGACGCGAAAGAAGCAACTCATACTTGCCATCTGTGAGGAACGTTCTAACGTTACAGTGCGCGAGCCTGCCAGCTCCTCGGGTGCTCCTAAATCCACGGTACACGATGTTCTTCGTGCGTCAGGTAAAGTGGCAAAGTTGCCTCGGGTTCTTCCGCACGCTCTCAGCCCTCACGACAAGAAGAAGCGTGTTGAAGTGTGCACTTCTCTGCTCAGCCGTCATCGCACGCTTTCCTGGATCGACTCCATCGTTACCATGGATGAGAGGTATTGTGTCTACGATAACACGGTGCGCCGAAAACATTGGGTCGACTTCCATGAATTGCCGAAACCACAGCCGAAACATCCCGATCATGACAAGAAGGAGTTGCTGTCATTCTGGTGGGATATTAAAGGCCCGGTGTTTTGGGAACTGGTTCCAACTGGTTCTATGGTCGACTCTGAAAGATTCTGTACTCAGCTGGAAAGAGTAGCTGAAATTCTGCGTAGTCGCCGTCGTGGGAGAGGCAAAATCCTACTCCTCATGGATAACGCCAGGCCGCACACGTCGAAAAGGACTCAGAGTAAGCTGAGAGAGCTGGAGATCGAACTTGTACCCCATCCACCGTACTCACCAGATCTCGCTCCATCAGACTTCCACATATTTCGTTCTCTTCAATCCTCTTTTGCTGGAAAAAAATTCACCAATCGGGAGGACGTCGAATTAGCTGTCAACAACTTCTTGAAGTCGAAGCCTCCGGAGTTCTTTGCTAATGGAATCAGATCTCTGCCGCAAAGATGGCAGTATGTGAAGGAACACAATGGCGAATATTATAGTAAATGATATTGATTTGTAATAAAGTTACCGACGAATCACTGCACTACAACATTTGTCTCATTACTTTTCGGACAACCTAATACATTAGATAAACTGGGAGAAGACTAGAAATACGTATCAAAGAACATCTTGCTTGTAAAAGACTAGGTAAGACAAGAACACCTCTGGGAAAGCACATGACCGAGGAGCATAGCGGAAACGACTTTAACTGAGATGCATATTCTGGCATGCGAAGCTGAGTATCTGTCACGAAAGTGATTGAAGCGATTCGGATTCTCGCAAGAGATCCAATGAGTCCTCCTTTACGAATAGTCTTGCCATTTGTGCTACATTGCGAGCTACTGATATAAGGGGGAGACATGCTGTCCTCATACATATGGTATAAAAGGGACATGCTTGTCCCTATTATACAGCATGGCATCTCTCACTCGCTGACAATAATTGACATGGAGTGGCTCCTGCGGAGGTCCTGGGTGAACCCATTTCTAGTTTACGGGATTTCTTCGATGCTTTCCAAAAGTTCCGCTAGAACCGGTACGCGATGAGGCGTCGGCAGTGTAGTGGACAAAATCTCAAATCTGCAGCCACGTTTGGGCCATTGAGGAAGACGATCTGGTCGAAACGAGGCGTCAATAAAAGTTCCACCTAACAACCTAGATGGCATAGCAGAGAAAACAGCAATTTTAGTGCAGGTTGGAGTGAACGGGATACCAAAAGATGCGCTCCACAGCCGATTTATCAAACCTCTGGTTACGGTAATTGTCGGAGGTACGCAAGTGCACGTGTGAGCGGGTGTTTATTCCATTATACCCTTCACCAGAGGATTAAGGGGGTAAGGCTCGGCCGCGGCCAGACTTCCCGATTTTGCGGTGTAGGGGATCCGCACACGAATATGCAGTATTACAAAATTTCAAGCCGCCGAATCGCGTGTGGTGCGACACCGCAATCTCAAAATCGCGGAATCGCATAATTGCAAAATCGCGAAGTCTGACGGCGGCTTTCTACCCCATGAAACAGCGCTCATGAGAAGAGATGGAGACGGAAACCTCCCAAAGCTGTCGCGAAGAAAAATGCCTACCTTGGTGAAAGCGCTGTGTATTTAGCGGGGTCTTTTATACGCCCACATTGTAGGAATACAGCGCAGAAAGTCGATAGCAATGGTTACTACGAAGGCGGTATAGCAACGATGGATTTTCTATAACCATTTCAACCATGAACACAAACTTACTTTGCGTATAAGTCCTGTACAGCTTCTTTTTGAGACGATACACCAGCAACATCACACATTCTCTCAACTACACCTATCCACTCACATTTTTCCAGATTTGCAGATAGAGAAACCAGTTCCTATAATACATGGACATGACCAAAAATATCAATACACCAATTCCGGATGAAAATTGAACGAAAATCAGTACTGAAGTGCGGTTATTGCGCTATGGATTATCATTATCACCAGTGCTGAGCACCAAACAGTAGCAGCTCATACCAGCTGAGCATTCAAAATAAGGTGTTACTGTCAAGCGCTACTTTAAAAAACGTGAGAGCAATGAATATTTTTCAGCTGTGCACCAATAAAATAATGCATCGATAATGATTCCTTCAACAAAAAAATTTTGATGAAAAGCAAGAAAACACCAGATCCGAGGGAATTTTACTCACCTTGGCAAATGATAGCGGCAGCTGTGCACCAGACGACGATTGAGAAGCCGAAACAAGGGATTTGGCAATAGTAAGTCCACTGCGATTAAGGCTGATAGACGGAAGCAGAAGGGGTGCAGCTGCTCCGAGAAGAATCTCCTGTACACGAGGGATGATCGCCTATAAATGACAAAATCAAATCGGTGTCAAAAAGACAGAGTAGCTATGCCATCATTTACCTTCAATTCAGAATCAACAGCTCGCCTTGCCACCCAGAACGCTTTCGCGTCGTTAGTGACCTTTCCCATAGAGCACGTTCTCGAATTTTCCTCGATTACCTTGTCCATCATAGCTTTTACTGTTTCCACCTAAATAATATCATAAAAAAATCTACACTAGACAGTGCCACAAGTTCCCTAAGGTACCTTCGATTTCGGTGCAAGAGGCATAATTATAGGCTCGCGATTTTGATGCAGCTTGATCAAATGCAGCGAACCATCATGAGACAATGCCAAATGCACCAAGGTGAAATCTAAATGGAGTGATAGAATTTTTCAAGGTCAAGTTGGTACAAAATAAAAACAACCAGGTTAGCACGACGTACCTTCAGGTAATTTCTCGACCATCTTCTTGAACAGAGCCGGCTGTGAGAACGTAAATCCATTCATCTTTCCTGATATGAAACGTGAGAGCTGCCGCGTAGCCAGCATTGTCGATTCGGACCACATCATCGCCGCTTGCCATGGACCTGTAAAATGCACTTTCAACAACTGTAAACAAGACAAAAACTGAACTAAAGACTTACACTTGACATACTCGCCCAGGAATGTGCACATCGGAAACCTCCAATCTCTAGAGAAAAAAAAAGCTAAATTGACAGAAAGAAACGACAAATTTGAAATCAACGAATAGTGCAATTCAACTACAGATAGAAGCAAACCTATATAACAGATTACTGTAGGTCGCATATTCGGAAAGTGCTTCCTTGACCATGTTTTTTTCCATAGTCTTCTGTGCAACCTAAACACAGGATAGGAGTGCAATATGCAATATACCTGGCGAACACCGACAGTAGCGCTGTTCAAGCAGTGGTGATAAGCAACGCTCATTACAGTAAGGTCATCAATTCCCCAATTACAAAAAAAAACAAAAGAAAATCCTGCTTTGCTCTTGTCAGCTATCTTCAACTACTCCAAAGTGATCCTTCCAAGCCCATGTGAGATATTTCGCTCAACAACCCAGAGTTCCAGTTGATTGTCAAGCGCTTAGCTGCACTATTGTCGGGGGTAGCCGGGACCTGAGCGCGCGAGAGAATGTACAGAGAGTGACTGGTTGGTTGAAGACTGATCATTTGCAGCCGTATAAAAATTCATAGTCAGGCTTAATAGGAAGTTTCGTTTGCTATACGGTTCTAAGCACACAGGGTAGAGTAAGCAAATTAGCATTTTAGCGAAATACAAAAAAGAATGAGAACTGCGACTCCAAAGCCAACTGAATGTTTCTCCCCCTGAGCAATCTTGAAATCTCTTTTAATTAGTTGATACTCCTTCAGCGTTAGATTAGATAAAAACCAACAAGCAAAAGACAGCAACGCGTCAACAGAAAAAAATTAAAGGAAAAAGGGCATGTGGATGTAGATACAATGAGAAATAACAGAAAAGCATACGTTCCTACCATCTCCGGTGAATCTTCGTCCTCGCTTGCACTTCCACATCGAGAGGGAAAAAGATACTGCGATACCGTATTCTGGAAATGAAACAGAAAATGAGTTCACAGCCCTTACCATGGAGTGAAATTTTCAACCTGTCTCGTAAAAGAAATGATTAGGAAGAAAATAAGAACATTAGGGGTTTCAGAACCACGCCCAAATTCAAAAGTGGGCGTACCATAAACTTGCTTGTCCGGGAAGTATCTTTCATCCATTCATAGCGATAGGACCGTGAGAGCTTTTGGATACGTTCCAGTTGCGAAACTGATAGGCGATAACAAGTTGTCCTCACGGAAGAGTAACCACAAATCTAAAAAACACGACAAATTCATTTCTCATCTTCGGTAATGAGCATCAGCATAAATATCTGGGGAGGCCGCACTCCCCTTTATAAGAGGTTTGGAACCAACCTTCAGAGCAGATTTCACCACTGAATCTCTCAAGATCTTCAGCTTCGAACCCTCATTAACGCAACCAGAATCTTCCAAGTGGCGTAACCATCGTACAACACACATTGCAAACGTTTCACACATAACTGAGGGTGGACGCTGAAAATACCAAATTGAGAACGGCAAGCACATGCTCACCAAAAAAAAGTAGAAAAGGCATGTCTCAATGTGTAAAGCAAATGGTTGAAAACAAAAACTAAACTTACGGGCTTCACTTTCTTCCCTAACACCGCGCACTGCTCTTCAGCCACACGTGCACGCAGAGCATGAAACTGTTCCTCGAAGCATTGCATCGCCGTCTAAAAAACAGAAAGTAAGTATAACTTTGTATTATACAACTCATAACTGTGGCAATTTTGAAGTCATGACATAGTGCAATGATTACAAAGACAAAACATAATAAAATTTAAAAAAAAAACATTACAATACACAGCAAAACTCGCTATGACATACCTCCGACATTGATTCATATAAAAATGACGAAAACCAGTACTCAAAAGCAGCATTATAATTTGTTCTACAGTTATCACACAAATGACAGTCACATCCATCAGAAACCTCGTGCAACGAGCATACCGTTCTGAAAAAAATATAATAAAGGGATTCAACTTCAACTGACATCAAAGAGGAAAGCCAAATCTTATACTCACTCAGTCAAAGTTAGTTCTTGAAGAGAGTCGATTAGTTTGGAAGTAACTCTGCCAGGGGATCGACCTCGCGATGGTGATCTACCAAGCAACGGCGTTTTGATTCCAGATCTAAGCAATGAAAGTAAGTGTTACGAGTGAGTGAAGTAAATGTTTCAATGTTTTCAGCAGAACTTTAGCCTTTCATGATGAGCCCACACTCGCCTCACAAGCGCACGCTCTACCAAATTTTGTCCTCCGTTGGTAGCCTTGTTCACTCTATCGTTTCAAAAATAAAGAATGAACAAGATCTACATATCCTCAGACTATCCCCCATAACTATGGCGCGCTCTTTAGCCGTCACCTTCAACTGAGATGGAATTGAGAAACGCTGTGGTAACAAGCTTCAGACGATTTCACATAGTTATAAACCCACTCTAATCGAAGCTCTTCAAAAGATTCCAGAATAGTGGAAGCAACCGTCTTGTGCCCCGGTCGTGTAGGAGGCCGATTTGGAGTTGATGTGCGAGGCCTGAAAAAGAAATACATAAACTAAAAGGTTCAAACAACTGTACACGGAAACTAACAGCGACGATGGTATCTCGGTGGTTAATTCATCGGAGAACGACACTTCAGACGACTTCTTCCTTGGGCATCCAAATATATTTTTCGAAAATGATGATCCATTCTAAAACGGATAAACATCAAAAAGGTTGAAAACACGAAGACGCAGCAATCTCATGTGATGCAATGGAGGAAGCTAACCGAATACAGTGTCCGCATCATCTCCAAGCATGTTCGAAGGTCATTCTTATAATCTGGCTGGACAACACAGGAACGAATGAGTGTACTGATATTGAGGAATTGCTGTATTCTGAAGCAATGATTTGTGGAAGAAAAAAATCACAATTGATTTTTCATCACTTAATTCTTTCAGGTAAAAAGTAACCTACCTGAAGAGAACGCCGCATTTCAAAGTGCTGAAGAGGCCAAGCTGAGAGTTAGCCGCAGCATCTTGAATCATACCCACATTCAACAGTTCAATGACATAATCCCTTCTCAACTCGCAACTTTCGGCGAATGCTGCACACGCTTTCACTGAAATTATCTCTTTTGCAACTTTACGAATAATGCACAGAAATGGGTTCACGCGACCGCGGAAGCATGTGACCGAGGTTGCAATCACACTCTGTGACGAGCACCGCTCCTCGTGCCCCAGATTTGATTTTGGGCCATTCGCTTTATAGAACCTCAATAGTCTATTGCGCGTTTAGTTCAAATATTTGAACTGAAGTGCAGGAAGCAGCGATGGTAAGGTCGGGTCCGTCAAGCTTATGCAGCTTAAGACGACGTTCTAATGCACCTGCATACTCTACCATCCTCACGCTTACATAAACCCAAATAAATCAAAAAATAATACCAAAATACAAAAAATGACCAACTTACCAAAATCGTTAGCATCGGAAGCGGCCCTCCTAAATTCTAGAGGTGAGGATTCTTTTTGAATTCCGGGAAGTCGGTTCTTCATTACACTCTCAGACTTTGACACGGCACGATGAAGACAGTTGTATGAATCAAGAATCTAATTGTAGATCACGCTTCGAATTGAGTTAATCGATCAACATTGCCCTTTGATTGGATTGACAACTGATCACTTACCTCCACATTTTCGACACGAAAACTAGCGACTTTTGGGAGGTGAGAACATATCCAGTTGGCGAATGCCTGGGACTCAAAAGTAGGAAATGTGGTGCGAGTGTCAGCATTCGACAGATTAGTCATCTCGAGAATGGTTTTTCCAGATGTAGACTGAAACTTTAGACAATTAAGGCGCCTTGACGTAGAAAAAAGTAAACATATGCTTAAAAACTTACTCTTGATTTTACATCTCGATTGAATTCTATAAAGGCTTTCGCAATCTCTGTTGTAAAAAGAAGCTGAGCAATGACGACATCGTCATCGCCAGTACTCTTCGGTGGTTTCATTTTCTCAAAAGCCAGCGCCATCTCTGCCATCTCCCATTCACCTAGAAAAATCAAAACTGCTTGTTATCACTAATATTTATTTAACGGAGGAAATGCCTGAAGTTGGCACTGACCATAAAACCAATCATAGCTTTTCGGGCACAAACGCCCATAGTAACTAAGCTACAACCGATTTGGTAGCTAACATTTTTCGAAATCAGTTTTCCTCTCCCCTCCAGACATAAAAAGATAAATGATGGCATTCAGTTCGATCAGTAAGGTTGAGGACCGCTAATCCATATCCAAACTAAAAATAGGATCAAAACGTTCCCGAAGTGTAACCTCGCCTAGTCGTTTTCTCACTTGCGCGATATCTACATAAAAGATTGCAACCTGGAGCTTATAGGAATGGACGAAAAAGGAAAGGTATCCGATTGACATGAGGATCCCATTTCCCATCCATTGAAATTAACCACCTACGGACTATAAAATTGGTACAAAAATTGTGAATATCATGATTTATAATACTTCGAAGTAAAGTAAAAACAACCAACAAACAGAATCATTGACTAGTTGACTCACCGAGAAGGATAGACCATCGTAGTGCCAGAATTCGGGGAACAAGACTTTTTGGTTCGAGATTAATGGTGTGTCGCAAACAAAGTAGCGCCTTGTAATACTAAAAGCAGTGATGAAAATGTCTCCTCTTATGACATAAAAAGAGGGAAACGAGAAAGAATGTAGAGTAAAGCCAGATGTAACACGCCTTACATCGCCATTCAAGAAGAAACAAGCAGCAAGTCTTAGTGGCAGTTCAGCGTAAACACATTTCTTCGTGCTGCTCCTTACTAGTGGCTCCAACTTGTCTTTCCAGATAGTGTAACACTTCTGAAGAGTTGCGTCTTACCACAAAATACGTCGAATAGCATGGAAAATTGGAAAATTCATAAAAGAGATCAAAGAGAACCGCTACGCACGCTTCAAACTGATGGTTCCTACCCATTTTCATTGCTTTTAGAGCTCCACAGTGCTCCCCGCACTGCCCATCTAATTTAGTGCACATCAGTGCAAAGCCCCGCTATCATAACGGTCGTGTAGGCATGCTTGAATGCAACATTACATGAAGTGCGCTGACATGGTCAGTCACACAAGAGCAGTCTGAGGTTGAAGTAAAAGTTTGCAAAAACTGCAGCTGGATCTCAACGGAGAGTGAAAAATTACTGTAAAAGGTAACCACCGAGACCGAATCCGAGCCGCCTATTTATTCTTCGGATTCTTTCATTGGCTATTAAGGTATCTGAAAGCCAAACCGAAAATAAAGCAAAATATCAGAAATTACATCAAGAGAAAATCAAAAGTGAAAAATCAGAAATTAAAAATGACTAAAAAGCATCGGCTGATCCAGCAGGTTACATTCACTTTATGGGCCCCCTTCCCCACGATTCCGAATAGAAGAATGCATGGCCACTTCCGAGAAAATTTAGACGATGGTCGATTTCCTTCAAAACTTCAAACATCTGATGAAATTCAAAAAACCTACGATGACATTTTTGTACATATCGCCTCTGCTCGCTGAAGCGGTAGTGAACTTTGACATCACTGTCAAGTATTTCGGACTCGACATAGGCTCACAAACATTTTCCGGTTTGAATTCATCTTTGCATATGCTGAACACCTTTAAAAAGAAGAATCAGTCTCGAATATGAGGGAGACCACAAAGTCCTATAGATACCTCCTCCTGTGTGACTACTAAGTCATTAATATAGATATCCAAATATTGTATACAATTATTGTAAACGATTCGTTTGTCGATAGATGCCTTCATATAGTCTATAACGATAAGAACGGTTGAAATAAAATTCGATTAAAATTAAAGCGTCGAAACAGAAAAGGGGATCAATGCGTCAGCCAGATAAACACTAATCAGTTAGAAGGGTGCTGTCCTATTCGTACCTCACATTCATACACTGACGGAAACAAACAATCACAAGAGAAAGAAAAAAATGTCGAAAAAATGCAAAAACGCCAAGAAAAAAAAACCAGCAATGAGCAATGATGTAAGATAGTTCTTCCCACTGAGCGGCAAAAAGATGGCAGACCATAAAAAATAGCACTTATAATTGGATATTTCCAAATTTCCAAAATAATAAATCGTCTCTTCAAAACTAGTTTACATGGGCAAACTGGTGAAGCATAATTCACAACGATCAATGAACAAATCCTCATCAGACTCAGCTTCTTTGCTTCATAACATTTCAAAATACCAGGACTACGCGTTGACCTTCAAAAATAAACAATACACAAACAATAATTTCTCCTCAGACCAGAAAAAATTGCAAAGGGTTGCAAAATCACTTTGGCTAAGGATCTTCAAGAGTACCACTGGCGTTCACAACACATACGTAACCGCCGATCATCAAAAACCAAGTCACACAGGGATTTTTTGAAATAATATATTTACCGCTGCCTGTCTCAACTCGTACGAAAAGTTCACGGAAAACTCGTACCGGTCCCGCGCGCGGCGAAAATTTATTGAGGCAGCTATTGCAAGTGAGCAAACTTGAGGGAATATGGTACCAATTTTATATTCATCAGAAAATCCTGGTTATCGCGAACATTTATTCCAACAGATCAGTCAATCTGACGTTTTCCCAAGCTGTTACACATTTTGTGATGTCTAAACAATGTTGTTTACGGAAAATGTCAAAACAACCAGTCTCATTTTGTTCCACATCGTCAGGCTTTACTAGTGTACGACATACTGTTCCCAAAACATTTAATTTCTAATACACAGAAAACTCCGGTTGACTTTGCGATAAGTCTGTACGGTGTACTTAAAAGTGTGTAAATTCAGACGGCTGACGCAATTTCTCCATCATTGCTATCGTGCGGATTTGAACCTTCTCAGGGTTTTAGCAGTTGTATTTTGTGGCGGAAGCAAAATTTTGTAGTTTTTACAGAGAAGATCAAAGAAAGTAATGGTGAGTAGTTTTTACTTAAAGCTCGGGTCTGTTAAAGTTTGGGGGAGGGGGGGGGGAGACGGAAAATTTTCACCGATGTCGAAGTTCTTTCCCTCCTTAGGCATTGGAAGCGAAACGAGCCACTTAATTTACACAATAACATCAATGTGTTTTTTTTAACTCTTATTCTCTCTTTCCTTAGGCTAAAGTAGATGAGACAGATGCTTTTTCATGTAGGAGGAGGGGATATGAATTTTAGTTCAGCCCAATTCTAGGGAGGAAAGGAGCTTCTACAAGCGAAAAGTTACGTCTCCCCACGTCCTCCACCCCATTTTAATTGACGCTAGAGCTCTCTCCAGCCTATTTATTCTTACTCACTTATTCAGAGTAGTGGACTGATATTAGCCGGCGTCGGTTTAGCTGCTGTTGGATTTGGTGCTCGCTATTTAATGAGGAATCAAGCAGTACTCAAGAAAGGTCTTGAAGCGATTCCGGGTGGAGTGGTGAGCACCGTTGTTTACATATGTTCTTTTTACTTCTTTAATGTGTTTTTAGTGTTTTAATTTTTCTTAATGTACCCTGTACACTGCTATTACCAAACCCTAGTGTGTGCTCCTAGTCAAAAGAAGGGAAGGGGAATAGGGTCATGACGTTGCGAAGACTTGACGATTTTCATTATTAAAAAATCCCCCCCCCCCGCCTCACTGGAATTCCCATATTTTAACACGGTAGATGCATTTTTCGGTTGTCCTGGAGTCGAGGCGGCGCTAGTCACCCAGGAGGAACAGGGGATTTTGGAACAAGAGAATGAGCGCTTGCATAGGTCACAGGTTAAGAAGCTTAGCAGTTGACGAATCAAATTTATGGTGTAGACAGATTTTTGGTATTTCCCGTACAGAAATGCATACTTCTAGAGGTTCGAGCGGCTCTTCTATAGGACATCAGCCCACCGAAATGTAATCCCTGCCGTAACAGTTCCAACTTGGATGCTAGTTCTCATCCAGTTCACCTTGTGACCCTCATTCCTTCCTCAACTGCTCTGTATTCATCGTATTTTACTGGAATGACCATGGGATAGGATCACTTACGGGATTTGTATTCTATCCGGAACTATTCTCTTCAAGAACCTTTTTGTTGATTTTTCCCAGTGAAGTAGTTGATATCGTTTATCTTATATCCCCCCCACTTCTTTTAAAAGTGCTTGCATTTCTATGGTGGCTCACCGGGATTTCTTGTTTACTGTTGAGTGGTACCGTAAAGTGTTGGATGGAATTTTAATGTTTACATGTACTGTTCTCATGTTGGTTTTCATGTGATGTTGATTTTTTATGCTTACAGTTTGACAAATATCATCGAGGCGGCTTTGAACCGAAGATGACGAGAAGAGAAGCTGCACTGATTCTCGGAGTACCTGCTACAGCTCAGCCAAATCGAATTAAAGAAGCTCATAAGCGAATTATGATCGTTAATCATCCTGATCGAGGTATGTCTAACATTTAACGAAATGGTTGCTTTGTACATTAGTCTATAAATTGCTCAGAAAGTTGGATGCGATTGTTGTAACTGTTTAGCGGTTGTTTCCTAATGGGAAATCGTGTAATATTTCTTCTCGAAATCGCTTCGCGTTTTGGCTACGTTTTGGATGGAGATGCTCATTTGATCGCTTTCATATTTTGTGTGAAGTTTAAGTTTAAGCTTATTACTTCTGCATAAGACATGCGTAAGACAATAGGAGGGAAGGAAAAGAGAACAGAAAAGAGAAAAAACTCAACAATGTACTTCACCAAGAAAAGCGAGCAAGTACAAGACAGTAAAAACAACTTGAAGCGACCAGCTTCGTGGAGAAATAGGACTTCTAGTTCTCACGCAACATATTGATTACATACGTTCGAATTGAACCTGCGAAAGAAGAGGTGGTATACTTCTGAACGTGAAACTTTTGGCCTGGAGGCTAGATCTAGGACGAAACAGCGAAATTCCATTAAATCCACCTCTAATTTTGGAAACCGACATTCTGAAAACGCTGGAAGAACATGCCAACATGTGCCTCTTATTAATTTATGGGCTAAACATAAACCGAAGATTTATGCCTCACCTGTAAAGACCGCAGCCCAAAGTACGTTTTTCGTATAGTAGCTGCGTTCGGTATTGTGCAGTGCAACAAGTCACTAATACGGATTAGCAGTTAATGAGTAAAATTGTTCTAAACCCTCTCTAGTGCATAGATATGCCTTCTGCTCGAAGAATCAACACTGTGGTGCTGGATTCAATTGATGGCGGTACATAAGCATCATATGCCTAAAACTTTCTATTTAGTAAAATAGTGCTCATCACAAAAACACAAACTTTTCAACTTATTCACTTTATTTTTATTGGGAACCTAAGCAAAGTTCATGTAGAATACTATGATAACTTGTGGTTATTTCAGGTGGGTCGCCATACCTCGCCTCAAAGATTAACGAAGCGAAAGACTTACTAGAATCGACAAAATCGTAACGTCTACTTCTACTGTACATTTAGAGATCATTATATATCTACTGGTATTTCATTGTTGTCGTTGCATGTCAATGCTCCTTCAGAGAAAGCTAATTAAGACAGAGAGCATATTTCTTTACCGTAGACTAATAAATTTGAGCTGAGCATCAGGATCATTACTCTTATCTCAGAGGTGAAATCACAAGCCACAAATTTCGTGTGCAAAACAGTTGTAGTAAACGTAGATTGAAGCGGCTTTTGTCATAAACGTGCATTACGGCTGCACACACGCTCGTTTGGGTTGCAGCAGCGATAGTTACAACTATGCTTACGATAAGCCACAAAAAATGATCAAATGTCGCATCATTACGACCTTGTCTCTTCAGACCACGTAAATACTTCGCGGTACGGCTTCAGGGCGTGGCCGCGTGTCTCTGCATCTCCGCCAGTGCCACAGTGTCTCGTTGCCCGCGTTGTCTCTGCACCTGCCCCTTTCCTGGGTGGGGGTCGCTAGGTCGAACTTCCGCATGCGGCGTTGCACTCGCGGCACAGTCAGTACCAGCCATTGGGAATTCAGCTCAAGGCGCAATGGGCTGGTACCGTAAGGGACCTTTAAAAATTGCAGGTTGAAGGCTTTGGGAGTCCACCTACCTTTAAAGGTCCTTAACGGTACCAGCTCTGAGCGGAATTCCAAACGACTCGTACTTGCCGCGCTGCATGGCGGTCGCGCGGAAATTCGACCTAGCGACCTCCACCCCCCTTTCCTCCTTGCCTTATTGCCTGTGAACGCGGGCACGCCCTCCAACGCAAAGTATGAATGCGGTCTTATACCTACTTTTGCAATCTACGTTCCTACTATTCAAGGTTTGCCAGCATATTTTCCAAAACTTCTTACTACTGGGTAACTGCGACTATTTTCAGAAATTGAAGCCTCTAGAGTTAGCTGTCAGAAACTGTGGTTTTTTGTGGTGGAGAAGCGCTTAACGTAGCGTCTCATCTGGAAAACTTCCTGGGGCTCTAGATGTAGAAAAAATGCAGGTTTTCTCTACAAAGTGGTAGCTGATTTATACGAAAAATCGCGAAACTTACTAATGAAAAATTGCGAGGGAGTACTCAATGGACAAAACTGCTGGAACTTTTCGTCCGACTAATAACAGAGATGGCGAACAAATTGGTAACCAGATAAAGACCCTATGAAATAACGATTTGGAATCAAGAACAGGTATGTCTGCTTCCCCAGGAAAGAGCTCAGTAATTTTTCCTCAAAAACTTCTATTGGTAGTGGCGTGGGCACGCACTGGAAAACGCTTTGAAAATCGTGGGACACGGTGCTTATAAAGAATCGTAGTGGATCTGATTCGAGGTCAAACTCTTGTATCGGACACTGCTGAGGTGAAACAGCAGAAATCCTCTATAGCCACAGATTCGATTAGTCATTGTACTGGTAGAAATGGACAAAAATCTACATAAAAGTGATTATCGCAAGAAGGGATGCGTGCTCGTTCCCTTGCCCTAAAAGGCAGTCAAATGCATGGCGTATCTCAGGAAACATTGAACTGTGCCATGAATCTATTTTGAAATATTGTAGAGTTCCAGAAATACACGTCCTGTATCGGTCCTGGTGCAGATGACATTTAGTCTGGATAGTGCCTTACCATGCTCATATAAAATTGTATGTAAATAAAGGTAAGATGGGATGAAAAATAAATGTAAACACATTTTCTTCAAATATTACTGCATGATGCAAAGGAATTGGCTGCACTGCCGCTTTGTATTTGCAAATAAACAGGACCGAAGCATATGCAGTCTACCAAGCTATCCGTTCCCAAAGCATATCTGGTGAATCATATTGTGAAGTGCCAAAGTGTGAAGGACTCAATAAGAAGTCCTAAGTTGGGTGGGCTTCGCACGGATCAAACATTTTTATGATGCTGGATCCTCGTCGAATACATGGCGTAGCTTGCAGGTATAAATCACCTCTTTTCATGGGATCCCAATCCCAGGTAACGGATGCTGTAAACAGGTCCCTAATGTGAACGGATTCGATTGAGAATTTTGTCATAGGGAAGGCTCGAATGATACTTTTTTGGATCAATCATTTAGTGACTGGCCATATTTGCTCAAGCGTACAAACACTAGGCGACAAAAAATCGGACTTTGGTCTCTTCAGTCGCCCCACACCTGCTTTTGCTATGTCTTTGTGTTCATTATGGTGTTCCTTTCCCTATTTCTGTATCCTCTGCTATATTCATTGAAATCCGTTTTTCACGATAATCCTATTCAAAGATATCGTCAGGGTTCACTTTGAAATGTGGATTGTGGAATACAAAAGTCGAGGTGATAAGCAGTATGACAATAGCAAAAAAACGGAATGAAAGGATGAAATAGCCCAGAGATAGCTACCCAAAAATCTCCTTTTATTTTCGCGAACGTTGTCCCGCTCTCGCAGCAGCTCGGAAAATTGATGCGTTGCAGTTTGAAATGATTAGCGGAGGTCGTGGTGAAGATGCCAGGACGCGTTTTTTTTTCAGGGGAAATTTCTCCACAGATCATCTCTTCTGGACTAATATTCCTCATTTTCACTTTACTGCCTTCAAGTATCGCTACGGCAAAGACGTTCTGTGGCAAGGGTTACTGTTCAAAAAGACTCGAGGTATAGACAGGCACTTAGAAAGCGAGCTTCCGAGTTTTTAAACTTCAAAGTTTTTAGTTTCAATGTTAAAAAAGCTCTTGTGACTGTAGAAACTCGTTTTTGTGAGTTCAATGTTGTAACAGGGGCATGGCGCACTCCACACTGATCAGGCTGCGTGCTACCCTGAATTGCATTGGAATCATGTTGGATCTAGAGTAAATACATATAGGCAACTCAAATAAAAAAAAGGAAACCAGAAGGCAGCACCATGCTTGACCGAAGTATTGCTTTAATGACTCGGCAGAGCATGCATGTGATTATAGGAGACACAGTTATCGCCCCTATGTCGATGGCTCAAGTTTCGCTTGAGGGAGTTGGATGCTTGCTCAGTGGCAAATAGGGGTTGTAAGGAACCTAATGGTAAAACTGAAAACGTTGTTTTGGTAGAGACTCCATATAGTGTCTATATATGAGGTTGCTCGCCAAAATATTCTTTGAAGGCAGCATTAAGGGAAATTGGGAAGAAGAGTAAAAGAAGTAGTGAATGGGAAAGTCGAGATGCCTAGTAACAAGGCAGTGAAGAAAAAACGGATGAAAATAGCCAAACTCGAGAAATAGGACCCCTCTCCCACCATTGGTTCTAGGCGCGGACGACCTTCCCATCAAGAGACGGGTAGTGCGAAAGAGATTCCCATCGGCTTGTCGCCAATAAACACAAGGGAATGTCTGGAAATATGACAGCATCTATTTTCTGGAGTGGGCTTCATGCTAAACCTGAGAAAGCGTCCCGGAATACCTCCAATCTCTCCGCATATCCTTGGCCCCTCTCATCATAGCCGACCACGAATCACGTCGCTTGGGGGCGGCGTCGATTATCGAAAGGCGGCAGCTCTTATCCGTTGCGCCGTTTCTACAGCTCGGAGGCGCGCTTTCTCGCCAGGATTTCGCCACAAAAGCCTTCTTACCCCTATAGTTTCCACGTAAATGACAACTTTGAGGAATTTCTCAGTAACCACATTACCCCTAATCCTGTCTTTAAGTAGCCCCGCGGTGTTACCTTCGAAGTAGACGTCGCTCCGACGCGATGTTTATGAAGAGTATTGTCTCCGGTATTGCGGGTCTAATCGTGGCTGTTGAGGGAGATGAACGCGATTCGAAGCTGGAGTAGAAAAGATGATCTTGGTTGGAATCACTTTATGCTGCCCTTGCGCAGAATAACAATCTAAAATGTGATGTCAAGGAGATAAAGGCCTTATGTTTTGAGATACTGCCCTCTTTCAAGCTGAACCCACGGTTAATAGGCATTTAGATTCGAACGGTGATGAGCCGTTCGGTGACTTACAACAGTCGACGACTTCTGACAGCGATTACTGTAGCTTTTGCTACGTTCCATTATTACGCACTCTGAATCATTTTCTTGGTGATTTGCAACGGAAGTCGAATGCATGGCGTATTTCAGGTCATTGGACGCAGAGCACATTATCTTTCATTGATATAGCTCTGCAGAGCGTGTTTGGCTCTGCTGAAATCACCAGTTTGGTATTAAGGGAGGGGCAAGAGGCGAGACTCATTCGGTTCCCCATCTTCTCCACATGGGCGATGCAAATGCGTATCAGCATGCTGCCGGCGGCCCTATCTGGTAATGCTGTTATCACTGCCATCAATGCTGCTTAAGACGTTGCAGACCTAAGACAGTTTTTATGTTTGCAAGCTTCTCTCGGTCGCTTTTCCTTGATTAGAGCTGTAACACTATCACTGAGTAGTTGCAATAATGGATAAATGTGTGTAATGAGTTTTCACCGCATTTCTCCACAAAAAATGTTTTCACCGAAAAAGAGATGAGAAAGGTGGAACATTTTTTGCACATACTACAGCTTGACCTTTTTATTCCTCTTTATTCGCTCTGATTCTCTTAGGAAAAGGGAAAGGACTCGTATACTTCCAAATGAAATTTACATTATTTATTTACTTCTTAAGGCTATGTGTAGTATATGGAATGCATTGTATCACTTCACAAAAGGGCAATTTTATTATATTTAATAAACTTTAGTGAGAGAAATGTTAGATATCCACTGAAGAGGAGGAATGAGCATGTAATCCACAACGTTCAACATCCATTGTCACCAGGGCACTGCCAGGTGTCGAGGAAAATATCCGCTTCTATACGACCTCCCCCTCTCTGCAACAATCTGATACTACCCCCCCTTTTTTTTTGACCTCCATTACCACTAACTGTTGCCGGATTGCATAGTTGCAATGTGTTTAATTGCTGCTATATATCCTTCCCTCAGGCAAAAATATTTATTCTACATTTTGACACACGGATTTGCGGTGGAATACCCTTTGTTTCTCATGTGCTTATTGAAAATTTAGATTCCAGTGGTTATCTCTAACCTCTTGAGGTGCGACCCCTCACACACTTATCCGTAGGACCCCCTGTTCAGGAATCCTCGATTCTCGGTTTACTTGTTCTCAAGCTACCTAAATCCTCACAGTTGTTTTTTTGGATTTTGAAAATATTGGGTAGTCTAAAAAGTTTTTTCGTATTTTCAAATACCGCTTTTCCCCTCCAAACTGCTTTCCAGCAATCTCTTCTGTACATACACATGTAGTACAAGTCCACACGAATCTATAGGTATTATTGTCTTCCATATCCCGGATAACTCTTTTCGGCAAAATAAACATATCAACGGTCAACCTCATTCTCAATGCAAAAATTATAAAAAATTTTTTCTTTGAATGGCGTTAAACAGGGAAAAGAAAAGGTGATAATCCGATGGAGCAAGATGAGGGCTATAAGGTGGATGGGGCAGCAATTTTTATCCAAGCTCGAGAATTTTTTGGCGAGTCATTTTTTCACTAGTGGTAAAAATTTTTTTGAATTTTTTCTTTTAAAAAATTCGAGCTTGGATAAAAATTGCTGCCTTATAGCCCTGATCTTGCTCCATCGGATTATCACCTTTTCCTTTCCCTGTCTAACGCCATTCAAAGAAAAAAATTGGATTTGAAAATGAAGTGACTTTTGATATTTTTATTTTGCCGAAAAGGGTTATCCGGGAGATGGAAGACAACAATACCTATAGATGCGTGTGGACTTGTACTACGTATATATGTACAGAAGAAATTTTGTGGAAAGCAGTTTTGAGGGAAAAAGCGGTATTTAAAAATACGAAAAGACTTTTTAGACTACCTAATATATATCATTACGATTGGCTTTATGGGTTCTTGCAAATACATAGTTAATGGTAATGTCATAGTCATGTTATCCTATTCATGTTTGGTTGGTGTATGAATCTTGCAACATTTCCGAATTGTGATTTCGCAGCTTCCGAACTTCATCAATTACAAATTATTGTTGTAGGCTAGACCATGCTCCGCTAGACTTTAGATGCATATGAGATTGTCTCACTACACTGTGGCAAGAATCGGCTCAAATTCAAAACCACGTCTTTAAGCCCACAATATATTACAAGTGACCTCAGGAGCCCTTGCTGAGGAAACAGCTGGCAATACACCCCCTATTTATGTCATCTATTATCCTATCCTATGTCGCTGCTCCATCGGTTTTGGATCGTGAGTTACTGAACTGGGTGTTCTTCCACGCACAGGTGATTGGACGCCCATTGGACAGGATGATATCCTCGAAGGTTTGACAGCGAATTCGAAAGCCACCAAGGGATACATAACGCAACACTTACTGTAACCATACGACAATAGGCAGGATACCAAATTGCGTGGCACCTAGACCCTGTGAGCAGCTCATGTGCCTCAGTAACTCGGTAATTCGGACACGGCAACAGATATGTGCCTCAGAATCCTTGTTGTCCTATCCTTAATTGACAAAACATCTGCGAGGCGATTGGAAATGAAAGCCGGGTACTCTATATATGGGTATGAGCCTACGGGTGGAAGGAGCAACACTGGCGAAGTAAAGAAGATCGTCTCCATACGTGGCAATAGCTGGATTTCAGTTCGGTGCTGATTGCTTCAGATTTCTTCAGGAGTGCCACAGCTAAAACTGTAAAAACGGCACTGCTGTGACGACAACTGCGAAGGCTACACTGGTACAGAAACCGGCTGACAGCACCTATCACCCTTTTATCCGCAAAGCAGCCGACACGATCGTGTGTTCCAGCATGGTAAAAATAAGGCAGGAAAGCAGCAACGACCTGAGCTGTGGAGTCCGCACTTTTTCCTGCCCATTTTGTTACCGTAGCGTGTTCAACCGCGGTCTGAGCATTATATAGATACAAAAACTTTAGCTATCTACTTAGCTGCACTCGAGTTGCGTATCTGGGTTGGTTTATGGGTTTTCCGAATCAAAGCTTGTGAACTTATTGTTAGGCAGTAAATATTGAGCAGTTACCCGGTCACCGAAGGTAAACGGTAGAATACAATGAAGATAATTTTGCCTACATGTATTCGAGGGTCCTGAAGCAGCAAGGTTCTGAAAAAAAGCCGCATGTGTGTTGTCACTGCCTCCATACGGTTTCCTTTCCAGAATCATCTAGTGTACTTCAGCATATGAATAAAACATTTCTAGTGGTATTATCACCAGTACTGCAAATAGTATTCCTCCCAAAATAGGATTATTCCACTGAAAAACAAGATTACATCCGCTCCAGTATAATTTAACTCGTTCTCACGAACGTCCTTCATGTGGCGTCTCTCGTGCTTTACTGTGGTGACTGTTAGTGAAGTGACAACTGGCGACTCTCCCAATAAACTGGCTAAAGGATCAAACCTTGTTAGCTGTGGTCATTGAGGCTTCGCATGTCTTCGGGGTAAATTAGTTCCGGACCGGTAGATTAAACGAGTGAATTCTGCATCGGTTGGCCCCCTACTATAGAGGATCGAACGATACCGAATGGTTTGTTGTTCGTTTTGAATATTCTATTGAGCGTCATAACTTCGCGTAAATGGTGTGAAGTCGCATGACGTGCTAGTGCACTCATTACCAGATAGTATGGTTGCCTTGGAAAGTTGTTCGATGGAAGGGTTGCCTTGGAGAGTAACAAGCTAGTGTTTATAAACTACAACTAAGTCGTTCTACTATTTGATCTTCGTTGTTCTTTATTTGTCTGGAAACTTTTTTAAAAATTTCCCTTATGCCTCGAATCTTCTTCGCATCAGCATCAATAAAAGTAATAAAATGAAAAATAAATACAAATGCTTACTAATATAAGCCGCAGTTTCATAAAATAAGAACTACATGACAATGGAGTGCCCTTTTTTAGAATTTGCCACCTTCATGTGTAAAAGCTTCAGGATCACGAACACCGGTACTCATTATTTGCCGTTCGTTCGTTAGGCTGCGTTGGCTGCGTTTACAGGTGTCGAGGCAGGGTGGCACAGTTGGAGCCGCGCAGACACGCAGCCACGCCCTGCCGCCGGCACCGCAAAGTCTGAACGCGGCTTTACTCCGGTAGGGCGTGCCTGCGTGTCTGGTAGGAAGCACAGCAAAAGTTTAAAGTGGAGTGAGCTATGAAATCACGCACTCAGGGTCAAGTATGTCACGTCGACATACCTTGTTCACGACACAATTTTTGTTCGAACACATTGCCATGACATAAGATTTGAAAGTAGACTTTTGTCATCCTGATGGGGATGCCGAAGTGGGTGAAAGCTTTATTCAAGCCTGCCTTCAAAAAAATTTTGCGAAGAAATGACGTCAAAAGATGGCGAACAGTATTTTTCGATGCCCAAATGAATGCAGAAGCAGTGCCAGTTGATGATTAAGCACATGTCGGTGGAATCGCCGAGATGCTGACAAAGAAGCGGAAACATTTCCCATAAAAAATCATATTCCGCGATGACACAAAAAACTCCCGCATTCAGTACATCCCCACCGTGGCAATACATTGGCCCAAATGACGGTTTTGGAATCGTCCACGGAAAAATGAGTACTTATATTACCCATATACTTTTGTTGTATATGCCTAATTTGGGCCGTATGCAAAGTTCACGCGAAAAATGTGAATCCGGCGAAGATTGCAAAGTCTTGGCCGGGTGGGCGGGGCCTCTAAGCAAGTGCCCGCTCCGTTGACCGCCGCAGTCGGAGACGCCCGGAGGAGCAGAAAGTTACGTAAGCAGCCCCACTCTCCGTCCCCAACCGCGGCGGACGACGGGACGGGGCTGTTACTCGGAATCCCCGCCCATTCGGCCAAGTATTTAGGGAGCTGTACCTCAGCCAAATTCTCACTTTTTCGCTTGAAACTTTGCGTGCGGCCTTTATAAGGTACATACAGCATAAATGGTTGACAACTCATTTTTCCTTGGACGATTCCTTCAAGTTTCAATTGCAATCCTGGCATTTGGCAGAGGGCCTTTGCAAGCGGGGCGATTGGTGCTACTGCCTAGATGAAAGTTTGGTGGGATGATTTCCAATGTGCATAATCTTTCTTCACCCGTTGAGTAGACAGATGAGTGCTCAGACAAAAGAGGGTCAGCAAACATAAATTTTTCCTAATCTGAAGCTAAGCCACGACAACGTCGAGGTCTGCCAAGGATTAGCCGATATTGCTGACCTCGTTCCTGCCCTATTGTAGGAGTTAATCTCAGAAAGCCCGATTTCCTAGATAGTTTACATAGCTTTATATTTGATTCCTTAAAAGAACATTTTTATTCCTCATTCTTCCGTTTTCGATTTTTTATACTTCATTCTTGCGTTTTCGTTCTCTGCTCATCATATCTCCATAGTTACCCTCAGCAATACTCACCTATTTTCTTATTGACATTTCCTTGCATCGCTTTGCTTGCTCTCATTGTCACCTTGGATGCTTATTCTGTAATAAGCGTCTTTGTTTTTCACCGAGTGGTTTGATAACACTGATACAGTAATATGTTTTTAGCCGCAAATAGGAATAGGGTTTTGACGTGTTATTTCCCATTTTGTGTATGTACTTGTCTTAGAATCTAGACACCGACAATGTTAGAGTGAAAATTAGACACCATCATTTGTTAGGGATACGCCATATTTTCCCTTGTATTTCGAACGGCAAATGTATCTGAATAGGGGTGGCAGCCAGGACACTCGATGTGGGCCAGCACTTCATCGTTGAGTGGGAGCTACCACACTTAAAGGCACCGGGAGGGGGGCAAGGGCGGAATAACGTTTACAAAAACAATAGCGTCTGAAAACAAACATATGGGTTCGGTAGATACAATGTGTAACGAAACCGGCGTTGAAAAACGCGCCATACGGCGCTATTTGCCCCCAGGGCGCGCTTCCGTCCGAAGTGCAAGCTTCCATGGCCGAGCCACGCTTCGTTCATTTTAAAGCTTGTCTTCGGCCTGAGGTAACCTTAGTTTTGAATTATTTCCTCTTCAGACTGTTTTCTAATGACATACTATATGTACCTGAAATCGGGGGAGGGGGGGGGGGGGTGGGGGTGGAGACGCAACTTTGCGTCGACGTCGAAGCTCCTTTCCCTTACTAGGCTTAAGCTAAAATTGATATCATCTCCTCCCACATTAAAAAGCATCTGTCAAAGCATAGGTCTCATCTGCTTTAGCCTAACCCTAGTAAGGGAAAGAAGCTTTGACGTGAGTGAAAATTGTGCGTCCCCCCCCCCCCCGACTTGATTTGACCCGTAAGTACATCAAAAAACAATATAAGCAAGAACAAAGTAAAAACTAAAAGGAAAAAACAAATCTATAATAGAACCATTTTCTTTTGGCACCATGCCAAGGCGTCAAATTGGCGAGTTTCTGCAATGGCGGCCACTCAAACTCGTCCACACTACGTCTGTTCTACAGTAAGCCAAAATTAACCTCTCCTGGTGTCTTTAAAGGTCCGTAAGGGGCAAGGCGAAAGCGAAAACTGGAGTACATATATGCTCTCTCAAAACAAACATTCCTCTTTAGAAGGGGTGATTTGTGACAAATGTCGGATTGAAAAAGCGTGGCTTGGGGTTTTATCACGATTTGCAGCAGTGCGAGTCATGCAATCGTCCATTCGTCGGGAGAAACATCGGCGAGGGCTGGAAAACGTTCGGGGCTGCCTGACTCAGCATATCGTCCTCTACCTTTCCCCACCGGGTGACATGCATTTCCATAGATTCTATCTACTTTCGGTCGGAAATTGTATTTAGTAGGAGATGTGACAACTCAACTGTTGATATCAAATTCGTTTAACCTTATTACTATTGGGTCATTCTATAAGTAATGTCGTTTTTTTTTTCAGCAAAAAATTTTTGCCATAAAACCACAAGTTTGTGCACATAGCATATATCATTAGAAAGGAAATTTCCTGCTCTACAAAATGACGTGTTCAGTTTCTGCGTTTGTTGGAATGGGGCCGACATTCAGGCTGGGGAACAGGTGGGCCCAGCCAACAGATATTGGCCAAACCGGCAATCAATTAAAACACTACATTTCATTTTGGAAAAAACAACCAGTCATGTATCGCGTACTTAGTCCTGACCTCTTCTACGATTTCCGATATTTAGTTGATCAAGGAGTTGTGTCGTTCTTTTTCTAAAATCTTTTTTTCGAAAGCACTCACACTTATTCAGAATGAAATTTTTTCTTTCAAACTTCTTGCTTAGAATTGATTAATGAACCACTTTTGAGAGCTTTTTCTGCTATATCGAAAATATCTTTCTAGCTTGTTTTGGCTGCGATTCAGATTGAGTTTTAATACCATATGATAGGAGTCCACTTGACATTTTTCACAATTTATTTTTTCCATGAGAATGTTAAGGAATCCGGGAAATATTTAACTCCACAAATACCTGTATTTATTCATCCTCAACATAAATAGACCAGCTATATAGGCTAGATCCTAAATTCATTGCTAAATCAATCGTCTCATAAAGCGAACTCACTCATGAGTGAGCTGACCCCATACTAATCACCAGAAAACTGGCCACACACGCTGCTTAGCAGCCCTGCTTTTCATATTCCACAACATACCAAATTCACTCGGTGTCTTTGAAGGCAATTTCGCCATAAGCTAGAGTGGTTTATCGCGTACAACAACAAAAGTGGAAATATGCACTATCAGGTGGTTCGAAAGTTCTTGTAGTATCGAGTTCCTACGATAGTTTTTTTTTTCTGTAGAGTTCATGTGCGGAGCTGATAGTGCCCACACAGTGGTTTTTTCGGCAGGTTTGCGCTCTCCTTTCACCCTTGCTTTACACTACTTTATTCCGCCTTTCCAAACACCCAGGTTATAGCTCCTGCAAGCTTAATCCCATAATTCTTTTGAGTAGTAGTACTTACGTTGACAACACCCATTGTGAATATCGAAATGCCACAGTTGTTAGAGTGGAAAATCAGTTTTAATTGCATGAAACTCGTAGAATACTCAAGGAAATGAGAGTTAGAAATATTATATAATAAAATGACGGAGGCATCCGTTGATAAGCAATCACCACTGCCCAGTAACCTTCGCGGATTACAATCCAACGCACTGAGGAGACAGTCGCCTTGAAAAAAGCACCGATTTCATGGATTTCGATATTTTTGATGCAGATTTTCGCCGCAACCTGCAAAACGTGTTAGAGGCCTTGGTAGTGTGAGATTAGCACATATGCCTGTAAAACATGGAGTACATGTTCGAGCCCCGTCTGAGGCCGAAGGCTTTGCTCGTAGCTCGACATATTTGTAACAAAAGATTGTATGTTTTCGTTGCTTTGAATTCCTTTCAACCATCGGTCTAATTAATACACATTTGAAGGATCATTCACGATCATCACATAGGTCGACTTACATTCCTGGAGCAATTATACATTGGACAAACACCTAGACTGCACTCACGGCGCTATACCTGCTCAAACCCGCTCCGACGTCACCCACTTGAGCTTCCTTATTGGTCAACTGAGCGAAATAGGTGACTAGTGAGCCCAGGTGTGTACTCTCATGTCAGAATTTCGCACCATTCAACCATCGGTCTAATTAATACACATTTGAAGGATCATTCACGATCATCACATAGGTCGACTTACATTCCTGGAGCAATTATACATTGGACAAACACCTAGACTGCACTCACGGCGCTATACCTGCTCAAACCCGCTCCGACGTCACCCACTTGAGCTTCCTTATTGGTCAACTGAGCGAAATAGGTGACTAGTGAGCCCAGGTGTGTACTCTCATGTCAGAATTTCGCACCATGACAAGCGGCGTGCGACGCGGTGCGTCGAGCTATGCCCGCGCCCTAGTTAGGTCTTAGGACGATTAAACGGTAATGCTAGAATAGCCATACACAAATGACTTGTAGTCGTTTTGGAACCCAACGACACGACGCTTTTAGCTCGTCCGCATCGCTTTGCTTGTGACACGCCGCGATGCGAAATCCTGACATAAGGGTACACACCCTTGGGTCCATGCGGGTGTGGCGCCGCGATAGCGCATCATGGCGGCGCAAAAGAAGTACAGCCTGGATAATTCTCCAAGCAACTACTATCCTGAACATCAAGTCGACCTATCTGGTTTCCTTAGAGTGTGCATTTAATCCGCCTAGAGACGTGTGCGTTGTATAATATCAGAAGACAGTCTACGACCAAATCACTCGCGGTTCGTTCAGGAAATTGTGACTTCAACTCTTTTGTCAGTATTCAGATCGTGACTAATGGATGATGGTACAACAAGGAGGGAGACCCAAGCGGCTATTGTTTGTGGTCATTGCCCTCTTCTTGATGTCAACGGCTGCTCTTTACTTCACATCCTATCAACCACCCAATGTAGGTTTTTGATTCGTTTTAGAATGAACTGAGACACTGTTCTTATGAAGGCATAAAGTATAGATCGAAGGCACCAGTAATACGGAACTGACGGAATGGTTCCAAGTTAAGCTTACTCATTGCTATGAATATGATTGAGAAAAGGGCCTGAAAAATCATCATTCATGTTCCTATTTCGATGCACGTCCCACCAGGGGAGGGCAACATCTTGATCGTCATTGGTGAAAGGCCGTAAGAAGCACTCCTTTCCAGATGCGCTGTCGTCCTCTTAGCGGGTATGTAATGTGCCTTTCAATGGCGTTTTCATAAAGGCTGTCGTGGGAGAATATCAATAACCATACATTTTCATAGCTTCCACTTCTTGAAATTGATTTTCCCAGAAGAAATCGTTATTTTGTATGCAGCGATTGAGCTGACAGCATATAGTAGTCAAGAAGGGACACTTGGCATGGTTCGCCGTATATCCTAATAGTTGGCCAGCTGAGGTGCACATTCCTTTCCCCCTCCCCCGCCCCCCGCCCCCAACTCTCCTGATATAGAAGGTAATACGGAGATACGGCAGCGGGTGACACATGCTGACAATAGCTGACAAAGCTGATAGGAATCCTGTAAGGCAAAAGTCATCAAATTCGTTGCCCCTCCCGAAGTGACGGTAGAGCATTGACACTTGCTGTGGTTTTGTGAGGCGGGAAGGGAGCATTGGAGAAGAGTGATCCAAAGTGATAAAGGCTGATAAGAGCTGATAAAAACGCCGAAAGGTATGCGTCACTGGACGCGTTGCACTATTCGAATTGCGATGGAGCGTTGTTGACACCAGGGCACTCCCAGGTGTCGAGGAAAATGGTCGCTTCAGTACGACCCCACTCCCTTTTTTTGACCTCTACAACACCAGTAACTGTTGCCGGATTCCTTATTCGCAATGTGTGAGGCAAAAAATATTTATTTTACATTTTGTCACACGGATTTGCGATGACCCTTTGTTCCACCTGCTTATTGAAAATTGAGATTTTAGTGCTTATCGCTGATCTTTGGAGGTACGACCATCCTTCTATCCGGTCAGATTGTCAGATTCGACCCCCCCCCCTTTCCTGCGGAGAAATCCTCGAATCTCATTGTACCCTGGTTGACACCTATAAATGCTAGTGCGATGGGAGGGTAGCCTTAAATGTGGGTTATCGAAAGTGATAGCAGCTGATAACGGCCGATGACAAGTGTCAGGAGGCAGCTTGTATTTGTTGCGCTTTTCGGATGGGCGATGGAGCGCTGATGCTCACAGAGATTACATAGGATGGATAGGGATATTGAGGGGGGGGGACTGATGATAGTTGATGAGTACGTTAAGAGGTGAGAAAGTGACTGTGGCAAAATACGACAATACACTAATCACTACGATGCGACCACCATAGCCCAGCTATTTGACGGTCAATACGTGAGTAAACTTCGCTCTTGATCCGACATCGGTGGTATTTGGAGGTATCGACTGCTGAATCGTCTATACTTCCGAAAGGGTGTGGCAGATATGACAGCGAATCGCGCACCCGCGGCGAGTGGCGCGGTGGGTGCGAGTGCCAGTGGCAGGGCATGGCAGCCTTCAAGCAAGGCAGTGTGGCATGAGTGGAAGCGCAGATGTGACGCAGCCACGTTCGGCCGGCTCTCAAGGGCAATCGACATGGCGAGTCGTACTGGTGGCGCCGTGAAGCGATTCGCTGTCATACCTGCACACACCCCTTCCGAAAAGTGGTGGTTGTCCATGGAGCATGTTATACTGTTGTAGTAAACGACTGAATCAACAACCAATAAGGATTAGCACTAAATGCTCAGCAAGTAACGCACTTCGTGGTCCGATAGCAGTAACGACGGAATGTTCTGATTTCTTTCTACGGGAATTTCCGAATCGTAGTAGATAATTGTAGTGATCGTGGTAGATAATTGTAGAGATAGAAGTTGGTCCAACGCTTAGTACTGCGCTTATCACCAGTCGAATGATAACGCATAGATTTCTTCAATATTGGCCAGGCATTATCGGCTTTTTCCACAGCTCATAATTCTACCTCGTTATTCTCGCAGTACCGTGCTACTGCCCAACTGGCACTAGTAATAATGGGAGAAAGATGTGCGATACAGGTGGACGTTCTCTCCCTTCCGCGGTACGAAGATCAAATTCCTAATGAATGCCCGTCCGCGCCGACCGAGCCTTTCATCCTTCTGGGGTAGGCAAATTTGTACCGGACTCCTTCGGAAGGATGAAAGCACTGAGTTGTACTCGCGTCCCGGCATTTCACTGTATAGCCCATATCGCATTCATCTGCCATCAAGTTTCTCGCCAGCCCTGGAAGGCACAACGCGTTTCAACAAGAAATTGATTAACGCCAAAAACGTTATCCTTTGATAATAATATGTGATGTCTAGATCATCATAATGGATGATCCTCCCGAACCGCAATGTCAGTGTGAACATAATGGAAATGCCTACGACTTCTGCTATCATCTACCACCAGAGCCACAAATAGTAGGACGACGATTTGACTGCGCCAGTGCTGCATATTTGGATAATCTAGGTAAAGCTTCATCTGATCATAAGATGTACAATTTATGGCCCCATTAATATCAGACTATCTGGCTTTTCCAATTGGAATGCACATTTTGTTTCTATAAGAGTTCCTTCGCCATCTCCTCCGAGGTTAGTATTTTCATAAGTAAGCACCTATTGAGGTGATTCCCAAATTTATAGCAGCAACTTAAGATGAGGGTGGTCGAGAACATTTTGTATGTGTGAAGATAGCTTGGCTTTACTTTTTCTATGCCCAATCCGATAGGTCTACGCAGAGAACATTCAACGTTTTTCATTCGCTGCATAGGCTCAAGCAAATCCTCAATTAGTGAATCAATTGTTATTACCACCGTTTCTGCACCATGTCCCTCTTAACTGAAAAAGTGCTCCCAAAAATGGAACACGCTTGTGTTTCACCGGGAGGGCTATAAATTTCATTATTTTTTCAGGACTCCTCTCATCAGAGCACGCGATCGACGTGAAAAAAGGATTTTTTCCTAAGCCTATGTTTGTGACAGCAATGTCTGATAATCATTTCAAAGAAGGGCTCACATTGGTGAGTGTTTCCGTCCACAAAGTGTTGCCGATCGACGTTTATCATTCCCTCAGGTACTTGCCCTTCATTCTGAGCTAATTAAAATAGGTTGAAAGAGTCTAGACAAAAATCTCGGTTACCCTGGCTTTTTGAGGGTGCTTTAAAGGCGCCGTATCCGTTTATACTCTAGCCGTTAGTGGTTTAATGCACAAAACACTGTGAAGGGTCCTCCTGAATCGAGCAGGGGTGTAGAACATTTCCTAGGCATTTGCTAATGCATAGGTGTGTGAACTATCAAGGTAATAATTGTGTAAATGGGAGCGGTTAGACAGAATATCAGTCCTCTAGAGAAAATCTGGGCGATGAGGCGATCCAACCGTCTATACTCGGTTGGTTACGGTGGGAAGAGTTGAGATGCCGTGGCAGATTTGGGAAGGACAGGTGCTCGTTTTGCATCGTATGAGGGGTTCAGTGCGTGTGTTCAAGCTGAATGTGAAACAGAAAAGTTGGCGATATGAGATATTCAGCTGATGTTGGAGTCAGGGCACACCCATGTGTCGAAGAAAATGGTCGCCTCATACGATCCCCCCCCCCCCTCCCCTCAACGGGAACGCAAATACGACTCCCCTTCAGCATCTACATAACTTCTACAATATCATAATTATTGCCGATTGCATAGTAATGTTGAGTATTTGCTGTAATTTTTGGGTGATCACTGAAATTCAATCATATTTTCCAACATAATCGAGTAAGCTGACGGCACGTCTCGCTTATCATTTAGCCTGGGACCATTGCTGACTTTTGCAATTACGACCCCTCATCTCGCGCTTCAAATGGAATCCCCTCGTCGAGGAATCCTTGACTTTCAGTGCACCCTGATGAGGGTAGGAAGAGCAAATCTGCGTTTTGCTTGATGCTGAAGATGAAGCGAATGAGTGGCCATTATCTTGTGGGTTTGTTGACCCTGAGGACCGCAAGTGGTTGAGCCCTTTTACAACGACGTCTACAACGAGACGGCGACGGCCTAGGATCGTCGTGATAGGCGATGATGTCGTATGCCCCCCCCCCCTCCCTTTGCATGGAATGACACCCCCTTTCCTTCCTTTCCGGTTAACGGATCAACGGGCTGCGACCGATACCCAACGATGCGGTGTTGAGAAAACAACTCTCTCGGAGGTGAGCGGCCGGAACAGAATTCCCATTTCTCTAAAGGAGAACTGAGCAATTCTGTTTTTTCTTCGCTGTCACACTATTGAACACTTTGCAGTCAATCTAATTACCCGCTCCCTCCGCCTCACTAACTTCAGTAGTCTCTTGAACCAAGTTCATACTTTGCGGTCCCGATTCCGGCGTCAAATAGCCTCCGTCGCAGCCGTTGCCGGCTCCAGTGCCGCAAAGTGAAGGCGGCCTCAGAAATAAAAAATGCGGGGCTCCTAGTTTGGTTCTCTGAAGCTCTTCGAAGTTTCAAAGAGTCTTTTGGTGCGTCTGGAAGGTGTATAGGGAATCGAGCAACTCTTACAACACTGCGAATGAATATGTAAATCAAATACGCTTACAAATGCTTACCAAACCCGAAATGTTCTTGAAATGCGCTTAATGCATCGTTGAAAAGTAGGATGACGTCAGTTACTTTGCAAGTGAACTTGCTGTTTTTACTGTATTTGCTATTTCTATTTGTTTTATATATTGGATTTTAGATAGCGAGTATCCGGAAATTATGGCCTCAGAGAAAAATTTTCGTCTACGATTTGGGATTGGGTGCACAATCTATGGAGGAGCTTAAAGTATGCTGATTGACAATTCCCTTCGACCGAGTACTACTCAAAAATCATCATTTTTAGAACAAGTGTCGCATAGAAATTCGCAGTTTTCCATTTGATACGTATCCACATTATGTGAAAAATTTGTATGAATATCGATGGAAGCCTCTGATTATTGCAGTAGGTTTGACCTTTACTCATTTCATCGTAATACATGTGAAACAGTAGCCGTTAGGTACTGGCAGAGGTAATAGGCAATGGTGCATAAAATTCTGAGATAGGCGAGTGCCGGTGGGGAACCGCCTTACTGCCACACTTCTTCTCTGTGGCCATGTTTCAAGGGTCAGCTGTATACAGGTGAATACGACGGAAACGCTGGAAATCATCGCTCCAATCCTGCTCCGTTCAATACATGTCAGTTGTTTGGCTGTCGTCTTCCGGGACAGTAATGTATCGGTATCAGCCAATATTCAATGTTGATCACAACTTGCAACACTGGCTCGCTAGGTACACTTGACTCCTTTTCTCCTTCCACTATAGAGCCACATTAATACCTTGCGCCCTGCTGCCAGCACCGGCAGCGACGGTGGCCACAACTGAAAAATCATGTGCTTACCGCCTACCACGGTGATACTCTGGTGACGCGCTCCATTTGTAAGGCCGCGTTCATACCTTGCGCCAGCAGAGCATGGCTGCCTTCTCAGGCAGCGAGGCAGAGTGGCACGGGAGAGGTGCAGGGACGACACAGGCAACAAGACAGGGAGGCGGAGGCATATGTGGAGACGCAGAGACACGCAGCTGCGCTCCGCCGCCAGCACCGCAAAGTATAAAAGCGGCCTGAAAGGCTTGACCTAACCACTCTACAGTATGGTGATAGTGGTGAAAGCTCGCGAGTTCGAATTTCCGATAACGATCACCATACTGTGATGTGGTTAGGTCGAGCTTTTTACAAACGTAGCGCGTCACCAGAATGCCGCTTTAACAGCAGATTCCAAGGATGGAGACGGCATAGGAGTCCTCCATCGTCCGGATCAAGTGTGTCCCATGTGCGTGTGTTCCATTAGGTTGTTGCAAAATTAATTTCGGAAATGGACCGCATACTTCAAACTACTATGACTCAGCTTAAACACAAGTTTATTAATCGAAGTAAAAACCATCAGAATCTACACACTTTTGCCAACGAACAGGCAATAAATCTAAGCCTTCACTATAAAAACTACTATCACGAGAATCAACGAAGTCAAGGAAGGCACATTCAAGATCGTCTAAATTAGTAAATTGTTTCTGACGCAGATGAGAATTGAGGGCTCGAAAAAAGTGATAGTCTGTTGGGGAAAGGTCGGGAGAATAAGCTGGGTGAGGGAGAACTTCTATACCCAAGTGGGTCAATTTTTGCCGAGTGATTCGTGAGGTGTGTGGCCTTGCGTTGTCCTGCAACAGGATCGGCCCTCCTCTATTCACCACCGCCGGCCACAATTTTTGCAACTTTCTATACATTTGCTCCAGATCACAACAGTAAGACTTTGCTGCGACTGGCTGACCAGGTTGCAAGAAACTGTTATGGATTACACCTTTACAACACCACCACACAGTAATCATAACCTTTTTAGGGTGAAGGTCGGGTTTAGGAAAAGTTTTTGGAGGAGCATCCTTATCTACCCAGACTAATCCCCGCTTCCTGTTATCATAAAGAACCTATTTTTCATCTACAGTCATAATACGGCTTACAAATGGCTCATTTTCATAGCGAACTAGGAGGTTAAAGCAGGTGTCGAAACGTGTCAGACGCTGCTCATCGGTCAGGTCATGAGGCACCCACTTCGACATCTTCTTCACCTTGCCGATTGTCAGCAAATGTCTGGCCACTGTAGAGTAATGTACGCCTAGGTCTTCTGCTAGCGTACGAGTATTCGTCTCCGGATTTGCTTCGACGGCTCTCCTTAAATCATCATCATTAAGCGATGACCTGCGGCCGCTACCCGACTTCCCTTCGAGATCAAAATCGCCAAAAGCAAATTTTTTAAACCAGAGCTCCACTGTCCATTCGCAAGGACAATTCGTCCCAAAAACACTGCTGAGATTACGAGCTGCCTCCGCTGCGGAGTGTTCCAATTTAAACTCATAAAGCATGATGACTCGATAGTCGCGTCGGTTCATGATTATACGCAGCCCTGGAAAAGGCCGGCTGGAAAACTTAGAGCGACATTCATAGAAGTTTCTGAAAGAGCAGAAAAAAACCCGCCAAATGGTATGCCTGGCGTTCCTTGGGATGGAATAGTTCAGGGTAAAAAATATACTTATTTATACATATCTTGAAACCGAAATTAATTTTGCAACAACCTAATATTTGCAATAGTAGTCGCATGCATTATACTGTCATTTCATATTTGTATCATGTTACTCCTTGTTTAATGTTTATATATCACGAAGCCGCTCATAATAAGTCGACGTACTGCTGTTCAGTATTAGCGTAATATCACACGCTCATAGTCATGAGATTTATGGATAGTTCTCCTGCTATATACATGTGGCATGGGTGCAAGCCTCACAGCCCGCGCAGGCGTGATATTAGCATAGTCCACAAGTATGACAGAGACCACAGGTGTGTTTTATCCGGGTGTGTGTACTCACGACAAAAAAAAAACGCTTCTCTGCGCCATCAGTACGACTTGCCGAACCGCTTGCCTTTGAGAGCCCGGCAGAGCGTGGCTGCGTCATCTCTGCACTTCCACTCATGCCACACTGCCTCCTTGAACGCTGCTGTGCCTTGCCACTGATACTCGCACCCGCCAAGTCGCTCGTTGCGGAAAAAAATCAAAACTTGTCATTAGTACACACACCCGTTTTATCCTAATGCCCGCGTTCTGTCAGGTCCAATACGTACGAACCATTTGCTGCAGTGAGCCAGCATCATAGAGCCGCGTTGATAGTGAGCAGTGCCGGAGGCAAGGCGTGGCTTCCTGTCTCTGCGTTTTGCCAGTGCCACCCTGTCTCGTTGCATGCGTCGTCTATGCACCTCTCTCTGCCACTCCGCCTTGGTACCTGTGAACGCAACCACGTGCTGCCGGTGCAATGTATGAACACCTAAGGCTGCACTGCTAACGACATGAAATATCGCCAGTCAGTATTCCATATTGTGACCACACGACATGAGATATTACTCGCTGGCAATATTTCATGTCATGAGGATAACAAAATTCGAAGGGAATTTCAATAGGGAACACTACTTTTGGATTGTTGCTATTATTTTTTGATCTTAAAAAACGTTGTTTAGACTGCACTGAAAGAATTTGGAGCCGTTTGGTATATGGACTCTTCAATACGGTGGAAAAAGGATCGTATCGATCTAGTATACGATGAGGTTCGCTGTCGAAGACATCATGATTGGCCGAAGTTAGTTAACAGCATCACCTTTTCCTAATCTTCCGCACATCAACACTGTTTTACCGCTTCCTCGCTGACATTTTGATGCTTCCCTTTTCAGGTCAAGGAACTTTCTCGAAAATCCAAACGTCACAGAATGTGGAAAGGTAATTTAATCGTGAATATTCACTATTGTGATCGATAGGCTTATACCTTCGGCATAAGGTTTGCCTAATTTTCAACTACACAGAACAAGTATGTTCATGTGGGAGGTGTTGTTAAGACAGGAAATGGTATCGCTGTGCGCTATTTAGGCTCCCTATGATCGCGTACTGTGACGAGTACCATGTGTTACGCCTAACTTACTACTTACCCGTACGCGTCAGTGGACCCTTTTGGAGTAAAACTTGCGGGTACAAACTTTCTGAAGAATTTAACCACTGAGACTTAGGTGAAGTGCAGCTCAATTTTCAAATAGGAACATTCAAAAGGCACGGTACTCGCTTGCTGTACGCAATTACACGTAGTGTCCTACTTGTGGAGGCGGCGACGCGCGACGTTTCTGCGGTGCGATACTAGCATCACCCAGCCTATGTGAATTCTTAGGAGAGGCAATGAATCATTCTTAGATCACGCTCTGCATTTCGTTCTGTCTCTACCCTTACATACCGCTTTTCAATTTTTGAACAGGTTCCAGTGGGTTGGTTTTGAGACAGTGGCGTGAATCTCGATGCAGACCACACCTACTTCAACGCAGCTCTGCCTGCCTCTTTCAAGATTTTTACATCCCTGACCTTAATCCACCTTTCTCCTACGTTTGGGTCATATTGGAATGCAATTAGCAATTTTCGATCTAAAAAGGGGACATTTCAATGCACGCTCCGCTCACCGTGGGCGGAGCTTAACTTAGTTCACGTGTGCTGTTATTGTACCATGCCCTCCCTATCCCAAACTTCTTCCCGTCTCCATAGGTCTTTTTTCCTATAATACCTAATTTCATGACAGACAGACGAAGGGACGATAGTAGAGATACGACATATGATGTAGCTAAGCGCATTTTCAGCTTCATTTTTCAGTCTGCCTATCTTCTGCAGTCGTCATCCAGTCACGGCGTTTTTCCAACTACCAACCCAGGTGTACTTTCCTTAATACTCCCTGTGAGAGGCCTTTATTCTCCACCTTGTTTTTTAGGAATTTACGAGTATATTCCCACATTACTTGCTTATCTGAAACAAAGATCGTGCGAAAACCATGATGCTGGTTTCGCATTCGTAGTGAGAACAGAAGACGCACTGAACATTTTGAAGTGGTACGTTACCACTGTATACATGGCTTCTTATGACTTCATTACTTGTCAGTTGTATGTTTCAGGTACGTCTTATGCGCTCTGGAGAAAAACTGCATGGCACCGCCTGGAGCACAACTCAGTTGCAGATTTAGCGAAGATCGTTACGGTCATTACGCTGGATGCCATAGGTCAGATCAGTGGAGCTTGAAAATTCATTTGAACTCTCTTTTGTGCAAGGGAGGAACCTTATTGGGGGACAGGGTAACGCATCTTCTCACAGGTTCTGCCGCATCTCACCGTCACTTCTTTAGCTTTGCTCAAAGGAATCGTGCACGGAAAAATGAGTTTCTCTGTGTTCCGTATGTATATGTTGCACTTACAATAAGGGCCAAATGCAAAGTTTCACGAAAGGAAGTGGGAATTTGGCCGAGATACAACTCCTCAAAGAGGCGGAGGGGGTGAGAGAGCGCGGTCTCCAAGTTAGTGCCCCGTCTCGTAAACCACCGCGGTGGAGACGGATGGTAGTGGGATCGTTTAAGTAACTTTCAACTCCCACTATGCGTCTCCGACCGCGGCGGACGACGCGGCAAGCACTTACTCTGGGACCCCGCTCCCTGCCCTTTCCCGTCCGCCACTCTGAGGAGCTATATCTTGGCCGGATTCCCGCTTTTTTCGCGTAAAACTTTTCATGCAGCCCTTATTAATGGTACAACAGCAATATATGGGAACAAAGATGCTCATTTTTCAGCGCACTATTCTTTGAACGTTGGCTTATAACAACGTAACAACATTTGACAGCGAATTATGTAAGATGTCAGTGCTCATCAAAAAGAGGCAAACATCAACACCTTCCTTGCAGATATGATCAGTCAGTGATCAACCTCCTACTCGCCAACGCATACGGGTACAACGCAAAGAATTACGTAAGCTGTCTCGGTGTTGAAGGAGCGATTGTTAATCGAACAGCTTCGAACAGATTGACAGCACAAGATTTTTTGTGTGATTCTCGGGCTCAATAGATTTCTGTAAATTTTGTACACTTCATCACTTGGAATTCTATGAACATGTGCACCTGGTTTTTACATAAACGCTTATGCAAATTTGTTAATCCTTCACTTATAGCAATCTACTGCATCATGAAGATACACAGTAGAAATGGTGCGAGAATCGGAGGTCGACTGGATTTTGCACCTCATATGCATCAGGGATAAGATGGTAGTTGAATAAGCGTATATTCAAATTGTGGCGCTTCAAAGCATATATGATCGATTAAGAAGTCTGAAATCGCTTTCTTTTCCTGCGACATTAGGTACATTTCACAGAGATGCAATTAGTACAAAGAGGGGGTCAGAAAAAGTCACTTCAGGGGAACATTCAGGAATATTTCGCCCAATTGCTTTTATCCCTTTCATTGCTCTCGCTTGGTTGGCATGGGTGATTTGATCCTCGCGCCACGAGAATGTGATGGCATATAGACACAGAAATCTTAATATGTACTGAACAATGTGAGACTTGCAAGATTTATTCCAAAAGATTCAAAAACACTTTCACAAAAAATGATTGCAAAAGAACGTTGCAAAAGTATTTTGAACTTTTATTGGCAAGCTTTCGGCGCTTAGCGCCTTTGTAGCGACAGAAATCTTACTCAATTGTAAAGGCACCGGACGCAGGCTATGCTACTATAGTTATATGGTAGCTCGTAGCAACGATTACCATACACCGAGGAAACTGCGTCCTCTTCTTTCATGATGCAGTATTCATTTCCCAAGGTAAGAGGTGCAAGTATTTGCACTGGTAGGCTCTACAATAATGCCTCTAAAGTCACAGAACTCATTGTTGCTGTTGTGGTGCTGCACAATACTGATACCAGTATTGTTATCAGCATTGCCTTCCAGTAACCGTGACTGCAAAGTCAGGACAGTGCATACTTCACAACGTTAGTGAAAAATGTGAGAAGAAGGGAAGGGTGGTTCGTTTCGCCTCCTTCACTCAGACGAACCACTGTGCTTTCATCAACACCGGAGGCTCATCAGTGAGTGGTGTTGATGAAAGCAGAGGGAATGGGTGGAAAGGGGGTGTTATCTAGTAAGAGAGAAAAAATAATAAGACCAATGGTACCTAAGATGTTAAGGACAAGGGGTAATAGATTGAAAAAAGGGGGGTAGAAGCGAGCAATTAAATAAATAAAAGCCATCATTGACCGTTAAAGGTGACAAACAGTCTAAACGCTGGTCTACATAAAGGTTTTGATGCCAAAATTTCGTAGCAGATTCACTGCAAATGAGAGCAACGATTATCATCGGTTCCAAGACAAGGGGATTTGCAGACGGCTTCTTGTTGTCTGCAGTGTTGTTACTACTATTTATTACGATTTTTCCGGAAATCGCACATTCCGAGGTGAAATTTTGTGTAACTGAATATGAACGAACGATGAAGGCGCAAGAGCCGCTGTTGAGGAGCTGTTGCAACATTGAAACTAACTACAAAGTGTTGTTACGAGGTAAGAAGGATCAAATGTTTCTGGTAAGTGTACAAAAAAAGGAACGGAATTGGTTGAATGGGAATGAATGGTATTTATAACGATTCTGAACGATATGCCTGTTTTCATTACTTTTCGATTCGAGGAGGTCGAAACAAAAAGTAAAATAATATATGTTCAGAGTCGTTGTGAATACTTTTGATCCATTTTTTGCACTCATGCCAGAGATGCCAGAGATGATCGTTTTTTACTGCGTAACTCTATTTATTGTGCACCCTGTACTTCAATTTTAATTGTTTGCGTTCGCTATTCAACACTACGGGAGACAAATAAACGTTTCTTTTTCCAGAGGCGAGCAGAATATCGACTATACTTGTTGGTTGGCCTTGACAACGGGAACATGCAGTGACTCATGCTATTTCATGTGCTCTTTATAATTGACAGATACTACCCTACACTTATAGGGAGGCAGCATCCTCCTTATCTATGATACAGCACACATTCAACATTATCAATAAGGTAATCCGTCCTTGCCGTCTATTTTGTTTTTCATTAGCATCGCTCAATAGTATTTACTTATTTATTTATTTATTCATAGACGCAGAATATCTGCGTGGATATTACAACAAAGTGAAGTAGATTGCGAATGATGAACAATCCGACAGAAGAAGTATAAACATAGGTACGATACTGAGGTGAATCGGATTAGGTACATCTGAACAAGACCAGTACTTGATGGGAGCAAATCCAAACCATGCATTGTTTTTTTAAGAAACTTCCGCATTGATTAACTCAATGGCTTTTCTACGGAATGAACCAAGGGACAAGTGTAACGTATGTTGATTGAATATTTTATTTAAATAGGGCAACACTCTGATTAGGCAATGGTGCGACTGCACAGTATGTAGTAGGCAATGGTGCGACTGCGATGAAAGCAGCTGCTACCTTGGTTAGGTTGAGTGTTTCTTAGGCATCCTATAGAGTTCGCGAATTAGGGTTTCTTGGGCATCCTATAGAGTTCGCGAAGTCCGCGAAATCGCACGATTGACTGGATAGTGAACTATGCAGTGCCTTAGCTTAGTTTTCCAATTGCTACAGTTTTTTTTAGCTGCACGTGTCGAGATGATCGACTTGATAGGACTGAAGTTGGAAAAGTGAAACTCAGAAGTGTACGACCGAAAAACAGCCTCAAGGGTGCTTAGTTCTACAGAATTTTTCACAGGAGTGGTATTTCCGAACAATGTTTCATCGATTTAGTACAAAGCGATTATTCTGGTTGAGCTGTGCTCTTTTCATAGCTTGTCTGCTAACACTTCACTTAATATCTCATCGACCGTCCACGGTAAGTTCCTCATTTAATAAATGAATAAATAAACATAAATAAAATAAATAAATAAATAAATAGATAAGTAAATAGATAAATAAATAAATAAATAAATATATTTTGAAGTGGGAATGCAAGGCTAAAAAAATCTTTGGAAGCAAGCAAAGATCAATAACTCTTTATGTTGGTAGAAAGGCTAACATTGTAGTGAGGGAGTGTAGTAAGGGAGTATTTACCTATTGAAAAGGCCTACGTGTTTAGTAGAAGGAAAAGCTGTGCATCTCGAGCAGAAGGACTATGGTCAAGGTTAAAGGGACAGTTTACGATAATATGAGTGTCATGGTTCCATCCGCGGCGTGAGGGTTGAGCCAAACGCGTAAAGAACCCGTAAGTCAGCTGGCGACCACCGTCTCAAGATGGCCCACCCATTCTACACTTAGCCAGCAGTGCAGCGGTGGCATCTATGTGGATAAGAGGCATGATATGGACTGCGATAAGATAGGATAGGGAGGATTCCCACAGTAATAGCAACCTTATCGAATGATATTATCACGCGAAAACTTGTTAACTGCTTGCTTCTAAGTTGAAAATTCGCCCAGGCAAAAGGTCAGAAACACCTTATTTAAAGCATTTCTGGAAATTTCTTTGGCTGCTTCTTCTCTTATGTGTTCTTCAGCACCCTCAAAGTCTTTACGGAATGCGAAGACGCATGAAAATTATCGTAAACTGTGCCTTCAAGCCACCGTCGAGGATCCTCGATAGAGTGGAGGTCGTATTTGGTCCGCTGGGAAGCGGGTCGTAATCGTCGAGGTAATCAGTGATCAACGGACATGTTGGGTGTCCACGTATAAAGGAGAAATGTGACAAAGCTGACTAGTTGGGTTCAATTCCGAAACTAATATTCCATTTAATCTTCATTTAAAAATCTCGAAGGACATACAGAAAACGTCTCGCCACAGATAGAAAACAAGGTTAGACTAACGCAAAAGATTGAGTCATAGGGCACGCTGTTCCCTTGATCCTCCTGTAATTATGGACTGCAGAAGCCAAGCTCCTATAATCGAACGCGCACGACTTTTGCTGTGGCGCGAGGTCGGTACTTTATGTTGCTCATAGTTCACAATTTCATAGCGATTATGGGAAAAGTGACCCTTTAACCTAATGGGTTGTCGATGGATACTTATGCGTGGAGCGTCTCACAAAGAAACGGCTAACGCCAGTCGCTCTCCCGTGAATCCGCTGGCACCGAAGACCCCGTCAATTTGCTGGCACCGAAGCCAGAAGATTATCCGCAATCCACCGATCAACTGTGGGAAGCGGTATCTATTTGCGGGTACCGGAATGGATGAATACCCAAGAAAATATGGAATGAAGACGGAAAATCAACCGACGTGGGCTTCCTTCGTATCTTACTTTGATAGCAAGCAAGTAAGTGGTGCTAGCAAGCCACTATGCTAAGTACTATGAACTGTTGTCTCAGTAACCTTCTCAGATCAGTCTATTGGCCGCTTCGTTTTCCTATCGGTTTCTTTACGAAATCCAGTCGAGGAAAATTTTGAAGAATTTGGGAGTGCTTAACTTCAAATGGTCTTACCTTCCTTCAAACCTAATTTTATGATCGCAATTGTGTAGTCCGCGGTCACGAGGTACCCGCTTTCCAATGATTATTCAAAAACTTTATCTTCCTTTGACTATTCCTTTGAACCTTATGAGTAAATTTGTTGTACGGGGTCTACGAGTTGCCGCTTCCTGAGAACTACTCAAACCATACAATATCTCTGAAAAGAAGGAAGCTATTTTGAGGGAATCGAGTCGAAGAAAACTTTGTTTCATCGAGATGCGAGGTCTCCTCGTGATTATTTAGAGGAATGAACCATTGTTTCTGTTATACCTCCAATACGCATCTTTTACTCTAAGAAGACTCGTGAGAGGGTGCTTGACCTCGGCTGGTTTCGCTGCGCGGTACATGGTGATTTCATTCACATTCTCAGTGAATACAAACACTTTCCGGTCCACATAGGGGCTCGCTGGCACCAGATCACGTACTCGAAATCGTAATGAGATGTGAAAGAAGTTCATATTAGGTGATTTTTTGTTTCCATCGCATATTTCTTCAGTATTCGTCCTAGCTGGTATCCGCGAATAGGAACGGCTTCCCACGGTTAATCGGTGAATTTCGTAGGTCTCTCTGCACATTGCTCCGCTCCGGTGCCTGTGGACCAGCGAAAGACCTGCGAGATCTACGTTACATGGCCAGTCGATGGCTTTTGGAACGGATGATTGCAGCGATCAATTCGTCGGTATCGTCGTATCTTATGAGCGCCAGCGATCGGTAGATCCTTTCGAAGCGATTTTATTTCTAAACGCCAGCTTCAGCCATTTCTCTAATCGAATAAAAGACACAACAAAATTCTGTAATTTTTTTGCTCATTCCATACACAATCATTTATAGGAAGTCATTTTTTCCAGTACAGGTGCAGAAAAAATGGCAACGTATTACAGCCGAGGTGCTCTTTTAACCTTTGCAATACGGGCATTTCAGCAGAGAAAAATTCTAAAATGGAGGCTCGCAGCGAAGGGAGCAGTGAAAATGTAATAATAAAATGTGTGTCGAATGTTTCCCTTCGATCCTTGAACAAAATTTCACTCGAGGAAGGAAAAGCATTGTGTGGCTGCACACACGGAACTTATTTTTGCCGTATGGAAGCATAAGCTAGAGTGGTGAATATATATATATCTGAAATGTCTAATGTGCTTGCGGTTGCCATTCCACATTTCACATTGCACTTGACGTGCGGCGCTACGTTTGCCTAGGCCTTCGTCTTAGCCTTGAATCAGAGGTACTCTCGCTTTTCCTTTACTAGGCATAGCCAAAAATATGCGCTTGTGTACACAAAGTGATAGCTGTAGGATGGTGGCAGGTGAAAAGTCACAACTGTAGGATGGTGTATGAACAACGAAAGCGCGAAAATTAGTGTATACCTAAAAAAAGGGGAGTCTACCGCAAGGGAGGCATCAGAAATTCATTGATGCTTGATTTTCTATGAGTCAAAGTTTTAGGCTGGTGTTTCTTCCAAACCCTTAAACGTGGAACTTTCCAGCAACCCTTCATTACGTGAACCATTAAGTGAAACAAGTTCTTTGTTCGGAAGTATGCCAGTCAATCACCACCAGATTCTATGTAGTTTATCTATAACAACGAATGAAGGATTGTTTCTGATGATAGCACATTACAGTTTACATCTACTGTATTACTTGTAATCTTAATGCCTCCTAGAGCATGAGGGAAGGAATCTCGGAAACAACTATAGGATATCGCAGTCATATAACTTGTATCCGCTTCTGTGCAAAACAGAAGCGGATACAAGTTATATGACTAAACATGGATCATCAGCATAAATTGGTCGCTCTTTGCGAAACAGCGCAGAATTTCATTTTCGTGTGCCTTCAAGTCTTTATACACGAAAATAACTTTGAAAGGTACAAAGTTCAACATAATTTAGATCACGTTCGCGCCTAATTTACTCGAACCACATTGCCGCTGTGAACTCAATAAAAACATCTATGATTTCTGCTACCGTCTACCGTCACAACCACAAACTCTTGGACAGCCATTTAACTGCACATATGCTACATATCTGGAGGAGCTAGGTATGGTGAAGTATCTTGTTTTTCTTACTTTCAACACATCGTTTTCATGGCGTAACATATTGAAATCCTCACGCAAAAATTAAAAGAATCTCTTCACAGACCTTTTATCGGACCACGACGCTATCAACTTGGAAACCGATCGAATTCCAGATCCTATGTACGTTACGGCAATGTCCACCAATCACTTTGAGGAAGGACTGACGCTGATGAAACTCTTCTTCAATCGAAGCGCCGGAGCAATGTGTTTTTTCTAAACTGAGCAGCTAATCATATGTTGAACAAAACCGGCGACGCGAATGCCCGATGCGACATATTTCGTAACGCACAGTAGTATGTCGGGTATGGGCTCGTGGCTGTCCATCTAGGTCACCGGGGTGGGTGGCGTTATGTCGAATATTCGTTTTGCGGCGCCATCAGTGCGAACTGTTGCAGGTTGCTTGGAACTACCACAGTACCAACCGATTCTGCTCAGGACACAATGGGCTGGCACTGTGGGATTCCTTGAACGACATGGTACTCGAACACTTAGTTGTTGTCATTTTTGAGATACCTGTGGCGTAGAGTAGAGACTGTTCTTGAAGGCACATTCCGCGATTACCTTGAATGTGTTGAAGCGCTGACTTACGAAATTAGAAATGCTAAAGAATACGTCCAAAAAGAAAAATCCGAGGAAGCCCCGAAAAATGACAAAAATAAAGCCTCCTGACATCTGGCCTCGAACGAGATCACCGCGTGAAAATGAATCTTTGAATCAGCTCCCGTTGGATGATATCATGAATATCCCCGAGATCTCACCTGTTTCCCTATGTGAACAGTTCCTTCGCTAGCGGGATTTTTTCCTTATCTTATCTTGTCGTGTGAATCACAGGCCTCATTGGCCACGTAAACGCCGCGTCGGAGAAGCTTCGTCGAATGATAGGTGAGGTCGGAACGAGTGGGCGGGATCGGAATGGGTTCGAGCTTGCTTAGCGCCGTGAAGACGCGCTGCGACGTCCCAAAAGTGTGCGGCTTAAACAGTTTCTCGGGGATCTTTTAGGTTGTCCCAAAAGTCTTGTCGTATTCTTCCAAAAAAAAATCAGTAACTCTTGTTCACTTCGAGACAGGTCCAGGCGGTTCAGAAATATGGTAGAAAGTTTCCTAAGCTTTCTAGAAAAATTCATATTGACCCACCAGATCCCGTGGAGAGAGCTACAATGCCCGTTGTCGATTCCCACCCAACTCGCGGTGTCATCTATTATGAGCGGTCTTGTGGCACCGAAACGACGGAAGCTTGCCACTTCATCAGCGCTGCATTGGGCAAGGGATGTGTGAGCTAGGAGACCGTGCGCCGCTGGTTCATCAGCTTCAGCAACGGCGAGATTGATATGAAGGACAAACCACGCTTGGGACTGTGCTGGTTCTGGGACGCGGAAGGAATACTTTTCCGCGAGGTGCTGGTACAAGGCGAGACAGTCACCGCTACCGTATGCACCCACCAGCTCCAGCAGCTCGCCGTCGCTGTTCGAGAAAAGCGCCGAAAAAGGTCCGCGGTCACCCTCCTACATGACGACGCCCGCTCCAATTTCCTCCGATTTCGCGAAAAGTGCCCAGGTCAAGCTACAGGAGCTCGGCTGTGATATCCTGCCCCACCCGCCATACACTCCAGACATTGCCCTTTCTGACCAACACCTTACCCATCCTCTCGAATCCTTCCTGGCCAAGAGAAAACTTCTTGATTATGACTTGCCTGCGAAGGCGATCGCTGACTTCTTCGACTCTCAGAACCCAGAGTTCTGGGAGGAGGGAATCAACGATTTTCCAGTAAAGTAGCAGAAGGTTGCCGATAACAATGGTCACCACGTTGTTGCCCAATTGTTATTTGTTGGATGAAAAAAAAGTGATGATCGAAAAAAATACGACAAGACTTTTGGGACAACCTAATATTTGCACTAGGAGGTGAGTTGCAGGCCTATTATCGCGGAATGTGCTTTAAAGCTTATGCTGACTCTATCGTTCGCCATCACTCCATCTCACACCACGTGACACATTACATGTAAGCTGGTTTCGCAGTATGTAGTTGAGCAGTTACTGTGCCCTGCACTGCATTACAGGCGTGATACACGGCATTTGCCTTAGGGCCCAGCTGCATATGGCATCACTACCTCGCACAACGTGTTTTTCATCGATATTTTCTTATATAATCGAGACAGATGATGGCACATTCTGCTGATTATCTAGTCTGAGACCGCTGCTGACTTCTGAAATAACGACTACCCCTCCCCCCTCCCATTTCGCCCGTCAAATACGACCCCTTGTCGAGAAATCCTCAACTCCTGGTGTACCCTGTCGGCAATTAGCCAACTATGCATAGTATGAGTACATATAGAAATCTTTTCTATTGGAAATTCCAAGGTTTTGGCCTTTATGCTGCGTTCCAGATTGCTAATACACGGAAGCTCTGGCCACACAAGAAGATTCTCGTTTATAATTTGGGATTGAGTGAGCAAGCAGTCGAGGAGTTGAAAGTATGCAGTATGAATTATTTGTGTACGACTCATCACCTGATACCATTTGTAGCCATCTAGCTGAGTTTTTACATTCAGAAGAAGTGTCTGGTAGAGGTGCGCGATTTTCCCTTTACTAATTACCCATCTCACGTGAAAAATTTGATGGAATATCGATGGAAACCTCTTGTTATCGCGGTCAGTTTCATGCTTGTTTTTCAAACAGCATTCGTTATCTCGAACAGCTCTCATAGAATGAATTGCCAACTGCGATTTCTGAGTTGATTACAGAAAATCCTTTTGTTCCACTGATATCACGTCATGAAAAAGTAGTATTCAGATAATAGTAAAGGAATTTGGTGCAATATGGTGGATGGACACTTCAGTTAGATGGAAAAAAGATTATCAAGATTTAATTAATGATGAGATCCGATGTCGAGATAATGTCGTTACTCGGCTGCTCACAAGGTGAACCCTTCTCATAGTTGTATATGCTTTAGAAAACTGAAGCTGATTTAGTGCTAATGGCTATCAGACCAATTGAACTCGATCTCAAATTAATGCTCCACAATTGCTCTGTCAGATTTAGGACCATCCGAGGAATCTTAACGGGGTCTGTAGTTGCGTGCCGTAAAATTTCCCTTCGAGTTCGAGTAAAAGTTGATTGCATAGCTCATATCAGTACTGACGAATGTTATGAATGCTTGTAACGAGGGGAATTTTTTAAAAAATGATGCTACTGCTTTGATTTGAATAATATCTTTGTAGCTCCAACTCAACGCTCTCTTGGGCTTGGAGGAATGTCACAGGATGTGAAAAGGTAAACCATTTTGATTGTAAAAATACATTTCATTAATCAATCATAATCCTGGAATCATCAGGACCAATGCCTGAAATTATAAAAGGTCAAATGATAATGTAATCGCAACTGATTATCGTTACAAATATGCTGAATCGTGTACAAAACTTTCTCCCTCGAGCGAGACTCAAGCCTGCCCTTAAAACACCTTCAAAGCCTTCTACTCTGCGGCACCGATCCCATCACCTGCGTTGATGGCGGCAGCCGACGGCGGTGCCGCAAAGCATGAAGGCGGCATATGCTTTCTGTGTGGCATGCCAGTTTATTACCTATGGCTCAAAGGGTGATAGTGGGGTAATGTTAAAGGTCGAAGGAGGGAGGTAGGAGTGAAGGGGGGGGGGTTCGTATCTGATCCGTTGGGAAGGGCTCGTAACGTTAAAGAACTGTGTGAAATTCCGAAGAGTGATAGGTGTTTGTGGAACCACTTGAGCTAACGCCAGTAATGCTCTAGTCACCGTATGGAATTATGCGATATGGACTCCTTGATAATCGTTGGCCAGATCGGCTATTTCGAAACTACAGAATCCCACCAGGCGATCAGCTCAGTACTGTATGAAAGCTGTACTGCTGATGGATAAGTCGTAATGATATGATACAATATCTGCCGGTCTTGCTGCCACTAGCATATTATCTCCAGCACTTTGCAGTCTGCGTTTCTTTTACAAACGCCAGCTAGTCACAGTACCTTTGCTGCCACAGATCCGGGTAAGTACCAGTTACAGCGATTTTCCTTTGAAAATTTCAGGTTCATTCTTCAATTCTCTTTATTCCAGGTGTCTACAATTACTTTCCTACAGTAATCGACTATTTGAAGCAATACGCGAACTACGAAGCCAATTTTGCATTCATTGTTAGAACGAAGGAGGCGATCACCATTTTGAAATGGTACTGTACATTGTTTACAGCCTATTTGCAAGAAAATCTCTTGAAATCATTAAACTATTACACATAGGTTCGTGCTGTGTGCTCTAGAAAAGGACTGCACGGGACCGCCCGGAGCACAGCTCAACTGCAATTTCAGCAACGATCGTTTCAAGCAATATGCCAAATGTCATCGGTAGGTACTTTTCCGAAAAACTGATCATGAGATATTGGAAACAGCACAGATGAATAGGCGAATAGAAGAGACAAAAGTGGCATTCGTTGCCGCTCAGTTCCGTTTGGGGCGCATTGGAGAGCGTCGATCGAGATCAATAGCACCATCAATGCAATTCAAATGAAGCGGATTTGGTCTTCCTTCACCCCCTGATGGTTGGTAACGTAACCATATACGTATGTATATAGTGGGAATGTAATAGAAGCGGCGAAGACGGTCGAGTGGCAAGTGGCAACTGCCAAACAAAATGCTTCTCATGGCAAGAGGATCATTTCTAGCCGAGCGTTTCTATGATCGATAGAAAAAACTTGGTACTGGTGGACACAAATACATTTTTTACACGGTCTGGGTCCAGCAAGTCGCAGTGTGGGCTATATCGCATTCTAATTCCTGTGTCCTCAGAAAGGGGAGGATCGATCAAATGAAAGCAGGGATGTAGTGCGCTTTCATGACTTGTACCCAAATCCTGGAGATCGTATACTCTTCGAGGTTAGTACGCGTTCTGAGAATTCTGCGAAATGGTAGGGGAGAAAGGCCGTGAGGATATCGATTAACTTTATGAAGATTCACAAATCACTAAAACTGTCCCGCATAGAGCATTAAAAAGGAGAAATCTATTCAATGCAGAATATATGTTTGCAAATTACAGGTATGACCAGTCTGTGATAAACCTTCTGCTTGCCAACATGTATGGATACAATCCGAAGAATTATGTTAGTCGCTTTGGACAACAAGGAGTGGAGATCAAGAGATTTGATGAACGCTCACTGACAGCGAAAGACTTCGAGTGCAACTGACTCTAGCTAGCACGTGCAATGCTCTGTACACGTGCCTACTGTGCCTAGAGGTGCATTCCACGTTCGCCTGAAGGAAGCCACTCACTGGATTACTAGGACAATACTTCGTAAGAGTGAGGGAGACATCGCCCCCGAGCCGCTGAATGAAGGAGTGTGGCGACTCCCTTTCCCTGTCACCTTCACCGACCTTGCACCAATGACAATTTACCACACCAATGATAACACTCTCCTCTGGCAAGGGTAGAATGTGCCTTCAAGCGAGGTTTTTAGCGGTTCTTATGGGTCTCCCTATGTATCGACATATTTTTTAAGATTTGTTCCCTATGAATATTATCAACCATGGTTTTGTTAGATATATACAAGCCCCAATTATTAGGTTGCTCGGAAAGAAATGCGCGTTGAATTTCTTGACTTTGTCTATTCATTTCTCTCCTACTATAGAAGATTTTTCGAAACGGTATTGTCCATTAGGAAGAGATTTTTATTGTGCATCTTTCGGTATATTTTTTATATTTTTTGAATGTATATAATATTTATAATATATTTTTGAAAATGGGGACCGCACCAGCTGAGCGCGCAAACAAGGCAAAACGAGTGGCAATGGCCGGAATCTTCTTCTTCGTCGCTCCAAGAACAGCGGTTTCTTTGACTCTATTGTTAAATCAGATGAAGAATGGATCTGCTTCGACAACGCGACGCTAAAAAGACAGTGGTCAAACGTCGGGGACACCCCAAAACCTACTCCGAAACCGGATACACGCGGCAAAAAGGTGATGCTCTGTATTTGGTGGAGCAGCAAAGATTTAGTGCACTTTGAAGTTCTGGTTTCGGGTCAAGCAGTCACGGTGGACATCTACAAAGACCAGTTGAGCCGCGTGGACCGAGCACTGCGTCGTGAAGTTGTCGAATCGACGTCGACAAAATTCCTCCACGACAACGCTCGTCCACATGCTGCGAAAATCCCTTTGTAAAAAAATGAGGAATTTGGCTGGAAAGTCCTGCCTCATCCGCTATACAGCCCAGACCTAGCACCATCCAGTTGCCATCTGTTCCGGTCGATGCAGCACCCCCTGACCCGGAGAAAGTTCACAAACCGCGAAAAACTCCACCTCTGGATGTCCAACTACTTTGCGTCGCAGCTGGTCGAGTTATTCGAAAGAGGAATCCATTCTTTGCATAAACGTTGGCAGCAAGTCACTGATAGTAATGGAGATTATCTTTTGAATTAATCTTATTTACTTTCGTTTTTATAATCAAAAATTTTTTGAACTCAAACGCGCATTTCTTTCCGAAGAACCTAATATATTTTCACGGATGTTAAAGAAAAAAATTATTATCACATACTGTCGAGTTTGACAAGAGGCAGTTGGTACTGCATGACAGAGTAACTCAGTGAAAGTGCAAAGTTTCTACGGAGCAGCGCAAATTCAAGCCAATAACTGATTTACTTGTCCAATTCAAGCACACTGACGAACACAACCTTTTTTCATTATTTTTACTGTATGTGAGCGTCAGCCATTCGATTACGCTATAGGTCTTGTAATAGAAAATGAAAATTTTGGATTGTTACGTCTATGGATTCAAAAAAAAACCATAGTTTCAAAAGTATATTTTCAAGTTTAATGTTCGGTTTTGTCACATGCGCACTACTGATTCCGTTGATTTTGATTATCTCACTATTTTTTCCAGTACTATTGAATTCATAAAGGGGAATCTATAGATGGCTTTGGGATTGTATAACATAATGGAACTAATTCGGTTTCAGTGTGGATCGTAGGGTGGGGGGAGAGCGGTTTTCGTGGAAACGGTGGAGACGTTGTTGGATGTTTATAAACGGTTGTTGGATGTTTATTTAAAGGCAGTGTTAGGGGTAATGTGGGTGATAAGAAATCCCAAAAGGAGTCATTTAGTGAAAAACTACGGGTCCGAAAGGCCTATGCATGACGAAATCCCCCGCGGAAGGCGCCCCTTTGAGCTGTGGCAGAGGCGGCTTCGTCAGGACAAGCCGCCTTGGTTCAGGACAGCCCGCCTCCAGGCAACGTAATTAGTGGTTGGTTACGGTGAGGTTGGTCAAGGAGATCGGTAGGATAAAAAGTATCGCAGCGCGCTTTCTCACTTTTAGCTTTAAGCTCACCACATGAAAATAGATTCTGTCGCATTTCCGAACATCCCTTCACGTTAACGTCTTGGAAATGCCAATGGAAAACCTATGCGGACTACCTGCCTCTTGACGGAAAGGTCGTCCGCGCCTAGAACCAACGGTGGGAAGGAGGACCATTTCTCGGGTTTCGGCCATTTCCATCCGTTTTTTCTCCACTGTCCTGTTACTAGGCATCTCGGCTTTCATATTCACTACTTCCTTTACATTTCGTTCAATTTCCCGTAACACTGCCTTTAAGCACCAGAACCATTTTCTACGTCCTTCTATACTGTATGTTTTTAATGAAATTTTAATGTTTTTAATGAATATACTATATGTTTTTAATGAAGGCAGGGAAGAAAGGCAATTTCGTCTCAAAAATAAAACATATCTTCTGTTATTGGGAATGAGTGTAAGATGACTAATCATGAGAAGACAGGGAATTCAAAGATAGGGAAGCATTTAAAACATCCTTTGATCGAGAAAAATGGTCTTCGAAGACACTCCCGCCGGAGAAAGAAATGCTGACAATATCATGTTTCTGTTCCGACATATGAAATGCTGACAATATCATGTTTCTTACTTCAATTTTAGTTTTTCAGTTTCAGAAGTGACGAACAAGTTGTGGTAACATTTCAGATATAGCGAAGCAGGTTGAGAAAAATGCTGAGAATACCAGTGCAGTAATTGTTTTCACAGAAACGAAAAAACTGAATACATAAGGAAATTAGGTAAATATGTCTGAGTAAAAGTAGCTTCAGGAGTTCAAGTTAAAAGAGGTATCGGATGATGAGGAGACATTTATTGAGAGAACATTCGACCTAAATACTACTTCGTTAACAAAATTGAGCCTACCTCTGGGCTTCTCTGATGAACTTTTGCCTGAGCATTTAACTGTGCAGTTGATGTCGATTACAGGGTTGCTGAGGAGGAAATGCGCAGTCGATGTTGTTCCTTCTGATGTGTATTTCACTAGTTGTGCTGTGTTTTCACACTGTCCTTGAGCGTTTTCTTCGCTTACTGATGACGTGTATGGCACATTTGCCATCGATCGTGTTGTACACGTGTAACATCCTGTGTTCCTCAATGATGACTGAGCAGAAGTTGTTGTACTTTGCTTGAAGTTTGAACACTAAGGGCGGAGCCGATGATTGTCTTTCCTTTCACTTCTTGTCGTACTTTGAACATTCCTACTTGTTTGGTAACTATTGGTAGTTTGTTGTGTTGATTGTGAAGGAAGGGGTGGACATCTCCTTTTGAACAAGAACATGCCGCAGTGTCTCTTCTTGGAGTGCATAAGCAAACGTGTTTTGCAAAGAAGCAGTTGCGAAATGATTCAGCATCTGCCTGTTTTGCGCTGAACTTGTCTTCTTGAATTCGGTAGTAGTAATCCTAGTGATATGTTTCCATGCTTGCCGTGACTTTGCCGTTTCTCATGAACTGTCTCGAAAGAATTGGAAGATTCGGAGAGATGGTGCTCGTGAATGTGATTTTAATTTCATTATAAGGTGAAGGGATTCCGGAATCTAGCTTGAATCCTTGAGTTTCTGAAGAGCTTGTGTCGTTATTGTTGTTATTTTTTAGCCTGGATATTCCACGATGACCAAGAAAAATTCCTAGATATAGTTGGTGACGTGGTATACGCGTAATAGCGATTGAATAGGCATGAATTTGTACAGTAGAAACACTAATTGCACCAAAAACATTCACAACTTGGCACACAAAAAGTGAAACCTGGGTTCGAGTTCGATAATGCTGAAGCCGTACAGCTATTCTTTAGGCTTGAGCAATTTGCTCTTGTTTTCCTTAGAACTTTCGTGTTGTAACATTGATGACGTGATACGGTGAAGGTGTGGTCCCTTGTAAAATATTCCGGTTTCTGTTTGCAGAGTAAGATAGGTGTTCGAGTCGGATATATGTATATGGTTTCCATGGGATGGCTTTCCCTGTTTCGAAGGAGAAGGCAAACTTCTTATCCACTGGGTTGAAGGACTAAGCTTGTCACATGGTTGTTCCTGGTAGTTTTCTACCGTGCAGTACGTAGCGGAGCCTTGAGCGATTATGACGTGGGAGCAAGATTCCAAACTGGAGGTGATGTGGACGATGATGGCCACAATACGGCAAAGTTTTCTTTTCCTTCCCCTGAATGAATATGAAGAAGTATCTGCGTTGTAGTTGTGGGATCGTCTCCTGAGTTTTCGAAGGATTAGCACAAGGATTTGAGTAGGAGTAGAGGAAGTTTGAGAACTCGTTCGATGATGGAGAAATTCAGAATCAGGTGTGTATATTTGTATGATAAGTGAGACGATTCTATTGAGAATGAGAGTGATGGTTATTTCGGAAATCGTCCACCATTGGTGGTTGTAGAGTCTCTCTCAACAAATTGTGCATCACAGCATTTCGCTTAATGGTCGTCCAGCTCCTTTGTTCCATGATGGAATCTGAGTATTCAAAAATGACTGCTAGTGTTGGGAAGCAAATGGCTGTTCCAGATTCGTGGTCATTTATGCAAATGCAAATGCATGACGGCATGCTTCAAGAACGTTGAAGGTGGTTGGTCTCGATTGAAATTCCACCTTTGTGGCATTTTGATACCGAGTAGTTGTTTTGCGTACTTTCGGCCTCAACTTGGAATGGAGAGTAGTCTTTGGAAGTCGTTCCCTATGCTCGAAAGAGGACGGAAGTGTGCCAAAGTTGATGTCGTTGTAGGCGCGTATGCAAAAAACTGATTCGAAAGTTGCTTAGAAACTTCTATGATAGCGAAAAGGCTGTCGAACCGGCACAGAAGTGGTCGTGGGGGGAGAGAAGTGAGATCATTGTTAGAATTGAAACAGTAGCAGTCTTCCTTGTTGATAAATTCTCTTGTGGTGAGATGAGTGCAGGTACAATGATCTTGGATAAATCATAGAGCTCTGTCTGGTGAAAAGCACCCAGCTTTTCTTTTCTGAAGATGACATAAAGATGATTCTTGAAATGAGCTTACGTGAAGTGGTTTGTAGTCGAAGACAGAAGCAGGAACATTGTCTATTTTTAATGATTCCTTATGTCGGCTGTTGTAGGAGGAACATGGTTTTGTCCATTCTGAACAAGAGCATTTGTCACCGCAATATCCTGAATGTGGTATTAAAGGAGTCGTTACTTTGATATGTACTATCGGGCAATAGATGCAGAACCAGTAGAGCATTTTTCGCTTTTGTCATTTTTAATCCTTGCTAGTGCGATACCTTTTCCCGCGTATTGATCTGCGTAAACGATTTTCTTGGCCACTGATATCGCATTTGGGCATCTGGTGTAGGTCCTTTTGCGTCATGAATGCGAAAAGGGTTATAAGTAAGCTAATGCTGGTAACTACAATTTTGTTCTTGGGGAGAGCACTAGTGCTGTTGATGATTCATTGTGTTCTCCTTGCTTGGTAAACTGCTTCTAATTGCCGTTGGTCTCAGAAAGGCAATTGGTCTAAGTGGTATACGAGACTGTTCGTCTGCAACATAGGTCAAGTGACGTGCTTTGTGAATGGCTGTGCACCCTGCTGTAAGCGTCTTGAAGGTTTCAATGTTGAAGATATTCTTTGAGGTAGCGTGTCGGTAAGTTGATTTGTAAATTCCCACCATTATTTCATATACTTTTTGCCATGGGTTACAGTTGGCAATCAAGTTCGAGAAGATCTTGCAGTTTGCACATTACCACGTTGGCAACATTGCGTCCTAATGCTGGGACGCACGTTTCCTGCCGCGTGGGACAACGCGTTCCAATCGTGGGATGCAGCCCAGAAAATTCCTTTTATCAACTGATTTGAAATCCACAAATACTCAGTTTTAATCAACATGCTCGAGGGTCTCTAAGGTGAACATGGTCCGCAATCATTTTTTCAATAAGCTTTTTTCATGCTTTGAGTTGATTGTCGTCAGTCAACAGATCGTCAAAACTAGCATTCAGCTCTGTAAAGTCGTCGCAGGTAACCATTGTCGGATAGAGGAATTGTTGCCAATGAATTCCTTAACAAGATGTTTATACTCGCGAGACGCCGACTCTCTTCACATGCCTATCACATTAAGCACTTCGCATCGTTACCTTGCAGTAATCTCTTATTCAAGCCTACGAGGGTTGTCTAAAATTTCGCGCTCTCAGTGTTTTGTATATTTTTCTATGCGCTCAAGATATGCGCAAAATCGAGTCACCATCAAGTTTGGAAAGTTGGTATCAAAAACTGCTTTCTGGGACAATGCGTCCAATCTGGGACGCAATTCTCAGCATAAGGCTGCGTTCATACCAATTGAATGAGAGTTTTGGCGCATTCGCGTCATGCATGAGATACGTATCGATCAGAAAATGAGAGTATTGGCGCATCGGCGCATTGGCGTATCGGCGCATTCGCGTCATGCATGAGATACGTATCGATCAGAAAATGAGAGTATTGGCGCATCGGCGCATTGGCGTATCGGCGCATCCGCGCATCCGCGATTTGAGAGAATTGGCGCATTCGCGTGATGGATACGATACATATCGATTGAAAAATGAGAGTATTGGCGCATCCGCGATTTTGGATATTTGCCATAACAGAAAAAGTTCAAGAAATGAAAAGAGAAGAAAAAGAAATCAACCGCACGTTGGCACGTGCCGCGTTCAAAAGGGTGACGTAGCACGCCAATTCTCTCAAATCGCGGATGCGCCGATGCGCCGATGCGCCAAAACTCTCATTCGATTTGGTATGAACGCAACCTAAGCAAACGCGCGATGTTCCACGTGGCAGACACGTGAAAAAATGCGTGGTCGTCAATGTCTTAATCCACGATATTGTAGTCTTTTGCTTCTCGTTCGATTAGATCTGATTGTACATCATTGAATGGCTTGGAAGTTTTAGCGTTTCCGCGTACTATCCTATGTGAAAAACCGTTACTTGCAATGAATTGTCGAATCACATGGAGTAGAGTTGTTGTTGATGACATGCTCGTCACTATTTCTGTAATAGAGCTCTCGTATTCAAACATGTAATCAATAGTATTCAATACTTGGATATAGTCAAGTAGTCGGGCCAGTAATTAAAACGACCCATGTGGACAATATCGCATCTTTCGAAAGGGTATTGTGGTTTTGCTACTCTTTCTTGTGGAAGAATCAGAAAGTCTGATAACGCAAAAGGTTTCGATTTCCTTTTATGTCATATGCAGCGGTCATTGCTGAGAGTTTTCTTCCTTTTGACATGCTTTCAGTATTCATTTTTTGGTACGGAGTTAAATTTTCTCGATGAAAATGCACTTGCGTTATTTTGATCGGTAAATTTGCCAGTTGATTCTCCCTCTACATTTCCTTAATGAAGTGATACTGCATCGATACAGATTTTGTTGTTTCCTCATGTCGTCATACGGATGACTCAGCTGTGCTTGTCGGCATATGACTCGTTCTGCGATGGAGATTCTTTCGAGAATGAAGAGCAAAGTTGTGATCACTGTACTGAGTGATTTTTTTCTAAAACTGATTTTCTATTGAAGGGTTTCTTGATCCTTGTGAAAAGAGAGCTGTTTCAGCATTGTTGTCGTCAATACGAGGTACGACTGATTGCTTTTGGAATGACGAAGATATTCTGGTCCGCCCAACCACAACTGGGATCGTAGAAGTTTTTTTATTAGTAAACCTCGACTTTCTAGTATACCATTTCCACTTTGAACTGGACACTTTTCAAAACACCTGGGACATTGTCGAAATCGAATCAGACGTTTTTCAAACCACCTGGGACATTGTTGAAATAGAATTGGACGTTTTTCAAATGAAAAAAAGACGTTTTTATATCAACATGGGCGTTTTTTCTTTTGCTGTTTTTTGATTTTTGTTTTGTTCATTTGAGTTTCTTCTTGAACTTCATAGTGTATTCTTAGTGCAATATGACGAAAACAAATACAAGTTTTCACAAAAAAAGTAAACAGATTATTAAAACACGTTCACTTACTGAAGGGTTGCCCTGTCACAGCAGCCGTCATGTTCATCATGTTGACTCGTTCCAATTCATAGTGGCATTTCTTCAGTTTAATCTGCAACTTTCTTAGGACGTTGAAAATAGAAGAAACGCCCAACTCGATGTTCACTTCCTTCAGCCGTTCCTTAATGTTCCACAAAGTATTATCTTCTGGATGTTGCTCCACGATCTCTTCAATGCGCTGCAGCACTTCTGTGGTCAGCTTGGATCTTCTTTTTCCTCCACAGCTACGCTGGACAATGGCACCTTCCTTCCTGTACGCACTGATGATATTCCTTGCCGTTCTCTCGTTAACACCAGCGACATGAACGGCTTCATGGCTTGATCTTCTGCCCACTTGTACAAGCTTGACGTGGATTTCCTTTTGCGCCAAGGTCGTCCGCCTGTAACGTCGCCGCTCACCAGAAATTGAGCTCTTCTTGCTGCTCATAGATGCTCGTGAAGTAGACTGGACAGTACGCACTTTCGTCACAACTGAAGGGATAACGAAAGTCAAGCCGTCGTATTAGTATTTTGCGCGCTTGTCGCGGCAATTCTTTTTGGAAAGCGGCTATTTATCGACGGGTATTGCCATTTGACACATGTATTTTGTATTACGCTTCTCATCGGAACATTCAGAAATGCTCATAGGAAGTTGTCCGACTTGAATTGAAAACATCCATTTTGATTCGAAAAATGTTCTGGGTGGTTTGAAAAAAGTCTAATGCAGTTCAAAAATCGTCCCTGGTAATTTGAAAAACGTCAATATTGGTTTGGAAAGTGTCCAGTTCAAAGTGGAAATGGTATATATCAGCAGGGTTTTGTTCTGTGTGAAAATGACGTAGAAGAGTGTATGGAGCGCTTGTTCGTACTGTTTTCTTTCGATTGCTGATGAAGACGGATAACGACTTTTCACATTTGGACCACTGTAGGGCGACTCTGCAATCCGACCATATGTAGTATTTGAATAGGAATACCGATTTGGCTCCAAAAAATTCGTTAATTTTGCTCCTATGGTTAGTGCATAATTCTAGGCGAGGGATTGTGGTTGTTCCACGAAGAGCTACTAGTCTTGATTTGGCCATCAAGAGTGATACGCTTCACCTCTTGTGTTACGATGTACCCAACTGACGAGTAGGCTGACATGGAAGCGTCAGTGAAGACGTGAAGTTCGCATTGTTTATCGCTTGAATTGTTGAAGTGAAGTCTGCGTGGAATCCGAAATTCGTTAACCGACTAGGTTCCCAGGATGGACATCCATTCTTAAGATAGACGTCTGAAAATTGTGTTCCACTGAAGTTTTCTTCAAGTTTTTGTACAAATGCTTTGGCGATCAGGGTTGGTGGTGAAATCCACCGAGTGGATCGTGGATACTTGGCACGTATTTCAATACCTTCCTTTTGTCTCTTCTGGTAGTTTTTCTGGTAGTTTTGGGAGTGATAGGATTAGTTTATCAGTTGCAACATTCCATTTTAGTCCAAGAGTTTTTGAGACTTCATCTACCTTCGTATTTTCCATTTGGTCAATTGCTTGCTGAACTCTATGCCGTTACTGACGAATTCTCTGACGTTCATGTCTGCATCACTGAAGATGTCTTTAGTTTGGTCGTAGATTATCTCTGCTTCATGAGGTGATGTAGCTTCTATGAATAGATTGTCAATGTAGATGTTGCCAAGAATCTTCTGTTTAATAGGCGACGAGTAGGAGCCGAAGTGGTAATCGTTCCTGAAAGGAGAAATGCTGTTGATATAAAACCGAAAGGAACTCTCTTGAAAACGTATGTTGCGATGTTGTATTCCTTCACTCCTTGACTTGGATCTTGCAGCCATAAAAAGCGAGTGAAGTTCTGACTTTCTTTGTGTGGCTTAACCATGATAAATGCTTTCTCGCAATGCTACCTGGTATTTCTGGGAGAAGCAGCGGTCTTCTGTGAAGAACGTCATTGAAACTTCTTTTTCCTTCGATTTCGCAGATTCATCATATATGCATCTCAGCTTGTTCGTTTTACTACTATCTGACATTATGCCGTGATGAGGTAGACAGCGACATAGGATTGGATCGTCATGGTTCGACAATGTCCTTCTCTAGTTGTTCCATTATGATGCCGTGGTACCTTTCGAGTAGACCAGAATGTCTGCTTAGTACGTTCACAGCCGATTTCGGTAGATCATCATATCAAAGTTGTCTGAAAGGTTGGATAGATCTCCTCTGAACGGTAGCTCGACCATTAAACGTCCTTCTTTCTCTTTGAATTATATGGTATCGTTGAATACTTGGAAGCATTTGTTGTAGTCGGATTGTGATACGTCATCAACTATTCCGGCCGATTCGAGTGGCCAAAACTTCTCAACCTCCGATTTCTCATATCGTAGTGAATGTTCAAGTTTTTCGGCAATGGTAAGTGCCTCTACGCATTCATGACCTCGAAGAGGTTTTTCTATGATGATGATGCCGTAGTCGCCATGTGGTGGGATTAATAGAGACAGGAAAGAAAGCCATTTTCGTCTTAAAAAGAAAACATATCTTCTGTTATTGGGAATGAGTGGTAGATAACTAAATTCCCTTTACAGCACTTAAAACATCCTATTGATATAGAAACTATGGTCTTGCAGACAGGGGTGACGCACCTTCACCTTCATGTCCCAACCTCACGTACACGGCAAGAACGCTTCCATGCCTTTTTTCGGCAGATAATGGTAGATGCCTTACCATGTGAAGGGAGGAGGATATGAGTTGAGCGTCTAGGCTGTATCGGCATAGGGAGGGGAAGAAGCTTCGGCTTTCACATACGAAAAGGGTTTTTTCAGTGAAAAAGTGGGTTGACTGCGCATAGCTTCATCCTTTCCCCAGGTAAAGGCCAAAATTGACATCCTCCTGGTGATGTTTGTCCCATCTTTACATATCTGTTAGCAATGGGCGCGATACGCTATTAATGAGTCATAGAATGTGAAGTCCTTCCAACTTCCTCCCCCCCCCCTCCCCCCACCCGACTCACACTGACTCGTACGTCAGTGCACAAGCGCGCATGACAGTTCCGATTTCCAGCATAAAATGCTCTTACCATCAATTGTCTAGAGCGAGTGAGAACTTCAGTCAAGGATGCAATCAGAGGATATTACCTTGCACGTTCATCTCATCTGCTTGTGAAATGACCTCACTTGAAGAAACCACGCACTCAAACATGAGTTTCTCTCTTGCTCATATATTTATGTTGTATTTGCTTGGTAAGAGCTGCGTGCAAAGTTTCATGCGAAAAGGTAAGAATCTCCATAAGATGCAACTCCTCAAGGTGGCGGACGGAGGGCTCCGAGTTGCGCCCGCCCCGTCTTCCGCCGTGGTCAGAGACGCATAGTGGGAACAGAGGGTATCGTGGCCAGTTCCGCTCCCTGCCTTCAACTAAAGCAGACCACGGGGCGGGGCAATTACTTGAAGCCCCCCCCCCCCGCTCGTCCGCCACCTTCCTTGAGGGGCTGTATTTTATCGGATCTCCTACTTTTTCGCGTGAAATTCATAGTATCTCTCATAAGCAAATACAACTAAAATTTATGAGTGAGAAAAACTGATTTTTCCGCATGTGCATTTCCTTCAATTAGCGGATGTGACTGCCTTCGTCTCAGCTTATGACAAGTACCAGAAGAAGAAGCCCAATATATCCACACTCATAAACGGAAGGAAAAGCGAAACATTGAAAATGCAAAGGGTTGACTTCGTATGGATACATCGCTAGCGTGTCTCGGCTCTGGTTCGGAAGCCGAAACCGATGTGTCCAGCAGAACTTAAGAGCAGGAATCGCTGTGCACGCCTGGTAGTTTCCATTTGCAGTGGATGACTGAAGAGTATGTGAAACACATAGAGAGATAAGTATTACTTACTTGTGCAGAACGCCGAGAAAAGGAAAATGGAAGGCGTGGCGACAAGTGGGCGAAAGTGCGAGTTTGGTGTAAACTGGGAAATCGTAGGCGCTGAAGATGAAGAGAGGGCTCCATGATGAAGAGCATGTGCCATACTAAAATTACACAAAAGGCTCATGAGTTACAAATAGAATACTGGCGAATGAAGCGTCACAAGGGAAAGGATTATCCACTAGTCTGTAAAAGAATTTTGGGAAGGACTGCTAAAGGAAAAGCTCGGAATCATAATTATGCAGAATAAAGCACAAAAGTGGTGCTTTATATTGCCCTTGTTCGCGATTTTTGTATGACTAATGAAATTCATCATAAACTAAAGCATGAAATTTTTAAGATTATTAAATCCTTTTTGTGGAATGCGTCGCGCATTCTAGCTCCATTCAGAATTGTTGTAGCAGATGAATGCGATTTGGCCCATACAATGACTTATGGGGGACAGCCAATGTACAAGTCAGTGTTTTTATCCTCCCAGAGAGTCTGGTATTACTTATGCCGAACGGGTGGAAGGCTTAATCGGTCTGAGCGGGCACTGACAAAGGATCTGATCCCCGAAAAAATGCGAGATGTCGTAGTTTCGTTTATTTAATAAATTTTTAGCAACTCCCATTATTTTCGTTTATCTCACTTTGCGCCATTACATTTCCGCTCTTACGTTTCGCTTTCTTTGAGCTGAGTATCTGGAAGGTCGTAAGCGAAAGTCACAGATGAATTTGGGGAGAAGCGCAGTAAATGAGGAAGGTGTGCGGTGGGAAATGTGAAGGGTCAACCCTCACTAGCGGAACGGAAGCAGCGGGACACCGTATGGTTATAGCTGAGAGCGGAACTGGTCAAGATACCTTCTGTTCATGCCTCTCTGAACACGCCGGAAGAAGGGGCGGGCGCTCTCATTCTCAGGGACTGCAGCACAAACATCAACAGCAGCTCCCTCACTGAGAGATCCTGAAGACACTTGTGAAAAATCAGTGTACAAATTGTTTGGTTTTTAGTATGAGATGATTTCAAGTGAGCGCGGCCGCTTCATATACATTCTGGAGAAATCGTCCGAGCATGCGAAAGAATAAATAATTATTATTAACAAAGAGATCGTAATTTTGAAAAAATTTTTTTTTGGGGGGGAGGGGGGGTTAGGGTGCATAAAGTTCAAAAAACAGCGAGTCCACATGAACCTGACTCCCAGCGGAGTGGGGTGGCCATTCCCAACTACATTAGCATTCATGTAAGTACATCTAGAAACAATATAAGAAACAACAAAGGAAAAAACAAGTTTATAATAGAAACATCTCCTTTTGGCACCATGCCAAGGCGTCAAATTGGCGAGGTTGTGCAATGGCGGCTAATTAAACTCGTCCACACTACGTCTGTTCTACCGTAAGCCAAAATTACCCCCTTTCGGTGTCTTTAAGGACGCCGCTCGTTGTCATATAGGAGTATGACTTTGCATCGCTTACTCGCTACTTCCGACTATGAAAACAACTCGTCGCTAAATTTGCACCTTGTAAATCGCAACAACAACAACATCTCATTCAAATTCAGAAAATCGTAGCGTACCATTCCCCGTTGATCCCATCGAATACAGAGCAGTATTTTGGAATCATGAACATGTCGCTGTGGCTGCGATTGTTACTTGTCATGGGTCTAACCATGCCTTTCTCGTCAGAGTTATCGTAATAGATCCATTTTCATGCCGGTCACAATGCGCATGAAAATCTTTTCTTTTTATGCCTCGCAACTAAGGAAACGGCGATGTTCAACCGATTGGAAATGGCGCTCGCTGACATATCGAGCGGCAGCCATTTTCCCTCCTTATGAATCGTTCTCATGGCGTTTGGGTGCGGCCATTTTTGTGACCTCTGTAATTTCAGTCACCTTCTTTGAACCATTGAAATCAAAAACAGCAGGTCTTATATGATGGGGCTTGGTCACCAGAAGCCTCAAGAAGAGTTTGATGAGCTTCAGCAGCTGGTTTCTTCAAGCGAATAGAAAAAGAAAAGAGTGTCGGAGATGCAGTTTTGATCTCTCCATTTCAATGGCTCAGAAACAGTGAGTAAATCACGAACAGTTGTGGCAAATTTATGATGTATTGTAGAGGAATGTCAAAGCTATTACTATGATAATTTTTATCGAAAGTATCCATTAGCCATGTTTACATCCCACGTTTCCCACTGGCCAGAATTACAGTCCTTTTCGCAGCGCTTGATTGGGCGTGGCCTACGGACTTCACCGAGACAGATTCTCTCACCCCGCCACACACTCTCACTCCCGCCATGCATTCTCACTTTCACCACTCACCCAAGTCCGCAGGCCACGCCCCATCAAGCGCTGCGAAATGGACTGTGAGTTTAGCACCCATAGCCTAGAAAGCGAGCCCGTTACCATGAAAAGTCTCACTGAACAGGTACTAACACGCGTTTACGTGATTTGAACAGACGTACTGGCGTCACTCGAAAATGGAATTATGGCACACTTTTTTCAATTACCTTTTATGTTCCGCAGCTTTTTTCTTTTTTTTTTCTACGAAACACATGTTTTTATTGTGGTAGACAAAAGTAAACATGGAGTAAACATTGTGCTAGACTATGGTGGACAGTCATAGTACGTGATCTCTGATCATCTATGTAGGTGGAATGAACGTCGTATCAGATAAACCAATTGCACGCTGTGAAGTTTTTTCTCTTTTCAAATTTTCTTTTGTAGTAGTCTTCGTAGCTCCCTCCTATGCTCTAGAGGTTGGCAAAAAAAAATCATTCTTTAAAAAAATTTCTCAGTGCGATTTTCCCCACAGTATATTAAGTATAATACATAAGCGTCAAAATTTAAAAAACTGGTATTTGTTGCCTGGTCTTAGCAACAAGTTTCCTCGTACTATTCTATGTGCTCTATGTGCTCTATGTGCTTGGAGGGTACTGGCCCACTCCTATCAGTGCCTCCGAGGTAGCACAATGGCTTAGGTACTTTCTTCCACGGCTATTTGTGATATATATTTTTTTGCAGAATTCTGGTTTCGATGTAAGTGGACGATGATTCGTCAGAAGCGAATTAAAGGACTACTTTGGTTGAGCAGTGCGCTTTTCATAGCTTGTCTGATAACAGCTTATCTAACATCCTATCACCTTCACCCGGTAGGCTCTCATGTGCTTTTCAAAGCAAAGAAACCCCACAAAAACCGAAAATTCTCTTCGGAAGCAATCAATTTCCACCCTCGTTAAAGGAAAAGCAAGATAACGGAGATATTGCTGTAAAGGCGGTAGATGCACTTAAAGACAGTGTTTGGGGTAATGTGGATGATAAGGAATCCGAAATGGAGTCATTTAGTGAAAAACTACGGGTCTGAAAGGCCTTTACATAGCGAAATCCCGCGCCGAAGGCGCTCCCTTTGGCTGTGACGGAGATGGCCTCGTCAGGGCGAGCCGCCTTCATTAAGGGCAGCCCGCCTCCTGGCGACGAGCTTCCCCCTGATTGGCTGGGTGGGAGGGGCGAAGGCGAGGCGGCACGGCTGGAGCGATCCGGGCGCGCTTTCGTGAACAGAGCGTCGCATACCCAATCTCAATCAGCTGATTGTGTGTTTCAGTGTTTTGATTTTTGCTGCTCACCCGTAGAATCTGCGAGTTTTTCTTTTCTTTCCCTCTTTTTTCTTCCATTAATTCTTACTCGATGTCTTCGCTCGTTTGTAGTTAACGATGGGATGCCTTTAAAGTTCTTTGTACTGTTTTCTCGCTGTTTTTGCGCATTGATTGCTTGGCTACATGCCAATGGCAGAGTCGCCCTGGCTACCCACCTCTTGACGGGATGGTTGTCCACGTCGAGAAACAACGGTGGGAACGGGATCCTATTTCTCGGGTTTTTGACCAATTCCATCCGTTTTTTCTTCATTGTCCTGCTACTAAGCATCTCGACTTTCATATTCACTACTTCTTATACTTCTTGTCCGAATTTTCCCTAATGCTGCCTTTAAGTGACTAATCAGGAAGAGCTGATATGTCTACGCTCACTGTAAAGTGCAAGGTTTTAGGAAGCACTAGTGTGTTTCGCTGGAACAGAATTTCTTAGCACAGAAAGTGGTACGCTGCATTCAAACTTTGCGGCACTGTAGCCGTCGCCACCAGTTCTGCAAAGTGTGAACGCGGCGAAATGCCTAAAATAGTATGCAGGAAGCGGCATATACTCTAGAACCCGAATATAATGCGTACTTAACTCGTACGCATAGGTTCCAGGCCACAAACCACCTTGTAAGTTCATGTTATAACGACACACACTCGGAAGGCTTTATGCTGGTGGGGTGTGGAGCGTTAGGATCGTGGATCGCCGCGCGCGGCGAAATTCGGGCGACTTCAACGCTGCGTGGTACGGTATTCGCAACGCAGCGTTGCAGTGAGGCGCAAACGTGGGATGGGTGAAAACTTCAAATAGATGAGACCTAACCATAAACCTTAATTAGCGAAACCGACTGAAAGAGAAGCGGCAGTAGAGGGGAAATAATAGCGCTTCAGTACGAAACCTAGCTTGTATACACAAAAAAAAAGCGCTTCTATAATGGGGGGGAGGGGGGGGGGGGGGGTGACAGCTTGCTGAATGTTGAACAGTACCGTTAGTTTTACATGATCATACAGGTATATGTGTGTCATCTACATGACCATACAGGTATTTGTATGTTATCTAGTACAGTGTGTCCCAAAAGTATAGGTCCACCCTATTTTTCATCCATATCCCCAGAATGGACCAGTGATTCCTTTCCAAATTTTTATCTGTGGTACCTGATCACTGTAGCGATCAAACGCCCAAGTAAAATTGGAGACATAAAATTGCAAAATTTTATTTGCTTTTTTTTTCAAAAATAAGGGTGTCCCAAAAGTATAGGTCCACTCAGTCTTTCCGCCTTGCTTCCATCGAAAGGTGAGTTGTGAAGTAGATGTGTTGACGCATCCTCCTGAGATTTACTCTACAGTGCCATGCCACGCGGTACGCATTTATCCGAGTGCGAAAAAGGGCAAATTCTAGCCTACAATGATGTGAGACTCAGTAATTGCAAAATTTCTGAGAAGATGGGCCTATCCCACAAATTGATCAGCAGCTTCTGTCGCAACATGGACCTGTACGGAACGAAAAAGAGAAGCGGAAGGCCGCAGAAGCTTTCTGAGAGGCAGAAGCGTCGGATCCTCAACGCTGCGTCCAATTCTAGAGAGGGTGTTTGTCGGCTGTGCAGGGAACTGGCACCTAATGTATGTATGTACCTCTGTTTATATGGTGGTAAATTACTTTCTAGAACGTCATGCTATGCCCTGGAATCCATAAGATGCGTGATGAATAGTATCCTGCTCTTACCAAAGCGAGAGAAGGCGGCCCAAACCATAACATTACCACCACTAAATCCGCGTCTCTAGAAGTGGCGCGGCTCCTTCCTCGAATCCTTCCAGTGACTTACCAAGCCATCGGGTTCACCCAATTTGGACTTTTCTCAACAGAAAAGATACCGGCAACGCTATTACTGATACGCCGTGAACTATACTACGTCAATGATGTAACCCTGCAAACTACCTCATCCCATCGATGCCTCCAGCTGACATTTTACTTGGCAAAATGGATTCGAGCCTCTTCGTGCGCCCTCGTGAGATATGGCGTGGACGAAAACCGTCTTCGTTCGATGTGAGGAGACGACTTGAGCAGACGGTGCACAGTGCTTTTCGAAACAGTAGGTGCCAGTTCCCTGCACAGCCGACAAACACCCTTTCTGGAATGGGACGCAGCGTTGAGGATCCGACGCTTCTGCCTCTCAGAAAGCTTCTGCAGCCTTCCACTTCTCTTTTTCGTTCCGTACAGGTCCATGGCGCAACAGAGGGTGCTGATAAAGTTGTGAGATAGGCCCATCTTCTCAGAAATTTTGCGGTTGCTGAGTCCCACATCCTTGTAGGCCAGAATTTGTCCTTTTTCGTACTCGAATAAGTGCGTGCCGCGTGGCATGGCACTGTAGAGTAAATCTCAGGAGGATGCGTCAACACATCTACTTCACAACTCACCTTTCGATGGAAGCAAGGGGGAAAGACTGAGTGGACCTATACTTTTGGGACACCCTTATTTTTGAAAAGAAAGCAAATAAAATTTTGCAATTTTATGTCCCCAATTTTACTGAGGCGTTTGATTGCTACACTGATCAGGTACAATAGATAAAAATTTGGAAAGGAATCGCTGGTCCATTCTGGAGATATGGATGAAAAATAGGGTGGACCTATACTTTTGGGACACAGTGTATGTGCTAGTTGACTGAAATCGTCCACAATTTGCCGCGCGCGGCGATCCACGATCCTAACGCTCGTCTCCCATGCTGGTGCTGCATATCGCCTCCTTATGGATGGCCAGCCTGCACATGAAAACTTCATGTTTTACGCGCTTGCGCTGACGCACGTGACAAATCCACGTGGCCTTGGTCTTCACGTTAGTGATATGAAGCGCCAGCAAGTACATCCGTAAACAAAAAGATGAAAAGTGAAATTGAATGTCCATTTCAAGGGTATGACAGTACTTAGGCTCTTCTCTTAAAGTTTCATCTGCTATATCCCATAAGCGCCCAAATTGGATTACTCGGGAAAGATTCGTGTGCTGTTCAACTGTTCTGCATTAAACGGAGGTCTTGGGTTAGCGCTACCGAAGCAGACTTTATTTACCTTGCTACTATATTTTTACAAAGGAAATCAAAATATAAAATAGAATTCAGTTCACGTTCGCGCCTAGTTTACTCGAACCACAATGTCGATGTGAACACAGTAAAAACACTCATGATTTCTGCTACCGTTTACCGCGACGGCCACAAATTCGAGGACAGCCATTCAACTGCACATATGCTACATATCTGGACCAGCTAGGTATAGTGATATTATTCAGAGTTCGTTGCTTCGGCAGTGGAATGTATTTGAAGTAAGCCAACTCATAAACCTCTGAATCTATTTTTAGATCTTTTGTCAACAGAAAACTCCATCAACTTGGAAACAGATCAGTTCCCAGATCCCATGCATGTCACGGCGATGTCCGATAATCATTTTGAAGAAGGGCTGACATTGGTATGCTTTCACTGGTGCTTATTCTCTCCATGATTCACAGCGAGCTATTTATTGGGTTGAGGAATAAGTCCCCGCGGTTTTTTCTAACCCCGTTTTTCACAATGTTTCCTTCATCTTTTGACAAAGTTCATATTTGTTTTCGATAGAGCCTTTTTTGCTCTACAAAATGCTACTATCTGTCTTTCGATTCCCTCCACTACCTAATATTTATGAGGTTTGGAAATGAAGTAAGCTGAAGGCAAAAAATTGGCACTTGCGCACCTCATTTTTCTCGCCTACCATCAAGATCAAAAAAAGTTTGTGTATATGCTTCGATAGAGCTTTTCCAGCTCTACAGAATGGTGCTACTTTTTATACAAAACGCTCAACTTTTTGCTTTTTTAAGACCCACAAATGCAGTACTCGCAAAAGTGCGCACTTTCGTTATCTCCCCTTCCTCGCCTACCGTCGAGATTGGAGAAAATGTTCATATGTGCATTCGATAGAGCTTTCTTCGCTCTACAAGATAGTACCATTATTCCTTTGTATCCTCTCACATTTTAGCATGTAGCAATAAGTTTTCACCTGTTTTTAAATTCAATATTGCATGATGAAAATGAATTTTTCGTAGAGTGTTTTGTATCATTCGATAGAGCTCTTTTCGCTCTACAAGATCAAAATTACGGTTTTTGTTCGCATCGATTTATGCCATTTATTAGACCATTTAAAAGTCGACGAAATCGAGCATTTTCGACACTATTTGATGAAAATGCTCGATTTCGTCGACTTTTAAATGGTCTAATAAATGGCATAAATCAATTCGAACAAAAACCGTAATTTTGATCTTGTAGAGCGAAAAGAGCTCTATCGAATGATACAAAACACTCTACCGAAAAATTCATTTTCATTATGCAATATTGAATTTAAAAACAGGTGAAAACTTATTGCTACATGCTAAAATGTGAGAGGATACAAAGGAATAATGGTACTATCTTGTAGAGCGAAGAAAGCTCTATCGAATGAACATTTTCTCCAATCTCGACGGTAGGCGAGGAAGGGGAGATAACGAAAGTGCGCACTTTTGCGAGTACTGCATTTGTGGGTCTTAAAAACAGCAAAAAGTTGAGCGTTTTGTATAAAAAGTAGCACCATTCTGTAGAGCTGGAAAAGCTCTATCGAAACATATACACATGCATTTTTTGGTCTCGATGGCAGACGAGGAGGATGAGGTGCGCAAGTGCTAACTTTTTGCTTGGAGCTTACTTCATTTCCAAACCTCATAAATATTAGGTAGTGGAGGAAATCGAAAAACAGATAGTAGCATTAAAAAACCGCGGAGACTTATTCCTCAACCCAGTATATGCGACACCAGCGACTTAAATGTTTGATGCACTTATCATTAGTAACTCTCCATTAACCTTAATAATTTTGACATGACGTCTAATCGATTACGACTGATTTTGGTTAAACCATCCAATTCAATGTCGCTAATTAGAACATGGGGAACAGTAATTTCAAAAAAATCAAAACCGAAACAACATGAAAACATAAAACGACCTAGAAATCTAGACACCCTGAATGGCGAAGTTTGTGAGATGTCTTCATATGAGGTAACGATGCAAGATGTTCTTGATTTGGGCTACGGTTCGAGGTAAATGAATTTTTCGGTTAGTTTAGAGTGTTCAGTTACTGCTCTGGTGTGAAGAAATCGGTGCTCAAGTTAGTTTCCGCCCTTGACACAGAAAGTTTGGTAGGTGACCAATGGATAACTATACGCACGTGTAACAATGGTTTATTACGACGTTACGTACAAGAACATTAATAATACATTTCACCAGATATTTATACAGGATAATGTGGGCGGACCCACTACATAATATCTAAGTTCGCCACTAGTTGGCTTGTGGGGATAATTGCTAGTAGGCATGAAAAGGAGTGCCGCGCCTAAGGGGAACTACTTCATAGCACTCCAGGATACCTACTTAGGATATGCTTAGTTCATGCCTATGAATATATTTTGAGTGATACTTATCATTCATTGCATAATCAAAGGTGCTCACCGTTATCAAGGCTATACGTTTGTCATGGACAAGTTCCTATAATATTATGGAAAGGTTGTGAGTCCACAACAGAAAGCTTGTTCTTTTTCCCCTCGTACAGGAATTCCTAATGTCAAAAAATTCTGATATTTGTTATCAAGTTTCCCGTAGCGAGCATTTCGACAAAGTGAGAAAGGGTTTAACGCGTTGACGACCACGTGACACGACGTCATGTCATACAGATTCTTTTCAAATTTTCAATTCACTTTTTTCTGAATTGAGTGTCCTTCGTAGAACCAAATTGCAATTAAGAACTTAGTTTATGGGAACATTTTAGGTCGTTGATTTGTTTAGAATAAATGTGTGAATAATTGGTATTGAGCGCATTTTCGGGCTTATGGAATACAGTCGACGCAAAACAAGGCTAGCTGGCATTTTGTTATTATAAAATCAAAGAAGGAATCTTGGGTTTGTATCAACTGGTTTGGTAATTTACCATTGAAGAGCTATTATAACTCTAAATACCTTTACCATGGGTAAAGCGTAAAGCACTATGCAATAGCAACAATAACAACAATACGCTAACAACAATTTGAACAGCTACTAAGCGGTTTTCTGGGGAAAATCTTCGCATAATGAACACCGTTTCTCGCGTATGTGCAAAAAAAGGTCCCACGCGACAGACAAGTGTAAACGGCGCGGTCGTCAACGTGTTAAAAAGAGCTTTGGATGCAAAAATATGTGGTGATACTGGCATCTCCAAGGGGCGGATGTGTCCGCGAAAATGCGACAGTTATCAATGTGACAGAACCATAGCGTGGTGCAAAGGTCTTGCTGAAGGAAATGGTCACACAAAATGTGTTGAAGGTGGTATAAGAACGGGTGCGTGCACTTATGACAAAAAATCGCTTCGCGGCGCCATCAGTACGACTTCGCCAGAGTCGGTTGCAGTTCCGCTCAGTGTGCAGTGGGCTGGTATCGTGAGGGATCTTCGAAGGTTGCAGGTTGGAAGCTTCGGAAATTCTTATATGTTGTGGTTACTGTTGTTTCAACGGATAAAACCAAAAACACCTCGCACTCGCCGCGCCCTCGTCGCGACGGCCGCGCGATTTTTAGTCATAAGTGCGCACACCTGGAGAACAAGGGTTGCTCTCCCCCTACTACTTAGCCGTCAACTACAACGCTCCAATATCCATCATCTATCCAAGCGTTTGCGCAAGTGTCAAAAGTGGGGTGGTTTTTATCACTGTCATAATCCGCACGTAGTATACACTTCCCATGAACCGGGCCGCTATCTAAAAGAACTATCGAAATCAAAGTTATATTGAAAAAACGGAATGTACGACCGCGCAGCAGGATTATTTCGAGTTTTTGCCAATGCTGAAAATGGATATTCAAGTGACAAGATTATGCACTGAGAACCACCATACCTCAGACCATCACCTATAGTGAGCATGCGGGGCAGGAGAGCTTATTAATGTTGTTCTACACATGCGTTCTTTCACACGGTTACCTCAACAGCCTCTCAAAGTTCAACCACTTCTACTGTTGCCCCCGTCTTCCAGATTGCTAGTATACGGAAACTCTGGCCGCATAAGAAGGTTCTCGTTTACAATTTAGGACTGAATCAGCGATCTGTTGAAGAGTTGAAAGTATGTATGGTTTGATTTATTTCTGTTTTTTTCTGACCAACTACTTACTTTTCAAGAATTCAATTTGAATTCTTTTCAGAAGAAGTGTCTAGTAGAGTTGCGCAACTTTCCATTCTCTAATTATCCATCTTACGTGAGCAAATTGGTAGAGTATCGATGGAAACCTCTGATTATAGCGGTTAGTTCCAATTTTTCCGGAACGATTAATGCGACTTTCCTGATGTGCACAGATGGAATTAGCCAGTGATCTTTTCATGTCGATGGTTAAAATTCCGGTCTCTGTGCTTCACAAATATTGGAACGTTAAGATGGCAGTGAAGGAATTCGGAGCAATATGGTGGATGGATACTTCCGTACGATGGAAAAAGGACTATTATAATTTAATGTATGATGAGATGCGTTGTCGGAATAATTTTAGTAGTCAACTACCTACAAGGTGAATCCTTTCCTGACGCTATAAGTTGTGGAAGAAACAGAGCCTGTACAATGGTGTCAAGTGGCACTCTCACTGCCATATTCAGACCCTGGTTGTACGGGTGAAGGTCAGGACAATAGAAATGGATCAGGTTGCATCGTTTAGCGACGGTCGGTTGTGGAGCCTTATAACGAATTATCGCTTTGCGGCGTCGCACTCGCGGCGCTGTCAACACGACTAGCCGCGGTCGGTAGGAATTCCACTCAGGACGCAAGGACTGGTACCATGGGCCGGTACCATAGAGATTTTCAAATATGAAGCTGTTTATCCTATCCTTATCTAGAAACAGTAACTTTTGCATCCTAGCAAGGCAAAATAGTAACATAAAAAGTGAGAGAAACAATAATATTGCATGATAACAATCCCAATCAAGAAAAATTAATTCTGGCGTAAAACTTGAAAGGGTGTGTACGCAGTGTACGCATTTACACACGAAGAAATCTGCCGCGCCGCACGCCCCGTGGCTGCGCGAAAATTCGACATAGGGCTACACACCCGCGACGGTTAAGCGTCATTGCGCTCGATTAATACAGGGAAGTGTAGCAAAGCACTTTTTGTATGCGGCAACGCAGCATGGCTCGGTGAACCAGTTCGAATGTAGTGGCCTACACCGTGGCTAGACCAAATAGGCAGATTCTTTCAGGAATTTCTGGTAATATTAGGTTCACATAATGCATGGAAATAGCATGAGTATGGGAAGAAACATCAAAGTGCTCACCATGGTACCTCACGACCCGAGGCTGCGTACATACCCTGCGATGCTGGCGCCAGGCGTGCCTGCGTGTCTCTGCGCCTCCGCCTGTGCCACCATACGTCGTTGTATGCGTCGCCTTTGCACCCCCCCCCCCCTGCCACTCTGCCTCGATGCCCGTGAAACCATCCAAATCTACACAACACTGCCAACGATCTGGTAAAGAATATATGCCATCATGATAAAAATCTGGATTGCGAGAATTAATAAAGTAAGCAATGGCATTTTCAACCTGCATAGTATCGGCAAACTCCTTCTGACGAAGGTTTGCATCGAGAACCCGGAAAAAGTGGTTATCCGTTAGGGATAGGTCCGGGAATAAGGGGGGGGGGGGGGGGGGTGAGGGAGAGTCTCAATGCCTAACTGCATCAGTTTTTGCCGAGTGCGCAAAACAACGCAAAACCCCACAATGCAGTCAAGCATCGAGACTCTCCCTCACCCTCTTCTTCCCCAGATCTATCCCCAACGGATAACCACTTTTTCCGGATTTTCGATGCAAACCTGCGCCAGAGGGAGTTCGCTGATACGATGCAGGTTGAAAATGCCATTGTTGGCATTATTAATTCTCGCAATCCAGAATTTTATCATGATGGCATATTTTCCTTACCAGATCGTTGACAAGGTTGTGTAGATTCGAATGGTTTTTATTTCGACGAATAAAGTTGTGTCCGAGTGAAGTTATGGCGTTTTGAAAAAAGTGGTCTGTTTTGGCCATTTATTCTGCATACACCTAATACTGAAATTTTCCTCCATTAAAGGAAGCAAGCCGTGGTTCACTAACTTCACCGTCATGAGTATGTGCAGACTTCACTTGTCGCCATCGAGCTTTGGTGCACCTACGGTATCAGCGTCTACCTAAAACAGCAGAGCTGAATCCCGTGGTGGTTCTCTCGCAGGTAGATTCTCGAGAACTGTCGCAATAGTTCCTGGAAGTCACTGCCGCCTTATTGCGCACAAAACAATTTTGGGGTCCACAAAGTCATTTTCTGGTCTGAAGGTGCCTGGGAACATAGAGAGAATGAAAATTTAAGAACACCGTCCGAACATCCCGAATACTCAGTGACTGCTGACCTTAGCAGGGTTGTAAATAAGGGTGATGAAATTACGGATTTTACTGAGGTGAGACGACGCATCATGTTGACGCTCCCTATCATGCCCTGGCAGAGGGCTGTTATGGAGTTCAGTGATTTTGACAAGTGTGTGCTTGAATTTGGGAGTGGGAAGTTCCGTTCAAATTTGTCAAAGTTTGATTTATTTATGTTGGAAGTGCCGGATGAAAAGTTACTCTTCTTATGGCACTCTTTCTAATAAATGAGAAATCACCACGGTTGGCTCGGAAAAGAAGAGAATTTTTTCCTTTTTTCAGCTCCAACTCAACGTCCACCCTTTGGACCGAATGGAATGCCACAAGATGTGAAAAGGTAGACCATTTGATATAAATAATTTTGTTTTCAATAATGCTTCTATACTGATTCCTAGTAATACTTAGAAATTTCAAAATAGAGTTTTTATTTCAAAATGCTTACACATTACAGTCTGCGTTTCTTCTACAACTGTCAACAGGTCACAGTACATTTGCTGCCACAGACCCTGGTAATTCCTAGCTGTAATGGTCTGCTTTTGAACCTTCCACTTTTGTTGTTTAACACCCTTTATTATAGGTGTGTACATATACATCCCTACACTAATGAAGCGAAACCCATGTGAGAACTACGGCGCTACTTTTGCTTTCATCCTCAGAACGGAAAAGACGATAACCATTCTAAAATGGTATTGTGCAGAGTATCACATCTACGGCCTTTATAATGGAAAGCAGCTGTGAATAAGGAAACTTCACACAGGTGGGTACTGTGCGCGCTGGAAAAGGACTGCATGGCACCACCAGGATCGCAGCTCTACTGCAAGTTCGGCCGTGAACGTTACACGCAATACGGCGACTGTCATCGGTAGGCTCCTTTCAAGGAAAGTTGTCAGTGTGAAATTGGAAACAACATAAGTAAAGCAGCTATCGAAAAATGAGGATACGTGGATCAAACCCTTTTAGGATTCGTTGTGGATATGGCCCGACATTTTATTCAATTTCAATAGGGCGGGTTAGGTCTTCCTCCATCCCCAAATGCAGATTTTTTTTACTAAGGGCTCCCACGGTGTCATAATTTTGGGTCCTGAGCAGAATCCCAGCTGACAGCGGCAAGTAGTGTTGATAGCGATGCGGGTGCAACGCTACGAAGCTATTTTCCGACGTAAGGCTACACCCCCGAGTATCAGCTTTCGTAACAAGTGCTTTCAAGTCAACATGGCGTCTCACCCCACGGAACTGGTTCAGCTGATAAAAAATTAAAATCCTGAAGGTTACCCACTCTTCGATGTTAAAGGAATCGTCCACGGAAAATGAGTTTTTGTGTTACCCATATGTTTATGTTGTATTTGCCTAATGTTGGCCTCATGCAAAATTTCACGCGAAAAAATGTGAATCTGGCTGAGATACAGCACCACAAAGTGCGGTCCCAGTGGGCGGGGCCTCCGTGTAAAAGCCTTGTACCGCGTCCGCCGTGGTCGGAGACGCATTGTAGGAACAGAAGGTTACGTAAACAGTCCTACTCTCCGTTCCCAACGGCGGCGGAAGACGGGACGAGGCTTTTACACGGAGGCCCCGCCCACTGGGACCGCACTTTGTGGTGCTGTATCTCAGCCAGGTTCACATTTTTTCGCGTGAAATTTTGCATGAGGCCTACATTAGGCAAATACAACATAAACATATGGGTAACACAAAAACTCATTTTCCGTGGACGATTCCTTTAAAGTACGCGCGATGAGACTTCTATGAGGTAGCAGGAGAGAAAGGCTGTAAGGAAATCGTTCCACTTTATGCAGCTTCGAAAATATCTGAAGCTGCTCCGCATAGGGCATTGCAAAAGTGAAGTTTCTGTTATGCAGAGTGTTCGCTTGCAAATTACAGGTACGACCAGTCTGTGATAAACCTTCTGCTTGAGAATATGTATGGTTGCAACCCGGACAACTACGTCAGTCGCTACGGAGAAGAAGGAGTGAACATAGAAAGAAATCCGGCATCGTCACTTACAGCGAAAGACTTCGTGTGCGACTGAGCTTAAAGGCACACCACACCATGTGCGTTGCTTTGGTTTAGTGGCTGGTTTAGTGGCTTGCAGTGGCACGATGGTTTAGTGGCTTGCTTTCTTGGGGCGAGTAGGTCCATGGATAACTGCTCTAATTTTATCTTTATTGCGACTGCATAGTGCACCCTCACGGTGCTATGCCTGCTTGAACACAACCGAGTCACGCCCACCCAACCGAATCACAACTGGACTTAGAGGAACAATATCTAATATGGAAACTGCTTTCATCATCGATATGGCTGTTTCATCATATTATCTTCTATTATAGCAAATTCCCTTCTCCACGTGAGCGCATGTTGGAAATTTGTTCGTCTAAGGCTAGGTGTGATTTTGTTAAGTGGGCGTGGCTCGGTTTTGTTCAAGCAGGCACAACACTGTGAGAATGCACGGTGCAGCCGCATAAAAGATGCAGCGTGAGCAGTCATCCAAGGACCTACTAGCGCCAAGAAAGTAAGCTACTAATCTAACTATCGCGTGGTGTGCCTTTAAGTGCCTAGTGTACCTTGAGGTGCATTCTACGTTTGTCTGGAGAAAGTCACTCACTGCATCAATGGGAGAACGCTGTAGAACGGGAGGAAGAGGGTGGGGGGGGGGGGGGGTGACATCACGCCCCAGCTGTTGTATGACGGGGTGTGGCGAAAGCAACCTCCTCTCCTTATCGCCTCCACCGACTTTGCACCGATGACATTTCAGCACATCAATGACAACAGTTCCTTCCGGCAAGAGTGGAATGTGCCTTCAAGCGAATCTAAAGACATGTGAATACATATCGAAGCTTTTTCTGAACGGTTTTCAATGGGTCTGTCCATGTTTAGGCATATATTTTTCAAGATTTTCTCCATCGCTTATTATGAATCCAATCAACCATGGTTTTATTTAGTCTGTACAAGCCATTATTACATTTTAATCACATTTTTGCTGATGTGAAAACGCAGAAATGATTATCACATACTGTTGACTTCAACAGGAGGCGAGGGGTATTTTACAAGAGAGTAGCCAGCGTACATGCGAAGCTATACTTCAGTTTTAGTGTGGGTCGGGAGGGGGTAGAAGTACAGCAGGAGAGGGGGAGAAGTGAGGAGGAGGAACGCGACTTCACGTTTCATCTCACACGCTCGCATACACTTGAAAACGTGCAAAGGCCGCTTCTATGGCTTGGTGCCGGCTGTGTACCCTTACGTCAGGATGCCGCATGCGGCATGTCGCAAGCGAAGCAATGCGGACGAGCAAAAGGCGCCATGTTGTTGGGTCCGGGAGCGATTAGAAGTCAACTGCGTATCGCACGCACCCCTAGCATTACGCTGTAATCGTTCTGAGACCCAACTACCGCGACGCTCGCACACACTGTGTCGCACGGCGCTCGTCGTCATGCGGCATCCTGACGTAAGGGTACACATCCCTTGGTGCCCGCCTCAGCTAATTTCAGATGTAGAAGGGGATGGTGAATGCATTTCAGCGTCAGGGTCATGGTCAGCACATATTGACATCGCGGAGCGTAGCATCGGAATGCGATTTGTCTACACTGTATCCCTCCGGCAGCTTTGTGAGTGGTAGCATAAGTTGAGAGGGAAAGATGGAGAAAGATATACAATGTGCGGCAAAAAGTGTCGACCGCTTGAAGTACCTTACCGTAATAAAGAAAAGAGGTATTAACATGAGTTGGACAGAGATATGTGAGCTATAATACTAATGTTTCGACTAACACACCATAGTATGCCCTCTCAATTCGATAGAATACATAGTCTTCGGCTTGGGCGCAATACCGGAGAGGGCGAGCAAAGGCATAAAGAATTGGATTTCTGGTGCGTTCGCAAGCACTGCTATATTTGCAAGTGTTGGACTGAAAACCCAGAAATGTCGAGAAAAGCATGATTACGTAGTTAATGGAGAAATATCCAGAGTATTTGTCGCTTTCTGAAAATATAGAACACCTCCTTAAAGACAGTGTTAGGGGTAATGTGGGTGATAAGGAATCCCTGAGAAGAGTCATCCACTCGAAAACTACGGGTTTGGAAAGCCTATTTGCGGCGAAATCCTCCGCAAAGGGCGCGCTCCCGAGCTGGCCTTTTGAGCTCGAGCCGCCTTACTGTGCTCGATCCGCCTCCTAGCGATTGATTGGCTGGGGTGGTAATAGAAGGTATCGTGGCCTGCTTTCTCAGTTTTGGCTTGAAGCGCACTCCAGAAAAAGGATGCTTCCTCATTTCCGAACATCCCTTCGTGTTTAGGACATGGCAACACGTCAATGGACAACTCGTCCGGACTACCCGCCTCTTCACGGAAAGGCTCCACGTCGGGAATCAACGGTGGGGAAGGTCCTATTTCTCAGGTCTTTGACTATTTCCATCCGTTTTTTCTTCAAAGCCCTGTAATTGGGCATCCCGACTTTCATATTCACTGCCTTTAACTTTTCTGCCGAATTTCCCCAAACATTGTCTTTAAGGTTTTTGATAAGGAACGACGAGAGAGACCCCACGAGTGATCCATACGATAAAACAAGATATCAATACCCAGGAAGAGCTGCATGACGTTATCTACCAGTACCCCGACAACAAAGACGATATATTCTCCACAGGCAGCGAATGCACTCAGTCAGTTGATTGGCAGAGGACATGAGCATTTCAGTGGAATGTTCATTTTATGATTCAGTATACGGTTCGGGAAAGTTTTCATTGCAAATTCCCGTTTCGTGAGCTCTACTAAATATCTGGGACCATGTCCTTATTTGCTATTCCTGTGTCTTTTTAGCTGTTCCTGTGCTGTGTAGATTACACTTTCTGTCCTCTAGTTATCCTTCCACAAATACTTCACATCGCAATTTATTTAATCACATGACACAAGATTACTCAAATGATTGCTGACATATTCAATGTTTTGAGCCAGTTCACTTCCACTCTGCGCACCTGCATTTGATTATACGTCTGTAGAATCAACTCATTTAAGGTGCACACGTAGTTCTGTCTTCAGCTGAAAGTGAACGCCAAAAATTTCATTACAGTTCTCTATAAGTTTTTCCATTCTGAACTAGGATAACGAGAAATGTGGAGGATATTTAGCTGGCACATGATGCATATGGTTCAATCTCGATGACTTGTAAAGTGGGCGTGTGCGCATAGTAAAAGAGGGAGATTACTCGGTCTGAGCGCAAAAGGAGTGCGGTGTGTATGCAGTTGCGGCAGATACAAGAAAAGAGAATTTATGTGGTAATGCAGCTGCGGAATCCTTCTAGTAGTGATAATTCCAGTGGTAGTATGTTTGGCGGAACACCTCAAGTCTGGGAGTATGTGCTGTTAGGACAGAAAATTCGCGTTACGGCGTCTTGCTGTAACACATGGTGCGAGCTGTACGTGCGGTATTGAATGGAATCTAAAGCGATGGTGGTGTCCTTCTGGGCGTAATCGCTTCATGCCCTACTCATAGAACTTGTCTCCATCTCCAGGCCATTTTTCTATAATACCTAATTTCGTGACGACAAAACGGAGGAACGGAGCTACGAACGTACAGACAGACAAAGCGTTTCATACATAGTAGGGATCACTATCCGCTGTAGCGTCTCTATGTGGAGTTGCGTGATGCTACAAACGGCACGAACGACTTGCCGAACACTCTCAACAACCCATCTCATGTGTAAGAAGCCGATATGAGTTCCTTGATTTACATAGAAAGCTGACTTTTCATGCCCCTTCTTCTTTTCATGTCTTAACCATACTCATTGTGCCTTGTCGTCTGTGGCGAGCTACCTATACACCAGCACGGTTTTCCGTCAACATTGATTCTCTTCTATGTATATCTTGATTTGTCTCATGAACTTCACGGATGATGCTCTTCGGAGTTATCTGAGGCTGAAAATCAATAGAGAAGATGGCGAGAGTAATTGCGATCCTGTAGATTTTCGTTATCTTTTATATTAGGTTGTCCCAAAAGTCTTGTAGGATTTTTTCGATCATCACTTTTTTTTCTCGTCCAACAAGTAACAATTAGGCAACAACGTATTGACCATTGTTATCGGCAACCCTCTGCCACTTTATAGGAAAATCGCTGATTCCCTTCTCCCAGAACTCTGGGTTCTGAGAGTCGAAGAAGTCAGCGATCGCCTTCGCAAGCAAGTCATAATCAGCGAATTTTCTCTTGGCAAGGAAGGTTTCGGGAGGATGGGTAAGATGATAGCCAGAAGGGGCAATGTCTGGAGAGTATGACGGGTGGGGCAGCACATCCCAGCCGAGCTCCTATCACTTAGCCTGGGTACTTTTCTCAACTTTTCGCAAAATGGGAGCGGGCGTCTTCATGACGGAGCGTGACCACGGACTTTTTCCGGCACTTTTCTCGAACAGTGACGGCGAGCGGGTGCATACGGCAGCGGTGACTGTCTTGCCCTGTACCAGGACCTCGCGGAAAAGCATTCCTTCCGCATCCCAGAACCAGCAAGTCCCAAGCGTGGTTTGACTTTCATGTCAATCTCGCCGTTGCTGAAGCTGATCAGCCAGCGACGCACGGCCAGGTAGCTCACACATCCCTTGCCCAATGCAGCGCTGATGGAGTGGCAAGCTTCCGTCGTTTTGGTGCCGCAGGACCGCTCATAATAGATGACACCGCGAGTTGGGTGGGTATCGACTACGGGCATTGTAGCTCTCTCCACGGGATCTGGTGGGTCAATATGTATTTTCCTAGAGAGCTTAGGGAACGTTCTACCATATTCCTGAACCGCCTGGACCCGCCTCGGAATGAACAAGAGTTACTGATTTTTCTTTTGGAACAACACTGCAAGGCTTTTGGGACAACCTAATATTTCACTTGACGTCAGCTTGCTTTGTCAACTTATGATGGAAGATATGCGGCATTATTTGTTTCGATGCTTTTATCGCTTCAATTGGTAGCGTGTATAAGGCTTGCTGTGCAATCATGTGTCGGTTTTCCCCCTGATCGTAGTGCTCCTCAATTATTAAGGATTCGTGATCAAATGAACCGACTGAACCGTCTACTTATCGAATCGTTCACGGAAAAACGAGTTCTCATGCTACCCATATATTTGTACTGTATCGCCTAATGTGGGCCGCATGCAAAGTTTCACGCGAAAAAAATGTGAATCCGGCCAGGATACAGCACTCCAAAGCCTTCGCCGGGTGGGCAGTGGGCGGGGCCTCCGAGCAAGTGATCACCCCGTCGTCCGCTGCAGTCGGAGACGCATTGTAGGGACAGAATTTACGTGAACAGTCTCACTCTCCCCTCCTAACCGCTGCGAACGAGGAGACGAGGCTTTTACTCGAAGGCCCGCCCACTCGGCCAAAAATTTGGAGAGCTGTATCTCAGGCGAATTCTCACTTTTCACGTGAAACTTTCATGCGGTCCCTATCAGACAAATACAGTATAAATATAAGGATAAAGAACTAATTTTTCCATGGACGATTCCTTCAAACAGAAAGTATGAGCAGTTGCATGTTTTAGCGTCAGAGATCATGTATGAGGAAGGGTGGCCATGAAAATGAGCAGACGTCACCCATCAACCATAATTTTCTTTAAATTCTGTAAATTCGTTTCATTTCATGAAAGCCATGCATAATATCAAATAGCCAGTTGGGCTGACGCACACTACTGCGCGTCACACATGGAAGCATGCTGATCGGGCTCGATCGATATCGATCGATCAGTATCATCATTCGAACGGTTTGCAGAAAATTCGCAAAAACAGGCAAAGGAAATCAAATCCCTCACCGTTAATCTCGTCCTTCCGCACCAATCGTTATCGATCGAGCTCATTTTGCATGCTTCCATGTGTGACGCGCGCAGTAGTATGCCCCAGCCCAACTGGTATCTAAAATTCATGATCCCAGCTTTGCTGCGTCGCGAGATATGAGTTTCCCGCCATTCGCCTTTCGAGACTCCTTATCACCTCTTATCAGTTGCTATCACTTCCGGTCCCTCACCCTCAATGTTCCCTTATCACCCCCTATATCACTTCAAAAATACAGGTTACCAGCTTTGCTGCGTCGCGAGATATGAATTTCCCGCCATTCGCCTTTCGAGACTCCTAATCACCTCTTATCAGTTGCTATCACTTCCGGTCCCTTACCCTCAATGTTCCCTTATCACCCCCTACACCACTTTAAAAATTCAGGTTCCCAGCTTCGCTGCGACGCGTGATATGAATTTCGTGACAGACAGACGGACGGACACACAGACACAGACAGACAGACAGACAAACGGATTATATATAGTAGTGATTGTTGTTTTGACATCTTTGGAATAGTTCAATTTTATGATGCCACAAGACAAAAGTTGTTCTTCCTGATCTGAAGTGAGCAGCACCCAAGCCCTAGATGTAGCGCAACCTCAGCGGTCGTTCACATTTAGAATCTTCATACGTGGTCTTGTTGATAGGAGAGAATTTCCACATGTTCCCAAGTCTTGGTGAGTAGTATACACCAACATGAAGAAAGTCTTCTTCTCCCTGCAAATCCAGTATTATCTTACAAAAAGGTTGAAGAATAATACAGGAAACGTTATGCAACCAACACGTCTGTCAACCACACGAACAGCGAGGGTTGTCGGAGGTTTTCGCTTCGATTGTGGCATTTCTGAGGTAGCATTGAAGGTACATACTTCAATACTGGTATCGTTAGCCTAAAAAACAGCAAGGACGAGTATACCATATGTGAATGAGATCTATGGAACTTCCATGAGAACCTGTCAAATTCCAAAACATACCCGAGTGCGATAACCTCCATACACGTAGCCTCCAATCCTAGTTTTGAGTTCTTTTCTGAAAGTCCCGTTAACGGGCACATCAATTCTACAGCATTCTCTCTCCATCAGGACTGGAACGGCAAGGAAGACCACTGTTGCAATGAATAACTTCGCCATAGTAGAGACTACTTGCGGAACTGAAACAGTAGCAGAGCAAGGAACAAGAGATACTGAAGAATTGACGAGCTCTCATATTTTCATAGCTTTATAGACAGTGCACCACTGCACTAGGATTTGCCTTCCACGTTGTTTGTGCACTATGCGGTCCAGTGATATTGTCACAGCCGCGGACTACAGCTCGGTAATAGCTAATATTAGGACACCAGGTACAAATAGAATAGCTTCAGAAATAATGTACTCTTTCTGTGATATGTTGATCAGAGATATGATTTGATGTCAATAAGGACAAAGGTTGTTGTGAATTAGAAACTATGAACTTTGCATTTGACGAAAAGGGATACATGACAGACTTTTCTAGATAAGAAACGGTCTCTTTCATACTTCGAAGATGCGAAGCTGTTGTTACTCAAGGTTATCATTTGAAATCAAGGTGGTGTAGATATCCCCACCCATGTGGCCAGCGTATACATGTCTGAGCAAGCTCAGTCACTCTTTCGCACAGCTGATCACGATTGAACACTAACGATGAGCCCTAAATTTTGTGGCTTCTCGGTTTGGTGCAAGGTTGATACAAGATTATAAATTTCCGACGCGGCGCTTGATTACAGTACCCTGTCGTCAGATTAAATGCGATCGCGCACGCACACACATGATGCGTTACAGTACACCAAAAATAATTAGTTTATTTCACCGTCACCTCATTTGTATATGAACAAGGGACCCTAAGACTTTAGAGTTTCGAAGAAGAGTTTGTTCACACACCTTCCGATCAACTTTAGTGGTGGTGTTATGAGCAGCTGAAATGAATAATTGTTGGTCTGGCTCATTGCTCACAACTTTGCGAGCGATTTTTTGCTCCAAGCATTTGCGTCAGCGGAAGGCATGGTCCTTCATACTCTTCACTTCATGTATTTGATCTTATACTTTAATTGCAGACTGGTGTAAAATGTTGGATAGCGTAAACATTTCGACGAAAAACAGTGTAACATCTTAAATTCCCATGCTTGATGATAGAAGTTGCCTGTGATTTTGATTGTAGGATGATCTTTGCGATAACTCCTTGAACTCCTTGGAAATTTTTAGAAAGTCTTGGCTAGAGCACATGAGAGGACACTTAGCACTATTAAGAATCTCAAGTGGATTGCCCAGTCTCCGCGCTTGTGGTAAAAATGATAATTGAGATGGCGTTTGGTGTGACCAGTGGGAATCTTTCAGAGTGATGACACATTTTCCCTCTCCTGATCAACACAAACTTTAAACAAATACTTGTGTTTCCATTCAGCTTCATAACGATGCCATCGAATGCCGGGTACCTGCACACCAATGTGCAAAACGCTCAACACACACTGTCCGAAGTGATGACTTGCATGGAAGATCTACTGAGACTTGTGAATCTAGCTAAGACACAAAGCATCATGACCCAAGCCAAGAAATGTTGAGATTGCAATACTTTAAAATGATCGGGGCCCCGTTATTTTCAGATTGGAGGCTTAGGTAACGCAGGTCAACAATCAGACTAGCTCACTTATTTCATAAGCAAAACCGAAGTCTCAGAGTTGCTGCACTCACCTGTGATGAGCTACAGGCACATAAAACATAAAGATGACTGCTTCATGTAACCACCCCACAGTTTGGGATGTTTCATGTGAATGGGGAGTAAGCCAGGGTACCAGGATCGCATGAGAGGTAGCGCGAACTGATTGGTAACCCTACAGTGAGACTCAGATAAAAGAGCGGCAGCTTGTGACTGTGGAGTGATACCGAAGAAGCTCAACAATCCCTAGGTACCCACCAGGTCTGTATCTCAACCCATTGCGAAACCTAACATTACCACAAATTCGTTCAAAACGACAACTCGTGTGTGCAGTAATGTTGCTGAACGCAAAGGATAGTTTTCCAGCTCTGATTGCCAAATAACTCAAAACGATGAACTGATGTCTCACATCATTCTAAACGGCTTCATACCGACCACAGAAATGAAATCGAATATTTCTGTGCATCCAATTCGTTCCTAACTAGATAGCCATCTAGGTTCTTTATTCGAGAACAACTGAGGGTGACGCGGAAATCAACTACCCTAAAGTCTAATAGATAAGTCCGCCCTCACACGGTGTCGCGCGCGGCAGCGGCGGACGCAGGCGCAGTCTTCAAAGAACACAGGATCGCGATGCTTCCTTCATTCTTAAGTACGACAACTGTAGAAAATGTTTATTTAACTTTATTTCTAATACCTGAAAATACCACGTATCGAAATCTTCGTTTAACCCGTGCAGCAATGATCATACATCTCAAACTTCCTACGCAATTTCAATTTTATACATTCATACCAACAAACTCTCACACATCTCATCTATTAATGACTGTTGGTTCAAGGCCCTTAAGAAGCTGTTGACAGTCGTTTTCACAAAAATTGAGTAGAAATTGTCGCAAACTAAAGCAGATTCTTTTCCGTAGCTCCTCCTTTTCCTGATGCTGCTTTTGCTATATCTGGTCAATTTTATTGATGCTCCCGTACACTGCCGCCCGTAAATTGTTTAGGCATTTCAAAGGGCTTGATGACTAGAAGAAGGGCTTACATCAGGTGCAGAAACTTGACGCGGAAAGCAGAAGCGCGTTTTGCAGGGGTAAGGAAGGGGAAATGAAACGCATGTTTGTGAGGCTTTGTACATCATTACAGAACAGAAAGAGGAAAAGCTTTTATTCAGCCGCTTTTCTTCGCCAAAATCATCCGCCATGGCTCATATCTGCCTACTTCAAAGGTTAGTCAGATTCGTAATGACTAACCCTTCGGTTCTTTGAAGTGCTTGATACTACTGCGCTAGGATCCAAAGTACCACTTCCCGTTTTGAATCCTTGCATCGCTGAAACCCCCGTTAGACAAGTATTCTCCTCTCACTCGTTCACTTTCCTCTGCCATCTGTTAGGTTTCTGTGCTCACCATTCGTACGACCCCAACTTTACTTGCTACTCCTTTTATATTAACAAATACAGTATGTAATACAATATAAACTCGAGTAATACAATTCATCAATCATAGCGTCCTCAATTTCCTCCATCTTTGGTTTTTGAAAACTGCGGGCGGTTGCCTGTGCCGCGCGCGACACCGCGTGAGGGCGGAATTATCTATCGGACTTTAGGGTAGTTATTTTTGATGTACTGTACCGCAGCATGTGTGTGCGTGCGCGAATGCATTTAATATGACGACAGGTTACTGTGATCAAGCGCCGCGTCGGAAACTTATAATCATGTCAAGGTTGATTGAGTGGTGATGAATTTTTTCACTTTTTTTGACTCTGTCCCCTATGAAGATTTTAGAATTACAGACGCACTTTAAGCAACTGCTCTCTCGCCATATTTTATTAATTTTGGTAGTTTTGTGCCGAACTTAAATAGACCAGTGAATTGGCGCAAGCTACGTGAAGGGAAAAGCGTGACCCCATTATTTGAACACGCGACAGACTGTGCACTTTTACTGTAGCGAGGAACACTATTAAAAGCAAAATATCGAGTACAGGAGCATGTGTACATACATCTGTTTCCATTTCACGTTACAATGCCAAGATGATGTCATCACTTCTGACAAGAAAGCCCATGCAGTATGGAGCACTTCGCGGAACGAGTTATCTATCTTGCGCCCTTCAATGAGGATAACCGTGCTGTCACTTCATCAAAGTCATGAGATGGCTACCACTTTTCTGTGTATCCCCGCATGGTTATACATCGGATGGAGCACACGCAGCCTTCTTAAACTTTTACATCATTGAGCTGAGGCGAATCCATACGGCTGGAGAGGCTAGCCACACCAAAAAAAGGTCAGTTCTCTCACCTGTCGTATGTCTATTAAAACAGCAAAGCTTGCCGCAGCACTATGTGCTCCCACTTGGTGTATCAGCGAAGTTCCAACAAGGTTACCCTCATTGAAGTGCAATGGTAGGAGCACAGCCATTGCTCACCGTTGCGCCGCGCGGTCGCTGTGACGTCTCCTAGCACGCGCCGCAAGTGCGCGCCGGCGAGGTTTCCGCAAAGTATGGGCGTATGTGTTGAACGGCATTGCCGTTCAACACATACGCCCATACTTTGCGGTGCCGGCGGTAGAGCGTGGCTGCTTCATAGCTGCACCTCCGCTCGCGCCACACGGCCTCGCCACCTTTGAACGCTACCACACCCTGCCGCTGGCACCACATCGCAAATTATGGAGCGGCTTCAAAACACTCAGCAGCATCTACAGGGAGGGGGAGGCTAAGAAGAGTCGCTTTTCCCACTTCTTTTTTAACACTAGATTAGTCAAACTTGAGCAGATTCCACCTCTTCACCCCCATATTCAGGAACACACTTCACGGCACCATTAAATTTGTAACACCTTGTGATGGAGGCCTCTGCCAAGTTAACATGACGCGTCGCTTCAACTCGACAAAATCCGCGATTTCATCACCCTCGTTCACAACTTTGCTGAGGTATTCAATTGAGTGTCGTTTTCTCCAGGTTCCCAACGCCTCTGGCTTTTGACAAACCCCTGCGGAGACGGATTCAAAACGGAAAGTGGTACTTTGGATCCTAGCGCAGTAGTATCAAGCACTTCAAAGAACCGAAGGGTTAGTCATTAGGTATCTGACTAACCTTTGAAGTAGGCAGATATGAGCCATGGCGGATGTGATACGCAATAGTATAGGACCGAATCGTTAACCAACAGTCAGGCTTAGGCACTATATGCTCAACACGTGAACATACAGGGTGGAGCAAAATTACGGAAACTAAATTGATGCCACCCAAAAAATTCATTTCAGCTTGAAAATCAATACCGATTCATTCTCCGGAAACTAAACAAAAAGCAATACTTTTCTTCCAGAACGATCACCATTTACTCTGACACAGTCTCGAAGACGCTCTGTAAATGCTTCGACCGTGGTGAAGACGTAGTCTTCGCCCAACTCATCGCATGCTTCCTCCTGCGCTGCCTTCAAGGAATTGAGGTCGGGGCACGCCTAGACTCGAGGACCTCCATACAGAAAAATCGATTGGGCTAAGGTTCGGTGCACGGAGGCCATTCATCAAAGGCGATGAGATCCGAGAGATCTCCTTGCACAACTTCTGGACAATCTTGGGTTCATGAGCAGAGCCACTGGACCTCAACCCACTAGATTTTTCTGTATTTGAGTCCCCGAGTCTAAAGCATGCTCGAAACCCTAACCTCAATTCCTTGAAGGCAGCGCAGGAGAAGCATGGGATGAGTTGGACGAAAACTACGTCTTTCCCACGGTCAAGGCATTTACAGAGCTTCTTCGAGCGTGTGTCAAAGTGAATGGTGATCGTTCCGAGAGAAAAGCCTTTTTCAGGTTTTTCCGGAGAATAAATCGGTAATGTCTATTTTTTTGGCCAAGCTGAAATGAAGTTTTTGGGTGGAATCAATTTAGTTTCCGTAATTTTGCCTCACCCTATGGTTCGTACTTCGAGGCCGAAGCAACGTAACGTTTCAACTGCTTACCTACGTGAAATCCCGAATGACGATGGATGATTGTGGAGACAACAGTTGAGCTAGCGCTCAGTACTACGCAGTGTGATGTACTCGCTCTTATCCAAGTCCGCGGGCCACGCCCTTCTGTCGCTGTGATATGGACTGTATATTGTACTTCTCTGATCAGTATCGTTGGTTTTTGGTTGGCCAATACCTCATGACATTATTCTACAGTGCTATTCAGTAAATCAGGTTTGATCTATCTGATCTCTTGTAAGCTTTGTGGCGACGAATACATTGGCAAAACCGGAAGACCTCTGTGCTCTAGGGTCAAAGAGTACCTCGATGGCCTAAAAAGATCCAGGCCCGAGACCCTCCTGGGTGCTCATCGGCTGCAATGACATGAAGATGTGGAGTCCGAAGTGGCTGTTAGGATTCTGTCGCGGGAATCGCGGACCCCAGCGCGCAAAACTTTGGAAGCATTTTGGATTAGCGCCCAAAGTCCTAAAATGAATAGGAAAGGCGAATGCCTAGCCATAACAAACGAACTTGCCCCGTTTCTCACCTTGTGTGAGCTATAAACGCCATCGGCCTCGTGCCGTTGGGTCGGGTCATCTGAAGCCACCCACTGAGTCAAAATAACGGTGGTCTCAACGACGGCCGGCTATGCTTTAAGGTGAGTTCGTCTGGGATTGTGGTTTGCGACTCCTATCTTAAACTCTCTAGTCTACGTGGAACTGTTTTGTAAGTCTAAAATGGAATTTGGGGGATGTATCGCGATTATCTTTGACTTTCCAAGCTCTGACGAAGGCGACAAAGCCGAAACGTTAGCCGTATAAAGTGAATTAATATCTTGGTGTTGGCTACAAGAAACTGACACACATCAAGAAAACACCATGCCAAGATTTATGGAAAGTCGAACTTGGACGTCTACAGTGTTACTTGCATAGTGCTATGCGATAGCTCAACTTATTGTGTTGAACCATCAACCATTTTCGGTCTACCCACAGCGATTTGGCCTAATTATATACTAGTTTCTGTTTTATCTACATGTCATACAAGATGAAAAATCCATTTCGAACGGGCGCTTCGCATCCTTATGAGCCTTCCTGCCAGAACTGATGACGTCATACGCTATTGTGACACAAAAATGGAAACAGATGTGCAGTAATAGCGTTGTGATACGGGATTTCTATATGCTTTCCCGCTGCACGGAAAGTTCAGTCTGTCACATGTCTACAAAAGGAATGTCGCGCTGTCCTGTTTATTGGTACCTTCCTATTCATGGAATCGTGAGGCTAGACACTGTTTACAATCGACATACATAGTTTCCACATAGTGCGCCCCATTCAATTGAAACTGTCGAACGAGTTTCAAGCTAAAATTTTTTCGTGCTTGTGGGAATCATTCGAGGTTGAAGATTAGAAGGATATGCATTCGAATATAGAGTATGTTAATCTTCTGTGGCTTCATCACTCCAGAAAATAAGAGCTAGGTAGCTCATTTCTCACCATATTTGTGCAGAGCTTGCAAAGAAAATATCCAGAATTTGCGACAATGGCATTCATCCTCAACCCCGGTGCTTAAGTGCCATGTTGAAACGGCGTATGCACCCCCTCCCCCCACCCCTCCCCTCAATGGAGCTCTCATTACATCAGTGCCGTTGGAGAAAGATGGGACTCGTCAGACGCTGACAAGGATCGGCAACAGCGAATTGAGCAAAGGCAGTGGACTAAGTGTGAGTGTCGTATTCGTGGTTTACCATATTTACCGAACAATCTTCATCTGTAAGTTCCGCGTGAATAGGATGAAGAAGACACGGAACAACGGATGCCTTGTGCAAGAAAGAGAAGCCATAATTTCGTCCATGATTTCAATATACTCACTTCGAAGGTGATCATTCAGCGAAAATTGTCAGCAAATTATTAAATTTTTGGCTACACGATGACGATGTGGCTGAATAGAACTAAAATAACTCTCCACAAAAAAAGCGCTTTGAAAACACGAACCACTACTCCGAATTACAATCACAGACAGCACGATTGAAAAATGAATAGCCCCCGGTGTAGTGCATTCTTTATAAAGGTTCCAAAACATGGGAGCTTTTCAGCCTTTTGAAATACCTTGTTACATCTTTGCACTTTTCTATTTCAGTCTCCTACAGGATTTCGACAATGAGAAAGCTGATCATTGCAACAGCTCTCTTCCTTGTGGTGACATCCATGATGAGGAATGAATGTTGTAAAGATGATGAGCCTTCTATCATTAAAAATGATAGTTTTTACAAAAAACTTAGAAGAAAAGTTGGAGGGTACCTGTATGGCATGCATGGAGGATTCTGCACTTCGGTATGATTTCATTTCCTGTTAAGAGCATTTCTAATGGAACTTAGCCGAATACGGCCATCATCTACTTTTTGTTTTCAGCCTGACGACATCAATATGACAGTCTGCTCCCTAAACACATCCGCGGAAAAACCGCACATATCTCTTGCTGCTCATGTTGTCATCTATGTTGGTTGCATAGCACTTACTAAGCATCTCTTTACTCGTATGCGAGATAGTATTAGTAATATTGCACGGATTATTCAGAATGAAGAAAGCTTCCTCCGTATTGGCATTTACTCATCACGTCGACCCATGTGGACATTCTATACTATCAACAGCACCGAGTACGAGAGCTACAAGAGTTGTATGCACCATTAAAACCTGTATGCTGCAGAGGTGGGACCACGAAGTACAAGTGTTTTGTGGTGTCATAAAGTTGAATAAAAGAGAGATAAAATGTAAAGAAAGTAATAGAAAAAATTAGCAAAAATTAGCAAAATACACCCGAGATCAGCTACCTGAAGGACAACTATCAAGTGTGCTCTTAAACCGGGTTCATGCTTTGTGCACCGTCGCAGCGGCACAATCATGTGCCCACCGCCGACCACGGCAAGATTCTGATGACGCTCGCCGTTTATGAAACGCTTAACCCAACCATACTACAGTATGATTATCGTGGCGAGAACTCACGAACTTAAATTCGAATCTTGGCATAGTGCCAAACTATTAGACAATTTATTTTGGATTCGTGGAATTTGACATTGCGCATGACTGCATCCCAACGAGCACAAATAACAAAATTGACCTAACTATGTTAATGTTACTAGATAAAAGGTTCCACGATGAATCAAAGACATGGAACCTGTTCTGCTTCCGCACCTATTCGATCGCAGCCTCTCGAATCTTGCGGAAGGCTCATGTCTTTAACATTATCATTGAAGCCCATTATGGTCAGTTTGGTTTATGGTCATTCATTTCATTGATGAAATTGACCGCGAAGCTTTCATGATAATGTTAAGGACATGAGCTTCCCGCAAGCTGCGAGAGACTATGGTGACAACATTCTCCAACAATATCGCGTTAGGACGACTTCCGGTAGTACGGATCGCCTGCGGATACCTACAATCCACTCTTACGGCAAAATAGTCGCGTGGTATTTCTAACCACTCGCCTTTCAAGCCCAGTCAAATGAGCGTGAGATTTATTGCGCCCGAAAACGTGTAAGCAACGTCAACAAAAAAACACAACGCGATTAGCAAAAAACCGGAGAGATAGAGATCACTCAAAGAGAATGACCGTCGCAACAACAACGAAATATGATGTTGGAGCAACAATTGCTAAAATACAATATTGCTAAAATAAAATATACGATATTGCTGTAATCAGAGATGCTTCTGGAATCAGAATCGAGATGGAACAAATTGGGAGTAGAGGGCACCAAGTGGCGTCAACCCGACACCGAATCCGACACAGAACAACGGTAGGAACAGCCTTACCTAATGATGACGAGCCAGGGAGGTGATGAGGTAACAACGAGATGACAAAGTGACAACAGGGTGACAGAACTAGCGAAACAAAATCGAAGGTCAAGAAAAATCACAAAACGGCTCAAAAAGGGTGAGGGGATCCGGAGTAGAGGGCGCGCTCTGCGCGATCCGCCGAGAGACTGCTCGGGGCTTATTTTCGCCATGCACCGCCGCCACTTTCACGCGCTCTTTTTCGCGCCCAATCTGTAAAAGACGATCGATAACGTCAATCTTGACCTCCACGTCATGTTTTGCCCTTCTTACACGGTTTATCTGAAATATTATTTCAGAATTCAATAAACATTCAACAAATTGCCTTCGCCCAAATTATTTTGAAAGTAACCCCGCGTGGCTACTCAAAGAGTACTTGGCGAGCAACATTCATAAGTGCCATATTTGGTGCATCAGCCGAGAATCGAACCCTGTCCGTCTGCGTGGCAGGCGAGCAATCTACCCCTGAGCCACCGCAGCTTCATCGTCTTCGAAGTCGAAAACGGCATAGCCAGGATGATCACGATATTCATTAATCCTGCACGTAGTATCAGCAATCACAAACTCAGAACTTACGACACATGTATCAAACCGAGTATCACAGTAAATCGTGTTTCGAGGCTAATGGCATCCCACATTACAAACAAATGGGCGAAATTCCAGACAAAAAGCGATATGTTAAAAGTGGCTCTGGATATCCCGACATGCGGGGCATTTCCGATAACAACCGCTGCAGCTGCACTTTTATCGCGAGCCAGTCTCGCCTACTATGGCGAGCATACTGACTGGCCCGTCCATAATGAACATAGGGTCATTAACCTACCTGGCACAAGAACTCGTACCTTCAGACACCACATGGATAGACGAGACGCTTTTGCGGTGCCTATTGATTGCTTTACAGCATTTGTTGAACGAGGAATACAGGATATCACCGTTCCGTACAACTTGCCAGACATGAGTTTATGCTTAAAAATAACTCGAATACCTGTGGTTGACAAGGATGAGGGCTATGTACAAAACAATACTATCAGACTGATGGCTGCCGCTTTTCACACATGGCTCAAGATACGCGCGGGCAGGGCGGACTGCCCAAACCCCGGCGCCATGGATCTTTTGTGTACGGCTAATTGGGGAAGCGAAACCGCAATTATTCCGGTAACGAACCTCTAGCTCGAAAAACAAGCTATCTGGTCATACATTTCATGTTTCATCGCAACGAAACTGTGGAATGGCAGGATCAAGCGGTATCTTCACACAATACGTGAGCCAAACTCTGAGCCGTACCCGCAGCCGCAGGATAGGCACAGTGAGCCGACAACCCCGAAGAGCGAGGGTACACTAAGAACAGAAATGTTCATCGGATACACGGAGATGACGTTCCTTGATTCCATAAGTGGAGAAAAACTCGAACCTTCAGTGGAGGCAGGGACTCAAACAGAAACGACAGTAACAACCAAACTCAAAGCAGATCCGACAATTGACATTCACATAGGCGTGAGCCCAATAGCAGGGCGCGCGATCATCGATGGATCCACGCAAGTGTTACTTTTACCCAGGAAGTTATGGCTATAGGCGCCGCACCATGGAATATTCCTGTGCCCCTATGGAGAAATGGGCCCGCGAATCCCACTCATGTCACAGGGCCGCCATAGGGATAAGTGGTGACCCCACACAAGACACACCACTGGATGAACGGAGAACCATGTACCAGTAGTGCTGTGAGTGGTAACAAGAAGAAATTTCAACTACAGATGATTCGCAAGCCGCCATTGCATTGGCAGCTGTGATGCCGTGTCCGTCCTTGGGTTGCCTTTACTAGATATCACGCGAGTTTGTCTCAGATTAGGGTAATTAAACGTGAACCAGTGGATTGTATAATATAAGTGAATAAAGCAAAGCAAGAAATAAAAGGCGATAACTCTTTATGCGTGAAATCTGTGAGAGAGTAATTGCTTATGCGTTTCTTCGCGTATAAGAGAAGAAACTGTAAACCAGAAGGAATGGCACTGACTCGATGCTCACACTCAGATACGGCGCGATTATATACGCAGATCTAAAAAGCCTCGCTCGGTGGCGTGATGGCTACAATCTACAGACTTTAGGGTCGGTGGCACTTAACTCGATGTTCCACGAGATTCGAGAAAGTATTATATAATATTTTTCCACCTTCCGACGACCTCTTTCACAGTCTGTTTCTTGCAGTAGTTGCCGCGTTACCTGTGGAAAAAGACATGTATAACCAACGAATAAGTTATTATAACGGCAACTTCAAAGATGCCCAAGAGCAAATCGTTTTCGAAACAGTAAACCTTACTAGCCGACTTTTTCCCAAAAAGAAAGCAGCATAGCGGTCGTTCTCGATCAAACACACAGGTAATCGAATTTTTGGAAATTAGCATTTTTGCGACAATCGAGGGAAACGCGAGTGTGTCAGTTTTATCCAAGCACATGATAAAAGCGAATCGCAAATAATGTTGCGAAATACAGAACCATGTGTTTGTGAGCGTGTGTTTTTGGCCTGACTCACACAGGGTTTGGCTAAATATTTTGTACATCCGAAAATGTTGGCAGAAAATCTGTTCGCCGCCAATTAATAGGTTACTCGCTTCATATCAAAGGAGACGAAGTCTTGTGCAGAGGGTGGAGATCGTGTGCTGGGCGTGACTTGTTGGTTTAAAGCCAGTAGCGTTTTATGAGCCAAGTGGCTTATTCCATCTTTTTTGTTCACTTTCGAGTGTTTTCCTCTCCCGTGACTACACAAGAACCCATTCCAAAATTCAGTGAGAATCGTTCTTAGAAAACAGACTGTTCACATCTTTTCGGGTCGGGGATGTTGATTAGGACGCCGAGAGCCCATAAGGTGCGTAAATGTCGACCAAGAGAGTCCATCACCGATCGCCTACCTGTCGATGTATGAATTTGGCCAGCGCTCGCTGCCTCACCTTGCCGACCTCTTATATCTTCCACCTCCCCCTTGGGTCTCACGTCAATACCTGCATGACCTACTATAAAGACGAGAATTACGGTAGCAAGGTTGCTATAAACGCTATTCCCTACTTTCCTCCCCACATACTTGCTGCCTACAGACTTAAGCCTCCGTGGAGTATTTCTCGACGGGCGAGAGGGGGAGGAGAATGGCATTTTTCTAGAGTTTCTGAGGGAGATCTTGCTAGAGACCTCTTTTAGAAAGGGTTGCATCTTTCGGAAATTTTCTTCAACGCCAGGCTCGACCCTGCTTGCCACCCTAGATTCCATTTAGAGTACGAAATGTCAAGGTAAATATACCAGGGGTATTTATCAAGTAACGAATCGGGTAAACTTCCACCTACGTAACCGGTGTTCCCTCGTGAATGCTTCAGTGCAACGCATTACATAACGACAACAACAGTGCCATTCGTAAATGGAACGAGCCTTTCAGAGTCCCAAGCCGTTACTTGACCTTGGTAGAGCGAGGAAAAAAACAGCACTCAAGAAAAGCTCAACCAAGGGCACAGAAGAACCTGTTCTTTGATGAGTAAGCATACAGCTTATTCAGCTCATCGCTTCGACAAAACTGTGTACCTAAATGAAAATGAAAATTCTTCCTGAGAGAGGTAGTTCTTAACGTGATTCGAGTTCTTCACTGCGTTCTTAGCGACGTGATGCGACGGATAGGGCGCCACCTGATTCAACCTCAAATGAACGTTTTCGATCCAAAAGGGCCGGCATTTTTGTCTCATCTAGGGTGTGAAGTGCGATTGTCCTTGCCTTCTTGACGTTGTTAAAGGCTAAGTGCCCATTATCCTGTCATACGCCTCTTTCCTCAGCTATTAATGTATTTCTTACACCAGGACAAGAACGACCGGGAAACAATGGGAAAAACCGAAAAAAACCGTTCAATCCTATCCCACCACTGGAATTAAGAAAGCTACGCTTAGCTAGTATCCGAGCATTCTGGCTTATGGATTTTTCTGGCTATCATTGTAAGCGGAAATCTTAGAATCGTGCACATTCGCTTATTTCTGGAAGTGATGCATAAATGGCAAGCGGCCAATTCTCACTACTACACACTCATTTTCGTTGTTCATTCTTGGGTTTTTAACTGCTATCCGGATGAATGCTTCCAACGTGCTTGCGGGAGAATCCTCTGTAATAATGATATACATAATACAATAATGAGATATGCGTCTTTTATGCACCAATAAGAACACCAGATATCACACTATAAGTGTATTGTTGCCCTTCGGGGAAAGATCGGTGCAAGAAGAGAGGTACATAGCGGAATGGCTACAAGCTTCTTGTATAGAAAAAGTATCAGAGCAACCACCACTTTCGAATATGAACTCATATAATACGGCATGGGTAGACGTGTCGAATGTCGAGGACACCCGAATAGGTCATATTTTCATTTTTATTTCCGAGTATTTTCAAGAACAGCTGTTTGGTCCCGAACTTGGAACAAGATCCCCAAGCCGACACTAGTGCTCGCCTGTGTACGGTGTTACCCAAACATGCTTTCTACCTTGCCAAGTAGCGCTTTTTAGTGTTGTTCCCATCACGTCACCCTTCAAAAGAAGTGGATCCGGTTATGCAACTTGTCAAACTTTTTGTCCAACGAATCGATATATTCGCAATGAATCGGTTTCTGGAGGAGTTTCATGGACATTATGGATCCCTGATTACAGTGAAACGGTTACGGGAAGCTCTTAAAACTTACACTGAACGAAGAAGGCATCGACAGTGGGTGTGTACACCTATGACAAGTTTTCGCTTCGCGACGTCGCACCCGCGACGCCGTCAGCACAACTTGCCACGGTCAGTTGGAATTCCGCTCAGGAGGCAAGGGTCTGAGGCCATGGAGGTCTTTTAAGAAATAGCTATTTATCACATCATTATCTAAAACAATAACTTTTGTGCCCCTAATTAAGAAATAATGAATTCGGACGTAAAATTCTAAAGGGAGTGTTGCAATGCACGCAATTACACGCGAAGAAATCCGCGGTGCCGCTCGCCGTGCGAAATTGTCATAAGTGTACACACCCATCGACAATCACACTAGGATTGGTCTAAAGACAGGTGTTACATTACGAGAAACTAGCGATTGCTTGGGAAACTGAGGTACTAGTTTTCCTTCTTCGCTGTGCAATTCTGAAGCCTCATATCCCACTGTCCCTGTTTAATCTCATCAATATGGTGGTTTTGAAGACATGATCTTGAGCTCGAAAAAGGTATAAATAAGTGATCCACTAGGCTTTTGTCCACTTCCTGGATTTCTTTGAAGAGCATCTAGTTCTAGATGGAAACTGTGAAATGCTAATCAACAAAAACAGGACACCTTAGCGTCTAAGCAAAAAAAAACAGAATTACAGTTTTTAAAGCTTCCTCCATCTTAAGCGGGCATTTATGTTAACCTTACCATGGTGATTTATAATGCATTTATCTTAATATTGCTCACAGTGAAGGTTTAGAATGCGCCGACGGAGGACGACAGATCCGAAAAGTGAGGTAAATTCGAAGGTGTTAAAAATGGCATGAGTTCCGCACTCCTGGGAGAATGAGAAGATGATAACCAGGAAGTCACAATTTCTGAAAACAAATGCTCAGTTTAAACGAGGTGGTGTGTGGCGAGGCTCGCATCGAGGACGAGTCGTGCTGCCATTCATCTGCCGAGGTAGTTGCCCTGAGGGCGGGAAAACTCTCGCGGGAGGCTGCTTACTCGCCCGTCTGCATCTACCCCACCGACTAGTGATGCAGAGAGGCGCGAAAAGGAGTCGAAAGAAGGAGATTTTTTATCTTTCACTACACTGCTTAGCACTCCTACCTTCGTATTTAACAATTACTCCACAAGTTGCCAAACTCTCCGCTCTCGATGTCTTTGATAATACTCACCATTATTATTATCCACACCTATTCGCTATCGATAATATACCTAGTAAGATCGCACCCCTCTTGACCACGAGTAGGAAGTAAATCAGCGACGTGTCTACCTCAGTTGAATAGTAAACATGCCTAAAATCACTCTATTGCGACTTGACCTTTATTGCCAATGTCAGAGGATGAAGCAGTGTAGTTCCGATAATAGGATCGCAGCCGTTTTTCGGGTGGTTCCCACTTCAAAATTTTAATTTCAGATTCTGAAGCTTCGTCTTTTGCTTAATAGTAATGGTTCCACTGAGTTTACATAGACCAGCTGGAGTACGTCATAGGGAGGCTGGTCTGTTCACGCTTCACCTCCCCAAGACGAGGGCCAGCTTCGCGCGCTCCAGTTTTGGCAAGGGCGTTACGTCGTCCTTCACATAGTGCGCTATAGTGCTTTAGAGAAAAACTGCAAAAGGAAGCATTGAAACTGAAAGTAGTATGCTGTCGCCGTTCACAACGAGGACACTGGTTTTTTTTGCTGCTTGTCTCATGGCCGCAATTTCCTCCGTCGCTCCTCATCTCATTCGATTCGATTCGATCAGGTTCTTCTTGTCTCGTGTAAACCCTCGTGTTCCATTTGTCACTATAAAAGGACACCCACTCGAATGTCGCCCGCATTCCAGAAACTTTCTTCAGAATGAATCCTATCGACAGCGTTGTTGTGTTTCTATTCGGTATACTACTACTCGTTAATGCCCGATCAGGTATGTACTGCTCTTATCCTGCTGCACTGACAGTCAACGCTTAGCCTTTCCAGTTGGCAAACGACAAGATAGCAGCAATTCGTATGGCGATGAACCATCCTTACCACCTACACTAGGGCCATATCTTGGTGTTGAAGCTAATACTCTCATGGCTGCACCAGAAGAAGAAGCAGAACCTGTCGTGAATGCACTACCTGCAGTTCCGGCCATTATCGTCGATTCTGGATACAGAGCGAGACGACAAGCAGGCGATAACTCTTATGGTGATGAACCTGTGATGCCAACTCAAATGCCTTATAATGCCGAGATGGAAGCAACAACACAAGCTGCACTCGTTGAAGAGGAGATTCCATCCGTTCCAATGGTATCACCCGCTGGGCCGGTTGTACCGGTCATGGAATCTGGATACTAGGTACTCATATTTGATTACGATCTTCCGGCACTGTTTTCCCAAAGCAATTCCATTAGTTTGCATAATGATTTGTTATTTCGAAGAGTTTTCGAAGAATATTTCCGTGGAAAATTCCAAATAGGTCAGAAACGAGAACCCGGAATAGCTTGACTCGTAGAACACAAGAATATGGCATTCGCTTAACGCGAGAACCGCTTCGCGCCCACACAGGCAACGGCGCCAGACTAGGATGGATCCCAAATCCACTCAGTGATAGGAACTAATCGGGTCGAATGTGATAAGATTGCTGAATATGAAAGCTGAGGTACTCAGTAGCATAAAAGTGAAAAAGCAAGAACCCGAAAAATAAGACCCTCTTCCTGCCCTTGATTCCCATAAGGGTCGGCTGGGATGAAAAACCGGCAACAAAAAGTCGCAACCCTCAAAAAAGGCGCTTCTTCAAAGACCTCGAGCCTCACCTCTCAGCTGGAATTTCGCCACAAGTGGTCTTCCCAAGCCGGTAGCTTTTATTTGGGTGACTTACATCAGTAGTTCCCATTGCTCACATTACTCATAACAGTGCCTCTAAGTTTTCCGTAGCGGAATTTGCTCCCCCACCGACCCAACCTCCTGTGTAAAAATACCACACCCTCCCGATGCGACTACGCCTGACACCCAAGCCACATGATTTAATGATCTACCCCTGGCGCCGCCGCTTGTGATGCGTAAGCGGGCACCCAACAAGTGCCATGTCTGTCTCCTACCATCAAACTAACTCGGCAAGTATTTCTAACCAAAGCGTTCCTCTTTGGTTAGAAATACTTGCCAATGTTACCAACACCAATACCAATACCAATGTTCATTGAAAAATGCGAGCTAGTGGAGTTGCTTTCTAAATAGGATCAATCTTCTCTCAAACTGCTTTATCGATGTCAATGTATAAAAAGGTTTTATCCACTACTTAAACCTTCACTAACAACATCTACATTTCGCTTTTCTCAATGGACAACGTAATAAAACTAATAACTACGAATAAAAAACCTATCACAGCCATATAATATACTAAATGTATAATCCGAGCCAAAGAGATTGATACCTAGAGGTATACAACAGATCACCGCATCTTCCTCAGCTAACAATGCGAAAATGACGGAAATAAAATTCAACAACAAATTGTGTGACTAGCCTGAAACGGTAAGAGCTCGTTCTCGGCTACCGAGAGCTAACAAGCCCCACCTACTTTTGAGCATTATGCAAAAGTGGCACTGGGGATAGTTTTGAACCAGGCGAACCTTTAAGAGGTCACTGTCGAGAGTCTAGGGACCTTTAAGAGAGGTCCTCAATTCCCCGAACTTTTCGAAGTTGAATGCGAACTGAAGCAGTAGGAGAAGGAGAGCGTTGAAAGTTTGAAAAAAAGCGCTTTGAGTCACTTTCCAGTAACTTTTTAGGTTAGTGGAATTTCAGGAATTAGGTAACGTAAAAGAAATCACGGTTTCTCCCTTTCCACAACTCGGTGACTTTTGAGCATAATGGGCAACACTTCTAAAAGGGGTCCTTTTGCAACACCCTCCAAAAAATGTACCCACCACGGTCAACTCCTCCATCATGCCTGACCCTAATATGAACGGGAAGCTTCACCAGCACTTTGCGCATGGTTTTCACTGAATATGTAAACACCTTAACTTTTATCATAGGATTTGGATTGCACAACTCCTTTGATTTTAAACGGGGTATCTACCCCATAAGTGAGGTAACTTGCTCCTCTGAGCCCTAGATGCGTCAATTCGCCAAATTACAATAAGTTTGTAACTCCGGCCACCTCAGATTTTGCCTACCTACAAAACCACTAATCCTGCCCTCTATTCCTGAGTCTTGTCAACATCGCCAAGCATTTATAAATCTAAAGTAGAACCTATACTAATAAGGTTGTTGTAGAGCTACCATGTATAACATGGTCAACACCTACAGTCACAATAATCAGAAACGAACAATAGCAAGATCTACGAAACTATAAGGTCCATCCGCTCATTAGCTGACTATTCCCTGAATTTTACTCGCCATCAAACTGAGACTTGATCAGATTGTAGTATATACCCTTCTTCTTGACTAGCTCATTGTGCGTGCCCTGTTCCCGCACCTGAAAATATGTTAAAAAAATAATACAAAATAAAAACATCATGTGAGCTTGAAAAGCCTGAAATCGACAGATCATCAGAATTGCACTCACCGTTTTGTCTTTGATGACGCAGATTAGATCAGCATTTCGTATGGTGCTCAACCTGTGAGCTATAACTAGAACAGTGCGACCTCTCATCGCTCGATCCAAGGCTTCACGCACCTAGAACGAAGGGAATACATAAAAAAAAACAAGTTAATCTACATATATCCAGAAATAATTGATAAGGTGCTATTGGTTGCCAGCGAGGCAGTACAAGATCGGCATCAGAAGGTGCTAATTATGACACGCATGCGGTCACGACGACAATGGATGGAGGGAGGAGCGACGTCGCATCGGCTCTTCTTCATGCACCACAACCACTGTCCATAAGATTCCCTGGATCAGCTAGCATGGCTATAAGGCCGTCTAGCTTGGCGGCGTCTAGCACGGCATTTGCTAATGCACTGATCAGTGGCAAAACCCAATCGTTGAACCAGGAGCTACTGTCGGTCTGGTCTAACCAGTCGATACTGACGGCAGGTACAATTTCCACCTCGTTCATGTCGAAAAGCTGAAAGTTACTCACCAAGCGTTCACTTTCCATGTCCAGAGCACTAGTTGCTTCATCGAGGACCAAAATAGGAGGGTCTTTGAGCAGAGCTCTAGCAATTGCTATTCTCTGCAATGGATAGGTATGTATTAGGCGTACTTATAAAAATGTATAATAATTAGTACCTGTTTTTGGCCACCAGAAAGTTGTGCTCCTCGTTCTCCAACAACAGTTCGATATCCATCAGGGAAGTTAGTGATGAACTGGTGAGCATTTGCTAGCTTGGCGGCTTCTAGCACCTGAACAACGACAAAGTAATCCATTTTCTTGCTGAAGCTTGAGCAATAAGCTTCCCATGAGGGTAATGGGTCATTTATGTGCTACTGGCGGAAGTTCTTGAGACCAATGGAAAGGTCACAAAGAGATACAGTACTTCGAGCACTTTATATGATGACGTCCTCGCAAACTATTTTTGCGATGTCAGTCCAATGTTGTTGCATTGCCAACCCCTTGGCATGATCTGATCTCAGTCGTCAACATCTGCCAAGGAACTTATTATCGGGTGCAAGCGTACGACTATAACTAAGCAGCTGCTGATAATAGATTTTTCCACGCACACCTGTAGCTCACTAAGTAACCGACAACACTTCACCACATTGTTAGCTCTCAACTTAGAAGCCTACGAACCCCAACGAACTCGAAACTAACTTCTACTATATTGGTAAAGAATGTGGTTTATGGCGATTCTAAGGTATGTAGCTACAACAATGCATAACAACGAAGCTGTATTATTCCATAGAGTCCTCAGAATATTTCCGCGGATCATGGCAAAGGCTTGCGTATTTTGACAGCGCTACTTATCGTCCCAACACTGGCTGCGTGAGCCACATTACCATTTATTATTCCACACTAGCACAGTTCACCATATGCTCTACTGCTATTACCTCTTTCAAATGAACTTGAGTGAACCACCGCAAAAATTTCAAAATTGTACTGCATAAAAAGTGTATATAAACACTCGGTAAAATATCGTGAAAGTAGATAATGAAGTTTTGTAAAAAGTCACCTCCTCATCTGTAGCTGAAGGTCTGCCATAACGAATATTTTCTTCTATACTGGTAGCGAAGAGTACCGGTTCTTGTGAAATCAATCCAATAACCTAAAAGGGAAGTGGTTGCACGTAGAAATTACAATATTTTTTTATCGTCGTAATCAAACCATCAGTAAATATGATTCTGGTACTGGCCTGCTTTCTTTGATATGACAACCACAAAAACCAATAGGTGAAGAAGAACACCACACCAATTTACAATGTGATGTTCACATGTTTGTTGAACTTATCTAGCACTAATACTCTACACACACCTGTCCTCGAAGCCATTCCAGATTCAACGTTCTCAGATCTTGGTTGTCCAAGAGCACACGTCCAGCATGCGGTTCATAGAATCGTTCCAATAACGACGTGATCGTGCTTTTACCTACAAAAAATACTAATTAACCGATAAAAATTAACTACAGCCAACTGAAAAAAGTAACAAGTATTTTTCGACGCGTACCTTCTCCACTTGGTCCACACAAGGCAACAACTTGGCCGGCAGGTATTGTAAGATTCAAGCACTCGAAGACATTATGGTCAGGCCTAGTTGGATATGCGAACGCCACATTCTCGAAACGAACTTCACCGCAGAGCGAGTGATATGGGATACACACGCCGTCATCGTGTCGTATGGTCGGATGCAGGTTAACGAACTGAAATCCCGTAGCTCGTGTTTAATTAGAGTCGGGAAGTGAACCAGTATGGAGTATGGACATGGGCAGTAACAAAGTGATAAAAAAGTGACCTCGAACGCACGAGCTCCAGCTGTCCATCCTTTCAATGCATTACCGAACACTATTGAAAGCTGGCTCAGTGATCTTTGAATCGTTTGTGCGGTGACGAGGAATGCCATCAGTTCTCCGGGAGTCATTTTTCCTAGAAGAGACGAGGAACGGCATGAATGATCAAGAAATGTACGAAGGAAGTGATACCTTCTTTTATGAGGGATGAACCTCCGTAAAGGACAGATAAAACGATTCCATTCAGGAAAAAGTTAGTAGCTCCTGTAAAACGAAAATGAAGTTAGTTGTATGAAAAGATTCCGAATACAAAGTCTAAAATAGTACCTTGGAACAATCCAATACCCATTCCCAACGTCTCCTGCATCGAACAAGCCTTTCGAACTTCTCTCTCAAACAATCTGAAAAACACGCACGTTGATCGGCAGTTACACCTCGCACCGATTGAAGTGCACTTGTAGTTTGGACGTGGGTAAATGTCGTACTGATCGGGGTCACAATGAACACCACTAACACGGAGGCGCGTGGGTTACCACTGTGCTTGACAAAAGGTCATAAAGAAGAGTGCCTAGTAAATAGGAAAATCTAACGCTGAGGTGAGAGCATCAGGCAGTGGTGGACCGTATCGGGCGCACGTGGTGATGGCAGTCATTGCAACTGCGATTCATACTGCGCCTAAGGAGGGTATAGTTTACAGAAGATATTTAGTAAACTACCTTGACTCCTGTTCCTCCATAGCAAACGCTCGGACTGTTCCAATATTTCCAAAGGCTTCATCGGCAACAGAAGCTGCTACAGCGGATTGTGCCTGAGCTCTGAATTCACATAAGGATAAACATTAACAGCAAATGAAATCAGCTTCGGCAGAAAAACGGATATCAAAAAAGAACCTTCTGCTGAGACTCCTCAGTAATGCTCCAAACATCGCACCAAGCCCTATCACTATAGGAAGAGCGGATACAGTGTACAATGTCATTTGTGGAGAAATATGAATAAGTGAATAAACACAGCCAGCAACCTAAATTCCATTTTACCATAAAAGATATTGGCAAACTAATCGTAACATCTACTAGACTACCCAAGCAGGGAATTAGAATATGGTGAACCTGAGTGAGTGTTCGTAATCCTTGTGCAACAGTGAGTTTGAAGCAGCTCTTGAACTCCTGTACATCACCATGCAATCGGGTTGACAATTCGGACGTTTTCTTTAAAGAAAAAAAAGAATAAGCAAATAAAGTACACGATATGTGATGTGAGGATATGCGTACCTGACTGTCGTAGAAAGCCATGTCCATAATAATTAAGCGATTAAACAACTTAACACGTAAGTCAGCAGCCATACGCTCTCCGAGTATCGTTAGAAAAGTAATGTAACAAAATGTGAGTACTGCCTGAGCAGTATAACATAGGACCAGCTTTATTGCTTCGGGTTTGATGATATTCAGATCGGTTTCGACGCCCCTCGCGTTATCTGAAATGGGGGCAAATGATTGCATAAAAATTATATTGCTTGTTTAATCAAGGGATAAGGCGTGCTTCCAAATCGCATGCGTACAATGCAAACGCCATTCATAAGTCATAGAACACTTTCAAAAAGGAGCCAGCGTTAGTCTAGGAATACTCAAGTGGGGCACCGTAACTGCCTACGCGACGTCATAAAAAAGGAGCAGGGGAGTCAGAGAGAGAGAGTTAGAGCAAATTGTTTTGATCATTGAAAGCTGTACCTATGTAGGTCTAGACACCTCCTGGAGGACATTGGTTTACTCGAAAACACCACCTCCAGAGGGTATAAATAAAATGATAGGGTTTCTCGCTTCGATTAATCCATTGTTGGGATGCGTCGCGCATTCTAGTTTCGTTCAAAAGCGTGGTGGCAGGTGAACGCGACTTAGTTGAATGACTTGCGGGGGCGAGTGGAACTTATCCACCAACCACGTGGAATGGAAGGTTTGGTAGGACTGGGCGGGCATTAATGCGGGAATTGACTTCAGCACAGAGTGGATGTGCGCGCCACCTGTCACTACATCACCTTCGCCCTCCAAGGGGTAGTATCACCAATCTTCCGAAGGATTGTACAGTGTTGGCGAAGATGCCTGCTGCTTCAATTCTAACTTGCACTATACAACGGGATTTTCAGTTGAAAGTGGAAAAACGTAACTACAAACCTTTAATGATTTGAACCATCTTGTCGATGAGTTCTCCGAGGTATATCGGCAGCTGTATATTGACTACGGCAGCGAGAATGGCGCTCTAAACAGAATCCTGTGGAATGGTTAATTGGCCTGTGAAACCAAAATCATTTTAGGCTATGGATATGGATATCGCCCAAGAATGAATGTCTACTTCTACGGCGTTACAACTCGATCCTTTGCCATGCTCAATAGACTCATAGGGAATCTACTGATCACTGCAAAGGATATCAGGTACGATCATCAGGCACAAAAAAAACTGTATAAAAGCATGGCAACCCACTATGACAGCTGCTAAAAACCAGCCAAAATACGGTTTAATAAGTGACCAGATATCAGAAAAGGAAAGCGACGGCTCTTCGCAACTCAAATATTCGTTATTCAAATGATCGGCTCGTTTGCTGAGGTGAGATTTGCTCTTGCATTTAGCATACCTAAAAGGCATAGAAATACGCTCAAGCCAAAAAATCAGTGAATCGCTAAAGCTTACCTCAAGAGGGGTAGATAACATGTGCTAAGGCAGAGACCTCCGAGACGGCCTGCTTTCAACAAGGTCTTTGCACGAGGAGATTGTGATTTCCATGCGGAAAGAAAGCTCTGCACATATGAAGTCCTGAAATGAAAACTTTCAAAAAATCGTTTAAATGAACAGAGGGAAGATGCTACCTCAAGGCACTAACTAGTGAAAACTTCTGAAAGGCAGCCGTTCCGGCTGTAAGAGCCAGCTTCGATAGCATAATAGCTGGCTCTACCTGGCTCCTCACCTAGAAACATCGATATAAATGAGAATTCAGTTGAAAGCGTTAGTAAGTTATTGATAATAATACCCAAAAACTTTATTTGACTATGTCTCTACGTAGGTATTAACGGTTAGTCGTCGAAAACAACAAATTTTCCAGTTCTTGATTCTGGAATGTCATCTACATGCGATTAGGGCACAGATATAATGCAAAAATCCCAACAAGAAACAGAAAAAATTCTCAGATAGAGTCAGATATATAAAAAGGAACGAAGCGAAAGCAGAGGAATATCATACGGTTCTGTTTTAATGATAAATAACGATTCGATTACTGCAGTCATTACTCACACGAAACGTTTGAGATTCTATTAACATAGAAAGAAACCCATGACGCAATTGCATAATAAAGATGCTAATTACCGTAGTCACTTATTGAAAGTACGTAACTATTGCGAACATTTCCGGGAAACGGTAACGTACTTTTTTGTGGTTGCTTCTTGTTTTTTTAGCACATATACTCTGTGTGGGTTTTACAAACTTCTGTTCTCGATATGTTCGTAAGCCACCAACACGAGCTGTCCGTTTCTTCGGACGCATTAGCTTCTTGAACGGTCTTTGCTTTTTGACCCAGGGTTCTACGTCCATTTGGGCATAGTTGATCACATTTTTTAGCTTCGCTACTCCACAAGTACTGAATTTCAGTGCCTTTCTTGTAGCGCAGTTGCCAGCCGCTGCGAAATCGCTCTTGAATTGTAGGTGATGAGGCTTCTCGGTATCGAATTCGCAAGTTCTGGAGTTATATCTTCCTATGGTTGTCACAAAAAAAGGATTGCGATTCCTTACAATGGGTTATGGACAAGATGAACGTCTCCCGTTGAAGTCGTCAAATTCAAGTATCGCCGTAGATAGGTCGCGTTCATACCCAACTGGACTTGCTTAAGTGTCAAGGAAAAGGTCGTATCGATCGAGAAAATGGGAATATCCGCGTATCCGCGATTTTGGGTTTTCGGCCATCTCGCGTCAACGATAAAATACATATTGTTTGAAGAAATGAGCGTAACCGCATGTCCGCGATTTCGGATTTTTGACGGACGGATTATCCGCGATTTAGGATTTTCGGAGATTTTGCGCTAAGAATAAGATACGTATCGACAGGGAAAAAAGCATATTCGCGTATCCGCTTGGGATTAAAGGCGGATTGGAGAATTGGCGATTTTGGCATTTGAAATAATGCGTATAGGCTGACATGCTGGTATCGCCAAAATTTGAAGTCGCGGATAATCCGACACGTAAATCCGCCGATCCGCCGAAATCCCACTCAGTTGGGTTTGAACGCAGCCTAATCGTCACCGGCTTGAACTATTCTCAAGCCCAATGAAAATACGGATGTCTTCGCTGCTATGAAAATGGAACGAAAGCGATGGGCAGTTGTACGGCTGATGGAGTATAAATTTGTGCAAATAAATGTCACTACCATTCTTTTACTTTTTCTTTCCTGCCTTTTTCTTGCGGTAAGGGAGTCGGCGTTAATTTTATCCTTCACCATCGTTTCTTCTTAGTTTTTTTTACAAAGTATACTTTTGCGCACGGATACCTTGAAATAAAGGAAAGTAAAAGTCACATCATAAGCGGGGCCACGTGACAGATAATAAGTCGCATTGACTGTAAAGGTTACCGCAAACTATTGCCCATCTCGAAGACCACCGCAGTCAGTGTTTTAAGCATTTACGGCGAGTTGTAGGGTTGTGATGCAATTCTCATAGTCTTATTTTCTATCTACCCAAACATTTCTGGTGGTTCTATTGGGGTTTTCAATCTGCGTTTGTAGCGATTATTGTAACCTAAAACTCTAGTGAGTATTTCAGTGCGGTTTTTTTTAAAAGAAGTTGACTTATTTTCTGATCGTTCACATCAATCGTCATCTCATAGTATCGCTCACCCTCACGAAAGCACATAATGTGTACTTCGAATTGTTTTCACCAGCTTCAATACACTGTTGCTTTCAGTGCTTTCAATATCTGCAGCGTACCTCTGCTATTCTATAATAGCCTATCATTACCCCACGAATTGGTGGAGAAATGATTTGCTGAAACTTTGCTATTGAATTCATTTGGGATGCTGATCACGAATTTAACATCCGTTCTTGCCGCAGCGCCGATTTATCGCGATTGCACCGAATTGGTGAAGAAGTTTTTGCTGAATTCGTTGGATCTGCTCTTGCTGATCACAGGTTGGCTTTGTTTGAGGCGCTTCCGTCGTTCAGTACAGAATTGGTAATGTAGTAGGGGGCACCACCGCGGTTACCCATATTCCTTCCCAATCTTTGGGAAGGAAAAGCGTTTTCCTTCCTCCGCCAACGTTCAGGCGAAATATAGGCTTGAGAGTGCAGATTGATGATTGTAGGATAGTAGTGTGGCGCCATCTCGGAGTCAAACGGCGTCCGTGCTAGAAATAAATCTAATATTTGTGAAACATTCTGAACTATAGCAGTTTTAAACGAGTTTGGCGAAAAACAGGTGCAGATGCGCAAATAGTGGGAACTCCGAAACCCGAGGTCATGTTCGTGATCAGCGCCTCAGATAACCTTATAAGCGAAGCTTCAACGAAATTCATTTTCTTTCTCTGCAAACTTATGGCTTCTTTGTTTTGGAAATGCCCATTTCTATTTTTAGTCTCTTGTTTGAGTGTATGCAGTACCGGTATTAGAGAAGATGCGCATTTTACAGGATTTCATCAAATTTCTTTCCTTTTTTTGTCGAGAACGGAGTGATGATATTATTTGCCATAGAGGCGCGATAAGATAAGCGCTGTACCAGTAATCACAGGAAATTGAACTAAATATGTTCGGTGATCGACAAACGATGTGTCCTTTTTATTGTGTCTGACGGCAGATCTGTTGACTGCGAGGTGTTATTTGTTGCACTTTTGTTCTTGTGTTGCCTTCTTAATTGGTTTCGTCTAATGCTTTGTAGTCGTTTTTTTTGTTTTTAACACTACTTAGGATGTCACGAGCGTCCAGGCGCCCAAAAACGGGTGAGCTGAGCAAATTCGGAATAGATTTGGCTGTTGGAGGTGTTTCTGCAGCTGTTTCAAAGACAGCCGTCGCCCCTCTAGAGAGAATAAAGCTATTACTGCAGGTCGGTTTTTTATGCCTTGTGTTTAGAACTCTATTAGCTAAATTTTCATAGAATTGAAGCGTAGTTAACGAATTGATGAGGATTTAGCTTTGTTATCACTACTAGTTATATACAATTAGATAGGTATCCTTTTCCATAGGAGTTGATGCATGTTTCATAAAACTCAATTTTTTTCAAATTGCAAAATATTAAGCAGTGATAGTAGCAAAGTAACAAAATAGTGACATGATTGAACTATTTTTAGGTACAGTATTCACATAAGAGTATAGCAGCTCACAACCGTTACAAAGGTATTCTGGACGCTTTCATTCGAGTTCCCAAGGAACAGGGTTTTCTGTCTTTTTGGAGGGGAAACTTGACGAATGTTATGCGCTACTTTCCAACGCAGGTGCAGTGGAACTTTTCCATCACACACTTAACCATATGTTTTTGATCTTATTGCGTCATGTATTTCAAATAATTTTAAGGCCTTAAATTTTGCCTTTAATGACCTCTATAAGTCCATTCTGCTCAAGGACGTCGACAGGAGTCAGGTAGGTTATTGTACACCGGTTATCTTTAGACTATCTGCTGGGATCTACTTACGTTTTCAGAATTTTTGGAAGTACACCTCACGCTCCTTAGCCTCTGGTGGTATGGCAGGTTCCACAACGTTATGTTTCGTATATCCTTTAGACTTCATTCGTACCAGGTTATCAGTTGATGTTGGGACGCACAAATTCAATAGAGATTACACGGTAAGCCTGTCTGAAGAATGCAGGCAGTAGAACGTTGACCTCAGGAATCATTCTTTCAGGGATTCTTAGATTGCTTCAGGAAGACCGTGTTCACTGATGGTTTTTTCGGCTTGTATAGAGGATTTGCCATTTCTATACAGGTGGTGATATCTTGCGCTTCATTTCTCATTTTTTATCTTTTCTGTTATTGAAATGTCCGTATAGAACTCCTTCGTGAATCCTCCTGTTTGAAAGATATAACCCAAGACTCCTTAGATTAAGGTATTCCTTGGAGCCCTCCTTCGGTGTCCATGCGGAATAATGTCCAAGTCCATGTCTCTTTGCATGCATACATATCTGCTGTGGCAAAGGGGCTGAAAGGACATATTTTGGCTTAGGTGGAACATATTTCGACGAAGATAATTATCCACTTTGCGGATTTCTCTGATTCATGACGTGATGCGTAGTAGTCATGCTGAAAGGGAAATGAATGTGTATGATGCATGCTATTGAATCGGATTAAGTAGATAAGAAGTGATGGATAACAAGTGGATGCGTATACGGTCCAATACAGTGTCTCTCGGTACAGTCGTTCATAAGCGCTCCCGCTTCATGAACAAATCATTCCTTCATTTAGAGTCTAACAATTGATGCGCAGTTCTTTCTCCTTTTAAAAACAACCGCGATAGCTTCCGGTTTGTTCAATGCTTGTTCTCTCATAGTTCATTTCATGATTCATTTCGCAGGCTGCTGTATTCTGCCTCTTCAGTTTCTGATGGTATTGATCAAATGTGCGCAGATAGTGTAAAAATGATCCGTTTCCACCATGTCTAGGAGTGCGTAGAAGAGCTCGGTGGGTGGGATACCCATGTAGGATGCTCCACAATCACCAGTCGTATCCCTTATTCAACTTATATGCTGAGTCACGCATATAAGGTGGTTGTTTCAACGACCTTACGAATCATTACGGGGAGACGGTCGTTTGGCGCGGCCCCTTGGAGCTAATTTGCCGATGGGGCACTGCCAAAGCTCCTTAACTAAAAAGGCTTAGGTAAATCTGGGAGAGTCCAGACGGCCCATGCGCCCCATTGGCAAATTAGCTGCAAGGGCCGCGCCAAACGACATACACCCATCATTACGTCTATCAAAACTAGGGAACTTGTCTTGACATTGCTGGCATCAGTAGGATAAAGTGCAAGCCTGCTCCAGACGCTGTCGCGGTTCGTCTCCCATGTTCATATGCGATGCAAACGCCCTGTAACATCTCTATTAGTTATTTCCAATGCGGTGTATTCTAGATAGCATCCCTTTACGGATGCTTTATAGTCTTCCATCTGTGGAATATAGTGTGGTTGCAAAATCCGTGTGGAGTGGGTTATCGGACAAAACAGGCTATTATGATAGGCTTGTGAGAAAAGCATACACTTAGCAAAGCTTGATTCATTCAAAGAAAGCTAGTTCGATCACGCTATTTATCGAAATATACTGAGGGGATCTCCATTCACAATTAAACTACACACTATCGCTTTGTAATAATCCATTCGCTCTCTTTCTAGACATATTTCCTATATCGAGCAGTTTATTTTGGGATGTATGATACCATACGACTGACGGTTGAAAAGGATAAGAAGAACTTGTCATTCTTTGCGTCTTTTCTTATCGCTCAAGTAAGCCAGTTTGTGCAGGTTTCCTCCATGTTATTTCGTTTCCTCATAATCTCTTTTCAGGGAGTATCTATATTCTCAGCATACTTGACGTATCCATGGGATACGGTGCGTCGAAGAATGATGATTAAAGGAACGTTGAGCACAAAGCGGGCGTTTAGCGCGGCAAAACGCATTGTCGTCGAAGAAGGAGTGCGTGGGTTGTTCAAGGGAGCTCTTGCAAACATTTTCAGGTGTGTTTAATGAGATTACGTTTCCTTCCTACAACGTGAAGTAAAATTTCCTCTTATTTTCACCAATATGAGTGCGACCCTTCTAGGTCAAATAATTTTCCATCCTGTGCACAACTTTGTTTGGCTGCATTCGTACTTTGCAGTGACGGCGGTAGGGCTTGACTGCGTGTCTCTGCGTCTCCGCCTGTGCCACCCTGTCTCGTTTCCTGCTTCGTTTCTGCACCTCCACGTGTCGCTCTATCTCGCTGCCTGTGGACGCTCCCCCGCCCTGCCGGCGCGAAGTATGAACGTGACCTGACGCAGCAATCTGCGCATACCTGAACCGTGCCATCGGCGTGACTAATAGAAAGCAAAGGATCCTGAGCAATATGGTCTCTCGTTTACCACTGTTAGCTACCATAATAAGTTCCTTTTTCTCGAAGATATTAGGGGTAATTTTGGCAAATGCGGAATCATGGTGGAATTTGGAAGTCGAGGTGATCAGTAGTGTAACTGTAGAGAAATAACGCAATAGAGCTATGAGAAACGAAAGCTCTTTCGCACTCCACCCATTTGCACCCTCTGCACCACCGGCCGGTGCGAGTAGCAGTTGCAGGCAGGCGAGAAGCTGGAGCGCGAGAGTTGCGAGCTTGCCTCACTCCCGCAGCAACTTGTCCAACATGGGTGACACAGGGCTACTGGCAGAGTTACAGGATGCGATAAAGACCACAAAGCGCTGTTCTTCAATGGGAATTCGCCACAGATCATCTCTTCTGGTCTGGAATGTGGAAAGTTCGATCATAAAGAATGTGTCATGCTAGTTCTCATCCTCTTCCTACCTCTGTAGGTGCCTTCAAAGTGCATTCATACCTCGTCGATCGCTGGCTGCGACGAGGTCCATTACCATCCGGTGCAACTTTTGCCTTTCGAATATTCTTTCTGTATCTGATACAGTGTAACCACTCTTGGCTGAATACAAACGCAGCGTAACGATCGCTTGATCCCTATGATGACGTCAGACTTCGTGTTCGTGGTGTCGCACTTTTGCATGCTTTTTGTGCCCTCGAGTCTTTGCGACGGCGCATTTTTGCATGCGAAATCGCAAAATCTAATATCAGGCTTACGATCGCTGGTCGATCTGTATCTAATGCCCACTTTTCGCAAGATATTAGTGCAGCTTGGTGGTCGTTCTTTCGACCGATCTGTCCTAGAGAATGGTACAACCTGGAAAGTGCTTTCACAACATTATCGTATCCAGAATGTATCGATGAGGAAAATCACCGTTCTGTTTCAGAACAAGTGGAGGAGCGTTGGTTATGGCAGTATACGAAGAGATTCAAAAGCATCTGTAACTGCATTAGCAGGCAATGCGATCAGTATCGTGAGCGAATTACTGGGCTACCATGCCGCCCTATTATTGTTGGCGTCGCTCGAGCTACGTCAGCGGATTCTGTAAAGCGACGATATCTGATATCTTTTTTTGGTTCGATCTAGTCAGAGCTTACTGTTGTTTATGCGTGACAGTTCCAAAATTATGCTGACCATTCGATTCAAGCAACCCTGAAAACTTTGTACTCTCCCCTCTATTTTTTGCTAGTCCGTTATTACCTCATGGAATCTGTTGCCATTTAACCACGTGGTCTGATCCATTTTTGCAAACGTGTTCTTGTTTTGCTCAATCTATCACAGTGCAGAAAAATTGTATTTGTCTTGCTCCTTATCTGTATTTTCTCTGGAGGATGAAACTCCTCTGCAGTCGTAGTTAGGCTTTTAGAAATTATTTTGTTATATGTTTCGTAGTATTTTTAGAATCAGCATCAGGAATGAGCAGAATTCAGTGTTTTCGAATGACCAGATGACTCAGGTCAACCTTACCCTAACCTTCCCCTGAAGGTGGTGTAGAACCACCTTCAGGGGAAGGTTAGGGTAAGGTTGACCTGAGTCATCTGTTGCGCATCCTGTGTTGCGCCCCTGTGTGAAGCCCTTCTGCTACCGTAAAACAGGTTCTGGGCGTTTCCACTATCTAAGATCTTCAATTAGAATTCTGCTCAGTCATGTCAAGCGGGTATTTGCGAGATTCTTATTATCTCTGAAATGTATATTCTTTGATACCGCCATTTTATAGCACTCACCACATTGTAATTACGTACGGTCGACCTCAGTTACGTGATGGTCGAGTCTTTACGATGTACAATTCCAGTTCCCTTTAAGACTGTTGTGCACAGTGTCGCTGAGATTAACCACGTGACATGGTTTCGAACGTATCCATTGCCTTGTTCTATGTAGTTGAAAGTAGCAATCTAGGATCAGAATATGTTTGTTTGAAAGTGCTCTGTAATCCTGCCGCCGAATGACAAGTGGTATTTCTTGATTATTCTCATCTAGGATTGGAATGTTGCTACGAGACTGCCCTTCGTAAATGTCGTAAATGTTGCCTATAGGACTTGACTTTAGTCAAGAGAATTCTAGATGAATATTATACCTATACCTTGATTTGTATGTTTAAGCGTTCCTCGATCATTACCTGAGACGAACGTATGTCACATTTCTTACTTGTTCAGCAATGTCTGCATTCCGAACTATGTCCGGGGTATGCAGTCAAAGGTGCTATCGCAACGAGGGAAGGGGCATCCTATAAAAAGTTGTTTATCTGAGCATCCTGGAGAGATCCTTGAGGGTCAATCTGCACATTCAGGTGTATACTTTTGCCTATGCCTCAATGGAGGAAAGAAGGGGTTCCTTTCTCCCTCCAGGCTTAGCTAAAAATAATGTTCATAGAAGAATGCCCCCCCCCCCTCCCATTGCGATAGCACCCAGTAAAAGTTCAAGGCCGCTTCCATAGTTCGCTGCATAGGCGCCGACACTGTGCCGCAAAGCGCTTCCATAGTTCGCTGCATAGGCGCCGACACTGTGCCGCAAAGTAGAAAGCGGCTTGATATTCCAGAAGACAGACATTATTCAGAATTGGCAATGAATTCGAGTGGGCGGCGTAAATGAGATACGTATCGATTTTGTCGGACCCCCTCTAACTTAGATCGCCTCCGTATCAAATTCGATGGGATTTTGGCGGATCGGCGTGAAGTGATATAATACATATTGATTTAAAAATGAGAGCATTGGCGTATCCGTGATTCGAGAGAATTGGCAGATCGGTGCTTCCACGATTTTGGCTATTTGCCACAATGCAAATGAACTGACGTGGTGGTACGTGGCATCGCCGAAAATCCCAAATCACAGTTGTGCCGATGCGTAAAAAACCGCATTCAGTTGGGTATGACGCAGCCTTTTTCTTTTCTTTACTTTCTTGCTTACTGTACTCTTCTCCCTCTTCTTCCTTCCCCTCCTAACTATTCATGTTTTTTAATCTCTTCTTAAATCTCGTTCTCCTCTTCGACCAATCACGCCATCTCTTTACAGCAGTACTAACAATAATTTCACTTCATATCTACTACGACTCGTATTTTCACTAGCCCACCTCACTGGGAAGCCTCGGGGGCCTCATACGAACCAGTGAAGACACTGGTTCGTATGAGGTTATGAGGCGAAATGAACCATTTGTTAGTATTATTCCAAGTTATTTTTTTTTACATTTTTCACTCAGGAGTAAGTGAGCGGCGGTGCTACAAGCAATGCATATCCGTTTCGCCCATTCATAAGGCTTCAGTCTTACTTTGCGGTGTCGGCGGCAGGGCGTGGCTGCATATCTCTGCGTCTCCGCCTGTGCCACCCTGCCCCGTTGCCTGCGTCATCCCTGCACCTCCCCCGTGCCACTCTCCCTCGCTGCCTGTGAGCGCAGCCACGCCCTGCCGGCTGTAAGTATGATCCCGGCCTAAGCAATCTCTGACTCTGAACGGTGCCTTAAAGGCAGTGATAGGGGTAATGCAGTTGTTCAAACTATTCAGGTCGTATTGATACTGAGTGGTGAAAGTTTTCTCATCTTACCAAGCGACACGTCAAGCACCACGTAATTTCGATCGATACAGCAAAAATACGATACGATAAGTGTCTGCTATCACACTCATCATTCAACACCTCGGCCATCCACTGGCAAAGTCGACCTTAGAAGGCGGCCCTATTAGGAGCCTGTTCGAAACGATACCTTCTCATGGATCTGGGAGGCGCACGTTCCATCGGGAACCGCGCCACATGTAGCCCTTCATGACCCTAATCCCACTTGCATGACCCCCTCTAGGAGTTTCTCGGTTTTTTTTGTGTACTCCTGCTACTGCCTTGTATCAAACCTTATCATATCAGTACATCCACAGCGAATAAATTAGAGGTTATTCCAGGTGTTTCATAGCTGAATTCAATGAATTTTTGAAAAGCAGAGCATAAAAAGGCACGTCGCGAAATAATGGTAAGTCAGCCTTTTTGGTTATCACAATTTTGCCAAATAATTTCAAGGCTATCTTCCAGGCTTACATAGAAGTATGTATATTTTTGTTACTGGTTATGGTATCGGTAGGACAATGCAAACACCTCCGGTGGCACCCGTTTATTGCGTCGCCATGGCAAGCACGTTACTCGACGTTTTCTCAGGTGAGACATTTTGCCATTTAGATAGAAAAGCGAGCTATTCTTGTACTTCAACGTTCTCCAGCTAATTTCCGTATCTGGATTGGTCTAATTACTTCTTCTTTTCATACCTGCGTATACAAATTGTGGCTGAATAGCCGAGTTTACGCTCCGTACGAGAACGTTCTATACAACCGGTACTCTGTCCCTCTGTGCGATGCGCCATGCATTCTGCTGTTGTTAAGAATGCGAACACCTGAACGCAAATTGCCCTACACAATGCGTTGCGGGGGCCAGTCTATGTACAACTTGTATTGTGTTTTGTCCTCCCATACTAGGGTGGCGCCAAACCATCGATTCCAGGGGAAGGAAATCTTCGCTCATCATGAATGAGGATTGATGGAGCGAGATCCCTAAATCATGTTATTGGGTGCGGCGCCACATATTGTTTCATCTCCATCTTGGCCGAATGGCCTTTTCTGTTCCACATTTCAGACTGAACGACTAGATGCGCTGAATGAAGCGAGAGAAATGTTTTACTTCGGCTATGAGAACTACATGAGTCATGCGTTTCCGGCAGATGAACTGGATCCGATACATTGCACAGGCAGGGGGCATGACCATGGAAATCCGTGAGTGTAGCTTTGATATTATTGGTTCAGCTTTTTGTGGAATTTACTATGGTATGTTTTAGTGGCAATATTAATATTAATGATGTTTTGGGCGATTACTCACTGACGCTGATTGACTCGTTGGACACTTTAGTTGTCTTAGGTGATTGTGTTTTTTCGATATTTAGTTGCTTTCTCAATTGTTTATATTGCCTTCATGGAAATAGGTTCAGGTGATCATGAAGAATTCAAACGAGCTGTTGCGCTAGTTATCAATTCAGTAGATTTCGAGAAGAACACAACTGTACAGGTCTTTGAGGCCACAATTAGGTAAACCATTCGAACTATACAGCTTTTCCATTGTCGTTTTTCGTTTTCTCGTTTTTGTAATTTCTTTATTCTGTAAAATTATGGTAGACTAGCATGCATGATTTGCTGATACCTTTCTTTACTGGGGATCAGACTTGACCGCTTTTATCCATGCATGGAATAGTTTGTAATCGTGCCACCAAACGTGAACATATCCGATAATTTTTTGTTTTCAGCTTGTTTTTGATCGGGTTAGTCCGTCATGTACGGGTTAGATGGATCTATTATAAAACTGATTCTCGTGCGTTTAACGACTAATGAATAAGTTACAGGGTGATTGGTTCGCTTCTATCTGCTCATCTTATCGCCTCTGACGAATCACGTCTACTAGGTGATTTCTATATCCCAGAATACGAAGGGGAGTTGCTCACGTTAGCGCATGACCTGGCTGAACGCCTTCTGCCGGCTTTCGAAGGTACCAAGACAGGTACAGTTTAATAATTTGCTAATTCCAGATATTTAAAGAATAATTATACCATCAATTTGAGGAATCCCGTATCCAAGGGTGAATTTGATGAAGGGTGTGCTACCAGGAACTGTGGAAGAGACGTGTACCGCGGGCGCAGGCTCGCTACTAGTTGAATTTGGAATTCTGTCGCGGTTACTAGGCGATCAGGTGAATCGAAACGTTACCCATTACATTTATATAGTTTTTCGAAATTTCTTTTAAAGACTTTCGAAAGAATTGCCAGACGGACGAACGAGGAGCTCTGGAAGCTTCGAGATAAGAACACTGGTTTACCAGGTATCTACATTATCTTGGTGAACTCATATTGTTGAGCGGTTCATCTCTTTCATACTGTATACTTCCTGATGTTTAATTCAAGGTAACCTTATCAATATTCAAACTGGTCGCTGGGTAGGATATCTCAGTGGAGTAGGTGCTGGATTGGATTCATATTATGAATATTTTCTCAAAGGTAGTTCTCATTCACTGTAATACTTTCTTTCCTTTTGAGTTTCATTTTTCCGCGTCCTTGCTTGTGAAGGCATGCCGTGACGCAAGCGTGGCAGCGACATTACATTCCCGACTAGACTAGACGGCACCAGAGCTCTAAAGAAAGCGTTGATACGTAACCGTAAGCGTTGGGTAGTATCAGATACACCACTGTTACGTGTCCCACGGCATCCAAATCTTTGGATCGAACTATGCTTTCAATATGGAGCATTGGGCATTCAAGTAAAGAATCTTTGAATCAAACCGCTTATCTCAGTGCCCTATAAATTTATGCTCCACAGTGACTGTTTGGTCCATAAACTCTCATTCTAACTGTCAGTTAGGTGAAAAGTGTGGCAAACATATGATGTGTTTCTCATATTAATTTAGCATACATCCTTTTTGGTGAACCTCGCGATTTGCAATTGTTCAACGAAGCGTACGATGCTATCCTTGCGAATATGCGGCGAGGGCGGTTAGTTTTGTCTAGCTTTCTCATTTTTTTTTCACTTTTTTGATGCCTACCTTCAGAAGCCTTTGTAATTCCGATGGCGAACCACCGCTGTTTGTGAATGTTGATGCGCGTGATGGTAGCACAGCGAACACATGGATAGATTCGCTGCAAGTGAGTCACCCATTGAGTGCTCTTTTAGCTGCTGTTAAACTTTTCGTAAAATGCCCAGGGCCTGAATAGTGTTCCAGTCGTATGAAATGGGGTGTTTGAGATGCTTACTTCAATTTTTTTTATTTTCTTAGTCGTTGTTGAGGATGTTGGTGTTCACGTGCTGACCCCTTCCATGCTGAGGCACACCCTCCATCATCTTTGTGGTGAAGAGGCGCTGCTGCTAGTTCTTCTGTCGTGTTCAGGCGAGTTTTGCTGGACTATTAGTCCTTGCCGGACAACTTGATGAAGCTATCTGTCAGCATGCGTTCTATTATGCGTTGTGGAGCAAGTATGGGGTGCTTCCCGAGCGCTACAACTGGTTTCTCAAGTGAGCGTTTCTCTAATTAACATACTTTTTATTTCGCTCTCATTGCAATCATTTTTTCTTTGTTATATCTTCTTTGTGCCGCTAATTACAATATCTTGAGACGTCCCGATGTGAACTTCTACCCGTTGCGTCCAGAGTTTGTCGAGTCCACGTATTTATTGTACCAGGCAACCAAGAATCCTTTTTATCTACATGTTGGACGAGAAATACTCGACTCACTGAACGCCATGACTAGAGTACGAGAATTTTGTGATGAGTGTTTGAACTGAGAAATCCAAAGAATTTCAGGTAAGATGCGGATTTGCTACGGTTCATAATGTAGACGATGGCAGTCTAGAAGATCGAATGGAGTCCTTCTTTCTCGCAGAAACCATGAAATACTTATACCTTGTAAGTTACTCTTGGGGAAATCGTTTCATATGTTTCAATAAAGGTATCAGGTTTTATTTATAGCTGTTTGATGAGAACAATCCTGTAAATCGACATCAAGAACGCCTGCTCTTTACCACAGAAGGCCATATCGTACCCATTCTTCACCAGTTTAGGTTTGGTTGATTTTTGTTCGTTTTCATGTTTTCCATTCGTTTATCAAATTATTTGATCAATATATACCATTTACTGAAGGGACACATCTTTTCTGGACCGCGAACATTCTATGGTGGATGACTCCGTGAGGTTGAAACATGAACCTGACTCGCCTGCGATGGCTTTACGTAAGTTTTTCACGGACACTTTACTTACTTCTACGGTATACATGTATTTTTTGCAAGTTTTATCTCTCGTTTCTGGCGATTTCTGACTTTCTTTATTGCGATTGTGGTGTTGCGACCGACATACCTACTAGCACATAGATCCAATATCAAATTACCATATACTGTAAAGGGGAAGGACGGTTTGCAATTCGCAATTTTTGATTAGAAGCAGTGTGAGGGGTAACTCGGTTGTTTCATTTCTCCCAATCTTTGATATTGACCGGTGGACGTGTACACTACGAAACTGACCCGTCAAGCACCACGTCATTTCGATCGATACGGCTTTATGCAATAGGATAAGTATCACTCTGCTATCATGCTCATTACTCTATCCCTCACGAGGAAGGTCTTCCAACTCATGACGCGCTTTTCGAAAGCTGTTTTTTGCATGCATGGGGGTGCGTACAAGAATCATATAACTGATGTCCATTTTTGCTGAGCGACTCTACGAATGCCAAAAAAGGGGTTGATGGTTCGATCCCCACTGAGGACAAATTTTTGCAAAATTTAGATTTTCAGTTTTTGGGCTCGTAAACATTTGAATATGAAGATTAAGTGCAGCAATCACATTTAGAACCCCGGACTGCTCTCTACTGCCAGTTTTCAGCAAGTTTGTTAGTCCAATTTTTTGACCTTTTAGCGCTCATAGCGCACGAACGAGGCGTTTTTGCGTGAAACGGATTTGATATTCGTGTTCAGGAGGTCGAATTACCCCTAGGTGTAAGTTTCCAGCCCAATCGAAGTTTTGACCCAAATTCGAAATTTGAGTTGAGCAGTGGTATACCTTCGACTGCACGTTCAATGAAGGAGACGACGGTATCAATTGTCAAAAATCCATACTATTTCTCTTGCTTGATGCTTGGTTGGTCAAGTTATAACGATAGGCATCCATGCTGTGCGTATTTTCACTGATTTTCAGCGATTTTGTGAGTTACTCACTTCTACAAATAGAAAGGGCACCATGTATCCATGACCAAACGTCTTTCTCGAAGTTAGGGTCAAAATTTGGAATTGGCTAGAAATGTGTCCCCAAGGGTAGTTTGAACCCCTGAACACGAATATGGCACTCATTTTGCGCGAAATCGCGAATTTCGAACGCTACGGGCCCTTATGTGTCCAAAAAAGCCAGATCACCAAATTCACTGAAAATTCGTATATAGAGTCATTTTGGCATGCTGTCAACGAAAATCATAGTCATTTGGCATAAACAGACATATCTGAAGATGAAAAAGTGAAGGCAAAAACAAGTGCAAAACCTCGGCGGGGCCAGGACCCGAACCACCAACCCATACCTTTCGCCCGTTTGAGAGCCCGTCGTCGCATCCAGTAGGCCATCCGATCGCTGTGCCGTGTCCACATCGGGGAATCGTTGTGGAACTGCTGCACACTTTTAGTACATGGTGGAGGTAAAATCTTATTTTTTCCCGTATTTGACTTTGTTTTGGTGTGAAATGGAAGAGCACCTTTGGATCTGCACATGATCAAGGTTACAAGGAGTATGCGTTACAATAAGTGGGTTAAAATCGCCTTTTTGGGAAAAAATTTTTCTACTCCTTTTTTGGCATTCGTAGAGTCGTTCAGCAAAAATGGAAGTTAGTTATATGTTTCATGTAGGTGCAACTGTTTCCCAAAAGCGCGTCATGACCTGAAATACCTCCCTTGTCAGTCATTCTTCGGCAAGGTTGACCCTAGGAAGCGGGGCCTGTCATCAAAAGTCGTCAGCTGTTATCACTTGCGCACGTTCTACAGCTCGGAGGCGCGCTTTTTCAGCAGGATTTCGCCACATATATCCATCTAAGATCTATAGTTTCCATATGAATGACTTCTTTTAGGGATTTCTCAATAAACACATTACTCCTAATGCTGTCTACAATTTGTTCGAGGTACCGCGTACTACTGGCAATTGTCATTGCACCTGAATGCATTTCCACTTCGTGAAAGTGTTCAGGATAACGTTAGCGACCAGATTTCAGTTCGACAACTTCCAAGGGGAGCTTGACATTGTATTGTCAGCCGCTGCAGCTTCTCAAAAATTACTCTCACGCTCTGTTCTTGTATTTTTCTTCTAATTGTGGGACCTCAATCATTCCAATCAGCCGTAGAGAAACCAGACACGTCACAATGGGGCCATGTTGAAGGAGCTCAGAGCGCTTCTCAGTTCAGCTTTGCAACGCAGCTTCACCACCCGAGCAATTGTATGATGGTCTTTTGTCTAAATTTTGGAACTCGAGTTGCCTATCACTTTTTGTGATGCTTTTGAAGCAATATTTGTCACAGATCGGGCGGCGGTCCTCCTTTCGATACTTACTACTGTAACAAAGGCAGTTTTTCAGTTAACAGCGAGGTGCCACAACGTGCACGTGACAGTTATGGAAGGATTGTGAGCAATCTGTCGTGTGAGACGCCAGAGGCATTTCCGCGGCACGTCCCACCTCTTGGTGACTATCACATGCAAGAGATTTTCCAAACTGTCGGTTTGATATGGGAATGGTTGAGCTAATTGCCTGAAGAATTATCGTTATTTGAATTTTTACTTCCGGAATAGTAATTTTAGGTGTGAAGTAGAGTTTGTCAAGTGAGCTGAGTTTTTTTTTTTGGGTAGCTGTACTTTCTGTGTTAATAATTTTCGGGGCATCTAGTCTATCCAACGGGTTGGTTTGTTTATAGATACAATGTAGTAATCATATCATACTCATGGATGAAGAATGCCTCTCTGCTCCATGTGCCTTGTTCGCCACATGATCACTTTACTGAATCACTTAGCGTTGTGAAGCTATCTAAACTGCTGTGATTTGTAATTATACCTTGTCTCTTCTCAGGGTTTCCTTTAGCCCTCAAGATTTTAATGGAAATTTTATGAAGATTAAATAAAGGTATATAATCGTGAGTGTGATTTGTACAGACGGAACGAGGTTGTATACCTCGAAATATGTTCCACTGGTTTATTTGCAACTTTTTGGGTTAAATTTGTCTATGATAGCCCTCTTAGTAGTGAAGCGTAAAACTCGAGCCGTTCCAAACTTTCTCGGTTCCTTTCTCTGGGCTCTCTATCAGCTTCGAGTACAGTTTGGCTTCATACTCTGCGTCGTACATACGATTCATTGTATGACGGCTGCTTCATTTATTATTCGTTTGATTCGTTTCATTTTTGATGGTGATGTATTCCGATGATTTTCTTTCCTTTTTTAACGCTTTACCAGTTTGGAAATTCGAAAAGCGGATAGTACTAGCTGTCTGCAGTAAGGCTAAAAAGCTGGTGTATAGGGCGTGACAACCTGCTATCTTTCCTGACACATAGGTCACCAGGAGTCCTTTAAGCAGCCTGATGCTGATTCAATTTGTTCATATTGGAGTTTGTTTTCGAAACTTATGAGGTAGATTTTACATTTCAACGTTAGATTTTTGTGATATTTTTCCAATTTCGGGTACGCTGTGAGTTACCGATATACTGTCCGCCACGACGTGACTCTTTTTGAAACAGACGTGTATCTCATCAATCTGTTCAAGTTTCCTCTTTTCGCTGTAATACGAACACTTTCTTTTCGTATTTCCGATATCTATTCCAGACCAAATTGGGCTCGAACCCATTTTTGGCTGCTCGACTGATTTTCCTTATGTTGTTCATTTCCCTGTGCGCGTCACAATTACGTTTTTCACATTTTATTTTATTTTTTGCCAGTTGAGCAGGAACCAAAGAATCAGTTTTTCGATGATTCGCTGCATATCCACTCTGTAACGGCTCCATAAAGGCTTTCGGAAGAATCCTGTAGATGTTGTGAGTAGGAAGCAACTTGAAATTGTAACCACCCTCATTTGCTCCACGAATCTTCTGCCTTCACCCCATGACGAACTGACTCGGAGAATTGTCGTCAAGGCAACGAAGCCTTCCGTCCATTATTGGGATCAGTACCACACTCGTTTGGAGTGCACAGACTTATAGACTCATACATCAGCTGGCCTCTGGAACTCAATGTATTTTTTAAGATGCTCTCAACTGCTAATAGGCCTCTCAATTGGAGAGAAGTGCACGCTGCATTACAAATAAAAAAAACAATGGCCGATTATCACCGAATGCTTCCTGCTTTATTCTTGACCATAGTCAACAAGAGCCATCCTTGCCTTTCCCTCGATTCTTCATGGAAGGCATGCTATGATGTCGCATTCGAGCTCTCAAAGATGCCACCGTAACATTTGGCTGGGCTCACCTTGCGTTATCGGCGTTGAGCTACGGGAACATCGTGCAAAGCTGCGGTTCTGCGATCGTGCAGATATCGAGGGGTCGCTTGTTTAGTAGTGCACTCTCTATCTCTCTCACTTCAACTCTCCCTCTCCCTCTCTCCTTCTCTCCCTCTCTCCCTTCCTGGGAGTTTGCGGGTGTGTACCCTCGTCAGAAGTTCGCGTTGCAATGTTCTCCGCGCGATACTTGCGCGCGAGTTAACTGCCCTCGGTGGCAACCTTAAAGGAACCGGAAGGGTCCGAAACAAGAGAAAAATACAAAGAAATGAGTATTTTTTTAACGAACGCAGAAGGTTAGAAGCGATAATCGGTGAAAAAACCCGAATTTTAAAAGTGCATCGCTGCGGTATGTATTCGCGCCTCATTCGCACCATCGCACTGACTTTCCGAGTTGCCCGCTGTAGCAGACGGGCCGCGGTCCAACATTAGTTGTAGCACCTGACTCCCAGCGCAGTGGAGTGGCCATTCCCAACTACATTAGCATTCATGTAAGTACATCTAGAAACAGTGTAAGAAAGAATAAAGGAAAAAGTAAAAGGAAAAAGCAAATTTATAAAAGAAACATCTTCTCTTGGCACCATGCCACGGCGTCAAATTGGAGAGTTTGTGCAATGGCGGCCACTTGAACTCGTCCACACTACGTCTGTTCTACCGTAGGCCAAAATCACCTCCTTCTGGTGTCTTTAATTGCGTAAGGCCGCAGTCAGACTGCGATTTTGCGATTCTGCCATTTTGTGGCATCGCATTTTCGCACGCGATACGTCCTTGAGATTGTGCGATGCCGCAACTTCGCATGCGGAGCCGGGATACCGCAAATTTTTGCAAAGTCTGACGGCGGCCTTAGGGCGGCGACCGTATCCTTGCCTATTTTTATTCATTTCGCCGCTATATGGAGCTTGTTTTCTAATAGTGTTTATCTCAATGGACAGGATTCGATTATTTTCATTTCATTTCAGATGATTTCGGCTCACCCTTGGTTGATAATAGCGTTTAACAACACAAGCTATTTTCTATTCTCTGCATCCTCCTTATATGCATCATTTTTGCTCGCGCGGAATGTTGTGCTTCGGACGTAGTATTATAGCGTGAATAATATATTTTTTATTGTATCGATTCAAAGCAGTGCGTTTTGGGCGTTTCCGCAGCTCGGTCCAGGGGGAAGGAGCTTAGCGATGAGTGAATCACTTTGCTGTAATGCGAAATTTTGTTCTTGCAAAAGATGTTTTCTAACCTCAGAACCCTTTCTTCCTAGACTGAGGCAAAAGCGTATCTACAGTCCATACCGCAGCGCTTGGGCCTACGGACTCGGGTGAGAGTGTATAAAACTCTCTCACTTCGCCACACACTCACTCTCGCCACACACTAGACCGCAGGCCACGCCCAATCAAGCGTTGTGAACTAGACTATACTTTTCTAATATCGTCCTGTAGATATACATACCACATGAAAAATGCATGCAACACGCTGTCATCAACCATCAGTGAACTGAAAGAATTAAACCCAGTGAAATTTGAACAAATTCCCTCTACTGCAATAAAAGTAATTTGAAAATAAGTTCAGTATAACAGCAAAAACAATTAAGATAGGCCGCGGAGTGATCCTTGCACTTTCTACACAATTGCACGCGATTCCCAGCGAGGGCAGACAAATCACGCACAAACGTCGCTCACCGCGCGAAATCCTGCGCATCGGAAGAGGTAAATAGAAAGCGAGAAATGTGAATACATGTTCTCAGACACTGACCTTTCACGCCAAAGAGGTGATGCGTAGCGAGAGGCTTAGGGTCTTATCACGATCCCGCAACACAGCAAGGCGTTCTGCAGTTCATCGGCCGGGCGAGTTGCCGGCGAGGGCGGGAATCGTCCGCGCCAGGGTGATTTAGCCTACAGCCCGTCTGCAGTCTACCCCCAGCTAGTGACGCAGAGGGGCGCGAGAGAGAAGAGATTTGCCTTTTATCTCGTTCTTTCTCTGCTGCTGTACTTGTAAGTGACCCATTTTCATACTCCATGATTTGCTTCCGGTGTCTTTGAGTACTAATGTTAAGTGAAGCCTTTGGAACTGCGGCACAATAGGAGTTCAGAAATGCGTGAAGACCGTGATCTGATCATTTTACTAAGAACGTGCATACGCGGAAGAAAGGAGTGATAAGTAGAACCAATCAGACAGATAACCCATGATCACCATACGTTCATGAGTATGGTGTGCGTCATTCCATGTTCCGTATCGACACAAGAAGGTCAGTCCACTGCCATGGGAAGTCCTTTGTCACCGGTAAATAGGAATCTTCCTTCGCTTTGGGTACCCATATTGTTCTCATCTATCACTCAGCATTGCAGGCGGTCAATGAGCAGGCGCAGCCACGACGCATTAACACGCCAAGTTACGACCCATTCCATCATATGAATCCTCAGGAGTCAGGTACAAACGAGGACAATGACAAAGTAAACGTGCGACGAGCTATGACACCGGATTGTGAAGCACGTAACGTATCGCAGCACGATGGTGCTTTCAGAGAAGAAAAGGCAAAATTGGACTGCATTCGCACTGCAGAGCAAGTCACTAACGATGAGGAAACTCCAGTACGCCGAAAGTCGACGCCAAGTTACAGTCCGTGCCATCGCAAACGCAGAGGAAGTGCGGAGAGTGCGGATCTTCCAAGTTCCGGTAAGCATAAGATTAGCAGGGAGAAAGCTCGTTCTCAAAGTCCCGCTAACCGTAAATTGAGCGTGGAAAAAGGTGATACATCAAGGCCCGGTAGTCGTAAATCTAGCGCGGAAAAAACGGATCCACCATCATCTTGTCATTATAAACGCGGTGGTAAGAAGGAAGACGCTGATGCAGAGAAGCTGGCATCTTCATCAGGAAATGGTATGCGTGAGAATGACAAAGTTGAGCCACGTCGAAGCAAAACTCCATCATGTGAGGTCAGAACGCCTAGTCGTGGTAGACAGAAATCCATAGAAGAACAAGCAAACCGTCTGTCACGTGAAAGCCTGCAAATGAAACTGTGATCAGGAAGTTTCTAAAAAACGAAAAATCAACAGCAACTGCAAAGGTTTTCTCCTGAAGACATACGGTTAAAATAAATTTTAAATATGTGCTCAAAGATATTCTTCACGTTACAATTAAGTGTGTTAGAAGTGGGAAAGGTGACAAAGTGGAACTCACGTAGCTATTTGGTTGATGCCCTAGAGCTAGCTAGCATTATCATTGCCATAGGTTTTTGACACGGAACGCTCACATGCTTGCGGAACGAGCTGCACAGTTGTGCGAACCAGCCAATAGGTATTGGGGTTACGTGGTGGTAGGTGAGTCACGCACTGGGGATCAATTACTTGAGACTTGCGTCAGGCCGCGTTAGTACTCACTGACGCCATTGCATTCACAGGCAGCGAGGCAGAATGGCACGGGAAGATGCGGAGACGACGTAGACAACGACACGGGTGGTTATAGGAGGAGATGCAGAGACACGCAACCACGCCCTGCCGCAAGAGTATGAACGCGGCCGGTGTTCATACTCTGCGGTGTCGGCGGCAGGGCGTGGTTGCACTTTGTATTGCTATTCTTCTTTATATTTACCTATTGCTTCATTGCCGTCTTGCACTAGTGGAAACTGCGAGTTGTGCACATCATTGTTACATCGCAGTCGGCTCCAGCACATGCCTTGGGAAGAGTACAGAGGTGCTTTTTCAAAATGGGAGAGGGCAAGTTGGTGGGATGAAGGATCGAAAAATAACTTCATGTGAGGTTGAACGGCATTAGCTTCACAGGATCATGCATGTATATACAGGGGGTGCCAATAAAAAAAGTAATTTTGTCTTCTCCACTTTCACCCCAGTTTAGTAAAACTACAGCAAATTCTATTGGGGTATTTTCATCCCCAGATTCAAGAGCAGACCTCACTCTATCACTATGCTCCGTGGCAGCCTTCTGCACGAGCAGGAACGGGTGCGAAAAAAGAGTAACCAAGATGTTTCACCTCAACTGGTCAAAATCCGAAATTTCGTCGCCCTCGTTCACAACCTTGCTGAGGTCCGTCCACTCTGAGTACTTAGGGGTGTTCATACTGGTTGGTGTTCTTTAAGATCCCGTTTTTTCGGGTTCCCAACGCCTTTCGTTTCCAAGAGCCAAAACGTGCCCTTACCACTGAAACCCCTCCGGAGGCGGATTTGGGCATGAAAATGATACTTCGGATCATAGCAGCCTTGTCCAAGCAGCAGGGGCTCTGTGACTTCCATGAACCGAAGGGCCAATCCTTATGAAGCTTCCAACAAAAGACCTACCACGAAGCCTGGCTTCACTGTTTTAAGCGGACCTTGATCTGTAGGTACTCCGAAGCCCGACTGCGCCGCTTAAAGGTTCCATATTTTTATGAAAATGAAAGTAGTGAGTCTCAGCTTGTTCCTGCTTTTAGAGGAACATTTCGGGAACATTTTGCCCCAATACTTTCATTTCTTTCGTTTCCCTATGTTTTGTATAATTGGGAGATGTGAGCCGTGGGCAAAATTACTTTTTTTTTTGGCACCCCCTGTATGTATAGGAAAAGCCACAGTATCTAGTAGGTTATTGGCACGATTATTCAGCACTGAAGGCATGTTTCTTTCATGCATTCAGCACTTTGCCCCCACTCCTTTATATATCGCCAGTTTTCGAATGTGACCAAAAACACGATCACTTGTTGATAGGTGACAGCGTTGATGGAGCTGTTGCGGATAGTAGTAGAACAGGTGCTATACCGATGGGTGGGGCATCATTCAGAAAGTTGCACATGTGAGCATCTTGGAGGGATCCTTTAAAGGTCAATCTGCACACTCAGGCGTAAATTTTTGCCTAAGCCCTAATGGAGGAACATGGGGTTGTTCTTCCCTCCTGTAAAATGGTGTCCCTAGTGGAATGTCCGCTCCCTCTCTTCCTGCGATGGCACCGTAGTACATATTCTCATTGTTGTGCCCTGGAGAAATCTGCTATCGTCCAAGTGATTCGGGGTGGCGAAGATTCGATAGGCCTAGTTTAGATTGATTCCTATGCGCTATGTGATCCGTTATAAGGGGCTACCGGCTCGTTTCTCACATAAAATCTGCCACCAGTATTCTCATTTTGTGTAGCAGAAGCAAGATTACCTATTCTTAGGAGGTATCTTGGCGTGATTATACCAAAATTTTAACCTATGTGCCCTCTGGAGAGGTAGAAGCCGCAGAAGAGCTATAAACAGTCTTCGTTGAGATGGACATGGTTGCTATTCATATGGAGGGCGAAGGGATAATTGACCGAATAAGCTTGCGTTGATACTCGACAGCCGATCGTTTAATCGTTGCGATTGGCCGTTAACTATAATTCAGAAAAACATTAGAGGGTACGTCGGTAAAGGAGGCTTTCCGGTGGCTTGCTTTTCGATTCGTGAGATTTGCTATAAACCAGAGTGAAGTTCATTCGGTTTCTGTTTGCTCATTTTTCGTACTAGCATTTGACGTGTGAAGCAGCTTGCGCTACTGTTTCCTGCAATGTTTGCTGAACCGCTCATATAGACCTGTATAGCAGGTTATTTACATAACTTGCCATTCAATAAGTTCGCTCTCAAACCGAAAGAAATAGGCCAATTCTCATGTTTGTACTTGGTTGAATGACGTTTCCGAGCAATTTATCTGCGAGAAATACAATTTCTAGGCTGTAATAGGCCGGGCTGCCGCGTAAGAATTACACGCGGCTAGACATGAAATTGCTTCTGAAATATATGGGATGCAAAAGGCTAGACCTCGCACGATCACTTTTTTCTTCCATCGAAGGTGGTGCCTAGACTGGCAGAAGGAGCAATAATGTTCAGTGAAAATGCGGCGCCAGCGCTAGCATGCTAAATGGATTTTTGCTTATAGTCCTTCATGGGTGGCTAATGTAGTGCTTACCGTCTTATCCCATTCTCTTTCTATTTGAGGTAGTTCTCGGAGAAACTACCCTGGGAGAGCTCCCCTGTGGGATCCCATTTTCAACTTTGTTTTCCAATGAAAGATCTTTGTTAGTGGTTAATAGTGAACCAAAGAGTCCTTAGCAGGGAGGGCCAACCCCCGTCTCCCTCCGCTCTCACTCCGTAGAATTCCTGATGAACGTCGGACTTCAATGAGCCTGTCGTACGACACACGATGTAGGCGTTGTCGGCCTGTCGGTGTGAATCAAATGTGATCTCTGCCATCTCACCTGCCGATATACGATCTTTGCCGAGGGTTTCTAACAACATGGAAACTTACCTCTGGAAAAGGATGTACCATGTGTTTGCGGTGGGGGAAGGGTGGGTCGGGTGTTGATGGTGTTTTTGACAATATTCATCCACATTTTACCACTGCCTTGATGGACAACTAGGGGAGAAGGAGGCGGATTGACCGACGGTGTCAACCTTCTCGACCGATCCTTTACCTGGTACGCTTAGGCCGCCGTCAGACTTCGCGATTTTGCGATGTCGTGGCTCCACACGCGAAGCAAAATCGCAAAAATGCATAATTTTGTGATCGTAATCTTTCTGAGAATTTTTTCGCTCTGCCTCCTATATAACTATTCTGTCTGATGTTTTTTTACCCTGGTATTGGTTCTACACCGTTTACCTGAGTACTTGTTTTTTGGATAAGGTTTTGTTTGAAAATTCTTGAGTAATTAAACACTCGTCCTATAAGCTGAGCAAAGTTCATTCTGCTCCATTACCGCACACATTTCGCGGTTTCTCCCGAGCTTCTTCCACAAGGGTTCATCAAGCGTGTTGATTCATTTTCTTGCGTTCTGCATTGTCTTTGTTACATTTCCATTTGATCATTCCTAGACAATCTACTTACCGCCTGCTTTTAGTTTGTAGATCTCTCCCCTCGATTTTCATCGTTTAATTTTTTTTTCTTATTCCTTTCAGCCTCTTACCCCTCTCGGTCTCTTCAGGCAATCAAAAGCTCTATCATATGGCCGCTAGGCGTTTAAAGCCTGCAGTCATGCCATTTGAAGACGTTATGAGTCTGTGTATCCTCACAAACTTTCCGTGAAGGCTTCAACTATTGTAGAATGAAGCATTCAACGTGGATCGATCCTGACATGTGCCATGCATTTTACTTCTACTCGGAATCGTAGTGGTACTTGTATGCGATAGGGTATTCACAAGGAATGGCTGACTGGGCTGATGTAAAAGGCAATGTATTTCTCTTTTCGAAAGGAGTCTGTGTTGCTTCACCGACGCCGAAAGGATGGAAGGCTTGGTTAGCCTGGCTGGATATTGATCCGCTATTCGGAACTGCGTCACTTGTCACTACACCAACACTAGAAATACTTTCGATGGGTAAATTTCCCTTTTGTTTATCGTTGTTCGATGAGAGGGACGAACAAAGATGTAAAGGGAAGCATAGTGTGTAAAAGGGTTCCGCTAAATATGGTGCTTTCTTGCACGTCTGTGGACTTTATGTCGTTTTTCGTTGATTTAGTTTAGAGCATTGGTTATGCCTTTCATGCCCAATACAGCCACTTCCCGGCTTATATAATAGCTACCAGTGAGTGTACTTGTGGTATTTAATGACCGATCTTGAGAGTTCCTGTGGAATTGATGGCTGGTCTTAAACGGCTCATAAAGTGAATCAGGAGGAGTCAACTCGATAAAGTCAGGCGACGGCGCTCGCATTTTCCACAATTCTGATTTGAAATTAGACCGGTCACTGGGGATTTTGCAATTCCCCCAAAATATAAGGTTGTTAACAGTAAACATAAGACTGCTTGTATACAAGATACCCTTCTCTTCTCGTTCTGAGAGTTCGTCACGGCAGCCATTAGGTTCGGTCCCTCATGTCACTATCCTCATTTAGTATAGTCTTTGTCATGCTGGTTTCATTTACGACGAGATCGAGCTTCCTGGCCTGCTCCATGAGCGGCATGTGGCCCAAAATTGAGGTGTTACTGAGCTTTTTGGGGGTTCACTGGGCGACCTCGAGACAGGAAATAAACGCAATGGCTTTGACGGTATCAATCATGTGGGTTGTTTACCATTTGCATTTAGTGGTTGTTGACTCTAATGTTGTTGGCGAAGCTCGATCAAGGCTAGTGTTGTGATACTGGCTGCACTAATAGGATCTGTTCCACTGAATATGCTTTCTTCTGTTCATTATATTTATGCGAGTTTGGATGTTCTAGAAAATTCTTCCGACTTTGCCATTTCCTCCTTTGGCAATGAATTACCACTCGTTTGTTTTTGGACGTGAGCACTTTGACCACGCAGAAAACAGAGGAAGAATCCGGCGAGAAGTCTTTTGTTTTGCAAATTGGTAGTGTTTTCATACAAAATGTTATGCATTAGCTCTTACGGTTGAGTGATTAAGCTGCTTTGCGTGCTTTTTTCTTTACAGTCCATTTCGGAGCGCCTGATAGGGCGTGGCCTACAGACCAGGATGAGAGTGTATCAAACTATCTCACCTCGCCGCACACTATCACTCTTGTCACACACCTTCACTCTCGCCACTCACCGCCCCTTGGCCACGCCCTATCAGTCGCTCCGAAATGGACAGTTTGTTCCCTTATACCAGTGCCGCTTATGCGATATGCACAATTTCGCTTAGGATAAGTCTCGAAATTTCTCTTCTAGCCAAGAAGAAGCAAAAGAGCGTCATCGAGAACTGTGTCAGACCCAGTGATGATTATAAAATACTTTTTGATGTTTATACGCACGAATATTGTACTAATTGTGCCTGCACAGAAGCTTACCTGGCGTAAGAATCAGACTTGAGTTTTTCTGTTCTGCAGTATAACACCATGTCCCCTCGGCGAGGTATCTTACTCGAATCTGGGCCGCGCCAAGAAGGGATTAAAGGCGAGGCTCTGCATGACTCAAATCCTTTATTAGCGCGGCCCGCATTTGAATAGGATACTTCACAGAATAACACTACCCCAGCTGGTGACTCCTTATACCCAGGGAGTAGAATAAACTCCTTTGCATTCCATTTTCGTCTTTGGAGCTAATTGTATTTCCGTTTACCAATATGCTAGTCATTCGCCGCGGCATTTCGCGTCATTTTGGGCCACAACTTTTTTTCATCGATTCCTTCAAATGTTGCATGTAATGACAATTTAATACCTGACCAAAAGCGTGGTATTGCTTTTTGCCAGCCGCAGGTTGAGCAAAATTGACAAAAATGAGCGCCTATATGCGCGTAAGGCTTTGGCCTGGTCCTCTAAACGAATTTTTAAAGTAGTGCTTATCTGGTAAAAGCAATGACATGACAAGAATGAGTGGAAAATTCATTCTCGTCGAACACCTAAGTCTTATAGTGGACTTCTTCAGCAAGCATTTCACACAGAAGGATGTAAGAGCTGAGTAATGTGAAGACAGTGAAAATCACTAGGTGCAAGGGACCGAGAGTTAGCACCGGAGAACCCGGTCACCTGTTTGTAAAAACTTTTCTTAAAGGGGCAAGTCATCAAATTATTTAATAGTAAATTATGAGTGTTAAAATTACTCTCCGTTGCATTGCCTAATTTAGTATTAGCAATCGAATACGCATTTGTACGGAAAGGGCAAGCAGTATGGAACATTGCAATGCCCAAACTGGTTCGTGCTCAAGGTGTGAAGGTTAAAGGAATCTGCACGGAAATCGAGTTTCTCTCTTATCCATATATTTGTGTTGTATTCGCTTGGTGAAGGCCGCATGCAAAGTTCACGTGAAAAAGTGAGAATCCGGCTAAGATACAGTTCCTCAAAGTGGTGGCGAAGGGGTGGGGCTTAGAGTGAATACCATCCCCGTCGTCGGTCACGTTGTGATCTCCGACTGTGGTGGACCACGGGGCGGGCACCTACTCTGAGCCTCACCCCTTCACACACCACTTTGAGTGGCTGTATCTTAGCCGGAATCTCACTTTTTTTTTGCGTGAAGTTTTACATGTGTCCCTTATTAAGCAAATGCAACATAAATTCATGGATAACAGAGGAACTCATTTTTCGTGGACGATTCTTTCAAGTGGATTTATATTAGGTCGAACCATAATTTCTGTTACACTGTGACGAAAAATTTCAAATTTATTTTTCTTAATTTGTGTCTAACTTCAGTCAACCGAATATGTACCATTATCCCTACTATATATAAAGCGCTAAGCCGTCTGTCCCTCCGTCTGTCACGAAATTCATATCTCGCGTCGCAGTAGAGCTGGGAGTCTGATTTTTTGAAATGATATGAGGGGTGGTAAGGGAACATCAATGGTGGGGGAACGGAGGTGATAGCAACTGATAAGGGCTGATAAGGAACTTCGAAAGGCGAATGGCGAGAAATTGATATCTCGCGTCACAGCAAAGCTGGGACTCTGGATTTTTAAAGTGATATAGGGAGTGGTAAGGGGACATCAGTGGTGAGGGAACGGAAGTGATAACAACTGATAAGGGCTGATAAGGAGCCTTGAAAGGGGAAATTGATATCTCGCGTCGCAGCAAAGCTGGGACTCTGGATTTTTGAAGTGATATAGGGAGTGGTAAGGGGACATCAGTGGTGAGGGAACGGAAGTGATAACAACTGATAAGGGCTGATAAGGAGCCTTGAAAGGGGGAATTGATATCTCGCGTCGCAGCAAAGCTGGGACTCTGGATTTTTGAAATGATATAGGGAGTGGTAAGGGGACATCAGTGGTGAGGGAACGGAAGTGATAACAACTGATAAGGGCTGATAAGGAGCCTTGAAAGGGGAAATTGATATCTCGCGTCGCAGCAAAGCTGGGACTCTCAACTCAGCTTTATTATCACGCCATCTTCTCTGCTTTTTTCCAATTCAATAGCTCAGCTGAAAGCAGAGGAATTTCCACTTAATTCCATACACAACTGTGGTCGTGCCGGTCAAACCCATTTTGCACAATATCGCCATGGATGGCGCGCAGTAGTGTGCGCCCGCCAACTGGTAATCAACAACATATTGCCAGCGAGTAGGGAGATAATAGATGCCTTGCTTGTAGAAGTTTAGAGATTTCTGGTCGAAGTAAGTCTGCCGTCCGTCGAGGAAGTGGGTCAGAGATCGGAATAGGTGGTAGTCAGCTGGGGCCATGTCCGGAGATTACGGTGGATGGGGGAGCTTCGTCCAACCAAGGTCCTGGATCCTTTGACACGCCAACTTTGCCACATGTGGGCGAGCGTTGTCATTCTTTCGGTAAGTTTTGCGGCTACGGTGTCCAATTGCCTGCACTAGAGATCGGCAGTGACTGCCGTGTTGGATGGTAACAGTTTCCTTTTTTTTCAAAATTTTGAAAAAAATCTCTTCGCAATTTTTTGAAATTTTTTTCGTTTCAATTTGAGTCGATCGAGCTATCGGGTTGCCGCCATATGAGAGACAGTACCTGGGCCCATCGACTGGTTGATTCGGTTAGTGGCCTTGCATGTTGAGGAGCCGGGGCGGCTTTCGTGAATTTCGCCCCTCTCGCGACATTGTCGTAGATTCACTGCTAGTTGAAGCCATAGAGAATATGAATGTTTAATCAGTAGTCCTTTTTACTCGCTTTACATACCCTCCACTACCAAATATTCCTGAAGCTTCCACAGTTTTCCCTGAGAAAAATAAAAAGTGTAACAGAAATTATGGTTTAACCTGATATTTTTTCCTCCTTTCAAGGAGGGTCACTAGTTTTCGATATCTGGGGAGAGTAAGCCTAGAAAGTAGATACTCGGCGATGTTGATGTGATGAGACTTCAGCCTGAATTCGCAATTTCGAGCTTCTCGAATCGGAAATTGTTCGACCTGCCGAGTCCTTCAGAACCAATTCCTTGTTAAGACAATTTCAGTTCAGTTTCATCACCCGTTCTCCTCCTTTCCTGGGAAACACAACGTTTACTCCCGCATTGCACCCTCGCGCGTCTCCACTCTCTTTTCTGCTCTATTCCGCCTTTCCTAGCAACCACCTTAGTTGTTGTTCGATTTTTGGTCATTCCATGAACCTTGCTTCCCTTTTTAAGAGTTCTACAAATGATTACGTTATGCCTTTCGGGCCTGAGTTCCAGAAGTTACAAAAGGTACAAAAGTTCCAGAAGTATAGTCAAATTATAGCGCCTGTGAAACATCTGAGGCGATGCTCTCTTTTTTTTCCTTTTTGGTCAGGGAAGCGTTATCGGTGCGACTTGACCATGCAATTGCACGTTAATGCTGTGACGAGCATAGTTGAGGCAGTGTTGCAAGGTCAAATGTTGTTTCTCCTCGTTCGCCCCTGGAAAAGTTCACCGTACAATTCCTTCGCGGCTGCACTCAGTCGTATAACGTGGCCCAGGAACTATTATGTAACCCTCTGAGGGATTTTTTGGAAGAACTTTTGGTTTCATATTTTTCAAGTTTTTCTACTACACCGAAAATAAGACCTCAAGTTTTGGAAAAAAAAAGACATTGCTATTTTTGTATTGATTCATCAAGTTAAAATTAACATGTGAAAAATTCAAAAAAAAAGTTTCGTTTCCAAATCGGGAGGAAAATAAAATTATATTCGAAGTCGGCCCATCGAGATTATGCTTTCCATGGCCTCTGTTCGCATTGGAGCACATGGCGACACTTGCAGAGTAGTGGTCAGAGTTATTCTGGAGAGGTTGTCATTTTTGTTGCTGGCGTTGAGATCGGAATACTCCAAGTAAACTTTTGAATTATACTGGGGACCCTTTTCGTGATTACTACCCACGGAAGCTTTTGGAAGCTTGCAGAAAATTGCAGCTGAAATGTTATACGAAATTATCTTAGCGCCTAGCACTTAAAAAGCACTTCTTTGTAGGCAACATATATGAGTCTTCCGAGGAGGCGTTCAATGTTGAATGCCTAAATCATGAAGCAGACAATCGTTTTTGGATGCTAAAATTATTCAAAATTATCCTCAGATTTTTGTGAAATAAGCGGCAATTGCCTACGAAAGGTGAGAGTTTTACGAGGGCATAAGTTATAGTGAATCACACTTATCAACCATCTCATTGAAATATGTACAATGCAGAATGCAGTGAAAAATTTTTTTGGTTTTTTGCTTCTTGCCTTTGCAAGCATTTTTTACTATGTGAATTATTGAACTCTTTCATTACGTTTCCGATATCGCACTGGCGGATGGCTGTCGTCTAGGCGACGTATTAAGTATCCAAAGTCAGTGGTGAACTTGAGAGAAATCCAATGTGCGCTCGTCGCCGAAATTTCACAGTACTATTTGATGCATATACATAACTTTTATGCGTATACATAACTTTTTTATACATGCTTCACTTTTTGAGGTAAAAGCCTTCATTTCAAATGTGATGGATTCAAGAGTCTCTGGCCGTACGATCCTTCCTTTGCCGTTACTCCCTACGGAGTTTTAAACTCTCGGAAGTTTCTTTTTCATGTGCTAGCGTGATTGTTCGTGGCAGTCAGCTGTTATACGTGGCGTCACGGATTTATCGACGTTTACCCACTCCATCTGTCTTGCCTGTTGTCAGTGATAAACGCTGTTTGTTAACGCAAACCTCATGTCAATATCTGAACTTCAAATCAGGATTATAGTGGCCTTCTGATTGGTGGTCAATAGGTGGGAATAGTAGTTGTTCATTTTTGATTTATGATACCGGTAGGAGTTGGTACACCATCTGATAGATATCTCAGCTTTGTGAGTAGTTAGTGTTCATGAAAAAAGGGAAAGAAGGAAGGGTTTATCGCTCGGCATTGTTCAGTCCATTTTGTAATGCGCCACGCATACGCTCCCTCTCGGAATTGTAATATTATTGGAATGTGATTTAGCTTATACAGTAATTTTATGGGGCGAGAACACATACAAGCTAATTCTGTCCTCTCAGTGTGCAATGTGAGGCTGGGTGTAAAACGGCGGAGAGATCAGAGACGTAATCTATACCGAATCGTTACTACTCCTATATTTCTCCCTAATCCCAATCTTTCTGTCGACAGAGCTGGGAAATGCGAGCAGTTGGTTTAAGAGTAATATGTTGTGAAGGGAAGAATGGCCTATCAGCAGGCTCAGCAATTTGTCTCAAGCCAATCTACTTCTTCTCCCCTGACGATTTCTTCTAGCTACAATTAGCAATTCCATTTGCTTCCACGTTGTTTTTAGGCCACCGCGGGGACTAGGTTTGTACCCACATCTTTTCCTTAATAATGTCATTCACTGCCAGGTGTGACATTTTTATTGAACTCGTTATTGATTATTTGACATCCTTTTTATCCCTTTTATCCTATTGCTCGACTCTACAGTGATTCAGCTCAAGTGTAGTGATTGATTTTGGATTGAAATGTTTCGACGCAGTGACCTTGAACTCGCGATTCCGCTGCCTAAGGTTCATACGTTTCTCATCACCGTCATCGGTTAGTGAATGACATCATATCGTTCGATAGCTTTTCTCTGAATGTTCTTTTTAGCTTCCACAACGTAGGCAATTTTTGAAATTGGAAAGAGAGTCACTGAAGTAATTCGATGCGCATTTGAAAACATTGCTAGTTTAATGCATGCTCATATGCTCTATAAATGCTAGTATGAGGTAATAATGATAGTCTGAGATATTTAAACCTTATTGATCTTGCTTATCTGATTATCAAAGCCTCCTCGGGTTCATAAAAGCCACCATCGCTTCATAACACTGACCTGGGGATCATGGTCGGGCGGATGGAGAAAAAATTTTGAGAAGCACATACCACCTTCCCCCGAATCTTTGAAAGCATGTTTATCATCCAATGATCTTCTATAGACATCGGTCCTAAAATTCTAAAAATCGCAGTAGACTTTCTCGAACGGCACTTGCAAATTAGGAGCTTTCCTATGAGCCACAGTACGTTCCACCTTGTGGATTTCTCAACCTTTGATTTCTCAACCTTTGTTTGACTCTGCTAACCAGGAAGGCTTTCAGCTTCCATGGAACTTCGAATAGGGACCCCTACCATTCGATAGAGCCTCGAATGCTGAGTAAAACTGTGAAAACCGGGACTGCTACGGCTCTTCCGAAGCGTGCTAGGAAGGCTAAAGTTCACATACGATAAGTCATCGACGGGGCATTCTGCCAGTGGCGACTCATCATCGCGGTTAATCGTGCCCTGCTGCGTATGTGAAAGCACGTAAATCATATTTCCAATCAAAATTGATCCAACATGTTGATTTCAGAATTGAGTAGACTCCTTTCATGTTTACTGCAACTCGTCCATGTCGCTCGAATTCTTTTCGATATCCCAGCAGTAAGATTAACTAGTGAGAAATCCAACAGGTGGTGAGGGCTGTCTGTCACAAGGTCCCGGCCATTAAGATAAACTGGTAGCATAACAACAACGTGATCAAGCCCCCAGCGGTGCCCTGAGGAGGGTTTCGGTTTCCTCAGGCCCATGCTGTTTTCTATACTTTTGCCTTCCTGTCATCTTATGTCGTTTTACATTCATTTGTGAAAATCCTTGATTGATTCTGATTTTTTTTTTCTTTCGTTTCATAAGATCTGGGACGGTAGTAATCTACCCGAAACTGGCAGTCAAGAACAATGGTTAGGTGTCGGTAGCGCTGAGATTATAACGGTCAAAACTGGGAGGTTACCGCTCTCGACTGTCAACTTTTTCTCGTTGTGGGCAAAACTTGCCACATAGACCGTTTTCGAGCCCTGGACTACACGTTTCATAGTCAGAACCAATGTCACTACACCATGTAGCACATCCTTCTTACGCCACCTTATTGGAGCTCTCCCATATCACATCTAGAATCTTGCCATATCTTGCTGTCACGTTCTGCAACACTGCTGCGCAGTGTCCATACACACTCTTCCTCCTTTGCCGCTCAGCCTCTCGCCCTTTTTCATTCTTACTCTACAGGGTTTCATGCATCTTTGCAGCAGCCACCGAAAATCCCTTACGACTACTAGTTCACTGCTAGTTCGAAAGCTTACTAATAGAAAGGTCTTCCAGGTCATGACGCGCTTTTTTGCCTCCTACGGCTGTACATAAGGGGTTGATGGCTCGATCCTCACTGAAGACAATTTTTTCGCAAAATTTGGATTCTCAATTTCTGAACTCGCATACGTTTGACTATGAAAATTAAGTGCAATGATCAACAGAGAGAGTCAGGTTGCTTCCAATATTTGTTCATCCCATTTTGACGGAAGTCACGATTTGCATTGTGCGATATCGTAAAAAGTCGACTCCAAATCGTCATGCTTTCTGAACATTCTGCTCTCAAACGAGCAATTCAGAAGTCTAGAAAACTGGAGATTAGTTGACGCTACGTCTGGTCAGTAGAAGGAATGAGAAAAGGCTTCAGTCTGCAGCAGTTCCGAGTTTCGGAAGACGATCTATGAACAAGATTCAACATAAGCAAATTGGCCCCATGTGCGTTGATCCTGGTCTCATCGGATGATTGCTTCTGTTTGTTCTCAGTGTGTTTTAGGATTGTAAAAGGAGACTGTTACATCTACTAGAATCAGGCCTTACTGAAAGTTTTTCTGAACACGTGCTCAGATTGAAAGTGATCTGACAGTTCGTATCTATTGTCGTCCATTCATTTGAAGTTTGTTCACCCTGTATCCCACCAGCTAGCGACGGTCATTAATCATTAGTGGAATGATGATCCACTTGCCGACTATACAAAAAATCGAAGAAGACGGTAGCTGTAATATCACACAACGACCAACGAATGACTTCATATGACTTGAATGATCTAACGTTCTTTTGTCGGCCATTGAGCGACACTAATAAAATTATCGATCCTAGCTGTTGTAATGGAGTTGCTACTCCTCTTGGATTGTTTGTCCGCTCTTGTAACTGCATAAATACGAACTCCTTCATGAATCCCACATAGGTATTTTGGAACAAAATTTGGCGGTTGTGTCGCAAAATTGTCATGACCGTTTAAGGCCGTCGTCATATGTCGCGATTTTGCGATTCTGAGATTTGCAGTGTCACGGTTTCCCACGCGATGTTGCGACGTTGCGAAATCGCAGAATCGCGTGCGTAACAGGATCGTTAAATTACGGAATCACAGAATCGCGAAATCTGACGGTGGTCTGATGGCTCAATCAGTAAGCGCTCCCCTTTATAAAACAGGGTCAGTATTCTGTCGAGAAGCCCTCTGTAGGCGGCAAATTCTGGTGGTCGAAGAGGGCGATAGTGGTTAGAACTTTCATTCACATTATCTATTGTGTCTGGAGAAGTAGCGGTGGTCGAGTCACAGACCATTGTCAAGCGTTATAGCTGTAGGAAGTAGAAAGTCTTCAAGGCATGATGCGTGCGTGACCCGTTCAGCGGGAGGGGGGCTTTAGTCAGGATTGACCTTCCACGACTCCTGCCTCGCACCTTCCCTAATTACTTCGCACCTCTTCGAACTCGCTCAAGGGATGACCTCGCTTAATTGGCCGATCTGGCTGTCTTCATCGATTCATCACTAAGTGACTAATTAATATATTTATAACATCAGCTAAATGGAATAATTAAAATTGCATGGTATCATTATGCAGCAGAAAAAGAAAAATTTCGAAGTTATATAAAAGTTAGTACTATAAGGATAGAAAGACGTAGATCTCACGAACGTTTTTGGACTCAGAGATCAGCAAATCAGAAAACTACCGTAATTACTTCTTATGGATTGCTCAGTTAGTTCTTTTTCATTTCAAACTCATTGTTCCATTTTTCACATTTCACTTTATCTCTTTCTTTCATGAATTCTTAATATTAGGTTGTAAGGAAAGTTTTGGCCGCTTTTCGCAATTTCAACTTCGGAAAATCATAACTCGGCTTGCACTGCGTCCTTTCTCACCGAATTAGCACCATTTCATTCGCAACACTTTTAGAAATATCATGGATATTTACAGATCTCATTTTGATGAGGAGATGACGATTTATATAGCGCAAAATCAAAAAAAGTCGACTTCAGATCACCCCTCTTTCTGAACACTGCTGCTGAAGAAGCTGTTCAGATGTTTGGGAAAATGGGGCTCAGTTAGCGCTAGATCTGGTGAATATGGTACACGAGTGAGGGCTTCAGCCTGCAACTGCTTCAAACATTAGAAGATTTGTGGAGAATGCGCTTGCGCAAGCTGCTCTGAAGGGTCCAGCGGCACTTTTTTTTGTGTTTTTCCAGACCAAGGCTACTTGAAGTGGCTAACCAAGTTTGTGTGTTGAGGGCCGATACTTTTGGAATTCCCTGCAAGTATGAGTCATCGCTTTCTGCCGTCTCAGTTGAAGCGATTTGATCAATTGAAAATTCGAGCAACTCATTCTCATTTCTGCACTTCTAAAACCAGGGACAAAATGTTCCGTCCAATGCTCTACCCCCTACCCTTGCAGCACTCACATTTGTGGCCACCTTCGCTGGGACTTGGCTAAACAAGGACTTGTGAAGTGAAGTCATCCAAAAAGTGCCATTTTCGCAGTACTTCAAAATCCCCTCAATAATTCGGAAACGTTGTGGCATTCCAAATAAAACATATCCAGAAGAAGCGACTTTTTTTCTATCTAAGGAGCACAATATGTAGCTGATTCGTGTTGACGCGCTCTGAGATTTGAATCCATCTTATGAACGCGAAAAACCGGCTAGAACTTCCCTTACAACCTAATAATTTCAATTAATTCTGCAAATCTCTCCTTGTCGTGACTAAGATCCACGCTTTCTGTTCCTCGCGCTGTAAATGTTGACTTAAGCGAAGGCAATTAGGGAGGTCATCCCTCAGGCGCATTCGGAGAGGTGCGAAGTAATAAGGGAAGGTGCGAGGCAGGAGTCGTGGAAGGTCAATCCTGACTAAAGCCCCCCTCCCCCCGTTCAGCGAATGGCCTGGCGTGCATTGTCATTACATTCGATGCCTGAGTACATTCAGCTAGGTTACTGGTCTTCGGGTTGCCCGAACTCTCCCCGATAGACTTGGGTTTCACCCTTTTGGGAGCGTTTTGCTGGTGATATTTTCGTATTACTTCTGCGGATATAGTACAAACTGCCTGGAATACCTTCTTCTGATTAGTTTTCGGATAGTGCTGTCGGTGTTCGAAGTGGAAACGCGAAAAATACAGCAGAAAAGGTGCCGAAAATCAAAAATTAAGCAGCACATCCTATCACTACTCCTTACAGACATCCACCGAATACCTCGTTCAGGATTTCTCGATAGGCTCTATCTTGTCTGGAAAGTCTATCTATATATCAAAAGTACCGAAATCAAGGAAATGGGTGTGTCAGTTCTGTTTTTGCATCAATGAAACCTTTTCTCAGATACCTGTTTGATTGGTATTCTTGTTGTTGATGTACTGCAAAACTCCCTTTCTACACTGATAAAGTAATAGGTCTTCTTCGAGAAGATCCGTAAAATGAACGGCGAGAGAGAGAGAGAGTCGAGATTATAATGGCACCAGATGGTGTTCTACTTTTTTCCTACTTCTGGTTTTTCTGAGAGTTCGTTAAGACAATTGATTATTTCACCCTTCAGAAAAATCCCACAGCTCCTAGGCGGCGGCTTTACAGTATTTGTTCGCCGCTAAGGCACTCTTTCCTGATGTTCATATCCGTCTTTTATTTGTACTAGCTCTCACTGCACATTGCTGAGCTGTACCTATTGAAGAGGTGGCGAGTATGGAAAGCATTTCTCTTTTAAGAATACTTCCTTGGGTGTGGTCAATACGAATTCACGTCTTTTTTTATTGTATCATTGTGATCGCTTTAAAGCATTAAACGTATTACTTATTACTACTTAACCTGACTTACATGGTTTCCGGTGACCATATGGTTTGTTGTCGTCACCGATGAAACGCATCGGTCTACTGTGCGTGGCTCGATTGTGCTCTGTAGATGCGTCTCCTTTGTGTCGGTCGATTCCATCAGCTGTAGCACGAAAGCGCAATCTTGTGAAACGCTCTTTGAGGGTTTGTGGCTTCATAATTTTTTTCTTATCCATGGTGATTAATGGTGAAGGATACTGTAGGGTACCACAATTTACAAGACCTGGGCTACAGTAGTTTCGAGGTAGCTGAATTATGGACTCCTAAAATTCGATAGGTCATGAGTGGCTGGATATTGTAGGAATCGAAGCGGGAAGAGTACCATGTACGAATTTGTTGAAATTCCGCTGGTTAAGTCAGCTTATGTGTTTCTTAGAAGTCGCTAAGGAAGATAGAAAAAAACAGGAGCGATATTTCAGCTGAGTGTTTGAGAGGAAACATGTGTTGTTTTGATTTTGTGGGAGAAAATATTTTGGCGGAGTTCCGGAAATCTTTTGGAATAACATGCTCAATCATTTAGAAGCACTTTGAAGTTTCTGTAAATATGAGCAAGTTGTAGTTATTCAATTCAGCAGCTAATTGAAAAAAATTATTGTATTGTGAAAAACAGAGAGAAACTGCTTCATTTACATCATTCTCACGGGTTATTTTGGCGTTCAGTTTCTCGCGTCAATTTTCACGTTTATTATAAGCTGATAAGGGCTTCAAAGGATGGATCAGGGAATAGAAATTCTTACAAACATCACGGCGAATGAATTGAAGATGTTCCAGTCGTATTGCACCCATGAGACTCCTCGATCATCACCAGCCGCTCACTCGACGATCCCAGTTCGTTTCGAAAGAGGTCTTCCATACTTGGTCATAACTCTGCCTTCGCGACAAGAGTCGTGCCAATTCTCGCTAAGGCCCCTGACGGATGATGTCGGAAGTTTCTGTGAACAACTCCATCGAGAAGATCGAGGTCTAGACTATGTTGCTGTGTACACCAATGGTAGGTTTTATTATTAATGTTCTATTTTCGTGGTGCAGTGACAAGTACCGCTCCCATCCGTATTGTTCTGGGTTCGAGATTGGGTTGGAAATCCGTTCGAGCTACCCAACCCTCCCATCCTTCTGAAGTCGGTGCACTGATGCCAGACTTCGGGGAAAAAAAAAACAGCGGTTTGTTGTGTGGGCCATATTGCATTCGATTGCCCCGATGGTTCCAAGTAGTATTAAAATGCGTGATGTTTTCGGAATATTTGTACTCTAACTTTTTCCGCATTGCGATGATAAGTAATCACATGAACTGATGGAAAAGGAAATTGGTTAGACAGGGAATGTGGGAATTCGATAGATTTGAGCAAAAGATTGTACTAAGACTTGGAGCACACACCGTACCATGTCCGAGCACTGCGCTATATGCATGTTCTCATTATGATGTAGTAATTAATTTTTGAATCATTTTAGATGGGATACGTGTGGCCACCTCTACATCTATCGAACATCTGTTGCAATTCGGTGGATTTCGACTGCGGTTAAATGACCGGTATTATGATGTTACCGTGCCAGAACGAACATTAGAGGACCAATTAGGTAGTGATAGGTGAGTGAGTTGGTACATGAGATTGACAAGAAGACTTCAAAAATTTCCCTTCTAATTTTTGGGGTCTCATCTTTCGAAAATTTTTTTGGAAAGGCAAAAAGGTGTACATCCAATCGCTTTTGTTGTTGTTTTTTCTCTCTTTTGAGTGGATGTGTCAAAAGAAGTTCATAGGCTGCATTATCTCCAGTTTTCAGCAGCAAGGCAGAATATTACAGTTTCGAAATGTAGCTCACCTATTTCCCTCCCCTCTATATGTTTTGAGTATGTTGACGCTTTCGGTAGTTCCCTTCAGACTTCAAAATTTTTTCTAGATAAAACGACAATAGCTCCTCACGAAAAGGCTATAAGTACTGGTGCTCGGAAAATTGAAAGCTGGGCCGGATGATACTTCTCTTTTAAGAATGTATAAGGGAAGTATTGGGTTGAGGAATAAGTTCCCGCGGTTTTTTTTTTCAATCCCGTTTTTCACATTGTTCGCACCATCTTTCAATGAAGCTAATATGTGTTTTCGATAGAAAGATAGATAGATAGAGCTTTCTTTGCTCTACGAAATGCTTCTGTCGTTTTTTCGATTCCTTCGACTACCTAATATTTATGAGGTTTTGAAGTGAAGTAAGCTGCAGACGAAAATCGGCGCTCTCGACACCTCATCTTCCTTCTTTCAGATAGAGCTTTTCCAGCTCTGCAGTATAGTACTACTTTTTATTCAAATGGCCCAACTCTTTGCTGTTTTTAAGGCTCACAAAGGCAGTACTCGCAGAAGTGTCATTTTCGTTATCTTCTCTCCCTCGCCTACCATCGGGATCGAAGATATCCAGGTATGCATTCGATAGAGCTCTTCTTGCTCTACAAAATTATACCACTACTCTTTTGAATCTTTTCGTATTTTAGCCTATAGAGATAAGTTTTTACCTGTTTTTCAATTCAAAATTGCGTAAAGAAAACAAATTTCTTGGCGGAGTGTTTTGAGTCACTCGATAGAGCTCTTTTCGCTCTACAAGATTTTGCTTACGGTTTTTGTTCGAACTGATTTTTGCCATTTTTTAGATCATTTAAAAGTCGGCGAAATCAAACATTTACATCACATGTTGTCTCGATTTCGTCGTCTTTTAAATAATCTAAAAAATGGCAAAAATCAGTTCGAACAAAAACCGTAAGCAAAATCTTGTAGAGCGAAAAGAGCTTTATCGAGTGACACAAAACACTCCGCCAAAAAAATTTGTTTTCATTATGCAATTTTGAATTGAAGGACAGGTGAAAACTTATTCCTATAGGCTAAAATATGAAAAGATTCAAAAGAATAGTGGTATAATTTTGTAGAGCAAAAGAGCTCTATCGAATGCATACCTGGATATTCTCTTCGATCCCGATGGTAGGCGAGGGAGAGAAGATAACGAAAGTGACACTTCTGCGAGTACTGCCTTTGTGAGCCTCAAAAACAGCAAAGAGCTGAGCGATTTGTATAAAAAGTAGTATCATTCTATAGAACTGGAAAAGCTCTATCGAAAACATACACACACGCATTTTTTGATCCCGATGGTAGACTATGAAGATGAGGTGTCGAGAGCGCCGATTTTCGCCTGCAGCTTACTTCATCTCAAAACCTCATAAATATTGGGTAGTCCAAAAAGTTTTTTCGTATTTTCAAATACCATTTTTTCCCTCCAAACTGCTTTCCAGCAATCTCTTCTGTACATACACATGTAGTACAAGTCCACACGCATCTATAGGTATTATTGTCTTCCATCTCCCGGATAACCCTTTTCGGCAAAATAAACATATCAACGGTCAACCTCATTTTCAATACAAAAATTATAAAAAAATTTTCTTTCAATGGCGTTAGACAGGGAAAGGAAAAGGTGATAATCCGATGGAGCAAGATGAGGGCTATAAGGTGGATGGGGCAGCAAATTTTATCCAAGCTCGAGAATTTTTTGGCGAGGCATTTTTTCACTAGTAGTAAACATTTTTTAAAATTTTTTCTTTTAAAAAATTCTCGAGCTTGGATAAAAATTGCTGCCTTATAGCCCTGATCTTGCTCCATCGGATTATCACCTTTTCGTTTTCCTGTCTAACGCCTTCAAAAAAGAAAAATTGGAATTGAAAATGAGGTGACTTTTGATATTTTTATTTTGCTGAAAAGGGTTATCCGGGAGATGGAAGACAACAATACCTATAGATGCGTGTGGACTTGGATATTCTGAGGATTTTGTCATGGCTAATATTATAAAGTGTTTATGTATTAAAAAGCACATATGTTACAAATTCTCTATAACTAGCAATTTGGAAAGCATTGTTAATTTTATTAAAAAGTTCATTTGTTGTTTCAATGAATATTAGTAATGTATAATTCCTTTCTTATATTTAAGTTCCTAGTTAATCTCACCTAAGTTACTAAGATACTAATCATGTTTAATCACTATTTATCCTTTACCTTCTCGCCACATATTGCATTCTACTTGCTTCCCTTCTATGTTTCGCTGCCCCACCGCCATTTATCTGACCGGACTTAGCTGAGTATCAAACCTAGCAATTTCAAACTCTGGGCCTATTTTCTCTCTTTTTTCATTCTAACTATTTTTTCTTCTCATCTTGTATTCTTTGTTTTTACTAATTTCCTTCTCATTCGTTTGTTTTACCTTCTTTCAATCCTTTCTCACATTTAGTTTCTCTCACTTCTAGCTTTTTTTTCTATCATTTCGTTTAATCAGACTCAGACCTTCTCACACAATTGTTTGTTCACCAACCCCCCTCACTGAGGAGCCTCAGGGGTTGGTGTGGACAATGGTTCGTCTGAGGGTTTGAGGCGAAACGAACCATTTAACACACCTTAACAGTTAAAATTGTACTAACATTTATTTTTCATTTATTGTACTACATATATATGTACAGAAGAAATTTTGTGGAAAGCAGTTTCGAGGGAAAAAGCGGTATTTAAAAATACGAAAAGACTTTTTAGACTACCTAATATTAGGTAGTCGAAGGAATCGAAAAAACGTAGAAGCATTTCGTATAGCAAAAAAAGCTCTATCGAAAACCTATATAAGTTTCGTCGAAAGATGATGGGAACAATGTGAAAAACGGGGTTGAAAAAAACCGCGGGAACTTATTCCTCAACCCAATATTTAGGAAATATCCCATCAGCTAAAGTTCAGAGCAAGGTCTTGAAGGAGTAATCACAGGAAATCCTATTGGAATGACAATAGACTTCTTCAATGAGTATTGGTTATTCGTTTTAGTCCTTGTGACTATTATTCTAAATGCAATACTTAATGAATATTTTTTGCAGACTGCGTCAAATTGATGATCTGAAGGCAACTGTTGCCACATTGCACGCAGCACTATGTGTAGATGAATACAAAGTGAGTCTCTGTTGTATTCAGCTTTCCCCGTTTTTGAATGTTTTTCGTTTTTTGTTTCAAGCATTGAATGAATTCTTCTGGTAGATCCTTATCTAGCACCAATTGCCATTATTGGTATTAACCTGATCAGTGCTGCTTAGGTAGGCAGAGAAAGAAAGTTGATCCAGCAGCTAGAAAGGGCAGAGACCGAATTACGGCCCCTTCATCAGGTATACCTGTTGTTTTTCATTTTTTCTTATTTTTCCTTTTGTATTATTGTTTATTGCCTTGTTGCTTTTGCTTGTTTATTCATTCACGGTTCATTGATTTTGATCTTCGCCATCAAGAAATAGAAAGTTCAGTTTGTTTTCTTACACTTCGCATCAATATCAGTTGTTTTGTTAATTGAATACTTATTTGGATGCAGTTTCTAGGTCATATATTTGCTGCAAATGTTAATTTGGATGTGGAACAGTTTTTCAGATAAAACTCACCATAGAGCGGGAATGTGAAGCGCACGCTGATCGTGTCATGTGGGCAGGATTCGCAGCTATGGGTGTGCAGACAGGTGAGAGATTCTTTCTGCTACATATATCTCCTTTCGAGATGCCGAGTCAAGAACTCACGTAATTTATGGGACGTCCATTTTTTTCAGTCCATTTTTTTGCGTTTTGGAATCTCAAAAGGCAAAAGCTAACCATGACATAGTGGTTGATTTTCGCAAAGACCCTGAGGGCGAGTGGCGACATTTCCCAAGAGCTAGAGAAGGAATCTCAAAAGTGGAGGTCATAACTGACTCTTTAGGTCGCCGCGAGACTTCGCGAATTAGCGACTTGCGATTCTGTGATTTTGCGGTGTCGCGGCTGTGCAAGCGAGGTTGCGTGAGACGAGTGCCAGCTCCCGTCTCGGGGGGGGGGGGGGAGAGAACGAGGAAAAAAAAAGGTGATAGGAGCTTTCTTTAAATTAAAGAGGAAAGAGGTGATACCGAAAGTTTCCTCCAAAGGGGTACCGATGCCGTGCATTCGCTGACACGACGCTTTATTATTGGGCAGCATAATTCCTATCATTATAAACCGTCGTGGTAAAGGCAGTTTTGGGTCATGGATATGGTTCGGTCGTGGGAATGGTTATGGTAGGCGCTGGTAAAATTACATCATCATAGTGGAGTAAGGAGAAGGGTAGGAAGTATATCAGTGTTGAGGAAGTAGAATGTTTCTGTGGGTGGGGAAGCTATGAGTGCCATTAGGTCAGAGATTCGCTTGTCTGCGTTTGGCGCGCGACGCGATATGTCTAGCTAGTTGCACCGTAGTGGTTGAATCCTGAATCTTGCGCCTAGAACAAGGCGTGAGCACCGTCATCGCTTCAGAACCAATCCAGTATGGCGCGCATAGCTCTCACCATTGCGTCGTACACTTAACGTCACGGAGCGTATTTTTTGTCCCAATAGCACACACCCGTGGGTGAAATGATGGGACAACACACTACCCACTTGCCTTACCGAACACCAGTGATCACGCAGCAAACGAGATGAAATAAGAAGTAAGGTAGATACTCAGGGCTCGCGTCAAAAATCTGTGAACATGTAATTGATAAAGAAAATTTCTAAAGTATGAATTAAGGTCTATTCGCACGGTTAACATGGTGGGAGTATTCATGGGATATCATGGAACCAGTTACGTACTTCGCCACATACGCTACCGTAGTCGCCACTTTTGGTTATTATCTGTACACACGACAGGTTAGTTCCAAGGTCACCAAATTTTTTGTGCGGGTAAAATATATTTATATATCTGTGGTCGCTTTTTTATTTTATTATCGATTCCCATTATTGACAGTACTGTCTTGCAGTCGTTCGAATATCCCAATGCTCGGGAGCGATTATTTACAAAACAATTCTATAGACGGGCTATTAAACAAGGGTTCGACATTGAGAAGTACAATAAGCTGGTCACAGAGGTATGTGCATGATGTTTATGGGGAATAATTGACTTTTTTGACATAATGATCTCGTTTTATGTTTTGACTTTGCCCAGTCTATTATAGGGGTACTAGTGGGAATCCCTTGGTTTTTTATACTATGACTCATTCTCGATAGTATTAGACGGAAAAGTAATTCTCATTGTGTTTTTCTTCCTTACAGCCATGACCGTCTCCCCAGTTGACATCTGCGGCAGCCCCGCCCCTTTTATTCCGTCCGCCTGGAGGTCCACTTTTTTGTCCAGCCATTTTTTTTTTGAGTCCCGACATAATACTGACTTATTCATTTTGTTTTTGTGTATGTTTGCTGACAGACTATTTGAATAATATTACAAGTCGATATGAGACATGACTATAATTTGTTGACATATTCAACGCCGCAAAATTTATATTAGCTACTACCATAGGATTTCTTCAGTTTTGAACGGGCATCTTGTAGGCCTCAACAAAGCCTACAACAGTGAGAATCTGGCAACAGCTTACAAGGAATTCCATTCTAGGGTTTCTCTTTAAATGTAGCTACAGAAAAACTTCTATCTATGAAAGATATTCGTGATTAATGGTACCAAATGCCAACAGCTATTAGATGAACAGTGTGAACTTTGGGCACATTTTTATATTTTTTATGATTCCTTTCAGGATGGGCGTCAGGCGCGATGATCCTGTTACTAGAGTGCCTAGACTCGCATTCGTTGATTTTGGACAAATTACGCGCCGCAAAAAGTACAGAAATGGTGACAGTATGTTTACGGACCCAGTAATGATGAAGGCATTAACACGTTTCGCGGTAGTATGTGTTCAGGCCCAGAATACGAAGGAAGTGGATGTTGATTTCGAGATCCATTGGTTTCCGTGAAATGTAAACAATGAGCAAGTATACCCACATTCTCTTGTCAACGGGTGTGTGCCATCAGGTCAGAAAATTCGCGTGCCCGCATGCGACGCGCGTCGCGATGGTGCGAGCTAGTTGTGCCGTATTACTTGGGTCCTGAGACGATTACACCTCGACTAAGGCGTAGGGCACCGTCATCGCCTTAGGACCCATCCAATACGGCGCGGATACCTACCATCACGTCACAACCTAACGCGGCAAAGGAATTTTATGTCTTAATGGCACACAGCCAGTTTTCAACTCGTAGTGCTGAAGACCTGTCGTATTTTATAGTGTAGTGCATAACCGATACTTCTTGAACGGCTGGCGATGTTTTTCTAGTGAACGAACGTACAAGGTTCCGACTCCATCATCAAATCGAGTTTTGTTTTACAGCCACATGAAAGTATTGTGATTGTAGGCAGAGGCTCGGGATTAATGTATTGCGCCGCATTTTCTCGAAAGACCATGGCTGCTCGTAGTGCTGACCTGTCGTATTTTATAGTGTAGTGCATAACAGATACTTCTTGGACGGCTGGCGATGTTTTTCTAGTGAACGAACGTACAAGGTTCCGACTCCATCATCAAATCGAGTTCTGTTTTACAGCCACATGAAAGTATTGTGATTGTAGGCAGAGGCTCGGGATTAATGTATTGCGCCGCATTTTCTCGAAAGACCATGGCAGATGCGCTTAACCATGTGTATCCTGTAACGCAAAATCTGGGTGGACATGCTTCGAACAGCTACCATAATTCAACTGGAAAACGTGCTTCTCGCTCCTTGGTGCCATGCTAAGTAGCTTGAACGTGACAACCAACAGCACGTTTGCTCAATTTCAGGTCTGTCGCGTATTCAATAATGAATGGCAGAGTTGTCTCAGTTTGCCCCAAAGTCCTCCTGACACGCTAAAATCGCTTCCACAGTAGTGGGTGTGGTGGAATGAGCGGAAGGGGGACAAGCCTTGGAATATATTGATTGGATTCGTGAGAGTCGAAAAGATTCGGTGGGATTTTGGACTTTGGATTTTGAGAGGCTTTAAAAATGAGAAGGTTGACCGACTCACACTTGCACAACCTCTCGAGCAATGTTTGGTGAAGTACTTGTTGTTCTGTTCGTATATTCGGGTGGTAGTGAGTTGCTGCAGCGTATTAATAAGGAGGTTTTTCTAATGATAGTGACTCGCTGCAGCGAATGAATGAGGAAGTTTCTTCTAACGACTTAGCTACATAGCACTGGCGAAAGCACACCACGTCATGCCGTGTTGTCCATGTGTCTCGTTCTGGCCCATGTGGAATTTTACCACACTTCAGGGAACAGGTTTGCCAGGGATTAAACACTTTATGAAAACACTTTTGCGGAGGACATCTCTGAACGCGTTCTGCATTTTATATAAACCATTTTCTATCAAAACTCTTTTTTTGATACATTAACATTACATTCTGATAATTAAAGCGATTCTCAGAAAGTAGTTTTGTTTTGAATCGTAAACTAACCCAAGTGAAAGGAAAACTTCGGGTAGGGTGCGGTGCGGTTTGGCTAATATAATAACCATGCCACGAAAATGGCGATACATATATATTGGGAGCAATTTCAATGCTCCGTTGCGATTTTTTGAGAAGCTTCTAGGCGAGGTGACCTCGGCGCAATGACGAAAATCGTTGAGCTCATTCGCCCGTCAAACAATGCGAAAATTTTCTGGAAAATTGGATGCAGCTGGGAAGCAGACCAGTAAGAAGAAAATAAACTGGATGAAGCTGTGGGCATATGTCAGGCTCAAAGGGTCAGGTGATTCCGATTTATCATTGTACCGATAGCGCTGAAACTCACCCAAAACTTGAGTTTTTTCTGCAATTCCTTAGTTCTTATGAAGTGAAAAGTGTGGAACTCTCCAATGGTCAATAAAATTGCAGTATTTTGATATATCGGAACCACCTGGCCATGAATGTAGTACACAGATCAGACCGGTACCAACTGAATGTTTTCATACTTTCAGAAGTTTTTATTTAATTATTGTATCCCCTTAAAGAGAGCAAGCGAGGCCGCAATTGAATTATTCTTGTCTGTTTCCTTCTTTCGGAGTATGCACAGACAAATTCAGATAAATCACACTGAAATTACCACGTGATGTTAAGGTTGAAGAGGTTCGTCGACAGTTGGCTCGAATTCGCGATCCTCTTTTTCAACATCTACCAGTAAGCTACTTAACGAGGCTTGAAGATGACACAGCCACCAAGGAGACAGGCGGTTAGACCGTGCGTTCACCGGTTCGTGGTTGAATCGATGTCACATGAGTGATTCGAAGTTATAATAGAGTACTGTAGCCTTTTTAGTGTAATATTTTTGGAAACGGTGTATTTGTTATCAGTATTGTATAGCTAAATTTTTGAAAATTTACAAAAAATTGTCTGGTCAAAAGGTAAAGGTCGCACAGGTATATGGGTGAAGCACTCCAAAGACGTAATATGAGCTCAGTATGTCCTTCTCCTAGGTGACCGGTCGGCTCTGACCACTCGTCACCACATTCCTTCTGTAACCCCTGCTTCGGAGTAGATCCAATTAACTGTCCGTGTATATATAGTGGTGCCAAAAAGGTAATTTATCTACCCTACTTTCAACCCTGCTCTAGTCGAACTTCAGCAAATTCTAGCGAGGTATTTCCATCCCCAAACCCAAGAACGGACCTCACTCTATCATTAAACTCCGTAACAGCCTTCCAGAAACAGGATCGGGAGCTTATACCGAGTGAACATGATGTGTCACCTCATCACCGCAAAATCTGAAATTTCGTCACTCGTTCACAACCTTGCTAAGGTCCGTTCACTCTGGGTACCTGAGGGGATTCTTACTGGGTGGCGCCCTCAAGTATTCCGTTTTTCCTGGCGCTCAAAACGTGCCATTACCATTGAAAACCCTCTGGAAGTGGGTTTCAGGTACGAAAAATGACACTTCGAATCATACAGCGTGATCCGAGCAGCAAGGGCTCATTGACTTCCATGAACCAAAGGGTCAATCCTCAGGAAGCTTCTCACAAAAGACCTACCACGGAACCTGGCTCCACTGTTTCATCCAAACCTTGATATCGTAGGAGCTCTGATGGCCGATTGCGCCGACTGAAGGCTCTATATTTATATGACGGTGAAAGTAGTGAGTCTCAGCCTGCTCCTGTTTCGAAAGGAACTTCGGGATTATCTGCCCCAATACTTTAACTCTTTCGTTTCCCTATGTTTTGTATTCTTGAGCGGCAGCAAAATTACTTTTTTGTTACCCCCTGTATACTCATGAAACCGAAGAATTTACCAAAACTTTCAAAATGTACTTATGTATGTTCGGTGCACTCAAGTATTTTTCCATTTCTTTCATATTTAGTGGACTGTTATCCTCATAGGTTTTGATGTTTCTGTGCTGCTTCAATTTCGATGCTTTCGCTGTAGTTGAGATTAGCAACACTCAGTCGAATGTTTTAGAATGAATTTTCATCTTTATTTTTCAGCGTTAGGATTGTTCTTGAAAATGTGGAACTGTGTTTGAAAGAAATGTTTTCGTGTCACAGAGGGCCTTTTCAAAAATTCATGGTACCTTAGCATTCGATAGGTGTTGAATGTCGACAGGGATTCCCCTACTTGTTGTGGAGTCTGCCGAGCGAACGCTATTCTAGGCGAATCTTCCGTTTTCGATGAAACCCGCCCACCAGTAAGAACTGGCCCATCCAGTGAAGAATGGCACTGCTCATTGGTGTAAGCCGAGTTGTGTATGTAGTTGAGTTTGTAAACCACATGTAAATATCTAATGCTTGCCTCAAAAATTAATCAGGTAATTCAGAATTGTCGGTTAATTTATGTATATGAAAAATTATGTAGTCGTATGTACAAGGTAATGTGTATAGTTTATTCTGATAATGGATTAGTTATTTTTTTACGGTAATTCAATGTTGCATTTGAGTAAATGAATATGCTTCGTAGTTTGTTAAGATATGCTGTGACCCAGTTTAGTTTGTTGTGGAAAACTTTATGAAAAGAGTTCGCTACAAAATCTGCGATATGTGATAAGCATGGCATCCACCTCACAAGTCGAGTTAGTAGTCAAGAGACGCTGTGCATATAGTGCAGTGTACTGCACTATACAGTGCAGGGTGCGTTTCACACCGTTGCACTTACAGACATCCACAGCCCAGCAAAATCAAGACATGCCAATAAAGGTCGGAGAGGGACAACGACGATAAAAAGAAAAGATATGGATGGATAGGGGGGGGGTATGAATTCTATGCAATACTTGGTAGGGAAAGAGCTCTCGTGTGGGTCCGTTCACGATGCGAAGTGCAAATGGCTTGTATTCCAAAATATCAGACTGGAAAGTTTTGATCGGTTTTCGCAATTCCATATTCGGGAGATCACGACTCGGCCCAGACTGCATATCTGTATCACGGAATAAGCACCACCCGATTCGTTACACTTTTGGCAATATTATGCATTTTTGCACATCTCATTTTGATGAAGGGTGACGATTAATATTGCGCGAAATCAGAAAAAGTCGACTGCAGATCATCATTATCTCTGAACACACTGCTATTGAAGGAGCTGTCCAAATGTTTGGGGTTGGCAATAGGTCTGATGAATACGGGTGACAAGTGAGGGCTTCATCTTGCAAATGCTGCAGTTGCTGATAGACGATTTGTGAGAAATGCGCTGCGCATGGCTGTATTCAAGGGGCGCGCGACTTTTTTTGGTTTTTTTTTTCGAATCGGATCTCCTTGAGGTCGTCGACCACATTTGTGTGGGGAACGCATTACTGTTAAATATCTTCTGCAGTATAAATGCTTAACGCTTTCTACCGTTTTTGTTAAAAGGATTTGATCAATTGAATATTCGAGCAACTCATTCTCATTTCTGCACTTTTGGAACTCCTCCCTTTGTACTCACATTTGTGGTTGCCCTCGCTGTCACTCGTCTGAACAAGAACTCGTGAAGTCGTCCAAAAATGTTTTGGAAACCATGTAGCATCCCAAGGAAAACACGCATCCAGAAAGAGAAAATTAATGTCTATTTAAGGAGCGTAATATGTAAGTTGATTCATGTCGACGTGCTTTGTGATTTGCATTTATCTTGTGAACGCGCAAAACCGTCAGAACTTTCCTCACAGCCCAATAGCAAGGCTGCGGAAGCATTTCAGTACCTTGTCATACCTACTCTCATTTGCGTATCGTTGCTCTTTAATAACACTTTGGAACGTATTGGGTTGTTGCATAATTAATGCGGCGGCTTTTTTCAACAATTTTATTTAGCAAAAACAATGATTAAATTCAGAAAAAAACGTGTTTAAACGATTAGTCGGGAGCGTTTTCATCATCGCAATCAGGAACTGCTTCCCATTTGGCAGTCGTCAAAAACGTCTATTTCCACTGTAAAAACCTGCAGCATTAAAAAGTCGCATTAAAGGCACACCTCGCGATGAATTGTGAGAGTTATTGCTCGTATTACTGTACGTAGAGGCCCTGCTTTACCCACCAGTGGAGAAAAATGAATCAAAACTCCTCCCAACTACCAAAAATAAAGCTCCCTGTCATCGGTCCTCGTACGAGTATTGGAGATTGTAAAAGAGCTTTTGCTCGATGATATCGCGCGAAATGCTACTATATCACCTGTTCTTCCCTGTTGAAGCTGCCTTCGCTATTGATATCGCTGCCTTATCTTGTCTTATCGCAAGTTCCCTTCTCCACGTGAGAGCCACGTTGGAAATTTGTTCGTCTGAGGCCAGGTGTAATTCGGCTCGATGGGCTCAACTCGGCTCGGGTAGAGCGCGCCTATCGCCGCCAGGATGCACGATCAAGCCGCAACAAGGGTGCAGCCTGAGCACCTATCCAAGGACCTACTTGCCCCAAGAAAGTAAGCCACTAATGTGATTATCGCGTGGTGTGCCTTTAATTATGCACCAACCTAATACTTATCGGCACCAGAGGAATCCGCCTCTCAATCTCCTCAAACTCTCATCACCCATAAAAGGTGTGTATGGTTCTCCTTCATGTAGACCTAAGTTATCGCCCCCCCCCCACCCCACAGTTCCGACATTGAGTTTATCGACTGTTTCAACAGAGAAACAGCTCTTTTGCGGCTTTTTCAGCTTTTTACGTTTTTATAAAAAGTGGTTACACATGCGAAACCCTTCAAACCCCTCAAGCAACGGCATTCCCGGAGTTTTTTTTTCACGGACTCGTTGCATCGTGTGTTCAAATATTTTTTTATTATTTTTGAAATATCACAAACAAAGCTCGTCATCTGAAGTGAACAGGAACTTGATTGCTGAAGCACTTCAGCATAAACATCATGACCTTAGGATCTTGGTACGGCGTACAGCAGTCAGCCTTATTGCCACTCAACTATCCTTGAATCCATAAATGAAATCGAAATAGAAGTCAGTATAAAATACTTGTAACAAATGCAGAATAACGTACAAAAGCGAAAGTCTTAAAACAAGAAATCAAAACCGTGTAATGTAAGTAGAAAAGCCGAAAGATAAACGAAATAGGGGTCAAATAAAGGCCGGGGGGGGGGGAGACGCGGAGGTTTCACCGACGTCAAAGCTCCTTTCCCTGTTTGAGGTAAGGCTAAAGCAGAAAGACAGATGCTTCTCTGTAGGAGAAGGGGATATGAATTCCATCCTGAGCCTAGAGAGGGAAAGGAGTTCCGACGTCGATGCAAAGCTGCGTCCCCCCCCCCCCCTCCCACCCCGCTCCCCGACTTTATTTGACCCCGAAATAGCAAAAATAAAAAAGAATAAAAAATAAGCAGTTGAGGAATAAAAATAAAGTACTGAAATATAGGAATAGCCACAAATCGATGGCTGATAGGGTGTGTATACATTGGTACGAATGACCTCCTTCGCACCCCATGTGCGAAAAAGTGGTTATCTAACAAAGGTCAGCTTTAGACCGTTCAACTTCATAAACTACGTTAATGTCCACACAGGAAAAAGTGCGTGGGTGAAATCCTGATTAAAGGATTTTTTCGAAAAAGGGGTTGTATAATGGTGCTGCGGTAACCAGTTAGATACTATTGTAACATTTTCAAAAGTTATGGTATTGCAAAATAGTTGAAATAATGAATAAAAACAATTCACTAAAATGAGTACAATAAAACCTACTTGGTTGAATCAAAGCGCAAATTTTAACAACCTTATCATATAATGTCATATTATTATAAATCTCGATGAAATGTTATAGAAAGCCCGTAAGGGAGTGATACAGGAGAATTGGGGTATCTCCACACTTTTAATATAAGTTGCTCTGGCCACATGCTGTAAATCTAGCAGTTCGATGAGAGGTGAGATGCAGGTGTTTGAGCAATCCACGTACTAGTGTTTCTTTCCAACAAACTCTATTTAGCTGTAACGTTTTTTAATACTTACAAATACGTTACTAATACGCTTACATTATTGACAGGTCTCAATCCGTTTCGTTTCCTGCGGCCTATTGTACATCTCATATATGTAATAAGTGTTTGGGTCGCTGGTTATTGGTACGACCACGCCTTCTTCGCACCTAATTACTTTTGCCTCGCACATGGGGTGCGAGGTGACCCCAATTAGCTGCGAGAATTCAAAGATCATCATGTTGCCCACATTGATCCATAAAAAACAGTGAAAATCAAATTAGACAAGCAATCTAAGTGGGACAATTTTTCTTGGAGAAGTGATTCACAACTTCACAAATTTTTCAAAGCATGGTCATCTTAAGCTCTATCCACGAAAAGCGGAATAGTATTGGTAATAAAAGTGAACTCTGCTTCCGATGGAACTTCTAAATGCACATCTACACCAGAAACAAAATATGACATTATTGAAAAGGGATGGGATGACCAATGATAAAAGCCTTTCTTCTGCAATACCTATGACAGCATTTAGCAAATCGAAAGAGGATGGTCTCCCTGCAAACGAAGCACTCACTACTTACCCTCATATGTTCATATTAGATTTATGTTATTTTTGTGTTGTAACTCTTCCTTAATAGATAATAAATACGCCTGAATGATTTGCATAACAACGGTTAATCTGTATTTCAATTAATGAATCTTTACTCCATTAATGGATCAATGAGGGTGCAAAGATGACTAGCGAGTTGTCGCCGTTAACTGGGGTCACCTCGCACCTCATGTGCGAAACAACAGTAATTAGCTGCGAAAAAGGCGGGGTCGTACCAATAATCACCTTCCCTAAGTGTTTCAGTTCGTACTATAGCAAAACTGCCTCAATTTCTTCCTTTGTGGACATTGCGCTCAGTTAATGAAGTTGAGCGGTCTATAGCTGACCTCTGCTAGTTAACTTCTTTCTCGCACATGAGGTGCGAGGAGTAATCAAGCGTTCGCACATGGGGTGCGAAGGAGGTCATTCGTACCGATGTATACACACCCATGGCTGATAGGTTGTCATATTTGACGTTTGATCCTGTGCGATGTGTGCATTTACTGCAAAGTACAGTCATTGACGCCTGTGCAAGTACACGCTTGCCATTGGTTATGATTTGCCATCCTAACATCCTCTGCTTATAATCTGCTCCTTCGCAAATATCCTCAAACTCTCGTAGAATAACTGACAAAATGTCTGACGTTTCCTGCCTTCTGTGCACAACCCAGTTTTAAGACTTGTCTGAGTTCTTGCAAAGCAATGTCAAAGGTTTGCAGCATAGCTACTTATACTTGTTCAAACAACTGTTATGGTATGCCATCCTGACGTTTTGAATACGGGAATTTAAGTTCTTCTGCTACTCATACACTTATGTTATACTTGCTTACTGAAAGGCGCATGCAGGTTTCACGTGCAATACAATCATGATGGAGCTTCCCAAAGTGGCGGAGGACGGGGTGGGGCGCCCAAGGGGGTTCGGACGCTAGAGAGCTGACTAGCAAAGAGACGACAGTCACGTGGTCAGGGACGTAGAGTGAAAGGCATAGGCACCCAATCGAAATCAGTCACTTGTTGGTTACATGATATCGTATAGTAGGATAAAGATGCGTTAACCAAGTCCTTCTGCGAAGGTCCACTACGCTTTTTATGTATTAGGTTGTCCCGAAAGTTCCGGAACACCCCGACCACTTTTTTTCAAATTTATTTCTTTACAACATAAACACATTTCAGCTAACAAGATATTCACCATTACTATCTATCACCTTCTGTCATCTATCCGTAAGCTTGCCAATCCCATCCGCCCAGAACTGTTGAGACTGCCTCGCGAAGAAACGCTCGACCTCCATCCCGATGTCGCGCTGCTTTTTGAGCTGTTTCCCCTTTAGGAAGTTGTGTAGAGGGGCGAACAGGTGGTAGTCAGACGGTGCGAGGTCGGGGCTATATGGAGGATGTGGTAGCACTTCTCAGCCTAGCGTCGCCAAGGTGTCCCTGGTGAATGTTGCCAGATGTCGGTTGTCGGATAGGGCATGGGGTGTGCAAGTCGAGAGCACTTTCCGGTATCTCAGCCGAGTGAGATGCTGATCGACTGTGGTGTTCCCACAGCCGAGTAGCAGGGCTACTTCACGTGTGCTTGCCGTGGGGTTCTCCTGCACAGTTCTCCTGAAAAGCTGATCGTCAGCTCAGATGGACGGCCACTGCGTTGCTGATCTTTCAGGGCTATATCTTCAGAACGGAAGCGGGTGGACCAACGATGGATAGTTGTGCTTGCTCCACATGCGACGCTGATTATTTGGACCGCTTCCCTTATGGAACTCCCTCGGCAGAACTCGTAGAGGTACAATGCTCGGAGTGACGTCTCGTCCAGTTCGAGCTCTATTCCTTTTGTGGATAGGCGCGAATCCATATATGCCTATGGCATGGAACGTTCCTCAAAGTCAATCGACAAATGCCCTGGTTATCCATTGCAAGAAGGCCCGAAAACCCTTGTCCCCCAAGGTGTTCCGGAACTTTCGGGACAGCCTAATATTTCCATTCAAAATCGTGCTGGTAGTGAATGTGATTTGGCCTACACAATGACTTGCGAGGACCAGCCTATGTACAAGTCAAAGCTTTTATACTCCCAGATGAGTCTGATAAGACCGCGTTCATACACAGCGCCAAGATGTGATTGCGTTCACAGGCAGCGAGGGAAAATGGCATGGGGAAGGTGCAGAAACGGCGCAGGGAATGAGGCAGGGTGGCTTAAGCGGAGACGCAAGAAACGCAACTGTGCCCCGCCGACGGCACCGAGAGTATGAACGCGGCCTAACGATTCGCCTACCCAGGAGGAATGGGAGGCCGGGGTTGTTTTGGAAGGGAAGCACTTATGCGGGATCTGATCCTTGCATAATGCAAGTAAGCGGCACTCACTATGTACACCACCTACACCTCTACGCCCACCATACCATATGTGGTCCAGAAAATAATCTGCATTAACCACGCAAACCTAAACGGTACCTCATAGACTAGGCTAGAATCAAGCAGTGTCAAAAATCTAAGATGACGTGTGCTGACTTGCTCCTTGATGAGCCTGAGTAATAATCCCTACTATTTAAAACGCTTCTGTCTCTACGTCCCCTTGTCCGTTCCTCCGTCGGTCCGTGTATGGAGAAGACGAAATTAGGTATTATATGAGAAACGACCTGCGGAGATGGGCACAAGTTGGTATGGGTAGGGAATGGGACAGAAAGTAAGGTCCACACATGGACCAAGCTAAGCTCCGCCCACGGTGGGCGAGGCGTGCACTGGAATGTTCCGTATTCAGCCAGAAAATTGTTGATTGGGTTCCAATGTGCCCCAAATGTATGGAGAAGACGGATTTAGGTTGGCGATGAGTTTCTGAAGGTCAAGGAAATATTCTCTGCACAGTGGACGGAGCACTCTGGGTGGTGGGCGGGGCTTGGACGTTACATGAAAACGACTGTGGAGATGGGGACAGGTGTGGTATGGGTATGGCGTGGGACAGGAAGACCATAGATAGACCAAGTGAAGCTCCGCCCACGGCGGGTGGGGCGTGCACTAAAATACCCTGTCTTCAACCTACTGACATGGTGTTTCGCGCACAGTAGTGTGCGCCAGCCAACTGGTAATTTATAACATCACTGTTCATGTTTCAAAGTTCCGCATTTACAACAGCTAGTCCTTGTCCATATAGAGCATAGAAGTGGTGTTGTGGCAAGAGGCGCCACTTACACCAGAGTGTGTGGCGATTTTGCGCGGCTCCCGCGGCGAATGCAAGTTGTTTATAGTTTTCTCTCTCAAACAGCGGCAACTACAACATAGGCGAGCTTCTGAAACTTCCAATCTGCAATCTATGAAGGTTCGTTATGGTACCAGCCCATTGCATCTCACGTGAAATTTCACACGACTGCGGCAAGTCGTAGTCGACGGCGCCGCAGTTGCGACGCCGCGAAGCGAAAACTTGACCAATCGCCGCACATCCCTCACACTAGGATGATCCCGAAATCGAATTCTGGATCAACTCACGATATCACTAAGCTTTCTATCCTATTAGGACTAAGAATTGGTGTCAGACATGTTAATCTTGTACATCAGTTGACGTGCAGACCACCGCATAGGTCGAATCGCATTAAAATGCTACTACTAAATAAAGATGGAATATGTGGCGTACCACAAAATAACTAAATTAAGCCGAAGACTCTTTTCATGTATTTATGCTCAGATATTTGATGATATCTTGATGCAGAAAAACGGTTTTGAAATTGATGAATGTAGTTTCGGTGCTCCTTTGAAAGTCACAAGTCTCTTTCCATCGAGTAACTGCTTTTTAGCTGTTACAGTTTAGCAATGAATGAGCTAGCAATTTGCAGAGGTCACACCTCGAGTTATGATCCATTAGGAGTAATTATCGTACAACCTTGGCTTTTTCAGGAAAACTTTTACATAAAACTGGCCATACCACCTCGAAGTGTTCCATAAAATGAGCCTTGTTCCTTTTGCATCATCAGTAGCCTGTTAACTGCTTTCCATCATTTTTCACTATTCGCATCCAGTTTCCGTAAAATTATATTTTGAGAGTTTTTCGATTTCCTTATAGTCACACGAATATTTTCAGTGTGACCCTTTTCCACACTCTAGCAGAATAACCCTCAGACATGTAAAGACACCCAGAAAGCAAAAATCAACCAACAAAATTTTGACAATAAGTAAATTTCTTAATCAAACAGTAATAAAATAATGTTAAAAAGGAAAAGCTTTCAGAAAACGGTGGCTATCAAAATTATCGCCAGTATTAACTTATGGCTGTTTGACCGGTAGAAATACTTGGAGAACGAAAAGCTTGCTTGTCAAAAATTTTGACGTAACCGTGGTTTTCATGCGTTGTTGTAAAAGTGATTTTTAGCCACACCCTTTTTGTTGATCTGCCGTGTTGTATTTCCGCCATTTCCAGCTCCAGGTGAAATGAATTCCTATACGCATATCTCCAAAGCATACATATAATGGGTTGTAATTTTTGTGACATTTTTATGTTTTTTTTTCTCCATTTCATCTACATATAGGATTATGTCCCAGATTTTGGGAACTAATTTTATTATTTCTGGCCATTTATGTGCATATATAAAATGAAGTCAGTATTTATCTAGAAGTCGAAAGGTTTTGAAGGTGTATCCAGATCTACGAAAACGTTCATAAAGTATAAGTTTGCGATCAGCTTGTTTTTTGGTTTATATTTTAGCTCTCCTCAACGATTTCCAGTGTCACGCTGTCCATTTTATGTACCCAAAATTTTCAATAAGGATTTTGTTATAAGTACATGATGCCATTCGCTAGTGTTCACACCTAGGGAAAAGTTCTTAGGTGGAAACACTAGCGAATGAATAAAGCCAGTGAACATAAGCCAATCATAAGGAGTCGTAACTGATGATGACTTGGCAAAGTCCGATCTTGATATCTTTCTAGATGTGCTTATGTCGGATGGGATGAATCAGAGTGTACTCGATGGGCGGATATGGGTGTGTACCCTTATGTCAAGATTTCGCACCACGACGAGCGGTGTGCGACGCAGTGTGTGCAAGCTATGCGCATCGCCGTAGTTGGCTCTGAGAACGATTACACGGTAATGCTAGGGGCGCGATACGCAGTTGACTTGTAATCGCTTCGGGACCCAACGACATGGCGCCTTTAGCTCGTCCGCAATGCGTCGCTTGCGAAAGGCCGCGGTGCGAAGTCCTGACATAAGGGTACACATCCGCCCGATAATAGATGTATTGTATTGTGCTATTACCGCGCGATCGCCGTAGATCATGCATGAGTATGATTGTGACCTTGCTTACGCACGTAACTGAGCTGCTAAAGGGCAGAATGTATCAAGTCCACTAGTAAGTCCAATGTATAAAAGTTAAAATAGTTAATGATTGTGTCCTGTAACACTATCGTGATCGTGACCTTTACTTCCTATCGCATGACATTTATGTTACATCAAAGTTGAAGGACCCTGGGATTTCTGCCTTTGCCCTGCCCACGTCAAGGAACATCACAAGGTAGTCATTTTCCAGGAGGATCCCAGATTTCCAGGATTTCCCGGAAGATAACCACAAGGACATCGCCCACCTTTCTAAAATGCTATGCCCTTCCGTGATGTTTCTGGTTGTTTTTGTTGTTCTAGACTGTGAAATGCGAGTCGCATCCCAGAGTGGTCCCTCAGTGCCGATCTATAATAACGTGATTACGGTGGCTGGCGAAGTCATTATGCTACTAAAAACAATTTGATGAAGAATCCCAAATCAATCGGTCTCAGCTCTAGGGTCAAGCAATGCATCGAGGAACTTTCTGAGAAATATGACCCCTCCCCCAAATCTACATCGATGCGATCTCCTCAAAATGGTTGCTCTCGATGAAAGAAATAGTCCCAAAAAAGGATCGATCGTCCATAGATTGGTTGATCGACTTCTGGTACAGCTACTATTAGGTCTATGCAGAATAAATGGCCGAAACGTAATTGGCCATAACTTCGCTCAGACACAACTTTATTTGTCGAAATAAAAACCATTCGAATCTACAGAATTTTGCCAACGATCTGGTAAGGAAAATATACCATCACGATCAAATTCTGGATTGCGAGAATCAATAAAGTCAAGAATGGCATTTTTACCGTGCATAATTTTTCTGCCGCAGGTTTGCATCGGGAACCCGGAAAAAGTGGTAATCCGTCAGGGATAGGTCTGGGGGATAAGTGGGATGAGGGAGAGGCTCGATGCCTAACTGCATCATTTTTTTACTGGGTGCGCAAAACAACGCAAAACCCCACAGTTCGCAAGTCACCCGGCAGAAACTGATCGAGACTCTCCCTCACCCCCCTTATTCCTCAGACCTATCTCTGACGAATTACCACTTTTTCCCGGTTCTCGATGCAAACCTGGGTCAGAAGGAGTACGCCGAAACGATGCATGTTAAAAATGCCATCGTTGACTTCATTAATTTTCGCAATCCTGAATTTGATCATGATGGCATATTTTCATTAATTTTCGCAATCCTGAATTTGATCATGATGGCATATTTTCTTTACCAGATCGTTGGCAATGTTGTGTAGATTCGAATGGTTTTTATTTCGACAAATAAAGTTGTGTCTGAGCGAAGTTATGGCGTTTTGAAAAAAGTAGTCCGTTTTGGCCATTTATTCTGCATAGACCTAATATTTACGAAGTACATATCGCTGCTATATGATACAAGGTATGAATATCGATCGACGACCATTTCCAGACTTCATCTGCCCGCTTCCGAATTCACTAGAATAAGGTGCAGTCTTTTTTGATGGCCAGTCCAAACCAACAAAGTCTTCCATTCCTTCGGGATCTATGAATTGGTGCTAGACTCATCTGTGAGTATAAAAGCACTGATTTTCACATCGGCTTGCCCCCACAAGCCGTTGTACAGACTAAATCGTATTCGGCTCTCATCACAATTCGGAATGGAACTACATAGAATGCACGGCGCATCCACTAGAAGGGACTGATTGACACCGAAAACCCCGTCCTTTCATCCTCATTGCGTGATGCAAGTGAAATGTTTCCCAATGAAATTTCTTTATGGTGACTTTTCGATACTCGAAATAACATATAGTAACTAGCGCGTTCATCAGGCACAATTAGGGAGGAGTAGATGGTGCAGAGAGACTCTGATCCTAGTCAAGTAATCATTCCATGATAAGCTAGAGCCGTTTCTGTGTTGTCGAGGACATGGCTGACCAGTGAAAGTTATATGGCCCATAAATCACTGCGATTACACATGAAAGTCGAATTCATGGCGCATTTCAAAATATCTTGGACAGGGTCATATCTGGGTTCTGGAAACTTCGAACGTCATATTTTGGGCAGTGTGGATCAAATTTGGGAAATAACTCGTAAGGGAATTCGTCGAGAAAACAGTCAAGGGATTTCAAGGACTCATTTGTTTGTAGTTATAGTTGTAGGAAGATAGTCCCTGAAAATGGAGAAAGGCCGACTATGAGTAGTGATACTCTGTACTAGTAACTGTCATTATTCATCGTGACTATCAAAAGATGACCTTTCTTGCTAAAAGACTTCCTCAACGCGAAGTTTGTGCGTGATTTTGGACTTTCTGATGAGGGGACTAGATTCACTTCAAAATTTTCCTGTTGCGTAAAACATAGATGTATCTGATGGACTGAAGGCTATTTCCCCGTTGTACTTTGAGCCGTGTGTAGTGTAACTGCAAAACATAAATCATTCGACGAAAATGTGGTAGATTAACCTTTTAAGAGTTTAGCGATTTTTCAAAAGATTGCGCTTGGCTGTTGCCGTGACCTTCACTGTCTTCGTAATATGTCCATGAAATGATTATGAAAAACAAAGAGATGAAAAAATGTTTATTGGCAAGGATATTCAACAAGTGCAGGGTGAACCTGTTACATACGAATAATGCGGTAATAGTGATTGACGCCGTGTACTCCTTGAAGCATGCGCCATGTATGACCTTCATTCAACATCGTACAATGTGTGGAGTGGAAGTAGACTACATCATGACACAGCCTTTGTCACCCACATGTTTTTATGGTCTTACGAGGAACTTCCAACCAACCACATTCCCTAACGCAGAGGATGGAATACTGCGCGACACAAAGACTCCGTAGACAAGCTTAACCATAAAAGTAAAGAAGACGGTGGTTATGTAGTTGGGAGGAGGAAATGAGGGAGAACCTCACTGAAGTTGACGTCCGGAGCTATTTTGCCTAGGTTTTTAGCCTGAACCTCAGTTTAGGGAAAGCCCCTACTTCCCTTGGAGGAATCGCTTACAGAAAAGGTACTTCAGCTGGATTCTCACTTTTTCGCGTGAAACTTTGCATGCGACTCTTATTAGGTTAATACAACATAATCAATATATGAGTGACAAAAAAAACTCACTTTTCCGTGCACGATTCCTTCAAATACGGATTGGGTGAGAATCTACATTTGAGTATTCAAATTGATGATTAAATGATTTTGAATGAGGGACGACAACGCGACAATGAGTAGCCCCCTCCGCCTACAGTACTACCGACGGGACTGGGTGGTTTTAGGGAAAGAACTCGTAGTATTCTTTGGCGGGTTATCTCAGTGGAGTAGATATTTCGGAGATGAAGAATGGAATGTCAACGGGGAGCTCATTATTCATGCGGTTACTTTACGTCATCCGTGAACTTGCACTTGTGCCACATCACAGTCATGGCAAACAAAGTGCCGCTGAATCATACTGAAAAAATCAGTTCGACCATGTTCGTTTTGCGGATATTAGTTAGCATTAGCTAAAGGCCCGTGGCAGCGAGAGGAACGGTTCGTGTTACTATTCTTGCAGAATCCCGTATCGTGGCTTTTCCATGAGTAGTACCACCAACCGTTCCTTCACGCTACCTGCAACAAATGGCGCCCCATCGCTTCGTGAGGGAAAGCTAGGCCTTGAAAAGCCCTCATAGCCGTGTGCTTTCACCTTGAATCGTGGCATTTTTCTAAATTCCACAGGAGTTGGTCCCCTACAATTTTGAAGGGAAGGTAGAGGGTGGCATGGACTCCCAGCTCCCCCATCCACAGCACCTCAAAATGAGTAGATATTTTGCAGTTGCTCATTGTAACCATTGAAGGCGCACCACTCTATAATCAGTCTAGTAGTTCACTTTCTTGGGGCAAGTAGGTCCCTGGGTAACTGCTCACGCTGTATCTTTGCTGTGGCTGCACGGAGCACCCAGGGTGTTGTGCCTGATCGGACACAACCAAGCCACGCCCACCCAACTGAAACACAGCTGGCGGCAGACAACCATTTCCAATGTGGAAAGCTGCTTTCATCATTGAAATAGCTGCTTCATCAAATTATCGTCTTTCATTGCAAGTTCCCTTCTCTACGTGAGCGCACGGAAAGTTGCTCGTGTAAGGCTAGGTGTGATTTGGTTGGGTTAGCGTGGCTTGGCTGTTTTCACGCAGGCACAACACCCTGAGGGTGCACCGTGCAGCCGTAACAAAGATTCACTCTGAGTAGTTGTGCACGGACCTACTTGCCCCATGAAAGTAAACCTATAATCTGATTATCGCATGGTGTGCCTTTAGGGGACAAAAGAATAATCGCTGAACTTCGAGAACTTCCTAGCAGGGACGAAACGACGAACCTGACGGACTAGAATATTGCTCAGATTGGAAAATCGGTAAAGCATAAGAAAACAAAGCAGTAATCGAGAATTGTGAATGTGGCACGCATTCTGTTCCCATTAGAGTCATGGTGACATTTTAATGCAATTTCAATCATACACACTGGATTTGGGGTTCAGTCAATGTGTAAGCCAGTGTTATCATCTATATTTTTATTTGTATTTATTTTGCTATTTTTGTATTATTTACTATTGTTATATTTTTCAAAGACTAGGCTGGTGTCAGTTCACCTATCTGAGAGGGATGGGACCTCGGATGGCCTAGGCAGATACTGACCCGAGGTTTGCTCCGTGGACCATGTAATTGAGACCTGAACCACTTGCTACTGCAACACTCCGACGTGTGTGTACCCTTATGACAGGATATCGTACCGCGTGATGTCGCAAGCGAAGCAGTGCGACGAGCTAAAGGCGCCATGTTGTTGGGTCCCGAAGCGATTACAAGTCACCTGCGAATCGTGCCCCTAAACCGCGGGATGTCGCAAGCGAAGCAGTGCGACGAGCTAAAGGTGCCATGTTGTTGGGTCCCGAAGCGATTACAAGTCATCTGCGAATCGTGCCCCTAACATTAACATTAACGTGTAATAGTTCTAAGAAACAAATGCCGTGACGCGCATAGCTCGTACACACTGCTTCGCACGCCGATCGTTATCGTGCGAAATCCTGACATAAGGGTACACAACCCACATCGACATGTGATGCAGTAACAGGCGGGAACTTTTTCTGACCCTAACCTGGAATTCTGATTTAATACAATATGTTGAATGGATTTATCGAATTTCGGTACCCCATTATTCAATTCGAACTCTGACAGTTTGAGCATGTGGGTGTTGGAAATGGGAACGAAGACTGGAAATAGTTTTCAAAAAGGGTATTTCACATTTCCATTCTGGAACAAGTGGTGGTCATACATTGCTATTACTATGACAAATTGTTGATTGTGTGAAGTTTTTCGGAGGACTTTGTTACAGAGAACGTATTCTTTACTCCTTGAGCGTTTCTTCCGGATGGTGCTGCACTGCTGTTCCTTTGTATTCGTGACTTGATTCCTTCATTACGAAGGAAAACGAAGGCATACAGCGCTGAGTGAAAATGGGAGAATCATTAGAAAAGTCAAGCAAGACCAGCTTAAACAAGAAATAAACCGGTTTGAAAGTTATCTTATGGCGCCCAAGTCCTATAAAAGCCCATTGCAGAAAGAACTCTACAGTCTTTGTTTCGGTAGTTCTGTAAATTTACCATGAAAAAAAAATCAGTTGGATTACATTTTGGTGTATGAGATCCAAAGTCAGTCGTCCAGATGTCCAAAATGACATCTAGTTGACAACAGCTCTCAAACGACGCCCATACAACATTTTCTGCCCCCGCTCGCGCAAAAGTACCTATCAGGTTGTCCGGAATGTAATGAGACAAATGCAGTGGTGAGATTCGACAGCATACATTTTTGGACGTCAAGTCGTGAGAGGAAAACTCTGGAATTTAGTGTTTGAGGACCCGTACATATACGCCATCAAGGAAATATGGTCCACACTGTCTTTATCTTTCCACCTGCCGGAGATGGACGAGAAGAAAACGCTATATCGGGCTACCGTTGCGGCAAAACCGCAGATGAGGCCCATCGGCTTTTGCTGGAGGAAATGAAGAATCAAGTTCCTTCTGGAGCGACTTGCTTCACATGGTACGGCAAGTTCGAAAAATGTCTCGAAACTGTAGTCGATCGGGACGTCCACCTACGCAAAAGAAGCAGCTTATATGGCCATGTGAAGAATGATCTGACGTTACAGTGCGCAACTTGCGGCCTCCTCGGGTGCTCCTAAATCTAAGGTACATTACGTTTTCCGTGCGTCAGGTAAAGTGGTAGTACTACGTAGTGCTACGAAATCTGTCTCATGACTTTTCGGACAACCTAGAATTATAGATTGCATCCTGTGAACTAACGGTGATAAAACTTAAAGTATAGTTTAGCGAATGACATTACCTTCTTTGTTAGTAATGAATATGAATGCGAAAATATTAGCAAGGACATTTCGAAAAAAAAAACTCACCGAAGTGCCCGATTGACAGGGGTCGGTTGTTAAGCTGTCATGTTAGGTAATTCCCATTTCCAGTTCTTCCCAGTTACGCGAAAATTTCCCCAGCAGTTCCGGTTGCTTTCTTTTTAACCCCGAAACACTTTTATTTGATTGATTCGGAATTCTAATACTTTTACATTTTTTGATTGACCGAATTCTAAACATAGTATCATATGAATTTTTCGAAGCGTTAGCAATATCATGCAATTGATTTGAATCACCGCATGATTAAAGTTGGGTGAAGTAAGTAACAGGAATAAATAAATGAGTCAAATAAATGGCCTGATGAATGAAATAAATGAATTAAATAAGTATGTTGATTGATTGGTCCAAATACTCAAAAAAAAATTAATTGAAGTAACTCTGAATCTGAATTAAGTGGCTGGTTATATGATTTGTCGTGAAAACCAAAGGTACTGGGAGAGTGGCGCAGGTGAATTTAGTAGCCTGAAGGCGCCATTATGCAGCCCAGGAATCGTACCAATCTTCGGTTCACCCCTCCAATGTTTACTAACCGGTAGTGGGTTCCTGTCAAGAGATATGGAAACGAGCATCGAGTACTGTCGTGTGATTTTTGAACGTTACACGTCACCATCAGGTACCTTCCAAAGTCAGTGCCGAGCGATGAGCAGGAGTGGTTTGGGACGGAACCTTTGTGCATGTGATGAACCTGAGCGCAAACTTGATTAGAAGCTTGCATGCAGCGAGCTACTCTACAGTCACAATGTGCATTGAAGATGTATGGGATTTTGGCGGGAAAGAGTGGGGTCTTATAGGGTGTCATGAAACTCACGTGGCCACGTTCGGCGCATGACCAGATGGTGCAAGATAGGGGCGCCGTGCTAGTCTGTCTGTGTGTGAGTCTTGAAGCGAATACGCCTAGAATTAGCTGTAGAGCACCGTCATTGCTGCAACTCACCCCAATATGATGCGTGTAGCTCGTAGCATCGCGTCGCTTACTGAAAACCGCAACACGTATTTCCTTTCACTATGGCAAATAGGTACCTGGATCTAGTATCGTGGACCGGATCTATGCTTAGCCATCTGAAAAATTTTCAACCACTTGGAAATCAATTATTTTCGAAACTGCGGAGGTTCTTTCGCATTGAAATGTAGTTCCACGGTACCTGAAGTGAATGAGAACCTTTGCTGTGGCCCCAATACTTGTAAGTATCTACTGAGGCAACATAGAAGAGACATTTTGAGATATGCCATTTTCTGCTGAAAATCTATGAAAACGGGCTGAATTCTCTTCGGATCACTCGTCGTTGATCAATGAATTTTCTGTCCTGCCGTACACTTCATTTTTGTTTGAACTCGTGTGGCATTGGGATGCGACTTCGTTTGTGCAGCGAATGATTTGTGGAGGACGGCCAATACAGAAGGCCGTATCACGACTCCATTTGTCATTACTTTGCCCTCCCTTTCCTTTCTATCAAATATTCTATAGAGATTGGTCAAAGTATGTGTTTGAACATCATATGAGCATCAGTTGAGCTATCGCACAGTACTTCGTGAATAACACGATGATAATGGTTAACCGATATCAAAGGAGTCCATATCGCATGACCTCATACTGTGGTGAGCGCGTACTGAGCGCTTGTATAACTGGTCTCTCTACAAAGGCCTGTCACTATTTGATATTTCACACAGTTTAACAGTCGTAGGGTTTCCTCTTATTTGTACTGGATAAGGAAGTACATTCAATCGCCGAACGTTCAGCGCTTAAAGAAACACAACGCGATAATCGAATTAGTTGCTTACTTTTCTGGCGCAAATAGATCCTTGGACAATTGCTCACGCTGCACCTTTGTTACCCAACGGGTCTCAGCTTTACTGACGCGAGATATGAATTTCGTGACAAACAGATGGAGGGACACACACACGCGGACAATCGGATTATACATGGTAGATACAAGCGACTATAGAAGGGCGGGGGGAGGGGGGGGGGGGTGGTGGTGGTGAAGAGCCGCCCTCTTCGCTGCTCACATCCGCCAGATATGTTTACTTTACAGGGAGTAATGAAGAGATGGAAGTGATGGTGGAGAATATTTCTACAACGCTCTTCTATAGGCAGAATCAAGCTTTGCCGTCTTTCACCGTCATGAGAAAGTGAAGTCGTTAGCCAGCTGTCGGACGTTAGAGCAGGTACGGCATCAATGGCTGACTTGAACAGCAGTACCAGTTTCCTTGGTAGGTATCTCGTGAGAAACTTCCAAAGACTGCCACTTTTTTTCTGGAAGTCACTGAACTCTTGCTGCTCGGACAACGCTGTTATGATGCAATGTGTCATTTTTCATGCCTCGCACCTGCTTCCGGAGGAATTCCAGTGGTAATGGCGCGTTCTAGTACTTGGAAGCGAAGGGCGTTGGGAATCAGAAGCGAAGGGCGTTGGGAATCAGGAAAAAACGGGATATGTATAGGCACCGCCCATTGTGGATTCCTTGTGCTATCCAGTGTGGACAGATCTAGCAAGCGTAAATGAAGATGATAAAATCACGAATGTTGCGGAGCTACGGCGTATCATGTGGGCTCACCAGAAGCTTCCGATCGTGCTGGTGCACGAGGCTGCTACGAAGTTTATGGATGCTGTGAAATGTTACAGGTATGCTGAGTTATGGGCAAAGGCTTCGGTCTCGAACGGGACTCGAACCCCCACTCCATGCATCATAAATCAAAAATCAGCGAGCTGTGTTCTTGAATTTTTAGGTGAAAATGTTTCGTCAGAATCCGCTTAACCTGGACTAATCTCTGTAGTGTTAAAAGTGAAGAAGAAAAAAGGTGTAGAGATAGGTGAAAAAAGTTACCAGACAAAAGATGCGCACCTTTCATGTCATTATAAATCACCCGGATGGTTTTTGGTGTAGGAAAACAGGGGAGCTTGTCCATTCTCTGTGCAGGGGAACTCGTCCGCTGGCACGAAAGCAACCGTCTCTTAAAAGTTTTGAGGTTTTCTTCCCAATTTGCTCACTAGTAGAGGACGATCTGTTTTGTCCTCTTTATCTAACAAATCTCGGGAATTACCCACAAGTACTGAACAAGTACTGAACAACCGTTTTTATCGTTGTCATAGTGCGGGCGGAATGGACGGGTTTTCAAAGAATCTGAACGGTTCTCGTTTTCGTCATCATTCGAACAGTCAGCATCAGATTACTTTGCATCAGAGTACAAAAAAACCAACCGGTTGAGGCCTTCACAGTGGAACAATGCAAATGAGAATTTAAAGCGACGACGAGGTGAACATGGCTGTTAATGGGTGAACTTAACGTGCAATGTATTGCCTTGATATTATAAACATAAATATAAGCTCAATTCAGCTTTGTGGAAATAGTTGTAAAGTATCAGCTGTGAGGACACAAACAATAGCCATCAATTTAGAAAAAAGTCCAGTCAGAGAACTATGACAGGCTGTTACCCAGAAATGGTTACTGGTATTAAAGGAATGTAGTGTATATTTGAATGGGACAATTATTCAGCGCCGACAAATATGTGAGGAGAGCCGGTTATCCCGCAAAAAGTCCGTCGCAGGTTCTCCTGGTTAGCAATTTTGAGGAGGTGGTATATTCGTGAAAAAGGATCATAATTTTAAGAGGAGCGGAACCAAACTGTTAGAGCCAACTTCGATGTTACAAGGGGCCTGAACAACTTCACTGAAGGAGCTTGAGAAAGGATGCTAGAGCCTCTTAATCATTCAATCCTTTTGCACGCTGCAAAATCTTTGCTTCTGCTATCCTTGTAAACGACTCTCTCACGGGCTTCACTCCTCCATCTCTTTTGGGTAAGCCTAATCAATGGCACATTCCAGAATTACCTTGAGTGGATTGAAGCGCTGAATTACGAAATTAGAGGTGCTGTGAAATAAGCTGGAAAAGATAAATACGAAAATGCTCACGAAAAGGGCATAAATAGGGCCTTCTGACATCTGGCCTTGGACGAGATCACCGCGTGAAAGCGAGCCTTTATATCACTTTCTGCTGGATCGTATCACAAGGATTTCTGGAATATCAGTTGTTTCCTTATGTCAAGGTCTCCTTTATCAGTGGCATCTCTTCCTTATATTATCAGACAAATCGTAGGCCTCATGCTACGTTGTTGCGACCGTTGCCACCGTCATTGCCAATAATCACGTCTGGGTTGGGCGAGTCTGAGCTGCTGAGTGGAGTCGTGCCTGCTTCCTTGGATGTGCACGCCTCAGGGACTGAAAGCTACGCCTCGAGTAGGTACAGTCTGCTGACTGCGAGTCGAACTATCGGACCTCGGCAGGAACTGAAATACCTCAATTATCTTGACATGTCCCTTTAATTCGACAAAATATATCATTTTTGACATGAATAACTGCTTAAGCCATAATGTACCGCGTGCACCACATTTTGTTGCACGAGATTCAAAGTACTTTTTTTTAGTTTTTTGAAAAGGTATGGTGGCCAAATGCTACCAACATATATTTGAATCTTCTCCTCCAAAAAGTGGATACGATTTTGGCAACACGTTTTTGAACAGCATATGCAGCAAGCAATGGCAAAAACAAGTTCACTGTTTGTGGCATCGTACATGAGCATGCACTCCTTATACTGTTTCTTCAACAGCTTGAACAATAACAAGATTCACATAGAAAATACTTGGTGCTGATTACTGGATTATATCAGTAGTAATGATAAAACACAAACCAATTTTTACCATGGTACAGTGACTGGTAGATATAGGTGGTAACCACGCCGACCGCACCGGCATGGTCTAGTGATCGAGTAGACCGATGCACACCCACATGAATCGAGCTTTCCATTTTTCTGAGTTTGGTGATTGGATGCCAGATTCGAGCATGGGTCAAAAAATCTCTCGGAGAGCGTCGCAATTTGTGCTGGAGAAATGAGGATCGTTTTTCTTTTGTATGCCAACACGAGGTTAGTTGTGGGGAACACGGGGGAGAACATGGGAACTATTAGAAATGTGGATCGATTTTTTTTGAGAAAGTCCTGAAAGAATCCTTGATGACCACCTCCTAAGTGTTTTTTTTTGCCGTGGTAGTTCTTCAAAAAAAAAGGATCGTGAAACGACAGTAGTACACTGTCATACTCTGCAGCGATACTGCGATTAACTATAATTATCGGTTTATCGATTGAACGTTTTTACCAGTGAATAATGGGTAGTAAGGGGATACGGTGATGTGATGGCAAGAGCGCATTTTCTTCTGATCCTATCGTCAAATCTGAGGGACCCAAACTTGATCACAACGGATTGTTTCTTAAATGGTTTTGATTTTTCCTACTCAATAAACTCTTGCAGAGACGCGACAATAATTCAAAAGTCTTCCTTGAAATGAATCAAGGCAGTTCTGGCTACTATTGATCGATATGGAGAAAAAGGAGTAGAGCCGAAAACCTTGAATGGAGAAAAAAGTTGAAGTGGAAAGTTTAATGGTCATTCATTCATTTTTTTCTGTCTCTCCACTTCCTTGTAGACCGTGAACTTGACTTTTGTTCATCAAAAACGTTTCACCACTATTCGCACTACGGCTTATACATTGCACTATTGCCATTAATCATACATCATGACTTCAGTAACTGTCGGTTTATACGAGGTGGCGGCAGAATCTCACCCACCGTCAGGAGAAAAAAGAAGCGTCCCCGGCAGCGTGACCGTGACCGAAGTTTTACTCGCGCTCGTATTTCGAAGTTAAAAGAAAAGTGGGTGTTTAATCGACACCGCGGCGTCAATACACCATAAAAGGACGATCATAAGCGTTGTTGGCAGGTTCGACGGCAGCAGTCATGGAAGATCTCAAACCTCGTCTGGCCGCTTATCGCTTTGTCGCCTATACGGCAGTGATTTTCTCGGTGATAGCAGTATTATCCATATGCCTTACTCTGCCCATGGTCTACAGTTACATAAACCATGTGAAGAAAACTCTACGAAGTGACATCAAATTTTGTAGGGTAAGTCCTTGCGGTCTGTAGATTTCTCCCCTCCATAGTTGTACCCACGATCGGTGTTGATTTTTTTCAGGGATCGGCACGAGATATTTGGGAAGAAGTGAACTTCATTCAAAGTTCTGCGCCTTCAAATCGTACACGACGTCAAACTGGCTGCGAAGGCTGCTGCCTGACAGGTCCCCCTGGCCCTCCGGGACCTCCTGGAAGACCCGGCCGCCCTGGAGCTCCAGGGACCCCTGGAATGCCTGGCGCTCCTGGACGTCCTCCAGCAAGGCCTTGCGAGCCGATAACGCCACCCCCGTGTCCACCTTGCGAGGGCGGGCCTCCTGGACTACCTGGACCTCCCGGACCACCTGGACCAGCTGGAGGACCTGGTGCACCTGCAGGGGCAGCAGCGGCACCTCCTGGACCACCCGGACCAAAGGGTCCACCAGGACCTGCAGGAAAGCCCGGTGCACCTGGAAGCCCTGGTGCACCTGGGCAAGACGCCGCAGGAGGTTATGAAGCCGCTGGAGCTCCAGGACCAGCAGGACCGCCTGGACCAGCTGGTCCTCCGGGACCCGATGGACGCCCTGGAGGAGCTGTCGGAGCTGGTGAGTTTTCAATGAACCTTCTAATGTGTTGAACAAATAAGCCCGTTTGTGTCGTTTAGGTGGCCCCGGACCAAAAGGACCACCCGGACCTCCTGGTCAACCAGGACCACCAGGAAATCCTGGTGCACCTGGACAACCTGGTGCTCCTGGAAGGGGTGGAGAGCGTGGAATTTGTCCGAAGTATTGCGCTATCGATGGTGGTGTGTTCTTCGACGATGGCAGTTTCCGACGTCGTCGTTAAATGGATTGCAAACGGGATTCTTTTGTTCATTGATTCACGTGCGAATTTTTAGTAATAGAATCGATAAATGTAGAAAGCATGCGAATAACAGTCATAAAATATAAAACCTTCGAATCCGACTTCACGTGAGTTCGCAGGCCAAACAGATCCATCTGACAATAGGTAATAATAGGTTTGAGCTCCCGTATCGGAGTACAGGACACGCCATGCATCCGCATACTGCACGGTATTGTGAAAACCTCGAACCTGCTATATAAAATGACTTAGAACAGATTTTAAGCCTCAGAAACGTTTTTTCGACGTCTCGAGAGATTGCATCAAACAGCCATCTGTCCACCTCTAATTGCTCTCTCCTCTGAAAGCAGGAAGTCCAATTCGTAATGGAAAAGAATGAGTTAGACGAAGCAAACAGACGCGAAACGACTTCACTAGGTACTGCAGAATGACTAGGTTTTCCTGGACATGCGTGGTGTATATGGCCCTCAAGCCCTGGTCGATGCCACTGTCCACTGCGCTATGGCTGTAGCTGTAGCTGTAGCCATTCAACGTGCATGTAATCTGCATGGTTGCCATTCTAGACTGATCAGTTCGCCGGGTCCGTGCCTTCGGTGTCATATCCGTAGTAAAACTCATTGAGAGGCAGATTTCACGACAAAAAAAGCTTGAGATAGCGTCATCTGCCTCCTCTCCCGCTGACCATCGAGTCCCTCAGTCACCGCCAGAGACCTTGCTACTTGTCGCTGTGAGGGGTTGAAGGTACCGAAATGGAGCGATTAGGGAATGCAGAACTGGGGAAAGTTGCTGTATGGTTAGACTAGCATTAAAAAGCTAGTCTTCCGTCGTTATCGCGATCTTATGGCACTTCACTGGCCGAGCTGCAGAGATGGCGGCGCAACGCTCACGGCTGGCTAGCATGGTAGCCACTTCATCATTCACCCTACGTGGCCAGTCATGCAATGGGGGAAGGGGAGGAAGAAGAAGAAGGGAAGCAAATGAGAGAGAAGGTCCCTTTTCTCGCATTAGTGGCGGTTTCATCCGGTTTTTCTCTGCTGTTCCACTACTTAGCGCTTTGACTTTCATTTCCCTTAAAGGTATTGTAAGGGAAAAAATACGAAAAAATACGTACGATGCGAAAAAAGTGGTGAATATGACGGGCGAGATGACCAGTGATACACGGTGAAGGAAAAACGTAAGTAAATGACCGAAAATCTGAAAATAGAACCCATTCCCACCAATGATTCTCGACGTGGACGACAATTCCGTCAACAGGCGGGTGGCCCGGACGACTCTGCCATTGGCATGTATCCAGGTAATCAATGCGCAAAAACAGCGTGGAAACAATACAAAAATTGAAAAGGCATCCCATCTTTAACCATAAACGAGCGAAGACATCGAGTGAGAATTAATGGAAAAGAAAAGAAGAGTAGAAAAGAGGAAACGAGCAGATTCTACGGGTGAGCAGCAAAAATCGAAACCACCAAAAATGATAATCAGCTGATCTGGAAAGGGTATGCGCCCTTCTGTTAACGAAAGCGCGCCCCGATCGCTCTAGCCGTGCCGCTCGCCTTGACTCCTCTCGGGTGTATGTCGTTTGGCCCTTGCAGCTAATTTGCCAATGGGGCGCATGGGCCGTCTGGACTCTCCCAGATTTACCTAGGCCTTTTTAGGGGAGGAGCTTTGGCAGTGCCCCATTGGCAAATTAGCTTCAAGGGGCCGCGCCAAACGACCGTCTCCAACTCCTCTCACCAGCCAATCAGGGGGAAGTTCGTTACCAGGAGGCGGGCTGCCCTATCCAAGACAGCTTGCCCTGATGAGGCCGTCTTCGCCACAGCTCAAGCGGGCGCCTTTTGCGGGAGATTTCGCCATACATCGGCCTTTCAGACCCATAATTTTTCAGTGAATACTTCCTTTTGGGTTTCCCTGTCACCCACATTACCCCTAACACTGTCTTTAATCGGCCAAAATCACCCCTTCCAATGATTTCAAGTGGCCCAGTAGACTCCTACTTCTTGCTCTGATGAAAAGGCAGGCAGAGAAGCCGTCGTCGAGTATGAGTGGTTCATATTCCTTATTCCTCAGGGAAATTTTCCTTCGTTGTAAACTCAGATCCCGGAAAAAAGGAGGGAGTTTCTCCCGAATTTTTCAAGCATATTCCTGTTATTTAGGGCACTGGTCAATAGAATATCTGTCATATGTCAATTCTGTTAAGCCGTTGCTACTAAATTTTCATAACCGAAAGGTATGCATTTGGCCAACAACATAGCCTTCCGAGAAGGCTGGTGGATGAAAGGAGTGTTTCCACCATTCCATACAAAAACTGAAATCATTTGCCAAACCCGTTTTTCGTCCATTTTTGGCATCTCTACACTTGTGAGTACAAACAAGCTACAAGTTCTAGACTATGACCAGCATTAGCTGCCAAGGCCGAGCCAAAGTTGAGGGATCCTCAAATGGAGGAGTCGTATGTCGTATGTCGTTTCTTAATGATTACGGTAGGCTGGGAAAAACAGCCTACCGTAATCATTAAGAAAATTCGGTCAATCAACAATCCAATTTGTACTAGGTTGCAGTACCGTACTCTATGATTATGTATTGATTGTCAAAGTCCTATTTTTCTCCCGTTTCCTTCAACCCAGTCAGTCGCGTAATAGATGAGTGTGCGATATTTGGAATGACGGTGCTGCACTTTTCCACGGAGGTTGTCTACCGATGCTCTAAGCTCATGAAATGGTTTCCAGGACTCTTCGACAATTGGGTGACAGGACGCTTTCATGCTGCAGCATGATAATGCTAAGACCTGCTCATGCAGTCAGGATGATCTGAAATATGAAGTTTGCTTCTCAAGAGTGCTGAGCATGCGACAGCTCAACCCGCGACTCAAAGGCACACTTCACGATGAACTATAAGCGTTTATGAAACTGAGGTACGAAAGTAGAGGTCTTGATTCACGCACCAGAGAAGAGAAACGAACAGTAAGCATAAGGAACGTCGAAAACGAGGTCCCCTGAATACAATCCTCGTACGAGTACTACTGCCTAGATCCAGACCCTGCTAGGTATTATTCAAACAATATCACCTGCTCCGTCCTGCTAACATTGTCTTCATCATTAGAATTTCTGTCATATTGGGTAGTCTAAAAAGTCTTTTCGTATTCTTAAATACCGCTTTTTCCCTCCAAGCTGCTTTCCAGCAATCTCTTCTGTACATACACATGTAGTACAAGTCCACACGCATCTATAGGTATTGTTGTTTTCCATCTCCCGGATAACCCTTTTCGGCAAAATAAACATATCAACGGTCAACCTCATTTTCAATACAAAAATTTTCCTCTGAATGGCGTTAGACAGGGAAAGGAAAAGGTGATAATCCGAGGGAGCAAGATCAGGGCTATAAGGTGGATGGGGCAGCAACTTTTACACAAGCTCGAGAATTTTTTGGCGAGGCAATTTTTCGGCAAGTCTTCTCGCTATTGAAAAAGTGACTCACCAAAAAATTCTCGAGCTTGGATACAAAATGCTCCCCCATCTACCCTATAAACCTGATCTTGCTCCATCGAATTATCACCTTTTCCTTTCCCTGTCTAACATTCAAAGAAAAATTTTTGTAATGAAAATGAGGTTGACCTTTGATATGTTTATTTTGCCGAAAAAGGTTATCCGGGAGATGGAAGACAATATACCTATAGATGCGTGTGGACTTGTACTACATGTGCATGTACAGAAGAGATTGCTGAAAAGCAGTTTAGAGGGAAAAAGCGGTATTTAAAAATACGAAAAGACTTTTCAGACTACCCAATATGTTAACTCTTCATGATGGTTCGCAGCTTCCTTGGCCACGTGAACGCCACTTTGGAACTCGGTTCATCCAACGCGGGGCGTAATTCGGTTCTGTGGGTGCGGCTCGGTCGAAGTCGAGTGGGCCTATCGCTGCATGAGTGCAGGATCTATCTGCCCAAAGATGGTGGGTCACTATTTTGATGACCGCGTGTGTGCCTTTAACATAGCCAGCTTTTTCCTGAGTTTTCAAAAGACTTTCGTGTAACCAGTATATCAACCGGTTACGAAGTGTGAGTTCTCTTTAACATATGCACAGGCGGTAAAGGCATTGCTTGATTCGCTAATCGCGATAATTAATGCCCATTCTCACCCTAAGGTGTTTTCCCTATCCGCTGATGGAAAACGAGGGAAGCTGTGCAAAGACAGTGTGTACAGAGAGACCGAAAAGTATGGACACACGTAAAAGTGTCATACTCATACAAATATTTATTTATCAAACATTGAGTAAGTCCTTTATTTGTATGCGCCTGATAGACGCGCCAAAAAAAAAGAAGAAATTTTGATATAAAACAGTAAGGTTTTTCAAGAGGACTAACGTCCGCTCTGGCACGGATAAGTGCAGAAGTATAAAAGATAAAATAGCCTCAAGCTGTTCAGCTAGCCAATGACGGTAGAACTCAACATCAGAAAAAAAACCATGAACATCAAAACCATGAACATTATTTGACAACTGGATCACCCTTTCGAAACACTGCAACCATAAGCTGGATCGAGCCTTGTACCTGCACCAAACAGACCATGTAGAAATAGTATACCACGATTCGTAGACGTTATGTGCGAAGGGTATGTTCAAAATATGGTTGGGGAGATCTTTCAATGGGTAGGTCTATGCATCTATCGAGAACAATTCACTTTTAAGGACATAATTCAGTCACTGTAGATGGGTGGTGGTCGTCGAGAAGCGGCCATTTTTCGACATATGGGTTTGCCCTGGTTTCAGACGGGTGCAGACCGCTTCTGTTTACCAATATTCTGGGCGGCCGTGAGCGTAAACTACCCAATGCAGTATGGTTGCCCATCTGTTGCCGCACCCTCTAATTGCGTGTTTTATGAAGAACATATAATGTTAACCGAGGACAGAGGCAACCAGTCACACTGTAACTCATTACTATCGTACAAAGTTCAGCAAGGAGTAAAGCTTTGCTCAATTTCCATCCTTGCTTTTTCCGCCATAGTTACTTCAACGCTTCTTCACACAACAACTTACTGTATTCACCCTCTCATTATTTTTTACACTATAATTTGGTAAGAATGATTTCAAACTCTTTTACGCCGACGCTTTGTTTATAACCTGCAATCCTTGAGCGACTCATTACTTTTCATAGGATGCCTTAACTACGAAAATAGCAATTGTTTGCCAAAAAAGCTCTCAGATCCATGTATAGTATTGAAGAGATGTTAATGCTGAAAACGGAAAAAAAGAAACGAAGAGGAAACGTCAAATTGCATCATCTTCCAGGAGACGGCACTTTACAAGTCATCAATGCAGTGCTTTTCAACAGGCGTCGCAAGGGATGACAGCCACCTAAGCTTGCACAATAACAGCGTTAACAACAACACATACATACGGTCCATTTCCCAGCGCCTGGCAGGGCGAGGCCTACGGGCTTGGATGAACGTGTGTCGAACGCTCCCACACCGCCACACACTCTCACTCTCGCCACTCACCCAAGTCCGTAGGCCACGCCTTGCCAGGCGTTGGGAAATGGACTGTATTGTAGCTCTAGGTGTGTCTGAAAAGCGTTTTGATAGACGGTGTGGTATCATGCCGCCGAGTGGGTTCTCTTACAAGATCATTCATTTGCTACCCATTCTGAATCCTTACGCACTCTTCTATTATGGTAAAGATGAAGGCCTTTGGATAAGGACACATGCTTGCGAACCATATATACAATTGGACTGTGACATCTTTCTTTAAATACAATTTCCAGCTGGACACAGGTAACGTAGAGATAGGAACTTGGTACTGTAACATTTCGAATTTTCCATAATACTTTTGATCTCATGGGAAAGTTAATTTCGTCGTTCCCATACCGAATCGCTTTTTACGCAGCATTGGTGGACTGACCTGTCGGAACATTTGTGGAAATACTAGCATGCCACCTGTACCGACATGTACTGAAACAAAGGTGATTACGGAGAGTGATAAAGAGAGAGGAATAATCGCTCAGAGCAACCCACACTGTTGGGTGTCCTCCATAAAACTGGTGAAGAACGGTTAAGCATTGGACGAGTGCTGCGACATCGCATCGTGTATCGCCACGTTGCAAGTTCAAGGCAGCATCGAGTGGTACGAATTCGTCTACTTGCTGAGCATCGAATTCCCTCATATTGGTGTAAGATCTATATGCCAGTTATCGATGCTTATATTTTTTGGAAACATGCACCACTATTTGGATAACACAGTCTAGTGGCCAATACTCATTATTGCTGTTGGTATCGCATGAGAAAATGATTCACATGCATTGCTATCACAAATCTAAATCGTGTCTTGATCATCCATGTAGTTCGCAGTATCAAAAGACATGCACCATTTTCTGGAACGCTAAACAATTCGGTCGATTGATCTGCAACGGATATCAGAACATAAACAAAACATGTTCATCCAATGGCACTGAGCATCAGGCGTCTTCACTATAACGGTCGTACTGTAGTAGTAAGCGGTGTACCGGATTTCATCCTCCACTTCCCAGCGGCTCCTATCAGCTCCCGTGTGTGCAGTTATCCGTCTCGACAAATACCATTCAGGTAAATTCCACCGTCACCCGGAAAAGCGAAACGGACTAGCAAAGCCAATTTCGTCGTCCCCATATTGAATTGCTCGTCACGCAGCATTGGTGACCTGACCTGGAACATTTGTGGAAATACTAGCATGCCACCATTGTAGCCCGACAGGTACAGAAACAAAGGTGATCACGGAGAGTGATAAACAGAGAGGAATAATCACTCAGAGCAACCCACACTGTTGGGTGCCCTTCTTAAAACTGGTGGAGAACGATGAAGCATTGCATCGAATGCTGTGACATGGCATCGTGTATCGCCATTTTGCAAGTTTCAGGGCAAAGTACATATATTAAATCAAGCCTTTCACGGAGTATTTTGCACACATCGTGACTGTCGTAATGAATACTCTAACAGGTCATTGTCAATAAATATAATATGTACTGCGCAGGTGTGCAGATAAAAAAATCGGATTATATATGGGGATAATATCTAGTTGACGATAGTGTGAAGATAGGCAAATTGCGAACGAACTCAACTTTTCTGCGTGAATCGCTCTTCAATTGCAGGAGATGTATTTCTGCAACAGTTTTCAGACCGTTTGCAATACGCGAGTAAGCAATCTCCGTAAGCGCAGCACAGTATAAGTGCACACCAACACGAGTGAACTTTGTATGTAAAAACTGGTGGTGCCCTTGTATATTAGGTGAGGGTTTTCGCAACTTCACCCTAGAAAGATCATGACCTGGCTCAGACTTCATCTTTCCTATAGAACGAGCGTCATTCTATTCGTAAAACTTTTGCCAACATAATGCATGTTTGATTTCGACAGAAACTTGCTGATTCAGATCGCACAAAGTCGGAAAAAATCAGCCCTGAATCATCGTGCTTTCTGAATGCTCTACTACTGAAGCACCTGTCCATGAGTTCGAAAAACTGAAGTCTTCGAAAAAGCGTATGGAAGGCCTCTGGTGTGCAAGACCTTCAATTTCTGTAAGAAGATTTATAAAAAGTGCAATCGCACCTGACTGTCCTGAGACGTCACCCGGCACCCATTATTTAAGATAAGTCAAATCAAAGCTACCTGAGGTGGCCAACCACACCAGCATTGGAAAAGCAAATACTGTTAATTTCCGTGCAAATAAGAGCGCTCAACGCTTCCTACTGCTCTGATCAAAACGCTTTCGTAAGCTGAAAATTCAAGCAACTCGTTCTCATTTGTACTTTCGAAACCAGGGACAAAACGTTCCATTTAAAGCCTTCACTCCTTCCCCTGCAGCGATCAGCTTTGTGGTTGCCTTCCCAAACTAGAACTAATGGAGTGAATTCATCCAGAAATTGACCATTTTACCAAAGAAAATAATCCATTTGTACAATTTACTTTTACCTCAATTTTGAAATCGTCCTTATGATCCAGAAACTCTATGAAATTTATTTCGAGAAATTTATTTCTATGAAATTTATTGCTGCATTGCTCCTCCATCATCTGCTGGCTTCACAGCATATCAGCTACAAAGTTTTGTGCATATAGATCACCCTTATCGACAGCTACTGCGAATCTCGGTGACAACTTCGTTTGAAAATTTTCTATTACTCTTGTTTCAGGTGATAATGCTTATTGAGTTAGCCGTGGTGTTTTTAACGTTCGCAGTGACGCATCCAAAAAAGTTGGGACACTCGTTTGATGGCTTTCGAGGACGAAGTGAGACGTTCGCATGCTATCGAGTGAGTTACGCTGTTTACGCTTAAAGATGACGTACATACTTTGCGACCATTAGAGGACCTTGCCACGCTTCTGTACAAGCTATAGCGCTATAGACCTGGAATAAAGTTTGGACCAACTGAAGATACAGCGCCATATTGCGGCACTTGAAATAACCCTAGGAAGTGGGAACTGGAGCGAATGAAACACTTTCCACGTGTTATTAGGATTTTTTACATAACAAGTGGAGCTTCTTCCCTTTCCGAAGTGAGCATCGTGACACAGTGAAGTGCAAAATCTCTCTGTGGTCTATAACAAACAACATAACATAACAACGGATAACAAACGATTTATGTAAGCAATTAGGTCAGCGAGATATCAATTATAGACCAACAAGTTGATTCATGTGTCATAAGAAGAGCAACGAGATCAACACATCAATGCAAGGCAAGGAGAGATCACCTGCCTCAGGCGTAATGATGAGAAGGCATCACGCCTGTTATACAACAGAGGAACATGTCTGTGTCGGGGGCGAACCGCCGTTAGGTAGATACGAAGAAGGGGTCGACCGTCCTCCGTCGTAGCTGCCAGACGTCTCTTCGATGGTCTGCGCTCGGCCCTAAAAAGGGTTGAATCATGGGAAAGAGAGAGAGCTGGGCGCGCTTACACCTCTCCCTTTACATCAAGTGCGTCCCGGACTCGATGTAAAGGGGGGGGGAGGAGGTGTAAGGTCAAAAATCGGAGCTTACCATCGGAAAGTGATTAATCACGAATATGCCGTTCCAAATCATTTGTTGGAACAATACTTTGACCGACCTGGCCCAGTCGACGACGCGCTTCCAGAACGGCACGGCTTCCAGCGAGGCGACGTGCCCGAGGGTGAGTTGACCGTGACCACATCGAGATATGGTGACCTTCAACCTCTTGTAGGCCGAAGAAATCAGGTGAGGTGGGAGAGAACTCGGTACGGTTAGTTAGAAATATGACTTCTTTTTCTCTTCCTCGCACTGAGTACACGGTCGTGAATTCCACTTCCAGCTGCTCCAGTTCTCCCTTTAGGTGTAGCCATGCTCTCTGTAGAATAAGGTGACGCAGAGCTGAGCAAGGCTGAAATTTCTGGAAAGAAGGAGCTTTATCGATCGTATACAAGCGCGCCCCTCATTGACATTGAAGTGGGCCGACTAGTAGCTTTCACCGAGGTGCCATCTACGTTAATAAACATAAACGGCACGGCGAGATTGGGTAAGTGCATAGACGACAGAAGCAGTCACCGATGAAGAGCTGGCGCGGGTCAGGGAACCGGGTACGCCCGCCGATGCGGGTTCCGGGATGTGCGATGCCTTATCACTGATCACAAGCTGAACATACTCTTGTACTGAAGAGTATACCGCCATCGGGATCCATTATGTTGAGCAGCGATGCTGTAGGTAAACACATGATCGCCGGACAATGCATCCTAATCATATGTCGTACCATCCTCTTCACGGATCGCGACACAGCTTTCTCCGCTATCTCGTACTCACGCTGCTCCTACTCGGACATTTGGAAGAACCGTTCAGGGTCCAGAACATATAAACCTCAAGAAGTTCTTGCTGCGTCTAAAAGCCGGGCAGAACTCCTTCTCGTCCTCGGTCAGCTGAGTCTCCATGGTTCTCTCTTTAAGAATTCAGAATATCATTTGAATCGACCCGTGAGATGCACATTTTCGTTCTCTGCCCTGTCGGAGAGATACCGCACTACCCGCTGTGACCAGAAGACATCCAGCGAGAGTAGGATTTCCGAAAGTTGGGCACCAGCTGCATTGGTTGTCGCCGTCACGATCACAGCCGATGACGGTCGAGTCGCAATAATAGCACCCAATGCGGTCTCACCTGTACCGTTAAACAGCGTGAATGGCGACTACTGGATGGTTGCCAATGGCAAGACGAACCTCGATCTGATCGTTCGGCGGTTGATTTGGACCGTCTTACCTCGTATCTGAAACAAAGAAGCCACGACCACAAAGATCACGGCGCGATCCTCCTGTGATGGGCAGAGCTGGGTGAGGCCGTATACCGTATCTACGATCTTGCAGGCTAGAGAGGAGCATCTAAATCGGCACAGATGTGCGTGCGTGATATAGCTTCGTAGATGGGGTTGGCCTGGTTTGTTTGCTTATTTAGGCGAACTTCGATCTACGCGAACGTCACTACAGGAGTGTTGCTTCCATGCTTGCATAACTTCTAGGACCGTGTGAGACCAGGAGAACGCTTCAATGGTGATCCGTAGCGCTCGCTGCTCGGTCGAAACCTCGACGTTGACCACCTTTGCGAGAGCTAGGGTGTTTGATGCTTGGACGCGGAGTGCCACCGGCGGTCCATACGGCTTTCATGGGCATCCCTTTGAGGTTGAAAGTGAGCTGCGCTGAAAAGTGGTGGTTGCGGGGCATGGAAGCGATGATGCGATGCCAACGCCTATCGCCATCGACGGAATCGAGTGTGACCAGAGAGGAACACGCTATATCGTACACCTTAGACATATGTATCTTCGCGTTTTCGTGCTGCCTGTTGTAGTTTTCGAATCGATCGGCTCTTTCGAATCAGTGACTGTCAACAACGCACGTTCCACCAAGTTCTGCTTCCATACTCGAAGAGACACAATCCCTTCGTCCGGATGCATAAGCAGGAACGGCCACATAGTTGCTTGCGTGCGGCTATGGATGCCGTTGGCTTTGAAAGCGCATAGTGCAAGGAACCGTGAGCGCGTTCCAGCCTTGACCATCTCGTTCTCCTTTACGCGGTTTTAGGCGAACTCACAATTAGAGTGCGTCAGTGCGACATCGTCGCGGGCACCTTCGGACACTGCGCTCTGCTACGCTGCCGCACCCCTACGCGGAGAAGCTCATGAAATGGATCCTAGAACTCTTCGACCGCTGGGTGACTGGGCGCTTTCATGCTACAGGATGATAATAGGATGATAGCGCCCAGATCTGCTCATGCAGTCAGGAAGCCCGGTACGCGGCGCCGGTGTGCAAATTATGAAGGCGGGGTCTTAGTGGTAGGTATCACGCAAATGGTCCGGGAACGAGTTCTCAAGGGTCGACAGGAGCCATCATGAGTTCGAGTAGCGTACCTGCAGCGGCATATTTGCGGTTATTAAAGTGGTGCAAGAGGAGGAAAAACGCCAGGTCTCATCTGCTTCTGTCCGCTCTTATGTCCCTGAGCATGGAAGCTATTGAATATTGCTAAATTCAGGAATTATCATAACTTTTGCACTGCACAAATGCCGCTGCAGGTACACATCTTCAACAGTCGTGGTAACATAGCTGTGAAGTAGGGAAGATTCTGTAAGAAGTGGAAGACGGAGACTTGGAAGAATATGAGAGCAGTGAACTGCCCAGGGAACTTTTCGGAAAAGCCATTGAAATAACGCACACCTTGCCGTGTACACACTTATCGAAGGAAACGGATAGTGTGGACATGCAAAAAAATGAGTGCTTGTCCTTCCACTCGATTCTATCTAGAATCAAAATTTACAGCTACATCGAAATTTGCCCGTGTCAAATGCAATGTTTCAGTTCCATGATAACACGAAACACTGCTTAACCGCCGGTGGCAGAACTCCTGAACATGGATTCAGATTTCGCTATTTGTATTTATTTCCTTATCACAAGCACACGGGACTCATTTTTGCACGACATCGCTGGAGACTGAGGGTGGAATCTCACACAGTCTCTGCGTCGTTCCTTTACAACGAGACTTGGACAGATGTTGATCTTGGATCATAATTCTTAATACTTCGGTACGGTGACATGCGTAAAAACGAGAGTCCATCTCGCATCTCGAATGTGTATGTTCGAGATACCACAAAGCTTGTCGATGGTACAGAAATAAAAGAGCTGCCCGATGTTTCGCAAATTTATCACAGAACACCTTTCATGTTCTCCTTGAACTAGTTCACATGCAAGCTGATGGATCGAAGAATGCTTTGGTATGGAGCTTATCCTCATTAAGGGATCAGCTTGCTTGAAATAAGTTTCGTGTTTCAGGAAGTATTACCCGCTAATTGTGCAAAGCGCTAATTGGATTGCGAACGAAGGGATCTACAAAATAGATACTGGAACTGAAGAGCTAACTCCAATTCACTATGATCCCGAAGCAACAGATTTTTCTACTGAATGAAAATGACTGTTATACTGTGGCTGATTACACTATCATGACAGCGAAATCAGTAAGGAATTTCCGAAAGGATCACTTTTAATCCTTGAAGAACTGAAATCTCTCACTCACACATTCTAGACTTCTATAGTGATGGCTGTCTACAAAAGGATGATGGCTGTCACGGAGAAAGCAAATTCATTATTAGTCGTCAACAAAGCCTTAATTAGAGTTCAGAGTTGAAAATCGCACATGCGTTTCATGCGGTTAGGCCATTAAACAACTGCATGAAATGGATATGATACAAATTGATCAGGCAGTGATTTACCTAATCGATACGTGTTCCATCCTTTCCGTCCGATTGCCTTATCACCGTGTCGCCTAATCGCCTGATCGCCCGATCGCCTGAATCGCGAACTCATACCTACGTCTTGCCCGGTGCTCATCTGGGGACTAGCCCGTTCTCTTCCGTACAGCAGGAAAATTCAGTCGGATCGCCAACCTGCCCGGGCTCTCAGATAGTGATAGTTGATCGTAGTGATACTAGTTTGGCAAGCGCACAGTTCTACGCGCATCACGCTATGGAGCTTTGTGATATGGGCATCACCACAGATTTTACTGCATCAATCGGGATCGTTGCTCTGGGTTCTCAAGACTTACTCCCAGGTCCGGGCAGGCATTCAAGGCATTCGGAGAAGTGTGTTTCTGGTAAACACGCATAGTGGACATCTCAGTATTGATTAGTCGGTATCGATCGATGTTGCGTAATTGTGCAATGTTTAGAAGCAGAACTGTACGATAGTTAAGCTGGTTTTTTTTTATTCGTGGGTCGACTTTAAAACGGAAGTGAGGTACTTACATATGCTCCTTCTTCATTGACATAGAGCGTGCCTTCATGAACATGGACTGTCAGATGATTTCTCTAGTACCAATGAATTTGCTGTGATATATATCGTATATTATGTGAATCATAGGAATTTCATTATCTGTCCAATATTTATACCGAATCAAGGAGGTTTCACGCTTAATTTGATATCTTCTCTCTTTGCCTGTATTCCCGCTACAATTCTTTCCATTTGATGCATTTGAAGAGTTAGTACACTGTATTGTCTTTCGGTTCGGCGTATATTCTATAGAAGAAGCATCCAGAACTTAGGTGAAAGCAATCACACCCTGGGCCTCCGCAAGATTCGATGCAGTGGGTTATACCAGGAAATGCATTGCCGATGGCTAGTTCAGGTAACATGGCTGTTGTGTAGACGTCTGCACACTTATATCCAGTGGAGGATCCCGTGTGGGGACATCTGCAGCCATCGACAACTCTTTCACAAACATTTCTAGCACGCCTCAGTAATGCTCTGTCGCAAAGCAATCGTAGGCCTTGCCAATGATATTTTACATGCACTGGAGTTGAATTGTCTTTTTGGAATGTTAGACATGCGTCTTTTTTGAATGAAAATCTTAATCATAGATGCAACTTCAACGTTGCTAGCGTTCCAGTCGCAAAAAAGTTACAAGTGAAAACCCAAGTAAAAAACCAATTGGCCGAAGACTTTTGAGCGCTACTGTATATCACTCTATGAAAAAGCACACAACCTTCTCAATGACGAAGTGGGGGCCTCACTACAAATAGTTAAAATAGCGGACTATGTATTGGGTTGTAGGAAAAGTTCTTTCGTTTCTTAAAAACGTGTTTTTTCCCTCCAAACTGCTTTCCAGCAATTTCTTCTGTACATATACATGTAGTACAGGTTCACACGCATCTATATGTATTATTGTCTTTCATCTCTCGGATAACCTTTTTCAACAAAATAAACATATCAAAGGTCAGTGACATCTTCATTATCGAAAGTTTTTCTTTGAATGGCGTTAGATAGGGAAAGGAAAAGTTCATAGTGCGATGAAGCAAGATCAGTGCCATATGGTGGATAGGGCGGCACTTCCCATTCAGGCTCGAGAATTTTTTGGCGACTCTTTTCATATTGGAAAAGTGACTCGTCAAAAAATTCTCGAGCTTGAATGAGAAGTGCTGCCCCAATCACCTTATAGCCCTAATCTTGCTCCATCGGACTATCATCGTTTCCTTTCCCTATCTAAGCCATTCAAAGAAAAATTTTTGTTAGTGAAGATGACATTGACCCTTGACATAATTATTTTGCCGAAAAAGGTTATCCGCGAGATATTAACGATAATACCTATAGATGCGTGTGAACTTGTACTACATGTACATGTAACATGTACAGAAGAAATTGCTGGAAAGCAGTTTGGAGGGAAAAACACGTTTTTAAGAAACGAAAGAACTTTCCCTACAACTTAATAGCTGTTCTAAAGAGAATTCCGCAGATAATGCTCTTCGAAATACTGTTCCCTTCATTGATCTCGTAACTCCCACCTCCTTACGGGGTGAGGGTCGCGAGGGTCGAATTTCCGCTTCGCGGCGGTGCACTCGCGGCGCCACCAGTACGACTCGCCGTATCGATTGCCCTTGGGGGCCGGCCGAGCGTGACGTCGCGTCTGCGCTTCCACTCATGCCACACTGCCTCGCTTGAAGGCTGCCATGCCCTGCCACTGGCACTTGCACCTGCCGCTCCGCTCGTCGCGCCCGGCCGCGCGGAAATCCGACCTCGTGGCCCCCACCCTCTTATGAGTAGCGAATCACTTTCAGTGCATTTACTAATCGCATGTGAGTAGGTACCCATCTCCAAGGCTATGCTCTTTGATGTAAATAATGGTGCGTTCTCAAGGTGTTAATGATCTTCATGGTTTGCGATCCGAAATTGAGCGTGCCATCATGCCAATGCGGTTTGCATTGGAATTGCCTGCGTGGCGGATTCGAGAAATGATTTAGATAAATTTCTCACTTTTCGATACAACTTACAACAATACCAGTTTGCATAATTGAGCAAAAATTTTATTAAAACAAGCGCCTTCTACTTTCACAGAAGGCTCCCTTCCCAACCTCCACGCAATTGAGCTACGAACATAAGGGGGAATGAGACAAAGGAAACCACTTCCCATACACAGGTTTTGACTTGTACGTGTTTCCCAGCGCGTCATATTAATGAAGTATCGATCGGCGCCGCATGGAACTGTGAGATGTGGCAGTCATACGCAGTCTATGATACCTTACTTGGATGCGAGGCTTGCTCGAAGGCTTAAGGCTTCGTAGGTCGCGTGAGCGTCTTTTAATCTAAAACAAGCTGCGTGCGTAGCTTTGCTTGAACCCTTGTGTTATTAACAAAGGAGGTGTTTCTTTTCGATGCTGCTGATAATCAGGGGTGAGTTCTACCAAAACAAAAAATTTGAATCGCGGAGTCCGAAGTGTGACGCGATGAGTGCGGGTGCCATATAAGTTGGGCGTGCGGCGTTGATTGTGTCCTGCGTCTTATTCCAGTCGTAATTGCTCTAGGATCCCACTAATATGGCATCCCTAGCTCGTACCTATGGCGTCGCGCGGCGACACGACTGATTCGGTGGCGAAAGTGTGGGGGTCGATTGGTCGAATTTTGGCTTCGCGGTGCCGTCAGTACGAGTCGTTTGGAATTCCGCTCAAAACGTAATTCGCTGGTACCGTGAGGGACCTCTAAAGATTGCACCTATTTTTAGCAATATGTTGTGAATTAGAATTCCTTAAAACTGCAATATGTGCTCTTCTCCATCTTCCTTCAGAGCTCATAAAGACAGAGCTATCACTGCTTCTATTGTACCTGAGGTTGTTGTTGATTGTTCTGTTATCTTGCTTTTCTTCAACTGTTAATGCTCCTGAAAAACTTCTATGATTCACTCACTGCGAAATGAGAGAGAACAATAACAGCTAAATTACCTTCAATATTCCAGTTCTCACGGAAAACATAAGAACAAAAGCAAATAGCCGCCCGCGCTGAAAATAGGTGCAATCTTTGAAGGCCACTTACCGTACCAGCCCATAGCGTCTTGAGCGGAATTCCATTTAACTCGCACTCGCCGCGGGCGGTTGCACGAAAATTCGACCAATCGACCCACACCCGTGGCGAAACGAACCATTCACTATTCTACAATTATATTAGGACTGTGCAGAATAAATGGCCAAAACGGAACACTTTTTTCAAAACGCCATAACTTCGCTCAGACACAACTTTATTTGTCGAAATAAAAACCATTCGAATCTACATAACCTTGCCAACGATCTGGTAAAGAAAACATGCCATCATGATCAAATTCAGGATTGCGAAAATTAATGAAGTCAATGATGGCATTTTCAGCATGCATCGTTTCGCCGAACTCCTTCTGACCCAGGTTTGCATCGAGAACTGGGAAAAAGTGGTAATTCGTCAGAGAAAGGTCTGAGGAAGAAGGGGGGTGAGGGAGAGTCTCGATCAGTTTCTGCCGGGTGACTTGCGAACTGTGGGGTTTTGCGTTGTTTTGCGCACTCAGTAAAAAAATGATGCAGTTAGGCATCGAGCCTCTCCCTCACCCCCCTTATTCCCCAGACATATCCCTGACGGATTACCACTTTTTCCGGGTTCCCGATGCAAACCTGCGGCAGAAAAATTATGCACGGTAAAAATGCCATTCTTGACTTTATTGATTCTAGCAATCCAGAATTTGATCATGGTGACATATTTTCTTCAACAGATCATTGGCGAAATTCTGTAGATTCGAATGGTTCTTATTTCAACAAGTAAACTTGTGTCTGAGCGAAGTTATGGCCAGTTATGCTTTGGCCATTTATTCTGCACAGACCTAGTAGGTATTCCTTACTCAACTCTTCTTTCTCTTCACTGAATGCATACTCTGCTCTCAGTGATCGAAGCCGTGATAGGATACCTCTCCACCCTACGTAGAATATTATTATACATATTATACATTTAACACATGTGATCAGCCTTTACGTTTCGGTGGCGCTGCTCCCTCCAACTGTTTTCAAGTACAAACACCATTTCTATTAGACGACAGTTTTTTCAACAACAATCCAACGAACCATTTCACCGAAATGCTCCCATGCGCCGAACAAAAAAAAACAACCCGTCGGCCTTGCTAGCTGCTAGTGTAGACGACGATGACCTTCAGTGAAAGGGTATCAAGAATGAAGACTTTTTTCTATCACACCTATTCGACCAGTTGAATGGGAATGACAGCTGCAGCATCGCCGTTCGTCCGTCAGACTCGCATACACGTTGACGGCAAGCTGTCTACTGCAAAGTATAGTCGTTGACCTTGGAGCTGAACACTCAAATCGTCTGGTGAAGGAAGGAGATGTCTAAAAGCACTACTCATAATGACTGCTTGCGAACCATTACCAGATGTGAAACGACTTTTTCTCCTTCCAAAAAAGCTGCCTACACTCATAAACATCCGTTCTGTGTTGACTGTCCATTGCCGTTGTCATTAATTGCTCTGCAAACAAGCTTCAGCCCTGTATAAATTAGGTTGATTCATAATAAATCGGACAAATGGTAGTGATGATTTCTAGAGATCATAACTCAGTAACGAATTAACGAAAATGGACGCGCGAGGTACCGTTGGAATGAGTATGAAAAGCTCTTCAAAGTACCGCCAAATAATCACTCCAAAGTAAATTCATTCCGCCACAATGCCGCACGATTTCAAGCGGTCCAGAGACCACATCCGCAACGTCATACTATTTATATCGCTATCTGGCCAGGAACCCGCGGATATCGGCAGACGTCTGATAGAAGTTCACAAGGAGCATGCCCCCGGCAGAAGTACACTGTAGTTGTAGCATTCGAAGTTTGCGTCAGGCGACTATTCCATCGAAGACGAAAACCGCGGTTGGTGGAGCGTACAGGGCGTAAAAAAGTGGGAGCTGCTCGATGAAGGTACAACAGTATCCGCCGACGTCTACGTTCGTCAATTACGAGAATTGAAGGCAAATGTCCAAAGTTCGCTACGGCGGCGGTCACATGTCTACTTCCAGCACGACAACGCGAGACCGCACATTGCAAGATCGACCAAGGCCGAGCTGCTGTCGTACAGTTGGACCGTGCTTCCCCACCCACCGTACTCCCCAGACCTGGCCCCTTCAGATTTCCACCTTTTCTCCCACAGCCAACGCCACCTGGACGGCCAAGACTTCAAAACTCGCGACGAGGTCAAGGCGGCACTCGGCAACTTCTTCGAGCTCCAGCTTCCGGCCTTCTGGAGCAAGGGCATCCATGATCTGCCTATACCGTGGCAGAAGGTCATCGATAAAGATGGAGTATATTTCAAGTGAATCCCTGTTGTCGTAAAAAAGTTGTACGACAATGATTAAAATTGGTCAATTTGTCCGGTTTATTATGAATCAACCTAATAACAACCACCGTTCTTCTCAGAACCCATGTGAAAGTACACCACGGCTCGAGACAGGTTCTTCTTCGCCTGTAATCCCTTTTGACGTAATCGAGCACTGTGTTCAGCAAAGTACTTTGCAAAATGTGGCATGACCCGAAAAATCAAAAAAAAGATAAAAGAAAGAAAAAGTCAAAGGAAAATTTGAGGAAGAAACAAGTTATATATACAGGGGGTGCCAAGAGAGAGTAATTTTTTTATCTCCACTTTCAACCCACATTAGTCGAGCTTTAGCAGATTCAAAAGCACACCTTGCACTATCATAAATCTCCGTAACTGCGTTCTGCACGAGCAGAATCAGAAGCTTCTTCAGAGTGAACTTGATGTGTCACCTCAACTCAGCATAATCCTAGAGTTTGTCATTCTCGTTCACAACCTTGCTAAGGTGCGTTCACTCTGGGTACCTGAGGGAATTCACATTGGGTGGTGTATTTAGGTATTCCATTTTTTCCAGCCTCCCAACATCCTTCGTTTCCAAGAACCAAAACATGGCTTCACCACTGAAAACCCACCGGAGGCAGGTCTGAGGCATGAAAAATTACACTCCGAATCACAGCAGCGTTGTTCAAGTAGTAAGAGCTAGTATGTGACTTAAATGAACCGATGGGTCAGCTCTAAGGGAGCTTCCCACGAGAGGTCCACCACAGAAGCTGGCTGTGCCGTTAGAGGTGGACCCTAATATGTACCATAGATGCTCTAAAGTCCGAATGCGCCGACTGTCCTACGAAGGTGGAAGTAGAGAGCCACAGCTTGATTCTGCTTTGAGAAGAACATACCAGAAACAATTTTGCCCAACACTTTCTTCACTTTCATTACCCTTTGTTTTGTATGCTCGGCGAAAGTAAGCCGTGAGCAAAATTACTCTTTTTCTGGCATCACCTGTATATGTATACCACTGTTTAGAGTGAAAGAGTAGGAAATGTATGCTCCACATACCAATGTGAATAAAGGCTAATCTTATTTTCGAAGTATGGTGAACAGGCCAAATACTTTAAATAGTCGAGGGAAATAGCAGCTTCAGTGAGACCCCTCCCTCTACGGCGACCAAATACGATCCCCTTTTTTGACCTCGACAAAACCAGTAACTGTTACCAGATTGTATAGTTGCAATGTATTTTATTGCTATATATTCTTAACTAAAAGATAAGGGGCGGAGGTGGTGTAGTGACAGGGGGCGTACACCCCACTCTCATGGTGCAGGAGTCAAATCCTGCATCAACTCCCGCTCAGGCCAACCAACCTTCCATCCCTCCGGGGGTCGACAAGTTAGTACCAGATTCATCTGGGAGGATAAAAGCACTGACTTGTACATCGGCAGGCCGCCGCAAGTCATTTGTATAGGCCACATCACATTCACCAGCCATCACGATCCTGAAAGGAATTAGAATGACCGGTGCATTCCAAGAAGGAATTGATTACCGCCAAAATTTTTATCCTTTTAACCTTTATATTCTTACCTGAAGCCAGAATGGTTTTTTCAACATTTCCTCACACGGGTTTGCTGCTAAATATTCTCCGCTTCTCATCTGCTTATGGAAAGTTTAGATTCTAGTGCTGTGCAGGTACTACCCCCTCCTGTCCCGTCAGATACGACTCCCTTTGTCAAGGAGTCCTCGACTCCCGGTGTACCCTGATGGTGGAGCATTTGGGCGTAATTATTGCCAACAAAAGGAAAATACCTCCCCTAAGCAGCCCTTTCAGAATTCCTTACCCAGGCAACAAACTGTTCAGAACTCCCACTTAAAACCTCATTACCATGTACTCTCGTCTACCATTCTGATTGCAATGCCGACGCTAAAAGAAGTCAGAGGTTGTCATGTAACCATCTCGTAAAAACCGGAATCTTAAGGAAACTTGAAGAATAAAAAAAAACTTGGGAGGGCAGGTTACCGCTAATCTTGTTCACACTGTAAAGATTGCAAGTAGAGGCATGCAGAAGTGACCTCTAAGAGAGGTTTGAGATGGATACCTCTCTGCCACCAAAATCGCTCTTTAGCGACCTGGCTTGGGGAAACCTCTCACACACACTTGACCCTCGAATTCGTCTGAGCATGAACGGGGTTAAAACTGAATAGGATATTGCTACACAGGAGCCGAAGTTGAAGGAATCATCCTCGAATTAGACTTTTTCTGCCAGCTACATAGTTATGTTGTATTATATTTGCTTACGGCTGGCCACACGCAAAGTTTCGCGCAAAAAAAAATTCGGCTGAAGCACATTTCTTAATATTGTTTTCTACGGAGACCGTTATAGATAACACCGATCGTTGGGCTGCAAGGTTCTTGAACCATCGCGTCTTGCAACCGTAACCCCATGTTTCACGCGCCCAATGTTGAATTGCTTCCCACTCTGCGTCTCTAACCAAGTGACCGCCATGGTCTCGTTCCCAGAGCCCTTGTGGTCCCTTCCTTGTTACCCGGTGTGTACCGTTATGTAAGGATTCGCACCACAGTTGGGTCTTGGAGCGATCACACGGTAATACTAGGGGTGCCTTACACTATTGACTTGTAATCGCTTCGAGATCCAACAACACGGTCCTTTAACACGTCCGCATCACTTCGTTTGTGACATGCTGCGGTGAAAGTGCAAAGTTCCGACATGAGGGTACTACATACCTCTCGTTACCGGATAATCCGATCACGTAAAAGAAAAGGTGCAGTTTTTATGTGGATGTATTTCGACCGGACACTAATGCTGCATGTAAGCAATGGTAAACAGATGCCACATAACTACAGGGGGTATCAAAAAAAGTAATTCTGCTCACGGTTCAAAGATGAAAGTATTGGGGCAAAATATTCCAGAAATACTCATCTAAAAGCACGAACAAGCTGAGACTCACTACTTCCACCTTCATCAAAATACGGAGCCTTCAGTCGGCGCAGTCGGGCTTCACCTACGGTATCAAGGTCCGCTTAGAACAATGGAGAAAGGTTTCGTGGTAGGTCTTCTGTGGGAAGCTTCCCAAGGATTGACCCTTGGTTCATGGAAGTCATGAAAATACCTGGCCAGAATTTGCTGAAGTTCGACTAAAGTAGGGTCGAAAGTGCAGGAGAAAAATTACTTTTCTCGGCACCCCCTCTATATGGGTCACAATAAGTCAAATCCCCATAGATTATTCCCCCAGGGTATTCCTTATTATTCTGGGAGATGATCTGTAACTGTTATGGAAATGTGGAAGCGTCACACATTAGATCATATTATAAGTTTAGCATGACAGAATGGTACATCGTAACCAATATAAAGAGTTTTCGAACCAATATCCGGATTAAATTAATTTTTTGTAATCACCAAACAAATTCGGTCTGATTGCAGCTGCGTGAATGAGGTGCAATTACGGTATATCATCCTCACACCCTGCACTTACATGATTATATGGCCACCAACAGGCAACAACAGTGTTTACAAAATTTTAAAATAGCTCTGTTTATTTTTGCAGACCACTCGCTCAAAACATCAATCATTTTGGTCACTTTCTCGGCTGGCTTCGACTGCAAAAATGCTTTTTAGAGGCGACTCCCTAATAGCACAAAGGTTTGTTCGAGGTCAGTGCGAACATTGAACGAGCCTGCCAGGGAGTGCACAAAAAACGCCCTTCCGCAACGTATAGAACGTGTCTTGTCCTTCGGAACAATTAGCACTTTGCTGCGTTTGCTGAGAAGAAAAGCAATTCATGAATCCGAAACAGCTACTTAGGAGATCCTGTCGCCGAAGTTGTTCTGGTCAAAATGCCCTCCATATCGCTAATGCGCGAGCTGGCGAAGACAGCTGTGATTAGAGCCGGTGGATAAGAACTAAGTGCCCTTTGTACGACACGAATCCTGACTGGGAAACTGCATTCCTGGAAGCGTTCTACTCTTGACTGTTCAAAAAGAAGGAGCGCGCACACAGTGGGCGCTGGTCACTTTTTGTCACAATTATCACGTATTTCTGCAGGGAGGGAAGGGGGGGGGGGGGGAAGCGAGAAAGATCACTTTTCAACACTAAAAGATAGCTCGTCCGCTACTGATGAGTCACTTATAAAAAGCTCTTCAGAACTCTTCAAAATCGCTTGCTTTTCTGCCGGCGGACGAGTTCACCGGCTTGGACCCTGCACTACATAGTTTCCCAGGGCAGGCGAATCGGACACTCCTCTGTTTTCCTCACACAAACCATCTAGGTGATGTGTAATAACATATTTTCACCTACCTCCATGCAAGAAGGATAAAAAAAGAGTTTTGCCCCTCCATTTTAGCAATATATTTCAACAAACATTGGCAAATTATGATGAGATATTTTTACTCCGGATACAAAAGGCGCTTCACACCATCACTGTACTCCACCACTACCTTCTGCACAAGCTGGATCAAGATATCTTTTTTCGGTGGATCCGTGGGTAACTTGTGAGGTTACACCCATTTTGGGCTAGCAGGATGCGCCATGGCGGCTGTTTACCAGCTCAAACCCACGCTTACCATGCTTTTGTAGTGCAGCAGACCATCAGTCAGGTTCTACAAGCCAGGGTGTGTCACGCCTCGCTTTGACCTGCCGCCTTTGGCTAATAGCTAGTAATGGCTACGCTTTTGACTATTGCTAATACGGGCCCTCAATTCGCACCCATTGTATCGTACACCACACACGCGAACTTCCTATCCTAGCAGAACACACCCATTGTAAACCCTCAATTTATACTTCAATTAGCTTTATGAGATGTCATTTGCCTTAGCTAAGGTTTTTGTACCTACGTTAGTGTAGAATGCCTGTTTTACTTCCTCTTTAACGATTGCTTGTTTTCATACATGCACTCGCATCAGTGAAACCCTGCCATAAATCTGGTCCACATTGGTGGCGTCACCCAATAAACCACTCAAGTTCACCGGAAGGGAAGGAGAGAAACAGAGAAACGGGGAAATGTTTACCTCAAACGAATATCCGAGGTCAGAAGGGATAATCGGCAGCAAAACTCGGTTTGAAAACCTAGACATGTGGTCATTAATCGCATCTCCCACGCATCACTGCGAATTTGCACACGTCACCCTTGCTGTGGAAGATGTCATTTGTTGTCTCGTAGGATGCATTTCATTCATTCATTATGATGTGAAACAAGTAATATAACTACTAGCAATAAATACGTAAATCATTGGAGAAAGAATAAGCGAAAGAATAAAAGAAGTGATTTAAAAACCCAATGGATCCATACTCGCCACATTGGCAAGGCAACTGAACGAACTGCAATACCGTAGGTCAGAGGGGCCCCTTTCCGATGTCATCAGTGAGCGTCGCTTCGCGTCAGGCGTCTCGAACTACCCCATAGTTCAATCAGTCACTTAAATTATCATCAAAAGGATTCAACGAAAATGGTGGGCGTGGAGAATAAAGTTTTACTGCTCATAGGATCGCACATTTTTTGATCGAGTATCTTCAGCACGACAGTTGCGAGCATGATGCTGACCATCGCTAGTGAAGCAACTGATCTGCTGTATTTTAAAAGTTGAATTTATTACTAAATTCCAAATTTTTGTCAGCTTTGACCAAGCAAGAGGGCTCTACGGGCTCAAGGATGAGCTAGCCTAAAATTGCCGAGCACTAGAAATTTGATCAACAAATTGTCTTGAACCAGAGTTCACGATGACTCATCGATAAGCCGGCGAGCGCCGAGGATATGAATTGGAAGGAGGGCATCCGACAGGGCTCAAAGAAAGGACGGAGCTCAGAGTGCGGCGGCTCTCCTTAGTAACCGGATGGCTACACCGTTGGGTCGCCGGTACTAGATTACGGTAACAGTCGGTAGCAGGAGGTGGGTGCGAGGCAAGTCTTCCTGCCTTTCGCAGACCCACACTAGGAGAGAAGCAATAATGGAAAGTAGGAAGTGGAAACAATAGAAATGGACTCAAACAATGTCATGATAGGAGAACAGTTAGCCCTTGCATGTAGTTGTTGTAATCTGCCTTATTGAATATATATGTAAATTGTGGTAAAATAAACGTGTGATGCAGTGAGAGTCCAGCAGACGAAAGAAACACCAAAAACCTTTGAGACAGTGTTACAGTCTCAAACAAATCAATGGATGAATAGAGCTGGCACGAAACCTAGTGCCATGAGAGTACGGTCATACAACTGCAAGTGAATGTGCTCATGAAGCTTCAAGGCACTGTGTATGATAATTTGGCTGATCAGGAAGCTCAGAGACACCGGAAGGTGGCAATTGTGGCCTACGGTAAGAGCTACCGTAATGCTTGCAGCTCGTTGGGTTGCAGATATTGCATACAGGACACCTTGCTAGGACGTCGAGTGTGAATTGATGATTTCTTTGACACGAACACCTTCCTTACCCTTTCACTTATTCTGCCGTTCACTATTTATCTTCATTGCTGTTGTCTGTTGTTCCACTTATTTCACATCATCATGAATGAATGGCGTACACACTACGAGATAACAAATGACATTTTCTACGGCAAGAAACTCGGACAGGTGATGTCGCCATTCAAAAGATGCGTTAGAAGTGCGAATACAGACCAAAATGTCGCGCTTTAGAATCCGTGTTTCTCTACCAACTATCCCTTCTCACCCTGTACGTTCCACTAGTGAAAATGGGTTCGAAACATAGCGCTGAATTTTTTCAGTTTTTACCAGAGTTGCCATCAATTTTGATGAAATTTTCACTCAAATCCCGGAAACTTGTCGACAAGAGTGAGATGCTATTTACAATTTGTCTCCTGCTGGCTGCTATGGTGTATAACATAAAAATCAAAAAACATATGTACTTCCGACTGTTAATCCCTGCTGAAGTAGAGATACGCTCATAATCTAGCTATTTTGTAGAATCCTGGAACTTGCATGCCATGCAGCGTAGTGCCTGTGCTTGAGAAATACCTGATTCTTACTAGGAAACGATTCAACTTCCCATGGAACTTCGAAAATGAGAGCTAGATAAATCGATAGGGTTTCGAATGCTGATAACAATTATCGAAACTGAAAATACCGAATGCCATTCCCATGCGAGTTGGGAGGGATCGAAATTTGCTTGAGGTCACTAATTGATCGTATACTGCTTGAAATGACGCACTAATGAGGCTTACCGGCTGTGTGTACTTATGACGAAAAATCGCTTCGCGGCGTCGCAGTCGCGGTGCCATCAGTACGACTTGCCGAATCGATTGCCCTTGGGAGCCTGGCACAGCGTGTCTGCGTCACCTCTGCACTTCCACCCATGCCACACTGTCTCCTGTACCCATGCTACCCTGCGTCCTCGCCATGCCCCGCCACTGGTACTCGCACCCGCCGAGCCGCTCGTTGCGCGCGGCAGTGCGAAAACCTGTCATAAGTGCGCACACTCAGGCTCACCGTGCGAGCAGGAACAGTCGCTGTGGCTCAGTAGTGGCGGTCCTGCTCTAGAGGAGGGTGGATTTTGGGTTTGCTCCCTCGATTAGACCTTTCAGTAAATCACGTCAAGTAAAGTACCCGCTCGATGAGTGCATTCGACCGTAAACCCCCTAACTCGCTTCAGGACTGCAGTTTCAATTTTGGTTCACATATTTGTAACCTGGATTGAATGTCGATCCACCTGGGTATTTCAAGGTTTCATAAGAATACGAATCCCTTTCCTGGCCCTAACCGATTCTTTCTGGATTGATCGTTATTAACAGCTTCTGTCCCCATCAAGGCGACCACCAGTTTTCGCTAGCCTTAGAGAGCAGGTCTTCTAATCTGCAGGAAGTAGTTATTGGATGTGAAGTGGTTCCACTAAAAGTTGGTGGATGACTTAGAGCCCGCATCAACATTAAAAACTACCGAAATCGAGGTGGTGTGAAATAAAATAATAATAAAATAAACGAGTATAACTACTTAAATTATTAGTGATTGGCGGCACGCCTTGAAGTTTCTATTGGATTCCATTGGGGATTCAGTTCCACAAAAGAATCCCAGTAATCCCAGTAAGTGAGACCATACAATAACAGTTCTGGGAAGATCATGACTGTTTGTTCAAGCAATTCATTAGCAAGTTAATGCCTTGTTCGGGCGCCCGACCCATTACAAGAGCGTTTAGTTTTTCTTTGGTTAATTGAGGCATACGAGTCGCTTCAGAAAAAGGTCGTCCGATCGTCGGCACAATGAAAGTAGGTATATGTTTTCTGGAATTAAGTCATTACGGCACGAAACAGAATACCAGAGAGCTTAGCGATGAAGATGTTGGAAAAGAAAGTCCTGCCTCAACAACTAATCCTACCTAGATGATCCGATATCTTAATTATGACCCTAGTGAGGGTTTTTGTTGATTCAACGCGCTGCAGAAAATTTTTAGCACCGTGAAATGTGCTACAATATATTGGGTGCATTGTATTGCCGCAGCGCGTCGCGTCGCGTCGTTGTTATATTGTCAGTCCTTGCGCTTTCTTACAGATCCTTCATTAGTACTCGTCCCTATCAGCCGTACTGTACTAACATGACCGCAGGCTTTGTACACTTTCTGTGATTACATACTGGCTTCGGACGGAACACCATTACGAGATTTTCCAAAAATTATTATCAGAACATTTAGTAGTTCTTAGAGCAGAGATGGTGTAATGACTAATAGTCAGCTTGCTCTCCCAGGCGCATGCTGCTGGGATCGAGGGGTGGAGATAGGTAAGCCGAATTTCCGAAGATTGCAAGCTGAAGGCTTTGGGAGTTCGCTTACCTTAGAAGGTCCCTCACGGTACCAGCTGATTGCGCCTTGAGCGGAATTCCAAGCGACTCGTACTTATCGCGCTGCTCGCCGCGGACGTCGCGCGGAAATTCGACCTAGCGACCCCCACCCGGGATCAAGTCGTGGAATATTATCCGCCTGAACAAATCGAACCTTCCATATTTTCGCAAGAGTTGACACTCGTCCGGGAGGGGTGAAGGTAGTGAAAGCAAGGATTTGTATATCAACTGGTTTCCGCAAGTCAGTGTCAGCCAACGTTCAACAGTAGATGCAAGGGGAATGTAGTGGAAGAATCGAAGCTGCCATGAGAGTTCACCTGCAATAAATCACGGGTGCACTTGAGTGGCAGAAAATATGAGGAATATAGGGGTACAACATGTGGCAAGGAGCAAGTACCATGAATTTCCAGCGGGTGATGAAAAGTAGAAGCTTGATAATTCCAGAAACAGGAAGTGGGAAGCAATAGATGATTCAAATCTGGAGATTGAAATGGTATATGACGCCCCCTGAATCTATAAATCAAAATCTGGTATGGGTAACCCGTACGCTGTACGAGAAGCCATGGTTTCATAAGGTACTGTACGATTATATAGTCCTCGCAAGAGACCTATGGTAATGATTGTCAGAGACTACCTCGAATTCCGAATATCCTACGTCTCTGACTCAGCTCATTGCTTCTCCGTACTGAAATCTGTCCGAGTTCATCTGATACCGTCAACATCATCGTTACTTTCTTGTGACATCACCATTTACCATGAGCTGTTCTTGTTACCCTACCCTTGTTGGCACCGGAATGCATCAAAAAGTTTCTCACAAATTTAATGACATAGCCAGTACCACTAATCAGTAACTGCGCCATTACATCGCTTTTCTAGCAGCCTCCTTTGCGATCTGCAAGTTTTTTGCCACAAATGATATGTTTGTATGTACCCATCACCTTGATCGTTACTGCTTCGAAACGTCTTCCGATGGGTTCTATTTTAGTGATGTTTTCACTGAAAAAAACCGCTCCCGTCGTCAGTGTAACAGTAACAGTAATCGAAAAACCGTCTAGAGCACACACCTAAAAGAAATCACAAAGAACTGTGCGAGGCCGACGATGCTGTACCTCCTCGTCGCCGGCGGGCTATATAAGGCTGGCCGGTTGCAGAGGAAACCAGTTAACGAGCGGCTGTGGGCCATCAGTCAGCCGTCAGCCTTCTGCGAGGCCGTCATCTCCACATCTTGCAATGGATACGTGGCAATGTCAGCGTTTGGCCGCTTACCGTTTCGTTGCGTATTCGGCGGTCACATTCTCGGTGCTCTCCGTGTTCACAATCTGTATAACCTTGCCGATGGTCTACAACTACATTCATAATGTGAAGCGGTCTATGCATCATGATATCAACTATTGCAGGGTAAGTCTGGCCTCAAAATACTATTAGAATTTCCTGGAAAAGATGAATGCCATGAAGATCATTTTAACAAAATTCAAGGATTCGCTTCAGAAATCAGTCAAGGACATCTGGGGTGAAGTGACCCACATCAACAGCGCACCGCCCTCAAACCGTACTGCTCGTCAAGTAGACGTCTGCGAAGGATGCTGCCTTACGGGACCACCAGGACCCGTAGGAATGCCCGGGAAACCTGGACGTCCAGGTATCCCAGGTATACCCGGAATGCCAGGTGCTCCAGGGCGACCACCAATGCTTCCATGTGAAACGGTGACACCGCCGCCATGTCAGCCATGTCCACAGGGACCTCCTGGAATGCCAGGAAATCCAGGACCACCCGGGCCACAAGGTGAACCAGGACATCCGGCACCTAGTCACGGTGAGGCACTGCCAGGACCACCTGGAGCCAAAGGACCTCCAGGAATTCAGGGTAATCCGGGAGCACCAGGAGCTCCTGGTGAGCCTGGACTCAGTGCCGCATCTACTATGGAAGGTCCTGGAGCACCAGGACCACCAGGACCTCCTGGACCTCCAGGATTACCTGGACCCAATGGATTCCCTGGACCTGTTGCACAACTAGGTAAGATTTCAACAAAATTTATATTCTGGAATTAGAGTAATATTCTGAGCTTCAGGCGAACCAGGACCAAAAGGCCCGCCAGGACAGCCTGGCATGCCCGGGCCTCCTGGAAATCCTGGTGCACCAGGTGCGCCTGGAGCTCCAGGCCGTGCTGGAGAACACGGCATCTGTCCGAAATACTGTGCTGTCGACGGCGGTGTGTTCTTCGAAGATGGTACACTTCGACGCCGTTAGGAGACGAACAGAAGAACTGGAAAGGATGTTACCGAAAGCGCATGATGATGTTTGCTGCGTATTATCAAATTGTTACAGCTACATAGTTGAGTAATGAAGGAAGTAGATTTTCAAAAGCCGTGTCGTCGTGTCGCAGGATACTGCATACCAATCCACTTTTTCTTATACAAGATAACTTACCCATTTAGTATAAGTCACTTCAGTTCAAGTACAGGGTTAAGCACGAAACGAGTGAGGAACTTGAGCGGGAACATCAGTCCTTCCAGAGTTGACCTCGCTGAAGATACCCTCTCGCAGCAAGAACCGCTGCCTTTTGGATAGGATTGGGGTAGCACGGCTGTGGTGAAAAAAAGAAACATCCCGCCTTTCCTGAAGGCACGATTGGCGACAGTTTGACTGCTTCGCTCTCAAATTATGTGCAGTTGGCTTTTTCCACAACTGCAAAAGGTGCACCTTCACCGCTATGTAGGGTTACTGTGTACGGAACCTGTGATTTAGATGTAAAAATGACTTGTAATGCAGCCTCGTCCCTGGTAAGATAGGAGAGGTTGAAGTCTGGTAATGAACGCACTTTTACAAGGAAAAAGATAAGGTCGCTGAATTTTGGGCCATAACTAAGGTCAAGCCTAGTGTCGAGGATTTTTTTGGAAATACAGCTCTTTTACCTACGCTTCTAAGGCCACCTGTTTCTGCATATATCTAGAGCCGATTTACAAGGAGGCAAGAGGTTGTAATCATGGCACTGCTACCTGGTAAAGTATGATTATCGTATGGCGATCTTTTCAGAGATCGCATCATCGGTCCGAACTTTGGGTGATCGTCGGAAATGATCATGATGAAAATTCGAAACCTCTAAAATAACCACCCGAAGTAAGACCTTTCTGAGATTTCTCAACGCATTTCTACTCCTCGACGTAACATCAAAAAGAAACTTAATGAAATGCCCCTTTTCGGTCTGGGCTCCTTCAAGTCAAGGTTAGCGAAGGGCTTATTTCAAGGTTTCATGGAAGTTTCCTTTGATTCTTTCGAGTGAGTAATTACATTCGATACCAGAGGTTTAATGAGGGATGATGCTGAAATCAGTAGTGTAACCGAACTAAATGGAAGTAAGTGACCAATAACAGTGCGCGAGTTTCCACCTCATGAAAAAAAGCAAAGGAAATAAAGGAATTCAACCACCTAATCATTGAAGGGCTAAGCGGCTAAGCTTTCGTGATTGCTGTGGTAGCCGATAGCAATCAGAAATTGATTAACCACTAATCACACCAGTTGACCTTTTCCATGACTCATTGTTAGTTCAGGAAGGGAAACAAACCAGAACAGCCTGAAAGAGCAGGAATTACAAAGGAAACTGAGGGCAAGTCAGGCATGCTTACACGCACGTAAAAAGGGAGGCAATTGATCGCGTTACACAAGAAAGCGAAACAGCAGACAAGTTTAGTTGACGGTGAAACATCAGTCACATAACCTACATTAAGCCGTTGATGACGAACAGGATAGGCGAGTACAGAGAGCCGGAATGAAAATGGGTGATTCGGTTGAAACGTTTGCCACATGGTAGCGACAGGTACATATATGCGATATCGATGAAGAGAGACTATATAGGTATAGGTAAATCTGCAAATCTCGGACCATGACAGAGATTCAGCCTCACAAGACAAAAACTTGAGATAATTAAAGTTCCGCAGTTAACACTGTAATATTAGGTTGGAACATAATTTCTGTCACACAATGACAAAAAATTTCAAATTTATTTTTCTTTATTTGTGTCTAACTTCAATCAACAAAATATGCACCATTATGATCAACAATATATTGCCAACGAATAGGGAGATTATAGATGCCTTGCTTATAGAAGTCTGGAGATTTCTGGTCGAAGAAAGTCTGGAGGCCGATTTTGAGATCATCGTCATCTTTGAACTGCCGTCCATCGAGGAAGTGGCTCAGAGATCGGAATAGGTGGTAGTCAGTTGGGGCCATGTCCGGAGATTACGGTGGACGGGGGAGTTTCGTTTAACCAAGGTCCTGGATCCTTTGACACGCCAACTTTGCCACATGTGGGTGAGCATTATCGTGGAGGAAGAGGTTTTGGTCCATTTTTCCGGTAAGTTTTGCCGCTCCGGTGTCCAATTGCCTGCAGTAGAGATCGGCAGTGGCTGTCGTGTTGGATGGTAACAGTTTCCTATTTTTTTGAAAATTTTCAAAAAAAGTTTTTTTTCTCAATGCAATTTTTTGAAATTTTTCCTGTTCCAATTCGAGCCGATCGAGCCATCGGGCTGCCGCCATATGAGAGACAGTACCTGGGTCCATCGACTGGTTAATTTTGTTAGTGGCCTCGCATGTTGAGGAACCGAGGCGGTGTTCGTGAATTTCGCACCTTTCGCGAAATTGCCGTAAATTCACTGCTAGTTGAAGCCGTAGAGAATATGAATGTGCTATTCAGAAGCCCTTTTCAGACGCTTCATATACCCCTCACTACCAAATGCTCCCGAAGCTTCCAAAGTTTTCCCCAAGGAAAACAAAAAGTGTGACAGAAATTATGTTCCAACCTAATACCTAGGCCGCATTCATATTTTACGCCGGTGGGCGTGGCTGCGTTCACAAGCAGCGAGGCAGAGTGACACGGGAGAGGTGCAGGGGCGACGCAAGCAACGAGACAGGATGGCATATGCGAAGACGCAGAAACACGCAGCCACGCCCTACTGCCTGCACCGCAAAGTATGAACGCGGTGAGACCGCGTTAATACTTTGCGGCGCAGGCAGTAGGGGGTGGTTGCGTGTCTCTACTGGATCGTAGCACTTTACGCGGAAAGTTCCTAACCATCTTGTATAAAGCAGGGAGGGCGAATAGAACATTGACGTGATTGAATCTCTGTATTCTCGCAATTGACAGTGTAAAGCCATTGAATCTCGGGTTGCTAAACCAAAATATCCAGTGTCTGTTGACCTTCAGCTTAATCTTATTGCAATAATGCGGAAACATGAAGTGAGCTTCTTGATAACACCAGTGAAGGTTTTTAAAACATCTGAAATCTTAACTAACACGATGACCCACAGAGATTTTCGAACTTCTAGAAGAGGATTCGTCGTCCACCACATTTTCATTTCTTGAAGCAACAGAGCGGATACCGGTATTATGGAGGATCACCTCAGCGATTCACCTACGGTTTACTGCTGTGTCGGCGAAGGTGTCGCTGGCGCAGAGGTGTCGCTACTACACCGATTGATCCCTCCTCCGTTAGTGGCTTGGAGGAGTATCGATTGACTTGAGCTTTACTGCTCAGCCATGAAACTCCCTCTGTCATAGCAGAAAGCTATCTGAATTACTTCGTATATCGTATTCTGCTGGGTGAAAAGGCGTGGTTCATTTCAAAGGCGATGCTCAACCTTCCTTATCTCCTTCCATCTATACCTTCCTCCATAATACCTACATTATCATCATCATCCTTGCTTAGCCTTGCTCTTTGGCCCAAATTTTCCATCTAGCTTTACACCGTGCAGTATTTCTAGCACGAGTGCAATATCTTCTATTATAGACACCACTAACTTTGTGTGTCGGTTCGTCGGTATGTCTGTCCGTCCGCAAGTGAATGATTGTGATTAGGGAATGATAGAGCAAAGCAGCCACTCCTACTCGGGAGAAACCGATGGGTGTTGGAGTATCATTGCAAGGCCATACTATCGTAGTGATAGCACCTCCTACCTATATAAACACCTATTTTGTATTCTCGCCGTCATTCTGGGGTGCGCTGACGTCACAGTAGATGTCGGCACACCCCAGGATCGGCTCCTACCATAACCCATCATACTGCAGAGAGGGATGGCATGCAATATGATGGGTTATGGTAGGAGCCGATCACAGAGTGGGTAACTGTGTGGATGAGAACGATAGTAAGCCTTTTCATAAATCATGGCCGGCTCGGACAGCTATCAGAAGTACCTAGAAGGCAAGAGCGGATGGTGGACCATATAATGGGTGCACCAATGATGTGCGGATAAGTGTGAATCCAACAATGTTATACTATAATCCTTGCTAAATCACATTACTGAGCAGCTCCTGTTTACATTATCGTAAGGATACCAGTCGAACTGCCAAGCCGCCGTCGACCGCTTCTCCTTTTAGAAAGGCCGGCTTCGCCAGCCCTTTCAGATTTCATTTTTCTATGGATGTTACTCACTCTTTACATGCGGAGCAGCAGTATTTATTACTCTACTCCAGTGCTCTTTGAGGTTGCAGTACCGGCTCTGCCAAAGCTATATGGGTTTGCTTCCGTGAGGCTCGACACATGAGGCTTAATGTTCAGAACTGAAGAGATTCCTTGACGAAGTCATGCCGGCCGTGGGTCATGTGCGCTTCGGGAAAGCAGGCATAATTGCTTTCGTGTTCTTTTCCGGTCTGATGCAGGATGATACTATCACTGCGGCTTTTAAAGAAGAACGAGAAGTCGCCTTTTGAGGATGCTAGAAGAATGAGACGATGACGTTAAATTCATATATGATAAGTTATTGCCCACAATAGTGCCAAGATGTCACTAGGTGTATCTTTTATCAGACGTATGGCCATAGTGTGTCCTCTTTCACTACCTAACGATTGGATAAAGTGAAGTCTTTGCGAAAGGTATGCGCTTCTCCCATCCTGCTCAGTGTGTGCCAACAGTTGACACATATCACCTTGAAATCCCAATTACCGAGCGAAGTGGGCGAAGGAACCCGCAATCGACAGTACTGTCTCGAGTTCGTCTATGTTTCTTTCTTCTTTGTGATTGACCAGCAATAAATAATAATAATAACCTTGATATAAGGACTCACATATGGGTCTTACCAAAGCTCTTTCCCACCACACTCGACCCTAAGTAAGGAATCCTCTCATAACCTCGAAGTGTGAGGATGTACGAATATGTCCTGGAAAAAGCTGATTCAAGAAACGGCCAGCACCATTGCCTGAGCTGAACTGTACACACAAATGCCGCCTCGGTTTCATGTGAACCGTGGCAACATTGAGAGCCACTGGGTGCAGAACAATTGGACGTTGTCCAGAGAACGACGTTGCGACTTCATAGAGCAAGGTCTGTTTTTTGAATTGATTGAGGTGAGCAAGGGCAGTGTCCGATCAAGGGAGCTAAAAGGGTGTAAAAAAAGCATGAAAAAGAGTGGGAAGCGTGACAGCGTCAATTTTGGGAACTTCGCGAGTGACTCCCCCAGAACTGTATTTGGCATAGCACCAGCTAGTGGCATCGCACCCGGTCTCAGGACGCCTCTCGGGAGCCCTGAATAATATCTTTAGCTCTTCTTGAGCTGTTTGATCTCTTCTACCAAGGGCGAAGGCATGACGGAAGAAGCGCTGGTGATAGTCAGAGTGTCGACTCACATGTCACCACACCGTGTTAGGATTGTATTCAACTATCCTCACCAGATGTGAGAGGGTGTACAACAGGACACTCGCACTAGAACATCTCACGGGAGGAATCGACGGCCACCTTTCCGCACGGTCGGAGCATTTACGAAGCAACACAATGAGTAATCTGCTTAGCGTTATGAACTAATTCTAGTGTTCTCCGCACACCTACGTGAAAGCCTTATGGTTGACATTCTTATCATTCAGCCTCCATTAAAAGAATCCTAATGACTCAGCTTTGATTAAAAGAATCGTAACTGGTTGGAAGAAAGAAGAAGATGGGAGGAAATGATCGCTTTATTGAAAATTCGAGGTCAGAAGCGATAATCGGTAGAGAAACTCAGGTTCAAAAGCGCGACGTTGCGGTTTGTGTTCGCATCTCCCGCGCATCTCTTCGAACTGCAACATCACCTTTCCGAGTTGCTCACTCTATAAGATGTCATTTGTTGTCTCGTAGGTTGTATTTCATTCATTCATGATGTTGTGGAATAGTGAAACAACAAGCAGCAGTAATCAAGTGGAATAGTGAATGGGAGAATAAGCGAAACGGCAAGAAAAAGGTGTTCATGGTAAAAAAATTCATTGAATTCACACTCGAGGTCTTTGGAAAGTGTTATGTGTGCAAAGTCTTGTGCAATGTCTGCAACCCAGCGGACTGCAAGCGCGACGATAGGCCTTACTGCAGGCCAAAACTGCATCTTCAGGGTGTCTTCAAGCAGCAACATGAATACAGTCTCTTCGGATGCAGTCGTTGTATCTATCCAGGGCAGTTATGAACTGAGCTTTCCAAATATAACATCGGAAGCTGACGTTGCTTTATTTTTTCACTTCTTCTGGAAAGATTTAGCCCTCGAAAACTCATTGTCACAGAACCGGCTTTTCTCGCACACTTCTGCCTCCTGTACCATTCACATGATCCAAGTTTGTATTACTTCCTTTTACAGTCCTTATCCCGAAGATAGGGTAGGCGGATCCCAAGCAGTTCGTTGCGAGCGCGGCTGCGACCGCGTGCGTGTACGACTTGTCCGACGATGATCAGCTGATTTCGCTCATTTCGCCGCTGTTTTTTGCATATTCCCTGATATTTCCGGCTTGACATGCATATTTTTGAAAAGGTAAGTTAGCATTCATGATAATGTGCTCGTCTGCTACTAGTACTGCGTGATTTCACTGTGTGATGTGGCATGTATGTGGCGTTTTCCCCTTTTCTGTGGCGTTTAGTACATACGTGCAAAATGTAGATTGTTTCAAACTTTATTTATTTTAACTTTACATTTTAAATGATGAAATGTCAGAGCTAGCTAGTGCCCCTGCCCTGGTTTAAGCAAACAAGTTGTTTTTTTAAGAATCTCTAACAATTCCTCATTTTCTTTTTGTAACTATTCAACAAAAGTGTATGTGGTAATACTCCGTGAATTACTGCGTTACAATCAATCTTGCCCCTTTGGATGGAAAAAGTCTATATTTATTTTGAGGGTTGTTTTATATTCATTTTACATAATTTGAGTTCTTTCCAAGTCATTTTATTAGTTTTTTCCGTTACACTTGCCCGTTATTTTTGCCCTTTTGTGCCTGCGTACGGGTGTTTTATTCATACCAAAGATGACACAAGTACGGAAAGGGCATGTGCCATCAATACAGGATATTCGCGCAGTCGCGTTCCCTGTGCGGCGCGATGGATGTGAGCTGAAGAAGCCGTATTAAATGAGTCTTTAAAGGAAGGCGGTGTCATGGTGTCTTTTGAACGTGATCGCTTCAAGACTCAACTAATCTGACGGTCCTATCTCGCAGTCATCGCGTCGAGTGCCACGTTTGGCAACACGGAATTCTGTACTTGTGGCACAAGAGAGATACCCACGTGGGCCCCTGCCTCCAAGATTAACCGCTAAACCGTGGGGAGCGGCATATCCACGGGTTCTACCGTGGATGAATACTCCAGAAACTATGGAATGAATACAAAAAATCATCTGATATGGGCTTCTCTCATATATCACTACGATTACAAGAGCGTAGACTGGTATTATCGAGCTACTATACGCTCCCGAAAAGCGTTTGTGTTCACTGAGAAGTGAATGGAATCCCATGCATGGCGCACCCCACAGCGAAGCCACCAGAGGCTGTTGCTCTCAGCAAACCAACGGCAGGACCTGCTGAATGCAAAGGATGTGTACTGTAGGAATTACAAACACAATGGATCATTTTCCCAATGATCCATGGGAGGATCTCGCAACTTCGACGAAAAAATTCTCCTCGACTGGCTTTTTACAAAGCAATCTTTCATTCTGGAGATATGGTTTTTTTCAGGTAGTTGTTTGGAACAGCAGCCTCGCAGATCCCAGACAACAAGACCGTACTAATATGGTTACGTTTGAAGAAAGTTCTGGCCATTTGAAGTGAAACACGTCAAAATTTTTCAAAATTTTTATCGACTGGATACCCATATCGAGAACTACACGCAACCATTAGGGAAACCGAGGGGCAGATAGGTTAGTCTGAGGAAGTTATTAAAAAAACAGTTTACAGTAATCTGAAAGATGGAGTCCATTATCTATCCGCCGCGTCTCTATCGCAATAGCAACGCGGCGACTAGATGGGGCGCAGTGGAGCGCACTACATGATTCCTATTTAGTTTCTAACTTATCTATTCTTGTTTTTTCATCCTTTACCTTTCCCCAAGCTTGTATGACAATTAAGCCTTCTCCTTTGTCACCAGAGGACGAGCACGTTAGCCATGGTCGCAACGCTTTCATTTCGGAATATAAGGCTTGAATTTTGTTAGGTTATCATTTCTCTTAGACGCACTTGTTTTAAGTATATAAGTAAGTAATAATATTGGGTTGAGGAATAAGTCCCCGCGGTTTTTTCAACCCCGTTTTTTACAAAATTTCCTTCATCTTTCGACAAAGTTTATATGTGTTTTCGATAGAGCTTTTTTTGCTCTACAAAATAGTCCAATCTGTTTTTTGATTCCTTCGACTACCTAATATTTATGAGGTTTGGAAATGAAATGAGCTAGAGGCAAAAAATTGGGCTTGCGCACCTCATTTTTCCCGTCTACCATCAAGATCAAAAAATGTATGTATATATTTTTCGATAGAGCTTTTTCAGCTCTACATGATGGTTCTACTTTTTATTTGAATCGCTCAACTTTTTGCTGTTTTTAAGACTCACAAATACAATACTCGCAAAAGTGTGCACTTTCGTTATCTTCTCTTCCTCGCCTACCATCGAGATCTAAGAGAATATCTAGCCATGCATTCGATAGAGCTCTTTTCACTCTACAAGATAATGCCACTCTTCTTTTGAATTTTTTCATATTTTGGCATATAGCAATAAGTTTTTACCTGTTTTTCAATTCAATATTGCATAATGAAAATGAATTTTTTCGGCAGAGTGTTTTACATCATTCGATAGAGCTCTTTTTGTTCTACAAGATGATGCTCACGGTTTTTGTTCGAATCAATTTTTCCCGTTTTTTAGACTATTTAAAAGTCGACGAAATCGAGCATTTTCGTCACATTGTGTCAAAAATGCTCGATTTAGTCGACTTTTAAATGATCTAAAAAATGTCAAAAATTTATTCAAACAAAAACCGTGATTACTATCTTGTAGAGCGAAAAGAGCTCTATCGAATGATATAAAACACTCTGCCAAGAAAATTTATATTCATCATGCAATTTTGAATTAAAAAACAGGTGGAAGCTTATCCCTACATGCTAAATTATGAGAGGATACAAAAGAGGAGTGGTATCATCTTGTAGAGCGAAGAAAGCTCTATCGAAGGCATATATGCACATCCTCTCCAATCTTGATGGTAGGCGAGGAAGAGTAGATAACCAAAGTGCACACTTTTGCGAGTACTGCATTTCCGAGTCTTAAAAACAGCAAAAAGTTGAGCGATTCAAATAAAAAGTAAAACCATCATGTAGAGCTGAAAAAACTCTATCGAAAAATATACACATACATTTTTTGATCTTGATGGTAGACGAGAAAAATGAGGTGCGCAAGCCCAATTTTTTGCCTCTAGCTCATTTCATTTCCAAACCTCATAAATATTAGGTAGTCGAAGGAATCAAAAAACAGATTGAACTATTTCGTAGAGCAAAAAAAAGCTCTATCGAAAACACATATAAACTTTGTCAAAAGATGAAGGAAACATTGTAAAAAACGGGGTTGAAAAAAATCGCGGGGACTTATTCCTCAACCCAATATACAGGGGGTGCCAAAAAAAAAGTAATTTTGTCTCGTCCACTTTCACCCCACTTTAGTCGAACCACAGCAAATTCTGTTGAGGTATTCACATCCCCAGATTCAAGAGCAGACCTCACTCTATCAATATACTCCGTGGCAGCCTTCTGCACGAGCAGGAACGGGAGCGAGGAAATAGTGAACAAGATGTGTCACCTCAACTGGGCAAAATCCGAAATTTCGTCGCCCTCAATCACAACCTTGCTGAGGTCCGTTCACTCTGGGTACCTAAGGGGATTCATACTGGGTGGTGTTCTTTAGGATCCCGTTTTTTCCGGGTTCCTAGCGCCCTTCGTTTCCAGGAGCCAAAACGTGCACTTACCACTGAAACCCCTCCGGAGGCGGATTTGGGCATGGAAATGATACTTCGGATCATAGCAGCCTTGTCCAAGCAGCAAGGGCTCTATGACTACCTTGATCCGATGGGCCAATCCTTAGGAAGCTTCCCACAAAGAACCAAACATGGAACCCGGCTCCACTGTTTTAAGGGGACCTTGATACCGTGGGTGCTCCGAAGCCCGACTGCGCCGCTTAAAGGTTCTATATTTTTATGAAAATGAAAGTAGTGAGTCTCAGCTTGTTCCTGCTTTTAGAGGAACATTTCGGGAATATTTTGCCCCAATACTTTCATTTCTTTCGTTTCCCTATGTTTTGTATAATTGGGAGATGTGAGCCGTGGGCAAAATTACTTTTTTTTTTGGCACCCCCTGTATAAGAGCTGAGTTCCGTCAGGTTCTTATTTCTCTTATTTTGTTAGAAGTTTGATCTCGGCGTTTTTTACTATAGATTCCTCATTTCCTTGTGAATCGCAGTAGCTGGGTAAATTTTCGGAGACTTCCTCGACGCCACGCTTGTTCCTGCCACCGACCCCGCCGTTCACGTACCTTCACTGGTTTAATCCCTGAAACATGACTCTTAGACCATCACTTGTTTTCATTGTTGTGAGGCCTGTGCTAGTGTAGTTAGGGAGGGGGGCACCCATTGTCTCGCTGTCACCTCTCACTGGACGTTCTACAAGCAACAGTGATGGTCAACGCTCAGAGAGAGACGGCAGGAACGATATTAGGCGCCCACCAGTTCTCCGGCACTGGCTGCCGTGCATTTGCGTACACACGACAGGTATAACCATACGCCTGACTGTAATCGGCTTAGAGCGCAACTATGGATGTCACCTTACTACTGCACAGCACAGTTCTATGTTCGTGTATGTTTTACATTCTTTCATATCTTCCGCTGCTGAAGTATAATAGAGTAGTGTAGTTTTTTGCAGCACTTGAGGCTGTCACGTCACCACGGATTTAGGGCTTCAGGGATTTTGCTGCGGAGCGACGAGCATGCATTCTTTATCAAGTACACGACAGCGCAACTAATTGAGCGAGCTTTTTCCGTAACAACTCTGTCAAGGTGCAAAATAGTAGAGAAAAATAAAGGTGCTTTTCAGGATTTTAGGTACTAATAATCAGGGAGTGGCAATTGTTTTTGCGTTGCTCTCTTTTACTGTGATATCCTACAGGCGTCAATCTGCACGCTCGAATGTATATTATGAAGAGCTTCAGATAAGAAAACGGGGTAGGATTTCATTTTCTTGTCAGAGCTTGGGCAGAATTGGCGAATACCCTTCCCCCCCCCCCCCCCACCTCACTACAACTCATCTGATTTCGATTTAAAGTAGTTCTTAGCCGCCCAGCTAGACTGTGATTGTGAGTGTGATTTGAAACCAACGTTTTCTGGAACACCGTTATGTCCCGAAAAGTCATGTTGATCGAAATGTCTATGAAACCGTGTGCGGCTCTCAAAAAATGTAGGGCCGCAGTTTCTGTTGAGCGAATTTCTGAATTGGGGATAGTGCGATCCAATGTGCTGTTTCGCTGACGCCGATGTAAAGGGTAGGCTATAGGTGGACACCGACTGCATGTGCTGGAATCATGCAAAAAACCCAATTCTGATCTAGTAGACAAAATATAAAATCGAATGCGAAATGGATGAAGTTGTGAGGAACGCTCATTTACATGCTGTTGTTCCTCCGTGATACCATTCTATAATCATCTGTTTGTACACTGAAATGTATATTTTTCACCTAAACCTTATACAGGGGCAGATAGGGGTTCTTTCTCAACTAAGGCTTAGGTAAAAAACTAGGGTAAAATAGCGCAGGACTTGAGCACTGGAGTGGCCCCCTACCTGTATCAGCACCATAAATTTTTCATGTGATAACTACAGTGCTCTGCATAATTATACATCCACCTATAAATTGTCCAAAAACTCTGTTCGCAGAGTGATTTTAAAAAAGTCTCTAACTGAAAGAAGTAGCTAGTGTGGACGCGCATTCGCGCATCCATAAAACACTTTAGTCAAGAAACATAAAAGAATTTTTCTTAATTTGTTTTGGAAATGGCGCTTATACCATTCTGCAAAATTATACAACCACCGAACAGGTTGACGCATTCGTCAACCGTGAAACAATGAAAAAGAGAAAAAAGCTGATTTTGCGATTATTTGGTCCTCTATTGCTTCGAATAGCACATATTTTGATGATTTAGGTCCATATAAAGATTTTCAGAATGTTTTTAGACCACATGCTACCACGCTTCGATGAAAACGTCTTTAGACTCCCTGACTCCTTCCAATCGGTCTGATTTCTTTCCCCAAAAACTCCAGACAATCCTCCATCAGGTAAAGATCGGAGCCGTTCGTTATCCGGGTCAGAAGGTCCATTCGGTGACGGCTTCACCATGATCGAGTGTTCCAGTTGACATGAGATGGTCCATTAACTTACATGAAAACAAGTTTTGGTGAAGATTCCGAGACGCATGACAAGAGAATGGTACGGCGCACAAAGGCCCGGTAATCGAATGGTTCATCCTTCCAGGAACGAAACAAAAATTCGAGTGATCATTTGGTCCCACACCATGACGAAATGTCCAAAAATTCCCTCAAGTCTGTACACCTTTCTCCTTTTGTTTTTTCTCCAGATTGTTCCGTCTGATGAAAAAAGGGTTCAGCTATGACGTCCCCGACGGCTACCGGCACTGTCGCTAGAGGGACAAACTTAATTTCTTAAGAAGAACTTCAAAGAAGGAGGTGCCATGGTGACGAACCAAATGATCATTCGGATTTTTGTTTCGTTCTCGAAAGGATGAACCATCCGATTACCGAGCCTTCGTGCGCCGTACCCTTCTCTTCATGCTTCTCGAAATCACCAAAATCTTGTTTTCATACAAGTTAATGGACCATCCCATGTCAACTGGAAAAAACGATCATAGTGAAGCCGTCACCGAGTAGACTTCTGACCCGGATGACGAACGGCTCCGATCCTTACCTAATGGAACATTGTTTGGAGTTTCATTGGGAAAAGAAGGGAAAAGAAATCAGACCGATCGGAAGGAGTCAGGTAGTTTAAAGACGTTTTCATCGAAGCGTGGCAGCATGCGGTCTAAAAATATTTTGAAATCTTTATATGGACCTAAATCATCAAAATTTGTGGCTATTCGAAGCAATAGAGGACCAAATAATCAGCTTTTTCTCTTTTTCATTGTTTCTCGGTTGACGAATGCGTCAATCTGTTCAGTGGTTGTATAATTTTGCAGAATGGTATAAGCGCCATTTTCAAAACAAATTAAGATAAGAATCTTCTATGTTTTTTGGCTAAAGTTTTTTATGGATGCGCGAATGCGCGTCCACACTAGCTACATCTTTCACTTAGAGAATTTTTTCGAATCACTCTGCGAACAGAGTTTTAGGACAATTTATAGGTGGTTGTATAATTATGCAGAGCACTGTATTAGGATGGAGCATCACATCTCAAGCAATGATGAAGTGAATAAAACACCACAAGTACTGCTTTAAAACGATTATAGTTAGGCCTGAGGCCACAGTACCTATGCGGAGGTGGTGTAGTGACAGGTGGCGCGCATCCCACTCCCATGGTGCCGAGCTCAAATCCCGCATCAACGCCCACCCAGGTCAACCAAGCCCTGCATCCTCCGGGGTCGGTAAATTGGCACCAGGCTCGTCTGGGAGAATATAAGCACTGACTTGGTTGTTTATTGGCTGTCCACCGCAAGTCATTGTATAGGCAACACACATTCTCCAGCCACCACGATTCTGAATGGGACTAGAATGTGCGGCGCATCGCAAGAGGGGATTGATTAAAGCCAAAAAATTTTATCCTCACTTCAACTTCAAGGCCACGGTGCCTGCCAACAGTATGCAAATGCACGGCAGCCGGTGCTGGAGATTTAGTGGGCACCACCACATCATCAGCGTTTGTGCGTATGCGGAGAGTACAAGGAACACAAAATAATCAAAGAAGGCACATAAGAAAGCAGAAGCTTAGTAAACTAGTGGTAACGTGCGTATGCATTCGCTTTAATTCCCGTACATCTTGTAGTTACTTAGGGTGATCTAAAAAATGATCGACCAACTATGGTGCGTAAATTAGTGATAATAGGGTGAAAAGCATAGAAAATTCGAGCTAGACACTTTAAAGACACCGGGGAGGGGGGAGGCGACAAGGAAGATAAGTGTGTATGGAAACTCTATTCTCTGTAAGCAAGCATTCGAGCTCAGAGGAGATAATGTTTAACGGAACTCGCCTCAAAAACGCGCCTTGGGGTGCTATCGCGATCCTGACGCGATTCACCTCGAACTGCACGCCTCAGTGATCGAGCTGCATACTGGCGGCAGGCGGAAGAGGCGGAACGATTTCATCCATGATAATTCATGATATGTGTAACGAGTAAACAACAAACAGGAAAAAACAAGTGAAATATTGAAAGGAAGAGTAAGTGAAGAAATACAAAAACGCGTCTGCGATAGAAAATATATTATGATTTCACGATCGACGTCTTGGCTAGGCGTTGTTTGTGCAAATGCCGAACTACAAGCGGGTACCGTAGGCTTGAATTGCCTTCCCGCTGCTTTTAAAGACACTGGAAGGTGGCAATTTTGGCGTGACGCTTGCAATTTGTTAAGTTGCACACATACGAAACCTTTCTAAGACGTAGACCGTGAATTCAATGCACTTTCTTATCACGAACCCCTTTTTCACCCGTTCGCTTATTTTACCATTCTTACACTTGATTGCTGCCGTTGTTGTTTTGCTTAGTGCACATTCATCATGAATGAATGAAATACTCTCTACGAAACAAGTGATGACATCTTCTGCAGCGAGCAACTCGGAATGGTGATGATGCACTTTGAGAAGATGCGCGGGAGATGCGAATACAAACCAAAACGTAGCGCCCTTGAATCCGGATATCTCTACCGATTATCGGTTTTGAGGGCACACCACGCGATAATCAGATCAGTGGCTTACTTCTTCGAGTCATGTAGATCCTTGGATAATTGCTCACGCTGCACCTTTGTTACGGCTGCACGGTGCACTCTCACGGTGCAGTGCCTGCTTGAACACAACCGAGCCACGCCCACCCAGCCAAATCACATCTATCCTTAGACGAACGAATTTCTATTGTGAAGTTCACTTGGAGAAAAGAACTTGCGATGGGAGAGGATAACTCAGTGAAACCGCCAGTGAGATGATGGATACAGCTTCCACGTTGAAAATTCGTTCGTCTAATCGTAAGGCCAGGTGTGATTTGGTTTAGTGGGCGTAGCTTGAATTTGTTCAAGCAGGCGCAAGTGCTGCGCTGCGCATTACTGTAAAGGTGCCCCATGCAGCCGCAACAAGAGTGCAGCCTGAGCACTCACTTAGGGACCTACTTGCCCCAAGAAACATCATTAGTTTGATTATCGCGTTGTGTGGTGTGCCTTTAAAGGAACCTGAAGGGGTCCGAAACAAGAGGAAGATGCAAAGAAATAAGTATTTTGTAATGAATACTGAAGGTTGAAAGCGATAATCGGTGAGAAAATTCGCATTTGAAAGCGCGACGCTGCGGTGTGTATTCGCATCCCATTCGCATCAACACACTGACTTTCCGAGTTGTCCGCTGTAGGGGACGGGCCGCGGGCCAACGTTAGTTGTAGCACCTGACTCCCAGCGCAGTGGAGTGGCCATCCCCAACTACATTAGCATTCATGTAAGTACATCTAGAAACAATATAAGAAAGAACAAAGGAAAAAGTGAAAAGAAAAAACAAATTCATAATAGAAACATCTCCTCTTGGCACTATGCCAAGGCGTCAAATTCGGCGAGTTTGTGCATTGGCGGCCACTTAAATCGTCCGAACTACGTCTGTTCTACCGTAGGCCAAAATTACCCCTTTCCGGTGTCATTAACCTCGAATGTTCGTATCGAAACGATCATTCCTTCCACTTCTCTCTTTCTCTCGATCCCTCCGGTACCTTTAATAGCTTTATATGTTTTTAGTGGATGTTCTTTCCGGCTACGTAATTATAACGACCTCTTGCTCTAAGTGTGTCGCGAATCGCGACGATGGCCGCCGGAGGCATCGCGCTCCCGCCCATCCGCGTGTGGTTGCAACCGCGGCAGCCCATCGCGCTCGCGGTTGGCTCCGCCCTCTGTGGCTGAGACCGGTATAAAAGGCTGGTCGCCGACTGTCAGTCGGTTTTCACCGGGCAACGCCATGATGCTGCTCGGGATCTGGGTGCGGTGCACCTCGGCTCTCGAGTAGTGGAGCCCTGGCACATGAGTTGGCCGGTATCCAACCCTGCTCCCCGACTCGGAGCAGCCATGTGGTTCAGGTCCTGTCTCGGCACCGTCAGCCACATGGTCAGGAGGAAACGCCCGGATGGGGGTCTACTACGTATAGCCGGCTGATGGAGTCACCCCAACTGAGGCGACTTGGGAGAGAAGTATAGCAGGTATGATATTAGTACGTGATAATAAATGTATTGTGTATGTTATACTGTGTCATGTCTTAAAACGTGGGATCGGTTCCTGCAATACTCTGTGCTAAGTGTCTAGACCTCAAAGCAATCACAAAGTTCCAGAGCCATTGTTCCCTGAGTCTAAGGCGCACCACAGCCAACTTCTTCTTCTGTCTTTTCTAAAGAATCAGCGCGAATCAGAGATAAGCGGATGACATGAAGTCTCAATGGCAAACAGTAGGGATGTCACAGAGTCTACATCCCAGTACTATTTTTACTTGAGTTGAACGGACATAAGCGGTCCGTGGGCTTTGCGCTCGCATTTGAACAGTCGGAATCAGAGCACATTCAGGTGTCCCGATCGAGTACGACACTCCCCTCCCCACCACCCCCCCCCCTTTCTCTAAGGGGGAACGAAATGCTTTCCCCTACCTACATAACCTTTACAGTATAAGTAACTGTTGCCGATTGCATACCACTACTAAGTATTAGGTTGTAGAGAAAAATCTGAGCGGTTCCGCTCGTTCACATGATAAATTCAAATCTGAAAGCGCGTCAAAATGAAGCAACTGACATGTTATGCTCCATGAGTAGACAGAAAGTTTCTCTTACCAAATGTATGCTTTCCTTGGAATGCCACAGGGTTTTCGAATTATCAGGAAAATCTCAAAGTACTAGGAAAATGACGCTTTTTGGACGACTTCACTTCACGACTTCTTTTTTAGTCGAATCCCAGCAAAGGTAACCACAAACATGAATGCTGCAAAAAATCAAATGTGTGAATGACCACCTCGAGTAGCCTCGATTTGAAAAAACTCAAGAAATGGTTGACGCGCGACAGCATTTCCCACAAATCCTCTTCCAGCAACTGAAGCAGTTGCAGGCTGAACCCCTCACCCGTGCGTCATATTCACCAGATATAGCGCTAATTAAGCTCTACTTTCGGAATTATCTGGACAGCTCTTTCAGTAGGAGTGTGTTCGGAAAGAATGGTGATTTGAAGTCATCTTTTTGGATTTCGCGCTATATAAATCATCAGCCCTTCATCAAAATGAGATATGCAAACATCCATGGTATTGTCAAAAGTGTAGTTAATCGAACTGTGCTTATTTTGTGAGAAAAGATGCCCAATGAGCCGAGATATGATTTCCCGAATTTGAAGTTGCGAAAAGCGGTTAAAACTTTCCTCACGTCATAATATTTTATGAAAGTAATTCATGTGATCGCCCGAATTCAATCTTATTTTCTTACATAACCGCCTCAGCTGACGGCATGTTCTGGTTAACATCTACCCTGGGGTCATGGCTGACCTCTGCAGTTAAGAGCGCATAATCCGCCCAATACGACGAGAGAATTGTGAAATGAGAAATTTGCGTCTTGTGTAAATGAGGGATTCGTACTTTTGTGGGAACGTGTAATTGTGAAGTCGTACTTGACACGCATCCACTGGAAGAACTGTGGAAATGAAAAATCTGCTTTTTTGAGAGAATGCGGATTCATTTCTTGAATTCTTTCGACTGGATGGAGCCTGTAAACCTATACGTACCTAATTCTTTTTTTATTATATCCACATTTCCACTATAATGCAAATTTCACTGTTATGAGCTCCTATGTGATGCGTATAGAGCTTCATAGCCTTTAGAAGCGTGGAAAACGTGGTTGATCCGGGCAGCATCTGACTCACTAATGGTGCATTATAAATGTGGAGTATTCGTCACTGCTGGAGCAAGGTTCGGTTACCAACAAAGCAAACTTTTGGCTTCTATTCGCTCCCTTCAGACCCGTCATAGCGCAAGTTCAAGGCGAAAAAGGTAGACGACGCGACACGGGTGAAAGCATGCACAACACGAGGAGTACAGGTAAGGAGAACAAAAGAGAAACTCAAGGGGAGCGGAAGAGGGATACAGATATCCACTTGTCAGCCAGAGCGAGCGAGAGCGATGATTGAGCATCTCGACCACACTTGCAAGGTTTTCGCAATCTGCTCAGGCAAGCTGATTCCCCGAGATTTGCATATATGAGCGAGTAGGCAGTGCACCATTTATTATAGCTGCGGTCTCACTGCTTTATTAGTGGACATAAGTGCTCTCGAAGGAGAGCTTCCTACAAGAGCAGGGTATTAGCACCAGGGCTATTATCCTAGCAAGGCTTTTTCCAGCCTTGTATGCTGCTTTTAACACTTGTGAATATTCATATTATTCTTTCTGCAAGTTCGTGACACGAAAAGTGCAAATTACTTCAAAACGGAGTTGCTCAATATTTCTTTCACCATAATTATTCACTGAAACTTTGAAATTGCTATTGTCATTGTACAACACATGCAAAGACCAAAACTGCATGAGAATGACCCAGATTTTCTTGCACTTTCTGCGATGGCTTACGCCTCAGAAGCCAATGGCATCCACGCTTCTAAATGCAAGCTATCCATCTATGTAGCTTGCAGAAGTATGTTTCCAAAAAGAGTGATCGCCTACAGTGTAAATGAAATTATACAAAAACATACTTCATAAATTCAGCACAGCTACCGTGTAGCGTCCTCTATGGGATGCAACAGGGTCTGAGACGAATAGCAAATGTGAGGCTTGTCCAAGTAGTCATGCTCCCTTTGCAGCTCTACTGATCACACAGAATTCACACAAACATCGGGGAGTCTCAATCTACTTTAATATGGAAGCAGTGATGAAATATGACAGACATTAACTTGTTTGGATTTTGGTGAACGTAGAAGAAGTTGATCTCGGACTCTCGAGTCAGAACTGGATAGAACGAAGTGATAAGATAATCCCTCTTATTTAGGGAGCCTATACTATGAGCTTCCACTTTTTGGCATCCGCCGGTTGTTTATTAGAGGTGTTCACCGTCTTTTCCGATTCTCTACTGTGACTATCTCTGGAGCAACATTGTAACAGGTGACAATTCTTGCACACGTGCTGGTATATCCATACTTTAACTTCAGGCAGAAGTATAATGTGCCCATCCGAGTGTTTAGCTGCAACGATGTTCTTGCCCTGCTCTCATTGTACTACCGTGTTGGTTCGCAACAACTAGCTTCCGATTTCACACAAAAGGGGACTAGTTAGACGCAGGTCAGATTGGTGTGTGGATGCCTTCGAGGCGTGGATGGAAGCTTTTTCTCACTCGCAGTAACTATGTGTGTAAAATAAGTAATATTTATTATCATAATTTAAGCCTTCAGTTTAGAGACGCTTAACACTTCCGCATACCAGAATCTTCCCAAGTCTTCCGCCTCTATGCCGGGTTTGTCACGTCGCGCAAGAAGTTAATCCTAGGCGGGGGAAGAAGATAATCCGCAGTTTGTCGAAGATCAATAGCAGTGCAGTACACCAGCTTCCTTGGGCACTGTTCCAAGCTAGCGATCGCAAACTAAACTAGGCGAATAGGAGAGCCGGCCAAGCATAAAAGGTATTGATTGCGCATCCATTGATCGTATCAGCGAATAGGCCAATGGGCGTGTAGACTAATGCGACAGTTTCAGTGTTTAGAGTTTGCGTTCGCCTCTGCGTTTCAGACGATCAGGCGATTATGGGACTGGGTAAAATAAATAGGATACAAATCGATTACACGATTAGGCAGTCAGGCGATCGTGCGATTCAGGCGATTGGGGGGCAATTATATGTTACGTGTCGATTAAGTGGATGATACCTCTAATCGCCTGAATCACGAACATCGAGCGATGCCTAAGGTACTGTTGAAAAGTCGCGATTCGAAAGGAAGGGAAAAGATTTATATCTATCGAGTGATTTGAGCGGTTGCGCTACTCAGGCGTATCATCTACCTAATCCATACGTATCTTATCCTTTCCGCCTTAATCGCGCGAACCGCGCGATCGCCTGAATCTCAAAATATGAATAATACCTAAGCGCAAAGGCGCAATAGATAGTTCAGTTCACTTATATAGACTAATTCACTAACTGACGAACAAGCGGAAAGATAAGGCTCGAAGATAAGATAAACCTGATCTACTCTCCTGTGAGCACAATTTGCGATAATCGAACTGGTCGAGTTGCCTTCTTTGGCAGTAGGTCCTAAGGTGACTATATAGAGGTTGACTCTCTCGCTCCACGACAGAGCGGGAAATGGGCAACTTTAGCGTCTGCACATGAGCCGTCGCACCATTACGTGGCAAGCGTTGCCGCGATAACTAACCTCTTGGCCTGAAAACTGTGAGACTTCAAACAAATTGAGGCACTTCTCCTTTCGCTGTTGTGTGACACCAACCGTAGACCCAAAAAGGAGGACAAAATTGGCATCTTCGAACAAAAATCGTGAACCACATTTGAGGGCCACTTAATCGTCACCAGAAGAATTTTTCCATGGAACTGCCATTTGAAACGGTCATCGAAATCTGTTAAGTCTTCGGTGATAGGTGAGACGTAAAGGAAAAACGCTGTCAATCACTTGGAATGAAACATCAAACATTTCTAGAAATCTTTCACCGCAGACAACCACTACGCAACTCTTACAACGCTTAACTCATCATTCGTACGATAGATTCACACGCATCCAGATAGAACGCTTTATCATCCGTTTCCATGTTCTCTCTTCTTGTAACCTCGGCATTACTTGTCGATTGTGATGTTTGCTATGCCACGCGAGGTTTTTTAATAGAACCTTCACTCGTGGCCCAACTTTTCGACCGTTTCGTCTTCTTCAGAGGCTTGAAGCTCTTAATTTGTCAAGTAATGGAACAAGCGCCTTCTTCCCTCTGGCGTTACCGAAATATTTCGGGAAAGCTCCTGAACAACTCAGTAACAGGACACAGCTGCCTTGACACGCTTCTTGCAATGGCAGTTCTTCTCTTTCTTACCTTCTGTACCACCTCGTTCCAGAACCACATTATTCTGTCTCCTCTAGAACTACCTCAGATTTCCCCCAGCATCTCCTTCACGCATTTTAGAATCACCTCACCTGCTTTGTTCCAGGTCTCCTGACCTGGATCGTAGGGTCTAAAAGTACGATCTTCCGTATCCTTCTCTTGAGGTTGTCCGTTCCCCTTCGTACAGCTTCCACCATCCGAATATCTGTTCAGTCTTGAGCTTTGTTTATCTGGAGAGCTTTATGGCAATGTCTATTACGAGAGACCTGTGTTGAGTGGCGAGCTCTTCTTTTGGCAGTACCTCAAATTTCTTCACAGGCTGAGGGCTAATCGCCTTCCGAAGTGCACGACTGACTTCCACTTGTCTCCCTTCACTGCTGTAGGTAACTTTTAAGTGTCTCTTTTCCATAAGTACATGCTGCAGACCTCTGGGTCGCGGACTGTCAGATCCAGTATTCTTTTTTCCCTCAGCGTTGCTTACGCCCATTCTTTTGCCTCCGTGCACTCTTTTTTAGCCTCTTCTACCCTGGTCATGTGACCGTTCAGACCACTAGCCATGGTGAGGTAATCCATTCCGAAACTGACCTGATGGCTTCATGGAGGCTCGCTCATTTTCGAGAGTTCGAGATAACCGGATTGCAGCTCGTACACAGTCATTGTGGCTCAGCACCACTTCTTTGTGTCCATTCCCATTGCCGTAATTCGGTCGTTGGTCATGTTCACAGTAAAGATGCAATCTTTGAGAAAATCTGCTACCGCGATGGCTACTTTATTCTTTTTGGTGTTTTCACCGTTGTAGAAGCGTTCGATTTCCTCTTCCGTCTCCCTTGCCTTAGAAGCTTTCTAGCCTGCTTCCCGAAGGCATAGAGCTGGGACGTTTCGACGTATGATTGGGCCGGACCCCTTGAAAATTGCTGGTCAGCGATCCACTTCATTCCTACTTGAGCCTCAACGAACTAGGTCAGTCTCGAAAAGGGATGAACTCAACTTGACAGGGTAATTGAACGGTTGCACAGAAGCAAAGGGGTGTCATATTCAAACTAACTTCATCGCGTTACTTCCGGGTAACGTCACTTATGCGACATCTAGACACTTTTGATGTGACGACTGTGCCTAGGCGAGGATCGAATATCAGAGACTTCAGTTGCAACCTCGCCCCATACAAAATGAAGTCACGTCTTTTCTATGTCCACATTAACTGTTCTACAAATACAAGGTGCAAGGTTATGCGTCTAGCGTTGAAATTTGAATTCGCATCGAAACTCATCGATGGACAACAGCAAAAAATGGAGACGATGATCAAACAGTTCAGTATTTACACAAGGTGTATGGATCACTAAAGGTAGAATTATAATAATTGGATATTGTATAATATAAAGGATGTTGATTGGAGTGTAGAAGAGTGAGAAGGGTTAATTTCGAGCTCGAAAGCTAAAAATCGCAGGCATTACGGGTAACGCCAGGCTTTTTGACACATTAGTACGATTCTTATTCACTTTTCTGTTTATCGAACTTCGCAAAGATTGTTTCTGTTTCAAGGATGTACGTATGCATTTTGCTGGGAGTTCTTTTAATAGCTATCATCAATGCAGTGGATGGATATTACAACGTAAGTAGCAACTCTAAGGTTTACTGAATTAGTTAGCCGACGTTTTTTGGAAACTTTTCGCTCCATCTCATTTTACTCCCTATGAGAAATTCTTGCACGTTTATGTTTTACATGGAGGAGAGCATTGAAAAGCACTAATAAACACTTTTCGGGATGCGCCATTGTTTTTCGGGACTTTGAAGACACGTATGATTGTAGTAGCTCATTCTCTTCACTGAGGCAGATGTGTGGATACTCATGTACCTATCCTGTCTGCGCCTTCGTTCTGGTGCGATAATCAGTCATACTAAATGCTAATCTCGCCAGAACCTGAGCTAGCAACACTCACAAAACATGAAACACCTGAGAATGGACGTGGATTTCTGCAGCACGACACTGCCTGGTAAAAGGTATCTGCGACAGATTGCGAGAAAACAAGATAAGGTGAAAGTTTCGACAGTCAGTCTAAGGTCAGCAGGATGAAACGCATTATCTGGTTTGATTGGTGGTTTGATTGTGCGTGATGTCGTCTAGCAAAAACTCATTCAAACGCTCTTTTCTGAGTACTGGTTTCTGAGGGTTTCGTTCTTTTTTCTTCAGTAATGAGTAAATCAACTTCATGGCTGGCATTACTGAGAGCAATGATTCTTCAAGTTTGAGATTCGAGTTGTGCCTCTGAAATCTTAAGGGCATTTGGATGCAACGATTTCATCTGAACTATCACCTACGCCAACCTATGCAGCACCATGTGCTTCTCACCAATCCAACCTAATGTCAAGTAGCTCATGCCGTCGGAGGGTCCGCTTTTTGAGGATGAGCATGTTTCATGATATAATTTCTGGACTATGCGAGTGGTGATGACTTCATTTGTCATCACCCCTCTACTGGCGACACCATACACTTGAGTGGGCGGTAGCCAACCTGGCATCTCTATTAGCATTTACCACTATCGAGGACGTCAGGCAAATTAGGAATCCCAACAATTTGTTGCTACCAATATCGGATTACGAAATATGTCCACTCACTGTACATTTAGCGCTTAGAGGAAGGGTTCATGGGGAGTTCATGGCAACGATTCCTCTCAAAGTCAATACTGGATACATCACATGAAGCACGAAATAACTGAAAAGCTTCCTTTGCTCCAAAGTAGAAATCGAAATACAAGGAAGTGCAAATCGTTCAAATTCCCACCGCATTTGCCGACGCAGCATCTGAACACCAGTCAGCGGTCACACCGCAGTTGAATCCGCGCCCAGTGTTCACTTGCTTCTCACTCACTCGTCTCTGGCCACATGACTGTCGCTTCTTTGTTCCTCGGGCGTCTAAATCCAGTTAGACGCGCCATCTTGTCGGCCGTCACTTTGGAAAGCTCTGTCACAAATCGATTCCTGTGTATGATTGTGAAAGTTCGCATGCGCCTCTTAGTAAGCAAAAACTGCATAATTATGTGTGTAATGAAAGTTTTTGAATTTCCATGAACGACTCCTTCGAGTCCTACTGATTATTGGTGATCAGTTAATGATGTTTGATAAATTTATCATATCTCCATGGATGTTTCCTATATCCAAAAGTCCGCAGGCGACGGTGGACTACCCTAAAGATTGCGGAATACAGTTGGGGTTGAATGCCATTATTATGGAATAAGTCGCATTTTATTAGATTGTACCGAAAGTTTGTATGATTTTTTTTGATCATCACTTTTTATTATTATTTCTTCCAATAGGCGGCAAGTAGGCAACAAAGTATACACCATTGTTATCGACAACACTCTGCCATCACATAGGTAGAACCCAGTTCTGAGAGTCGAAGAAAGTGTGGGAGGAGGGAGTACGATCTACTTATGTGGTGGCTAGCCAGGAACAATTGTACAGAATGGGAGAGGTGATAGTCAGAAGGGGCAATGTCTGGAGAGTATGGCGGGTGGGGCAGATGTCCCGTCGAGCCTGTAGCTTAACCTGGATACTTTTTGCGTCGTGGGAGCGGGCGTCTATGTGAGGGTGGTCGCGGATCTTCTCCAGTACTTTTCTCGAACAGCGATGGTGAGTTGCCGAAGCTGACAGGAGGATACGGCAGCGGTGACTGCCTCGCCTTGTACCAACACCTTGTGGAAAAGCATTCAGCGTCCCAGAAGCAGCACAGTGCCGAGCGTGGTTTGTCTTCCATGTCAATCTCGCCGTTGCTGATGAACCAGCGGCGCACGGTCTCGTTGACATCCCTTGCCCAATGCAGCGTTGATGGAGTCGCAAGCTTCCGTCGCTTCGGTGCCGCAAGACCTCTCACAGTAGATGTTCTGTGGATATCGACTGCGAGCATTGTAGCTTTCTCTACGGAATCTGGCGGGTCAATATACACTTTGCTGGGAAGCTTAGAGAACGTTCTATCACATTTGTAAACCACCTAGATCTGTTTAAAAGTAAACAAGGGTTATCGATAATTTCGGAAAAATCCTACAAGACTTTCGGTACATTCTAATACATGGAGTGCGAGCTACAGGGTATCGTATTGTTTAGATCCCTGAGCGATGGCGGTGTCTTACCTTTTATTTTGGGCGTGATTGCTTTAGAACAAAACTAACACGGTTTCCTTAGCTCGCATCACCGTGTCGCACACAACACCCAGCCATGTAACTTTTTTATCCTAATGACACACATGCCCCAATCGGTAAAAATTACCTAAGCGCACGTGAAACATTCCTCGTTCATCCTGTTGTAAGCTGGGCTGAAAAGAACTTGTCGTGCGTGATGACTTAAAGGCATCGGGAGGGGTAAGGGAAAAATGAGGACCGTGAATATATGTTCTTTGAAAACAAACCCTCTATCTCAGAAAGAGTAATGCAGAGGGGCGCAAGAGAGGAAAGAGGTTTTCGCGGTTTGTTTTCTCGGGTTTTCACCGTTTCATTTCGTCCTTTCTCTACTATCACACTTCTGAGCATCCCTGCTTTCATATTACGCAATTTGCCGAATTTGCCCCTTTCGCTATCTTTAACAATTAGATGGTTACATAGTCGACGCGTGAAAAACGATGACCTACTTTCAAGTGTGCGGACGTTGTTTGTGGGAAATCCTTATAAATTCACTATGCCTGAGCCTCGCGGCATCTTCACTTGAAGTATTCATGACTTGCTCAACGTACTGACAATCTATATTTAACAATTAAACCAGCACGTATTACCATTTACACGTATAAGCTGTAGATTCAGCAAATGCAACGACGGTCACGGTTCGTTAAAAGGATGTTCAAACCCGTTTCTCATGTAGTTCTACCCGACCTTTTTATGCGCTCGCTGAAGAGAGCCACCACATCGCGTCACACTTGTAACCTAGTTCCTACATGCCGGAGCATTTGGCACTTTTAACCTTCACTTGTGGGAGCGTCCTCAGAGGCGGTGTTTAGGCAAGTTGTACTAAAGGATCAGCTATGAGAAAAAAAAAACGATTTTGGTAGTCCTGCCTTCTGCAGCAGCAAGTTCAAGTTTTATCATCGTAAAGTCCTCTCAAAGGCTCGTTGTGGCTGGTGTGAAGAGATAACGAGAACTGACAAAGGAAGGTCGATAGCTCTCCGTAGCCATTTTTAATGATATGCAAAACGCTTATGTTCCTGAGACGCTGAACGGAAATTTGCCCTCCAAATTTGCGGAGCGACTTTGCGAATGAAGTCATAGAGGATTTCTGAATATGACATGTTATCACATAATAAGTACAGGCTCCTGTAGTTTTTTCGCGCAGAGCCATGTTGGGTGCTATCGCAATGAGAGGTGGGGGGGAGGGGTGGGAGTGAGGGACGTCTTATTAAAATTTGCTCATCTAAGCATTTTGAGGGGATCTTTGAGGCTTTGACCTGCACACTTGCGCTTTGCTTGAACCTCAATGTAGGAGAGGAGTGGCTCCTGTCTCCCTCATTGCGATGATACCCAAGTCTGTTCTCATGTTCAGAAGGTCAAATTACCCTGAAGACAGCTGTTTGGCTGAACTGAAATCTCCACAATCTTGTGGGACGATCCCCTGATAAAGTAAGACGACCATAGTGTGCGTGGTATTTCTTTGCATTTCCTACAAGCGGGAGATAATCGGAGCATACCTAACACAGGTATTTAATGCAGTAAACGAGTGTAGCAGTCGCCAAAGAAGAGAAGTTTTTGGCAAGGATCATCAACTTCTCCTTGGTTGAATGTGTTGCCATCCAATTACCAGGGAATCCTTACGAATTCCAGTCAAAATCTTGATTAGGCTAGAAACTTGTTTCCAGGGGTAATTCGACCTCCTGAACGTGAAAACAGCACTGACTCGTTCCGCAAATGTGGGGACGAGCGCTCATCTTCACATTTGCGGAGCGACTTTTCGAACAAATTATGATAGTTTTTCTGAGTGAGCAATACTACATATTATAGCAGGGAGCAGGTATGGGAGCAGCGCCTCAAAACACATGCAGTGATGTGTATCTGATTAAGAATGGCCAGGCTGACCTAGCGACCTTGTCTTTCGGGAAAACGTTTTCTCTAAATAAACACTCGAGCGAAGGAGACGAACTGTGGTAAACCTCGCATTCAAAAAACGCGACATGGTCTTTATTTCACTGCGCTGTCACTTACGTCTGCGAGGCCAAAGACGACTTTTACGGCCGGGTGGCTTAGCCTCTGAACCTTTCCACGACTTTGACATTCCATAATTGTCCCACATCGGCCAAGATTACCTCCAATGGTGTCTGTATACTTCCCGACTAGATATATCCAGACACATTGAGACGAACATGCTGTCATCGGGCAACCTCAGGGTACATACGCATTTCTTATCTCCATTGTGGATTTGTCCAACCATAGGGAGACCTTGATGCTTCGTTGACCACGCCACACCACCCTTTGCTCTCACAGGCCTGGTCACGATCCCTAAGCCCATACAATCGTAAGGCAGAGAGCGATCAAGCTCGTGGTCTCCAAGCTATTGCCCAGCGACAGGCACCCATTTTTCATAAAAAAAAGGTGGGTGCCAAGCGTGCTTTTTGGATTCATCTGACTGGAGGTGTCTCAGGCACTTGACAATGAATCCTTGAAAGTCACGTCACATTATGAAAATAAGCTGTTTTGGAGCGAACACCTCTAACACGTGGTCCTATACCCATGGTAAAGCATTGCTTGGGGGAACCTTGGGGGATCTTATTTGAGACCGGCTAGGAAGGACGGGGGGATGGTAGCATTCCAGTGGATGCCAGTAGAGGAATTTTCAAGTGGCTATTGTATTTCAATGTGGAAAAGATTCAATTTCAATTCAATTTTCAAAGGTTCAAAGTTCAATGTACGACCTTCGTGTGTGTCAATCCCTATCATATCAGTCATCAGTACTAACTCAAAGGAATCGTCCACGAGAATTCCACGATTCTTCTGCATTTTCAGGATTTTCTGCCTAATGTTGATTTGCTTCCCACTCTGACCGCGTGATCGTCCTTTGCTCCTAGAGCCACTGTGGCCTCGGACGCCCCGCCCCGCCCCGTTGACCGTTACTTTGGGGAGCTGTGTCCCAGCCGGATTCTTGTTTTTTGCGTGCAACTTTGCATCCGACCCAAGATATTCATCAAAAATAAATGATGGCGAAAGGACTTAAATTTCCGTGGACTATTCCTTCAAAGATCGCATTTTTTAAAACGCTAACTCTACGAAAACTGGACTCTGTCTGTACTCTAGTAGTATTATATAACTCGTGGTCTCTGATTGTCAGTTATAATCAGTCGGTTGCAATCCGAATCTAATCTATAGAAAAAGTGAGTACTGCATAAGTATTCATAAGCATTTTGAGCGGAAGTTATGAGTGAGACTGTTGTAGCTATGAGTCCTGAAATTTCTTGTTTCCAGTTTTATTTCCACGTCCATGATAAATCCTGTGAAGCCGCTAAATTCACAGGGAATTCATTCTATGTTCGATATATCTATGGTATTATCTATTACGATACGAACACCAGATTAGTAGCCGAAAAAAAATACGTCTACAATTATGATGACGGGTTGGGTGGCTCAGTGAGTATTCATTATAATGGATCCATGGAAAACAAGGGTTTTGGAATGTATATCATGCTTCAACGTAATGGAGAAGAAAGAAGAAGCGAGAATCCTCCATCAAACTTCGTAATTAGAAGAGATACAACAGATGAGAAAACGCCAATGCCCGGCACGGGAAATGACTTCATGAGCTTGTGGAATGGAGGACCGCTGATGTTGATCGCCCATATCAATGATATGAAGGAAGACGGTACAAAGAAATTATTGAGGCAAGTTTCTAGGTTCTCACTGAAACACATATATTACGAAAAGTAATGTTTCAGGGAGTCCAAACCTCAAAAATGCGCAGAAACAGACAAATGGTTCGCAAATGAGGGTTTTTATAAGCTTGAAGATGACGGAAGTTGGATACCAGTTTACTATGACCCATGGGAAACTGATTTTTATTACTAATTAAACAATGGTTTATGTCCCTGTGCACCGACATGAATGATTTTTGGCACAGTTAGCAAACTTTTCTTGAGTTAACAGATACCAAAAACAGACGTATACATGCAGTGATCATACTTTCATCAGTTTTGGACAAGTTGGCAATGCGGTGCATGCGAGGACGGAGCGCCTCACGAAGCCGCGTTCAAGCGGCTACCATGTCCAGCGCCTGAAATGAGAGGCAGGAATAATCAGTCGCTTGAAGACCCAGTTACATACATCATTCCTAGCTCGCACGTTTTGCACCGTACTGTCTTAACGATACACAATCTGTCCTATACAGACCCAGTGAATGTTATCTCTTTGTGATATATTTTAGTGCTATTTATGATATCTCAGCTATGATTGCAATTCATTGCAAATCCACAAAACAATTGGGGATGTGAAACTAAGCTGAAAATGATAACAAACAGGCGCACCCTTGAACAAAATCGGCCTTATCAAAAGGTTTTTCCACAGTGAGTTTGAAATCTCGCAATCATTGAGTTAAGCTATGCCCTATAGTAGTCACAGAAGTGTCCGTAACACTTGACGAAGGAAAACTTCCAGCTAAAATGCCTAAGTCTTTGCTAAAAAGACGATTTCAATTCTTTCTACTATTGCGAGTTTCAAAGTTAGCACTTTCAAAGACAATTGGTAAAGTGATATGAGTGATCAGTAAGTTGAAATATGTTAACTTCGAACAAAAATTTCGGGACCCAAGCAGAAGAAGGGTCACGTTGCGTTTTGTCATGTCATTCGAAGTAGCATGACACGACCCTAAGCTCGCAGAGCTCTCATTGCAGCGTCATATGCTGCGTAGAATAATTGCATCACACTACAGAACCATGTACAATCTCCGACCGATAAGTCAATTAAGAAGTACGGTGGAAAGCGCGCAGCAGGTAAAATCACTAAATTCAAGTAGACCCCTTTTCCTGTTTTTGACCATTGCACATGTACTACTTAAAGACAGCATTAGGGATAATATGGTTAATGGAAAATTCCTAAAAGAAGTCATCACATAGAAACTATGGGCTTGAGAACATTACACATGGCTAAATCCTCGTCAAAAAGCGCGCCCCCGAGCTGTAGTGACGACGGAGAGGAGCGGATAAGACCTGATGCCTTTGATAAGTTCATGCCGCCTCCTAGGGTCGACTTTACCAAAGAATGACTGAGGTGTAGAGTAATAAGCGCAAGAGCAAAGTGATACTTATCGCATCGTATTGAAGCCGTATCGATCGGAATGACGTGGTGCTTGCCATGTCATGAAAACGTCTATCGGTCAGGAATTGAGTTCATACTCTTGGAATTTGCGTTTTTGCGTTTTCGTGGAAAGAAGAATAGATACATATCGATTGGGAAAACTGCGTTTTTGCGTTCTTGTGGAAATGATAAATTGTGGAAATGCGGATAAAACATTAGATACGTGTCGATTTCTACTACGGAGAGACGAGAAAATTAGAAAAAGGAAAGTGTGGAATTGTAGAATTTGGGTTTTTGTGGAAATGCGGAATCGTGAAATTTGCGTTTTTGTGGAGCAGTACTAACCCTCCGTGTAGCAGTACTACGCCGAATACTTTCCCTGGCAAGGACAGCAGCGTAACCCCCCTCCAGTTTCCACATTCTGAGGGTCTTCTTCCGTACTCCAGCAGTGTTAAAAAGAGTTGTTGGCCTCTCGGCCAGGCCTGCCTCCTGCTCTCAACAGTTCCGCAGAAATTTTATCCATCCCTAGAGCTTTCCTGTTCTTGAGGCATTTGACTGCATGCATAGTTTCACCAACCGTCACTGAACCGATATAGACATTCATCTCTTCCATCATGTCAGTGTCAGCTTTTTCAAAACAGTAGGTTTCCACTGGACTCGGTTGGTTTAGGACGTCGTGGAGATGTTCGAGCCATCTTTCATTTTTTTCGTCATCGCTCAGGAGTAATCTACCGTTCCTGTCTTTGATGGGCACATTCGAGTTGCTCGATCTTCCTGTGAGCTGATTTACAATACGAAACAGGGTCATTGCGTCCCCACGATCTGTAGCTCGTTGAACCTCGCTCTTTTTGTGAAAGCCATTCTTTCTTGTCGCGATAACATGACTTTTTGACTATATGGTCTAGCTCACTGTATTTACGATTCGCTTTGTTCAATTCTTCGACCATTTTGGCTTGTTCTTTAAAAGCTTCATGCATCTCTTCTCGTCCATTTTTGCCATGTCCCATCCTGGATCCATTATTTTCTCCGGATACCCCGTCTTCGACTATTTCCTCAGAGCACGCACGAATAGTTTCTCTGAGGTCTATCCATTCCTCATCGAGACTTCCCAGATCGTTCAGAAGGCTGAATCGATTTTGTAGCTCCAACTCAAACGCAGCGATGAGCGCCGTCTCTCAGTTTCTCTACAGCGAATGCCCGAACCGTGGCAAGAGACAAATGGACAAACAGATAAATAGATAAAGACGGACAAACAGACAAACAGAGGACAGACAAACAAACAGACAGACAGACAGACAAACAGACAAAGAGAAAACAAAGAGACAGACAAGAGAGAAAAACAGGCAAACAGACAAACAGACAAACAGACAAACAGACAAACAGACAAACAGACAAACAGACGAACGGACAAACACACAAACAGGCAGGCAGGCAGGCAGACAGACAAACGGACAAAGAGACAAACAGGCAAACGGAAAACCAGACAAAGAGAAAAACAGACAGCAGAAAACAGATGCACAGACAGGCAGATCGACGGATCGACAAACAATTGGACAACTAGACCGACACACAGATGGCAGAAAGATGAACACAATTGGCGGAAACTCCATAAGCATGCAGCTGAATACACAGGTTAAGTAAGACCAGATATACAGTAGCGGTCAAAAGCATATGCGGTTTTGGATTCGAACCATAACTTTAGTCGACGTTTACATTTATTATTCCATATTCTGTGTTCTGAAGGCAATTGGTACTCGATGAAGCAAACCATATCAGCAGAGTGGGATGCAGGGTGAAGAGTGAAGGTTTATTTGACGAAAAGCCCTGGAATGACCAGCCCCTTGCCTCTGTGCTACAAAGTGCTATCATGATTCCAAATTACGTGTGACAAATTCCTAGCCTTATTCCGTGTCACTTCTTGCACACCTGCTCGTTTCGATGAGTTATAAGCTTTCTATTTCGAACTGAGCTTTTTAGAAGGTTTTGTCAATTTCAGAGCCTTCAGTTTCGAATAAATTTTCAAACATTACTATTTCAGCTGGTAGCAAGTGATTTGACGGCTGACGAAAACCTGTGACGGCTCAAGTACGAACAGCGTTGGAGGCATTACATTGTATGGCAGACAATGTGAAATATTTTTCAAAAACAATACAGAAACTGGGGAGGAAGCGTTGTTTGAAACTAAGCTAGTTACAGTCAACGCTTGCAGCTAGACCACTTAATCCACTCAAAAAACAATCGGCTGAAACACAGCACCTTGGACACTCTATATACTCCATACTCCCAAACCAATGGGGTGTGATATCCATATACGAATATTGAACGCAGACTCACTGCTCTTCCTAGTATGCTCCTTGTAATAAATATTATATTACGAGTTCAGTGAAGTAACGCTCTGATCAGGATTTGGGTAAGCATTTATTTCGTACACTATGGTCTCATACATCAGAAATCAAGGTGGGTCTGACAAGTTTCGAGTGATCCGACGTCCGAAAGGGCGCATATCCAAAGCAGTCAACCGGAAATTGGAGCTCTGTCCTTCCTCTGCGTGCTGAGGCAGTTTTTCTCACTTTCTTGCTCTTGCACCTCAACCTCCGTATTCAACGCAAAACGACTACCGTTTTAAGGTAGCACGAGCGCAGAACACAGCTACGTTCAATGCGTGCCGTATCACGGTATCAGTATCACGGCGTGTAGGTCAGGTCGTATTGGAATGAAGACTTACGTCAGGGTTTCGTGATGAGGCGTGCTCCGAGATGTTTCCAAGCGCAATGGTTGCCCTCTTCGAGAATGGCTCTAATTGCGTAGGAAGGGAGGCACCCGTATCCACGCCTATTTTTATTCATTTCGTCGCTATACTGAGCTTCTTTCCAATTGATTTCATCTCAATGGACAGAATTTTGTTCATTTAGTTGCGAGTAAATGTTTTCAGTTCACCCATGGTTGATGGTATCGTTCGTAGGCATTCACTCCATTTTCTGTGCTCCGCGTCATTCTCGTTCCCTACATGCATCATTTGGCTCGCCCGTACTGCATGCTTATAAGTCGTATTATAGCATAAATAATATATGTTGCATTGCATCAAATTGAAACTCACTGCTCTTCGGGCGTTTGCATGGATCGGTCTTGGAGAAAGGAGTTTGGCGATGAACGGAGCATTTCCGCCGTAATAGGACAAGTAGATAAATTCGCTCACCTCGTGGCTCCTTCTACATCGGCTGGAGCAAAAGTTTATCTACCTTTCTAATATCCTCGTGTTGAAATACAAGTGAGGATGATAAATAGCACATAAAGCAGGTAAGGAGGATACATAGTACAGGAAACGAAATAAATGCATGAAATGCAATGGAATAAATAACCATCAGCTCAGGGTGAAACAAAAACATCAAATTGAGCTGAATTCAACTACATTTTGCCCACTGGAATGAAATCATTTTGGAAACAAGCTCAATATATGGATAAAATTGATAAAGATACGGGTGCAGCCCTTCTCACGCGTTTACACGCATTTTGCACCGAAAGCAGGAAATTCGCGCGCAAGCGCGCTCGTCGTAATGCGAGGCGCGAAATCCTGACGTAAGGGGCACACCCGTACAGCTGAAGCTAGTGGCGGCCACGGCTTGCGCGCGCCCAATTTGCAGAAAGTAGCGACACACTTGCTGCATGCGATAAGGCGGTGATGCTGTTACCTATTCCTAATGTTCTGCCCCAATTCCAGATCGTTCCTCCTAGACAACGACAGTCAACCTGACTTTGCGCTTTATTTATGCTTTCGGGTATATCGCGTGTGACTACCACCGGCGCCACTTACAGGGCGGTAGGCGCTTGCACACTTTTACTTCCGTGTTAGGCAGTTCATTGCACAAAAACCAAAGAGTCAGCATTCGTCCAGTTGTAAGTCTAATTGCAAGAAAAAGAGACGATTGCATTCGATAAATGCAGTTGTGCCTTCAACCTCAATCTATGATATCCTTCATCGAAGAACCATGTCGTCAACAATTAAATAAATCTGAAGTAGTCAATCCCGAAGCAATCTTCTCACCAAAATTAACATGCAGATTAGATGATACAAATGGAAAGCGCTAGCACAACATGGTGAGTTCTCGCAGTTGTTCCAGCCTGTCATCCGTAGTGGAATTTGCTGATAAGTACAGAATGCCGATGCCGAAGATGGATCCTCACAAAACGTTTCGACAAGGGAGCGACGACAGAGAACGCTTTTTGTTACCGATCTGAACAAATGAAACCCTTAACACCAAGATATCTTTCATTAATATGATTTCCTATTTTGTCCCTTAATCGAAAAGAAAGCTCCAGGCAATGAGTCACTCACGGACAACTATTCCAATCAATTTCGGAACACTGCATAGAGGCTGCTTCGGTAACTTCCTCAGCGATTTGATCCAAACACTGTGAATAGACGATAACTACAAGAAGATTACGGATGCTTCTTGGGATTTCTTACTTCCTCTTGAAGTTTAGCGCAGAAACCTTTTGCTATGCCGCAGAATCTAGAGGGACCCGCGCATTCACATAATGGGCACAGTAATAAACCAGAAGTGAAAGGTACGCAGCACAACGCCGTTCTGACTCCTTCTGCACAAACCGTCATCCTACATCCACGATATTCACTCACATGGAAGGCTGAATCCGCAGAAGAATTCGATCATTGAAAGTTGGTTGAGATAGAAAACCGCATCGGTAGTTGAGCTTGTCAGATTTGTGAGGCAGTCGAAATCAACCAGTTCTTGATATCGGCCATTCATACAGATGTTGAGCCGTTTGAAGTGGCTGCAAACATACTAGGTAGCAGGACAATTCTTACGATATTTTCTCCGACATTTTCCAGAGGTTCCCAGAAATTTTGTAGATGGAGTAAATAAAGTGAGCGCCTAGTACTATGGCCGTTCGGAAAGTTCTTGCTGTTTTCAATCTCTAATTAGAAATGCGGATATCTCAGTTCATACAAGATTTCATTAATCGGGAAAAACTACAACAATCAGCAAATTTTTGTCAATCAACTAGACGCACTCTTTCTTCCGGTTGCCCAGAACTATAAAGATCAAGAGGCGATGAATTCATTGAGGGCCACTTCTGCATCGTGTTCGGTCTTGAAGTATTTCACAGAGAAAGCTGTCCAAACTCTTGATGAATCGTTGTGACATGTGTGGTGGGCAGTGGAAATTTGTGGTTGCGTTCATTCAACTTTTTCAGGGTTGCTTGTGCATTATGGGGCCATGCATTCTGGTAAAGGAAGGTAGGTGCCTCCCTATCAGTCAAAACTACCTTATGATTTGCAGTTTGCGATGCATCTCAGAGCTCCTCACAGTAATTTTTAGCCGTGATACAATTTCCTAAAATTCATGAGCACATAGAGCAGCCGCAGACCACCAGACCGCCTCCATGCTGCCCAAACTGATCGCTACTGGCTTGACCTTTGTCCAACCGTCGTGAAAGACTGTTCTACAGAATCCACATCGAAACCGCAGTTCTCCGAACGGCCTAATAGGCATAAATGAACAATCCAATTGGATTGCTCCGATTTCCTGCGCCGCATGTGCCGTCTGGGTTCCAATGCTGAAGGTTTCGTGGAAGTCAACGTCACAGACTATGCTAACTTCAAATTTTTAGTTGATTTTGCATTTTCATCCATTTGGAAATGAGATTTCTTCAACTTTTAAGATTAAGATGTTAAGTGCATCTAAGTATGTAAGTACAGATGAATGTAGATAAAACGACAATTTTCCAAAGATAGGAGTGCGTTTTCGATGAAAACCTTGAAATGATGGCAAAGGGAAAAAAACGTCAAAAATGTTGCAAAAACTATCCAGACTTATGTGATGCGATTATGAAATGGGCCTCCACATTGGACAGATATGGGAGTTTACCATTTCGGCCAATTAAGCAAATAATACAGAATTTGAGAATAACAAGATTACTATACGCCAGAGTTGCCAACTCCGATATCTGCCATAACCCACCTAAGCCATTGCTGCTATCAGGCCACAGCGATCAGACATAGATAGTGCAGACGTATGTTTTTGAAGTTGCAACAAGGGCTGTAGTTTTTTGGGTGAGTTCTTTCCTCTGAGTGGGCGTTCCAATATGTGCTCAGGTGCCTTTGCTTTTACCCTCTCTCCTTTTATAGGAACGCCCACTTTCGTCAGAGCATTGCGCTAGAAAACTCCTAACAACCAGAACCGGAAAAGCCTTATTTTCAGGTTAAATCTCACTCTTTTATGGAACAGCCGTTCTTCTTCGAAAGATCGTACTGTATAGAGTCTGAAATAAACCAAGCAGAGAAAAGGCTTCGTTGTCAAATTTTTTTGCTTTTTCGTTTCTAGAGAGAGACATAGAAGCTCTATTAACATATTGGAATGTGATAACACGTAAGCCTATAGTAAAGTTTTTGAAATTTTGAAAGTCACATACCTGCAGAGATGTGAGCTGTCAAGCATGATGATGACTTGCAAAGTGCTGTTCCGGAATGGAAGCTTGTTGTCATCACTCATGGTGAAGCCATATTTACCGAGAAATTCCTCGAAACAGAGCTGCGTCATCTGAAAACACCATTGAAAACTGATAGACAGATGACGACAAAGAAGTGTGAGAAAAATTAATAGTCACTTCAATCTTGACTTGAAAATAGCGCGCCAAAGACGATTCCTTTCTCTAGACTCTTTGCTCCTTCTTCGTCCACTCGCCACGTGTTACTTAGGCTTCGAGTCAAAGGGCGCCCTCGCTCGCTCACCACATGCTTCTCAGGCTGAGACTCGAGGGGTGCTATGTCCGTCACTGTTTTTCATCCAGTTGCAATCTACACGTTAGATAGAGTTAAATGTAGGAAGTCTGACATGCTTCTGACCGTGTGAGCAGAGAGCACGGTGGTAAATTTCAGAAACCTTGAGACCAATTCCGAGCCACCAAACACGATGCGCCGAAAGTTAACGCTTCCAGCGAAACAGCTCGAAAATATAAAAAGGTGTGCGAGTTAAATTGTAGACCGAAATGATACAGTAGCGGTGATTGCCCTCGGTGCGCTTACCAAAGAGTGTTAACAGCATAGTCATGGACACATTGCAGAATTACAAAACATTACTGAGGGAATAAGGTCCATGTGAAGCCGCTGCGAGACAAAGAACCACAAAGAACTGCACAGTGGCCCATGTACAATTCAAGCAGGCTTTATTGTGGAATTTTTTCGATGCTCATGCATATACATCAAAAGTAAGAAGATCGGAGGGAAAAAAATGAAGTTATGGTTTTTGTCTCTGACAGAATTGTTCTGGAATCGTTCATGGAAGGAAGTGAACCAAAAAGCGAGGTTCTATGTTTACATTAGGTTATACTCTTTATGTAAGAAAGCCCAGACATGAAAACGTGTCACCAAGAATTCATCTGCAGAGGCAACATGCTGGCTTCCTTGCTTGGGAGAAACGAGAAGGTCTTCACCACGTACGGATGCTACACTTGATACGGATGTCGCCAAGTTCATAACCGATGCTGAAATCTTCATCGGCCTTTCTGAGAACTTAGATTATGTAGTGCAAGAATTATGTGAATAAAGCAGTTAGACTCACACAGAATGAAAAGCTTCAGCGGTGTCATGTATGACGATCTCTGGTGGAGCATAAGTGAGTTTAATAGAACACCAAGCGCTTATCGAGCGCTTGTCGTTAAACACGCCTTTGGTTTATCGGGCTAAGTGATAAGTGGAAGAACCGAGTTACTAAAATAACACTGGCTAGCTTGGAGAGAAATAGGTTGCTCGAAACAAGGTGATAGAATAGCTCCATTGGAATCGAGAATAATAATTTCGCTGTTGCTTTAATAGACTAAAGCCCTCCTCAAGTGGATCAGCCATACTTGTCCTATCTTTGTGTTCACTGAAGTGATCGAGGTATTTTCTGATAGTTATTAACCCGTTGATGACCGCGGCATTTTTGATTGTTTGGCGCGTGGGACCGAGCGGGATTTTTCCACGCTCCGCGTGTGACACGACACAGTCCCACAGGGACACCTTTCTCGAAAGCCATCATTTTTCAGCTTTTGCATTGTAATTAGGTTCCCAGCTGCATATATAATCATAGTTAGTGTGTGTGATTTGCACCCAACATTTCCTGGAACACCGTTATGTCCAGAAACGTGATTTTGATCGAAATGTCTATGAAACCGCGTGTGGCTTTTGAACCCAATCGGCCATTTTTCGCTGACGCTAATGTAGAGGGTAGGCGATAGATGGGCACCGACTGAATGTGCTGGAATCATGCAAAAAACCCAATTCTGATCTAGTAGACAAAAACGAAAGAAATATAAATGGGGACACTCATTTTCATGCTGTCATTCCTCATCTGCTAGCATCCTACAACCATCTGTATGTACACTACAATGTAAATTTCACCCAAACCTTATTCAGAGACAGATAGGGGTTCTCTCTTAGCTAAGGTCTAGGTAAAAACCTAGGCAAAAATAGCGTCGGACCTCGAGAGCACTGGTGTGCCCCCTGACTATATCAGCACCTTATTTTTTCGTGATAACTATTAGAACGGAGAACATTACATAAGCAGGGATGAAATGAAGGCGACACCCCAAATTCTGCTTCAAGGCGATTATAATCAGGCATAAGGCCTGATTATAATTGTGTTGGAGCAAATTCTACTGGAGTGGAGCGGAAAATGAAACGGTACCTGCCAATAGTACGCAAATGCACGGCAGCCAGTGCTGGATATTTAGTGGGCGCCAATAATCATCAGCCTTTGTGGTTGTATGGGGATAGTACAAGGAACACAAGAAAAGCAACGAAAGCACATAAGAAAGCAGTAGCTTCGAAAACTAGTGGGGACGACCGTCCACATACATTCGCTGTAATTCCGGCACATCTTGTAGTTACTTGGGGAGATCCAGAAAATTTGAACAATCAGTTTTCGTGCGTTAATTAGAGATAAGGTGTAGTGAAGGGAATAGAAAATTCGAGGCAGTAGACATTTTGAAAAATCGAGGGGGAGCAAGGAAGATTAGAGGCAATGGAAACACTATTTTCTGTAAGCGAACATTCGAGCCCAGAGGAGATAATGCTCAGAGAAACTCACGTTGCAAAACTTGCCTTGGGGGGGGGAGAGGTCCTAATACGCTCGCGCCGCGATACTAATACGCTTCATCTCGTACTACACGATTCAGTGGCCGAGTTGCATACTGGCGCCTGGCAGAGAAGGCGAAATAATCTCATTCATGATATGTTGAAAAGTCAATAAACAGGCAAACAAGTGAAACATTGAAGGAAGAATAAGTGAAGAAATACAGAAAAACGTTCTCGATAGAAAATATCCAATGAATTCACAATCGACGTTTTGGCAAGGCGTCGTGTGTGCCATTGGCGAAGTACAAGCGGGCACCGCAGGCTGAAATTGCTACTTCCGGTGTCTTCAAAGACACTGGGAGGTGGCAATTTTGGACAACCGTGAAATCGACCTACCTATGCGCTTGCAGTTCGTTAGATTGCAGACACTGCACATACACGACACCTTGCTTAAACGTCGAGGGCGAATTCAATGGATTTTTTCTACCACGAACGCCTTTTTCTTACCCGCTCGCTTATTTTACCATTCATTGTTTCACTTGATTGCTGCCGTTGTTGTTTCATTTGGTCCATATCATCAATAATGAATGAAGTATCCTACGAAACAATCGGGAAGGTGATGTTTCAATTTGAAGAGATGCGCGGTAGATGCAAATACAGACCACAGCGTCGCGCTATTGAATCCGGGTTTCTCTACCGATTATCGCTTTTGACCTCGAATAATCGTAGTATCGAAACGATCATATTTCCACCTCTCTCGACCCCTTCCGGCTTCTTTGGTAGCTTCATTTCTTTCTAGCCGATGTGCTTCCCGGCCACGTAATTGTTACAGCATCTTATTGTTAGTGAGCGCAAACTATTCCAAACCTCAAAGCACTTCTAAAATTCCGGAGCCATTGTCCCCTAGGTCTAGGGCATACCACAGTCAACTTGTTTTCTGTATTTTCTGAGGAGTCAGCGCGAACCAGAGATAAGTAAATGCATCAAATCTCAAGAACAAATAGTAGGGAGGCTACAAAGACTACATCCACGAATCCCAATTATTTAAGTCGAACGGACATAAACGGGTGGTGGGATTTGTGCTCGCACTTGAACAGATCAGAATCAGAGCACACTCAGGTGTCGTCGCTTCAGTACGATACGACCCCCTCTCAACATAACCTTTACAGTATCAGTAACTATTGCCGATTGTATAGCATTAATAGGTGTTTTATAACTGTAATTCTTGCAGTGATCTCCCAAACTTAATCATATTTTCTTACATAACCGGGTCATCTGACGGCACATTCTGGTTATCATCTACACCGCGACCATGGCTGACCTCTGCAGATACGACCCTCATCATACCTCCCGCAAATACGACCCTCCCCTATGAACACGACCCGCCTGTCGAGGAATCCTCGGCCCTTGGTGTGCCTTGATCAGAATGGTATGGAAAGTAGCATGAAAATGTTCCTATGTTCAGTTACTAACAAGGCTGTATTGATATCAAAATCTTTGCCAGTTAATTCAAAGCAGGGAACGCAGTGCAATGCGCGCCAGTGTGACCGCCTTTGCCACTGTATTTCAGGTGAGAGCGAATTGAAAAAGGACTCAGTTTGCGCCACACTGGCATCGCGCGGAGGGCGTAACCGGTATTGCAGACGAGTAGTATAAAAGACGTCCCATGATCACTTATTGTCCTCATCGACAAAGCCACCAGTGATACTTCTGAAACCACAGCCACACGACCCGTCGCCGATTTCCTGCTCATTGGAACGATCGTATTCATGGACACAGGACGAGTGAGTCGAGTGGCCGCGTATCGCTTCGTAGCCTACGCGGCGGTCACATTCTCCGTGGTTGCTGTGTTGTCTGTCTGCGTCACACTACCAATGATTTACAATTACATCTACCACGTGAAACGTTCAATGCGTCATGAGATTAATTTTTGTAAGGTACGGTTCCTGGTGTGAACTTCCGAAGTCACATAATCACAATCCATTATTTTAGGGTTCAGCCAAGGAGATCTGGGGTGAAGTGACACACATGCGAGGCGCTCCCGTAGCAAACCGAACTGTTCGTGGCGTTAGTGGAGGCGGAGGAGGAGGAGCATGTGAAACCTGCTGTATGCCTGGTCCCCCAGGACCTAAAGGTGCTCCCGGCAGACCCGGTCGCCCAGGTGCTCCTGGAGCACCGGGAGCACCTGGAGCTCCTGGACGTCCCCCAGCGCAAGCATGTGAGCCTGTCACTCCTCCGCCATGTCGGCCATGCCCACCGGGACCACCAGGAGCTCCAGGACCACTAGGACCTCCAGGAGACCCTGGTCCAGCTGGAGCTGCTGGTATGGGAGGAGGTCCTGCACCACCAGGTCCACCAGGACCGAAAGGACCGCCCGGAGCGCCAGGAAAACCCGGCGCTCCCGGACTACCAGGCCAACCTGGACAAAATGCTGTGGGTGCGGCAATGCAACCAGGAGTTCCAGGACCTATGGGAGCGCCAGGACCAATGGGTCCACCAGGACCAAGCGGAATGCCCGGATCCCCTGGACAAATGGGTTAGATTGTTTTCTTGAGTTTTTTTTTTTTTCAAATAGCACGGATCTGACAACGTCTCTTTCAGGACCGCCCGGACCGAAAGGACCACCTGGACCTAACGGAATGCCTGGACCTCCTGGACAACCTGGTGCTCCTGGAATGCCTGGTGCAGCTGGTGCAGCCGGTGAAAAGGGAATCTGTCCCAAATACTGTGCCATTGATGGTGGAGTGTTCTTCGAAGATGGAACACGTCGTCGCTGATGAAACTATTCTCCTTTGCTCAGATTGTCATTCATCGGATGCTCTAGACATGGCGATCAATGTAGTAGAAAAGCTGGTGTTGAATAAATTGCGTTCAGTCAGTTCCGATATGTCTGTGTCCATCAGGGCTAGATACCACTGGAGACCTGTCTACCTGAAAAGGACTGGAAAAGGTCATAACATTTCGAATTGGTGGCTCGTACCCGATCTAAAAAGTACCATTACCTCTACTCACTGCTCTTTTTGTAGCAGGCGACCTAGCTGCCCACATTGTCCTTCAAAAGTACAAAAACTACGAACTCTGTCGACATTCTACTGGGAACCCTTTGCAGTTTCTTTCCGACCGCGCGATTGGCTTTTTTCTTGATGGAAGTGCTAGTGATTGACGGGAAAGCTAAGAGAAGGAAAGGAACATGTCGGGTAAAGTAAAGACGAATTGCCTCGACGACAGAAGCACTTCTTTGCCCGATGTTCCACTCGAATCGAGTGGAAAACCACCGACGCAATTTCACGGCAATTTGTAACTTTTTAGTGAAGGATGTGCAACATTAACATTGATGGCATTTCCTCTCTTGACATTTAACGAAATATGATATTGTGGCAGTTTGGGCGCTTTGAAGGAAATTCGGCTCCCATATTATCTGAATAGGTCCTCTGGTCTTCACATAATGATCTTGACAATACACTTCGCCATAATATTTGTTTCTTAACCAGCCTGTCTAGCAATAAGAACAGAGATAGAAACAGCTACTACTGAGAAAAACCATGTGCGAAATAATCCGAAATGCTTCGCTTGCAACTTTCCTCCTATCGTTAATAAATGGTACTCTCAAGGCGGTCGGGAGAGAGCAGGCAACAAGGGCGGGAAATGGGACAGAGGGGGAAAGCGACAAGAACGCAGAAAGAGTGATCAACTAATCAGGGTAACACCGTCCGATTAGTTTTCCAGTTTCGATTCAAGTGGTCATAGTGCTATAAGGCCGCGTTCATACTTTGTGGTGCCGGCGGCAGAGTGTGGTTGCGTGACTCTGCATCTCCACCTGTGTGCCCCTGTCCCATTGCCTGCCGCTTCTCTGCACCTCCACCGTGCCACTGTGCTACGCTGCCTGTAAACGAAGCCACGCTTCGCTGGGGCGCAAAGTATGAACGCGGTCTAGTGGCTGATCGTCTTCTCGAGAAAAAGAGGCTATCGACTCACTCTGTGACTATCGGGAGGTGAGCCTTCAAAGGCATGTTGGAGACTGTACACATACAACGCTTCTCAATCATAGGCTCCGTTGTTTATTGCCTAATGAAAAGAAAGAGAGTTTCAGCGTCATTCTTCTAGGCATGGGGAAATAAAAACAGAAGCAAGCGTTCAAATCTCCGCCGTAGAACTTCCCCAATAAACCGTAAAAATGCTTTGTGAGTTGTTGCTCACGTTTTCTTCCCATGTTCACACAGATTTTGACGTTCCATACTTTCGCCGAAACGGGTCACCCATACGCTAATAGACTCTATCTTAAAAGCTCGTCCGGTTCCTTCCATTTACCCACGAACTGTCCGCATCGATAGTGTTCAAAAGTTTTGGTTCTCGGAGGTTCATTTTTTTTGCATTACACTACGCACATGGTCTCAGTGACCACAGACTACCTATTCATCTGAAAAAATAAGAGATCGTTTCCTGGTTCAGCACCATTCATCTGTCAGAAAAATTTAGTTTCTCGATTTTCAGTAATGCAATGTTCTCGTACCTCATGTACAGTTCATCCATTGAAACTATAAATTACAAATGTATGTATTCTTAACCCAAGGTGAACCGGTGTCTCATCTGTAATGTGTTGAATATTACAGATACTTCCACGCTTCATAAATAGGCGCTTCTTATGTTGCGGAAAGAGTGTAGTATCCCAGTTCGAAAAAAATTCAGTGACTGTGTTGATTTGACAAAACCGGTTCCAAAAGCTGTCAGAAGATTGCTGATTTTCACCAGGTAGTTACCCTACGAAAAAAAAAGAAACTCGTCTAGACTACTTGTAACGCTGCTGCTCCTGTATTATTGTCACATAATTTTTTTCCGAAGCCACTGGTATGAAAGCCATTATATGAGCTACAGCTACGTACTGACTCCCGCTTACACTTATAAGCAGCACTAGGGAAAATTCGGACGAAATGTAAAAGAAGTAGTGAATCAGGAAGTCGAGATGACAAGTAACAGGACAGTGGAGAAAAAACGGATGGGAATGGCCAAAAACCCGAGAAATAGGACCCCCTTCTCTCGTTGATCCTCAACGCAGACGACCTTTCCGTCAAGAGGCGGATACTCCGAACGAAACTTTTATTGGCATGCTGCCAAGTAAACACAAGGGAATGTTTGGAAATACGACAGCATCTTTTTCTTGGAGTAAGCTTCAGGCTAAAACTGCGAAAGCGCGCTGCAATACCTTCGACCTCACCGCATATCCTTGGCCGCTCTCATCATAGCCGACCAGGTATTACGTCGATAGGAGGCGGGGTCGATCATTTAAAGGCGGCAGCTCTTATCCGTTGCGTCGTTTCTATAGCTCGAAGGCCCGCTTTTTCACCGGAATTTTGCAACAGATATCCTTCTTGGGCTCACAGTTTCCATGTAAATAACGTCTTCCAGAAATTTCTCAAAAAACACATCATCCCTGATGTTGCCTTTAATAGATCCGGCCTGTAACCATGAGCTGCCTATTTAATACACACAGCAAACCTATAAAACCTCCAACACGTGTGTTTCGTTGGCGGAAAGTGGAAAGGCTTCTGTATGGCATGTTGCTACCTATAGAATGAGTCTCGAAATTTTCATGCTATAAGATGAGGCAGGAGCCAAATAAATGAGAAAGGCTCACTAGTGAAGGGCATTAGCAGCGCTGCTCATATGAGTGTTCATTGAATTCTAAAAAGGTCGCAATTCCTACTCTCATGCGAAAGCGAGCGCCAGTGGAGTAGAGTTGTCCGCCGCTGTCGGAGACGCATAGTGGGAACATAAAATCACGTAAATAGTCTCCGCCAGCGGCGGACGACGGGGCTGCCGCAGGGTGTTCACGTGTCCATTTATTAGGACCACGACTTTGAGAAGCTCTATCTTAGCCGGATTCTCAGTTTTTGGCGTGAAACTTCGCATGCGACCCTTATTTGGCAAATACAATATAAATATATGAGTGACAGGAAATTCATTTTCTCGTGAACGATTGCTTTAAGAGCACCTCCTGGAGGGTCATCGCAAAGCAATCATTTCCTTTTCCGAAAAGTAGCCTCTAGCAAGGGAGATCAAAATATGAGCTTTTGTAGGAGATTCGATAACGTTTACATATTTTCATACTGTCCCTCCCTCCAGGTACACCCACGAAACTAATATCCGTTTCAATGATGAATTGGGACAGCGTGTTCCACACAGAGCAGACTGAATGTTCTTTTTCGACTGTGGACTCAGTTTACGTAAATTATAGTTTACTGGAACCGGATCGCTGCAATATGCATTTATATTTTGAAATACGAAACAAATTCCTCTTCTTTTTAATGGTTTTTTTAACAGTATCGTTGTTTGCTCAATGATTTACAGACCGGTTCCATAAACACTGAATTTGTCTGAATAGCGGACTCCCTTTTCATGAGGTCGTAGAATTCTCGTTGATGAGCATCATTCAATACACTGGAACTGTTGGCTGAAAATGTTGAAAACTGAGTTCTATTGATGAAGGGGGTGGTCAGTAAGGTATAGCTGCCTTTCTAGAGCATTTGCATGGAAAGATGACAAGACCTTGAGCAAATATCTTTGTTCTATAAGAGAAATGACCTTTTCGCTTTGCTAAGGGAAAAAGTACAATATCGCTCACATTTTCTGATCAGTAGACAACTAGCGACGGATTAATAATCGACGCAAACAGTCGCGCCTTCATACATAACTTTGTTCAATGTGGATAAAAAATTGGGAGCGTTAGATTCGTCTCGATGCGACAATTCCAACGACGACTCGACATTTTAAATGTCAGTCATTTAATGTAAGGCCAAAAGGGTAAGAGTTATATTTCAATGTAAAAGAAAAGGATTTTTGTGAGATTTCAGCGAGAAGCTGGTGACCTACTTATTAAAATTTGACATACGTCGTTGAACTTGTCGCATCTCTCGATTTTTGCCCATTTTATCTACTTTTCACGAATTTTGATTAATTCGACAAATCACCATGTAGTGTCGAATGTGAGCCGCATTGTATAAACGATAAGTGGGTTTCGGCACCTTTCACGCTGTGATCCCTGTTTAGTTCTAGTCCACACTGGTCACGTTGAGCAACCAACTGATGAAGGTGAGAATTCTTTACAAAAGCACTTGGAACAATGGTTGTTCGGATGCTTTAGCCTTCAACCAAGATTGATAATCACTTTATTTCGACTGACGTTTCGGCGTCGTCGCCTTCTTCAGAGTCTGGAAGAGTGAAGACTTCACGAGGACTATTCGTTCAAACGCCATTTCATTTCACAGAAAAATTGACAGTTCGTAGAAGGGAAAGATGCCCTAGATAAATACCGACTAACCTTCGAAACCGTCGACCGTAGAGGTCCACCTGCCACCCCGTAGTGGTAGAAGAGGGGTTTAAATAGGTAAAGACCCTCAGACCACTTACTTGAGGAAACCCCTGAGGGAGTTTGCCCTACCACTACTCAAACACAAATGGAAATGTTCCACACAAATGGAAATGGACAAATGTTTTGAGCTGCTAAATCAGCAGTCGGAGCATATACAACTCACACGGGAAACACCGACAAACAACTGGCTGCCCTTTCTTAATGTTCAGGTACAGTGCACCGCAGGAGCTTATCGAACGAAATGGTATCGGAAACCTGCTTGTAAGAATATTCTAGTCCACTTCAGTTCTGCACACCCATCAAGTACTAAGAGAGCCATCGTCAAGAATATGGTACGTACGGCTTCGATGGTCTCATCAACGGGTGAAGACAGGACCGACTCCGTTAGACAGGCGCTTCGTATTGCAAGAGAGAACGGCTATCCAATAGCAGGATACGCCATGGGACGCAGACGTAGAATGGTCACACGGGATTGGTGCGACGAAGAGAGAACAAAAATTTCCTTCTGTGTTCCATTCGTATCAGACGACCTGAGTGCGGCAATACGTGCATGTGTTAGAAAGGCTGGGCTCCAGGAGATAGTGAGAGTGGTGGACGTACCACCCCAGAATCTCCGAGGTCTACTGGTACGAAACCGACTATACGACCGCTCATGTTTAACCCCTTCTTGCGTCATCTGTCCTTTCAGCAAACAAGGAGACTGCATGACATCAGGTGTGGTATATTCAATCACATGCCTTCAGTGCAAGGACGAGTACATCGGTGAAACCGCGAGACCTCTTCGCATCCGAGTTAAGGAACATCTTGATGGCATGTTGAAGTCGAGGATTACCACCCCATTAGGAGAACACAGGGTACGGTGCCACGAGAACGCGTGCATACAGGTGGCCGTCGCAATACTATCACGTGAACCCGATATTGCGGCGCGCCGTACCTTAGAGGCCTTCTGGATCACGGCCAGGAACCCTAAAATCAATAGAAAGGAGGAATGCGTGGAAATCACTAAGGAGCTGGCACCCTTCGCGGCCCTATGCGGGTTTTGATCTATTAGATCAATCCCCCGTGGTTTTCTCTCCAACGGGGTCGGGGTTAGAACATCAATCAATAAGGGGTGTTATACAGCGCCAAGGGTCACTTGGTTTCTTTTTGCCTCTGGAAAGGTTAAATTAGGGCAAACTCCCTCAGGGGTTTCCTCAAGTAAGTCTGAGGGTCTTTACCTATTTAAACCCCTCTTCTACCACTACGGGGTGGCAGGTGGACCTCTACGGTCGACGGTTTCAAAGGTTAGTCAGTATTCATCTAGGGCATCTTTCCCTTCTACGAACTGTCAATTTTTCTGTGAAATGAAATGGCGTTTGAACGAATAGTCCTCATGAAGTCTTCACTCTTCCAGACTCTGAAGAAGGCGACGACGTCGAAACGTCAGTCGAAATAAAGTGATTATCAATCTTGGTTGAAGGCTAAAGCATCCGAACAACCATTATTAAGATCATGCCAAGATTCATCGAAAGTCGTACATGGGCACTTGGAACACTTTGCACACTTCCATAGTGAATTTCTGCCATTAAATGTTGAACTATCTTCACGTGAGTCAATACAACCATGACTAAAGAGCGAGGTGGTTCGGGGTATCTCTATTATATAACCACTTACTTTGTGCCTATGTTGTCGGTATGTCTACCGGTATGTCAGTCTGTGTGTCCACCCGCCAATGACCGATTATGATAAGAGAGTCGGTAGAGAAAGACAAACACTACGGAGGTGAGCAGCTAAATGGTCTTGCAATATCAATCTTAAGCTGTGATATCACCTCTCTCTCATGTGATCGTCTATTTAGAACACTCGTAGTTATTTGTGGTGTACTGACACTGCGAACAGAAGAAAGTTGCGGAGATGTGAAAGCTGTCAGAGGAGCAGTACGACTTCAAATGAGTCATTTGGAGGAACTTGAGCGGGTGAAAGTGAATGCAAGTTTTCCAATAGCATGGTCAACTGAGATCGCGATGACCGTTGGACCAGAGCGGTTATCGACTGGATCCCTCGGGACGTCAAACGAACAACTGGACGACCGCCGGCCCGATGGTCAGACTTCTTCACGAAAGCTCTGCGCGAAAGGAACGAGGCGCTACGTGTCCCTGGAACCAGACACGTTCACTCGACTGCTTTGGCTCGCCACAGGGACGAATGGAGACGTTGCTGGCGCCCGCTCGAGGCTCTCGATGAACAACGGGACGACAGGTGATACAGGTGATGGTCAACTGAGATCGTGCTCAGAGGGCTAAAAACGGACAATGGGCCACACTATAAATGGAGTAATGTCGCTTGATCTCAATCTCTATAAGTAACGGGTCGCAACTACGGATAGGTCCACTCGCATAAGTATTTATTTAACAGTCCACTCCTATACGTATTAATTTAACAAAGTCCCCCCCCCCTCCTCCATTGTCCTGGTTTGTTTCGATTGATGTATAACCATTGCAGTTGTTTGTATGTTAGGTATTGTAATTTAAGATCTGAAGAAGGCACTTCAACAACACCTAATCAAAAGTCAATTCAATAAAGTTGTGCGTTGCATTCGTTGAACTGGTAATGAATGTGAAGTACTCGGAAGACGCTTGAGCGCTCCTGAATTGACGTTGAAGAGTTTCGCTGTGGCAAACAAGGTATGTGACAATAACAGCATTTTGTTCAACATCTAATCAACACTGACACTCTTACGCCATGCTAACTCTCTGAGTTGCAGCTAACGAAACATCCTTCGCGGCAGGTCCGGTACCGTCTATGAACATATGTGGTCCTTGAAGCTCAATGTTTCACCTTCCTGGCAATCATCCTCTTACTGCAGAGCATCTCGTTCCAATTATCCCTCGCTTATTCTTTTGCTTTCACATGACTTCTTGAAAAACGGTCACGGATAGCAACTTCCAGCTTACAGCTGAATCATAATTTCTCTCATATTCATAAACAACTTACTGCCAAATCCTGACCTAACACAAAATTCTTAGAACATTTCGTTAGGATTTAATTTGTTAACTAGAGTTTTTGGATTAGATTACAATAAATTCCTTGAGCCACATACATATCGCTTCTAGCCATCATGCTGAAAGTTGTAGATTAGATATTGAAATTTGTGCGTCTCTTATGCATGCAAAAATTTCCATTTCAATGTCTAATTTTAAAAAACTGGGATTGTAAAAGTCTTTTGACTGGTTTGCCTAATAGCATACCTCTGAGAAGCTACTAATAAAGTTTCTAATAAGGTTTCAGCATGTAACACACCTAGTAATTGTTATTGTCAGAACCATTGAAATGCGTTTAGGCTCATTTGGCTTTGGTTTGCTGAGCATAATAAGACAAGCTCCTTCGATCAAGCCCCTTGTGATGAATACAGGGCGGCTCAGTTATTCCCCTCTTCACTCGCCATCTCGTCACAGCGGCAATTCTTTACAGTATATCCAGTGGATCTAAGATATCATGCAAACCATTATTGTTGTATGTTTGTTGTGGACATCTTTTGTTCTCTGCGGCTTCGGCTGAAAATAAGGTGGTGAAAATAAACGCATTACTTCGTCTACAAATTCCCCTGGGGCTTGCAATTTTCTCTGCTATGTCAACGAGGTTGCTAGGTGGAACACTTTAAAAGCGGCCTGACGTTTCGACCAGGTCTTCTTCCCCAAAGACTTATACGTGGCTCGGGTGTGTGCAGATATGACAGCGAATCGCGTGGCCGCCCGCTACGAGCGGCGCGGCAGGTGCGAGTGCTAGTGGCAGGGCATGGCAACCTTCAAGCCAGGCAGTGTGGCGTGCGTGGAAGCGCAGACGTGACGCAGTCACGCTCGGCCGGCTCCCAAGGGCAATCGATACGGCGAGTCGTACTGGTGGCGCCGCGAGTGAAACGCCGCGAAGCGATTCGCTGTCATATCTGCACCGACGTGGCTCAAGATTTAGGATTTTGTCCAGTACATATAGCGCCACAAAGAGGCACAAAAAGAGAACTTGAAATCCCCTGGAACACTCTAGCCTTACCTCACGCAAATTGCGCAATGGTGTAATATATAAACTGTTGGTGGGAGAAGTTAAAGGGGGGGGGGGGCAAAACATTTTTGAAAACATTGGCCTCTGTTAACGAACATCCGAGCTTAAAAGGGTTGATGTTTAACGAAGATCGCTCCGGAAAACGCACTTCTTATTGCGATTATAGCGCCCTCGTACTGCACACTTCAACGGCCGAGTATCTGCTGGCGATGGGCCGACACCACAAAAAAGTAATGAGTTCACACCCTGCGTCATGGCAAGGTATCATGTGTGTAATTATAAAACTAATGCAAGCATTACCCCATCGCCCAGATTTGCTCCACCAATAGTGTTGGTATACTGTAGCATTGAGTTTTGCACTTGCCAGTGCTGCGGAATGACGCGAGACAGCGCATGCGACACACAGAGCAGAAAAAACTGTTGGTGTCGAGAAGTTCGCGAGCAAGTTTCATGTTGATCTCAACGTTCCCACGTTGATCCCAATTCGTTTTCGTTATGGTTCATTCAAGGCATCAGATAACATGGTGATTCCTGCCTTATTGGGGGAATGATATACGCTGTTGGGAAAGCGGAGCGAATGCATGAAGAAAACAGCGCTAATCTATGAAAAATCTCCTCGAACATTAACGACAGCGCCATATAAATAGATGGTGGACCTCCACTCAGGCAGTACACTCTTGGTCAGCTCCTTCTAAATGCGAGCTATGGACGAAAGAGCATTTCTGAGGATGGAAATGTACATGATAAAGCGAAAATGAATTCATTTCCTCGGAAATGCTCTTTCGTAGTGAGATCAAGCTCTCGGAGCATGTAATTCCTTGTTTGTAACGTTCGGGAAGTGATTTGGGAAAAATGCAAAAGGCACGTACAGCAAGGATCCAGAGCCGTTGCACCTCGTACTTGAGACCTAGCACATAACCACTTGACTATCGAAGCACACATCTACAGCACTTGCCTGCCCACTTGCCCAGCGGCTAGCCACACCAAAAAAGGCCAGCTCTCCTAGCTGTCGTATGGCGGTCAATGCAGCAAAGCTTGCCGTAGCATTGTGTGCTCGCTCCCAGTGTATTAGCAATGAACCAACGAGGTTATCCTCATTGACGTGCAACGGTAGGAGCGCATGCCATCGCTCACCGTCTCACCGCGCGGCGGCTGTGACGTCACTCAGCACACGCCGCGTGCGCGCGCCGGTGAGTTTTTCCGTGGAGCTGGCAATAAGCAAGGCAATATACGAAGAAGTAGAAATGTACATGTTGAAACAGCGAAAATGGATTCATTTTCTCAGAAATGCTCTTTCGTAGTGAGATCAAGCTCCCGAAGCATGTAATTCCTTGTTTGTAACGTTCGGGAAGTAATTTGGGAAAAATGCAAAAGGCACGTACAGCAAGGATCCAGACCCGTTGCCCCTCGAACTTGAGACCTAGCACATAACCACTTGACTATCGAAGCACACATCTACAGCACTTGCCTATCGCATATGTGCTGAAATGCTTCTCTTTCAAGGCTTGTAACTCTGCTCCCAGAGACGCACAGCAGATATGGAATGCAGATTGGTGAATGGCATCCCGAGCCCTATCATTGGTATAGACTCCATATCAAACGGCCACTTCGACTTACAATCCTTCCCTTGTTAGTCTCTTTCTACCTCTAGTCGTGACCCTTGTCTGTTGTTTTTGTGTGATCCACCATTTCTTCTCATCCGTTACACTCTCTTCAAAACTTTTTTCATATAAGATAGAAATTTAGTGGCAAAGGCGTCTGCAAATCCGTTGTGATAGCGCTTTGCTCAGTAGTAGCTACTTTTGCAGAGCAATTGCAAAAATGGGGAGATAATCGTTATGCAGTGACTCCATGCTATTTATGGTTGATTCTTACCTCTAATTTTCACACAAAGTCGTGTTTATTGTCCAGAACGTTGAAACCAATTCAGCTACTCAAAGTAATTGTTTATTCAGTATTTAGGCTTACAGGAGCTTAATTTCATGGACGTGAAAGAGTTCGTGTCGGATGCATCAACGGTTATATTGGTGCTGGCAATAGTATCGAATACAGTTTTCATATTTGCAATAAGAAATGGCACCCGAAGTACGATTACTCATGCCTATCAGACTATAATGACATGTTTTGCTGTTTTCAACATAATGTTTGCTTCAACGGAATTCATCATTCAGCCGGTAAGAATTTGCAGTAGCAGACAGATCCCGTCAGGCCTCTTTTCTTACGCTGCAAAAAGTGGGTATTCACAACATGCAAAATGAAAAAAAAATCAAAAAATAAAAGAATTAACGTAACAGATGAATAGCCTTCAGATTCACTGTGTCGGAAGGAAACGCAGATCACAAAAGATTTTGAAGGCCTCACAACTACAAGAAGCCTTTGGACATCTTGGACTTATTTTGAAATTCATGGAGCATCTTCATTTTTTGCTATTGTCGTTCACCCCTTTCCTTCATAAGCCAAATCCAAAGTTTGCAATACATATAAACAAGTTTTGTGAGTTACTGGTGCAGCTTCGCAAGTTTATAACAACATTGGAAATCGCCTTCGGATTGTGGCAGTAAAGGTGCGAATAGTGGAACTGTAACCAAAGAACCAAATGAAAAAGCCTGAAACACAACAATTAGGACCCATTCCTACCACAGATTCTTTATTAGGGCGGATTCACGTTAACACGACAACGCTAGCTTAATCAGGGTGACGGTTAGGACACACGGTCAGCAAGGTCATAGGTCGCGTGGTGGCCACGCCCTTTCGCGCGTTCCGGATTGCAATCGCACAGGTACGGACAAAAACCAAAAACCATAAAGACCTGTTTCAGCAAAATAGCTGAATAACGAAAGTAAAACAATGGCCGTATCGATTGATGATGTGGGCGGAGCCATAGCTTGGCATCTCGTCAAAGCAGCCGGCTTTGAGACAACTCGTACAATGCGCGAAGAGTGCCGCTCGCGGCAAACCGATCTCATGCCGAGGTCAAAATCCGTGTGTTCCAACTTACTACCAAGGAGCTCTTGCGTGAAAAGTGGTTAGGCTGCCCCTTTTTTTGAGTGGATCTCTTTCCAACCCCAGCACTTTGTCGGCCTCGTTGCATCCTTCTCTTCGTGGCCTAAATTCCTATTCTATTACAATATATAGGTAATGGATTATAAAGGATGAAGGATGAAGTTTTTGGCGTTAATCAATCCCTTTCTGGGATGCGCCGCACATTCTAGTTCCATTCAGAATCGTGATGGCAGGTGAATGTGATGTGGCCTATACAATGACTTGCGGTGGCCAGATGTACAAGTCAGTGCTTTTATCCTCCCAGACGATTCTGGTACCAATTTGCCGACCTCGGAGGGATGGAAGGCTTGGTTGGCCTGGGCAGGCGTTGATGCGGGATTTGATCCCGCCACCATGAGAGTGGGGTGCGCGCCACCTGCCACTACACCACCTCCGCCCAGGTAATGGATTATTTGTTTGAAATTATATGATTAACTCAAAATTATTTACAGTAACGCTCAAAGGTTTTTGACCAGATGGCTTTTCACTTGGGTTTTTCACTTGTAACTTTTTTGCGACTGGACCGATCTAAGAGAAATTTTTGTATGTTGTACTTGGAGACACTGCATACTGAATATAGTATTTTGGCGTTCAACGGTATAAGACATGGGGTTAAATGCAATCCTTCGTTTTTGGAGTGCCATCCCTATGCCGTCCCACTGTGCCCTGCCATCAAAAGTCGTAGTCTTTCTACAGAATATTAATGTTTTCTGAGGCTTGCTAGTTTTATTTTTTGTAAAGAAAGCCGTTTTTCTTGACTAAGCCTTTTCCTTTTCTCGATTTTGTAGTAAATTCTTGTAAAAAACCATGAAAAGAGTCAAGCGGCACTCAAGTAGAAGGAAATGCTGACCATAGGTTCAGGCACCACATATTAAAATTTTGTCAGATTTGGTCAAGTAGAAAAAAAAAGTTATGGTAAAAATGTGTTAGGCCGAAGTCTTTTGAGCGCTACTGTGCATTATCATTTGAAAACTACAAGGTTGTGTGAACAAAATTGAGTGCCCATCCATTCGCATGTGGCATGCGAAACACCGTCCACAGAGTATTCCAAAGATGAACACGATGGCGTTTGGCGTGCTCTTTTAGGCGCCTTTATAGTCTGCGGTGTCGGCGGCAGGGCGTGGATGCGTTTATCTGCGTCTCCGCATGTGCCACTCTCCTCTTTGCCTGTGTCGTCTCTACGTCTCTGCCTTGTTGCTTGTAAAAGTGACCACACCCTGCCACCGCTGAGTATGAACGCAGTTTTGAGATGCTGCATGTTACCGCCGGCGCTCGAGCCCTTTTAGACATAGGTAGCGTGGGCGTCGTCGCCTGTGGCGAGTGGGGCAGAGTCGCGATAAAACCCAAGTGGGGCTATTAAGGGCATGCTCATCACCCTTATTAGGGTGTCTGATATCAACTGGAGTGGAGGGAGAATAGGAAAATGAGAACTAGTAGAATCAGTGGGCTAGCGCTGCGGTTTGCACCATACCATCTACATATCGCACCAAAGGCGCCCTGTGGCGAAATAATAATGCGATTTTGAGTGTGTATTCATTTCCCAGCCACATGCATTGGTTCACATACAGTAGCGCCCAAAAGTCTTCGGCCAAACACTTTTTTGTCATGACTTTTTTCTACGTCACCAAATTTGACAAAATTTTAATATGTGGTGCCTGAATCTATTGTTAACATTTCCTTCTACTTGAGTGCCGCTTGACACTTTTCATGGTTTTTACAAGAATTTACTACAAGACCACCCAAAAAAAGGCTTAGTCAAGAAAACGGCTTTCTTTACAAAAACAAAACGAGCAAGCCTCAGAGAACATCAACATTTTGTAGAAAGACCACGACCTTTGATGACAGCGGCACAGCGGGACGGCATGGGGATGGCACTCCAAAAAAATTGCATTTGCCTCGTAACTTACACCGTTGAGCGCCAAAATAGTATATTAAGTATGCAGTGTCTCCAAGTACAACATACTAAAATTTCTCTCAGATCGGTTCAGTGGCAAAAAAGTTACAAGTGAAAAACCCAAGTGATAAACCATTTTACCGAAGACTTTTGAGCGCTACTGTATCTGTGATTTTTTTTCGAATTAGCCTTTCACAGCCACGGCAGTGTTTGAGTTGACATGTGACCCAACCAGATTCTTATCAGCAAAAAAAAATCTTGTTATCAATTTTTTGCAGGGCATACATATTTATGGAACTTCTTTGATGACGTTCAGTCATAGTAGCTTCCAGCAAGTTAAGCCGTGGGGACATATATTGTTGAGTGCATTCATCGGAATGTACGGCATGAACACGGCTCTCTTGACCCTTCATTTCGTTTACAGATATATCGCTGTTTGCAGGTAAATGTTTTCATTTTATACAATATATATTGTAAGCATACCAACCCACATAACAATAAGCAAGCAGCTAAGTGGAAAAAATGCTGAAGAAGTTCTTTCAGGCAAAAGTTCTCCCGATTGTTCGAAGAAACCACCTCTGTTACCGTTATTACGGGATCTCTGTTTTTGTGGGGTTCATTCTATTTTTTCGTCACATTTTACTGCTTTGCTGCGACTGAGGATTACTACAGATACGCCGGCCTTTCTGTGGATGCAACATTCGGAACTGACATTCGCGAACTATCATTCTTTTGCATCTTCACTCATGTACGGATAAGCGAGGCGGACAGGATGGAAGATGAGAAATGTAAAAAATATTTTTACACTTTCAGGAAACAGGGACAGATGCCACAAACATTTACTGGTTGCCAACAATCGGTATATTTCTCACATTACTTATGATGGTAACTACATTTACAATTATGTTGATATGTGCGATCAATATGTACAGAACATTGAAGAAATCTTCCATGAGTGCAAAATCAAGGACACTACAGACACAGCTGTTAAAAGCTCTGACAGTACAGGTATTCATTACGTCAACTCCTCCAAAACTGTTTTGAAGGAAAATGAATAGGAAAGGACCCTAAAGACAATGTTAGGGATAATGTGGGTGATAAGAAATCCCAAAAGGAGTCATTTAGTGAAAAACTACGGGTTTGAAAGGCCTATGCATGGCGAAATCCCCCGCGGAAGGCGCCCCCTTGAAGTGTGGCGGAGGCGGCCTCGTCAGGACAAGCGGCCTTGGTTTGGGACAGCCCGCCTCCAGGCGACGTGAATAGTGGTTGGTCGCGGTGAGGTTGGTCAAGGAGATCGGCAGGATTGAAAGTATCGCAGCGCGCTTTCTCACTTCTAGCTTGAAGCCCACCACATGAAAATAGATGCTGTCGCATTTACGAACATCCCTTCATGTTTACGTCTTGGTAATGCCAATGGAAAACCTATGCGGACTGCCCGCCGCTTGACGGAAAGGTCGTCCGCGCTTAGAACCTACGGTAGGAAGGGGCCCTATTTCTCGGGTATTTGGCCATTTCCATCCGCTTTTTCTCCACTCTCCTGTTACTAGGCATCTCGGCTGTCATATTCACTACTTCTTTTACTTTTCGTCCGAATTTCCCCTAAAGCTCCCTTTAAGGGCGATTCAGCGCGACATTGTGGTCTGTATTCGCATCTCCTGCGCATCTCTTCGAATTGCAGCATCAAGTTTTCGAATCGCTGTAGATGTCATTTGTTGTCACGTAGGGTGTATTTTAGTCGTTCATGATATGTGAACTAGGTGAAACAACAACAACAACAGCAATTAATTGAGACAATGAATGGGGGATTAAGGAAAGGGGTAGAAAAAAAGGTGTTCATGGTAAAATCCAATGAATTCACACACGACACGTCCACGTCCTAACAAGATGTCAAGTGTGTGTAATGTCTACAGCCTCTCGAGCTGCAAGCGTTACGGTAAGCCTCACAGCAGGCTAGAACTGCCACCTTCCGGTGTCTCGAAGTCTAAAATTTTATTATAGGCTGTGATACCTTTGTTCACTTCATACGTGTCCCGTGTCGTATTATATTTCTCTTCAATAATGGGATATCCTCCCTTGAAGTGAGCTATTTCACGTTCTAGTTTTTTGTTCTGTTTGTCTTTTTTTTCTCGAAATCCCTGCGCGCTATTCCATTTTCGGCACTACCTTTCGCCAGAACACTATGTAACGCCAAAATTGCCGTCACCTTGCCAAAATTCATCTGGGTGGTGTGTACGGCAACGAGCGCAGATCAGGCTCGCGAGCATGCTTCAGATTTGTCTGCACTTAATATGTCTTATGCTCTGTGCGGATCGTACGGCCACCGTCATACGTTATGGCTTACGTTGAGATAGATACACTTCGTTAGGCTAGTAACTATTAGGTTGGAACATAATTTCTGTTACACTTTTTATTTTTCTTGTGGAAAACTGTGGAAGCTTCTGGAATATTTGGTAGTGGGGGGTATTTAAAGCGAGTGAAAAGGACTACTGATTAACGCATTCATATTCTCTATGGCTTCAACTAGCAGTGAATCTACGACAATTTCGCGAGAGGTACGAAATTCACGAACACCGCCCCGGTTCCTCAGCATGCAAGGCCACTAACCGAATCAACCAGTCGATGGGCCCAGGTACTGTCTCTCATATGGCGGCAACTCGATGGCTCGATCGACTCAAATTGAAACAGAAAAAAATTTTCAAAAATTGCACAGAGAAAAAAATTTTTAAAAAAATTTTTTAGAAAAAGGGCGAAAAATTGCCATCAAACACGACAGTCACTGGCGATCTCTACTGCAGGCAACTGGACATCGTAGCTGCAAAGCTCACCGAAAAAAATGGACCGAGTCTTCTTCCTCCACGATAACGCTCACCCACATGTGGCAAGGTTGACGTGTCAAAAGATCCAGGACCTTGGTTGGACGAAGCTCCCCCACCCATCGTAATCTTCGAACATGGCCCCAACTAACTACCACCTATTCCGATCTCTGACCCACTTCCTCGACGGACGGCAGCTCAGAGATGACGATGATCTCAAAATCGACCTCCAGACTTCCTTCGACCAGAAATCCCCAGACTTCTACAAGCGAGGCATCTATTATCTCCCTACTCGCTGGCAATATATTGTTGATCATAATGGTACATATTTTGTTGACTGAAGACAGACTCAAATAAAGAAAAATAAATTGAAATTTTTCGTCATTGTGTAACAGAAATTATGTTCCAACCTAATACTATCTATTGAAAGCTCATTACAATCATATTTTTCTGCCATAACTAGACCATATGCCATAACCAAATCGATGCTGTTACTAGTTCTATTTCCTGCCCCTGATTCCCTGTAGTTACTACATATCAGTAGTATCTATGTCGCCGACCGGGACTACCGTTAAGACTGACGTGTCAGGGACGCTGGCCATCGGCTTTCAGCCCTCATTGCCCTCTCTTTTATCGCTTGAAAACGTGGTGTAGAGAAAGTGCTCAAATAACTAGTCATCATGAACTCAGTGTTCACGAAATTAAGCGCTTCGGCTGCAGAGCATTCTGATTTTGCTTTGAATACTTTTCGCATAAAGTAAACTCCCATGCAAAACCCACCCCTTGTGCTGTTTTGAATATATCCCCAGCTCCATTGCATAGCCCATGGACCCATTACCCGCCGTCTAGCACTTTTCTACACTCTAGCCTTTTGAGACGGGCCACATTAGAGGGAGTGCGTTATATCCTGTAATTTTTGCGATCTCACGAGCTTAACAATAGCATTAGAACTTTATATTATATAGCAACTGAAAAAAGTCTTTTCAACTCGACACCATCGATAACGAAAGGCATTGCGGTGATCGGTGTTGCATTCTAAGCGTAGCTAATTTTTTCGAACTTTACGGTCTCCATCGAAGAATCATTCCTTGGAAAGCACCGCTAGGAGTGATGGGTGGAACCACGTTATCTCTGCATTCGACCACTGTAAATGAAATGGTGACCCTCAAAAAATTATGTGTAGCGAAATGCTGAAAAGCGTGTGTTGTTGAAGTGTTAGAGCGAACACGATTCGGTATTTCGGCTTCCGATGACCGAGTCTCTGTAGAAAGCGGAGCAACGTCCATTGCTGGCTGATCAGCTGCTGCGAAAAAGCGCATCCTCATTTGCGAGAGCTTTTGACCGTCTTACTTCCTTGCTTCCCTGGTAACCCTAGCGTGTTTCATAATCGACCGAAATTAGCTTCAACGGTGTCTTTAAAGGCACACCACGCGATAATCATATTAGTGGCTTACTTTCTTGGGGCAAATAGGCCCTTGGATCTCGGATAATTGCATAAGCTGCACCTTTGTTGTGGCTGAACAATACACCCCGACGGTGTTACGCCCGCTTGAACACAAGCAAGCCACGCCCACCCACCTAAATCACAGACAAAGGAATTGCTGCCTTCATCATCGAACTGGCTGTTTCATGAAATTATCTTCTCTTATCGCAAGTTTCCTCCTACATGTGAGGTCCAGGAAATTCGTTCGTTTAAAACTAGGTGTAATTTGGTTGGGTGGGCGTGGCTCGGTGTGTTCGGGTGGGCAGTCGCAGCAAGGATGCAGCGTAAGCAGTTATCTAAGGACCTACGCGCTCCAAGAAAAAAGCTACTAATCTGATATAGCGTGATGTGCCTTTAAAGCAACTCGGCAGCGCCAAGCCTCAGACATCTACCAACGAGCTATCATCAGTTCTGTTCAGAATATACTCATTCACACCACTGGTGGTCACTATATATACGGTACTGGATCCGATTGCAATAATGTTTTTTATATGTGATTATCGAAAAGTAATCAACAGTTTCAAAAGAAGCACACTTTCCTCCATTTACACTGGAATGAATCTTCTCGGTAAAGTCACGCCAATAAAAAGGCAAGTGACTGTCATATAGTTTTGAAGCATTTTAGCACCTATTCTAAATTCCTGGTTGATATGTTTCAATTTTAGCACGAGCCATCGTGTGGAGTCATCTATGGGATAAATCGCCTGAGATCGCGACAGACTGAATGGTACCACATGTACTGAAGTCGAGGGGTGAAGCCTCGTTTCTCTTTTTCTTCGGATTATGATCGTTTTTATAAGAATAAAGTTTGGTTCTGAATCAAGACGGCTATCATGAAAACGGATTAACATTGATTTCGTCTGGATGTTTGTGTCCTCTACTCTTGGTACCCTCACTTCTTTACAGCTAGATGAACCCGAAATTGCAGTATGGTCAAATATCACTCGATTGTTAGGTCAGTCGTTCAAAATTAGGGACATGTTTCGTAGACATTTCAGTTTTCATCGTCATAATTCCATTTTTTTTTCAACTAATGCAGTGCATGATTCTATTTTTTCGGAACTTCCAGATCCCCCTGTCGAACGAAGCGATTTACGCGGAGTTCAATATTTCTGATTGCGCTGTACCGGTTTGAACCCGATGATATTGTCACAACCGTTCTCAAAAAAATAGACGAAGGTGGTGTTGCGAGAAGTGGCGCCCACTCTCACACTCATAATGCGAAGATCAAACTCTGTATCAACTCGCGCCCAGGCCGACCATGCCTTCCATCACCTCCGGCGTAGGTGAATTTGCACCAGACTGGTCTGGAAAGATGAAAGCACTCACTTGTAACTTGGTATCGGCTGACCCCGCAAGTCAATGTATAGACCCTATCGCATTTACCTGCCACCATGATTATGAAGAGAACTAGAATAAGCGACGCATCCCCAGAAGGGATTGATTAATGCCAAAACTTTATCCTTACACTTTTGTTCACTGTGACGAATTTATTCCAGTACCAGTAAATCTCTTCTATTTATGGCATTGGTCAAACTCATTCCAACCTTTCCCCACCCCCGGTTTCGAAATAACCCTTTTCTCGTTTTTTTTTTCAAAGGATTATCTACTCTGATTTTTCTTATGTCGGGAAGTTCATTCGGTGAAAGAAGTGAATGCTTGAGAACCTTCCACCCAAGCTCCTACAGCGCCTCTTTTTACCTCCTTACTGTGGATGGGGGTCCCGAGGTCGAATTTCCACTTCGCGGCGGTGCACTCGCGGCGCCACTAGTACGACTCGCCGTATCGATTGCCCATGGAAGCGGGCCGAGCGTGACTGCGTCACGTCTGTGCATCCACTCATACCACATTGCCTCGCTTGAAGGCTGCCATGCCCTGCCACTGGCACTCGCACCCGCCGCACCGCTCCTCGCGCGCGGCCGCGCGGAAATTCGACCCCCACCCCGTTACTGTGGGTGGACGCTCACTTTCGTGAGGAACATCTTGCTTTTGTCGGTCATGCCTTTTGATCTACAAGGCTTCACTATCTCGCTATGCAGCTGGGTGATATATGTAGAGTTCGATCGCCTTCTCATAATGATCCTAGGCTGATTTTGATCGAAAGGACGTCCAATGTGCGGAGTGTCTTCCAAGAGGGGCACAATTCTTGAACTGGCTATGTGCTTCAACTGATTTATTTAGAACATTTTCTCCATACACGTTGCAGATGTCATGAACAGATTTACCAGCGTTCTGCCCTGATGTGCGGCGAAGATTACCAGATATTAAAGTAGTGATATTTGCCACCTGGCACTATATTTTCTGGGTGCTATCGCATTGGGGGGGGGGGGAGGGGAGAGTGGCATCTTACTATGAACATTATCTTTACCTATGCCTAAAAGGGTGGAGACACCCCTCCCTTCCTCCATCAAAGCTTAGGCAAAAATCGACGCCTGAGTAAAGCAGGTAGACCCTTGACAGATTCGTCCAAGATGCCTAAATGTGCAGCTTTCTATAAGATGCCCCCTCATTGCGATATGTCATTTTCTGTACCTTTTCTGTATCTGAACACAGCTTAGCTTTTGCGAAAAGTCGACGAACAAGATGGTATACCATGAAGTATTAGGTTGATTCATAATAAATCGGACAAATTGACAAATTTTAATCATTGTCGTACAACTTTTTAACGACAACTGGGATTCACTTGAAATATGCTCCATCTTTATCGATGACCTTCTGCCACGGGTTAGGCAGATCATGGATGCCCTTGCTCCAGAAGGCTGGAGGCTGGAGCTCGAAGAAGTTGCCGAGTGCCGTCTTGACGTCGTCGCGAGTTTTGAAGTCTTGGCAGTCCAGGTGGCGTTGGTTGTGGGAGAAAAGGTGGAAATCTGAAGGGGCCAGGTCTGGGGAGTACGGTGGGTGTGGAAGCACGGTCCAACTGTACGACAGCAGCTCGGCCTTGGTTGATCTTGCAATGTGCGGTCTCGCGTTGTTGTGCTGAAAGTAGACATGTGACCGCCGCCGTAGCTAACTCTGGACATTTGCCTTCAATTCTCGTAATTGACGAACGTAGACGTCGGCGGATACTGTTGAACCTTCATCGAGCAGCTCCCAGTACTCTACGCCGTGTACGCTCCACCAACCGCGGTTTTCGTCTTCGATGGAATAGTCGCCTGACGCAAACTTCGAATGCCACAAGAACACTGTACTTCTGGCAGGGGCATGCTCCTTGTGATCTTCTTCCAGACGTCTGCCGATATCCGCGGGTTCCTGGCCAGATAGCGATATAAATAGTATGACGTTGCGGATGTGGTCTCTGGACGGCTTGAAATCGTGCGGCATGGTGGCGGAATGAATTTACCTTGGAGTGATTGTTTTGCAGTACTCTGAAGAGCTTTTCATACTCATTCCAACGGTACCTCACGCGTTCATTTTCGTTAATTCGTTGCTGAGTTATGATCTCTAGAAATCATCACTACCATTTGCCCGATTTATTATGAATCAACCTAATACTTCCGTTAATATATGCAACCCAGTTAGCACTTTGACAGCTCGAGAAAAAAAACTGTAATTTTTTATTCCAATCTAAAATATGAAACAGATCTAATTATTAATCGCAGTATGCAACGATACGAATGATAATCGCGTGACGTCATCTAGTCATAACGTGTACGCATTTTTGATAAACAGTCAGAGAATTAGAAGAAAACGAATCCAGTCATATTCAGCAGCATTCAGTGCGATTCAGTTTTTAGAGCCACCGGTAGGGGTAAGGAGAAAGTGAAAACGGGATTTTCTTTGCAAACGAACATTCCCCTTCACTGGAAGTGTTGTGCAGCGGAACTCGCATTGAAAAAGCACGACATGGAGTCTTGTTACGATCCCACAGCACAGCGAGTCGTTATGCCGTTCATCCGCTGAGGGAGCTGACGGAAGAGCGGGACAACGTTTGTGGCCGGTTGATTTAGACTCTCGCCCGTCTGCAATCTATGCTCGGCAGTAGGCCGCGGTCATACTTTGCGCACCGACGCCGGAATCGGCGTCAATTTGGAAACGCGCTCTGCTTACAAAACGCTTGACCCAACCACACTATAGTAGGTGATCGCGACGAGAGCCCAGTAATCTAAATTCGAATATGGCATAGTATGGCACTGTACCAAGCTTCGAATTCGACACCAGCGTCATCAGGGGCCACGGTCACCATATTGTAGTGCGGTTGGGTCGAGCGTTTGCAAACGGAGCGCGTTTCCAGATTGACGTCGAGACCTGCAAAGTATGACCGCGGCCTAACGCAGAGGGGCGCGAAGGGTATGAAGGCTCTCTGTTTCCTATTTCTCGGATTTTTCGCCGTTTTACTTCATTCTCTCTCTCTCTACAATTACACTGCCGAGCACCTCTACCTTCATATTCCACAATCTGCTAAATTTCTCCCCTACATGTCTCTGAAAAATACCTCATCAACCAAAAGGTACAACTAGAAGGTTGTGGTATGCGTATTTCCTGTTCGCGTATCCTTGCCTACAGAGTCTAGTCTTTTCAGTGAAGTTGTTCTCTCTTGAACTCTCATCCCAACACGTAATATACTCTGCACGTTTTTCTTCAGATTCTTCGCCATTTGCTGATAGTCACATACGAACAGCATTATCGCAATTGGATCGATTACCGTATAAATGGTCACTACCAGTGGCGTAAAGGAGTACACCCTGGAATGATCAATACAATCATATACACAAGTAATTCTTTCATACTTCTCTGAGATTTCAAGCCGTGTATGTTTTTTATGTTTTTTCTCAAACCTTATCACCGCTATGAGATACACCTTACGATACAACAAGTAACATATTCTACATCCAGCAACTCGGACAGGGCACTCCCACATGTCGAGGAAAATAGACCCCCTCACCCCTCTACGGGGACCAAATACGACCATTCTTTTTTTTTTGACCTGTACAATACCAGTAGCTGATGATGGACTGTATAGTCGCAATGTGTTTCATTGCTATGTGTTCTTGCCTGGAAGCAGACAAATATTCATCTCATAATTCCTCACACGGTTTGGCTGTGGAGTACCAAACGTTTCTCCTCTGCTTATTGAAGATTTGGATCCTAACGCTTATCGCTGAGCTATACAATACTATCCTCCCCCTCCTGTCCCGTCAAACAAGACCCCTTTGTCTAGGAATCCTCGAATCCCGGTGTACCCTGCTTATTTAGCAGATCACTCTAAACCATTGACCCAACCATCTTCTATCTTGTGGTTCCACGTGACAGTCCAGCAAAACGGAGCAAGGTCTTCCTTTCTTCACTAATTATATTACGTGCATAGGTAAAAATATACGCCTGAATGTGGCCCCTAAAAGATCCCTCCAATAAGCTTGGATGTGCAACTTTTTATAAGATGCCCCTCCCTCCCCTGGGTGTGTGCACTTAGGACAAATCTTCGCGCGGCCGCACGCGGCAAGCGACGCTGCGGCTTTTTTCGCATGTGATTGCGTACATTGCAACACTTCCTTCAGAGTTTTACGCTCGAGTTGATTATTTCTTAATTAGAATTGTTATCATCTCGTTTCTAATTTTATGTCACTATTTTGTCTTTCGAGGGCCCAAATTATTGTTTTTTCAGACAATGATGAGACGAACAGCTATTCCTTGAAGGAGCTTCATGGTATCAGACCCTTGCGTCCTCAGCGGAATCCCAACTGACCCCGGTAAGTTGTGCTGACGACGCCGCGAGTGCGACGTCGCAAAGCGAAAATCTTTCATAAGTGCACACACCCCTCCCCTCATTGTGATAGCAGCAGAATGCATAGATAACTTTGTTGCTCACCATAGTGGACGAAGTCCCATAATGACGCTGGTGTACATCACAACTCGAGATAGATATGATGTGAAAAGTGGTATAACTGCCTGAAATATTGCTTCTTAAAAGGGAACCCCACAGGGAGTGTAATAATGTCTTCTCCAGGAATCATACCTGTACAACCAGTGCTTTGAACAGTTGAGTCTGCAATTTTTTCGCTTTAAGACTCATTGTGGATTTCGCCAATGTTTGATACATTCTGACACCGCAAAATATCATAAGTGCAAAAGTGATAATCATCATTATAAAAATTATCCCCAAGCCTATTGTTGATGACCAGTGGATTATAGTTACGTTTCCGTTCACTTCCTGAAAAAAAAATAAATTTTTTAAGTGTCATTCTTCAAGCGTAAAAAAAGCGTTCAATGCCTACATGAGTGAAGATGCAAAAGAAAGAGAAATTATGGGCATCATCTCCGAACTTTGCATAAACCGATGGATTCGCATAATTGTAGTAGTCATCGTCGGCGGCAAAGCAAAAGAATGTTATAAAACCATATATGATTCCCCATGATAGCACAGATAGAATCACGGCAACAACTGGGCCTGTTTCATGGAAAATACTTAACCATCGCTGTCTGAATACAAATTGGCTTTCATGCTCTCACACGAAAAATATTCATGAACGTTATCGCCCCCAGAAAGTAGTAAATAATCGCATTACCAACCTGCAAACTGCGATGTATCGGTAGGCGAAATGAAGCGCTAGAAGGGCTGTGCTCATACCGTACATTCCTATAAATACGCAGAGCGCTATAAAACCCCATGGTTTCGCTCGCTGGAAAAAGCCGTGGCTAAACGTCATCAGGGACGTACCGTAGATATGAATACCCTAAATCATCATAATTATCTCCCTCACAAACTGAGCCTAAAAACGGTATAGGCAGAGCGAATACACTGCTTACACTAGGGTGCGGGCTATAGCTCGCAATGAACTCGAACTGCAAGCAAACTGCAAAGGGTACGAAAGATATAGGCACGACCTGAAGTTTCTTTCATGCTCTGCAGCCCTACCGCCGGCGCTTGTTGATACGCTCTATTCATTACAGGTGAGCCAATTAATGCGTCTGCAGCTCATCAGTTCAGTGTAAAAGGACCTCTATTCTCAAATAACGGTCTACTGGACACCTTTGGCTCCAAAGTAATCATAGTATGTGCTTCCAATAGAGGTTCTACAAATGAAAATCACTTACAGGTTTGGCAATAAATTCCGATGATGCAAAGGCGATGTTGCATACTGCGAAACACGTCATGATATTTTTGTAAACTTGACCAACAGCGTTTCGTGTCCCATGCCTTATCACGTAAATAAAGATGATGTTCAATGTTGTTCCCACAATAAGAATAACCGTAGAGGCAATTGTAACAAATTCTTGCACGCTTACCATTTCTGAAAGTTTCATCATCAATTTCAGACAAATATCAGGCGATCAGACGATAATCTATTGGCGTTCAGATGCTATCCAAATGAGGGTGGACCCCACTGTGCTCGATACATTTTTGTTTCTGGTGCCATTTTTGCAAAGGCCGTAAAAGGAGAAAGGGGGATGTGTACCCTCATGTAAGGATTTCGTACCGCGATGTATCGCAAGCAAAGCGATGCAGACGAGCTCGAGCGCCATGTTATTGGGTCCCAAAGCGATTACGAGCAAATTGCGTATCGCGTCCCTAGCCTTTGCGTATAATCGCTCTGAGAACCAACTACAGCGACCGCATAGCTCGCACACACTGCGTTGCACGCTGCTCGTGCCGTGAAAGATCTGATATAGAGGTACGGGAAAAAGGGTGTGAGCCCTATGTCAATGGGTCCCTCTCGGCGGACTTTTTCGCGTTTGATTGCGTACATTGCCCACACTTCCTTCAATATTTTACTTCCGAATTAACTATTCCTCGATTAGGATTGTTATCATGTGATGTTACTGTTTCTTTTATTTTTATGTTACTATTTTATCTTTTCATGGTACAAAAGTTGTTGTTTCCAGATAATGATGAGATAAACAGCTATTTCTTCAAAGGGTCACGATGGTACCAGCCCTTTGCATCCTGAGCGGAATTCCAACCGATCGTGCCAATGTGCTGATGGCGCGAGTACTACACCGCAAGGCGAAAATTCGACATAAGGCTATGAACCAGGGTAAAAAACTATCCCTCATTAAGGCTTGGACAACAATAAACTCTTGAGCTTGCAGAATTCCTCGAGATGCCCCCTCATGAAGTTTAGTGTTGAATAATGGTGTGAGCCTTGTTGAAAAGTGTGAGAAATTGTGAGAAATTTTGATAATTATCATAAGGAGTGAGTGGCGTCAAACAATTGTTGTGAAAAGGGATGAAAAATAAAACTAGACAGGAGGTGACTACTGTATATGCCCAATCGCCTACAAATTGGTTTGTAGGAATCACAAAAACATCGAAACACCTCGAACCTTCGCACAAAACAGCAACAAACGAAGAAAACTACACCAGAAAACATGCAATTAGTCATAAAAATTTGCCGGTCCCTCTCTTTTGATATGAAAACTGGATAAAGAAAAGAATCCTTTCTTGAATCCAGGATTCCTATCCACAGATCTCCTCTCCGCATCTCTCGTCGAGAAGATCTTAAAGGCACAGTTCACGATAATATGAGCACCCTGGTTACATCTGCGAGTAGATACCCCCTTCCACAAGGGCAAAGCGTATGGCGTCATCACGGCGCGAGGGTGGGTGCTCAACGCGTAAGGAACATGTAAATAAGATGACGGCCACCGTCTCAAGATGGCCCACACCCATCTTCGATTCAACCAGCTGGTGAGCGGTGGCTTTCCCGTGTATGAGAGGCATGATATCGACTACGATAAGAAATGATAGGAAATACTCTCATTGTAAAAACAACCTGATCGGATTTTATCACGTAAAAACTTGTCCGAATATTACATGCTTTTAAGCTGCAAACTCGTCGATTCCAAAGGTCAGAAACACTTCATTTTCAAGGTTTTCGAAAAGTTTCACCGTTTCTTCTTCACACTTGTGTACCTTAGCACTCTTTATGGAGCGCGACGAGGCACGAAAATTATCGTGAATTGTGCCTTTAAGTGTTCAACTCCTAGAACTAATCGAAGTGGAATGATGAGGGTGACAGGAAAAGACAGCAGTTGCTTGGCAATTAATGCAAACATATACGGTGCAAAAAAGTGAGTGTGGGTGAGTAGCCTGTCTTCAACATAAGGGACGTAAGGGAATGGAATGAGCTCAAGCGCTATGTGATTACTACTAGTGATGAAGGAACGCGCAACCTGAAAAGTACATTGTTTTCAATGGAAGACAGAATGCGAAACGAGACAAGTGTGTTTGATGAAATTATCGAAGTGAACATGTTGATCAAGTGACCTATATTTTTATTCGATTATAAATCTATTTCCTGCTCACGAAAAAGTGACACGAGTTTTGAATGGTAATATTTTCAAAACTATTTTCAAAACAAATTTCCAAATATTTTCAAAAAAAAATACTGGAGGCCCTCGAAATGAAGCGGTTATCACCAGAAATAAATAATAAGGACGAACTACGTGACATTCTTCATATCTTCACTTGATCACAGTAATCATTCTTGTTTACTGCATGATCTTTCTTATATCTAGTGTCGTAATGTCCTAGACAATTTAAGGGTGCGACTGGGGAGTTTACCATTTTCTGCACCACCACCACAGTTTCAGGCCTGAAGAAGGCGCTAAACGCCGAAATGTTGCAAAAACATTCCAAAGAACTTTTGAGACTTTTGAGGGGTCTTTTGAATCTTCTGAATAAATATTTTGGAGTCACAGTTGTTCTTAAACATTCAGATAATATTTTCGCTTTTTCAATATGACACATTCCTCCAATAAGAGGTGAGTAACAGGCACATGTTTGAGCTGATAGTTGACCAATTTGCAGAGAGTTTTTTTTTCAAAATTTGTTAAGCTATTATGCTTTACAATACCTACTCCATACTTGCCCGTAGCTTCATCACCTTACTCTGTTGTGCTCACCACACCGGCTTTTTAAACATTCCCTAAAACTTTTATCTTGCACCGCACCCTATTTTGCCTATTTCAATTGGCATTATAATAAAACTGCTTTACATGTCCACTTTGTAGAAAATGCACTCGGCTTATGGAGCTAACGATAAGCTGCAAATAAAATATTTCTATGCCTCGTCCACGGAAAAATGAGTTTTTCTGTTACCCATGTAATTTTGTTGCATTTGCCTAATAAGGGCCATATGCAGAGTTTCACGCGAAAAAGTAAGAATTCGGCTGAAATACAGCTCCCCAAATTCTTGGCCGGGTGGGCGGGGCCCTCGAGTAAAAGCCCCGTCCCGTCGTCCGCCGCTGTTGGAAACGGGGATTGGGACTGTTAACGTACCTTTTTATACCTGCAATGCGTCTCCAACGGCGACGGACGACGGGGTAGGTACTTGCTCGGAGGCCCCGCCCACCCGGCCAAGAATTCGAGGATGTATTTCAGCCCAATTCTAACTTTTTCGCGTGAAGCTTTGCATGCTGCTCTTATTAGGCATATACAACATAAATATATGGGTAACAGAAAAACTTATTCTCTCGTGGACGATTCCTTTAATGTTATTTTCAACCTAGGTGAACTCAGAAAAGATAATGAAGCAAAAATCGCGCTGTAAAACGCGCTTTTAGCGCGATTTTAGCGTCCTTCATGGCGTACTGCACGGTTCAGGCGGAATAGCGCCTTAGTCGTTTGATATGGTGTAGGGGAAATTGTTTTCATCCGCGATGATGTTGGACTTGTAAAACAGCACGCTTCAGAAGTGGTAAAGTGAATGGGAGAATAAACAAAGAGTGGGGAAAAAGTGTGATTATAATAAAGAAAACCAAATAGGTTCACACTCTACGTCTTGGTAAGGCCTCGTGCGTGCACAGTTACGAGCTGCAGGCTACCCTGAACTCACACCGTAGGCCAAAATTTCCCCTCCAGGTGTCTTTAACCAAGTGTTGAAAAGGACGTTCGTATCTATCTGAACACAACCCTCGAAGGAACCGGAAGGGGGTCCGAAACAAGAGGAAGATGCAAAGAAATGAGCATTTTGTAACGAACACTGATGGTTAGAAGCGATAGTCGGTGAAAACACCCGGATTCAAAAGCGCAACGCTGCGGTGTGTATTCGCATCCCATTCGCATCAGCGCATCCATTCCGAGTTGTCCGCTGTAGGGGACGGGCCGTGGGCCAACGTTAGTTGTAGCACCTGACTCCCAGCGCAGTGGAGTGGCCATTCCCAACTACATTAGCATTCATTTAAGTACATCTAGAAACAATATAAGAAAGAACAAGGGAAAAAGTAAAAGAAAAAACAATTTTTTAAAAGAAACATCTCCTCTTGGCACCATGCCAAGGCGTCAAATTGGCGAGTTTGTGCAATGACGGCCACTTAAACTCGTCCGAACTATGTACGTCTATTCTAACGTAGGCCAAAAAAAACCCCTTCCGGTGTCTTTAAGACGGTATGCATCACTACTTATAGCATATCGCCATAAAGCAAATTAGGTGATGATCCGTTAGAGTGAAGAAGTAGATGAGAAATGATGGAAGAACGTCAACCCGGAACCCTTTCAGTTTTTCTGGATTATCTTCGCATAACCAAAAGAACCAGACTTGATTTGTTTTTTTTTCTCTAGCTGAATGGCGATAGAATCAAGATTTCTACTGGGTAATTTCTTAGAAGCAGTTGCATCAGAATGCTCAGCTACTGGAGCTCCATCAATAAAGCGAAAGAACGTTTTTCCGATGAGCTTGCACGTTGGCTGTCGGAATTTTTGGCTCCATTGAGCCAGTTCTGCCTTTGGATCACGTAGCACACAGCGAACACTGTTCATAGCCGATGGCCATCCTGGATAGCCACTCAGTAAATAGATGAAATGTCAAAAGAGAAATGGCGACGTCGACTCATGTGTAAGATTCTGCGTGCTCAGGTCGAGTGGGAGACAAACTGCATACATGGTGATTTCTCGATTTTATAGCATATTCAGTGTTGTTTTTGCAGTGCTGGAGGTATCCTGTCACACGAAGGCTGGTCCACCTAATACCTTTCTCTTGAATTTGAAGTGGTGCCCGCTTATCAGCGCTACTGATCAATGTACTTCAATGGAAAGAAACCGTTTCCGAGTAAACTATGCAAGGGTTATAAAATCAGCTTGTAGACGTGTGCTCAAAAAATTAGGCCTCATAATAGCAAAAAGATGCAGTAAACAAAGAAGCTGTTCACTATCGGAAAGGCAATGGAGGTTCCACGAAAGCGGATGTTAGGAATTTCTCCAGAGATTTTTACCGTAATAAATGTAGAGTGGTCCGAAACTTGGGCCGGGCCAACTTGATACATTCATGCTGGATCACGCGTGTGTGGCATGCCATTTGTTATCCCTCATTATGTAAAGAGGTAAAACAAACAAACATCAAAGGCTGTAATTATATTGTTTTCTTGGCCTCGAAAATTGCGACTTTAAACTCCGTTATTTGATATTTTAGTTTTTCTTCGGTCATGTTCCCCAGAATTTCATAGGAAACTCTCGGAAATGAGTTGTTTTTGAGGAAGTGAACTCATATAAGTGGATTTTCATTTTTCGACTTCTACGTCACCTCTTTTCTTCGACTATTTCACTTCGCCACTTGCCTTCTGCTTCGCTATCATTACTTCTATAGAAAAATGGTTTGAATGAAATCTATTTGAAATACCACAAAAATTGTTGTATTCGTCAGCTGAGATACAGGGTCCTTAGTAAGATGGGTGTCTACCGAGTAGTTGAAGAGTGGGAAGGAGTCGAAAATGGCTAATTCTATCGGGATCTTTTCTATTTTCTTTTCTTTCCCTTTATTTTTTTCGGGAAAAGGATGTGGATAAGTGGAACATGAGGCTCTTTCAAAACCTCGCACAAATTTTGCAAGTGGGTATTAGAACGCTAAGGTATCTCTATGTTGTGTTGGATGCAAAGGCAAGCCTGCATGGCACTATAGCATCGGTGAAGCAATTGCAAAGGTGTGGTGTCCAGATACGAGGGATTTGTGGCAGACCAGCTCTTTCAGAGCAGTCCAATTGCTATTAAAGACTAACATTCTGCCAAAAGTCGCCGTGCGACACCTTATACTAGGACATCCAGAACGCGCTGCAATATACTAAAGCAACAGAGCTTATTTCCACTGGGCCAATAAAATATTCATCACCCCGTTCGAAAGCTGTTCTTAAGTTGTAAAAATTTTTTTCTCGCTTTCTATTTTCCATTATTACGATCTAGATACTCTCGATTACGTAGTGTTTCTTGTGGATTAAAATACAATGCATTTCATAGGTATAGGTTTTGCAAACATCGTAAAAACTACAAGCAAACACTCTACAGAAATTCTGGTCACTATTAGAATCAGCATGATCTTTGCAAAGTTTTTCTTGTGTCTGCTAGGAAAAAAGATCTTTTCTTAAAATTTGACTATCAAATGTATCGTTTCATAGGTATAGACATGCACATACTCTATTTTTGTAATAAAAGCAAAATAAGAAAAACTTCTCATTAGTTGATGTTGTTCCCATGATAAACAATGTTGTTAAACGATGTTTGAAAACACAATTTGTCGTTGATGTCACCAGCTTACCCAGCAGCTTCGCAATGATCCGAGCCCATGCCTCACTGAAAGTAATTTGTCAGTGAAATCGTGAGAATGAGACATCACAGATGTTCTCCATGAGGTTCACATCAGGTGAGCAAGCAGGCAAATATATGAGAATTACATTTGGCTCTACCAAGACATTGTAAACTGGTTCATAGGGAGGGCAGACTCACCCTGCCAGAAAGAGAAGTCTTCTTCAATTTTATCTACCACAAGAGGGTAGAAATAGTGCTCTTGATCTCGCTAGACTCGCTTGGATCTAGCCCACATTTCGCCAGGGAGAACAGACTTTTGAACACAAGCTTTCGAAATATAACTATTATACTTCACTGGGGAAAAGGTGTGGTCTGAGGAAAAATGCTTTTTTCCACTTCAGATTGATACCTCAAACACTCGTGACAGAAATAAGGCTCTGGCTAGCATTTCTGAAGAGTCCTCTGCACTCAGCAGTAGTGAAGGCCTAACTAATTTATCTGGACCTTGAACTGTTTCCTGAAATGGCCAATGGCTGATGGAATTCTCTCACTCTTATTACTCTAACCGGCCTCTCACTCACTTATTTCTGATAAATTACAATTATTATTTATCAAAAATGTCGTCCATTCTATAGCAAGTCTACTGCAGTTTATTTTTAATCCCAGCCATATAAGAGCAGAAGTTCCAGATAGAGAACGGCTTTTCTTGCGCCAAGACCTAAAAAAGCATCTTATGACTCTCTCGATAACTATCCCTTCATAAGTATTACGTCCACCTTTGCTCGAAGTTTTTGAACTTTGAAGAAATGGATTGAAGCACATCATAGAACAATCATTTCATTCACTGTCGCGACGCCGGTACGCGAAGTGTGAACGCAGCCTTCGTAGATACTCCTGTCGAGAAGGTTGATCAAGAGCTTCACTTAGGTTTCCTTCTTACTAGAAAACTTATCTTCGACGCCTATTGTGACTATACTGCCATGACCCAGCGCGATTGTGAGCAGACTGTTCCAAGCCTCACAACGAAAAATACCGCGGTAGTTCTTGTAGTCACAGTCCTGAGCTTCTTGTATGACGGCATGCATCACAGCATTGAGAGATATAAAAATCTCAAATTACACTAGTTTTCTAATAGAAAAAAATTTGACTCTTCCTTTTACACTTTCTTCATGGCAGTTGTGGTCTCAAACGTAATCAGTTTTGTACAATGCGGTCAACCGTCGCCAGAGGTGAGCTCACAGAATGTGCAGTTCTCGTCGGTATGCTCGAATTGCGGCATTATTTCTTTACGATTGGAGAGGGAATCGATTACCTCTATCTGAAGCATGTCAATCAAGACATTTCCTTAAAAGTGTTGAAGCTTCCGAGGATGCCATAGAAAGTTGCTTGATTCCGTAGACCTTGTCAATCCTATCCTGTCTTACTTAATTTGTTTGTCATATGTGTTTTTGTCATATATCATGTGCTTTTTCAACACGATTTCCTTGCTAAATGTATTTTTTTTTGCTTGCTCAGGCCTAAATTTGATAACTCGTGGAGGACTGCTCCTTTATTTTTTAATGTTTTTGCTTTTCACATGAGACAATTTCATCTAATAAATATAAATATTTATACATATATTTCTAAAGTGCGTCCATCCTTATAAAACGGTATATATGGTGGCCAGATTCAGACAGATCGATTTCAATGTTGAAATTACTTTGCTTAAGAAGCATTGAGCATATGTAATTGTTCACGCTGCTTCTAATGGTGACGAAACTTTTTGTCAAGGACTTCTATGAAAACCAGTTACGACGTTTCCATGGTTGCGCCTATACTTTTTAAAGGCAGTGTAGGCAAAAAAATTGTACAAGTTCCCAGTACCGTCTGTAGATAGGAAGTTTGTCGTTTAGGGCGAATTATTATATTTCATTGTGTTGGACGTTCGAATGACTTTATTTCGCGATGGAGCAGCCTTTGTGGTCTTTGTTTGTAATGTTTCTGTCTCAACAAACAGTGAGAATAATAATGACGCCATGTCTACAACATCCATTTCACACTTGACTTGTTGAGGTGTGCTCTCTGTGGTTTGTTGTGGTTTGAAGTCGGGATGTAAGCTGTTGGAACAAAAATTCCGCTCCGCTTCGTCCAATGTGCAAAGAATGGGTGCGATTTAGGGGCGCAATTTTACTAGGTTAGTACACAAGACTTGTGACACTTGCGATATACAGGGGGCCAAAAAAAAGTAATTTTGTCTCCCCCTTTTCCAACCCACTTTAGTCGAACTACAGCAAATTCTGTTGAGGTATTAAATCCCCAGATTCAAGAGCAAACCTCACTCTATCACTATACTCCGTGGCAGCCTTCTGCACGAGCAGGAATGGGAGCGAGAAAGAGTGAACAAGATGTGTCACCTCAACTGGGCAATATACGAAACTTCGTCGCCCTCGTTCACGACCCTGCTGAGGTCCGTTCACTATTGGTACCTCAGGGGATTCATAGTGGGAGGTGTTCTTCAACATTCCGTTTTTTCCGTGTCCCCAGCGCCCTTCTTTTCCAAGAGCCAAAACGTGCCCTTACCACTGAAACCCCTCCGGAGGCGGATTTGGGCATGAAAATGATACTTCAGATCATAGCAGCCTTGTCCAAGCAGCAGGGGCTCTATGACTTCCATGAACCGAGGAGCCAATCTTCAGGAAGCTTCCCACAAAAGACCTACCATGGAACACGGCTCCACTGTTTTAAGGGGACCGTGATATCGTGGGTGCTCTGAAGCCCGACCGCGCCGCTTGAAGGTCCAATATCTTTATGAAAATGAAAGTAGTGAGTCTCAGCTTGTTCCTGCTTTTAGAGGAACATTTTGGGAATATTTTGCCCTAAACTTTCATTCTTTCGTTTCCCTATGTTTTGTATAATTGGGAGATGTGAGCCGTGGGCAAAATTACTTTTTTTGGCATCCCTGTATAGGCAATATAATCATCGATATCTTTTACCTTCTTAATCAACTGGGTAGCTGCTCAATGCCCTCTCTCAAGAAATTCACAGGCTACGATTTGAGAAACCCATGGATACACTACTCGAGTGCAGCTAATGATTAAACTTGTTACTTCCTTTGTAATACTCAGGGCCTTGGTTTAATAGTATTCGAAGCACCCTAGGATAAGAGAATACGTGGAATGAAGAGGGACTTCAGAGCTCGGCTCCTTCTTGTTTCCTGCCTTATCTTGGCAGCATGCTGGCAGTACGTGGCCATGTTGGAAGACATATCAGCTCGTTTTCGGAAAATGGTGAAAGCAATATTTAGCTAGGTTCTGGCGATGTTTGGCGCAGACAGTACTCATTACAGCAGAATGAGCTAGTACAACTCTGATTGTGGCATTCCTGAGAAAATCTGAAGCAAATAGGTTTGACATGAAATCCAGCTACCATAACACATAAAGATGGCTTCCCATTTTTCTACCAATAGCGCACCTTCCCCTGGTAAACAGAGAGTACCTAGCTTTCATCTCCAATCATAATGTCCTGCAGATCTTTTGTAAAGAACAGCATAACGAAGTCTCCTAGCCACTCACACTGTTGCCTTGTCTGTCTCACTGAGTTGGTAAGATACCGCAACTGTTTACAATTTCTCGAGGCCATGGCCACATGATACTCTGTCAATTGTCGTTTGGGTAGAGCAAGTGCTGCGTTCACCTGTAGTGTGGTGGCCTTCGGATTGGCTTACAGACTTCCAAGGGTATCATTTTGTACATGGAACGTCCAACCAGCGGGACCTTGTAGAATAATAGATGGCATATAGAGTGTAGCATAGGTAAGAGCAGTGATTCCCTAACTATGAATTACTGTATGTCATAGGGGATACATTAATGAGTTGTGAGCTCCAGAACTCGTCTTTCACAGCCACGCCGTTCGTATTGCTCCTTTCTGAATAACAGAAATATCGTTTCTACTGCCTTTGGAAAATTAATTCGATCTGCTCAGAGCAAACGCCCCACAGAGTTCGAGTTATTCTTATTGCCATACAGTTATGTTGTATTTGATCATTACGGGTCACATGCAAAATTTCACGCGAAAATTCGAAATATGGCAAAGCCCTCTCAAAGTTTCGTCCATGCGGGTACCGTTGGGGGGACTGCAACGGCTGCGGAGCATTATAGCGGTTTTTCAGACTGACCTTGGTTTTCTTTCTAAATTGCCTTCCGGTCATTAACGGTCGCTCCGCCTTGCAGCTTTCCGACCCAGCCCACAGTACCCGCAAGGCCGAAACTTTGGGAGGATTCTTTTTAGCCAGATCTTGAATTCTTGCCTAAAACTTTGCATGGGGCCCATAATGAAAAATATCGTCTGATTGTATGGGAATAAGGATTAGTCAAATTTTCATGAACGACTCCGTCAAGCGAAAACGAACCTTGCAAATCCTGCGAGTGTTATTAAAATCAGGCTACGGTAATGACCCTTCCGGATGGTAGGAAATTGAATAGTGTAGCTTCTGCAAAACAACGTCGGAAGCAGTCTCCTATGAGTAATTGCAATGCTTACTGTATTAACTGCTAGCTGCTTTCGTAGTTGCTTCGCACAATAAGCTTAGCTGTTTCATTGCTACCGTGTGAAATCGCTACAAAACATTTTCAGTAGGAGATTACTACAACTCCAGTCTAGGCCAGCCTATTTTGTCTCATTTGTCATTCCCTTCTCATAGAAAATGTTGAGCACAGCAACTACTGTCTAAATTGAAATTATGTTTGTGTTAATGTTTGTTTACTTGGACAATAGCCCAGGAACTTATAATAGGCTATACCAAAAACAGTGGAACATCAGAAACAATTCTGCATCACATCCACAAAAGTAATCCTCTTCAGCAGGCTAATAGGGCACTCTGTGGTCACTTTTCCGATCAAGAAACACTCTGATTCTAAGCGTGAATACTGTTAAAGATAAAGATCATTTTCAGGAATGGTGGACGTGCAGGAATTCGTTACTATCGCCTCCACAGTTATACTCACTGTGGGAGTAACAATGAACATCATATTTATCTACATGATTAGAAAAGGAACGCGAAGTGCAGTGGGTCAAGTCTACAAAAATATCATGACCTCCTTTGCAGCGTGCAACATCGCCTTTGCATCAGCCCAATTCATTGCCAAACCCGTGAGTTTAATTTTCTTCTCTTCGATTCCACTCATCAACAAAAAATGAATAAAAGAACAGGTTAAGCTGAGCGCTAATTGGGGCCGCGGCAGCGCTACGATTTAAAGTTGCGCGCAGCATTTGTAGCGCGGACGGTAGCGGGTGTGTACCCTCATGTCAGAATTTCGCACGACGACGAGCGGCGCGCGACGTTATGTGAGTGTGGGCGAGCTATGCGCGTCGCGGTGGTTGGGTCTTAGAAGGATTACGCGTTAATCCCAGGAGGTGCTACGCAGTCGACTTGTATTCGCTTCGGGACCCAACAACATGGCGTCTTTAGCTCGTCCGCATTGCTTCGCTGGCGACATGTCGCGGTGCGAAATCCTGACATAAGAGTACACCCCGACGGTACCTGCCCTCTGACCTCTTGAAACATCTCTCAAAAGCAGTATCCCATTAGTCCCTTCCATCTGAAGCCAGAGTAGGTTAAACATGCAGGCTCACGCTCGTTCATCATTTTTGAAAGTTCATCACCATCTCTGATGAGGGTACATTTCTGTCGAGGGTTGGAGGAGTTACGGCTCACGGATAGATATTGCGCTACAGTCATACCTAGCAGGTAGCATAGCAGAGATAATGCATTACAACAGCTGTATACAGTTAAATACTTTGATATGGAGTAAAAAGCTTTTTGTGAGACGTCGAGAGGTCCTCAGTAGCAGAGCAAACAAAGGAACAATAGAAAATATTTGGTTTAAGGCAATTCTTGCAACAGCCTCAAATCAAAAAAAACTTACAGTGACGTCACAGCTACTATACGAAAATCCGAATAAAAAACCTAAAAAATTATTTCGGAGTTTTTGATTTTCGATAACTTGGGTGTTCGCTGTAGCCCGTATAGATAATGCATTACAACAGGTAAACAATTACCTTCTCTAGCAAGAAGTCAACAGACTCTGTAAGGCGTCAAAAAGTCCAATCAGAGCCCCTCTCTCAACTGTCATTTTCATGGCAGGTGTAGAGATCGGAATGAATCAAATAATTTACAAAACGGTACGGGGATGCCCTCGTCAAGAACCCCTGCTTCTGGAAGCAGGGAAAATCGTTAGCAAAATGTCATAAAAACTATTCTTCAAAGTTGTACTTAATTCATATGAAGTATTATATTTCAGGGTATCTTCATATACGGAACATCTCTAATGACTTTCAGTCATGGTATTTTCCAGCGAGAAAAACCATGGGGTTTTATAGCGCTTTGCGTGTTCATAGGGATGTACGGTACCACTACAGCCCTATTGACACTTCATTTCGTCTACAGATACATTGCTCTCTGCAGGTTTGTCAAGTGATTTTTTTTATCACGTTTCGATAATGATGCTACTAACAAAACTATTAAGCAACCAAAAAAGTTCGGGCGGTTTTTTAAACTGATTATTTCTATGCAATGTGTTAAAAAACTGATCCTGGCAGGAGGAGGGTAACATTGCATATGCTTTGAAACTTGTTTTATGCAGAATCATTCAGTGTGTCTCAAAAATTAAAGCAGTGCTTTTTAAGTTTGGAATTCTGGCACTATTCAACTGTCACTAACCCAGATACCGCGAGTTGGTCTAAAAAATAATTTTAGCTGAAACTTTGCCCAGGGGGTGGGGGTTACTTGAGCAGCTGATTACGAATATGACATCCATTTTTGGCGTTTGCACCGAATTGGTGCAATTGCACCATGCTAGTGAAACAACTCGTTTTCACCAAAATCACTGAAACTTTACCCGAAACGGCGCTCGCGCTAAAAACGTCATATCGGTGATCAGCATCCTGAAGAGCTCCTAGATGACAATTTCAAACAAAGTTGGTGAAGAACAGTTGTTGCACCAATGTGGCGCAAACGCCAAAAACGGATGTCATGATCAGCACCCCAAATAATCCACCTCCTCGACAAAGTTTCAGCTAAATTTTTTTTTTGACCAACTCGCGGTGTGTGGGTTAGTGATAGTTCAATAGTGCCAAAATTTCAAAATCAAAACGCACTGCTTAAACTTATGAGACACACTGGATGATTCTGCAAACAAGCTTCGAAGCATATGCAATGTCACCCTCCTACCACAATCAGTTTTTTAATTCATTGCCTGAAATAATTAATTAGAAAAACCGCACGAATATTTTTGGCTGCTTAATGAACCCAAATTAGATCTTCGAAGAGCTTAAGATGATTCGATTTCAGACAGAACTTGTTACATATCTTCCATGAAAAAGGCCCTGTTTGCGCCGTGATTATTGCCATAGTTTTATGGGGTACCGTATATGCCTTGATAACTTTCTTTTGCTTCGCTCCCACCGAAGAATACTACAAATATGCTTATGCTGCCGTCTATGCCAAATTTGGTGATGATGTCCACCATTTCTCCTTTTTCACCATCTTCACTCATGTAAGTTTCAGATATGCGGTTTGGAAGTAGAGTCGAACATTTACAAAAATAAGTGACGGTTTTTTTTTTGCAGGAAGTAAAAGGAAACGTGACTACAATTTACTGGTCCTCAACGCTTGGTCTAAGCCTAATCTATCTAATGATGCTTATCACTTTCGCTCTAATGTCAATTTGTGGCATTAAAATGTACCGAACGTTGGCGAAATCCACGATGAGTCAAAAGTCAAGAAAATTACAGACTCAGCTACTGAAAGCTTTGATAGTACAGGTACGTCAGCCCACAAGAATATTAATTTTTCATAGACAAAGTCTTCTAAAGAGACCTTTCGCCAACAGCACGATTTTAGGCAGCTGTACCGTTTTTCACCTCATATCTGTCTCGAGTTATAATGTATTCAAGTGTCGTTATGGGTATTCCTCCACTCTCGTGAGTTTTCTCATTCGTTTTTCTCATTCGTTAATGCCTACGGTGGCCTTGTGGATCAGCGCGGTGTTCGAAACGCATGTGCATGAGTTCGACTCCAGCCGAGGCCACATGGTTTACCAATAACTCAATATCCTTGCGACTATTACTGTCACTTCGCGAACTGTTGCCGACGATAGCAATTACTTAGAGAAAAAAACATGTGGCATCTTTTGCACCGCATACGGTATCGGTCTGATGACTGTGAGGTCAGGACCGAGCATTTATTGAAGAATTTCTGAGAGGCCTTTGGTTTGGAAAGGCGCCGTGATTTAAAAAAAAATTCCAAAGCCGTGTTTCTTCGTGGTAGTAACTCATGTTTTGGCAAACATAGTCCTAGACAAACAATAATTCTCGTACATATTGTTTATGAAAGTTATGGAAATCTCAGTAGGCATAGTAATACGGAGGATTCTGACTCACACGATACTTCTTTGTATCCTAATAATCATAGTGTGTGCGAGCGAAATAGCATGTTTCAGTGAAATGACTTGTTGAGAGTGTGGGTAACGAGTCCCCTCATCTACTACAATTAGTTTTCTCATATGTAGGTTTGGAAGATCTGGCAATCCAGACTGTTTTAAGCTGTCGGGATGAGGCCGTTCTCACAGAGATGGATGCTTACTCTTTCTCACTAGTGATAGGCTGGCAGCAACCATCTATTAACACAAAGGTGATCTGAACTAAGCACATACTACGCAGGTGGATGTGTAGTGACAAGGATTACTGCTCCCACCCACAAGGTCCCATGAGGTGCCGGGAGGTGGACAAAGGAGAAAAACTTATTCGGAACCACTATTTTCTGAAATGAACAATTTACGGTCAAAAACATAACGTGTAGGAAGACTTGCGTTTAACAACGCGCTCTTGGGTCGCTATTGCGGCTCTAGCGTGCTTCCCCACCATCTGCACGCTTCAGGCGAGCACACGCCACTGTCATGTGGTGTCGCACAAGATGAATTTGATTCCATTCACGATGATGTTCATCAATATCAAAATAAGAAGCAAATAAGTTTACACTCGACATCTTTGTGAGGCCATGTAGGCAACTACCAAAGTGCATGCCACCGTTAGTCCAGACCGCAGGCTCAGATTGCCCCTCTGTTGTCTTTGAATCAACGTACAGGAGGTGGCAATGTGCCAGTAGGAGGGAGAAATCGCATGAAATCGCATGGGAGAATAGACATGTGGCGTGTAAGGAAATGGGTACGAGCGCTGGGAGGACCTTAATAGTTGGGTTTCAAAGCGATAGCGCTGTTCAACCCTTCAATGAAGTCAATATCATTTTGAGAGCCAGTTTATATTCGCCTAGCTCATAGTCATTGCGTCGCGTGCCATTGCGGTGGTCGAAGCACACACTCGCTCCTAGCTGACTTAATGCACCATGTGGGGCGAATTAATAGGCATAGCATCCGTTCGAGAGTTGAAAACACTGACTTCTATATCGGTAGCTTCCACCTAAGTAGCTGAATAAGCCAAATCGCGTTCAAATGCGACTACAATTTTCTTTTTGGAACTGAAATGCATGGCGCATACCAAAAAGAATTCGTGTCTTCTGCTGCAAGTCAACTTGCACGCTTGTCTGCGCGATTACCGCTGACGAACAACAAAGGCGGGTGTTTGGTTATCTGTTGCGTAAGAGGCTTTTCCGTCACAGCGGATGTCAACAAAATTTCTATTATGAGCAAGAATATTAGGTTAATTCATACGTGCTATTAGACATACTCAATGTTGGAAATTTTCGAGTGCTCACAAAAGTTGCAAAAATATACTTAAAAATAGGAGAACACTTAAATGAAATGAAATGAGCTAAGGAGTGTAGGAATCAGATCTCCATCAGTGCTTGGAAACTCGTTCCCGTAATTTACAGTAGCGCTCAGAAGTCTTCGGCCAAACACTTCTTTGTCATAACTTTTTTTTCACTTGACCAAATTTGACAAAATTTTAATATTCCATGCCAGAACCTATTGCAACTTTTCCTTCTACTTGAGTGCCGCATAACTCTTTTAGTGGTCTTTCTACAAGAATTTTCTACAAAACCACCGGAAAAAAGAAAAGGGCTTGGTCATAAAAAACGGCTTTTTTTACATAAATAAAACTAGCAAGCCTCAGAAAACATCATTATTCTATAGAAAGACCACGACTTTTGATGACAGCGGCGCAACGGGACGGCATAGGGATGGCACTCCAAAAACAAAAAATTGCATTTAACCACGTAACTTACACCGTTGATCGCCAAAACAGTACATTTAGTATGCAGTGTCTCCAAGTACAACATACTAAATTTTCTCTTAGATCGGTCCAGTCGCAAAAAAGTTACAAGTGAAAAAACCCAAGTGAAAGACCATTTCGCCGAAAACTTTTGAGCGCTACTGTATGTGGCAGTGCCCGGGGTTGGGGGCGCGGGGGGGGGGGGTATGGGTGGAGTGCAAGTGTTCCGACTGGTGAGGTCAGGTCAGGTTGCGCGGCGGATTGCAATCAGGTAAAGACAGGTAAAAACACGCTGCCGAAGCTTCTCCTCTAAAAAGGCTTAGGCAATCCTGGGAGAGCCCAGACGGCCAGACGGCAGGACACGCCACCATTCGGACAATTCGCGAAGGGCGGTGACCCAGTTCGGTGCCGCCCTCTAGAAACGGAACACTTGCAACACATCCGGGGGGGGGGGGGTGTCCTGCAGACGAATGAGTGGGTGGGTAAAACGAAACTTCAGAGCCAAGAGGAGAGACATCACTGGGACGTTGTGGCCATTCAAAAATAAACGTTATAAAAACGTGAATAAATAATATGTTGTTAATACATACTATTTCAGAGCATATTCGTTTACACCACTGGTTGTAACGATTTATACGGTAATCGATCCAATTGCAATAATGTTGTTCATATGTGACTATCAACAGATCGTGAACAATCTGAAGAGAAACATGAGGAATATTTTCTGTTATGGAACGAAAATTCACGAGAATCCCACCACATCAAAAAGTCAACCGTCAATAAAAATAACGGAGAGTAGTAATCCGCGAACTGGAAAATCTCGTACTACAGTGTTTCAAAGGATGTAATAACATCAATTACATGGAATATTCTAAAATAAGCAATTTTGTATACTAATGGCAAAATTTGTGTACAATTTGGAAGTGTTGGTAAAATTGTCTCGTTGCATCTTTCTTTGTGCCTTTCGATTTTTTTGACTGATGATAATTATCCATTGCTATGATTGGAAAGTGATGTGATCCTCTGGGATTCTTCTGCTTACCACCATCTGAAGTTTCAAATTCTTCCCTATCCTTCAGATGCTTCCACAGAAGTTTAGTGAATGCTCAGGGAGGGCATCACGCATAACACTTCATTTTTGTCAATGTTTTGTGCATGTGATTGGGTCATACTTGTTTTTTCTCGAATAAAGCCATTGAAATTTGATGAGATGATCTTTACGATAGGACAAACCGTTCAATGTCGATCAATCCATTGAGGATGGGCATATGCCATTAGGACAGAAAAATCGCGTGGCTGCCTACGATGCAATGAGTGGAAGCTAAGGATGTCGTACTATAAGTTGGACCCCAAAGTGACTGCATTCAAAAAGAAGTCCGAGGAAGCTGACATCGCTTAAGGACCAAACCGTTTATGATCTTACCCCCTGCGGCGGGCCCCTCGACGTGATTTTTCTGTAAAACGGCACAATCCCTTTGAGGCCACATATGACGCCCATATGTACTATAATTTCATTCAATCAAAGTGTACCGAACGCTGAAAGGAAATTCAAATTTGTTCATTCTTCCATTTCTCTATTGATTTTATATAGGGGTGGACCAGTACTGCCCTCTCCGCGGATTTTGAACCGGGACCAGGACTTCGCAAGGAATTCATTCATCTCTTAATAAAAACGATAATTTTGCATTGTCACATGAATATCTCATTCGAAAATCCATCATTCGCCCAAGCAAGCACCCACTAACATCTTTTGTTTTCTATCCGAGTACACACCAAATTCTGTTCTTCTGGACTGGTGACACACCTCCAAGCGTATCCAAATAAAGAAAGAAAGGAGCAGGGTTTCATATAAACAGTGTTGGCCACTAGTCATCACAGCCATTCGAGGTAACAGCGACCTGAGGCACGGGCCACTTCTTCTTTAACTTCTATCAGTTACGCGGTTTGTCTTTCAAGCATTCATCCATGTACGCCAAAAAAAAGTTCACACATTGTGTCGATTCTGGGCTGCTCCTGGACATGCAACTTCATCAACAGATCATTCCTTGCCCTCTTCGGACATAACGCTTTTCCGGGTTCACGATGACTCAGCGCTGCGTCCGCCCGTCTTTCAGATGAAGACATGGGGCGGAGTTTCAGATCGAAGCTTAGCTTGGCTCCTGTTCTCTGCGGATGGGCTTGAGAGTGCGACCGTGCTGGATTGTGGGACCATAGCTACAGAAAGACAGCGGTGAAAAAACTAAGGCTCTGAGTTTGCCGTTCTGCACCGGTTGACTTAAGAGAAGTAGAAAGGGAAGGGGCTAGCAAATAGAAACACAGCAAGGCGAAATAAAACTGGATGGACAGAGATATGAACCACCGAAACATCTTCGAGATAGTGATGCAGTTTCGAAAAGACGACCAATAGAACGTTTTTTACCCCGTGATTATTCTGCCAGTCTTGCCGTCTATATCGTTCTGTCTTCTTCACCCGATCAAAATGCAATAAAGGCATAACGAACATCTATTTCTCAGCCTGCTTCATTTAATGGGAAGGTTGATGAGCAAGTAATTGTTCATCAGTGATTATTTGCAACAATAGACATACCATGAATGTATCAAAAACCAAGCGGAAGTAACGTGACGATTTTGTAATTTTGTTTTATTTCAACGTTTCAAGCCAGGCGAAAGAAATGACATCTCTAATTATTTCATTTCTACCATTTGGCCTATGGCACAGTACTGAATATCGGTAGAATTCTGTGAAGTAGATACAGACAAATCATTGTCGATGAAGTACATACTGCATGATTCCACACCGTTGTCAGCGCAGTACTGAGAGCCAGCCAAACTGGTACCTCCACAAACATATACTGGAAGTACACAATTTGCAAATACACGCAGTTTAGCTTCGCAGCTTTCCGTTGCTACTGATTGGAGTACGAGATACCTCCATCTGCTGAGCTAGTGCTTAGATTCATACCGTTAGAAGTTGATAGTTCAAACGTTTGCCACTGCATATAGTAGTCAGCGCTTCATCGTCAACCCAAGAAGCTTTTTTACTGACTCGCAGGAAACGCGTTTAGTGACACATGCTTTTTGACACTTCTTATCAGCTATTATCAATCTTTATCACATTGGATCCCTGACGGTTGATCGTCTTTCCTCCTACATAGCACCTGTAAGTTCACCCTTCGTCGTCAACACGAAAGGTGCAATATGTTTGGTGACACTACACTACATACACGTACACATACACATACATACACTTCTGGTTTATATATAGGGTATGATGCAGTAGGAAGCAAACTCACGGTGAATGGGGCAGAGAGAGGGAAACGTGATCAAACACATCCTGTTTTGCTTCACTGCTTTCTGCACGCTGCTCCTATAATGATTTCCGTAATGACAGTATTAGTCAGCCACAACGAAATCGGTACTGTAAGAGACATGATTACAACAACAGCCTTACCGGGGATGATCCAGCTTTCGTTATACATAAACTGATCACTGGAAAGCACTATTCATCGGGGAGAGTGACCGATGTCGACATAGTTGGTGACATTAGGAATCCTATCGAGTTAGATTTTGTGATATTTTCAGTCGGCAGATTTGGAGAAGCGATAAGTCATGCCAGTTTAATGTAAGCCTTTCGTTCAGCACGCCCTTCATGGAAGTGCATTGGGACTGTTCAGGTAGGTTAAGGGAATCGTCCATGGAGAAATGAGTGTCTTTGTCACACATATATTTATGTAATATTGCCTAATAAGGGCTGCATGCAAAGTTCCCGCGAAAAAGTGGGAACTCGGCCAAGATACAGCTCTCCAGATTCTCAGCCGGATGGGCGGGGCCACTGACTAAAGGCCCCCGTCCCGTCGTCCCTCGCGGCTGGGAACGGAGAGTGTGCCTGTTTACTTGACTTATTACTACTATGCGTCTCCCAAAGCGACGAACGGCGTGAAGGGCCTCTACTCGGAGGTCCCGCCCATCCGGCCGAGAATTTGGAGAGCTGTACCTCAGCCAAGTTCTCACTTTTTGCGTGAAACTTTGAATGCGGCCCTCATTAGGCAAATACAGCATAACTATATGGGTGACAACCACGGTTCACGGTTCCTTTAATGTTCATCTAATCCAAACTGTGCTGCATCTTCCAGCGTACACCCAGTTCGCAGCGGTACCAGCAAGACATTTAGCTAGCTCGACGACGCATTGGTGTCAGGATTTCGTTTTGCGGCGTACGGTGTGCAACGTTTGCGCGCGAGATAGCTGTACTCGCTGAGAAAGTGCGTGCAATTGCGTAGGAAGAAAGAGCGGCTACCGTGTCCTACGCCTATATTTATCTAATTCGCCGCTTTGAGCTATTTTCAAAGTTGTTTCAGTTTAGTGGACAAAACTCAATGTTTTTGGTTTATTGCCTGATGGAAGCGTTTCGCATGCGTTGTTCCATTTCTTGTGCTATGTATCATTCTTCTTTGCACCGTTCTCTAAGACCCAAAAAAGCGGAAAAAAGCCATAAATCTGAATTTTGTAGTCCTTGCACTGAAGTGCGGAGCGAGCTTTCTGCTGGAACCATCGCATGTTTTCGCCTACTACAGTTTTTGAATGTTACAAATTTCTCGAGTTTCCATTCTTGCTTTCCAGGTTCTACAGATATCATCCAGCATCCTAGCACAGCAGTACCTTATTTGAATATTACGAGGCATTAAATTATTCGTATTTAAAAAGAGACCTGGTAAATGAGGCATCCAGAAACTGCTTGTTATTGCATCCTTCAGATATAATGATACAAATAAGGATGACACATAGTACTGAAATTGAATGAATGCATGCAAACGCTATCATCAGCCAATAGTGAACCGAAAATGTTGAGCTCTGTCAACTAAAATGAAAACAGGTCGAAAACTAACTTAATTTAGCGCAAAGTGATTAAAAATAGGCGTAGACACGGTTGCTGCTCTTCACATGCGATTCCCACCACGTGCAGCCATTTCGCGTGCAGACGTCGCCGCGAAATCCTGACATCACGGCACACACACGATGATCTTTTAGTCGGAGCTCAGTTCACGACGAAGACACGATGCTAGGATTAAGTAAACTTCTGTCCAAAAAATGAAAATGAAAACTGTGGAACGATTTAGTTGCGTGGGTAGGTCTACCGTACTAGAAAAAGCTTCAGAAGTTTGAAACAGTCGGAAAAAGCTTTTCACAGCCCATCGTTACCGAGAATGAGATGAGCCCATCCAAACAACCCCTCAGGCGAAGGCTAAGTCACCTCTTGCGTGACATCGACCCCCCCCCCCCCCCCATCAAAGGGATTTAGGGCTGCTACCCATGGGCTCATCTTTGAAGTCCAACAGAGTCCATCCTACTCTTCAAACTTGCGCTAAATGATTTTTCATGACCGCTTTCCAGCCAGCAGCATTAGCCTTCTGAAAAAAATTCTACACACACTCCCCTCTAAATTTGGGTTTTCATGAAGTAGGTAGAAAATATTTCGGCGCAGAAATAGTAGTATCAGGTTGGTTCATTAATTTTGCCCCAGGGTCAAAGTCTCGTGGCAGAATTTTCTGCTAGGAATGCAGGTTACGCCAGCGACAGTGCAATGGGAGTAACAGGCCTCTATTTCGCGAGTGGTGCAGCTCGATCTCGCAGCGCAACCCACCTTCATCGAGGAATGTCGGTCTTCCGAGACGTTCATAACGTCGAGGCCCTTATCTCGTAACGACTGAACCATCGGCGAACGGTGTGAACAGTGGTCGTGCCCTGGCCGAGTGCAGCGTTGACACCGGCGACCGTGTTCCTCTAGCTGATGCAGAGTTTTGCTCGTAAGGCCGCCTCTATACTCTGCGGTGCCGACGACAGGGCGTAGCTGCGTATACCTGCGTCTCCTTCTGCGCCACCCTGATTCGCTGCCTGCGTCATCTCTGCACCTCCCACTGCCACTCTGCATTGCTACCACGCTGCTGCCACGCCCTCCTCGCGCAAAGTATAAACGCGGTCTGAAGGTTTCCGGGTCGAATCACTGGGTTCGGATCGCAGTTGACGCTCGCCATTTTTGAACCAATGTATCTTTGCGCACTAGCGCACGCGCTATTGTACCCATGGAGCTGAAACTTCGAGAGTCGTCTCCACTGAACTGGAGCCATGCCAGAAAAGGATTTGAACCAGTGTAATACGGATAATACAAATACGCATCGAACTCATTGTTATAACGCAGCACACAATACTAAGGTTCTGACAATTTTACCAGGTTCTCTTTGAATACGAGTTCAATGCTTCGTAATATTCAGATGGAAAACTCGAAAAATTTGAAACATTTAAATTTTGTAATAGACGAAAACCTGTGATAGTTACAGCAAGAAGCTCGATCCGAACTCAGTGATGGGAGGAATCCCTTCTGTGTCATCCCGCGTACTGAAGCTTTCTTTGCAAGCTCCCCAGAATTGTTTTTGATGGTGGAAAACTGGATCCGATTGCTGTTGCGATCTCTTTGCCGTCATTATCTTTATTCTCAACTCCGAATCCCGCAAGAAGTACAGAACCAGTTCAAGTTAACGACGAGTTCCATCTTCAAAAAAGATTCCACCATCAATAGCGCAGTACTTCGGACAAATTCCTGGTTCGCCTGGACGTCCAGGTGGTCCAGGTGGTCCAGGACGACCGGGACTACCATCGAGCCCTGGTTGACCATCATTTCCATCTGGTCCTTTCTCACCCGGCCGGCCTGAAATTCTTTTCTATTCGCTTCTGAAAACTCGTTTTTTGCTGTTGAACAATACCTGGTATTCCTGCAGGTCCTTGTAGACCGGGATTACCAGGGAGTCCTTCAAGTCCTGGTTCGCCGGGTGGTCCCTGTTCGCCTGGAGTGACCGGCTCGCACTCAGGATCTTCTCCCATCTCTCCTTGCTCACCAGGTTTCCCAGGAATTCCGGGTGCTCCTGGTGGTCCCTTTGGCCCGGGCGATCCTGGAATGCCATCTTGGCCTGATGGCCCGGGTTCACCATGTTCTCCTGGGTCTCCGGGCTCTCCCGGCTTTCCTGGCGGTCCAGGCGGTCCTACTGGACACTCTTGACATGGTGGTGGGGAGACGGGTTCACAGCCACCGTCCGGAGGCGGTAGACCCGGAACTCCTGGTAGTCCTGGTGCACCTGGCCTTCCTGGTCTACCTGGTCTGCCTGGGGGGCCGGGAGGACCAGGAGGTCCTGGCCGACAGCACCCCTCACAGCCTCCGCTCGCGCTTTCCTCATAACTTGTTGTTGCTTGACGGGAAGTTCTATTGCCGAAGTGGGCTTGTTTCAGGTTAGTCACGTCAGCCCAGACGGAGTCCGTCGAGATCTGAACTGAAAAAATCTTACGTGAATGGGTATGGTAAGGCTTGATCTACGTAGGATACTACCATACCTTACACAGCGATGCCTCTTTATGGAGAGATTTCTTCACAAAATGCACATAGTTGTACACTATCGGTAATGTGACACAGACCGACAATACAGCAACCACCGAGAATCCCACAGCCGCATAGGCGACGAACCGATAGGCTTTGATGCGATGGTCGATGACATCCATTGTTTGACGCGCACCACTAACCACTTGAGCGGGCCACCTTTATATGCTGCTGGCATGCTGCTGAGTGTACCGTGTGCGCTCCGAGCGTCTCGCACCCCGCCCATATTTCAGCAAAAACTTCGAACCTAGCTTAACAATAGCATTTGGGACTAATGAAGGCTCTTGTCGCTCAGTAGTTGTCAGCCACAGCGAAGTCAACCTTTCAAACACGTAGGTTACGGTCTCGATGACTAAGGTCTCAAAGACCAGTGAAGGTCTTGAACGGTTTTGAATCTCTCTCAAACACCAAAGGTCCTCAACGTGTTGATGAATATTTCAGAAAGTCCCACACATTCACCTTTCATTAAAGATAGCGAAGGCATGTGAAGTAAACGGTGAAAAAACCTAACAAACCGAACTGATTCCCAATTTCGGCTCCCAATACCTAGTTAAGGAATTACTTGATGTCTGAAATAGAAGACGCCTTTCTTCTGGATTTTGTGAGTGCTTCTACATCTATTGTCGTCAGGGGTAGCGTTGTAGTGACAAGTGGTGCCGCTACCACGGGTGTGTCCCGTTACGACTAGAAATTGCGGCCGACCGCGGCGAATGCGTGTTGCTCCATCGCGTGCGATTGCGTACGCGCCCTTTGAAGATCTACGAGAAGCACCCATTTCTCCGAAGGTACCCTATGGCATCAGATTATAGCGTTCTGACTCCGCACCGGCTGCGGCAAGACGTACTGATGGCACCACGAGTGCAACGCAGTAGCTCGATTTTTGGACACACCCAAGACATCGGGAGGGATAAATTTGGCAGACTGTGAAATTTGAAAGTAGGGGTGCTCAGCAATGTAGCAATAAAGAAAGAACGAGAAATAACGGCGAAAAGCGCGAGAAACAGAAACCAGAACAACCCCATCTCATTCGCGCTCCTATGCGTCACTAGCTGGGGTAGACTGCAGACGGGCGGGGGGGGGGGGCTAAATCAGCCCGCCGTGAACGTTGACCCGCCCTTCTAGGCGACTCGCCCGGCTGTAGGACTGCAGAACGACACGCCGTACTGCGGGATTGTGATAAGACCCCCTGCCGCGCTTTTTCAGTGCTAGTTTCGCTACACATCAACTCTTCTGAAAGGAAGGTTTGTTTACGGAGAGCGTGTATTTACGGTTCTCACTTTCCACTTACCCCCTTTGAAGAGAGATAGAATGTGTATCACATCCCGAAAGGGACTTTCACCACAAAGACTTTAGGCCGCTTCCATACTTTGCGCACCGACGCCGTCACGCGCGTGCCGGCGTCACGCGCGTGACGGCGTCGGTGCGCAAAGTATGGAAGCGGCCTTATCCGCCATTCTTTTTTACTGCTGTCACCACACTTTATTGTTTTAATCTTTAAACAAACTCAAGCTTACCTGTACAGCCTCCTCCTTCCAGAACAGAATCTTCTTTGTCTTATTCCTGGGTTCGTAAGTTCTTGCTTTTGGGTACTACCAAAAGCAAGAACTTACAAATCATTTTTAGACCTTTTGTTGCTTCACTTGGAAGGAATTGGAACAAGACGTGATAAAGCGGCCACGACATGCAAACCCATCCTAGACGAACTGTATCGGAACATGCTGGTTCCAAATCGTGAAAAAAATGCACTAATCACCACCAGACAACCGACAATCTCGTTTCAATAACGACGCAGAACCGCCCCACACATCGTACGAAATGCAACGCTTTCACGTACCTGCCCATCGGCTAGAGGCAAAAGGGAAGAAGCGCTTACATGCACTGAGGGACTTACCAGTTAAGGGTTTCAACTTGGAATGGAACTTTGAAATGAAACCTGTATAGATCAATTAACTTCGAATGATTGTTGCAATCATGATATCCAGAATTACAAAATGCCGCTCCAAACCGAGTAAGGCGGAAATTTCCTTGCGATGATTCGTCGGCGGGGTTCTCTGCTCCAAGTAACGTGATTCAGTGGTAGCGCTCTTGCTTTATGGGTGGTAAACGGTGAGTTTGTACCCTTTATTACACTTTTCGTGAGCCACGCCAAGCAATGTACTACTTGGTCAGTGACTCATTGCAAACAAATCTTGACCCCTTCGGAACGCTTCTGGACGGCATTTTGCAATCTTGACTCTCACATTTATAATTGGCGCTCGGACCCTATCGATCCACCTGAAGCTCATCTCTAAGTTTCACGGGAAATTAAAACTATTCCCTAATTAGGATGATGAATGACGTCTTAAATCGTCTTGTCACTTCTCGTCGAGCCTCTCCTTTTGAAAAAAAAACTTCTCGATAGATGTTGACGGAAAGATATCCACGTCTAAGATCTAGTTGTGATCAACAGTCCTGGTTAGTAGACAAGGTTCGCCAACATTACAACCGCTCCCTAGTAGCCACTCCATCTGAAGGTTTTTCTGTGACGAAGTTGACGGATAAGACCAATAACAGAACTTCAACAACTTTAGTGCCCAAGAACGATGAACTTGCTTTTGAAAAACCTTGCCCAAAGTATCTCTCGGGCATGTCTGCACTCTTGTCCTCGCACTTCGATCGGCTCATCTTTGGATCACGCATGTGAGAGCTTTATACAATACAATCTGTCTCGTAGACAACTGTTCAAGGCCTTTGTTCCATTGGTGGCTGAGCGCAAGGATTGCGAACAAGTTTTCATTGACCATTTCTCATCACTGAAGTTTTTTTATAGAGCTCGTTTCTGGTGCAACCATTAATAGGGTCCAAGATCCAGAAGCATCGACATCTTCTCCTTATCGCTTATGTAGAAGCAAACTTTCGGAATTTCCAGACCTCCTTTAGAACAGAGGAAGCAGAAGTGAGCACGACAACTTGAACAACCAATAAGGGAACAAGGTTTGAAGACTGCAAGTTTCAAGCAGATAGAGAGAGGCACGTTCTTCAATGGAAGGCGTTCTCGAACAAAATGATCAAGGCCCTGATCATTGCCACGCCGCTTTGGAACGAGCGCGTCATGCGCTGCGCATAACCGCCACACATGACATATCCGCTGAGCTTGACGCCAATATCTATGTGATGACACGCATAGAAAAGTACTCCACCACGGAACCCAGCTACTAAAATAGGAATTCCATTCTTGTTACTGACCGTTTCATTGCCTTGTTATCGCACCATTCAACTGATTATCTCTAATACTGAGCTCAACCACACATCTTTAAATTTAGTTTCGCCGGTCGATCAAATCATCGTAAACACTGCTTTCCTTCTAATTGTATAGTACCCCAGCAACAACTGTTTATAATGATAAGCTGTAGAATGATTATGAAAGTATGAAGAGGGAAGAAATACAAATACATCCGATCGGATGCATGGCTTTATTTGTCAAGAAACTTTACCGTGGCTACTACTCACAAGGGAAGGACCCGAAGTTGAAAATGCCATTCGGAATTCGATACATATGGTCAGACGCATTTTCGATCGCTGATCTCGAACCTGCATTCCAAGTTTGCAGAACGATTCTCTGAGCGGAGTTATGGAGGTTTTTTTTGAGAAAACAATACTACTTCATTAGAGTTTGGAAGCCCGTAGCATGCGAGCCACACATTCTCGCGCAAAACAAAAGCGACTTTCGTGTTCAGGGAACCAATCTGCTCTATTGGACATGTTTTTAGCCAATTCGAGGCATTTAGCCAAGTTTTCGGTGGGCCAAATTTTTCCGAAATGTGGCCAAATTCTAGAATTGGCTAAAAACATGTCCCATGAGGTAGTTTGATTCCCTGAACACGAAAATCGCACTGTCGCACTTACGCGAGAATGTGTGGCTTGCGCATCTCAAGAAAACCTCCATAACTCTGCTCGAAGAATCGTTCTGCAAATTTGGAATGCAGGTTAGAGATCAGCGTTCGAAAATACGTCGGACCATATATATCCCATTCCGAATGGCCACTTCGAGCTCGGGTCCTTCCCTTGTCAGAATAATGAAAATTGCGCGATAAAAAAGCATCATTGCAGATCATCGCGATTGCGATGTCCCACTTTCATACCTCTCCTCATCTTATTTTTCTGATCAGCGTTGAGTAGTTTTTTTTGAACGACGTAGCATTAGGTATTTCCGAAGCCCCTATAACTTTTAGAATGATCACAAATTTTATTGTATGAAAGCATTATACTACATGTATATTTTATGGTACATAATTTACAGCTTGTATAATTTAGATCAAAGCAGTACAAGATAGCAAAGAAAGAAAGTAATAAATATACGATCAGCGCCTATTGACCATACTAGGAGGCGAGGAAGATCGCATAACTAGACAAGCACCCAGTGTTTCAAGCTCTTAAATATGAATAAGGTCCGGTAGCAGGCGAACGAGACACAGAAACCAATAAATCAATATTGCGTCGAAAAGCGGATTATTACGGCCTATCACCCTTTTAAATAATTAGAACAGGGAAGCTGCTTAGGGTTCACCATATCACAACTAAGCGAATCTACTCAAAATTACAATTTTGAATCGTGACAAAATGGAACGAATAATCAAATAAATACCAACTGCTAGTTTACATCTTAACACTACGTTCTACAGGCGGCCGCTGATCGACAAGACGGAGCATCTCGTAAAGTGCCATCGCTACACCTTTATCCAGTGGGTCCAGCAACGCCCTTTGCAAGGCTTTCGGAATCGTTGTGCGATGATCGAAAATCTGCAATTCACAAAAATCAATAAAAATTCGATAGGAGAGATAAATCTGCAATAAATGTGCGGCAAAAAATACCTGCAATTTTCTCAAAACTTCATCGATCACAGGTGGATTCCATCGAAATCGGTCGATGAATCTTATTTTCGGATCTACCGCCCATTTCTCACAAAGATATCGTCGCTTGTCCGTCTTCACAGGGTTCTCAACTGGCAGTGGAGAATCCTAAATCGGAAAACGTCAAAAACGAAATGACAGGCATGAAATGATCGAGGACAGTCAGCTCTAATCGCTCGCTCATGTAGTGCTTTCACAGCCACACATTAAATGTACTCAGGCTGGAAAAACGGATCAGCTGTGAATAGGGTTACTCAAATAAAAGAAGTCGGAACAATTTTGGTAGAGGAGCGCTCGCCTCAAAAATATTTGTACTTTTCGCTTTCCCACTATCAGAGTTCATGGACCCCGCTGGAGGCTTTCTACTCCTGAAGCGTACCGCATTAGGATTACCGCACTACTTCCTCTAAAACATCTGCAAATGGAACGGGAATGCTGAGCCTACGAAGATGTTCCATGCTTTATATCGGCAGTGTTCTAAATATTAGGTTGTCCCAAGAGTCTGTAGTATTTTTTTCGATCATCATGTTTTTTTTCGTCCAACAAATAACAATTAGGCAACAACGTATTGGCCATTGTTATCGGCAACCCTCTGCCACTTTATGGGAAAATCGTTGATTCCCTCCTCCCAGAACTCTGGATTCTGAGAGTCGAAGAAGTCAGCGATCGCCTTCGCAAGCAAGTCATAATCAACGAATTTTCTCTTGGCCAGGAAGGATTCGAGAGGATGGGTGAGGTGATAGCCAGAAGGGGCAATGTCTGGAGAGTATTGCGGGTAGGGCAGCACATCCCAGCCGAGCTCCTATAAATTGGCCTGGGTACTTTTCGAGAAATGGGAGCGAAATGGGAGCGGGCATCGTCATGAAGAAGGGTGACCGCGGACCTTTTCCGGCACTTTTCTCGTACAGCGATGGCGAGCTGCTGGAGCTGCTGGATGCACACGGCAGCGGTGACTGTCTCGCCTTGTACCAGCACCTCGCGGAAAAGCATTCCTCCAGAACCAGCACAGTCCCGAGCGTGGTTTGTCTCTCATGTCAATCTCGCCGTTGCTGAAGCTGATGAAGCAGCGGCGCTCGGTCACGTAGCTCACACATCCCTTGCCCAATGCAGCGCTGATGGAGTGGCAAGCTTCCGTCGTTTTGGTGCCGCAAGACCGCTCATAATAGATGACACCGCGAGTTGGGTGGATATCGACAACGGGCATTGTAGCTCTGACCACGGGATCTGGTAGGTCAATATATATTTTCCTAGAAAGCTTAGGGCACGTTCTACCATATTCCTGAACCGCCTGGACCTGCTTCGAAGTGAACAAGAACTACTGATTTTTGTTTTTGGAAAAATACTACAAGACTTTTGGGACAACCTAATATATGTAAATCCTGAAATTGTTCACACTCAAGCTATTCGAATTTACTGAATTGGTGATGAGTGCTGGCTAGATCGTGAAAAAACAAAAGTCGACTCAAAAAGGCACGAGGCTCTTGACTTAGGGCAGAAAGAATAGGGCTACCCAATCCTCACAGAAAAGTAAGTTCAGCTGTGATGTCCTCGTACAAAAATATACCAATATAAACATCAAAGGGTCCCGCATAACTACAGAGTAAGTTTCAAGGAGAAAACCAAAAGAGAGACAAAAGTACCGGATCTAATCACTCACTGAAACCTGCATGTAGCTTTTCAGCAACTCAGGCAAGAAGCTGACTTGAGCATTGAAATCCGTCTGTACACAAACAGCGTCCAAAAAATCACATACAAATGTCGAATGCACCTAAATACACAAATGGAAGTAGAAAAAACCTTATCTGTCATTACGTATTCTCGTAATACTAGTAGTCACTTCAACCATATGTGCGTGAGTTTTTAATGTGAAAATGAAAGATTAGTTCATGAGTCACTCATACCTCCGGTCGCTCATCCTCATCAAACTCGACCACATCACATTCGTTCATCTGATCAGACACCAGAATCGCTTCCAGTGCCGGAAACTGGAACAGCTCCAGTACACTGTGCTGCCCTCTTGAAGATGTCGGTGCTCCCTTAACCTCATCATTATTAATTGTCAATTTACCAAACCTTTTGAGGTAAAAGTTTTAGGTGAATCAGAGAGAAAAATCAACCTCTTTGCTAGAAGCAGCTCCGATTTGCTTCAGCACGTCACCAATCAGATAATCTAGACTGGTTGAGATGGAGGCGTTCTGTCGCATGACGGTGTTACGATTTTGCTGAAAAAAAAAAGGATTTCACGCACTCTGGCACTTCTTGTCATGATCTGGTTTGCCCATAAAGACTATCTTTCTGGAAAACTTCAAAAAATGATCAATGAAATTTGTAGAGATCCATCCGCAATATTCGGAGGGCTGCAGCATTGATACTTACATGTTTGATGTTACATGGATTACATCTTATATACAGCATGGTCCACATGAACTGTGACGGGTTAATAATCACCGGAATATAGACTAACCTGAACTCGACAGACTGTTGCCATATTCTCAGCACTCTTATTCGGCACATCTGTCAAACTAGATGCTGTTCTTTTCGCGTCCTGCGGTCCCAGATGGATAATCAGCTTCTGTCGCAAGGCCACCCCTGAAACAGCACATGAACCTGATATTCTTCAATATGCATGGCCCAAGAGGAGATCTGTGTATCCCACAGAATACCATAGAACTAACCGATCACATCTTCATCCTTGTCGATGTAAGCAAATTTCGCCTCGGGTGTAAAAATGATCCCTGGATGGCGCAGATGGAACAGAGCCCAGCTAGAACAAAACAATGAAATGTATTTCTGTAGGGTAAGAAGCCGAATAAAAAAGGAAGATCTTTCTGCACACGAAGGACAAAATTTGAGATCTACAATGCGATCGTTCCCTAGAAAAGTGAGAATCATGCGACATTTTGATATGTATCGAGGCTACGAGAGGTAAAAGTATGAAATGGGCAACCTCCACCTATGCATACCCCTACCAGCAATGCAGGCGGAAACTCTGAGAGCTATGAAAATCCAGAGAAAAAGTCACTCGGATAGCCAAAATGTGAAGCATCCTATGGTTCTTTTAGGCTAAGGTTCACTAGTACCTGGAATCCCTAAAGCAAAAGTATGCCAGAGCGAATACCAGTACGAAACATTGGGTGACTTAAAGGCACACTTCGCGAAAAATTGTGAGAGCTATCGCGCGTGTTACAGAATGTGGAAGCCCTGGTTTACACACCAGTGAAGAAAACTGAATCAAAATTCTTCACAACTACCAAAAATGAAGCTCCATGCCATCGGTCCTCTTACGAGTATGGGAGATTTGAAATGTTTTTGCTTGATGATATCGCGCAAATTGGTACGATATCACCTGTTCTTCCCTGTTGAGCTATTCGCTTTGATATCGCTGCCTTATCTTGTCTTATCGCAAGTTTCCCTCTCGTCTAAGCCGGATGTGATTCGGCTCGGTGGGCTCAACTCGGCTCAGGTCAACCAGGCCTTACGCGGCGGGGGTGAGTCGTAGCGCCGCGAAAAGGGTGCAGTCTTCACAACCATCCATGGGTCTACCTGCCCTGAGAAGGTAAGGAACACTTTGATTATCGCGTGGTGTGCCTTTAAAAACAGCCTGTAACTTCAATACACACTTATCCATCTAGAAGCTCGATGCATGACGCACTTCAAGGGTAACAACACCATTGAAACTATTCACAGACTTTTTGTCCAATAATCTCACCTATGTGCATTCATTTCTCCATGCATACATGCCAACGACAGACGACCAGCTTCCAAGCCAACATATCCACCCACTACCGTCTCACCCTGCTTCGGTATTGGTAGAATCTTCTGCTTGAATTGAATCTCAGTTATTGCATCCAAGACCTAAACACTGCAAGAATCTTTCTAATGGATAAAAGCATGCGGACTAATCAAAATCGAAATTAATATCACGTGAAGGATACTGTAAATACTGTAACCATGGGGCTGCATCACCTAAGTAGTTTGCTTTTCGAGGTGATCACTCACCTTCTGCCAAACCTTTGTGGCCATTGTCGGCGTATCATTAGAGTTCAGCTGTTCGTGGGTATTGTTAACAGAGCTGTCCTCACGTACCATACCCCACACCATTTTTGAGCTCTTCAGTTGTTCCTGATTAGCAATAATGTATATTTGGTTAATGAGGTCGTGAGACGAGCAGACTGGCGAAGCCAACCTCAAAGAACGTCTTCAGCTTGTTGATAATCTTCTGAATATCGTCCACCGTACATCGAGTGATCACCACTTGCAGATCATCCCATGATCCCTTCACAATCAGCCGTACACATGCACGAACGTACTGAAAATTATGATGCAAAAAAAAGGACAAAGTGGGACAGAAGTGCTGTCAACTTCCCGATAAACAACCTTCATAAATTTTAAAACAAAAACCGTCAAAATAAAGGATATGAAAATTCTGGCAAAAAAAAAATACAAGCAAGCCGAGAGAACCCGCTTTCCCTGATTTCCGGGCATACGGCTAATCCATTACACTTCCGATACCCTTTTCACAAAGAGAACGCAGAGCAGCACTGATTACAAGCCATCTCACAATTAGCAAGTGTTGCGCAAGGACGACCCTACCCATAGCGGCTGGTCAGATGTAAGGCTAGATCTGCGAATGACAGATTGGGTTGATATGAGTGTTACCGGCAATGCGCAATGGATCGGAGATGAAGTGTTATACTTCAGTTTTCAGAATTTCAGAATAATTTCTCTTCAGGTGTAAAAATGGAGTGTAATTTCAGAATTTTTTTCGGAACTGCAAACCGAATACTCCAGTATACATACATATACGCATATTATATGTATATCAATAATATTACTGTCCACCAATTTGCTGTAACTACAGTTAGTGCCGTAGGAGTGTTGAAAATCGCGCGAAAACGCGTTTTCGCGTTTTTTATCGTTTTTTCGCCATATATCGATTGATATTGATTTTTGTTATTTAACATATTCAGGGGGTGCCAAAAAAAAAGTAATTTTGCCCACGGCTCACATCTGCCAATTTTACAAAACGTAGGGAAACGAAAGAGATAAAGGTATTGGGGCAAAACATTCCCAAAATGTTCCTCTAAAAGTAGGAACAAGCTGTGGCTCCTCACGTTCATGTTCATAAAAATATGGAGGTTCCATTCGGCGCAGTCGGGCTTCGGAGTACCTACATTTAAAAATTCGCTAAAAACAGTGGAGCCAAGCTCCGTGGTAGGTCTTTTGTGGGGAGCTTCCTGAGGGTTGGCCCTTCGGTTCTTGGAAGTCACAGAGCCCCTGCTGCTTGGACAAGGCTGCTATGATCCAAAGTATCATTTTCATGCCTCAAATCCGCCTCCGGAGGGGTTTCAGTGGTAGGGGAACGTTTTGGCTCTTGGAAACGAAGGGCGCTGGGAACCCGGGAAAAACGCAATGTTAAAGAACACCATCCGGTATGAATCCCCTTAGGTACCCACATTGAACGGACGTCAGCAAGGTTGTGAAAGAGGGCGAAGAAAATTCGGATTTTGCCCAGTTGAGGTGATACATCTTGTTCAGTCTTTCCTTGCTCACGTTCCTGCTCGTGCAGGAGGCTGCCACGGAGTATAGTGATAGAGTTAGGTCTGCTCTTGTTTCTGGGGATGAGATTACCTCAATAAAATTTACTGTAGTTTGGCTAAATGGGGTCGAAAGTGGAGGAGACAAAATTACCTTTTTTTGGCACCCCCTGTATATGATTTAGAAAGAGCTCGTTGAGCTCTATAAGATGGTATCACAAGTTTTTGGTTTTCTCAAATTCGGTACTCGGCCATTTTTTTACATTCTGAAAAGTTCGAGGGAAAATTTCTTCGAAATCTGATGAACTGGCAGCGAAGCCTCCTCACATCCCTGATCTGAGTTCACAGCTGTGTAGGAATTTCAGAGTTTCACTCATTTCAGACGAACCCCTGTTCCTTGGTGTGGCCCTAAACAGTGCCTCCGTGTATATGCTGTTGAAAAAACCATCTATTAACTCATTTTCAGCAGCAGATTCCCCATTGAAATGTACACCGTTCGATTCCCCAGGGAAAATGCTATCGAATGATATATAAAAACCTCAGTGTTCATAAAATTCTTATTTTCCTCATTTCCAACTTTTCCTTTTGTCAGTCGACTTCTCAAACTCTAGTCCGCCGCATCGATCGACGTGCATGGCCATGGGAAAGCTGTGGCGCCATCGTGACGGCCCCGCGCTATGCACGTGCACTGCCGTAGGAAAGTGCTCGGCTGGGAGGGGGAGCGGTCACGATCGATGGCACCGTCGAAGCGCCGAGAAGTTTCGCACGGCCGTGCACGTGAATAGCGCAGGGACGTCACGATAGCGCCCAGCTTTCCCATGGCCATGCACGTCGATCGATGCGTCGGACTAGAGCTTGAGAAGTGGATTGACAACAGGAGAAGGCTGGAAATGAGGAAAATAAGAATTTTATGAACATCAAGGTTTTTATATATCATTCGATAGCATTTTCCCTGGGGAATCGAATGGTGTACATTTCAATGGGGAAGCTGTGGTTGAAAATGAGTCAATAGATGGTTTTTTCAACAGCATATACACGGAGGCACTGTTTGGGGTCACACCAAGGAACAGGGGTTCTTCTGAAATGAGTGAAACTCTGAAATTCCTACACAGCTGTGACTTCGATCAGGGATACGAGGAGGCTTCGCTGCCAGTTCATCGAATTTCGAAGAAATTTCCCTCAAACTTTTCAGAATGTAAAAAATGGCCCAGTACCGAATTTGAGAAAACCAAAAACTTGTGGTACCATCTTATAGAGCTCGACGAGCTGATTCTAAATCATATATATGTTCAATAACGAAAACCAATATCAATCGATGTATGGCGAAAAAACGATAAAAAACGCGAAGACGCGTTTACGCGCGATTTTAACACTCGTACGGCACTAGCTGTACTTTGTTGTTCAATAATGATTCCAAGGTGGCCCGTCTCACCTCTCCTTCATCATTTCTTTCTCTGGAGAACTCATCACCGAGCGATATAGCAGGTTTCTCGCACCGACCAATAAGTACCGCCCGACTCATCCATTCAACTCGTGCTGCCAACCAACGCAATTGGATCTTCGCACCATTTCGAGGAGGGGTCTGAATAAGAACACTTAATTGTGGTGTTTTTCTTTTCGTATACTCACGTTCACAAGCCGCTTGTGGGATGCAGACAATAAAAGTCGGTTGAGTGCGATTTCTCCACTTATTGCTCCACCATGAGCCGTTAACTCACTGGAATCCAATTTGAATGTGAGGGTAACGTCCCGCTCAGATCGAGAATTCAACTGCAAAATGCAACAGAAGAGGTTTATTGGTTCCTAGGTGAAAAACCAAAGGTACGCCAACCTTGGCAATAGCACGCAGTAGCCCACGTCGTGCTCTCCACGACGTATTGCCCATTGTGTTCGACATCTGGGCGTTCACGTTCAGCTCTTTCCACTGTACTGCCAACAGCACAGTGGCAGACCATGCCTTGTCCGGTCTCACGCTGATTGATCTGAATATACCACCGTCAAAGAAAATAAAATATAAAAACCGCAATGCTAGGTTGGCTGTCTGCTTTCACAGCCCTCTGTTGCTAACTGGTGATCAGCAATATACCCTTGTTGCTTTTCGTAATCGAGAATATTGGTTATGAACAATACTTCCAATGTTTCCAATACGAAGAATCCTGACGCATGCGCAAAAAGCTCTGCGCATATTTGTTCGAACCAATTTTTCGAAAAATTCAATTCATTCATTCTACAGTATACATTTAGAGGAAGTTACCCTTGAAAGCCACAGCATTTCTTACCTGGCCGATACTAGTGGATGACTAGCGATAGTGCTTGGGGGCTGGCTCGTTGTGTCGTGTGCAGCCGCTTGATCACCAAAGAATACTCGACGGGCAATCGCTGCTCTATACCACGGCTTTGGAAATGCCATCAGTTCACTCAGACGTCGCATGTCATAGTTGAAATTGGCCGCACCAATGTTTGACGTAAGAACGAACTAAATTCGAAAGTTACGCTTTACATCAGGTGATGCAACGAAAAGGCTGAAGAGGCTTCTCCACTTCAATTAATGGCCTGGGGAGACAGTTTGTTTGTCAAAGAAGGCTCACATATTACGTAATATCAAAAATAATAGACGTCCAAGCATCGAGTATGGGCATGTTTGGCTGCGAGAGGCACACTCTGACCTACGTCATAACTCTATCCTGGCACGACTTGGTCTCCAGGCGAGCGCATCTTGATCGTCACATCACAATTGTGTGGGTCGGGTCTATGCTAGCGGTGCGGCGCCGGCACACGGAAAAATGAGTTTTTCTGTTACCTTTATATGTGTTAATGATGTATTTGCTTAATAACGGCCGTATGCAAAGTTTCACGCGAAAAAGTGAAAATCCGGCTTAGACACAGCTCTTGAACGTGGTGACGAGGGAGCGGACCCTAGAGTAAATGCCTGCCTCGTCGTCCGCCGGTGACAGTGGGGAAGAGTTGGGCTGCCTATGTAAGGCCGCGGTCATACTTTGCGTAAGTGCATTAGTTGACGCCGGTACCGGCGTCAACTCACGCAGACACTTGCGTGAGTTGACGCCGGCACCGGCGTCAACTAATGCACTTACGCAAAGTATGACCGCGGCCTAACTCTCTGTCTCCACTACGAGTATCCGATCGAGCCGGACAACGGATCCAGCATTCACTCTCAGGCCCTGCCCTCTAGACCACTACTTTGCGAAGGCGTATTTTGACCAGGTTCTCACTTTTTCATCTCGACCGTCATATTCACAACTTTTTTCACCCTTAGTCGAAAATTTCCCTATCACTGTATTCAAGGGGTCAATATAGCTACTATTTAATCACAGTACCAGGTTGAAAACCACACACGTATGATTATAGCACGTATGATTATAGCTATATACATATAAAAGGATAAAGTTTTTGGCGTTATGCAATCCCTTCTTGGGATGCGCCGCACATTCTACTTCCATTCAGAATTGTGGTGGCTGGTGAATGTGATGTGGCCTATACAGTGACTTGCGGTGGCCAGCCGATGTACAAGTCAGTGCTTTTATCCTCCCAGACGAGTCTGGTACCAATTCACCGACCCCGGAGGGATGGAAGGCTTGGTTGGCCTGGGCGGGCGTTGATGCGGGATTTGATTCCCGCACCATAAGAGTGGGGTGCGCGTCACCTGTCACTACACCACCTCCGATATACATATATAGAAGGTTTAATCAGAAACATCACAAGACCACTACCTTCACTCGATTATCAGCTTCCACAGACGAGTTCTTACTTCGGGAAATCACAAGCGACAGGTGGTCAAGGGTGAGTGATAAGGCATCATGAGCTGTAGACTGCTGAAACCAATTACCTTACTGCAGTGAATATGCGACAGAAAACACATTTGCCTATTGACAGTTATCACGATGCTGCACAAAAGTTCACAATGATCGTACAAGTTGGAAAAGGGTGTGCGTCAACACATTCACATTTGGTTGAGGTACTCGCGCTACTACTTGCAATGGGACCAGGACAACTCTGCGCGCAGTGTCCTAGTACGAGTGTCCTCGCTCACTTCTTAGGAACGTCATAGTATATCACGTGGTCACTATTATCCCGAAGAAATAAAATTAGTTGTAAAGCATACCTGATGTGGACTGTATATACTCAACGAAAACGCGCTTAGTGTCGCTGATACATCAATACCGCCTACATAGGTGTCTTCTACTGTCCGTCTGGTAGAAGCCATCAACGATAAACACGGCAGTTTCAGAAGACAATCCGCAGCTGAACTTCTCTGAAAGGGAACGAACAGAATGAGCGTAATCTACAAGGTTGTAAGCAACGAATCACCTGCTGCTGGCCATCAAACCGGATCGTACTGCTTTGGACAGTGAGAAAGAACAAGACATCAATCGGTAGTGCACTGGTATCCATGCCCACAATATGGGCAACTCCTTCCTGCTGTTCTCCTACTGATGGTATTGAGGTGACTGTGGCACCCGATGAAAGTGGAAGTGGTTCCAATACCTAAATCTCTGGTTGAATAACGAAAACACCACACAGTCGCAGCTGGGGGCAAAGGGCAGCCGCATTACGCGGGAGAGGTTACACGGTCTGCAGCATCCATCCTTCGTTAAATCTCAGCCATTTCTGCTCCAGTCCACAAAATTCGAAAATAAGTGGATTTACTAAGGGATTGCCTAGGAAAAGGAGCAGACTTTGTCTCGTTGAGACGCACAAAACGGCGCGTTCCAGACGTCCTTACTGACTGGAACTCACCAACTCCTTGGCATTAAGCTCATGTCCACTCACCTGTTCCAGATAGTCTGCAAGATGCGGTGTTACCACTGTCTCTGTTGGCATAGATGCCAGTGCTGCCGATAAGTAAAAGCATCCGCGATTTGGAATGACCGCGCTGTTCTTAAAAAAACATACATAACCGATGGATAACTATAGTGATGAGGGCAAATAGGAAAGACTCGTTGAATTGCTACGACACACATTAAAAGACAGTGGTGGAGGTAAGGTGAGTAGTGAAAACTCCCAAAAAGTCATCAAAATGAGAGCTATGAGGCGGAATTTCCGATAGAAACGAGCCCTCAGACTTTATGATAACCGTTTCTTTCAACAGATGCAACTTGTTATGACCGTGCTCGCCCTTCTCGTTGAAAAGCGTCTCCTTCTGGAGTCAAGGGTGGAAACAGAGTATAATTTCTCGAGGTTTTGACCGTTCTATTCCGTTTTTTCTTCTTTTTCGTACTAGTAAGCATGCACATCGGCTTTTGTATTCAATAATTATTCGATATTCAGCACTGACTACACCTACCGCTACCTTCAATTGCTACAGTCGTAGTACAGGAAAATGAAGAGACCAAAAAGTTTCTTGGTGAAGAATAATTGCCCCTTGAAATTTCATTCATGATCCACTTATTATTGATTATGGTCCAATTCTTATTAACTTACATCTGAATATAACTTTAACAATCACTGATTATTCAAAAATGGTTGACTCATCAGGTCAACATCTGAAACTATCGAAGGAAGGAAGATTGCAGACACTCAAGAAACGTCTCAATTGTATTTCATCCGCTTCCTAGGAGCAGATTTTTGTTATCCTCCACAGAACGAACCTAGAAAGGATAAAAAGCAAGATTCAAAAAACTGACAGGATTACTGGGACTAGAATGTAGAGTGGTATCCAGTTTCGGCATTGATGATCGAGTCTGGGCCTCTTTAGCAAAAGATGCCGCCACTGCTGCCGGCAGAGAACCAGAATCAGATGATATGTAGTAGCCTTTCATGTCCAGGCTGAAATGCTCAGATCTTATTCACTTGGCATACACTTCCAACTCAACGTGCAACAAAGCGCTGTCTATGAAATCCGTCAAAATTAATCTCCACGGCTTGCTTTGATAATACATTTTACCTCCACTCCACATTTGAAGGCATTCATTGGATCCCACGTGTCTGAGGCGGTTTTGCAACGCCTCCAACAGCAACAAAGGGGCGGAAAAAACACACTCCCCCCCCCCCCATGTTCTTTACAAACGATCGTTCAAGAACTATTCTCCTTATGACGGACTCGGCATTACATATCCGTTAGCCTTAATGAACAGCAGAAAAAACCAAGAATGAAGTAGTAGGAAAAATTGTATTTAGAACAGCCGTGGGGGTAGAGTAGAGCTAAACAGCTCCAGGCTATTTCTAAGTTCTTTTCCATAACAATGCCTCTTAATTTTTCCCAAATCGCAGGCATTCCTAATCAGAAAGCTCCAGCTCGATGTGTCGGAAAGGAAAATGCCTGTTGCAAAGAGTGCCATTTAAGCAATCGGTGATCATTCGTAGATAACTCACCTCGGGATACTGAATCTTGTGAAATTAGTCGGCTGAGCAGCTGCAAACGCCTTCGCACGTAAATCTTTTGTTGACGGTTTCTTTACCATAGTGGGCATCATAATAATTGACGCCTCTGGCTTCAGTGCTGTTCGCAATGTACACCGACCTGACTCGATACTAACCTGAAAGGGCATCGCATCATCGCTGTATTGCTCTTTCAAAGTTGCTGATAAATTCGTATTGTCTATCATCAACACTTTTCGTTAGACACCCTGGTTCCGGATTACGGTAGGGCGAGGGGCACTGCGCAGAGGTAACCAGTCAGGGCGACACGGTAGGGACGCGCTGCACGTGGACAGTGAAATACCCCGTTGCAGACCGTCCATCTGCACTCGGAGCATCTCTTCACATACTTTGACTGTCACCTGAAAGCATAGCCGATCCACCGATTACTGATCCGAGGGAGACTGCTGTACCAGGTGCGCCAGAATTCCAATTTCTCATTTTATTCAATCATTTAAACGGCCTCAGAGTACCCGCCACTGCCAGTGAGCGGGCTAAGAGAAATGTAATAACTGCCATAGAATAACCATATCAACTGAGCTCACCTGGACATCGATGTTCATCCGAACGCTTTCTGTCTGATTTTTCTCTTCTGCATCCGATGCACGCAGGTCAGGGGAGGTTTTCGCAGGTCTCAAAATTTCGTTCGAAAATGCCTGCAAAATCATCAGTACACAAGAAAATACTTCTTTATTTAAATCTATACCAAGACCTTTCCTTATACGATGGCTCACTCTTTTGAATTAGGTTCAAAGGCACATTTCACGTCTACTAGGACGCGGATGTCACCCGGATCACCTGGTCATTGGCAGACGAGCATCAGGAGAACGCGAGGCTCACTTTAGCCTTACACCCAGTAAGCTCACGGATGCGGTCAGACGTTTCTAGCGCTTTGAAATCATAACCATACGGGTGATACCCACTTTCTACCAAAATGGAATGTGCATGTGCGGTCATATTCAACGTACCCTCGGCCTCCTTTCGCCCTTATTCCCGGTATTCTTTCGTCGTCGAATCTTTTCTATCATACTACGGCGAAACTCCTTGAATCGCATCAACTCGTACTGTCGGAGTTTACTTCGTTCAGCTTCCACACGTTTTTCGGACGCTTTACAAGCGACCAAATCTGATACCAGCGTTGACTGTTCATGCATCTGAATACAACATTGATACTTGTGTACGATCTTTACCAGTTGTTTTAGATGCTGTGTATAGAATAAAATCTCAATTTCTCGATGAAAAAAGGATACGCAGAATAGAGAAAATCAAACAATCAGTAACAACAATCGTGGAAACTTCGTCTCCCTCAAGCCGCGTTCATACTTTGCGGTGCCGATGGCAGGGCGTGGCTGCGTGTCTCTGCACCTCCGCCTATGTCATCCTACCTCACTGCCTGCGTCGTATTTGCACCTCCCCCATGCCACTCTTCCTTGCTGCTTGTGAACGCAGCTACGCCTTGTCCGCGCAGAGTATGAAAATGGCCTTACCTTCCTCTCCATCCACGGCACTCGCTCCTCAGGTCGTAGTTTCTTTAGCTCACCGGCACCTTCGATCTGGAACAACTTCAGTATGATGGAAAGCCACATTGGCGTGTCAAGTGTCTCAGAAATCATGCTCTATAGTTCCTTAGTAAAAACCTGGTATGTATAAGTACTTAGAAATTGATTACAAGGCTTACACCCCACTAACCTTAGGATCATCATCCTCAGAGATATTCGACCTCCTATCGTCCATATCATCTTCATTTTCACCAAGTGATGAAAACGTGTTCACAACCATTTTCGCGAATTTTCCTTCAAATAGTGTGTGACTCGATTTTCAGCTTCCAAATGCAAAGTGCAACATCAACCCTATAGCCTACACATTCAGTCATAGCGTTTAGAAGCGATTAGATCACCTATTCTTTGGTCCAAGTCTATGACCATTCCCCGCATCTGCGATCGAACACTGAGCACCCATTTGGCACCCACTGCATCCGTCGAGGCCTGAATCCAGCACTAATTTGTTTGCTTCTAACTAGGGAAGGTATTTTACTTCCCATGGAACTCTAAAATGAGACCCGGGGGGGGGATTGATAGAGCTTCGAACGCTGATTATAACTGTGAAAACCAAAATTGCTGAATGGCATCCTGAAGCGAGTTACGAGGGGTCAAAGTTTGTCTGTGACACCTCATTGGCGAGGAGGCACTTTGCCATCAGACGGTTTGTCGAAATGGCCATTTGCAATGAGACACATGCCACTGTCCGCGCTTTTAAATGCTGATCTCAAATCCGTATTCAGAATCTGTCAAACAATCGCCTGAATGGAGTTATGAAGGTTTTTCTGAGAAAAAGAGTAATACCATTACATGGTATGTTTTGGTGCCCATAGCGCGCGAGCCATACGTTTTCACGCGAAACCAGTGTGATTTTCGTGTCCAGTGGATCAAATTACCCTATGGGACAAGTTTTCAGCCAATTCGAGAATTTGACCAAATCTCGGAAAATGATGGGCTATCGGCTGGCAACCCATTTAACAATGGAGAAGTCGTTGACCCTTGCCCAGCAAATGCTCTTATTTGGCGCTTGTTACGTGCGTTTAGTGTGATGGGCAAATGTGATAGGTATGTTTAGGTTATCTTGTTCAGCTTGCAGGATTTTTTGTGGAAGGAAATTCAAAAAACTCCTACTTAACCCCTGGCCACCCCTAATTTTACGAAGTTGGGCCAAAAACTGATTCCGGCTGGAAATTCGCACAGAGGGATAATTCGACCTCCTACGCGCGAATATCATACAAGGAAACGTTTAGAAGTGAAAGAAAAGCACTTACTAACTGAAACACAAAATGCAAAGAAGCCGCACCGGTGGGAAGCAAACCCACAACATCGCGCCTGCAGAACCGGGGCACTACCATTGAGCCTCGGAGGCCATTACTGGCTTCCCGCTAGTCATGCTGATGACGAAGCGCCTCGCCATTGAGATGTCACAGGCTAGTCACAAGCAAACTTTGACCCCTCCTAACTCGCTTCAGAATGCCATTTGGCAATTTTGGTTTTCACAGTTATAATCAGCGTTCGAATCTCTATCGATCCCTCCGGGTCTCATTTCAAAGTTCCATGGGAAGTAAAATACCTTCCCTAGTAAGACAACTAAGACACAACCGCACATGTTCAGTTCCGAAAATAACAGCGATCCATCAGAACATCGTCGAGTTGAGAGTAAGACAGAGTGATTTATCAGTTCAAGAGATCCCTAACCTTCTGGGCTTGGGATAAATTTATTAATATTTATTTTTTCCGACTCACAATCACTTTTCCACCATCTCTCATCTTCAGAGCTTTTAGAGATGTCAATCCAGAAATATTCCCCCTTATCATCCGCACAGTGTTCATACAACAAATGACAATTGCGTTAGTCTGTGACCACGTCTCTTAGGCAGCGGTCATACTCACCGCCGGCAGGGCAAGGCTCTGCGTTCACAGGCAGAGAGGGAGAGTGGCACGGGGGAGGTACAGAGATGAAGCAGGCAACGGGCGGGGTGGCACAGGCGGAGACGCAGAGATACGCAGCCACGCCCCGCCGCCGGCACCGCGAAGTCCGACCGCGGCCTTACAAAGAGCAACGCGGAAGGGATGTGTGCGCAATGATGCACGGGAGATCGCGAATAAAAACCACAATGTTGCACTTTTCAACGCGAGTTTCGCTAGCACTCGCCATTTCTGATCTCGACCACTCTTTTCGAGACAATATTTCTTTCCGTTTCGCATTTTCTTCCCACCCCTTCCGGTGCTTTCAACACAATTCAAGTCAGCTTTCGCAAAAATTCACAATTCATCCACTGCATCTCATCCATCCAACTCTGACGACTTCTTTAGAGAGAAAATACACTGTCAAAACATTTCGCGCTACAGTCCGCGTTTTAATATTTCCTCTACTTTTATAAAAATTATTACATTACTACATCGTACCTGTGAGCACAACTGGTAAGTCCCTTGAGGAAAGAATAGATAATTGGTCTGAGTGTTACCAGTTGCTTCTTTCACGCTTTCTGAGAGCGACTGAAATTTCAAGCTCACCCAAAACCGATCCAACTGAGACGGCATAAATTATTCATACCATCTCATCAAAATTGTCGATAAAATTCATTTTGAATCCATGGAACGATGCTTGGCAAGCCAATTCCTTCATGATACATACAGTCACGTCACTTTTCTGAAACACATTCAGACAGTAACCCAAATCTCATTGAAACACGCACAGCACGCTACCACGTGCGTGAAGTTTACTCCAAATCAAGATATACGCACTAAAGATTTTAGTAAGACTATAAGGCGTGATATTGTGTTTGTTGATAATCAGACGTCTGAAGTAGTGCCACAGTAGAGAAGAAACGGAAAAGGAAAAACGGTCAACAATCCTACTGACAGGGAACTCTCTCTCTATATGAAAGACGTGATTTCGGATCCTCCGCGTCAAGGCTAGGATAGCTTACAGGGTGCGCCATAATTATAGCGAATGTGCGCGCGCAAGAGATTTGACCCCTTATTCAAACCCGTTACTTTTTTCTGGGCATTTTATGTTTTCATAGCGTTACAATGATCATAACAAAATCATACCACTATTCATTCAAATCCCTTCTAGAATGGTTAAGAGTTCCTGCCACCGAATGTCCATAATCGAGCTTCACCTCCGAGGAGTTTCGGCACGCAAGATCCACCGCCGTCTTGGAGTTCACATCAGCGTTGTCTACAGGACCATAAAACGATATGAAGATCTAGGAACTGAAGACGACCGTTTTAGACCTGGAAGACCCGTCTCCATTTCTACGGAGAGGAATCTCAAGAAGGTACGTGAAAGATTTCGCCGTAATCCCGAGAGGTCGGTTCGCCAAATGTCGCGAGAACTGAAGATAAAGGAGACTACCCTAAGGAGAATGGTTCGAAGTCTCGGACTGAAGGCATTCAAAAAGAATAAATGCCAAAAGCTCACTGATCGTCAGAAAATCAACAGGAAGGAGAGGTCGAAACTGTTGCTCAGAAGATTTGGAGACCAACGACACCGCTCGATCCTGTTCACAGATGAGAAGCTGTTTACAGTTGAGCAAGCTGTCAACAAGCAGAACGATCGTGTTTATGGCGTTTCGAACCCGCATGCTACCGTGAGCCGGTGTTCTCATCCTGCTTCAGTCATGGTTTTTGCTGGTATCACATCTGATGGGAAGACCCCACTGTGGTTCGTTCCAGAAGGAATAAAAATCAACAGCCGAAACTACCTGGACCTGCTGAAGAAGGAATTGCTCCCCTGGGCTAACAGTCATTTTGGGAGTAGCCCATGGACGTTCCAGCAAGATGGGGCTCCTGCCCACAAGGCGAAAATCGTGCAGGACTGGTGCGAGGTCAGCTTCCCAGACTTCATCGCCTTCGACGAGTGGCCACCCAATTCTCCTGATTTAAATCCCATGGATTATAGCGTGTGGTCTATCTTGGAAGCCAAAGCATGTTCGAAACCACATCGCTCCCTCGATTCGTTGAAGAAAACCCTCCTGAAAGCATGGGACGATCTTGACACCACCTACTTGCGTGCCACCGTCGATGCGTTTCCAAAACGTCTCGAGGCCTGCGTTGAAGTCAACGGTGATGTGTTCGAAGTATAATTCATTTTTCACTTAGTAGCAGACCAATAAATGTTATGGAGGTTTCGGTTTTTCCTAATGCTTTAATTGTCATGCTATGCGACTTCGATTTCGATTCGCTATAATTATGGCGCACCCTGTAGACAGCCAGTGGTGTACATCAACCCGCCCTCCAGGGCTACTCACTGCACTATAAACCCCAACATGCGTTTCTCAACCCGAGTTTTGCCACAGATCGTCTCTCTGGAGCTCACCATTTCATCAACAGAACAGATGCCTTACCAGTCCCCATTTGCCCCATTACCTTGAAATGGTGTAATTAAATTACTAGGTACAGACCAAATGCCATCACTCGTCACTCAACCGAAACAGTCGAAACTGTTTTTCCTGCCCTCCAAACTACGTTTCACTACCTCGAGAGATCTTCACCTTTACGATGAGCCTTACCTGCAAGGATAAAACCAGCGCCGGCATACCATCTGTGAGATCTTGACTATACAATGGCATACACACATACATTCCATTATTGATCGCCAATGAAAGGTTGATATCGAAATCCTGGCAATACGAGAAATTAAATTTTTAGTGTAACGACAACAAAAATGGTCAAAACATCATTTTATTACACAGTAAATGAGAATCTACCTGGCTACTTTGAGGAGGTGAGAACATCGCATGCTGGATGCTATTGCTCCTTTGCTTTCCGGCTGCGGTTGCCGCTCTAACCACTTTGCTTCGCTCAGCCCTCCAGTAATCATAGGTGTTTTTGTAATTCAACCAAAGGAGCACTGCCTAGAATCAAATTCTGAAGGTTGGAAGGCATGATTTCGAAGGCAACATATCAAATGTCCCTGCCTCACCTTGTCTATAGCGCTGGACTTAATCAAAAGAATCGGGCGGTTCAAGGCTATATGGTAGGAGTACGACTGATGGGATGAGCTTTCTTTGTTCTCCACACGAATCTAAGTGAAACAGTAATGAAAGTTCTGGATTCATCCATCAAACCTTGAACTCTACCTGCGTCATGAACGTCGCGTACTCCTGCAACTCTGCTTGGAGTTCTTCATACTCTGCGACTTTAACCAGTTGCCCTAATTTGGCGTTCAGCTGTATCGCTGCTGCACCAAAGAGACGCTCCTTTGCTGAGCCGAGCTCTTTCAGTACCTGGAACGAAGGAGAGTGGATCACATCAAGAGGATTTCAAAATCCAAGCCATTTTACCAAGTTTTTTTCATTCCACTTCACAGTTCTGCTGAGATCTAGCAGTACATACCTTCTTTTCCCCTGACTGTCCTAACCTTTCCTCGTACCCACATCTACCCACTTCGATACTTCGCCACACACCCCACCCCACAAATAAATCCCACTTCCACAACATAGGGACCCCGTTTAGACAAGCTATGTAACAAGTGACAAACATCGCCGATGACAAATATCCGCCGATAAATACGAAAATCTCGAGCCGTTTGCGCAAGCACTTCCTTCCCTCCCACAGAATATACTACATATCTTTGTGGTAGCCTGCTCCAATGAATACTGGACGTTGGGTGTTCCTAGAGTACAAACATCGCCCATGACATACACATTCAACTATGTGCAAGAGCAATCACGACTACAGGGGGTGCCAAAAAAAAAAAGTAATTTTGCCCACGGCTCACATCTGCCAATTTTACAAAACGTAGGGAAACGAAAGAGATGAAGGTATTGGGACAAAACATTCCCGAAATGTTTCTCTAAAAGCAGGAACAAGCTGTGGCTCCTCACGTTCATGTTCATAAAAATATGGAGGTTTCATTCGGCGCAGTCGGGCTCCGGAGTACCTACATTTAAAAATTCGCTAAAAACAGTGGAGTCAAGCTCCGTGGTAGGTCTTTTGTGGGAAGCTTCCTGAGGGTTGGCCCTTCGGTTCTTGGAAGTCACAGAGCTCCTGCTGCTTGGACAAGGCTGCTATGATCCAAAGTATCATTTTCATGCCTCAAATCCGCCTCCGGAGGGGTTTCAGTGGTAGGGGAACGTTTTGGCTCTTGGAAACGAAGGGCGCTGGGAACCCGGGAAAAACGCAGTGTTAAAGAACACCATCCGGTATGAATCCCCTTAGGTACCCAGATTGAACGGACGTCAGCAAGGTGTGAAAGAGGGCGAAGGAATTTCGGATTTTGCCCAGTTGAGGTGATACATCTTGTTCAGTCTTTCCTTGCTCCCGTTTCTGCTCGTGCAGGAGGCTGCCACAGAGTATAGTGATAGAGTTAGGTCTGCTCTTGATTCTGGGGATGAGAATACCTCAATAGAATTTACTGTAGTTTGGCTAAATGGGGTCGAAAGTGGAGGAGACAAAATTACTTTTTTTTTTTGGCACCCCCTGTACAATCATTCAGTCAGAAGCTTTGCTGACATGCACTTCACAATAATAAGGCCGCCTACAGACTTCGCGATTTTACAACGTCGCATTTTCGCACAAGATACTGCGACCTGAGATTCTGCCTTGCCGCAACTTCGCGTGAAGAGTTGCTTACCAAAAACATCTTTCTGAGTTTTGTGATGCTGAAGCCGTCCAAAAAACGAATTTTACACCTACCCAGCGGTTTGTCAATTCAGCATCAATGCTTTCAATCGTGAAGCGAACAGCGGTTGCAGTAGGGGTAGCAGCTGTAAGTTGTAACCAAGGCACACCTTGTCCTTTTACCTAAAACCTCTTCTTACAGCACAGCTTTACCAAATTGGTAGGCTCCAAAACCTCACCGCAAGCGAAAACAGCAGTAGAGGCTCCTTGTTGGCACTTTGAGGAGCATGGACTACACCCGGTGACCATCCATGCCGTTCTGCTCTGAGACGAGTGATTAGTGCTGACAATTCGCTACGGAAGGACTGCTCGGCAAATAGGATTTGATTCAAAAGGTCGGTTGTGAATGAATGATTTACTTGGCCTGGAATACGGCATTTTATGAGAAATGATAAGCAAACACTACGGTAAATGAATACGCTGCCAACTGCTAACCCACCTAAGGTAACGGTCACTTTCAGGTAACCTCCTTCGCGATAGAGAAGGGCCTTATTTGTTGCTGGAGCCGTACCTTCCTTGTCCACGGTGTATTCTCCATTAACGGCGACAGCCGGTAATGCTAATGTGAACGTATCCATAGGTTTACCAGCCGATGACACACAGAACTCTGCACAATGCGTCTGGATACTGGCAGTCCACTTTGCTTCATCGCCTCAAATAAAAGATAGAAAATATACCTATACAAACCAACAATACACTGATTCCGTGTGGAAATGATACTTTAAGGGTGAGATAAAGATCCGTGCGGTCGCAACGCGGTAGACATGAAGTAATCGGCATAAAAGCAAGCTTTGCAGGCGAAATCCAGTTGCCACTGCACTTCTCTTCAACAGCTCACTCCTTTGTATCAACCCTTCCTTACCAGTGACTCCACTACTATAGGCCCGATTAAGCCTATAGCGCGCCAGAAGACTTGGCAGCAGACGTGCCCGCAGTTCAATGTTTGACGTTTCGAAATCGAATTTGATTTTCATCACAGGTGCACGCGGTCGAATCGGTTTTTTAGAATCCATTGGCTTCACTTGATCCTGTTGCCATGAACCAGCGACCTGTGTCGGCTCAGCGACAGGCACCTCCTGAACAGTAGGAATCTCTGGCGAATATATCAGAAAGCGGTCAATTAACGTCATACAAAAATACCTGTAATGGACTTTGAACTTGTACTGGCAGCGGATTGCTCGGTGTTGGCTGTGTTGGTTGCGCACTGAGACGGTTGAACTGTTGTTCCAACTGTAATGAAGACATCAAATTTCCACTCAAATATGAACCCCAAACTCGTCATCAACTGACTTGAGGACCATGTCTCATCACCACGTCGTGAAGGGAGTGAGCAGCCACTGGGAGCTCTCCCTCGATAGCACCTAGTGTGACTCGTAAAGTAGTCAATGGTTCTTGGTTATCACCATCAGCAACACCGCTGAAACATCATGGATCAGTATTCGATGAAAGTCTAAACGCAAAATTAAGCTGGAAAAGGCAGTTTAGATTCAGAAATCATAAATGATAAAGTAGGTGGTGTTGACCAGTCTTCCTTTGAAATGCGCCACGCGTCCAAACATCATTCTTGACCGTTATGGGATTGAATGCGACCTCTGTAACTGATTGCCAGGAGCAGCCAATGTACAATTCGATGCATTTTTGGTCCTTCAAACAAATTTTGCACCCGTTCACGTTCACCCGTTCGCCCGAAAGCAGGAAAAAGTTCGTCGGCCTGGGCGGACAACGGGACCACCCATCTTATGCATCACCTCTGCCAATAGCAATTATATAGCAAACAACCTATTTAAAAAAAATCAAATCAGGTATGACTTCTATAAATAGCCTTGAGTTGTTGACACCGCATACACCACATACTACTACCTTTCCGGACAAACCCTCATTCTTAGCGAACTGATCTAGTTTCATTAGCCTCCCTCCCTTGAAACAGCCTCAGTGAACTTATCATTTATAATTCGAACCTCGAAAACAGAATTTACCTCGATAACCTCGCACTACTCTCATGAAGCGTACAGTTTACTATGTGCATGTTTTGTTTTGCACTGTCCGATTCCATAAGAGCAAGACTCGCCTTTCTGAAAAGACACCGTCATACATTTATTGAAGCTCCGAGAAGCCAAGGAAATCATCTTACATATTGCGTTAATATTAGTGTACATTATTGAAAATTATTACAAATGATGAATAAGATCTCTACATACACTCGTTCAGCAACTTTTGAAGGTTATAGTAACCATACCGCAAACTTATATCGAACATTGTTGCATTGTTCGACGGCGTCACCGACTTCACATTTTTCTTCGACTTGTTGCCACTGTGATCCGAATCGTGATGTTGCTTAATCCCGATTTGCTGCACCATCACTGACACATATAAGTCTGTGAGGATCGATTCAAGACGAACAGAGTCGATTTCCAGCTCTCCACGAACCTTCTTTATCACCTGGATTAACGTAATTGAATTGCTTTGAAGGAAATTTGCAGGTTCACAGCAAGGTGGGATTGTAAGGATACGGGGTAGAGAAGTAGAGATGGGGAGAAAGAATTCGGGAATAAATGTTCATAGCGGTGTGGAGACACTCACTCCATAAACTTGCAGAGTTCGTCAATTAACCACCCAGCCACCGTCTTTTCGCAAAAAAAATTCAAAATCTGGAGGGCCAACCAAGGGGTAACTTTACAAGGCTTTCTGCGGTTCGGGTAATACCGCTTCCACGACACACTCATATGTCAAAGTTAAAGTTAGCAGTCAAATTGGTAGTAGTGCCCTGGGAGCAAGATTCGTGTGCATTTTAAATAGAAATAGTATTTCTGGATGAGGATAAAAATCCATTATTGAACTCGATAAGAAATGATAGCTGCAGTGCCCAGTTGCTCGCAGCGAGGAGCAGCTCCCCCTGAGACTTCTCTGTAGATCTGTGCGCTTTCAATTTGCTTGAGGTCCCCTCTTCCCCCACCGTCCTTGACGACTTCAGCTAATCAGATGTATTTTACAAGCTTACGTTACATTGAGCTACAGCTGCTACAGTACGAACACGTTCTTACTACATAAAAATCTATTCGGCAAGATTTCGCGACGAAAAATCCCACAGACGAGGGCGATTTGGCTTGCAAAAACAGTAAACCCTGCGAGCGTGTGGATTCGACTTTTACTAGAAATTAAAATCTGGTACGGTATACTGAAATTGAAACTTACATCGCCTCTCTTTTTAGCAGTGCTTCGACTACGATTCTTCTCAAAATCACGCATCATGTCCAACACTCGTACGTCCCATGACACAGATGCACGTGTTTGCGCTGTCAAATGTGAATTCATGGACGGTGAGGGTTCCGGCTGAATTCGCTCCATTCGAATCGAATCGTAAATTATTGCAATAGCTCGAAATTTATAGAATTTTTCGTAAACCTACAAACGGATAAGCTGTACTAACACGCTTTTTGAGATCGCTGGGCGTTGCAAGTGTTTTTGACACCAGTGCAATCTCTTTGATAAGGCACACTGAGCATAATGCCACGACGAAACGCACATTTTCAACATTTCCATTGTACCTTATATCAGCCTAAAATAGATATTTAACTTCAACTGGTGTTCCTGTATGGAACTATGCAGGGTATCACAGCTCACTTGTGCCAGTAGGTCGTTTTTATTCAGAGTTGGATAGAAAACTCAGAACCGATAAAAGCGGCTGGCTCCAACTGACCACCTTGGATGGTCTCCGTAATGGGCACGATAGCCGCTGCACGTGACCTTGTCATGAGTACATTTGCCCTACTTTGACATACACAGCTATTGGGAAAGGATGGACGCATCAAAGAGTCATACGCTGCACAGACTGCAGCGCGGCGGCATAGCTAGCGCATGAACTTGCGGTTTCCTTCCGAATTATATTGGAAATTGATCTCATGAATAAATTGGCAAGGACATCCCTGCATGGAGAATAAGGTTGCGCATTATTCTCCAAGCAGGGATGCGCTCAAGGAAATCACTCATCAGGCTAAAAGCAGCGGGGAAGGGGACAGGAACATGTCCTCGTAGAATGCATCTCAAGTGTAGTTCTAAGAATGTTCCGCAGTACAACATATGTCGAAAAGCGCTTCTTGGACTCTTTAGTTGCACTGTCAAGTAGGTGTGCGCATCGTGGTGCACCGTGGAGCAGCCAGTTGGATAGCCACGGTGGGCGGAGAAACGTTTACGGCTTAACCGTTGCCCCACCTCCTCCAACGAGCAAGTCCTCGTTGGAAGAGTTGGGGCAGACTAGAGGTTGGGAGATGTGTTCCTCGGGGTTTTTTACCGTTTTTTCTGCTCTTTCTCTGGTATTTTACTCTGCTTAGCATATCTAGTTTCATACACAACACTCGATCGAGACTACCCTTCTCGATGCTTCTGAGTTTCACGAATATTAAATCTCAATGATTTCTACAGCAAAAAAAAAAAGCAAACAACAGGTAGCAACTACTCACAATTCCTCTCTCAGGCAGAAGACCTTTCTCGTCCATCACGATATGCCACGATAGTTTGCCGTCCACTGTCACTTTCTTTACATGTATCAGCTGATGAAGATGGGGCGTAATGAATTTTCGAGACGTGTCCGCGGCCGATGAAACCACCCTTGATTCAAATAAACCATTGCAAAGTTCCGGCCAAAAGGAAAGAAATGAGAGGAAAATGCAGAAATGAAAAAGCAAGATCGACCACTTTTTGAACTCTTGAAAAATTTACCTCTGTTCAACCATAGCCGTAACTATATTGTTTATAATGAATACATACACCAATGAAAGTTGATCAACTGGCAACTCGTCCAGATTCGTCCATTCAAGGCGGCGACTCTAAGAAAAGAGTACTGGTGTAAAAAGCCCATACGCGATAGAAAACCAAAAAAGTGAAAATTCACTCTATAGAAACTGTAAAAGAAGGCTTGTGGCATTATGTCCATAGGATTCAGGTATTCCTTACTGCCCGCCTCAGCTGATTTTCGATCCTTAGGTTCACGATGTACGGATAACAGCCAATGATAGAGATCGACTGAAAAGTCTACTTCGAACGAGCAAATGCACGAGTGATGGCAATGAGAGCTCAGAAAAAATTCAAGCGTCTATGAAGACTGGTAAAAAACAGTAAATATAAGCAAACCTTTTTGATCGTTCGCTGAAGACCCTCTTTTTGTACCTCCACTGGTTGCGTTCTGAAACCAAAAAGTTCTATTTTACATTGACTCCGATTCTAATGTGTCAGGACTCTGCGACGAAGCAAGACCAATAACTAAGAGAAAATACTTGTTCGACCTTTGCTAAATATTCCAATCAAGGACATTCGTACACTACCCACAAGAGGGCTTCTCCGGTAAAGGAAGAGGAAATATTCAGCTAATATCACTTTACACCGCAAAAGGCGGGTTAACAGTGGTAGAAAAGGGTTGAGGAGTGTTTAGGACATGCCTCTCTGCACACAAAGGGTGGGCCTTAACTTCGAACAAACACTATGAAGCTATTACACATCCTGAGGAGCATAGAATGCGTCATCCGAGTGAATAATTTTTAAACAAAGAAAACCCTAACTACAGTACTCTGAAACTTACAGCATTTGAGCGACATGAAACTTACAGCATTTGAGCGACTTGAAACTTACAGCATTCGAGCGACTCCCTGTGCTAGGGTTTCGACGACGCTTCATCTCCGTCTTCTTTCCAGGTTCCTCTATCGTTATACGAACATCTCGTGACATCGACGTCGGGTCAACACGGAATTTACGCGCTTCAGCATTAGAGGCCAGCTAAATCCGCAATTTCAAACACAATTCACGTCACTAACAGACATATGGACGGTCTCTTATGTACCTTAACTTGCTGACATATATCCGGATGCCAGTGGCTGAGCAACGCCATCAACGCAGTCTTCCTCTTGGCCTTCTCCGAGAACTCAGGAATTACGGCCAGCGTAGAGGGTGGTTGCTGAGCCAGTTTCTCTGCTGATTGTGGCAACGCACACCATCTAAGTAAATGTTGATCTACATATTTGACCACACCAAACACAAAATTATGACAGTGAAATCATCTGACGACTCAGTAGATTATCAAAATTGAGCATCTCAAACTTGTAACTGAATATATTAGGTTGTCGGGAAAGTTCTTTCGTTTTTTGAAAACGTGCTTTTCTCCTCAACTGCTTTCCAGCAATTTCTTCTGTACATATACATGTAGTACAAGTTCACACGCATCTATAGGTACTATTGTCCTTCATCTCCCGGATAACCTTCCTCGGCAAAATTAATTTATTAAAGGTCAATTCTTCCTCATTATCGAAGGTTTTTCTTTGAATGGCGTTAGATAGGGAAAGGAAAAGATAATAATCCGATGGAGCAAGATTAGGGCTATAAGGTGGATGGGGCAGCACTTCCCATTCAAGCTGGAGTATTTTCTGGCGAGTCACTTTTTCAATATGTGGGAAGACTCGCCAAAAAATTGACTCGCCAAAGTTCCGGAACCTGAATGGGAAGTGCTACCCCATCCTCCTTATATCCTTATATCCCTAATCTTGCTCCATCGGATTACCATCTTCTCCTTTTCCTATCTGACGCCATTCAAAAAAAAGCCTCCGGTAATGAAGATGACATTGACCTATAATAAATTAATTTTGCCGGAAAAGGATATCCGGGAGATGAAAGACAATAATACCTATAGATGCGTGTGAACTTGTACTACATGTATATATACAGAAAAAATTGCTGGAATGCAGTTTGGAGGGAAAAAAGCACGTTTTTAAAAAACGAAAGAACTTTCCCGACAATCTAATAGTTTGGAATTACCTCAGTACAGTATGCAGAAGTAGGCATGTCGGGCAACTCGCGAAGTGCGGACCCAATTCCGTCACTTTTAGCATCACGCTTCGTGCAATCTTCGCATCAAAAATGCGATCATCCGTAGAGTCCAACGCCAATTTCAATACTTGGGCGAATGACATGTCCACCGTCGCTCCCCAGTTTTCTTGGAGCTGAAAACGGTGCTTCGTTTCTTGGGAATGTTCACTTTTAAAAGGCGGGTCTTGGACGTTTAGGCGCGACTCCTAAACTACAAAGTAGTGGAGAAGTCACCATCTTATAGCGCCCACCAGACATCATCGATGCCACAGTGGGATGCCCTACACCAGTCACATCTCCAATTATACATTCAACAAACGTGAAACCCTGGCAGGAAAGTATTAGGTTGATTCATAATAAATCGGACAAATTGACAAATTTCAATCATTGTTGTACAACTTTCTAACGACAACTGGGATTCACTTGAAATATGCTCCATCTTTATCGATGACCTTCTGCCACGGGTTAGGCTGATCATGGATGCCCTTGCTCCAGAAGGCCGGAGGCTGGAGCTCGAAGAAGTTGCCGAGTGCCGTCTTGAAGTCGTCGCGAGTTTTGAAGTCTTTTTCGTCCAGGTGGCGTTGGCTGTGGGAGAAAAGGTGGAAATCTGAAGGGGCCAAGTCTGGGGAGTACGGTGGGTGTGGAAGCACGGTCCAACTGTACGACAGCAGCTCGGCCTAGGTCGATCTCGCAATGTGCGGTCTCGCGTTGTCGTGCTGGAAGTGGACATGTGACCGCCGCCGTAGCGAACTTTGGACATTTGCATTCATTTCTCGTAATTGACGAACGTAGACGTCGGCGGATACTGTTGTACCTTCATCGAGCAGCTCCCAGTACTCTACGCCGTGTACTCTCCACCAACCGCGGTTTTCGTCTTCGATGGAATAGTGGCCTGACGCAAACTTCGAATGCCACAAGTACACTGTACTTCTGGCGGGGGCATACTCCTTGTGAACTTCTTTCAGACGTCTGCCGATATCCGCGGGTTCCTGGCCAGATAGCGATAGAAATAGTATGACGTTGCGGATGTGGTCTCTGGACAGCTTGAAATCGTGCGGCATGGTGGTGGAATGAAACTACTTTGGACTGATTATTTTACGGTATTTTGGAGAGCTTTTCATACTCATTCCAACGGTACCTCGCTCGTCCATTTTCGTTAACTCTTTGCTGAGTTATAATCTCTAGAAATCATCACTACCATTTGTCCGATTTATTATGAATCAACCTAATATAAGCGAAACTGATAGCTCCTTTTCCCCATTTCATGATCTCATTGGCATATTCCATGCTCGCCCACCGGCTGGCGTCATCTGGATCGCACTTAGGGAGAAGTCCTGGTAGACGCTTTGCCTATAACCCTTCACATCATGCGGTGTGACCTGAGCATTTACCAAGCTTTCCAACCAGTGACGATCCAGATGACATGCGGTTTTTGTGAACGTAAAATGTGCCTTTGATCGAGCATTACACCATTTCTTTCCTCCAACCGCAGCCTTTTAAAGAGCCTCGATGAAGCACTATAGCAATACTTCCAAAAAAAGCCAGCTCCGTCTCATAATTCTGCACTAAGAAACCTCTAACCAACTATTTACACCTTTGGGATTTGAGCTGCCGTGAATAAAATACCCTAATCCACACAATCCTGCTCTCCTATAGACCCCTTGCGACTCGAAAATTTCACAAACCTCTACGACATTATCAGTGACTTTCTTCAACACATGCAACCATGTGGTCAAACATGGAGACAACACGTCGTACAGTGGAAATTCGTTTTTACCAGTCATTTCCAGTGGTCGCGGCATTACAATCAACGTATTCACGGCACCAATCTCGATCTGAACATAGGTATATGGATAAACCATTTGTAGCAATTCTAAAATACCTTCCATTTTGGGTACCTTCACTTTGTACATATGAAGTGCCTTCAAAGATGTTAACGGTGGCGCTCCCTTTTCTGGCAAATCACGAGTTAACGAGTCAGTACTGCAACAGAACAATTATACAGGAGGATTTCACTAGAGATGAGAAAAGCGCAAAACTACTCCAGGAGTTGGAACGTTTCAACAATAGCCAATCATTCATACGTCATTGCTAAAGCTTTCACCCCTTTTTCACCGATAGGCCCTCTTCCAAAATGTGATCGTACTGGAGCTTTTGAAGTTGGTGGTGAAAATCTAGGAACGTAGCTATACAGCGAATGCTGTGCCTTCACAAATTTTCCTGTCGCACCAGGGATCAAAAAGTGGAAGAGGGGAAAAAAGGTTAGGCTGTGTTCACAGTTTGAATTTGCGGAAATGCAGAATTACGGAATTTGCGGAATTGTGGAAAGAAGAATAGGTACGTATCGATCAGGAGAGCTGCGGGATTTGCGGAAATGCGGGAATGAAGAATTGTGAAGAGCGTCGATACGTGTCTAATGCTTTTCCGCGAATTCCACAATTCTGCATTTCCACAATTCCGCAAATTCCGCAATTCTTCCAGTCGATACGTATCGTTTCCCGCAACTCTGCGATTCCGCACATTCCAAGACTGTGAACGCAGCCTTACAAGGAGACAGAACTCGCTCGCGTCGCACTACTCGCTCCCGGAATTTTTCTTTGATCCTCACCGATACCACTTCTTCCTTTGAGTGATGAAGAGAATTTTTGAGTAGAATCATGAAAATACCATCAGAAATAGTTGTAGCAACCCTATGAAGAAACTCACAGCGCTTTCAACTGCGATTCTCGACGTTCAACTGAAACCTCTACATCGGGCACTTGAAAATCGACAACAACTCGTGGTTCAATATCCAACATACGCGACGCTAGCTGTGATTTTTCCCAATCCAGCTGAAAACGACATACTCTCACAGGACTGCAGGACTGCATGGCGGGATGTGGGTACACGTCAGATTCACTCACCGATGCCTTGAAGTTAACTCGATTTCCTGCGAAATCCGTCACTAATCGTGGTGTGAAATGCAGAAATTGTGCAGACAGTACAGACGAATTCAGGGTAATCGTTACTCCTCCTTCGGTCTGCAAAGCTTAGAGTCTTTGAGAAAACCCTCCGCCTAAAAGGCGGACGTGTACTCTGTATAGCCGGCTTGCGCTGAGCTTCAAACCACAAATCCATATTGCTTGAATTCTTGTTTTTACATTGCCCTCCACCCTCATTCCTCTACGTACTATGAACGAGGTCACATTATTGTGGTATCAGGACATCAAGCCCACATGTACCTGATGCTATAAGTTCGAATATTCCCCTTACATGAAATATTTGCAACTTACCAATTCTTTCGTGGTACCGGATGATACAGAAGCCTTCTGTATGAGCACAGCTGCCATATTCGCTGCTGTCTTCACTTCATTGTCTTCACTGGGAAGTATACTACACTCGAACATAGCTATATGGACACGCGGAAGATCCACCGATACACTTAGCAACGGCGAGGGTTCAGCTGAAAAAAAAAGGTATAAGGATAATATGAAGACTGCAAAATCCCTTGAGATCAAATTTTCAGAAGGTAAAATGAACTCTGAAATAATTACAGTCCCATTCCCACGATACGAGTCCAGCAGTCGTTATTCGATCAGAATGTGGATATAATGGGAGGTTACAGCGGTTTTGTGGGAACACTAAAAACAGCGAAAGGGGTAATTCTGGCCGCTCGTGAATTATAAAATTGAAGGGCCAGGTAGTGCGACAGCAACGAAAGAACTGGATGAAACGGTCAAAAACACGGTGAACGGAGTCTTCTCCTATTCTTCTCCTTTTGCCTCCTCTGCATCTCTATCCGCGGAGAGGTCGATGCAGACAGCGAGTGGCTAATCAGCCTGCCGCGCTTGCTCCCGCAGTAACTCGGCCACAGAAAACTGCAGCTTGAAGTGAAGCGCGTGGGTATGCGATAAAAATTCTAAGCAACCCTCCCCCTCCCCTCCCCCCTTAGAGAGAATATCGTTCCCAGACTGTTTTCTGTCATTGTCCTTTGCGGTGCCTATAATTTCTTCCCGGTGTTTTCATCCACTATTCCTTACACATTCCTACGCAAAGGGAGCCATAAATTGTTCCCACGACTGTGTAGGTCAAACGCGAGAGAAACACAATGGATTCTACAAACTTCGTTCGCCTCCCGATTACAAAGTGCTCGCCACAAGCTACCAGATCCGAATGGTCAGCCACCTATCGGAAGGAATTCAGCGCATCATTTGCTACGAAATCGCTGATATCCTCATTCAGCAAGGATTGTTTTCATAAATGTAAGCAGTGAGAGTAACCTCCAGGAAGCCTGTCAGCCGCCTGCTGCTTTCTCTTTTCCCTTATGTCCGGTAAAATCTTTGAAAGTAACATACCTGTCGCAAAAAGCGACTCTGTCAATGGTTGACGATGCTGCTTGTTCACACACTCGCGGTAACCCATTTGTACAAGCATCGACGGATGAATCAATGAAATACATCTTGATACATCAACAAGGAGGCGATCTAATATTTCAATGGCGAGTGGAGTGAAGAAGATCTGAAAGACAATATCTCGGCTTCCAAATCAACACAGACCAAAAAATCCTAGACAAAAGTAGAGAGAATAAGAGTAATAGAGGCGAATGATAAACGAAAATATTGCGAAAAAATACATGGAAAATCTCAGAGATTTTAAGACTAACCTCCATTGTGCTTCCTACTGAACCATTAATAACAAATCTACGATCATTCGTTTTCGGCTGAGGCTCTAAGGCTTGAGGCTCAAACACCGCTTCGCCCAATAGCAAATCTGGAGCCGACTGGATTCTTGGAGAATCTCTCGTTGTAGAACCGGATAACAACGTGAGGTGAACAGAAGATATGCCTTCTTGAGCCTGAATTAGTTTAACGACAATATCATTCCGCTGTTTCAGTGCTACTTCCAACATGTTACTGCCATACATCTAGATGGTCGCTAGCACACATATAAACCCTAGGAGGAAAACTGGTGCCACACACTCCCGGCGGAGCGCCCACAGCCCGTCCCGCCCAAGATGTTTCTGCATTTCTGCCCACACAGAAGTGCCCCATAGCGACAATTCGTGCGATCAGAACAGTCTCACCAAGGCGTTCGGAAACCTCTTTATAATGAGCAATGGCATTTCTTTCATGAGTATGCTTATTCAAATCACCGATGGAGCATGAAGGTTCGAATCGCGATTCAAACAAACTAGCGTCCAAAACGTTGAATCATAGATGAACGAATCAATACATTTCTATCAATAAAAAATTACCTCTATCGCAGAGAAGACCTGAAAACTAACCTGGAACACTTTAAAACTACGCGCCTCCACCCACTGTGCAATCTCTCCAGGTGCTCCGAATTGTGGCGATTCGCATTCTTCAAAAAGAATGCTACTGTAGAGTATAATAGGAAGAAACATGAAAAAATTTGACTCACTCGTCCTACTAGCTACATTGAAGTGGGTGAGGTATTCACCATAGGCATCAGTCAATGGGCGTACAGATAGTAGGCACTTTTCTATCTACAAAAGTTCTGCTCATTTCAGATCCCACATATTTCAACCGAGAATAATAACAAAACGGATTGGTTGCTATGCATATACCGGAATAGTTTTCGACATGGCTGAATGGAACGACGCCGTCTCTACTGATGGCACTTCACTCGTTGTCTGAGAACTAGGCTTTCGTGATGGCGCGAAAAACTGCCGTAGTTCCTCTCGAAACAGTCTAACAAAAAATTTAAAGTAAATTTAGCTTCAAAAAAAAAACTCGGCCAGAATTCGACTTACTTTTTTTCGGGGTATACTATGTTCTGAAATACACCCGGCTGCCCGCCAGGTGTGTGGTTCATTGAATGCACGCATAATTTCTGATCCAGATGAATGAGAAAATACTGTCCTCTGGAAATGAAACACGATATTTATCTTGCATGCTAGCCTCAACAGAATTGTATTCACAGTGGATCTTCTTTCGTTATGAATGCTGTATCCCCGTAGCATGCACAGCCCCAGACCGTCGTAGTACGATCCCATAGGAAATGAAGACGTTTCGTTTCTCTGTCATGCTTTTGAATGAACGCCTGTCTCAGCTGATCCAGTTGGCTCGATGCAGCCGGGTTCGGCAGCTGAAGAGAATTGAATCGGAGCATCCATAAATCTTGGTGGAGCAAACATTCATATTATGTTTCATAATAAGTGTGGAATTCTTATGCATACTGCACCTTTATACTTCATTATTTTTTTACTTTTCAAATACCATTTGTAACTTCCCACCCACTGCAATTTCGAAATCTGAAACATTACTATTTACACCATTTCCCAATCGTCACGTCCCCAGATATTGAACATTTTTTCCACGATATATCCAGCAATACACCAGAAACGCTCGTACCTCGATATCCAGCGATACACCAGAAATACTCGCACGCGCGCATTCAAGCCAAGTGGGGCTGTCAGCCGGGTGGTATACTGAAACAAAAGAAACTGCATGGAGCCACGTAAGTCAACAAGTGCATCAAGAATGATGGTAAAAAGACGTACATTGTATGGCGGTCACATGCGGTATTCGAACGCAAACGTGTTCTGTGAACCTCTTTTCATGAGCATTGCATAGGGTAAATCGTATGGGATCGACAGCCAGCTGAAAAAAAAAAACTTTAAAATCAAAAAATGTCCAAACTATAAATACTTCTCAGAGAATCCTATGTCGAAACGAACAAGTGCTTGACTAATCAGAGTAGGAATAAAATAAGTGGATCAAACAGTAACTCACCGTAAGAGCAGTGTTCTCATCCGTCAGCGCCAATTGCACGCCATCTACTGAAATACGCATCTGGCGATACTTCACTCTGGAACATAGGTTTCCATGAGGACCATAAAACTGAAAGATATTGCAAATCCAGAGGTACAAACTAACAAACCTTTCCTCTGACTCGCACGGACGACCTGGTTGAGATCCCACGGTGCATGTTGCACATGTTTGCCCATGCTGACAAAACTTGAATCTTTCTGGGACAATTTTTGCGTCATCCTTCGCAATGACCATCAGCAGCAATGTGTCGAGGAAGTTAACCAGTGTAATAATCTAAAATTTACTCAGCAATTTCAGAATTGACCGAAATCCCACGTAAAAGTCAAATACTGGCGCGAAAATCATGAATAAATTGAAGGAAATCAATCTATGCACCAAATATCAAAATTAATTTGAATCACCTGTGATGGACTACCAAAGCACCCGCCAACGTCACCTACAAGAATTTCTGTAAGCCAGCAGTACTCAACGACAGCCATATCCCATGGGCAGTCAGCTGGCGAGAACATCGCATGACCTCTGAAAAAGGCTTTTTACAGGCTAATATTCGCAAAAAATCTAAAAGTAAAAGATAAGCCCAAAATACTTCAATAAATTTTCAATGATAAAAGGTAAAGGATAGATATTGGCAGAAATCAATCCCTTCCTGGGATGCGCCGCACATTCTATTTCCATTCAGAATCGTGGTGGCTTTAAATGGCCTATACAATGACTTGCGGTGGCCAGCCGATGTACACGTCAGTGCTTTCATCCTCCCAGACGAGTCTGGTACAATTTACCGACCCCGGAGAGATGGAAGGCTTTCTCGGCCTGGGCAGGCGTTGATGCGGGATTTGATCCCGCACCATGAGAGTGGGGTGTGCGCCACCTGTCACTACGCCACCTCCGCACACAATTTTTAACAATACACACAAAAATCGTTTATTAAAAGATACCTGAACTGCAATCCAGACAAAGTCAAATACCCGTCGTTTTGAGTCGAGGATGCGCCTTCAAAATGCGCTGCACAAGGACCGACGCCAACCTGCAAATTGATCACACCGAGAAATTAAAAAAATAATCAAACAAGGAAGCACCGCCGAAATGTGGGCGGGATCTCTCGGAGTGCTCTCCACTCATATTCCCGATCACATTTTTCTCACACTTCAAAGCGAAACTGTATTTAAGGACACCCTCATAACCTATCAAAGTCCGGCCACAAATAAAAATCTAAAAACTCTATTATCGGCGTTCAAGACTCAAGATTTCTACCTGTATTATAGTCTCCTTGAATCCCTTCTTTATCACGACAGCAATCTCTTCCGTGTACAAAACTGGACAAAAGCCTGAAAAGAAGATGATTTCCAGATGAAACTAATATTGGTCACATCGGGAATTAATTTTTTTGGAAGCAAATGAAACTCAGATTACTCAAAAAACGTGAAACGTTAATCCAACTTCAGAATTTTGAGTTAACCAAACTCCGACAGAAGTCGGAAAGAGAGGAAATAGAGAAGCACGAACTTTTCTCCTCGGAGAACGACGCATGAGTTAGACAATGTGCTCTGACATTGAATACTCTCATATCCAGCAGCACCTCCATCGGTCTGTAATTCTCTACAGAGGCATCAGTAGGTACTCGGTTGTAAATGGACCTTGTCATTGCAATCGCTTCCGGATGGGTGACATCAGTCATCTGAATCAAGACAAAATGTTATGTTGTGTCTTGTCCTGAAAAAAAATACTACACTACTACACGAGGCACTTCCTCATTATTACATCTTTTTTTTTCAAGCAAGATTTGTTACTTACTATAACTGGGTATAAGCGTGGATCTTTAGCCAGAAACGCAATAACAGGAAGTCACTTCGCACCTTCCTTCGCACCTTGCTTTTAGCTGCCTGCGGAATGACCTCACTTAATTGTCATGAGCTGACTGCGATCCACTCAGCTCAAGCTTCATTACAGATCTTCATTACAAATAACGCACTAGAAGAGAAAAGAATACAATAACACAAAAATGCATAGGGTATACCCTCACAGTACATATTACTGACGTGGAAGCGAAAGCACAAACGATGTGCCCGCCGTTACTGAAGGAGTCCCAAAGCACTCCAGGTTTCCTGTTGTAGGGTATGAACAGTGGAGCTGTTAGCACATGGAGAGATCAATGTTGTACTGTACAGGGAGATAAAGAGATGTTGATGAAGGGCTCTATGGAACGCCTTGCTTTCAATCGATTGCAAGTTGCCACTGCGCCCAATATCTTTGCTCGCTCATGTATTAGGTTGATTCATAATAAATCGGACAAATTGACCAATTTTAATCATTGTCGTACAACTTTTTTACGACAACAGGGATTCACTTGAAATATACTCCATCTTTATCGATGACCTTCTGCCACGGTATAGGCAGATCATGGATGCCCTTGCTCCACAAGGCCGGAAGCTGGAGCTCGAAGAAGTTGCCGAGTGCCGCCTTGACCTCGTCGCGAGTTTTGAAGTCTTGGCCGTCCAGGTGGCGTTGGCTGTGGGAGAAAAGGTGGAAATCTGAAGGGGCCAGGTCTGGGGAGTACGGTGGGTATAGAAGTACGGTCCAACTGTACGACAGCAGCTCGGCCTTGGTCGATCTTGCGAAGTGCGGTCTGTGGAAGTAGACACGTTGTCGTGCTGGAAGTAGACATGTGACCGCCGCCGTAGCGAACTTTGGACATTGGCCTTCAATTCTCGTAATTGACGAACGTAGACGTCGGCGGATACTGTGGTACCTTCATCGAGCAGCTCCCAGTACTCTACGCCGTGTACGCTCCACCAACCGCGGTTTTCGTCTTCGATGGAATAGTCGCCTGACGCAAACTTCGAATGCTACAACTACAGTGTACTTCTGCCGGGGGCATGCTCCTTGTGAACTTCTATCAGACGTCTGCCGATATCCGCGGGTTCCTGGCCAGATAGCGATATAAATAGTATGACGTTGCGGATGTGGTCTCTGGACCGCTTGAAATCGTGCGGCATTGTGGCGGAAAGAATTTACTTTGGAGTGATTATTTTGCGGTACTTTGAAGAGCTTTTCATACTCATTCCAACGTTATCTCGCGCGTCCATTTTCGTTAATTCGTTACTGAGTTATGATCTCTAGAAATCATCACTACCATTTGTCCGATTTATTATGAATCAACCTAATACATTGAAGGATTAGGTTGTCCCAAAAGTCTTGTAGGATTTTTTCGATCATCACTTCTTATTATTTTTTCTTCCAACAAACAACAATTAGGCAACAGCGTATTCACCATTGTTATCGACAACACTCTGCCACCTCACAGGTAAATCGTTGATTCCCTCCTCTCAGAACTGTGGGTTCTGAGAGTCGAAGAAGTCAGCGATCGCCTCTGCAAGCAAGGCATAATCAGCGAACTTTCTCTTGGCCAGGAAGGACTCAAGAGGATGGGTAAGGTGATAGTCAGAAAGGGCAATGTCAGGAGAGTGTGCCGATTGGGGCGGCACATCCCAAGCCGAGCTCCTGTAGCTCGGCCTGGTACACTTCTTGACGTATGGGCGGGCGTTGTCATGATAGGGTGACCGCGGACCTTTTCCGGCGCTTTTCTCAAACAGCGACGATGAGCTGCAGGAGCTGGTGGGTGCATACGGCAGCGGTGACTGTCTCGCCTTGTACCAGCACCTCCTGGAAAAGCATTCCTTCCGCGTCCAGAAGCAGCAGAGTAGAATCTTCTTCGGATGAGGGTCGGACATGTGCTGCGTTGGCGGCTCGGCGTCACGTAGCATCGAAAAGGCGCGAGGTGCGCGAAATCGTACATCCAGCTTTCATTACCCGTAGCCAGATAGGCGAGAAGTCGTTGCGATGCGGGAGGAGCAGCAGCGATTGACAGATGTTCACACGGGCACTTTCGTGAGCATCCGTCAAGGCATGAGGTCCATCGCGACAGCACCTTCCGATAATCGGGCTCATGGAGGCGACAATTTACGGTTAATTGTGCTTGTCCATTCCTCTTCTCCAGATCACGCATGTTGGTTTCAGGATCGGCGCGAACGGCGGAGAGCAGCGTCTCGTCGTCGAATGTCTGTGGGCGTCCCGTGCGTGGCTTGTCTTCCATGCAAATCTCGCCGTTGCTGAAGCTGATGAGCCAGCGGCGCACGGTTTCGTAGCTCACACATCCCTTGCCGAATGCAGCGTTGATGGAGTCGCAAGCTTCCGTTGCTTGGCTGTCCCAAGACCACTCATAGTAGATGACACCGCGTGTTGGGTGGGTATCGACTACGGGCACTGTAGCTCTCTCCACGAAATCTGGTGGGTCAATATTAATTTTACTAGAAAGCTTAGAGAACGTTCTACCATATTCCTGAACCGCCTAGACCTGCCTAGAAGAGGTTATTGATTTTTTTGGAAAAATCCTACAAGACTTTTGGGACGAGCTAATACGTGCCTTTCATGAACATTTTTGGACTATAAGTCGGGAAATCAAAAAACGGTCATAATTACTGCCCATGAATGCTAACTTGTTCCCTTCACTTCAGCTACTGAAAACCTAGCTATTGGTCAACTTCTCAGTGAAACTCTTCCCCTCTTGATTTTATGGATTCTCACTGATTTCGATTATTTCTGCGATCCACTGTTCCTCCCAAGTTAATTTCACGCTTTCTATTCTTTGCGCTACAAATCTTATTGTGAGTGAAGGCATTTACGGAGGTCAAGCCAAAGACGAGTTCGGTAAGGTGCGAAGTAGTTTGGGAAGATGCGAGGTAGGTGTGCAACGTCACTTCTGACCAAAGTCCCTCTGACGAAGGTCTCGTATGAATGACCTGCCCCACAACACCGTCATATTTGAACAGATTTTCATGACTCAATCCTACAGCCACAATCATTCGATCACATACCGAGTCATACAACCCGAAGTAATTGTTCTTCAGTTCGATTACACACTTAATTAATGATCCAGTGAACATAACTTCCGAGCCGCCGATTTCCAACCTCACATTCATTTTATCAGGTGGAAGCTGAAAATATCATCTTCTACTAGAGCGGTTGTCTTGCCTGAAATAAGAAAAAACAGGATACCCACTCACGTCTTTAGGATGTTCAACTGGCTTCGGTAAAAATTCTTGCAGTACATGTACTGGTATATCCGAGGCAATCTTCGACACATTTGGATGATAAGAGTAGTCAATGACGCATATTATGCTCTCAGTACGCCAAATCTCATGCCACTCCTCCTAAATCATGCTAGTCGAAGAGGAGTATAATAAAACAATGTAACAAGAATTCCAAAAACAGAGTGTTCGAGTCCTTCCGGTGACTGTCAAAAGCTTATGACGTATTTCGAGAGGATGCTAAAGGGCGGTCGTTAATGCCTCCCCACTCATGCTTTAGCAGCGCGTACCGGTAGTATACCTTACCTTAGAAGGGTATACCTTTTTGAAAGACTTCTCCATTGTTCACTGTACGCTTTGATACAAACACAAACATCAATCTACCCACCGTATTCTTCGAAACCCTTCCATGAGATGACGGTTTACTGTACATATTGGTATATGCCCCACGCGACAAGGCTGCCATGACCGGTGCAGTGGCGCTTGCTGGAGGATATCGTAAGCGCAACGCCAATGAATTTTCCAAGCGTAACGTATACGTAGTCGATACCAGCTCCGGCAAGAAATCCTCGAATGACATGGTGAAAGCTGCAACAAGGTCACTGATAAGCCTACACTCTATAGTCTAGGAAATGAGGCTCTACATAGTTCAGAGGAGTTTATTAACCAATAAAATGAAGTGTTTTGGTCACAAGTATGCTGAGTTATGAGCAAAAGCTTACTCGTACGGAACTCGAAGCCGCACTATATAGAGCTATCAAAAATCGAAAATAAAAAATATCAAAATTGAAGTGTACTTGATTTACTGGAGTAATGTTCTGAAAAAAGAACAAATCCATACATATGTTACAATGACGTCCTACGATGGAAGCTTCAACATTTTCTGGATTCTTTTCGGATGGATCTACCCAATTGGATTCGTTCAGCAGCAGAATAACCTGAAAAATCAGTAGCTGTCCATAAATCACTCAGCCAGAAACAGCACATGTCACCACATGCTGAAGCCGTAGATGTAACCTTTACGAAAGTATGAGTTTGGAAATGGATTTCATCAAACTTACAAAAGTGTATTATTAAAAATTACCTCAAAACTGTCCGAAACATCAAAGTCGATACTGACAGTATACGGAATGAATGTGACTAAATCAGCTGGAGTATCACCCAAAAACTCAGTTATAAGGTCCTGAATGGCAAACACGTGTAGTATGGTGCAGGTCACGCCGCACATGATGGAAAGCGAGTGCTACTGTAACTCACGGCAACGAATCTCTGATGATCCCACACAAGCCAACAACAGCATTTTGTCAAACGAAATTTGAGATCCCACGTTTGCTTCGCATTGAACACCTAGGAATACCAGTCAACAACCCGAATAAAAACAGAAAAATGAGAAACCTATTACTTGAAAGCGTATGTGAGCAATCACTGCGATTTGTATTTTTTTTACTCCCGAATTTCGCAAATCCGCAAATCGTAGCTGATCACGAAATATTTTGAAAACATACTCTTGGATACTTGAACTCAGCATCAATGCTAAATGTCTCCGCTTCCAGAAGTTTACGATACGGCAGTGATGATGTACTTTCTAATCGAAGAAGAGACGTATGCATACTCCAGCTGAACCCATTTTCCTTTGTTATCCACCAGATCGACATCTATAATAGAGGAAAAATTACATTCCGAAAGTGAAACTCTTTTCGAAAATGAAAAAGTATGATTGCGGTGGCAGAAAAGTACTCATAAATGTGTACGTACGTTACATCGAAAAATGCAAAACTGAAGCCCGATGCGGGGCTCGAACCCGCGACAGCCAGATTAAGAGTCTGGTGCTCTACCGACTGAGCTAACCGGGCTACGACCTCACTCAGCAACGGATTCTTGACAATTCAGAGTTTAAATGATTCACAGCGTACTTTTGCACTTAACCAACGACGAATCACTCAGTACTGATAGGTACTCTATACGACTCGAATATCGGTATGGGAAATCAATGTTGCAATTACAGAAAAAAAACAAAGATCTTTCACGACGGCAGTCTAACTACACGACTACAAAGACCAGTGCGGAGCATGAAAACATGAACAGAGGGAAAAAAGCTAGAAAGAGCATAACAAAGAACCTTCTATGTTACTGTTTGAAGGGATTTCACGTGATGAAATAACCCGTTCATAGATCTCAGACCAATGGAAAATGGAAAAATGCATACCAGGCAGCCAAAAAGTTAACAACGACAAAAACATCTGCCAGCACACTACAAACAACTTACATCAATAGTACTGCCTGGTTGACATCGACTATGCACACTCTCCAGCTGATCGCCCCGCATAAACCACACATCGATAGATGTCTCCTTCAGAAGGGAAATACGCACATCATGCATGATGTGGATCCGCCTCTTTCCACGTTTCGGGAGTTCATCTGCTACGATCGTCTGAAACAAATTTGATTGTATTCAGGATAGGAGGACGATTGTTCATATTTGATCACCTAGAGTAGTGAGTAGAAGCATATCGATAACTTGAACGAATTCTCGAGAGAAACAGCACATCTCAATTCTAGCCCTTCCTACCTTTTTCCGTAAGCGCCAAATAAAAATAGAATCTCTAGAGCTTCCCGAGCCATAGCGAGAATCGAGGACCAGGTAGATATGATATATTTTGTTATGTGTTCAAACGTTGAATGGAGTGGATTGTAAAATTACGTAAAAAAAAAAACAAACATATGTCCAGGAATTTTGCCCACTTGTCAACACCCCAAACTGCCATAATCATTGTGCGGAAGACAATATTTCGTAAATAATTTCACCATTGTACTAGGTTGGTCGAAAAATATCCACCATTTTGGATTTACTACTTTCGACAGACTATAACTCCTCAAGCACAATCGTTTGTGATCGAACAGCAACTATTAGATTCAGCAGACTTTTCTCTACAATTTCAGTGCAAATGTTATTAGGTTGAGCCAATATGAATCGGACAAATTGACAAATTTTAATCATTGCCGTACAACTTTTTAACGACAGCTGGGATTCACTTGAAATATGCTCATCTTTATCGATGACTTTCTGCCACGGGTTAGGCAGATCATGGATGCCTTTGCTGCACAAAGCCGGGGGCTGGAGCTCGAAGAAGTTGCCGAGTGCCGTCTTGACGTCGTCGCGATCTCGGCCGTTCAGGTGGCGTTGGAGGTGAGAGAAAAGATGGAAATATGAAAAGTCCAGGTCTGGGGAGTACGGGGTGGAAGCACGGTTCAACTGTACGACAGCAGCTCGGCCTTGGTCGATCTTGCAATGTGCGGTTTCGCGTTGTCATGCTGGAAGTAGACATGTGACCGCCGCCGTTGCGAATTTTGGATATTTTCCTTTGACTCTCTTAACTGACGAAAGTAGACGTCGGCGGATACTGTTGTAACTTCATCGAGCAGCTTCCAGTACTCTACGCCGTGTACGCTCCACCAAATGCGGTTTTCGTCTTCGATGGGATTGTCGCTTGACGCAAACTTCGAATGCTACAACTACAGTGTACTTCTGCCGGGGGCATGCTCCTTGTGAACTTCTATCAGACGTCTGCCGATATCCGCGGGTTCCTGGCCAGATAGCGATATAAATAGTATGACGTTGCGGATGTGGTCTCTGAATGGCCTGAAATCGCGCGGCATGGTGGCGAAACTTTGGAGTGATTATTTTGCGGTGCTTTAGGGAGCTTTTCATACTCATTACAATGGTAACTCGCGCGTCCATTTTTGATGTGTCTTTGCTGAGTTATGATCTTTAGAAAACATCACTACCATTTGTCCGAGCCATGTCGACCCAACCTAATATTTTCACACATGAAAATTTATTTCCTTAAAATCCCCAAATTGTTGAAAGGCAATTTTGACATCCCTCTCACTCTGGAACCATATCTCCTCTGAGATGCTTCGGGGTGCCAAAAAAGAACTTATCCGTTTTCGCATAGTTTTTAAGGTGGCAGTTCATCTTTGGATGAAGAGGGATTGGCGTCACCGTAGAAGCGATGGACATGGACCTTACATGGTCAAAGAGGGAGAGCGTACTTCTGAATATCGTTGGTCCGCTTTTCATTGCGAGGTTCCACTACTATGTGAATGACTCGCTCGTACAATTATGGTAGGCAGCGCTTACGATAGGTCACAAAAAGGGGGTCAAAGGATGCGTCATTCCGCACCATTGTCTCCAAGATACAAAATTGCAAGGCTACCCTTCTATGAACAACCATGGCTGGCAATATTCATCCAAATGTAGCCGTCATGCTTCGAATCGTGCGATGCATTTCCCAGATGTTTTAAAGCTTCTAGTGCCTGGATCCAAAACCGTGGTTTTCTATGATTTGAAAAGCGGCTGGGATAGCGCCCCCTTCTGAAAACCTTATTAAGTATTAAAATGTGGATGAAAGAGCAGATTTTCTCAACAATATAGTACCTGAAGAATTTAAAAAATCACGTAGTGCGGGAAAATTGAGGCGAAATAGTCAATGTGAAAAACGACAGAAACTTTATATCGGACCTAACAGTATGTCAGTCAGAAACTGGCTAAAGTGGTGACAGAACTCACCTGGTAGTCTGATGGAAAGAAGAAACTGTGAAGTAGCACTCGTTGCTGTTCAGCCCATGGGCCATAAGAGATCACCGTATTGTGATCAAAGCGCCATATTGACTCCCAAACCGGGCGCTGGGTAACTAAGGACTGCTCGTCAACAGTTACATAACCTTAAAGGCCCATCTAGAGTTTTTTTTTTTATGTGAGAACGAAGCACTACAGCGAGCACCGTAGGGTTCGTGACTATGAAAACAGTAAGAGCCCCATAAGATTTGACTGAGTTTGTAAAAAAGAAAAGAATCGACCGAATACCTAATATATCCTGATGATAGAAAAAGTGTAGAAGGGCACTTTGTAGAATAGCAAAACCGTCTCCCATTGTACGAGGTGGATCCTCAAAGAATTGATATAAAGAAAGTAGACATCATCCGAAAAGCAAAGAGCGAACCTTATAAGGCACTCCGTTATAATCAGGATGCTTCAGAAATGAAGCGCGAACACTCTCGGCCTGACCTTCGACTGAGAGCAACGCCCGGTCAGCGGCCGACTCACGCAAACGGACCTTGCCTGAGGGTATCCACGTTTCAATATGCAACCCTCAAGCCATAAAAATAGTCTTACTGTTCATATTCTCCATCGAGACCACTAGCATATATGGTAAAAGTCTATTTCCAACAACCACACGACCTGACCAAATGTCCACTTTGATCACCCCCACTAAGGACCATATACGATCCCAGTAGGCCGATGGAGCGGCGCTAAAAAGGTAACGATCAACACCGATAATGCAGGAATGTCTAGAACAGACTATCTTCTGCTTGAATCAGGCAGCAGCTTTTTAATCTTTCCAGTACTGCAAAGTGGCCCGGATGAAAGAGAACAACATCGAAGTATTGAAGACCGAGCTCCCTTCGTAAAAATTTCCGCACAACAAAAAACATTAATATTGCTCCAGAAAAATATTAAAAAAAATCCAGAAATTATATTTGGAAAATACTGAAACTTAAAGGTAAAACAAACCTGTCAATAGGTACACTTCTCTTGATCTCTGCGTCGTCTCCGAATAGCTTTTCCATATGAAACAGCTTAGCAATCTCTTTGTAACGCTGGACGCGATTATATAAATGAATTTGTAAGCCATTCAAAGAAAGGTGTAGCCGAGATGAATTACTGCAAAAAAAGCAAGTTTTTCATTGTCTGCTCAAATCTTCAAACCAGGAGTGTCAAAAACTGATAGAGGGCTCGACAGATCTCTCACGACATAGCTCAACCAAAAAATCGCCCCCCCCTCCCCTTCCCCCAGAAACAGTTGAAATTGGCGAAACACGGTTTTCTTACGAATCAGTGTTACTAATACTCAAAAATTATCACAACATAGTCAGCATTTCGCACGTTCACATGCCTCATGTTGTTTGAGCCAATCTGTCCTCTTCTGGGCGAATTGCGGTCCATCCTTTTTATGGCAGGATGCGATTAGAAGAAGATGTAGCCCAAGATAATTCGCTGTCTATGCTAGCTCTTTGAAGAGCAGCTCACGTTCTTATGCCACGCTTACGACATAACAAAATAGTGAAAAAGAACCTTTTGAAATTAACTTTTCGACCTGGAACATAGTTCCAATAGGAAAACACTATCCAACCATCATTAATTCTGAGAGAGTAGTCATCGTTCGCAAACAAAAACTGTAATACATACTTTGAACGAATTGAGATGAATCAACATCTCAGTAGTACCAACAAGATGACTGTCATCGAAAAGCGATAACATCAAAAGAGTTGAAAATCCACCTACGTCTTTAAACATGAGCTTGCCACCCAGCAGACTTAGGGAAAAGCTTGTTAGCTTGATATGTCCCGGAGTTTTGGTAAAGCGTAGGTATCTGAAAAGATATTCATGTAAGAGTGAGGAAGATTCACAGAGCCTTCAGAAGCTTATAAGCCTAGCTTAAACGAAGCATTCACTCTCTCTGACAAGTAATAGCATTTCCTCAAAATTCGTAATGATTTTTCTTTGCTTGTTATTCCTTAGCACATGCGGCGGCTTGTGTGTTCAAGAACGAGAGTTAAATCTGTTAAAAATGAATGAAAAGTGGGAGGGGATCCATGTACAGGCGTGCACTGCGCAAAAAAAACACGTCCATCGCAAAAAACCTTCAGGTAGGAAGGACTCCCATTTCTCCTCTGCACTGCACTACATGTAACTGCGAACCTACAGTAGCGCTCAAAAGTCTTCGGCGAAATGGTCTTCCACTTGGGTTTTTCACTTGTAACTTTTTTGCAACTGCACCGATCTAAGAGAAATTTTAGTATGTTGTACTTGGAGCCACTGCATACTTAATATACTATTTTGGCGCTCAACGGTTTAGGTTACGTGGTTATATGGAATTTTTTAATTTTGGCATGCCATCGCTATGCCGCCCCGCTGTGCCGCTGTCATCAAAAGTCGTGGTCTTTCTACAGAATATCAATGTTCTCTGAGGCTTGCTCTTTTTGTTTTTGTGAAGAAAGCCGTTGTTCTTGACCAAGCCTTTTACTTTTTTCTGGGTGGTCTTGTAGTTAAATCTTGTAAAAAATCATGAAAAGTGGCAAGCGGCGCTCAAGTAGAAGGAAATGTTGACAATAGGTTCAGGCACCACGTATTAAAATTTTGTCAAATTTGGTCAAGTAGAAAAAAAGTTACGACAAAAAAGTTTTGGCCGAAGACTTTTGAGCGCTACTGTATATTGTGGGGTGAACTATTATGTCTTACCGGAGCCTCACGCTGATCTAAATGTGTATGAGGCATTGTTAGACTTCCTTTTATTCCAGAAGACTCAAAAAAGCTTTCAAAAATTGGTTGCAGAAGGGTTTTGAGCCTTGTAGGAAGTTTTTCGGGTCATAGCGCCATTATCAAGCCTGAAGTGGTACAAATTAATCCATAAAGACTCTGTTCGAGATCCGCCCAGGTGTATTTATACTTTACCGATTTGCTGGTGCCACGGGATCACTGCCCATAGCCTCGATGGGAATTTCTCGTAGTGGAGCAGAGTTGGTTGAGCCACCCAGATGTATTATTATGTACTATCATGCAACTGGTTTCCTCTTGCGCAAACGGGTCATTGTGGAATGTGTACCAGAGATCAGCAGAATTGGCGTAACTTCCGCTTCGTCTTACCGTACGCAATGCTCCATCCACCTTCAGGCTAAGCTGACTTCAAATTCGCGATTTTGAGGTATCGCGACTCTGTATGCGAAGACGCAGCATTGCAGAATCTCAACTAGTGAAATCGCGAAACTTTACGACGGCTCTAGGTTGTCATATATGCCTTATTAGCCATGAATCCAACAACTTATTAACATCCTTCGAATGAAGCTGATCCCCCATAAACCATGTATAAAGCGAAATGTACCATGTATAAAGCGAAGCGTCACAAAATGCTCTCTCTCCCTGAATTGCCTCAAGTTGCTGCGCCACTTATCCGAAATTTGCACCCAAAAATTCTAAGAGCTTATGTTCGTAAGTGCTCGAACGCAACATCCATTATTCCTCAAGAACAGTTAAACAAAGGGGAACACCCACCTGTTCAATAAGAACGCAACAATCGGTCCCACAACTCGGGATAGATAGTATGTAAGAAAAACTATCCATACTACAAATAGCACCAATGACGACAGAAAAACCCAAAACGATCTCTGAAAAAAGGCAGTGGTTATAACTCTGATGCATAACAAGTTTTAAAAAGGAAGATACAGATAGCACCTTCTGCGGGTCGATGGTTTCATCATCAAGTCCAAACTTGACCTTATCAAAAATATGGTCATGACTGTGATTCATACCGCCCCGCGGTCAGTCGCCATGAATACTGATCTAAAAAAATGATAATCTGATAGCCAAGTTGTCGAGTGAGAACTTGTTTTCGCGCGAGTTGAACACGAATAGACGAGAGTGAACTGGATAACTCAGGACCAGCAAAGTTTATTGAACTACTGTTCAGACCTGGCAATCGTACAAGCGATCGGGCGAATACGCGAGATGAGTAAAATACGAATCGAATGAATCGCAGGCACAACGAACCGCTACCGGGCTAAATTTGTTCACCCTTCGCCTGAAGCCCACTCTGGACAATGCCAAAATGGCTGCATTGCGATGTGCAAAGTGTTTCCTTGAGAATGGCCCTAATCATTTCGATTATTTCGCGGGAAAAATGCTGAGAAATTGCCAAAACATTTTAGGAAACAATTTTAAAATACTATTCTCTACGAAGAAAAAAAAAACAAAAATCTTGGTTATTGAAAATATAAGGGAAGAAGCCCAAATTTTTCTTAGAGAGCAAGGCACTCTTTATCGTATCAATTGCTCTCGCACTGGTACAAACATAGAGAAAAACGTAAACACTACGAACGAGAAGGAGAAGACTTTTCATAATCCGGTTAACAATGTTTTTTAGCATAGTTTCCTGAAAACTATACAACTAGTTTATAGTCTTTTTCGAATCTCAGTGAAAATAAGCAGAAAATGATCGAGTATTGCCGCGTACAGTCATTCATTTGCTAATAAATGATTCACGACAGAAGCGTTTTTTTTCTTTTACCAACGTCGTAGAAAGTCATCACCGTTCCACCTATGGTGTGCAAAGGATGACGGAACGGAACCAGCCGAATAATGTACATTCGCCACTATTCACCCATGCATTTTTTCAAAGGTTCAACTATCACAGTTGCCTTTTCAGTGGCTCTCGTAACAGCCTTTTGATAGTGTTTAGAGTTGACGATGTCGAACTAAAAAACACAGGAATACGCGAAATGGTATCGATTGGTAGCCCATCTTTGCCTTAATCGTAAACTCTAAACAACGCCTTTGCGGCCTTGTACTGTCAAGCTAAGAACAACATCAGAAACATCTTTTCTTCACGAGTGTACGGATGTTTTAACTCTCAGTCTCGTTGGGAAATTGTTAATGGACTAACTAACTGCCCACAAAAGTAAATTAAGAATCCAAACTGGGAAGTGATGGCAATGCTAGATTCAGAATGCTCTGACAGATGCACATTCAACAATAAACTAATACAATTTGATGTTATCGCAGAAGTAAACGACAACAAATTCGTAACCACATATGCAACATTTGGTGTATTACGTACAACACACTGAAAATGCCTTTCCGCGCTGCAGTAGTTGTTGGATCGTATCTAAACCTAAGGTGCGACAGCGCGGGCGGTCGCGCGCGCATCGTTGCTGGGGCGCGCTAAGCGGCGCCGTACTGAGTGTAGGAGTCTCCTTGGAAGCTTTCTTTGTATCTGATATCTCGTTGTAAACAGCATTACTCGTAAATCGTTCGTCACATCGACCGTTGACGATAACCCCTCGTATTTCACAACGTAATCTACCATTTTCGCTCTACTGAATTCGCTGCTTCATTTGTTGAAGAGTGTCACATAAATGTCTGATCGCTCCACTCACGTACTTTAAACACCTCCTTTCATCCGGTACTGATACAGATGATGAGGTACACTCCACTGTGCTCGGCGCCCGACAATATTTCGCCTAGGTTTTTAGCCTAAGCCTTACTTTGGAGGGAAGCTTCTACCCTGCCCCCTTAAGGAAGGCTTAGGTAAAAATATACAGTTGAGCGCACAAACTGATGATTGTGGTCGGTTTCGACTGAGGGACGACAGCGCAACAGTGAGGCCGTCCCCCCCCCCCCAACCACATTAGCACCACTGCATCTACCTTTATGGTGTTTTGGGGACGGATGATTGATGGAACAGACCATTCCCATTTAGTGAATGGATATAGTGCGCACAAAAGTGAGACTCGGAGTGATGCTTTTTCAAATAAGGAAGTCGTGAAACGTCGGTTCTTTTGATCCTTTACACAATATTCGCTGCTGATCAGTGGTGATCTGGTGATTGGCTATTGAAATATCGAAAGGAATAGAAAAATCGGTGCTACTGGAGTTGCGGGGGGCCAGCGCACTGTGCTCTGCGTCTCTAACGCAGGGATAGAGCGCAGAGAAGCCATAGCGCTAGCCGAATCGGCTTCGAATACTGCATAGAAACGATTCTAATGAAGCAAATTCGTGCTTTTTTTCCATCCTATGTTAGCCTAAGCCTTGGGGAAGGAGATTCCCTTTCCCTAGGCTTAGGCGAATATGCGTAAGTGGTTGTTTAGTCTAGTTGAAGTGAATTTCTCGTTATATTCTGATGGAGGAATAGTTTGATTGTTTTTTCAGTTAGTTAGCTGTATCTAGGCATAAAATAACCTTGAGAGTGCCTATAAACAGAAATTGGGGGCAACTTATGCTTTTGTCGAGTGGCCCCCCCCCAACTCCAGTAGCGCCGAAAAATCTCCCTACATCTAGATTTTTATAACGCCTAATATAGCCAACTACACGAAATACACAATAAGTGTGTGTTGATCCGAGCATCTACGTTGAAATCGCTACGGGCGCCACCCAACCCTCTTTTTCAAAAAGTTTGGCGCGCCCCAGCAACGGTGCGCACGCGACCGCCCGCGCTGTCGCACCTTAGGTTTAGATACGATCTAGTTGTTGTCGTGCCTCATGTTTGTCTTGTCTCCGATGCTTTGTTTTGTGCTGACGTTAGATTTTTAATTTTTACAGTGGACTTGCCTCCATTAACAAATTATGCATGTGATATTGAAATATCTCAGCCTTTTTTGAAGGCGAAAGTTCAAGTAAAGACGAGTGTCTAATATTCTGCAAATATTTCTGCTGTTAGCTAAGTGGTGATATTGATTTCACTCCATAGCATGTTTTGAGCTCACCACTGTTACTTAACGTTTACTCGGTTTAGTTTGGTCCACCTTACTAAACTAAGCTGGTGCTTGTGATTTGATTAATTGGAAGCTTGTATGTTACACATCGAGCCGTTCAGGTTGTTGCAAATCATTCTATACAACCTGAGAGTTACAGTAGCGCTCAAAAGTCTTCGGCCAAAACTTTTTTGTCATAACTTTTTTTCTACTTGACCAAATTTGACACAATTTTAATATGTGGTGCCTGAACCTATTGTCAACATTTCCTTCTATCTGAGCGCCGCTTGCCACTTTTCATGATTTTTTACAAGAATTTACTACAAGACCACCCAAAAAAAAGTAAGAGGCTTGTTCAAGAAAAACGGCTCTCTATACAAAAACAAAAAGAGCAAGCCTCAGAGAACATTAATATTTTGTGAAAAGACCACGACTTTTGATGACAGCGGCACAGCGGGACGGCATAGCGATGGCATGCCAAAATTAAAAAATTTCCTATAACCACGTAACCTACACCGTTGCGCGCCAAAATAGTATATCAAGTATGCAGTGTCTCCAAGTACAACATACTAAAATTTCTCTCAAATCGATGCAGTTGCAAAAAAGTTACAAGTGAAAAAACCCAAGTGAAAGACCATTTCGCCGAAGACTTTTGAGCGCTACAGTATATTCTATACTATCTGACAGTTCTACAATTTGTTATTTGCGTTCTTGAGCGCTGTGTGAGCGCCACGGTTCTCACACCAGGTGATTCATCCGGCACGGTTATGACGTTCCTTTGTGAATCATTATCAGAATTTTAATTTTTATGTTTGATGTTGAAATTCTAGGGAGGAGAACTTCCAGACAAACTGTTCCATTTTTCCCACGATTATGGGATTCTATTAATTTGCGCCTTGCGTTTTGCAACAATCGTAAAATATCGTAAAATTTTTGATAATACGACGCTGATAAACCATCGCTCAGAAATACCCGCGCGAGGTTATGTTCCCCAAGCCTTTCTTTTCTACATTTTTATTTTCTGTTTTGTTCTCCCATTGTTTTTGTTACAGGTTTCTTTTTACATCTGCTGATCAGCGCACTGAGGTGCCTTCGTGATTTCGCGGTTGTGTTCCAAATTTTCAAAGCTTCGAATTTAAAATAAGCTAACGAAAGTGTGGGACAATACGAAAAAATGATGTGATTCAGGACGTGTAGGTTCCATCTGGCTGTATGTTGAGTGAGAGCAGGAGATTTGTGTGAAACATCGAATTGTGGTCCCTTCCCGCATTAGCTCAACGCCGAAACTAGTTTTTCTAAATAGTACCGCGGAATTTATGCAACTGTTTAAGACCACGCTTGCATGGATGGAACGAATGCTATCCCGCAAACAGGAGTTGGATGAGCAAATTGAGGATATGGTTGAGGTGGACAAGATTTCCTTCACAAGGTGAGCAGGCTACACTATTTTTGATGACAGTCTGTTAATATTGCTTGCGGATAGCTTTTTCCTTTTCAGTTTTGCTAGCTCCGACGATGGGGACCTGCGAATGTCTGTCCAGCAAAGCCCTATTCCCTCTAATTTCTCTGATTTCAAAACTGCATCTGAGCTTTCCCTTCACTGTCAGCATAGGTTTGGTATTCAATTCCTTATCGAGCTTATGTTCCTTTTTTTTGTCCAGACTTTTTTGTGTTTATACTTGGTTTGGTTGATAGATGGCGCTTCGAAAGCAGAGGCTTGCTAATGGGGAAGTTTGTTTTGGATTCGAATAGGGAGAGTTCATTTTCCAGGTCTAGATCTGAATCTGAAAGTGAACCTACAGCCGATAGTCCATCATGCTCGAGACCGGATACATCTTGCCCAGTGCCTACACCATCTCCTTCTGTGATGGATAATTGTGTGATCCCTGAAGCACGGCCTAAAACTCGTCCAGCGTCTTCGTCATTTTGCATTGACGTGAGCGCTTTTTTTTAGTCTGTTTTATAATTTCATAAAAATAGAAAATTCATAAAACTAAATTTTTTTGTAATGATTTCATTGTTAGAGTGTGGGAATTAAGCCCTTGTGGTAATCATCTGCGGCCGCAGAGACTACGCGATCGCTGCAAGGTGTGGAACAGGCAATGCGTTCTCGTCGTCCGGTACTCTCACGCTTGAGCATTCTACTCTCGTTCTGAACCCCTTCCTGCATAATGTGAACTAATATCCCTGCCTACATGGCGGCACCAGTCAGTTTGTTGCAATGCAAATTGCTCACGGTACACTGCAGAATGACGTCATGGAGCTGTGAAGGACGTTTTTCGCCAGAGGGTTTTGCGTAGTCTCTGTTCGTCTTTACAGCACGGGTGGATAAATAGTCTGTATGTCACCAACGAACTGCCACCATTACCGGAGATTGTTTCCCAAGAGCCGTATTGGAAGAGGATGGAACAGAAACTCAGAGCTCTTCGTCAGCGTGATACGAAAGTGTCAAAGGATCTGGAGGAGGTTGGTTTCAGGGCTTTCCTTACTGGTACAAAACTTCCGTTGGAGGTTTTCAGTCAAACATGTACATGTATTCGCTTCGTCTGTCATTGGCTGCGATAGAGGAGGCGCGATGGTTGAACGACGTGTCGAAGGATCCTGAGCTATCGCGTTTGGTACACGAGGTATATTCCGTCACTGTGCTGAAAATATTTGAGTATCATTACGTTCTTTTTTAGATTGATCCGAAATTTCCCCTTGCTGTGCATCATATTCCTGGAAGTCTGTCAGGCGATGAATTTCCCACTGTCAACGGAGCAAGCGGCGACTGCGATCCTGACATATTTTGCCCTCCATTTGAAATCGAGGACAACCTTAGTGCGAAATCGACATTCTTTAAGAGTTTGAGAAGGTACCTCAACGAGAACGAAAAGTACTGTTTGTGAGTTGTTGTCGGATGCTCATTCATCACAACTATTGTAATTATAGACCACCTCGACGCCCTCGGATCGTGCATGGTATGGTAACGGGTTCGCCTTCTAGAAAACCTGAACCTGCATGGAGTGAAGTGGTTTCTGCTGTATTAGAGAGGTAAGCGTGCCTCGCCTTTTGTCTCGCCTCGCGGCTTTGACTCTCTCTCCCAAATTCATATTTTTTAGAGGTGGCGTAGCCACTTGTAAAGTTTGTCATGTTCACACGATTTCAACGCTTCCATTTAAGCTTTACAAGCAGAGAAACGTTACGCGATGAGCGAGTCTCACAGTGGATGGACGAGCTGGTTCGGAACACAGATAAGGCAAGTTCTGTGTTATATATTGACTTTTCTTATGTGAACGAAATTTCGAATGAGAATATATTTTCTCATCGTATTGAATACGCGATGATAAGTACGGCAAGAACTTCTGTACCACGATAGTGCGCCCAGTATATTCCTTCATCTCATAGGTCTCTCCTGTTGGGATTCCTATTGCATTAGTGTATTGCTACCCTGGCCTTTTTTCGAATGTCTGATGGTGTATTAATTAATTTTCCACCTCCTACGAAATGTCATCCAGCTATCGGAGTAATTCTGGTCTTGCTGTATCTGCCGTATGGCCACCTAAGTGCCGTAAAGGTCGCCTTAGAATTTCTTGCTTAGTGTTTTTTCCTCATTTCTTCACTCTAAGTGTTTTCATCACCAGTTTTGCAAGCGCACTGGATGTGTTCAACTTCGTTGAATTCCAGCTTCTGTCATTGCCCAGCACCTCGCAAAGCACAAGTGAGGAGGCATGTCAAGAAGATTCGTCTCGAAGCAGCGCCGAGTCTGATTGGATTCCTCCTCGGGAGTCATGGATTTATACACTTTGGAAGTCTGAAAGGTTCGATTGAGTCTCTACTTCATGGATCTACGAGGATGAAAACGTGTTCATATGAAGCTTATTCATTTTTCTGTGAACCGTCATCGGAATAACATTCTTTACAGCATGTTTTCCAGTGTAAAGGTACTGCTTGAAGCTCAGAACTGCCGATGCTATGGTTGCGGTATACGGGTGGAGAATGAATATGTAAAACGGGTCAAGTGAGTGGACTTGCTTGATAGTTAAGATCTCTTAAACAAAGTGTTTGAACTTTGAATCTGCTAGTGGAATTGGCCAGGATTCGTTTTATATGAAATTACTGATAATCTCGTTCGAAAATTGTTCTATTTCAGATACTGTGATTATTACGGGAAAGTCTTCTGTCAATGTTGCCACCAGGGTTCAAAGTTTATAATTCCGGCTAGAATATTGCATACGTGGAATTTCAAGTAGGTTCCACGTTATCGTTATATCTTGACAGATTCCCGTGTCTTCTCAGTAATGTCGTTTTTTCAATGACGGATTCCCGCTATTTTTACGTTTTCTAACTTGCTTTTATATTGAATCTTCTCAATAATAGTGTCGTTTTTTCGAATGGAAATTTTTCTTAGAGACTGTTATGTTTTTGCACCATGTCACTTATCATTGAAAGAGATTTCCCTTCTTCACCTAATGTTTTGTGTTAATTCGGGATCTGATAAAATGGCTTCATTCATCACATCCGGAATCTGAGAAATATTCTGTAGAGCAAATCAGTGTCTTTCAATCGAGTTATAATGGTGAGCAAACTTTCGAAATCACAGGTAAAATCTACTCAGAAAACGACATCACCTATGGATTTACCCAATTCTATCATTGTTCACCATCGCACACTTCGGTTCATTATTATTTATTTATTTAATTGTTTTTTATAATTGTGAGCTTTGATTCCAGCGAGTTTCCTGTTTCTGATCTTGCCCTACACTTTCTACTAGAAGTTCGTGATGTGCCTGCAATTCATGTAAATACTGTAGCTCCACAAATGGTAAGTGGCTTTTCGGTAGAGATATTGTTCGGTTAAAGATACCCGACATTTCCAGGTTGAAAAAATACGGGTTCTCAAACATGTGATTGTGTTACGAGAGAAGCTTTCATATATGTGGGACTTTATAAAAGTATGTCCTGATGCTGAGAATATAGAGACGAAGATTGGCCAGTGAGTGTTCTCATTTTTTCCATCCTGTTCGCCTTTTCCTAATTTCACTGCGAATTTTGATTTTTTTGTATCTTGTCCTGGAACTTGCGTAAACACGCATAAAACGATCGGTACTTCCAGACAAGCCTATTCTTCAACGTGTTCAACTTTCCCTCGGAGAAATTAACAGGGTGTGATTCGCGTGCTGTCCTTCGCGTGTCATTGTACTCCGTACATTGAAGATAGTGCGTGGACGAAATATGAGCAGGGGTCGCATGTTATAAACATAAGTCCTATGTTCAAGCTCGTATGCCGTTTTCAAAGTTGCCCCATTACATAATCGAATTTAAAATATAAAGCATCACGTCGAAGAAGTTTCTATTTATCTTTCCTTTCTCCCTTTCTTCGTGCGATCAGGACGAGAGAAAGACTTCGCCGAGCAACATAATTATCCACTCATTTTTTGGTTAGTACGTCCAGGAGAGGGTTAAGATGTAGTGGCCGTCCTGCCGCCCCAATTTACAGATTCAGGGATCAAATCGTGAATCAGTGCTTGCACGCCAGTCTTAATAGTGATTGGAAGTAAAGTTCGTGGCGTCTCCCAAAAAAACTTTTTCTGCTTCCACTGGTTTCAGTGTGACCACACGCTGTTGGTAGATGTTCTCACTTTCGTTTCAGTCTTCGAACGTTGTTTACTTCTCTGGAACAACATCTACTGCATTCTCAGGATCTATTCTCTCTGTCGGATCTTATACGTGTACATAACAAGGACATGAGTTCACATCTTGAACCAATAGCTCAGTTTGCTAGATGCCACATAGAAACCTGTGAGGTACTAGTTTTTACTACTTGACTTCTACCGATTTCTCTTCAGGTGCGCTGAGTGAGTGCGCTCCCAACCGACCAACCTAACTTTTCAGTGCTTACATGGTCAATAATTCGAGAACAACATGCAAATTAGAAAAATTGAGGAATTTCGGGAACCCTAATTCCCATCATAGGCACTTCCTGTTTTTTTTTTTTTGCATGACGGGCAGGAACTCGATCTTCTTTGGGGGAAGGGTGTCAGTAAGCATTCAGGCCACACTTCCCAGGGTTCCAAGCTAAATGTGCCATGTGTTTCGAAGCTGCGAGAAAACGATTGCCGTGGTGATATAGTGGGCAGGATGTGAAAGCAACCGACGCGCTCTCCCGCACTTGTGTTTCACCTCTTTCGAATTTTTTTGCAACAAAAATGTGAGCTCAAGTTCGTCAGAGTTTTATCGCTGAGTGGAATTCCTGAAATTTCTTAGAATCATTTATTTTTGATCACTTTCTCTTTTTTGATTGAGTTCTTTTCAGCACTGCCGCCAGTTCGCTGCCACCTGCGTCTACTGTGAAGACGACAAGGAGCTGCTTTTCTCTTTCCAGTTAGAAAAAGTACATAAGTGTCCCTCTTGTGCGTCACTTTCACATATAAAGTGCCAAGCTAAATTCAGGCGAAAAGTTGCCTGTCAAAGTGGTTGTAAGAGGTGTTTGAGAGTAGACAAACACAGACAGCCTGTGCTAGTTTAGCGCCTTCGAAATCGGCTCACTTACAGAGTAGAAAATTATTCGATATGTTGAGTCTATGGAATGGTCTAGACTGTCGAGAAACAGTTTAAATTATCGCGTTCAGCTATACTAGAGCTCAAAAAAAAATTTTCTCTTGACTCCGGGTGCTGTGCTGTAAAAGGGATAATTTTATGCTGAGAAGCTGTGAAAGGAACCTCAACGTTACTGATTTGCACTGGGCCTTTGAGGTTAGCATCAGTAGGTATCGATGAGTATCCTTAGTGGCGCTCTAACTCCGGGGTAGCCTCGAAGGATGAATTTTTAGTGCAAATGGTGCTTCCAATCGAGCTGCGGCCGTCACCCAAATACCTTGAAGCGTGCCTACATTCAGTCTCTTTATCTGGGCTTAACTAAAAATGTTCCATCGCACCTACGACACATTCTATCGAAACTGATAAAGTCGATCGATATCGATCCGCAGCTGTTTCTCGAGCTTGCATTTTTGCTTCATTTTTGTGACTTTCGTTCTTTGTTGTTGCTAGTTTTTAGTCAACACATTGAATTTATATCTGAATTAGCCCCGATCACTGCGTTAGAATTCACTTAACACTGGTATTCACCCGATGCTTCACTAAACTCCCGTCGTCATAGCGACGATTAATTTTAACTTTTCATATGTACATTGTACCTCTTGTAATCACTTATATGCCAATGCCCTCATTGTATCATATCTTCCCAATTTGATTTAAAGGCACAATTCACGATAATTTTCGTGCGTCGTCTCGCTCCATAAGGACTCTGGAGGTGCTGAAGAACCCGTAAGTGAAGAAAGGGCCGAATAATCCTTTTAAAAACCATGGTAATTAGATGCCCCTAAACTTTGGCTTCGACGAGCCTTCAGACCAGAGGTAAACTTTTCGACAAGTTTTCGCGTGATAATATCATCCGATAAGTTTGCTGTTCCTATGGAAATTTTCCCTATCTTATCTTTTCACAGTCGATATCATGCCTCTTATACACGTATATGCCACCGCTTCCCTGCTGGCAAATTTTAAGATGGGTGTGGGTCATCTTGAGACGGTGGCCGCCATCTCATTTACGGGTTCTTCACGCATTTGGCACTCACTCTCGCGCCTCGATGATGGCATACACGTTGCTCCTGTGGAAGCGGCTATCTACATGGGGATGGGATCAAGATAGTCATATTATCGTGAACTGTGCCTTTAATAAATTGTGTAAATGTGCTAGATAAGGGATTGGCTTTTCTAATAAATGATATTTATTCACACAGTTTAACAGAAAAATACGTTTAATGCGAAAAAGGTAAACACTGGACATACTATGGTGGTAATATGTACAGTACGCTATGTACTTCGCAGGTCACACGGCGTTGACGAATAGCGGAAACGTAAAAAATGGCGATAGCAGGAGTTACTCTGCGATGTGATTACGGAAAAATGGCATATAACTTTTTAAATATACAATCATGTGTAACGTAAACTCAGCCACTGGTGCGACGCATGAAATAAAAGTTTGAGTTGTGCGGCTAAACACCTTGATGATGAGGCCATTATTCTTTTATGGTCTGCGCACAGTATGATAGGTAACTGAGCTAACCATGTCTCGATACAAGATGAAAATTAGTTTCATTTAATCAATTACCCACTACTTTAAAGGCACTTTTCGCAATTACGTGGAATGGGTGAAAACGCTCAATTATGGAATTAGAGGTGCTAAGGAATACGACGAGAAAGAAAAATCTGAAAGAAGCCCTGAAAAATGGCAAAAATGAGACTTCCTGACATCTGGCCTTGTACGAGCTTACCGCCTGAAAACCGTTGCATGGTATCATGAGGAGCTGCGAGATATCACCTGTTTCCCCATGTGGATGCTTCCTTGACTACTGAAATTTTTTTTATCTTATCTTATCGCGGAATCAGAGCCCACGTAAATGCCACGTTGGAAAAAGCTTCGTCCAATGCCGAGTGGGGTCGCAGTTGATTCCCGCTTGCTTAGCGCTGCCAGGAGGCCTCGTGGCACCGCTCAAAGGGTACAACCTCGACATTTACCCTGGGGTCTATCGACTATGGCAGGATAAACAGCTGATGCGATTATCGCGGAAAGTGCCTTTAATCGGCTTAGTCCAAACGGCACTGCTCGGCCGACAGACCGACTTATCTGCACACCATCCCAGTGTGCTGACACCTAGTGCGACATTGGAGCGCGTTCATACTCAGGGCCAGCAGGACGGCACGAGGGAGGTGCAGAGACAACGCAGACAAGGAGGCAAGGTGGCTTAGCCAGAGACGCAGAGATACGCATCCACGCCCTGCCGCCGGCACCGCAGAGTATGAGCGCGACCCCAGCGCATCGCGGAGTGACTACGAGGAGTCGACGCCACTCGAACTGACGTCGCAGGGCTGTCTGTCCTCACGTTCACACTCGAGGAGCTGTGTCGCTAAAAAAGGTCCTCAAGCGGTGACCATACCACTGTACCATCACTATGGCCTGATACAAAGTATTATTATCGATTATGACGTTTTTTTTTGAGAAATGATCTACCCATCGGTTTAAAATTTTCTTTCAGGAAGGGGCAAGGCAGAAGCGGAGCCATGGACGTCGAGGAATCTTCGAAGAAATCCCTGTAAAAGACAATGCTTCACCTTCCAATCCAAAATACGAACCCCATCGGATTCTTCGACGGAAGCTTTATTTTAGTAGAGCGGCAGACAGAAAGCTCAAGTCATCCTGCAATCATTCTGGATGGGTGGAGGGGGGGGGAGGTCGGCTGTGAAGTGCCTGCTCGGTAAATAGCCTTAGGCACTGCTATTTCACTCGTTTTCAGGATTGAGCCTCCTTTCAGCATTGAGCCTGTGGCTCAGTGAACAGTTGCTCCTAACGCACACCCAAAATTCAAGGTAACAATCACGTCAGCAGTGATCCACGTTTATTACAAGAAAGCAAGGTTGCTAATGTGAAGATGCCATTAGAAAAGGGGTGGGTATGAAGTGGTACGAATGACTTTCTTCGCACCTAATGGGCGAGGAAGTAATTAACGAGGGGCAAAAATCTGAGGTCACCCAATTATGTAAGTTGCCTACAACAGCCACTGAAAGAAAAATAATATGAGTAAAGGAAGCCAGGAGCAAATGATTTCTCTTATTGGGTACTACATGCCGTTTCAAATATTTATTACATATTCATTCAAGTGATACATGAAGACAAAGCGAATCAAAATTATATTTATATGACGAAATTTTTGGTTCTGTAAACAGGCCACATAACCTTATTAGTAACATATTTAGACATTTTGATGCAATATGCCTTTACTTTCACCTTTACACTAAAGCCAAATTCCGTAACCTTTGAGTTTATATTCATACAAGGGTTATTGATTGAATACTGGATGTGTGTTCACGAAGTGAAGCTCTTTTTCACCTTGTAACACAAGACATTAAATTCATTTACTCATGGCTTTTTTCACTAATATTATTTTCTTTCGGTGGCTGTTATGGGCAACTTACATAATTGGGTGACCTCAGATTCTCGCCACTCGTTAATTACCTACTTCTTCGCACATTAGGTGCGAAGAAAGTCATTCGTACCACTTCATACCCACCCCTTTTCTAATGGCATCTTCACATTAGCAACCTTGTTTTCTTGTAGTAAACGTGGATCACTGCTGACGTTATACTTTGAATTTCGGGTGTGCGTTACGAGCAACTGTTCACTGGGCCACACCAAGTGCAAAAAGTTTTTTGCCGATTGGCAAAGTAATTAGTGCGGCGCGATGACCTACTTGCTTTCTCCTAACGCACGTGCAAGTAGAACAGTGTCGATGCGGCTCACGCACGGTTGATCGAATACGACTTTTATTACCAAAATAAAGTGATAAAGGACGGTATTGTGTTTATACTGGCGGCATCATGAAATGGGTGGTATGGCATTCTTGCTACAGTTCTACTAGTGGTATGTCGGTTTATTACTCACCTCTGAGGTCCTTTTGAGATGGTTTATGCACCTATAAAAATGTTTCTGTCAACACTTGACTAATGCTTACGAGAATTGTCTCAACTAGGTGCTTCTACACTACATCCAAGCCGTAACGAGATTCCGTTGCTGGTACGAACCGTGGCAGGTTTGCCAAGGCGCCAGCTATGGAACAGCGATGTCACGAATCACGCGACATAAAACTTCCGCGCATGAATGTGGCACGTAGAATGACGTCACAAGGGGACAAGTGATGACGGAATGCTATAGCAAAGGGTATTCGTTGGGTTAAGGTCAAGACACTCGAACTAAATCACCAGCCACGACAAGCACCGTATGTGAACTGGAAGCGGGCAAAGGGGCCTGGCCGCAGCGAGCTTTAGTGTCCTGACCCAGTTCGAGTAACCTACACTAGTGTGTATCAAGAGAATCGTGCGGTAAGCGTACACGCCGTGCACGCTGTGGTGAGGGCCAGAACATACTCGTCGGCTCACAACAGTGGATCACGTTTGGATTTGTAATGAAAACACACCACCGTTATACGTATCGTTATCGTTGTCCATTCACAACTGAGGTGCTATCGCTATGGGGGGGGGGGGGGGGAGAAAACTAGAGAAGAACCTATGTAAATTCCCTCGAATCGTCCCTCCGGGCCAGGACTTTCATTTTTAGAGCGGGTGGTGAATGTTTGAAGCTAGCCAAAAGTGCTCCACCCTTTCGTTTGCAGGCTAAATTCAAACGATATGTAGTCAGTAAGCTACAAGTAAACTAGAAGTCATAATTCTCCAGATGACTGATCGTTTGTAGTTGATTTTATTGTTTTGTACTTTCTTGTTGAAGTGTACTGTCGATTTTTATGCCTCTCTTTTGTGTCTTTTTGCTAATCGTGTTTCCCCACGTATGCCTTAAGCAGATGTAATGGACTTTAAACATGTTTTTCAGAGTTTATGAAATGAGTGGATCCAATAAATCGCAAGCTTCGGATAAATCGAGTTCGAAAACGAGTTCTGGCTTCCAGGTGAAACACCAGCTGTTGATGATGGCAGAACATTAGCGATATCTACCTTGGGGGCAACAAGACTATACAAAAGCGACGAGTCTAGAGCTTGTACTTCGCAGTTCTGGTTGGCAATATCCCTCTTATTGCGTGTAGATCATGTAGAGCCATCTTTAGCACCAATGCTGCCATCCCAAGGCATATTGCTCCAAGGAATCAAATAACAAACCTTGTCGTTTCAGGAGAAACATAATATTGCGAAGAAAAAGGTTTCGTCTGGTTCGGTGAGAGTTTCTGAATGCTTCAAAGCTATCACAAATCCTGCGTGACTTCTAATATTCATTGGCAATGCTGCCAAAATTTGATGACAGCAGGCTTATGTCAAATTTTCGCTTTGCGACATCACACTCGCATCGCCGCACAACTTGCCATGGACGGTTGGAATTCCTCCAAGGACACGAGGGTTTGGTATCATGGAGGTTCTCAAAGAAATAGCTATTTATCTCATCATTATCTTAAAACAACTTTTTTGCTCGAAAAAGACAAAATAATGACATAAAAAGTAAAAGAAACGATAGCTACTACTAGGATGCTGAGTTGTGGGCAAAGCATGAAGTGCGTCCGACACCGAAGCTTTTGCATATAACTCAGAGCATCCTAGTAGTAATTTTCGCATCGTGAGGGCGGCGATAATCAACAGCCATCTAAAATCGGAAACGATAGCTCACATGACAACAATCCTAATTAAGAAATAATTTGTTCGGGCGTAAAACTCTAAAGGGGGTTACTACAAGGATGCTGAGTTATGGGCAAAAGCTTCGGTGTCGGACGGAACTGGAACCTGCACTTCATCCTTTCCGGGGTTATGTGCTAATCCATTACACTACCGACACCTCTTTCACCTTAACTCAGCTTCTGAATAGTATATTTACCATAGCTTAGTGCGAGTTCGAGTCCCGTCCGACACCGAAGCTTTTGCCCATAACTCAGCATCCTTGTAGTAACTTTCGCATCGCGAGCTGCGGCGATAAACAGCAGTTATCAAAATTCAAAAATATCTAAAGGGAGTGTTGTAATGTACTCAATCACACGCGAAGAAATTCGCGGAGGCACCCGCTGCGCGCGGCCGCGCGAAAATTCGACATACAGTCTATTTCCCAACGCCTGGCAGGGCGAGGTCTACGGACTTGGATGAACGTGTATCGAACTCCCTCACCCCGCCACACACTCTCACTCTCGTCACGTACTCTCACTATCGCCACTCACCTAGGTCCGTAGGCCACGCCCTGCCAGGCGTCGGGATATGGACTGTAAGTGTACGCATCCCAGGGCCTGTAGTTGAAGAAAAAGGGCCAAGAATCTAAGAGTAAATTGTATAAAACAAGACGCAATCAGAGAAACACCTCCAGCTGTTCAGCAAAGCCCTATGGTGACCGCAGACTCACCGTGGCCAAGCTCCTCGCATAAGCAAGCGCGTCATTTGATTGGTAGCCACGTCTCACAGCTTCGCGTGGCTGCAATCGAACTCAGTGATGCGGCGCGATATCAAATCTGCGGTGGGAATGAGGGTGGGGGAGACAAAGATCCCATTTCTTAGGTTTCTAACGACACGTTTCTTTATTGTTGCTCCACTTACATATGGTAGCACCTGCACCAGTGGACGGCGAAATTGCTGCTCATACTGCTTTTATATGAAATTTACTGGGTTGAATGAAAAGAATAAAGCAAGATAGCCTTAGCAGAATTGGGTCCTGGATTCGGTTCATGAGCAGGGTACCCCAGCCCTCCGTCGAGGAATCTCGACGGTAGGTCGTATTCAATACTGGAGAGGAGGGCTTGTATTAGGTCTTTGCAGAATAAATGGCCGAAACGTAATTGGCCATAACTTCGCTCAGACACAACTTTATTTGTCGAAATAAAAACCATTCGAATTTACAGAATTTTGCCAACGATCTGGTAAGGAAAATATACCATCACGATCATATTCTGGATTGCGAGAATCAATAAAGTCAAGAATGGCATTTTTACCGTGCATAATTTTTCTGCCGCAGGTTTGCATCGGGAGCCCGGAAAAAGTGGTAATCCGTCAGTGATAGGTCTGGGGGATAAGGGGGGTGAGGGAGAGGCTCGATGCCTATGCATTATTTTTTTACTGGGTGCGCAAAACAACGCAAAACCCCACAGTTCGCAAGTCACCCGGCAGAATCTGATCAAGACTCTCCCTCACCCCCCTTATTCCTCAGACCTATCTCTGACGAATTGCCACTTTTTCCCGGTTCTCGATGCAAACCTGGGTCAGAGGGAGTTCGCCGAAACGATGCATGTTGAAAATGCCATCGTTGACTTCATTAATTTTCGCAATCCTGAATTTGATCATGATGGCATATTTCCTTTACCAGATCGTTGGCAAGGTTGTGTAGATTCGAATGGTTTTTATTTCGACGAATATAAAGTTGTGTCTGAGCGAAGTTATGGCGTTTTGAAAAAAGTAGTCCGTTTTGGCCATTTATTCTGCATAGACCTAATATTTCTAGAAATTTCTTGATAATGCTCGACGACAACCACACCAATTCGGGAGGGCCCATGATCGTTGGGGAGGGTCGATTGGTCGGTCTCTAAAAAAGTTCGTCAAGCATAATTATGCTTTGTACTAGGTAGCGGTGATTTTTTTTTTAGGGGGGGGGAGGGAGACATCGTATAGACTTAGACAGCGCGCTCCGACAGCATCAGATGCGTCGACCTGGGGGAGGTCGTCGGAGGAATAAAGGTGGTCGTATTCTACAAGAAATTACACAGGGGGAGTCATATTTATCAAAAACTCTCATCAACGTCAGATTCCATCCTGGGGCAGAGTGCTCCTTTTGCTACTAACCACCATCGATCCATTTACGCATTCACAAGGATGACGTTAGACATCATAACGATGATATAATTCATGAATCCTTCAGAACACTCCAGTAGCAAGTGCCAATGTAGACGTGCAAGAATTGATGAAGGCGTTGAGAGTGGTCAGAAAAGCGAAAGAGAAAAATGTAAGTAAAATTGCAGGGAACTCAGTCTTCATCGCAACAGTCTCCCCACAAATGGCATAAGCTCTGAGCCTTTATCATCAGCTGATGCCTAAAGAGATCATTTTTCGGTTTTCAGTTGGGAAAAGGGGAAATTAATTTTCCCAGCTTTGAAGAAGGGTCTCATAATGTCTGCCTCAAAGCTACAAGAAAAGAAAGATGCACATTTTAGCGAAAATTCTCTGAACGAAAGGTGAACAATGTAACACTCGCCACTAGTTACATTTTGTTTTCCATCCCACGAAGTATAGGCGGCGATTCTGTGCGACTGCTTATGGGGGTGGGGTCCACGAGGTCGAATTTCCGCTTCGCGGCGGTGCACTCGCGGCGCTCCCGTACGACTCGCCGTATCGATTGCCCTTGGTCGCCCAGCCGACCGTGACTGCGTCACGTCTGCGCTTTCCACTCATGCCACACTGCCTCGCTGAAGGCTGCCATGCCCTGTCACTGGCACTCACACCCGCCATGCCGCTCATCGCGCGCGGCCGCGCGGAAATTCGACCTCGTGGACCCCACCCGCTTATCGGACCTAATGTTGCACTTGCAATTTGAGGAAAAAAAGTTGCTCCGAATTACGTTTGAAGATAACCCATGGAATCCGTGCCAGTCAGAACTATGTGAGAGAAATTCAGTTGCATGTTCGAAAGGATTTGCTTGAAAGTTACCACAATAAAATGGGAAAGAATAGCGAAAGTACGAGGAGTCATCTGAAGTAATCGATACGCCTCTCATATATCTCGTCAACTTCTCCCATACTCGGCGAGGCCCCTAAGCGGTACATGTCTGATGCATGCCGATTTTTCTTTTGACCCATCTCATAACTCCAAACGCTCAAATATTTCGGTGCCATACTAATGAGGGGGGTGATCTTGTTGAATAATGAGCAGTAACATAGCTTCAGGTTCATAATGTACGTATGACATGTAAGGTACGCTGGTGACACGATAGTCATGTGAAGGCATAAAGTGACTGTTCAACATCAGCGAGTTGTCCCATCCTTCAGTTTAGCACTGTTAGGCCGCGTTCATACTTTGCGCACCGACGCCGGCACCGGCAGCGACGGCGTCAAAATCATGTGCCCACCGCCTAACACGACGGCCCCTGATCTTGACAAGAGCCACGAATTCAAAATTGAATCTTGGCATAGTACCAAACTACGCATGATGATCGTGGCGAAAGCCCACGCATTCGCATTCATCTTGGCATGATGCCAAACTATGCCAGGATTCGAATTTGAATTCGTGGGTTCTCACCACGACCATCATGCTGTATTGTGATTAGTTCGAGCTTTTCACAAAGGGAGCGTGTCATCTGAGAATCACCGTGGTCGGCGGCAGGCATATGATTTTGACGTCGTCACTGCAGCCGCTGCCGCCATCGCCGTCGGTGGGCAAAGTATGAACGCGGCCTTATTCCGATTCATGAGGTCACCTGTAGCACTTCAGATCGATTTAACGACGTCAATGGAGTCGTTAGCGATGGCGCAATTGAAGCCACGCCATCGTCGCCGATTGCATCGAGAAAGCTCGCGATGGAAATCCCTTCGATGGTTCTTATATATAACATTTTGGATAGTTGCTATACTATACTTTATAGCGTTGATTAATCGAAACACGGTGTGTCCGTGGGTGACCGAATTTAAGACTACCGAGTTTTGATGACATGCGAATGATGTTGATTGATTGCGGAATCATTTAAAAGCTTTGATAAAATGTTTAAGTGGTCTTCACTTGGTTTTGTTGAAGACGACGTTCCATACTGAACCAAAAAAGTCATATGCGGTACACCGCGGCGACGCACACCTACCATAACTTCAGGCGTGAATCGAATGGTGTTGTCACTGTAATTGCACACATCATGCACTACCCTACAACACATTTTTCTACTCTCCATCTAGCATAGACCTTTCAGGAACTTCACTCTATAGGACACCCTAGCTGATCATCACAAATTGCGCCCATAAGAAGGAAGAGGAACGCAGTGCGCAAGTGTGAGGTATCCCAAGCTACGAGAAGGAAGACGGACCTTTGTGATAGCTTTTGCCTAGGCTTCTGTCGCGTGCGATATGCGATGGGTGCATGGTAAAACGGCGATATGGGTTACTGTGAATGTGTTGTAATCACGATGTACCACGTATAATTATGGGCTATTCAATGGCTTCCCTGTAACGTGTTGTCATATAGACCAAAGGAAATGACGTTGTTCAACAGCATCATCAAAGGGTGCACAATAAATACTATTACGCGGTAAAAAAAGAAACAGGGTATTTCTGGCAGGAGAACAACAAAAGAAACGAATAGAGCAAAACCACTTCGACAGCCTGCGTCCCGTCATCTACTTGCACCCGAGCATCTATGCACCATCTCGAGATCAAAGAGGTCAACACGAAAAGCGATGGTATCATATATTAGGTTGAACGGAAAGTTTTGATAGGGTTGAGATTTTTTTCTATTTTATTTTACAACTCAGCAAGTAATGCAGGCTAATCAACAATATAATAACCATCGTTAGTTATAACATTGTCCCACCTAGAGAGCAGGTCAGCGATTTTCTTCTCCCAGAATTAGGAGGGCTGGGAGTCAAAAAAGTCACCGACCACATGTTCAAGGTGACGAATTTTTTTTTGCTAGGAAAGCCTCAGGGGGCCGGAACAAGCGGTAATCGAAGGGGCAGTGTCAGGGGAATAGGACGGATGTGGAACCTTGTCCCAACCTAGCTCTTCCAATTTTGCACGGGTCTCTCACATAGGTAAAGAGACCTGTGCAAAATTGGAGGAGCTAGGTTGGGACACGGTTCCACATGCACCCTATTCACCTGATACTGCCCCTCAGATTACCACTTGTTCCGGCCCCTTGAGGCTTTCCTAGCAAAAAAAAATTCGTCACCTTGAACATGTGGTCGGTGACTTTTTTGACTCCCAGCCCTCCTAATTCTGGGAGAAGAAAATCGCTGACCTGCTCTCTAGGTGGGACAATGTTATAACTAACGATGGTTATTATAGTATTGTTGATTAGCCTGCATTACTTGCTGAGTAATAGAAAAAAATCTCAACCCTATCAAAACTTTCCGATCAACCTAATATATTGTTCAGAATTCATATATATATATCATGATCCAACTTTCTTTTCCTTTTGTGCAGTCTTGCTAGGGATATTCGGTTTTTACCGCACGGTATTCATCGCGCACACTGTACATATCTTCCTAAGGTGGGACACTCATTAGATTTTAACCAGAAACCAATGAACCAACCCGTCCATTACGAGCACCCTCGACTACTGTGACGGTTTAAACTCGTGAAGTTATTTTTGCATGATACTAGATCCCTGCACTGGTAATTTACCTCCAAAACTTCACTGAGACCCACGAAGTTGGCAGTTATTGATCTGATAAGATAAAATCGTTTATATCCCCTTTTCATCGACACGAATCGTAAGCAGGCCTTACAAAGTTTATTGATGTCTAATCACCTCCGTGTACTAGCAGCCGGAAATCGAACGTCGGCATTTCTCGCCTCCCTATTGCCAAAGAGGAGGAGCGATTTCCGGTCCAAAGGCTTTGTATTCTAACGGCTGCAATTATCACGCGTGCTTGCACCCTGTGACTGAAGCCATTGATCAAGCGCACCAGTTGATTTCGGCGACCGTCCTCTCGACAAGCAAATGCTTTCAGGACCTGCCTAGCCATTTGCAGAAGAACTTTGCTTCGTTTAAGAACAAGGTACAAAGCCTTGACACTTTCGTGACAGCTGGATTGACAGATGCAATGTTATAAAGCTTTAGAAAATCTGCTTCAACAATGGATGTTGGCGGAACTGAGATCTAAGTTCCCTGTGAGTACCGGCCTATCTAACCCTTACCATACGCTTCAAGCATGGCATGTCTATCTAAGAGGAACATTTTAGCGCTCCGGAGACATCTAATGGTAAGATGAGATTCGAGCAGTCGCATGCGTCCCTAAATGCTTACATCAAGAGAATAAAATTTTCGAAATGATGTTCAGATTGATTCTGTTAACGCTCAGAATATCCGATTCCGTCTTGCTGATATAAGCAACAAGACAAAGACGAAGCAACGAGTTCCTTTTACAGGCCCAAAATCATTTTTGGTAAGTTTTGGCGTTATCTGCCCTTTGCTGAAGCAGTTTCGCTGAAGCCCCACCGCCACTTCCTCACAAGCAGTTTGGGAAACGGCAGTGCTCACACCGACTTCTGCTTCATGGATGAGTCTTGAAGGCAGCGGAAGGGGTGAATTTGGCAGATTGTAGCTGATGAAAGTACGTAAGGGTGCTCAGCAGTGTAAAAGTAGAGAAAGAACGAAGTGAAATGGCGATAAAAAACCGAGAAATAGAATTCCGAAAGCCCCTCCTCTCTCGTGCCCCTCTGCATACTTCGCCCTCGCCAACAACTCGCCCCGGTGATGAACAGCAGAACGACACACCGTGCTGTGGGATTTTGATATGAGGCCAAGCCGCGCTTTTCAATGCGAATGTCGCTATCCATAATCTCTAGTGAAGTGGAATGTTTTTTCCTCAATGAACATCTATCCCCAATTTTCAATTTCTCCTTACCCCTTACGATGCCTCTAAGTGGTCGATATTCGATCGGTCTGAGGTTGTCGGAGAAATTGCAGGTCACTTCTGCAGGATTCCTAATACACATATCACGTGTGCTGGAACTGCCATAGCTCCACGAGGTGGCAATGTTCAGGTAGCAGTGACAACAACGAGGCGTAAGCTAGCATGACATCGAGGAGATTCGCTACTTCGGTACGATTGTACCATATAAGTTAGGCCTTAGATTACTTTTCCCAAGGAACTGAAGCACCTAGCGGAGAGTGAGGGTAGGGCAAGATGTCAAAGTTCAAGTCAGCTACGACACTTCGTGCAGTGCGACAATCCCAACTCTGCTCCATTGCCACAGATTCCACGCCTTGTGCTCGATTCAAGGTGCACATATGGGGCGCCAAACATGGCGGAAACAATTTTCTTGAAAACAAGAAAAGCTTGAAAAGAGATACTCAGACATGGTTAGGGACGTTTCTAGGCTACCAATAGCCCTTCGCCCACGTTTCTTTCCAGAAATCGTTTCTGAATTGCCTCGATAACCGGCGCAGCGGCCGTTGTGATTGGGTTTGCGATTCGGCTCAGTGACACACCAACACCACCACCAACGCTGCTGCTGCTGCTGCTGAATCGTCAGCAAATATTTTCATTTCCTCCCATTGACACCTGATCTCATCAGAAAACACATTTTCTCTTCCGCCTAAAGTCATTTTTACGGAGCAACATCTCCAATGACAGTTCCTATACCTTCTCCAGAAACCAGTAAAACTACTACTCAAATTTTCCACGCATCGTAATTTATATAGGTATTAATAAATGCTTCAATTCCGAATAGTTGGCTACATCTTACCCTGTTAGACCAAGGACAGATGTGCTCAAGTGGTTGTATTGAGTAAGGTCCATCCGGGGGCGCTTGGAGGCACAGTTGTTTGTGGTGAAATAGTATTATCGATGGCAAAAACGGGGTAATTTCGTTCAGGGAGAACTCATATTGACCGCCCCTCATTGTGGGATTTTTCAGGTTCCTGCGGTATCTGCGTTTCCTATGATGGCTACCGGTGAAGTGTTTTTGTGTCTTGTCAGGCATTCAAAAATTCGAGCAAGTCTCTCACTAGTGGGGTCTCCCGTCAACCCGCCACTACTAGGGTTGTTTGTGTGACCGAAGCACCCGCGGCCGCCTCCCTTTATTCATGAGAACTCGTCTTTGAAGAGGTCATTCGATACCATGTAAGTTAACACCAGCTGGATTCGGGTGGGGAGACCAGCGGCGCCTGCCTGTCCAACGAAGCCGGGTGGCGCCTCGAACGAACGGGTGCGGCGGCGGACCGGATTTGGCGCAGCAGCCGTCTGACCGCGCTTCCGCCGGCTCAATGCCTCCAGGCTATTCGCTATCTCATCGACACAACTGTCTTCTACTTGAAGTTTCTTTCCATCCTTTTTATTTTGCTCCAACTTAGCGGTCTTTTGAATGGCCTCTACCTTTCTACTAGAAGTTGCCAGTGTTAAAGACATCGGGAGGAGAGCAATTTTGGTTGACGGTATGGGATTACGGTGGTTTGCAGTGCCGAAATGCACACAGACACCCTGCCAAGACGTCTAAAGTGAATTCACGAGGTTTTAATTGTAATTACACTTTTTTCTCACGCTTTCGTTTATTCTTCATTTGATGGTTTTACATCTTTTTTGCTGTTGTTGTATCACTTATCTCCATCATCACGAATGAATGAATACACTCTACGAAACAACAAATGACGTCTCTACAACGGACAACTCGGAAAGTCGGAGTGTTGAATCGAATGTGATTCGAGTACCATCGATTATCGCTTCTAAACTTGAATGCTTGTTACAAAATGACAATTTCTTCGCATCTTCCTCTTTCTTCGGACCCCTTTCGGTTCCTTTGATGAAGTTTGAAAATGGGTTTTTAGTTCCATTTTAATATTTGATTTAGAGCTCTCAATAAGTATGGCATACTTCTCTCCGACCACGTAATAATAACGACAGGCGCATATAGCGAGCACATCTGTGATCTCGATGAATGCTGTGATTATTGCTGGAGATGTCCGTAATAAGGAAAAAGGGTGAGAAAAAAATGATATGATCGAAGGAACTCAGGGGGAGGGGGCAAGGAGTGGAAGCGTTATGTAAAGCATTATGCTTTGTGAACGAAACTCAAAAAAGACAATATATACGAAAATCGCCTTGAAGAATGCACCTTCGGAGCGTTATTGCGATTCTGGCGCGCGCGCTTCACATCGAACTGAAGCTTCAGACGGGCCGACGCCACTGTCATTTGATGTAGCGTAGGACGAATTTTATTTCGTTCGTGATGATGTTAAATATGGAATGCAGCACATAGCAACAAATAAGTGAAATAATGATAGGAAAAATAAGCGAAAGAGCGGAAAAGGTGTTTTCACTAGAAAAAACCAAATGAATTCACACTCGACATCTTGGCAAGGCGTCGTGTCCAGTTGCGGCAAGCTAATAATTTACAAGCTAACGTGAGCCAATACCATAAGCAGAATTGCCCCTTCCAGTGCCTTTTATTTTTTTGAAGTTTTGAACTGCCAGTCACCTAAAGGAGCCTTGCCTTTTTCCATTATGCATTTATTTTAATGTCGCCCACATTTTAAACTAATGAGTTCAGAGCCTCTTCATTTGCTGAGCGAAAGATAGGAAAAAGGATAGGGAAAGCACCAGTAAAGTGTGTGGGCAGGGTCGAAAACCCTGTGCCCACAGGCGTGGCTCAAGAAATTCATAGCTTTTCCCATGGTTACAACACCCAGAATTCTGTTAAATGCTCTGTTACTCGATTTTTGATGTTTTGATTTCGTTAGCTGAAACTCACAAGCTTTGGAACTCGACGAGAATCAGCCGTTACCTGTTTCCACTTTCCCATTCCTTCATGTACGAGGACATTCATGGCGCTCATAAAGGGGCATTTCGCGAGGAAATCTGTCCGATAAATGTTCAGGGTAATTGAACACGGAAATGTTACGCGCACGCAATCGATCACGTTGAGAGAAGTGCCCGCAAGAGTTTTAGAATGCCGACGAGTCATTGTCGTTACCCAAATGGGACCTTAATACAGAGAACATGATAGAAGTGCTTTGTTTTATGACGCAACGCGACGCAGCACCCTTTTTCCCCACCTGCCGCTGAGTTTATTTGCGCAACGTAGAAAGTCTCACATACACTACGGCAGAACTCGTGCTGTGTCCGGGAACGCCCTTTTCTTTCGCGTCCCTCTGCGTCACCAGCCGGGGTAGACTGCGGACGCGTGCGAGGCTGTATCAGCCAGCCGCAACGTTGCGTTGATGAACTGCAGAACGACACGCCGTGCTGCGGAGTCGTGGGACCTCAAGCCGCGCTTTTTCAATAAAAATTTCGCTGCACATCATCCGTTCTAAAGTGGAAGGTTTGTCTTCAGAGAACATGTACTCACAGTTCTCACTTTCTCCTCACCCCTCTCGGGCCCTTTGAGTCTCTAAGTTTGAGGAGATTTTAACTCGCTTGGTTCGTGGATCAGAACTAGGAACGTTGTTCGCAAAGTTTAGCCACGCCTTCCATCCCTCCAGAATCGTGAATTGTACCACACTAGATAGTATTGGAGAAAACGCCAAATTTCGAGCAGGGGAGTGCGCGTCAATCTTTTCTCGGTCAGACTGCATTCAACTTCCTGTACGATTCTCGATGGCATTAGAAGCATGGCGTGTCTCTGAAACGGTTCGATCATAATTGAGCTATTCCGTTGATGTTTTTTTAAGCTCTATATAGGACATAGCTCGTATAAAATGAAAATTATAGTGTACAACAAATTTGAAAAAGAGCTTAAGGTTTAAAGACACTACTAGGGTACTAATTTATACATGAATATCAATAAAAACGCACAGGAGTGCATCAGTGGGTGGGACTAGTACCATGGGCGGAGGTTGTGCCCTACGCATATTTGAAGCTGAATTCCATTACCCATATATAGTATTAAAAAACATGCTGCTGACGGATGATTGCATAACAGGTCGTTTTTTGCTTTTGTTTTTCTGGTACGTACCGCGATGGCTAACTAATTTTGGTGAAAACGTCGTGTACATGGCTCACCAATAAACCAAAATCGAGAAATATATATTTCAGAGAGCTTCGAATGAGTTTTGAGCTTTAAGAATCGGAAATCGTTCCGTACGGACTGTATGAGCGACTTCATTATCGGCTGGCGACGCATCATCTCTATTCAGACATAACTTTTGGCAACCCCTACTTGAAAGGAGATTTTTGTTTACTTTTTACAAATTTTGAGTCTGCTGAAAAACTTTCGGAAATAGTGTTGTCCTTTTATGAAGCGACTCAGTGGCTGGAAACGCACCCCTAGAAACTCATGCATACATGATTAGTGCCGTTCTTGCTTGAATATCTAAGCGGTGGATGCAGATTGTTTTGGTTCGCTTTTCTTCCATAATAAAGCTTGTATTCGGGCATTTGCACCGTTTTCGGTTTCAAACGACTCTGCTCTGCACGGACTTTTTTCTTTTCTGTGCTATCATTCTACTCCTTCCTTCGGTCGCGTTTTGCTTTCTCCATTAATGGTTGTGTTTCCTGTTCATTGTGCCATGCTTACATATTCGAGGAGGGATACACCTATAAACTGTGTTATTAGTAATGGAGATGTGATGCCGTGTACTGTGAGGAGTTGAAATGTTAGGAATACAAAACCAGGGAACGGCCTTATAAACAGCTTAGAACCGTTCGAAGCAAAACTCATTGGAAACTATGTGCAGCTAGTTTGCCATGGTGGGAATCCCCTTATATTTGTTTTTATAACTATTCGAAGTTAAATATGAGATTCCTGGCATAATATCGTCTAGCTGTCGGTGCTTTTCCATGTTAGATCGGTTCTGGCCTCTGAGATATATCCCGCGATAATCTTGGGATGGTTACCACGCTCCGTAGTAAACAGAAGTCCTGTAGAAAATCAGAAAAAAATGAGACAAGAATAAGGAGAGAGACAATAGAGCGACATAGATGCAGACTGAATGTCCACTGAGCAGATCATGATAGTTTTCTAGTCTCGCTCGAGCGGCCTTAGCCACCCTCCAACAACTAAGTGAGTGGCCGCACCAACTGCACAACGGGTGTGTGGACTTATGCCAAATTTTCGAACGGGCGCGCGCGGCGACCGGCGCCGCGGATTTCTATGCATGTGATTGCGTACATTGCAACGCGCACTTTGAAGTTTTACGCCCGAATCAATTATTTCATAATTAGGACTGTTATCATGTAATGTCATTTCTTTTACTTTTTATGTCACTATTTTGTCTTTTGAGCGCACAAAAGTTGTTGTTTCTGGATAATGATTAGATAAACAGCTATTTCCTGGAGGATCCCCATGGACCAGTCCCTTGTATCCTGAGCGGAATTCCAACCGACCGCGGTACTGTGTGCTGACGGCGCCGCGAGTGCGACGTCGCAAAGCGGAAAGTGGACATAAATGTACACAGCCTTGACAATAGTGTGTGCAATGTGATTAGTACAGAAAGGTTTTTCTGCAACAAATGGGCAGTGGATTACTACTCTAATTATCCCAAGGCGTGTTTAAACTGTGGGAGAGGTACAGGACAAGCTTAGTGGGATAGTCCAGGTGAGGGCAGTAAAGAGGTTGTCTCATCGCCAGGGTTAAGGAGAAGATGGGAACTGGGGAGAAAATATTTTTCTGTGAACGATCATTTCAGACCAGAAAAGAAAAAGTAATCTGGGCCAATCTCTCAGTTAGAAAGCTCGCCTTGCAGTCTTCATCGGGATTCCGTGGCACTGGCTCCATGCTCCTCGCATCCGCTGGGCGAGTCAGTGGGAGGGCGGAGCACTGTGCGCTCAGCTCCTCGTCCGTTTGCATCTACCCCCACCGGCTACAGATGTAAAGGCGCAAAAAAAGGAGTAAGAAGGAGGATTCCTGGGTACCCATTTATCGAGTTTTGACCATTTATTCCGTTCTTTCGTACTGTTCCGCTAATGATTATCGCGACTTTGATGTTCCACAATTGTTCCGCAATCTGCCGGAATTAATTCTAACGGTGCCTTTAAAAAAGATATCAGGGATTGTGGCGCAACGGATGAAAGGAGAATGGAGGACCATCTCGCCAGTCCGAGCATGGCTGCATACTTGAACATCTCCACAATTCATAATGGGGCCCCACAGGCTCTGCCGTAATTCTGTAACATCCGTATCGGATTCCGTATTTACTGCTGTCATGCTATTTCAGTCATTTGTTTATTTGATTGGTTTGTTTTGAAAGGTGTGGAACACTCTCACTATTGCTTTCCCAAGAGGTGAATATCGGACGAATACGAACATCAAGTATTATCATGTTGCCCGTAAACAATTTGGGAAAAATTTTCACACGGCTTGGGGTAAATGACGCGGCATGGTTTGCATACTTCTAACACCGTCTGAGCTTTAACCCGCAAGTGATCGCCTGCTTCACAGATGTCTGATGCGTGGGAACCCGCTGTTTTTCTGCGTGTTGCACGGTGGCCTGCTCGTGGACTACACGGTCTCGGGAGCAAGCTCAGTTTGCCTGATTGTCTACTCCCACCCAGCTAATGACCGAATAACCTCGGTTAAAACAGATGAACAATAATACCTTATAAGAAAGTTATATGCACAGTTGTCTACAAAATCTTTTCTGTGCATGGCAGGAAGTGCAAATTTTATGATTATTCATCATTTTTGGCATCTCATGGGATCATGAGTTAGAGCTACAATCATGTAGCTATTGGTGAGGGATTTGAATATAATGATCATCAAAAATAGTCGCTAAAAGCCTGTCATTATCAATGATCGCTTCACTCATTAATTTGGTTCGGTTCCAGTTGTTGTACCTCGTTTTAGATAATTTAGGTTTACAAATACTATCAGCTGGTAATTAGCCTTAACGTTGGCGAGTACTCTTGAGTTCTCTTCTTTTCTTTTCAATATTATTCTGTTTGTTTGCACTAATGACATTGTCCTGGGTTATGGCACGTTCAGTGACGTAATGAAATAAAGAAATAAATAAATAAATTAGTGTTATTCGTTTCAACCATGAGGGTGCCTTGTTATTTACTCTTTTCATTTCCGTTGGCAGTGACGAATCCTCAGACCACTTTCTATATTGCTTTCTTATGAGGTAGTGTATTTAAATTTTACTCGAACGAGTCGAATTGTAGAAGCGAGAGTCAGCGAGCAACCACAAAGGAGTCGTTTTTCTTCGGTAAACATTTCTGTATGGTCAGAGACCGCTCAACGTACCCACACACCATTCACCTTTTCGCCATCATCAGCCTGTGTGAGGTTTCTTAAGTGCACTCAGGCGATGTTCGTTGTCATGTTTACCGACAACGTGCTGCTTCACCTTGGACGCCTCCGTCGTCACAACTTCACTTAAGCTCTTATTATGGGATATATATTGAGTGCTGGTTGTGGAGTGAGAAACCGTAGTGCATAATGCCTTCGCCAATCCTTCCGGTCATTTATTCGAATGAATACACATCGTTTACCGTATTTTGAACTTTTCCTCGTTTTTTGCCTATTGTTTGTCATGGCATTCAATTCAGTGTTTAACATGGCTGATGTCATGAAAGGCAAGTGACTCATATCCTCCTCATGCTGTCAGTCCACGTAGTATTTCGTCTGGCTAATTTTGCAAATTTTTACAATTCGCTCCACAACCCGTACAAAGCTCTTAAGGATTTTTCGAATATCGCTCAAATTGGGTGGAATTTTTGCATTTAATGAAATATACTGGAATATAGCTATTGAAAAGCGAACTAATCTGAGAGAATTTTCCCCGTCGACATTTCCACTCTGAGCTTTGTGCCCCTGCTCGTGCTCACTCGAAGATATGGGGGGAGGAAGGTTGTACGTAGGTATACTAAAGGTCAACTTTTAGCACAAAAGTGATCCAGAGGGGTCGTATGTAGGTCGCTGGACTGAAGTGGCACCACATGGTCAAAGTCAACTGAGAAACGGAGACGAATCGTACATATTTGAATGAGCCATTGGAAGGTGTCAAAAACAGGGAACTCACTGATCAGCCTAGTTTTTCATCATTTTTCAAGAACATTCAAGTGCCCCACTTCACACACCCTCTCCATTTCCCAACACTGGACGGATCATGGCTACGGTTTTTTGGAATGATCACACTGCAATTTCTTCTACAGTATGTCACTTTTTAAAACTTTTCAATTTTTCCTTTTAACAGAATATACTGAACTTACTTTTTTCTGAGAAAGAGGAAACCAAGGAAGTTTGGCGATATTTTTTATCCAAATGACGCCTTCCATGTTGAACCATAAAAGTACTTGTATGAGTGCTTCTCCTACAAAGGCTAGGGAGGTCGGCATGGACGGTTAGCCGAAGCTCCGTCTTGTTTTTATATAGCAGCGCCATAGCTAAGTGGTGTGGATACCTTGCTGTCTCCCATACATTGCTTTTTGGCTGGAGTACTGCTGACTGGGTACAGGCATAGCTAAAGAGGAAATTTACTATCTATTTTTTCTCTCATTATATTCTGCATGGTGGACACTTGGCATCATCAACTAGGCCTCTCTCTACCCTGGTGTTTCTATAACACATACTAAAGAGTGTTATGATTATGATATTATTATTCAATCAATATACAAATTGCTGTTTCTATCCCTCTTGATTGGTCTAGCTGAGCTTCCCCGAAGTTGTAGGAGTTGTGCCGCGGGAGGGAATGGATATTTCATCTCAGGATCATAACTGTGCCACTGCCTCAAAACCGTCATCGCCTATACGACAGATATTTTTGCAAACTGGCAATGCTCAAAAATGGACCAGCAAAGTTTACTCAATGATGTCAAGTGGACGTTTTGTTTGCCCTTATTTACCAGCCAATGAGGTCAGCGACACCTACAGGTGGCGGGCGAAGCAATGGGTGCTAGGACAAGCTCGGAACAAGGAACTTCATGCAGGCATATGATGAGAAATTTGTTTTGGAAGGAGTTTCTCACTAGTAGAATCACTGTGTCAATCAAAACGCATTTAGTCTAAAAACTTATTGCAAGATCTTGCAATGAACTGCCACTCTTGGGCATTTTGAACTATCGCACTCAATGGAATCCTTACAGATACGCCAGTTCTCGTTGAAGCTATCAAGTATCAATCCTGAAGAATAAAGTCGCATAGAGGACTCACTATTGAAGGATCAACAATGTGGCGATCTCCGAAGGGCGGGGCTAAAGGTCACCACGGTCAGAGCGTGTTTGAAACCTGCCGAAGAAACGTCTTTTTTGAGCAGTATTACAGAAAAAGGAACCCATATCATATCCTGCACCTTGGCTTCCTTTGTATTTCTTTCAAAGCAGTCCTTCCATCCTGTTCGTGCCACATTGTGGAATAAATTATTTACTAGCATAGTAGGAGGTTTTGTTTTCGCAGCGTACAAAGAACTTTCAATCAAATCCCGGACACAATGAGACAGCCTGTCGCGGTTTTGTGAGCTCATTGTCATCGACTCCGTCTAACTTCTTCATACATACGTCTTCAGCGAAAGATAATTCTCGTCATTTCCATTTGATGTTCATGTCGTGTGCTTACATCTCTTTACTGCTGGGAAAGTGCGTATAAAGCGTTTTCTCGATGACCATCGACCGATTTCTCAGCTACCGATCGCTGACGAGTTTTCGCCGGCTACCTTCTTGAATCATGAGCTCTTTGATGTCCCGCCATATAAGGCGCGTGGTTTTTTTTACTAGACGAGGAAGTGACGACCAAGGAAACCGATGATGGGAAGGGCATTTATTGTGGAGGATACCGCTCACCTGATGGTCTTTTCGGTGAGCGAATACACACATCTAGTGTGGTCGAATTGCTGTGCGGTAGCTTGAATGACAGGCCTAGATGTCCTCAACGAGAAGGTCATCCATGTATATTGCAAGATTATAAATCATTTTCCTACCGGCTAGCATGACATATGTATGTGCAAGGAGTCTTGTCTCATTACTCATGCTCGTTCTCATATTTGGGTCGTACGCAGCAAACATGCAGATCTACCATTTATTGACGTCCATTTCCCCGAATCTACCACCTGCCCCTTTCTATTTACTTTATATTTATTTGCTATGATTATTGTACATTCTGACGCACCTGTGATAGATTTTTTTTGATTTCTATACTTCTATAGCAATCATAAGACGAAGCCTCTCTTTACATGCGAAGTACCGTTTTCGTAGAGCATAGATGTTGTCAGTATCTGATCCGGTGACGTTAGAAGCTATACAGAACAGCAACCCACTGCACCGCCTTTACCGGAGCACAATCATCTCGCAACGTCGACGAAAATTGCCTGCGGTAATTTGAGGCAGAGTCTGCGAAAATGTCAAAAATTATGCTAAAGGGGTGAAGAAATGTAAAAGCTCTACAATCAATGGCAGGGCTTTCTATTGGTACTAATTTCCAATTATTTGCAACACTTCGAAGCAATTCATAGCAAAAAGACTGAGAAAAGATGGCTTATCCCTTTTTTGGGTCAGTTAATCATGAAATAAGAACGGCGTTGTAGTAGTATTTTGAAACTCAAGGAAAAGCAAGCAAAATTTGGTCAATTGTAATGAAAATTGATGTCTCAAAAAGGTCAAGTCGATGTCCAGTTTCACTTGGGAGGGAAAACTTGTCTTCATCGTTATCTAAGCACCTATTGATTATTACACAGTGATGAGTAGCTCGTTACTTGACAAAATCGAGTTACTGGCCAGATGCACTATTCATAATTTGGAAGTCAATATGAGGAAATCTTCCTTGGAGAACTAGCTCACATCTGGTGATGCTTTGATCTATCTTTACGACTAAAGGTATTGATGAACACCGGTTTGTTTCCCATTTTCCAATATTCGCCTACCCCGTTTTTATTCGCTGTCCCCCCTAATTTCAATTGTTTGCACTACTTTTCATTCGCTTAAAATATATAAAATGACTTCATTAGTGTTTTGAGCACTTTATATCAGTGTACCCTTTGTCGTCCCTGAGCACGTTATGTGGTTCACAGCAATACTACAAAATATATCCGATACATAAATAAAAATAGTTTCTTTTGTTTTTACAATTTTCCTTTGGCACGAATTACGATACGTCTTCCTGAGGCATAAAGAGGGCCTTCCCCTCGTTTCTTCCTCCCATTGAGCGATTGAGTGCAACCGCATCACGTCACTGGCTTCTCACGTCGACTTCTTAGGTTGCGTTCATACCAAATCGAATGAGAGTTTTGGCGCATCGGCGCATCGGCGCATCCGCGATTTGAGAGAATTGGCGTGCCACGTCACCCTTTTGAACGCGGCACGTGCCAACGTGCGGTTGATTTCTTTTTCTCCTCTTTCCATTTCCTGATCTTCTTCTGTTATGGCAAATATCCAAAATCGCGGATGCGCCAATACTCTCATTTTTCAATCGATATGTATCCTATCCATCGCGCGAATGCGCCAATTCTCTCAAATCGCGGATGCGCGGATGCGCCGATACGCCAATACTCTCAGTTTTTCGATCGATATGTATGTTATCAATCACGCGAATGCGCCAATTCTCTCAAATCGCGGATGCGCCGATGCGCCGATCCGCCAATGCGCCGATGCGCCAATACTCTCATTTTCTAGATCGATACGTATCTTATGCATGACGCGAATGCGCCGATACGCCAATGCGCCAATACTCTCATTTTCTGATCGATACGTATCTCATGCATGACGCGAATGCGCCAAAACTCTCATTCAATTTGGTATGAACGCAGCCTTATTCTCATACCTTGCCTCTTTACTGATTTTTGTATCCTTTGCTGTCCTCTCATAACCGATTTCTTAAAGATTCGTCACTCTCTAGTAAAGATGTACTGTTTCCTATAAGCCCAGGATGTTAGGATGGTACACCGTAATCAAACTTATAGTTGTTGGACGGGTTCACGCTCCACCTCGTTATATTCTCTATACGATCGAATGATTGTGTACATATACAGAAAAAAGGTCGATTTTAACAAGCACATTTCACCTTAGATTTAGTGTTGGCTAAGAAGTGTCAGATATTGCTTACGGTATACCATCCTGACTACCTGAACTTATGGTGTATCGCCATTGTTCTCTTCGCGCGCTGGCTTCCCATATAAACAGGCCACGTCGACTTTATCCTTCGAAATCTTCGGTCCTAGAGAATTTCTGTAGAGGGATTGCTTTTATTGCTCTTATTTTAACGTGCAAGTTTCTGAACGTTTCTCTTCTCGAGAAATTCAATGGTCTTTTTCTGAAATGACTGTATTTCGGAGAGATGGCTGCAGTCATTTCCATGATGTAGATGATCCGTAATACAATGTGGCTGTTCTATTGATGGCTATAAAATGGCATTGAGTGATTCGCTACGGAAATTGCAGGCTGCACCTGGCCATAGTGCAACCGGCCCAGATCTTTGCATAAATACATGGCAGAGCCTTGCGTCATCGGCAGTCTGCAATCTGCGCGACTCTGTAAAACCATCCAGAATCCATGCATCTTCTGGATTCCGTAAAGAGAATAAATGCATGGCTCATCTTAAAAGGCACGATCTAGGGATCAATTTCATATTTTGCTTCCACAACCAGAGAATGAATTTTTGTATTCCTCACATTCAGGGTGCACCGAGCGTCGAAGATTCCTCGACAGGGGGTTCTATTCGATGGGATAGGAGAGTGGGGGGGGGGGGGGTTGACATTAATATGCAGGAGAGCGACAAGCAGCAAAATCCAAATTTTCAATGAGCAGATGAGAAGCAAAAAGTATTTCATAGCAAATCCGTTTGACAAAATGTAAAATAAATATCTTTTTTGCCTAAAGGATTTAACAATAAAACTCATAATAAAAGGATATACAGCAAAAAAAAAACTCATAATAAAACTATATAGCAGTAAAACTATGCAATCCGGCAACACATATTGGTATTATAGAGGTCAAAAAAGAGAGAAGGGGGGTCGTATTCGGTCGCCGTAAAGGGGGGTGTCGTACTGAAGCCGCTTTCTTCCTCGACACCTAGGAGTGCCCTGCTAACAAGTTTCAGCAATCCCTACTAGGTCCGTATATCAAAAAGGTTGCGATAGCTGAGGTTCATGATGAATGAAAGGCAAAGACGGTGTAGTGACGAAAGGAGGTACTTGCTTGGTTGGGGGGTGGGGGTCAAATCCGCCAGTGATCAGTGCCCGCCCAGAGTGAGCAAGTCTTCCAAATTTTGTTGCAGACTTATCTGTTAGGGTAAGAACCTGACTTAATGGACGGTTGGCCCTTGCAATCAGCTGTATGCATTTAAATACTTTCTGATTGAAGACGAATGCATGTCGCGAAGAGCGTAACAGGTGACGACTGAGTTATTCTTACATCATGGGATCGGAATTTATTATGCTTGGCCCATTGAAAGCGCTCATAGAACCGAGGTTACTATTATATTAGAATTTTTCTGCTAAGGCTCCAACATAAAGTCTCTCGAAGAATTTTTCAATTAAGTTGGTTCAGCTAGAAAGTGAGTGCTTTCCAGTTTTTGATGTCAATTAATGGTCAGTTACAGAGGTACAAACGGACTTTCCATTCCTTTTCTTGGTACATCGGTAACAGGCTCCCAGGTGCAACTGATAGGGTTCATTAGGAAATGCTAAGCTTCAGATAATGTCCTGCCGAGCTTTATCGCTGATATCGTTCGCTGAATGATATATTTGAGTTTCATCCATGAAACATCAATTTTTCAATAGATATCTGCTAATATTTACTAATGCCTTTCACAGGGGTGCCGAAAAATGGGAATAACTGCCATTCGACGTTTCTTTGTATTTCGCATTGGTCATTAGATTGGTTTTATCTCAATTAATTTTTCAAACCCAAAAATTGATTTCAAGAAATAAAAAGTTCAAGTTCACACATTTTTTGAGTTTTTATTTTATTTTTATCTTTGTTTCATCTGTTACTTCCCTTATTTTATTGTCTTCCACTTTTATATTTTTTGATTTAGTTGACCACATTATACGAATTTCTTTTTTCATGTTTACCTCCCTTTAAGTACTTCGTATTTGCTTTTCTTTTATTTTTCCTTTGCAGTGCACTGTCATCAGCATTACACCCCCCTTCGCAAATTAGATACTGTCCTGTCACATCATCCTAGCATTATGTGCCAGTGCATTGGCGGGCACGAGCGCCTCAGCGTCCAACCACCATCGTTGTCACCAAGGGATGGTCGTTATTCAGATGCATATGTCGCCTGGAGTGCCATGGTTTATGACCAGTCGCAAAACCGCGCGCCTAATCGCCGATGTGCCAGCTGCATTCACGCGACCCTGTCGCCTTACGGTTTCTCCATCATGGACAGACAGATGCACGGGTGTATCTAGTAGCCATTCTACGTTCAATTGGCAATTGGTTTCACTTCTTTTTCATCAGAAAAATGCTCATGAATAGAGTTTTTCATGATTTGCCATCAGCTTTATGAGAGGTATCGTCATAGTCGCAGAGATGACTAGTTTCTGCGATCACTGCCACACCTATCCTTCCCATTCACTCCATATTTCTACTGCGATATCAGTTCCATCACATTTTCCAGCTAGACGATCATTGTTGATGAAGCTGTCTCTCGGTTTGAATAAGTGCATGTGATAATTCTTATTTCCAATTTAATCTCTGGATGTAGCAAGCGCATACTTTAAAAAGATGTCACACGATAATCTGGGATATTCAGCGATAAAGCATGATATTTGGTGATACTACCTGATTACTTCTGATAGTATCACTTTGATTTGTGTTACACTGTAGAATTCCTGTTCCTGCAGCTGATTATCTGGAGCGTCACTAACGCAGCAGCTACTTCAGGGACTATTGCCGTTGATGTCGCACCGTATTCGGTGGGGTCAGGTGATAAAGTATGATATTTGGTGAATTAACTGGTCACTCGATGACGTCTTTTAAAATACACTACACTCTGGGGATTTTCATTTTTAAAATGATTTTCTGAGATGCAGCGAGCTTGCTTTTCAAGTAACTCTTGCTGGCGTATAATAATCATTAAATCTGGTATTCATGCATGATGTCTGGTTATATCACCTGGTAGCTCAATATAACGTCTTTTACTATTCGCACTATGGTACAATGATATGGTAAAACTGTAGTATGGGCTCATGTTCGAATTGACAGAAGGCGAAGGTGTGAAGTCACAGCTGGCACGCACTCCCACTCGCATGGTGAGGGTGTCAAGTCAATCCCACCGAGGCAACAAAGCCCTCCAGGGTGGACGAGTTGGTTACAAACTTGTCTGGGAAGATGAAAGCACTGACTTGTACATTGACTGACCCATGGAAGTCATTGGCAGCTCAAATGGCATCCTCCTATCACCACGAGTCTGAGAGGAACTAGAATGCGTGACGCATCCTGCAAAAAAATTGAGTAACATCAAAATTTTATCCCTTTAGGTTGACAGAAGAGAGTATTCATTATGTCATCCAATACATCGTTCGAGTCATGTTTGTTGCAGATATTTCTCCTTGGCTTTGGTATGTCGTTGTGACATATCATAAATAAATATACATACACATTTTCAAACGTGAATAAATAAATATAGCAATAAATAACGTATTGGGGCTGTGATAATGCTGATCAGCAGGGAGAGCAATTTTCTCCGACGTGATTGTACGTGTTGCATGTGTCGCTGTGATCCATGAGTTTTCTAGTCACGACAAAAATGCAGTTGAAATACAGTAATGCTGTGAATTTACACATTTTCAAACGTGCAGTTTATACGGCTTTTCAGTACTGTTCGTTTTAAAGTTGTCTTAGCGTTCTTACTCTTGCATAATATGCTCTGTTTATCGCAAGTGCTTATCAACTTCGAACTATTTTGCTTCCAACTGGTTTCGAAACATTGCTTGACTGCTAGGTGGAATACGGTGCACGATCATGGCGGTTGCGGAATTTATAATGCTTAGGTATGCCGCCCATCTCATGTGGTCACACTATTGGAATAGAATGGTCTTTTGATTATTCTGCTTCATGTTTTTCTGACTGATCAAAGAGAAATAAGTTCGTGAGCACATCCACCTGAGCAAATGGATCCTACGATGGGACCACTACTTGGCGACGTTCCTCGTTAGGCTATCATATCAAGTGTGGCTTGGCGATGTCATGAGGTATAGATCTATAGTTACATTTCAGTATTTGTTTTTTTTTTTGATTCACAAAAACTAACTGCCTTGATTTACCAGTTTCCAGTAGGAATTCTTTGGTGATGCCAACATTAACGCCTCGACACATTTGTCATTATCCAAATCGTTAATGCTTTTTTCAAGTTTTCCCTCTCCTCAATCTCTCTGTTCTCGTCGTCAATCCAAGTGACATTGAGACGATCGGCCACCATCGTCGACCGGTTACTGGTGGTTTTTTACTGCCAATGTAACCATTCTGTCGAATTCATCATTTTCTTTTCACTTTGTCCTCTGCAACTAGTCAGCCTTGCCTGTATAATCACATAATTTTTACCTACTTGATAGTTGCTCACTGCATCTTCACCGTGCTTGAGCTTCCTTCACGGTGTGATTCTCTTCATATGCTGTTAACAATTATGCTCACGTGCCTTTTCGCCTTCATGCCTTTCCAATTGCTCTTATAAAGCATACTTTCAATTTAGCCCATCAGCTAAACCGGAACGAGCTTTTGAACACGGCTGTGAATAAATAAAGGGTGAAACTCCGGGCGTGAATTATGAGATGCGCAGATTCTAGACATTCTAGTTCCATTCGGAATCGTGGTGGCAGATGAATGCGATTTGGCCTATGCAATTACTTGCAAGGTCCATCCGTGAACTCGTTATATTTTTGTCCTCTCAGACCTATTTCTGTCCTCCTGTCCTGGGGTACCGATTCGCTGTCTTCATGGGGAGGAAGGCTCGATTGGCCTGGGCAAGAGTTGATGCGAGATTTGATCCGCGCACGATGAGGGTGGGAGTGCGCGCCACCAGTCACCACATCCGCCCGTAGGAGATTATACGGAATGAAAATAGTCGACTACGTAGAGGCATTGTGCACAAAATTGCACGCTCCAAAGTCTCCCTATGATTAACATTGTTTTTGTTATCATAATTATTCTTCAAACTCTTCAGAATGGGTCTGATACCATTTAGTGAAACCAGAAAAATTGATGGTCGAAAGAGATAAGTCGGACTCGTTGTTGTGTTACTATCCACCACTGAGCCTCCTTTCGAGCCCTTTCATTTGCTCATTTGCAACATTTTAGGCAAGTTCTCTCAAAGCTCAAAGAAAATGTGGGGGTGCATAAGTAAAGAATCAGCACTATTGAATTCTTCATTCTTATTGTTTTGATCACTTCTTCTGCGGCAAAAATCACGATTTCCAAGATGGACTTCGGTTCATTTCATCCACAGGTACCGCCTGCGCTCCAGTGCAAACGAGGGGTGGCAGTAAAAGGGACGCGAAGTTGACCTCGGTTTATATTTAATTTCCTACCAGTTTGAAAATATTTCTCAAAATTTTGGTATTTTAGGTGTTATTTATGTCTCAATACGTCAATGTTTATATATAAATGTAAATAACCGAATAATTTTTGAAAATGAGGGCCTATTACATGTGTGGAATTTAGGTGTGCAAAAGAAAAAAATACAATGGTGCTATCGCGGCGAAGAGGGGGACCCCTCTTTAAGAGCTATTTTTTCCTAAGCCTAGGAACGGGAAGAGATCCCTTACTTCCTCCAATATTTCTTGTATAGGTAGAAACATCTGCTTGGATGTGAAGACTGACCCCTCAAAAATCCTTCAGAGATGGTTAGCTGCGCAACTTCAAAGAAGATACCCCCTCATTGTGGTAGTACTATAATAATCTTGCAAAATTTCCCTACCCAATGCATAACATTAAAGGTTTAAGTATCGAGTGCTCATCATTCTCGATCTTCGATCCATCTCTGATCGGGATGCGCCACGTGTTCTGCTTCCATTAATCATAGTGGCATTGGAATATTACTCAGCTTATACAATGAATTGTAGAGGCCAGCCAATCTATGTCTGAGTCCTAAGGTCGCTCATACTTTGCGCTGCGAGTGGTGGCTGCTTTTACAGTCAGCGAGGCAGAGTGGCACAGGGGAAGGTGCAGAGATGATGTAGACAACGATACAGGGAGGCACAGGACACGCAGAGACACGCCCTGCCGCCGACACCGCTGGGTATGAACTGCCGACACCGCTAGGTAGTCATCGACATCGGAGGGATGGAAAACGTCGGTGATTTGTTCTTACATTGATCTAGAACTTCAGGTTTGGACCATTTTGTGGGAGAGACGTCAAGTGTGACTACGTTACAAATTTGCTAAATATTCAAATTCCATGCTATGTTCAGAAACTATAAAAAAGTTGGATAGCTTCAATGTTTGTCAGCGGTCATAAAAATACCCGCGCTAAGTCTCGATATCTCTGAAAACTGGGTGTGTACCCTTATGTCAGGATTCGCACGAGGACGAGCGGCGTGCGACGCAGTGTGTGCAAGCTATGGGCGTCGCGGTAGTTGGATCTCAGAACGATTACACGGTAATGCTGGGGGAGCAATACGCAATTGACTTGTAGTCGCTGCGCGACCCAACATCATGGCGCCTTTAGCTCGTCCGCACTGATTCGCTTGCGACATGCCACGGTGCGAAGTCCTGACATAAGGGTACACACCGCTGAAAACTTAGCTAGAGAAGGGTTGACTTGGTAGAAGGGCGGTGATCGACTTATGATATTAATGTCAATGTCATCGATCATTGAAGGAGAACGGTCGAGTTACCTGCTTGACTTCACATCGCCTTGAAACGAATTAATTCAATTATTCTTTGACTTAAGATGTATTAGCTTGACTGTGGTAAATATGGATGAAAGATGAGAAGCATAGACTATTACTTTTGAGATGACCACCAGATTAATGGAATTTCTGGGCGTGATTCCTTCAAATGATATTCTAGGAGAATCCATTGTATCGAAGTGAAGTCCGTTCTTCGAAAAAAAAAAAAAAACTCTGAGTGTAATCGCTCGTGTCCGTCTTCCAATGAAAATGACTATTCCTCAAGGGAATGGGTGGGAGGGTGGACTGGAAACAGCGTAGTTATGAACGTCACGTCGTGATTTGTATATATCTTAAATAGCCTGACGGCTTTTGGCCAGAGAAGTGGACTCTTAATGCCGCACAAGGAACTTGCGCTAAGGTGGCTCTAGGGGAATCGAGCTAGCCACAATGTGCACACGATGTGATGTTTCTAACAGATGCGCTGCATACTATGTTTATGGGTCGTCCTACATAAAGTTGGGACGGGCTCAGTGACATGAGGCACACTTCTCTATCACAACCCCTAAGGAGTGAAAGACACCCGAAAAGAAAATTTGGCTGCTTTTGGAATATGAAAGTAGAGGTGCTCTCCAGTGTTGCAGTAGAGAAAAAAGAATGAAAACGGAAAAAAACCGAGAAATAGGATTCAAAACCATCTTTTCACTCCTCGGCTTTCATGCCCTTCTGCATCACTAGGCGTTGGGTTGGATGCAGACGGGCCAGGGTCTAAATCAGCCGATCACGAACATTGTCCCGCTCTCGCGGACTCCTCCAGCAGATGAATGGCAGGGTTACCCATAATGCTGCAGGATCATGATATGACCCCAAGATGCGCTTTTCCAATGCGAATTTCATCTCAGATCATCTCTTCTGAATTGAAATATTTGTTTCTAGGAAACATGTCTTTATTTCTCTTTTTTTCCTCAATTTTGACGATGCATTTATGCGGATCCCGTCCAGCACGGAAAAACCTTTCGCTTCTTTTCTCGTTTGGTACGTTTGTATAAGAGCATAGTATAAAGTACAAAATCTACTGGCTTCACTAGTTAATCAGCTTCTGAGACTGGTACTCATTTGATGACTCCACAATCCTGGAAGGGTTCGAGCGCGTGGCGCATTCGGACGACACTGACCAAGCTCAATTGCTCTGTCTCAACGTCTCTTTGAACTTCCCGGCTGGGACCTACTGCTAGGAATAATTATATAAAGTAAATATTGAAATAGATACACTTATTACTCTTTTCCCGCACTTTTTACTGACAAATTCACATGAACAGTCTTCAAGCGAAGGGCTCAAGTAGTTGAAGGGAGTATCGGAATTTAGTAGGAGTGTCTGGTTGTTCGGTAACAAAGTGACGATAATTACTTCCGAAACTAATTACCAAGATGTAGAGAGTTTCGATGCGTGACCATTTCCGAAATGCCATCGCCAACAAATTTCCTTGCTCTTTCGAATACTATTCTTAACATTTTCATGACTCAAGCTGTGAAGGTGTACCAATAGGGACCAGAACACAGCTGGCCCAGCCACCAAACCATTTCCGACCAAAAAGCAATGACTCATTCTAATAATTAAAGATTCACCAGAAGAATAACTGCGATGAGTTGCAACGATAATGATTTCCATCTGGTATGATTTTCGAAATTATTTGATGCCTATTCCCTCGGATGCAAAAGAAGAATAAACTGGGTCTGAAAACTGCACGAAAACAAGGAGAATCTTTCCAAATTTACTGTTAGAGAATTTTTGGAAGTGAGCTGTTTGGCTAGACTAAGGAGCGGTTCTCACATCATCTTATCAATCTCGCCCAAACATGGTATACACCAAATTGATTTTGACCAAGCCTTTCAAATTTCACCCACGCTTTCCTTGAAAGGATTGATTCATCTTGTGCTGTTACTCTCAAGAGTACTTCAAGAGCATATCTGCCATTTTGAATTGAATTTTTTAAAATCAACTTATTTAAATTCTAAACTTGTCAAAGATTTCCAGAGAGCTAAATCGAGCGTTTTTTGCCAGATGTGAATTCTATTCATTTTTCAAGGACTTGTCCTAATTTGTCGCTTAAAGTTCGCCACTTATCGATTATTTCATTTACAACTCTTTATGTCCTCATTGTCGTGGTCGCTCTTGAATTCGGTCATATGTAAAAGGTTGTTGATCGCGCATGTTCGTGTCCTTGATTTCTGCTGACGCGCAAGTCTTTCGCTCGGCTGGCCATCCGACGACAGTGATGTCTTATCGTTGACAAAAGCATTTCATGAATATCGATCGGCTTATTAACCTTTTGAATGGTTTATGTATGTGCTGTATAGTTAGTTCTCCGAGATGATGATGACCTCAACATTTCCCATGGGAACGATTCCCGTTCGAAACGTGATGTCGTGGTCGTAGCTCATTGACGGGTGGAGGGATGGGTGGGAGCGGGCGCATGCTGACCGTTCCCTCTCTTCTTTCTTCGTTCTTTGCACGCTGTTCGCTATTTCCTCCTCCTTCTCCTTCCGGATAATTTCATTTTCTTTTTATGTTCTTGTCCTCCGATTTTTCAAGCGTTCCACCTCCACTTTTCGCTCTTTCGCCCTTTCAAGGACTTTTTTGATGGACAGCTGGGAGCCACTGTTAATTAATATTGCAGAAGAAGGTCATGTGATAAAGATGGGCTGACCTGATAAGTTAGACGAGCTGTTAGTGATAAGAATCGAATCTAGAAAGTAGAAATCAAACCCTCAAATTTAGACGTTCAACCACTTAGAAAGATGGTGAAACGAGAAAAAGTAGTTGCAAATTTTGAATCATTTTGAAATTCGCGTTCTTTGAAATTTGTGGTTCTCTTCTTTTTTCTTTTTTACTCTTTTAACTGAACCTCTTTCCTGTCTTCATTCCATTTGCCTGTTTCTTCATACTCCTTATTCCGTATGCTGAAATCAATAATGTTTTTTCAGGTAATGAAACTCTGAACTGCTTCTTGTCCGCTTTTCATTTTATTTTAATGATTTTGTTCGTCTTAATATTTTAATTTTGTTTGCCACTCATCTTACAAAAACTTGTGAGGGCGCACCGCGGCTTTGTTTCCACTGAATCCGCAACGGTAGGGGGCGCTCCTAACCCTGATGCCTGTACCTCAATTCGACTTGTACATGTTCTCAAAAATGAATTCTCTCCTCCTTACATGTTCTCAAAAATGAATTCTTTCCTCCTTTCCTCCCTTCCTACATACCGCTCGCGTCGGGGGAGTAATTTTCGCCTTGCGACGGTTTGTTCGCGAACAAACCGTCGCAAGGCAAAAATTACTCCCCCGACGCGAGCGGTATTGTACAATCGCATGAACTTATTTTCACCTGCTTTTTCATGATGGTTTTACAGAGTTAAATGCTTTTATTAATTGTCGATTATTGATTTAATTCTATTCATCTGTTACCATTAGTTTTGCACTGTAATATGATTTTCAATGTTTTCATCAGCTCTCACAGAAGAATCACAACCACAAACGTTGGTTTTAGCGAGAGGTCAATTACAGTAGTCCTTGATTAGAAATTGCAAGGGCTGAATTGGGCCGATTGTGGTTTATGAAAGTAAGGCTGTTCAACAGTGTAAAAAGAGAATGAACACAATAAAATGGCAAAAACCCGATAGATAGGGGACAGAAAACCTCTATCTCCTTTGCGCCCCTCTGCGTCACTAGCCGGGGTAGACTGCAGATGAGCGAGTGGCTCAATCAGCTGGCCGCGACGTTACTTCGCCCGGTTGATGAACTGCAGAACTACAGGACGTCCTGCGAGACCATGATAAGACCCAAAACCGCGCTTCTTCAGTGCGAGTCTCATTACAAAACACCTCTTCTGGAGTTGAAAGTTTGTCATCTGAAACAAGTATTAACATTTCTCACTTTCTCCTTTCCTCTATCGTTGTCTCTGAGGAACCCCTCAGCTAACCATCATTCTCCTGCTTCGATACTCTGGAATCCGCTTCGCTGACCGCTCCCGTCATCAATCACAACTGTTTATACAGTACCCTTCCCTCCAACTGTCAATGCCGGTGTCTAGCTAATCAATCACACATTATTTGGCATCAACGCCCTTTCTACGATGACTAATACCACGAAGTGCTGCTACTGTTGATGTCAGGGTGCTTTGATTGACCTTTTATTAGTAGGAGGTTTAATTATGAGATTTAGGGGAAAGTGCTTAGCATTGCTCTCCAGTGTCATTTTCATTTCGTTCTTCTGTACTGCATTTCACGTACAACAGTGCTTCATCCCCTTTCCAGCAATCGACTTGGTTTTTGCTTTGCCAACGATTCGCTTCCTTCACAAATCGCATAAAAATAAGTGATTATTTGTGAACGTAGTGCACCGTCAATCGTCAGTTGATCAGTGAAGAGAGGATATATTTCAACCTGTTCAATTGGACGGGGTACATTCAGAGTTTAAAGTAAGGGGCGGGGAGTATGGGGTTTTGATGAACACTCGGAAGAAATGGTGGGGTCAGGCATACATTACAATTTGAACTTTTAAAATATCAAATTCGCACTTGAACGGTGTCCTTTTTCGCTTTTGTATGTGAACCAGGATGAGTCATTTATTGTTATCTCTCCCTCTACACTCTCACTGAGTCGGTAGAGATGCAGAATAGGGAGTTGAAGTCACTTGGTAGTTGTGCTGCCAAAATGGGGATTTTCATGCTTGATCGTAGTGTGACGGATAAAAAATAACGTTCGGAATATGCATTTTCCTCAAGTCCAGTTTTTGAGGAAGACTTTCAAAGGAATCGTTCATGAATAACTTCGGCTATGATACAGCTCCCCAAATTCTTGGCCGGGTGGGCGGGGACTCCGAGTGAAAGCCCCGTCCCGTTGTCCGCCGCGATTGGGAACGGAGAGTGGGCTGTTTACGTAACTTTCTGTTCCTACAATGCGTTTGCGACCGCTACGGACGACGGGGTAGGCACTTGCTCGGAGGCCCCGCCCACCTGGACGAGACTTTGTGGTGCTGTATTTTAGCCGGATTCACATTTTTCGCGTGAATTTTTGCATACAGCCCACATTATGTAAATACAACATACGGGAACATAAATACTCATTCTTCTGTGGACGATTCCTCCTTTGAAGAAGCTTGCTTTCTTTCGCGTTCCTCTCGAGCTAGTTACTCACTATTAAGCCGACTGGGAGAGCGAAAGTATTGAGTGGATTGCCGCGCTTAGCCACTGGAATCTATTGTACAAGTCAAATACTATTCAAACACCTCCACGATATTGAATGGACGTCGTGTGCGTGTCGCATTTCAAACCGGTCACTGTCGTCGTTCTTACACGCGTAAACAAGTTCAAGCAAGTAAATCCCCTGAAATCCTGTCAAACAGTAATTGCGTCATCCGCAACTTCCGGTATTCTGGTTCCCTGTGGCTTGCAGCCATTTTCCTTCGCCTCTCTACTTCTTATCGGTGGTGTCTTCATCGTCCCTCTCATTTTAGCTTTTTTCCGATTTCTCCTTTTTTCCAGAATTTTCTTTTGAATGTGTTTAGAGAGTGCTGCTGTCGCGGGGGTATCTCACAAAATGTTGAACATCTTAGCATACCCTTTCCCTTCCAGAGTTTTGGACAAAAATGGCAGCGGAGGCCGAGAGCTGGGTTTACCCCCTTCCCGCTCTTCATGCGATGGCACCTGTTGAGGTTCCATTTGAAGGATATAGAAATTGGATCAACTTGGGAAAAGGGTGGGCGCAGGGTACGCCAGGTGTCGAGGATTCCTCGTAGGGGTCGTTTTGACGGGTGGGATGTAACTACACGGATCAGCAATGGTCCAAGGATAGATGGAGTTGACCCTATTATGTGAGAGAATATGATTGCAATTGAGTGATCAACAAAACATTACTGTATAGAATACTTAGTAATACTATGCAGTCGGCAAAACTTACTGATACTGTAAAGGTGATGTAGATGTGTACACTTATGTCAGAATTTCGCACCGCGGCATATCGCAAGCGAAGCAATGTGGACGAGCTAAAGGCGCCGTGTTGTTGGGTCTCGAAGCGACTACAAGTCAACTGCATATCGCGCCCCTTGCATTACCGCGTAATCGTTTTGAGACCCAACTACCGCGACGCGCATAGCTCGCACACACGTCGCACGTCGCTCGTCGCCGTGCGAAATCCTGACATAATGTACTCACACAGTGATGTAGATGTCAAAGGGGTAGGGTGGTATTCGGGTGCTTTGAGTAGGAGGAGTCGTACTGAGACGACCACTTTCCTCGACACCTGAATGTGTCCTGAATGCGCCCTGTGTGGGCGTACGCATAATAGTGCATTGTGTACCCTTGCACTAGGCACCCTAATAGTATGCTAAAGAACGCTGCGAAGGTTACATTTCAGCAATTCGTAGTAAGAGAATTGTCCGTTTATGTGAAGGAAGTCCCCAAGAGCATCTTATGACGCAGTATCCTGGGATGCAGAAGGGCGGAGCTCCGTGGTTGGAAAACAACTTTCAAGTACAAAGGTGCTTTACGTCAAAAGTTGATCGCCTACTGTTAAGTTCTTGGGCTCCTCCTAAATAAATCCACGATTTGCGTACAACTTGTTTATTGCGTTTTCTTTCTATATTTGAGGAAAGATGAAAAAGATATCCCTCTGAAATGAAAACATAAGGGGATTATTCTCCATAAACGTTGGGTGCAATGGAAGCACACGTTAGTCGTGCTTTGATGTGTGTGTGGTGCATTGTGGTGAGCTACGCTATCCTTACGCCATAAACGTGACCTACTGACCCACATTGGTCCAATGGAAGTTCTAATTAATCATTGAACCCTGTAAGGATCCGCTCGTGCTGCGGAGCAAAGAAAGCTTTAACAGTCATCATTGTCATGTTTTACCCAAGTCGGCCATATAAAGTTTTTATTAAAACACCGGAAGAGGGCAATTTCGGCCTACCTGTTTGTAGTTAGGCAATTACACGACGCCTTGCCGGAATGTCGAGTGGAAATTTTCCGGATATTTCCCTTTCATGAACGCATTTTTCGTACTTATTGCTTGCTTATTCTCCCTTTCATTGTTCCACTTGTTTGTTTCTGTTTGTTGTTTCACTTCTTGAACACTATCATGAATGAAATCAATTCGCTTATCTGTCCACCGCCAGCAGGCAACTCGGCCAGTGAGGCGGGGTGAAGCACGCTAGGATCGCTATATGTAGTGCTCCAAGGACGCTTTTTTCAACCTTATCTCTGCTGAGCTCGAGTGTCGCTTACAAAGAATAGTTCTTTCAAAAGCGCTCAGATCCTTTGCCGTTGTCCTGGCGCCTTTAACTCAGGCTTTGACTTCCCAGACGAGTCATTCAGATACTAATCAATCAGTTCGCATATAGTGAACGGATAGAACGCTTGGTTGTCCTGAGCAAGCTCAGTCTGAGCTTTGCACTCCTTCTCCTTCGAGTAGGAGCTACGCGTCTTGTATAGATATGCCCCTTTCGGAAAAGACCTTCCAGTAGGTTAGCTGGTCATAACTTTTGACTCATAACAATCATTTTTTCAATTAAGCAATTCTACCAGAGTTATGCCAATGTTAAAACACCAGAAATAAGTTATAAAATCCTTGATCACTCATAAAGTCTTTGACTTTGATGATAATTGGTTATGCAATCCAACTGTAAACATACTACTGTCAATATAGACAAGAAAGTAATGGAACGGAACGAGAGGAGCAAGAAAAAAGCATAAAGGACATATCAAATACTTGAAATCGAAAAAAGTAAGTTGAGAGTGATTCGAGTGCTAGAGCATGAGTGGCTCAGGCAGCAGATAAAAAGTTGAAGTAGGGTTCCGTAGAGATGTCATGAGTGGCGGAGGTGTTGTGCCGCTGACGAATGGCGCCCTTCCCACTGAAATTATCAGACGCTCAAATCGTTGTTATATCTGCCCTTATGCCGAGCAACCTTTCCACCCGTCGAGGGTCGGATGATTAGCACCAAGCGGTCCGGGAGCCAAGAAGGAATGTCATGTAAGCGACTAGCCTGCGCAAGTCATTATGATAGTCATGTAACATTCAAATGCCACCACGATCCCAAGTGGAAGTAGCTTGCGTGGCTTATTCCAAAAAGACATGGAACCACACCGAAACTTGATTCGTTATCCTTTTTACTGCCATGAAAGGAGGCTGAGCGAATCAATCAGTAATGGGATACATAGAGTCGAAGTTCACAAATCCAAGGGCCCTCCATGTCCTCACGAAGTTGGGAACGGGCAGCGACACGTCTTGTACATATATACATTCGAGCGGGAATGTGGGCTGGACAGCGGAGTGGGGCCACCGCCCCACGTGAATGGTTTACCGCGCGCTATCAGTGACTGACAGATTCTGTTGTGAATTGGCGGAGGGCACAGAGGCTTAGAAATCGTAGGCCCTGGCGACCTTGACCTATTTCCGGTGTACTGGCTCATAATCGCGACAATTGATTTCTGAGATTCAGATCGTTGCAATAATAATATGCAACAAGGGAACAATTCTCTTGCTAAGTTAAAATCGAGGTAAGCGAACCTACTCCGACTGCGGTCCTACCGCTTAACCTGTTTGCACTGCGAGAAGTCGGAGTAGCGTTGTGCCGCTACTACTAAGAAACGATGGTGAGCCTGGGAAAAAGGGTCATCCCTCAGTCAACATAAAGTCGAAGGTGCAAAATGTTTTTGGAAATTTCACTGCTGTTTGCTCTTCAACTTATCCAGACAGTTTTTGATACCCTATGAGAGGTCACGTGCACTATTGAATCTGTGTTTCACTTTTTCATACTGTAGTATAAATACATTTCACCATTCTACTCCGTCACATCTATGGGCGGTATTTGCGATAGGGCGGGGTTTGGAAATTCATTTTTTATTTATGCTCGTCCATATGCATTTTGATAGGTCATATCGAGCATATTTTGAACATATTTGGTAGCAGCCAGTTTACTAGGAGCCCATATAGTACTGAGATATTTAGAACTCGAGAACAAGTTGATTTATATATAAAATCCTTAAAGTCTACAGAAATTCTCCAATCGCAGCTAAACATTGGCCGTGTCTGTGTATGACCAACTGGCAGCGGTGGCTAGTTTTCACGGAATTGCACACACACATACCAGGCTACAGCTCTATGTGTTTACTTTGATTGGTGTTTTCTTCGCACACGAATCTCAGCTCGAACTCGTTTCGCAGCTCGTTTTTACGTTCACGCATCGCGCCGCCACCGCCGCCACTGCGTCCGAGGAACAAGTACGAGTTGGAGTCTCCCACGATACGCCACCAGTCACATGACTCCCGTATGAGGCTTTCTGGCCAGTGTCTCCCTTCTATTCAGGGCGCTCTCAGGTGTCGAGGAAATTAGGCACTTTAGTACGCCTTCCCCCGCCTCTACAGGGACCGAATATGATCCCTTCTTTTTTGACCTCTGCAATACCAGTACAATATCTGTTGTCTGATTGTATAGTTGCAGTGTGTTTTATTAGTATGTATTCTTACATGAATCAAAATGACGTTATTTCATACTTGCGTACAAGGCTCGCTTTTAGATCCCCTCCCCGTCCCATCTGCTCATTGAAGTTTAGATTCTAATGTTTATCGCCCGACTTCTACAGGTACGATCCCCGCCTCCTGTCCGGTAAAATACAACCCCCACCCCTGTCGAGGAATCCTTGGCTCCCGGTGTACGTCGTTTCTAATCACAATTGCTTCGGTTGTTGAATTGCCTACACTAATTTTTAGTGGTTCAGATGAAAAAGTAAGGTCCATTTTCCGCTTCTTTCGTATCCTCGTACATTATAGCAAATTTCCGAAAAAGACGTTTTTTCCGAAATCCGGATATGAAGGAAGCCATGCACAGATTTTGGCTCATTCTCACTCATCCACCCTTGCAGCGATCTCGAAAATCCTGGATTACCTCGCAATCTATCCTATGTTTCTGATAAGTTCTTCCGATTTCCGGCCAGAGTACGACTTCCGAATAGTTAACTGAAAGTAGCACAGACAATGATCTGCGCACCAATTTCGTTCGTGATTAACTCGTTCTCGGAGGAAGGATGCCTCATTTCACTATATTTTTTTAGCCATCGTTCATCGGCTAGCCTTGGGCTTCTTTTTCGACATTTTGCGGAGAAATTCTTATGGTTTTTTTGTGTGCTTCAGCAAACAACTAGTTTGTAATATGATGTATTATGGAAACATTACTTCCGAGGGACTTAATCGGTATGCGCTCGTCGAGGCCATTGCGATAAGGAGTTGACTCGTGCAGTGAGGAAAGGGCGAGGAAGGTAGGAGAACAACAGAGAGGGACTCCTGAGGGATTATGGCGGAGAAGGTGCAGATTAATTAATCTGGAGTCATTATTCTTACAGTATATAGCTGGATATTAAAGTACAAATGAACACAAAAATACCCTCAAGCAGCATACGGACACGCATCCGCTCCGCTACACGCTCACCTTTAGTTACGCGCACGGCGCTATTGTCTCACTTCATTCTGGACATGGATCTTATCAGCTTCATACTTACTTCCTTCCATGTCAGTTTCTTCAGAGTGCATGTTCTGGACTAGGGTTTTTCACTGGCAGACAGACAATTTCATGTGCACAACTTCTTGATGAGGTTCCTAGGCCCACTGGGCATCCTGTCTGTTCCCCACCTAGGAGATATCGTGCTTCTGATTGGCTTGCCTAGGCAGAATATTTGTAGGTACTGCTCCCCGGCTGTAGGTTGCTTCTTTCAGTCTTATTCGGAAACTATACAATATCCTCACGGTATTGTGTAAAAGTGGATGACACTGTGACGAGTCTTGGATGAATCAACGCCGAAGATTTTCACGCCTTTTGCCTCAGTTACCTGTTGGTTCATTTGGAACTTCTACAACCTCCTGATATGATTTTTTTGAAATTTTGACGCTGCCTGATCCATTCTCTCACTCTGGAAGTTTCCGTCCTTACGATTTCATTACATGAATCGATTCTCTTTTTTTCGCAAACTTCAAGGAGTTGTCCACGGAAGTTCCATGTTTCTAATTCCCTTCAAAGTCACTCTAATTGATGCAGTACACGAACAGAAACAGGAAAAGAACCGAGAAAATCTTTCCGTTCCGATGCAGAAAACGAAAAACTGAACGAACAGCAACTCGTTTGAACTGCCGCCGAGCGACATCCGAACAGCTGTCGTCAGAAAGGGTGCGGTTCAAATTCTGGCGCCCAATGTTGATTTGCTACTCACTCTGTGTCCCTGGTCACACGACCGCCTCCTCGTTGCTTCTAGAGCCCCTCATCCTCTGACAGCTCCATCTTGAAGAGCTGTACCCAGCCGAACTCTTTCTGTTCCCCGTGAAACTTTGCATGTTGGCCGTATGTAGTGTATATGGGTGCATAAATATGGGCAAATACAGCATAAATATACAGGTAACTGAAGTACTTTATTTTCCGTGACCGATTCCTTAAGGAATATCCACCGAACCAACGGGGGCTCATTCCAGACCTTCATCATGGCCTTTTCTATGATTTTCTTCTATTTCGTTTTATTTCCCTGTTATTATCGCAAATCGGCGCTTCTCCAAATTAAGATAGCCACAAAGATTCGGGCCTGATTCTCGCACTCTGTCCTCGTGCTTCATCGCCTATCGGTTCGTGTCGCACTCGGATATGTCCGTTTCGTATCCGTTTTGCTGGCCGCTCTGGCCGCTACTCGCCACTGGTGCTGCGGTTGCTGCTTTTCCCCAGAGGCAGTTCGTTTTTGCCGTTTTCCGTGAGCTGCTGCTGCTCAATTGACTCTAATTCATGTCGCTTCAACTCTCGCCTACTCTTCGCCATTACTGCTCTTTTTCCGGCTCCAATCAGCTGTACAACATGGCTTGGGCTACATAGTGTCGTCGCGTTGGCCATTTGAGTGATGGGGCACTTTTTCTGCTTTGTTTATCGCGCCACTTAAATGGCCGCGCAGAAATGGAATCTGTGTGCACTCTCTGAGAAAGGAGAAACCATGAGAAATTTCTCTATGAAATCAATGTCTCATTTTATGTGTTTCACACCACTTCATGGCTTAGAACTCTTCATGAGCCATTCATCCATCCATAGTAGCAGCATGAAAATCTGTAAAAGAAAAGCAACATTTCATAGATAGCAGTAGAAGACGGGATGAGGTCAGAAGGACAAATGAGCCAGCGTCACGAGGTTATAAATTCAGGATGTAAGGCGGTGTACCGTAACCATTGTTATTTCACACTTAATAGTTGACATTAGAGGAGAATGCACTGCTGCTGTGGCTGCACAAAATGATTTGTGGCAGTGTATCGTTAACTCTCATTGAAAACCTCTATTGTTCTTCACTGAACTTTATTTTACTTATATTTATGTGTTTAAAATCAGTTTACCAGCATTGTACCTGATCAGGGTATGCCATCCTGATGTCCTAAACTTACAATTTCATCAAGACGTCGACTTGTACTTCTTAGTAGGAGAGCAGCAATGGTGTGGTGTTCAGTGCGACATGGCTTCCATGATAACAGAAACCGGGCAATGATCAGACTTCGTCCGTCCAAGAATGTTCCTAGATTTTCAGTGCTCGTCTGCTATAAAGTGAACCGATCCAGAAATAGTACTGACAATTCGGGGTGTGTATCGCTATGTCGAATTTTCGCCTGCGGCGCGTGCGGCCGCCTGCGGCGAGTGCAAGTTGTCTTATCCGCGTGCGATAGCGCACTCTTCCTAACGTTTTAAGCTGACTTAATTATTAACTGATTAGAAGAATTATTGGTAACTTCTCTTATTTTTGTACAGTAGTCCGCTGTCTTTCTACGTACACCAGTTCCCTGTTGTTTCTTATTACTTGAAGTGTTCGAAGCGTAATATGTTCAGAACATTTCTGTATATTCTAGGTGCTATCGCTGTTAGGGGCACCCCACTATGGACGCTAGTTTCACCTGAGCCCAAATGAGGAAGGAACCTCCTCCTCCCTCCATTAAGACTTAGGCAAAAATATACGCTTATATGTAGTAGCACCATATTTTACCCTGTTTGAAGGGTTTTCTACTAATTTTTCAAAGGTCTGTCACAGTACCAGCCTTTTTGGTTCGAGTGGAACGGGCTTATGGTGTGTGTAATAGTGGGTGTTGGAAATCGGTTCATACATACCTGCTGTGCTCCACAGACTGCTATGTCCCTCGATTCTTTCAATACATTCATTATTTTTCCCTCAGAACGAAAAAGGCGTGAATAGTCATGAGTTTGCTGGATAAGCACGGTACACGAAATAAACAGATGCAATTTCGAATCCCATCGAAGGTCAAAACTTTTGCATACAACTCAGCATTTTTGTAGGAACCATGTCAACTGTCAAGAAAACAAAATCTGCCGCAAACAATATACCGTCTTATTGCGATCTATCAAGAATGCCTTCTATGCAGTTTTTCTGTTACTTTTCCAATTTTCCTCAGTTTCGAAAATTCAATCTAGCATGTCTTCGATTTTGTTGGCACTATTTTCGAATTTTCGAACTTTTGATCGAATATCCAGTACTTCTAGAGTTCTTTTCCCACTTCCATCATCGCTTTCATTCCTTTCTGAAGCTTCTGATGAACAGTCATGTTCGCTGTTCAAGGGATTCAGTCATTGGTTAAGCTGAATTTTCATGTGCGTGTTTGCATTTTTTTGCGTTCAAAGCGATAGAATTCGAGTCACTGGATAATCATCGTTGGAAGCGCCATTTTTCGAACAACGAAGCGAAAGATTTTTGACGATGAAGTCAAACAATGTAGTAAGCCTATGGGAAAACCCATCCGGAAAACTCAACTATAGGAAAATTTCATCCTTGTTCCGGTTGATAGCTAACTTCTCACACAACAGGAATCCGCTAGTAGCTCAAAGTGAACTGAAACGCCAAGTTATCTAGTCCACTCCTCAGAGTTTCAAAAAGAGTCGCACTGAATGTAATAAGTGCCGCGACAAGTCTTGAAAAATGTGAAGTGGTGTTTGGCGTTAAATTTCGTTTGAGTTCTCGCGACATGAGATTTTCCGTGAAACGAATAACTGTTTTTCGACCGGTCTGTTATATTTGGAAACTGCTGTGTGAGAGGAGAAAACTGGCTTCATTGTAACCTCCGTAACGTAAACGTACTATGTTGGATATCCACTGGACCTAAGAAAAAGTAATTGTCACTTTTTCCCCCTTCGTCCACCACGACATGGCGGCTGCCGCCGTCCGTTGTGTGACTTGTCATCGCACATTTAGTAGTGTCTCGTTAGTGATTCGTCTAGAATCGGCTGCAGCGACATGTCAAAAAATCGGCCGATAATTTGTCGTTTTTCGCCGCGGATTTCTCGGGCCGTTTGGATTGAATTGTCCTCGACCGGGGATTGCGCCGTCTTGATTTGGCCGCCTTCACTTAGCCTTCCGCTGTCCATGCCCGGAAGCGCAGCCAGCCACCATACGTCTGAGGTCTTGGCTTTGGAGTGAGGATTCCTTCCTTAAGTTATATACTAAAGAGTTTTCGGGGTTCCTTTCGACATTTCAATCCAGAATCTACACTGATTCAGAAGATAGTCATTTACCTTGAAGCTTTATGGTTAAAATTTTCAGCTGAGGCCAATAATAGTACCTTCAGAAGAATGGAGCGACGTGGCCAGTTCATGGCAGACTTCTCACAAATTTACTGTGATTTACTTTAAATACGTTTGTGGACGTTTTCTACCTTTCTCACTCATTAATGCTCTACCAGCAATTTGGCGTTTCCATGTCAGTCATTTCATCACATGTACTGGTTCGGCTCACTAAGGGACAAAAAATAACAGATTCGATTTAAACGCAGTGATATGTGTAAACTGAGTAATGTAAGCTAGAGTGAATCATCCAGATGAAAGCTACGAGTATAGGAAGACTATATGTGGCGAATTTCCCGATAAAAAGAAGCGTTCTCGGGCTTTATAAGAGGCGTCTTTTTCAGCTAACACCACTTGTTCTAAGATTGCCCGCCCCTCTCAATAACAAAGCACGCCTCCTTTTGGAGTTAATAGTGGGAAAGAGACTCTATTTTTCGGTTCGTAATAGCAAGCATCTGGACTTGCGTCCAATAATTTTTTAATATACAGCCGTAACTGCTTCTAACACTGCCTCTGACCATTATCTTTTAAGACCACCATGCGAACCACCTCAAGGTAAAATCACAGTGATATTTGGATGCGATTCGGCCTATGCAATGACGTGCAGTATCGGGCAATATGCCGTTCAACGTTTTTATCTTCACACACGAGTCTAGTACTGGTTTACCAGCGCAGGATGGGCAGAAAGGTGTTCATCTAGAACTGTTCCCCAGACCTTGGTAGTGGAGCGGCACCATTTTTCAATGCATCGGTCGAGGTAATAGTAACTTTTCCAGAAACACATCGATCCTCCACTGTGAGGCGCATCGTTTCGAACAGGGCCCATTGTAGCCATGGTTTTCGTGACTAGTGACTATTATAATCTGGTTCTCAGTGATGGTACCTTCTAGTGAACAAAAAGGAATTGTACGGTGGCACAGCCTGAAACGCAAATTCTCATTGGAGCACGTGAAGCATGAGGTGAGGAAGTTGTACCGAGGAAAAGGCCAAGCGGGGGATGTAGGAATATGGTGAAATATCGGCATTATGGGGTGTTGTAGAGTGAGACGTGATACCCTAACTACGTGCAAAATAAGCTTTTGTCGAGTAATCGTATTGCTTGTTAAGGGAGGCGCCATATTCGTATATGGGATGGGGGTTGTAGTAATGCACAATTTTACAATGAGTCCCATAATCTCACGTTGTAATTTAGTTTATTCAGGTGGACAGTAAGAGGGACATACGGTAACTTTCATAGATAAGCTATTATTGGACTCTGCCATTTCCTCACGGCTAGAAGCTGATTTGGAGACAGGGACAGCCACAGTGGAATGGGAGGTGACCTTTTCTGGAGGAACATTATTAAGGACTTCCTGGAGGATGTCGTACGGCGTGAAAAATTTCTCCGACATCAGGCTTGACCGTGGTTAGGGTTTAAGACAGGTATAAAAAAAAGAGGAAATGCAGGTGTGGGTGGTAGTTACAGTGGCCCAAATGAGAGGTTGCGGCCAAAGATGTTCCATTTGGGAGGTCTTGTTCCTTGAAACAAGAAGTTCGTGGAAGACAGGAAAGGTGGGATAGTCCACTGCCTAGTTTGAGACTGCAATTTTCTCAAAGGCCGCTTCTTCCAATGGGATCGGTCATGGGCAGGCCTCAGTTTTGTAGTCTTTCTGTTTCCTCGACAATGTTGATATCGCTGAAGTAGACTTTGAAGTGCTTTGTATAAAAGCGTGACCTTTTTCCTATCCGCGTATAGAAGAGATTTTTCCTTGAGCGAAGGCGTAACCGTGCTGCTATATGGATACTCGTTAAATAATTTTCTATGTCTCTTCTACTCTTATATGTAGCAGACGGAAGAAATCATGGAATGTAGCTGCACGCAACGGTCACAAAAAGTATGCGGGACCGACATCCGCTTCGCATACAAGCTGTCAGGACAAGGGTCGTGTCACGCAATATGTGCTTAACAGGTCCTGCGGAATCCTTCTGCGCAATGTTCCTATGGAGTGTTCTAAGTGATTACATTCCACTGCTCTCACATACAACTCTCCTCTCCACTCTCATTTTTTCACGTCCGTTCGCGTTTTTCTCTCCTAATCTGACATGCCTTTTTGTCAGAGACATTCGGTAGACATCAATGTCATGTCAGGATAAAACGTATCACGTCGATATAAGTGAGTACAAATTGCCCTTCAAACATAATACTTAACTGGTTCTGTCCTAGGTCCGTCTGTACGGTTCGTGGATCGAATCCCACCCATGTCCTCCCAACCCTGGACTATGGGGTGGGATCGGGGGGGGGGGCGAGATCATTGTAGGTATGTAATGAATATCAATCAAAGAGTACCATCCAAGAGACGTTATCTTGTATATGAAGAATGACGCGGTCTAGCCTCAATACACGGTAGTTGCAGTTTCTCGCAAAATTTCGTAAATGATGGTCAGGAACACTTTGAGTAAGGACAGACCTTGTACTCCTTGCAAGGAGCTCAGAGTCTCTCTCTGGGTATTGTTCAATTATCAACATGAAAGTTGCAGAATTTAGAGACAGAAGTAGGGGTAATATGGCTATCGAGGAGTTTCTAAAAAAAAGTCACTCACATGGAAACTATAGGTTCAAGGAGGCTATCTGTAGCCGTCCGTTCTTTTTCACTGTCCTGTTACTAGGCATCTCGAATTTCATATTCACTACTTCTTTTAGGTTATTGCACTGATACATTCATTGCTTGCCTTCTTAAGTGTCAGGTTATTGCACTGATACATTCATTGCTTGCCTCTTAAGTGTTTGACTAAAAACGAATTCATAAAGTACAAATATAAATTAGATTCACAAAGTTTAAAAAATTTCTTCACGAAACTTTTGAATTTAGTTCAGTAATTTTAACGCAGACATCATCTTTGTGTATACATGTTAACAATTTAGTAACTTAGTACTTAATTGCGTTTGCTTTTACTGCTATTATTCAATATGCAAATTGTTATTAATAGTTCAGCCGACCAACATTCTAGTAATTTGTAAAATGATTATGTAAATATATAGAAGTGATCCAACCATAATAGATATGATAACAATTATCTATCGAAGACACATTATTTGAATAATTTCTCCCAATGAAAGTGGTCAACCAAGGAAAAGAAGAATCCAGTTCACACAGGTAAAACAAGAAATCAAAGAATCTTGGTGAGTCCACACAAAATCTGATGTCTAATAAATCCAAATCAGTAAGTTTTGAATAAACTCAAAATAAATTTAAAACAATTTGGTTTCAATACACAATTAATAATGGGATTGGATTTTGGTGTGTTTATGCCGCGTTGGTGGTTACATGTTTCAATGGGCGTGTGACTGCTCGATGTGGTGTGGATATGCCGAGGTTTATTCCCATTATCAAACAAATTAAAATATAAATATGTTTACATCTTCAATATTGTTTTTCTCCCTTCCCTTACTGATGAGCACAGAGGGAGAATATTCTTCTCTGTTTGGTTTCCGTCTAAGGGCCCGTGCGAAACGGAAACCAAACTAACTCTTTGTTAAAGGCAAGTAAATAATTGTTAAATAGTTATAACAAATAATTATCGCCTTGGACAATTACTTAACAAACATAATTGAAAGTGATTGTTTTAATAGAAACCTTCATTGTTTTGAAAAAAACCTTCGCAACTACTTCATTTTTACTCTTCAACCGAATTTCCCCCAATGCGTCTTTAAACAATTCGTGGAATTTTCTGTGGATGAGGCAGTGACTAACGTGGCTTTATCAAACATCCGAAGTTAGGTCCTCGTTGCGATTCATTTACCCCTTAAGTTAGAGAATTACACAGTAGCAGACCTATCTGATATCCGAAGCTGTCGAAAGATTCTGAGGACTCTTCGTGATGACCTGACGCGCAATTTTACGATACAGTACAGAAGTCGAATGCATGGCGCATAGGCTTGAGGCGGCTTCTTTTACACAATTCACTTAATTGTGTTTTTACGCAAAATTCAAATACTGTGGCCGCATTCCCCCATGAGTACTTTCCAACACTAGTCTATCGGCTTTCAGCCATCACTAAACGTAATGGGAGTGTCTCATGAATAAAAGCTTTTTTGATGCGTATTTGTTCCTATGCACAGCATGAATTTTCGATTTTGATCATCAGGCTTGAGTGAGGAGCACCTCCAGTCGGCTGCATACGTAGTGCGCGTTCGACGTAATTGTATGCAAATTTCACTCATGCACTCATCCCATACTTTGGCTTAAAGTCAGTAAGTAAGCGCCTCGATGGGAGACCGAGTGCAAATTGAGTTAGGATTCCACGTCAAGGTCAAATACTCTTTTTTAATGGAATATAGGCCATGGCGAGAGGTGGTGACATCGTTTCTCTTTTCACAGAAGTACGAGCCCTCATACTTCTCGGGTGTGCACCTTTATGTCAGGATTTCGCACGACGACGAGCGGCGTGCGACGCAATGTGTGCGAGCTATGCGCGTCCCGGTAGTTGGGTCTTAGAACGATTACACGGTAATGCTAGAGCCGCGACACGCAGTATACTTGTAATCGCTTCGGGACCCAACAACATGGCATCTTCAGCTCGTCCGCATTGTTTCGCTTGCGATATGCCGCGGTGCGAAATCCTGACATAAGGGTACGCATACCGACTTCTCTATCCCTTCTCTTTTGAACTCGTTTTCTCTTGGTATCCTTCGTAAGCGCTCACTCCAATACTCCATGTAGTGATATTGCTGATGCCTGGAAGTGGGAGTGCCAGCACATTTATGCAATATGTGTGGACACGTCTCACCCTAACCCGTGTAATAATTTCGTCCCAAAGATTGCCATTTTCTGACCCTTGAAGTTGTACGAGATACCGCGAAAATATTGGGACGAGACTTGCTGGCTGACATCGAGTCACATTCGCTCTTAATACGTGTTTTGTAATTCTGACATTACCTTCACTAATACCACTTTTCTTGCAGTGGTCACGGATCGAGTTTTGTATGTGATCTATGAGAAGGGATTGAGGATAGATCCTCAGAGCAAGTGTTTCACTAACCGGTTTATTTTACAGTCAGAACTGCCTTTAAGCAGTCAACGTCATAACTGATCACTCTCGCCCTGTCTGAGGCAGCATTCACTTCTCTGCTGCACGGATAGAGATGCCTTAATTAATGGTGACATACCGTCTCACCGTCGCGCTCTTTTCCAATTGGAAAAGCTCTCGAGGTTTTTGACTGGAATGGAGTAAAGGAGAAAACCTCCTTTGCTCACAAATTTGCTGAAGAGTTTCACAAACGTGTTTCTAACTACTTTACCTAGCTCTCAACATGCCTTGACACAATGACAACGCTCACATGAAGTGACACTGACGACAACTGACACGGAGTGGCGGCGTTCCACTCTCGCGGTGGTGGATTGGTGAGTTATATTCTTTCGTACAGGGTTTTCTCTGGCGGTTCCTTGATGTTTCGTCAGAACCGCTAGAGGGATGAGGCGTTTGATGGTGTGGTGGACTAAATCCTTTATCTTGAGCCACGTTTAGGCCTTTGAGGAAGACGATCTGGTCGAAACGTTAGGCCGATAATAAAGTTTCCACCTAACAACCTCGTTGGCACACTAGAAAATTATAAACAGCTCACATGAAGAGTCTGTTACATAGGGTTACCAGTACAGGACGTCAGGACGGCTCATCGTAGCCAAATCTGTTGCCTCGTTGTTCCTCCCAAGTTGTGCCTTAGCTTTCTTATTTTTTCATGAACTATTTGAAAAAAAAAAACTAAGCTGACTGGTAACAACATTGTTGAAATTACATTACTTCACTTTTGGAGTGATATGTCTCACCAATCAGGCCATTTATTTCTCTTTTTCTTCATTCTCTCCTTCGTCTCTGTTCCTTTTTATAGCACAAAGGACGTGTGCGGTAATGGTGACTCCGAAAAAAGTTCCCTGAAAATTTTCGTTGGTAATCTAATTTTGGCGCAGTAGCTGGGCGTCGCCTTCTCCTCTAATCCGAAGGATCGGTTCTTTGTTCTCACCAAGTTAGCCTGTCAGTTCTTCAGGAGAATTATTAGACGTCTTTCTTTTCAGCTTTTTCTTCCATAATTCAGTTTTCAATTGAAGAAGATTGAAGGCTGAATCTTGGGAAACCAATGCCACTACAAACCCATATAAACTTCGTATTTTCAAATTATTTGCGGGTCTTATTTATGAGCAGAAACAACCAGGGATCCTATGTATGTACATCTGGCTCTTGTTCGCAGCTACACGAGATTTGGTGATTTTCGTAACCTTCAAGTTTACTTGACACTTTTCCACCCTTTTTGAACTATAACTAAGTTTCATTGGATGTTCGCATAGTGAAGCCATCTAGCAAGAGTTGACGAGCTCATTTTGCTGATTGCGTCGCTTTGTCAGCACTTTTCACTGTTGCTTTCCTACTGGTGGTTCCTCTCATTGTTCATTGAATAGCCTAGCCAATCGCTCCCGGCTTAACTATGTGCTTACCGTAATCAATTCAAATCTCAAGTAAGTCTCACCAGTCTCACAATTCAAATCTCACCAGTAATTATTTAATTTATATCATAAGTGATAGTTCCCACAAACAAATCACATAAACGCTAAGTATGCTGCAAGAAATACGCATACACGTGGAACCAGTGGGGCATGCCGCCGTGCGAATTTCAAGTTGCGGTTATCGGTTATCAGGTCAATGAGCAGACATTTTACTGCGTTTTTGTAATTTTTCCGCTTCTCACAAGTATGTATTGGGAAGACTGAAATACGTGTTAACTTTTGATTGTGGATATTTTCCTTGAGGAACTCGCAGAGGATTCGTTTTGTAATCTACGTAGCCACAACCACAATCATGAAGATAAATGCGCTCTTCGAAAAAGCGAAGTAGAACGAAAGAGAAAGAAGGGAGTTAAAGAGAACAAATTTAGATTTTAAATCAAAAATAATATGAACGGATGCGATTTTGGTGTTTCACGGCGCGTCAACGGTTGAGAATTTGCGGCAGCGCACCACCGCATCGGTCCCTCTTGCACTTTACCTGCAGTAATCTCGATACGGAGTCAGTGCCATTCAATACATATTTCATAATACGATCGTGGCATGAATCGCAAGTGGCTTCTATTTTTGATACGATGTTGCTCTTTTAAGTAAACACTTGATTCATGATGAATCACGTGTTATCACTGAAGTAATAGCGCTAGTTCGAAAAACTGCGCAATCTAAATAAACGTTCCGTTTACAAACCGTCTATCAGTTTTGAACCATACTGTCAGAAGATTTGCCTTCGCGGCTGAGATTTTTCTATGATTTTTATGATTTTGATTCAGAAATCGTTCGAAATGTCAAAATACGGTATTTAGCAATGCCTTTACAAACAACCACCTACCGTTACGTGGAAGCGTAGAGTTTGATCATATCTATAGCTAGAGAGGCTCTATATAAAGAACCATGCAAGTTGTTGGGTAGGATGAATAGGACGTAGTTACGTCATACTCAGCCTACACTTCTCTTGATGGGTTTTCCCTATTTTCGTTTTGATGGTTTTGTTCGATATTTATTGGTTTTTTGGTATCCTTTGAGTTTACTTAGTTCCACAATGTTCTTTCGTTGGCCGCACCAAGGTCAAGCATGGGTCGAGGAATCCCTAGATTAGTAAGTGAGGGAGGATCGTATTTTTGAAATGGGCTTAAGATTTCTCGACGACCATCCCTTTTTAAGCAAACGACCAGGCGATCACTGGAAAAAGTCGACGAATGATATTTATACTTCACTTAGTATTAGGTGGATATGGTTTGGATTCACGGCCTTTTTTTTGGATATTTTTTGATGCAGGAACAGGTAGAGTCGGACGCCACCACCAGGGAGTCATATTTCCCTGGTGGTGGCGTCCGACTCTCTCCTCACCGCTAGACCTAACCCTGGCACGCATGCTCGCTCCCCTTGAACAACTCTCGTCTGTCAAAAACCTTTCTTCCCCTTTCTACGGTTGGTACTTTTGCAGCCTGGTAGTGGATACTACATGGACCATTACACTACACAGTACCATTCCAATTTCTCTCATGAAAATGGTTTTGAATTTTATATCCTTCACGATTTTGATAGCAAAATGATAGCACGCCGGGTGGGTCAAATAAAAACGCTCGGATGATAAGAGGTGAGACAGCGCCACGGTCTAAGCACCTTGCACTGTTGATACAGAAACTTCTGGCCGAGAATGAGATACAGCAGCCAGAAGTGTTTCGAAATTCAAATCGGAACTGAAAGACTGTATGTACTATGTTCAGCTCAAAGATGCAACATTACGATGAGTCAGATACACTGGACTGCCTCTTAACAAAAAGCTTTTTGAGTTTATTTTTCATGGGACAAAATCGTAATCGGTGTCGATTCTCTAGTTATGATCGCCTTCAGCAATGGATTGCTTTTCATGAATTTTCTCTGAATTGGATGTACTGGTTCGAAGAAGATCATGTGAGTTGACAAGATTCGAACCTTTTTCTCTGTGTGGGCATGGGTAAGGATAGATTTGCGCTTCTACTCATACTATGTGGTCGTTTTGTATTTAAATCGGCTCATTTCACCTTCGTACTATTTTGTGAGACTGCTTTTAGGACCCCATGAGGGATAATGAGGGAAATCAGGAATGGGAAGACATTCCCCATCAACTGAATGACAAGTTTCAAAAAGAGGATCTGTTGTAGAAACCCTTAGTCGCGTTGATCCCTAGCAGGGTATCCATCGTGGCATCGTTTGGGTGCGATTCGATCCGATTGGTGCCGAAGACGGAGCAGCCATGGAGAATGGGACAACATTCACAGGTTGCATGGTTGTTCCCTGCCGTCTGTATCAGACCTGCAATGATGCAGAACACGCGAAAGCACGTCTGCTTCTGTTAAGATGCATATCTTTAGCTTCAACTTTCAAGCAAAAGCTCATTGGGCTTTTGTAGGAAACACTACCTGCCATATCACTTTTTCACTGGCAAAGTACTTGATCGATTTGAGAAGAGTCCATCATTGATTCTTTATGCCAGTAATTAATCAATCGACCATAATAGTGTACGACTTATAAAAACAGAGCCCATCAACTCGAATTCTCCCATCCCCTATCCTGAACTAGTCATGGCTATTGAGATTTATAGCACTTTCAGTCGAGTTCGTTCAAGCCATTACTGCTATTAATAGTTTGCCGCAGTTGGCTAATAAGGCTGTTGACCGCGAAATAAATATACAATTTAACATGCTCGAGCTCATGAGAATCTTGTTTATCGTTTCTTCAGTAGGCATGATCACAGATCGAGGGAACACAAAAGTCGCAGTGATCGGGTAGGTACATGCGCATAGAATATGAGGTAATGTGCGTCAGAGTCAGGATCAAGCAGAGGTTAGGGAATTCTCACAAAGGGGTTGTATTTTGCGTTGAAGAAGTGAGGTCATGTCTGGTGCACGGAATTTTCGAAGAATCTTTTAGATTTCTACCGATTTGAAAGTCGGTTAGGTGGCTGCCGGAGATTTGGGGTGGGGCCGTCTTTACTAAGATATACAGGCCACATACTATTGGGTCATTCCATAAGTAGTGTCGTTTTTTTCAAGCAAAAATTTTTGCCATAAAATCACAAGCTTTTACAACATGTCATATATCATTCGGAAGGAAATTTTCTGCTCTACAAAAGGACCTGTTCAGTTTTCGAGTATGGCAGAATAGCGGCGACATTTAGGCTGGCGAAGAGGTAGGTCCAGCAGTCAAAAATTGGCTTAACCGGCAATCAATTAAAACACTATATTTTTCTTGAGGAAAACTAACCAATCATGTGTCCCCTTTTTGGCTCCGACCTCTTCTGCAAGCTTCACCAGTCGGTTGCTTAAAAAGTCACGACGCTCTTTTTTCACATTTAGTTTTTCCGCCACAACTCGGTGATTTTAGACAATTTCTACGAATCAAGGCAAGAAAAATTTCTCAACCAATCAACGGAAAGAGTGGTGAAATGTCAAGAACAGGTGGTGGGTAGGAACAGGGGAATACCACTGACCGGCTTTCTTAACTTGCTCATGGAAAAAAATGAATTGTGAAAATGTCAACTGGACCCTATCACATGATATTAAAACTCAATCCGAATCGCAGTTAAAACAAACTAGAAAGATATTTTCGATATAGCAGGAAAAGTTCTTCGAAGTGGTTTATAAAACAACTCTGAGCAAGAAGTTTGAAAGAAAAAATTCCATTTTGAATAAGTGTGGGTGCTTTCGAAAAAAAGATTTTAGAAAAAGAACGACACGACTTCTTGATCAACTAAATATTGGGAATCGTAGAAGAGGTCAGGACTAAGTACGCGCCACATGAATGGTTGATTTTCCCAAAGTGAAACATGGTGTTTCAATTGATTGCCGGTTTGGCCAATTTTTGTCGGCTGGACCTACCTCTTCGCCAGCCTGAATGTCGACCTCATTCTAACAAACTTAGAAACTGAACATGTTATTTTGTAGAGCAAGAAAATCTCTATCAAATGATATATGAGATGCTGCAAAAACTCATAATTTCATACGTGAAAATCATGCTTGAAAAAAAACGACATTACTTATGGAATGACCCAATAGATAATACTATAACACATAATTATGGACCGCTTTTCCACCGACTGCTTTGAAGAGATCCTCGTCATCACGGAAATTTGGGGTGGGGATCGTATTTTCAAAACCATATCTCCTCATAATGCTTAGCCCTACCGCTGATACAGGCTCCCTTCATCGTAGATGTCCATGTCATAGCACTGACTTTCCGTTCTCATTGAAATGATATCTACCTCCCTATATTCTGCATATACTCAACTTCGGAGCGCTTGATAGGGCGTAGCCTACGGACGTGGTGAGTGGCGAGCGTGAGAGTGTGTGGCGGAGTGAAAAAGTTTGATACACTCTCACCCAAGTCCGTAGGCCACGCCCTATCAAGAGCTCCGAAATAGGCCGTACATATGTGTGAGCTCCGAAATAGGCCGTACATATGTGTAATACTTGCCATATTAACCGCGTATCTGCAATAGATGTGGTGTATTGGCAAAAGGCGGTGTTCCCACTAGCTCGATACGGGAACAAAATACTGGATCAGTTCCTGCCCGAAGAAATGAAGTCTTCTATCATCCGAAGTCACAAATTGTTACCACATACGCGCGGGAGAATAAAAATAATGATATGTACATAGGATAGCTCAAGGACATCCTTGTGTAATTCAAATTGCCACCACTTCTTCTGAATAGAAAAGAATGCATGGAGCATCCAGCAGATGATTGATTCACGCATATTCCTTATCCTTTTGTATACCTATATTTACACGCTTCTCTTTTCTACTCTTTCTTTCTATTCTTTCCTTTTTCCTTTCTTTTATATTCTTTTTTCCTGTTAATGGACTGTGAGGAATCACTACCGTATCTAAAAGATAACCTGTAAGCGGCGTTGTGAATGACATGTAACTTTGTGGTAGCTAACTGTTTCGCAGTCGCGCGCTTGCATTTTAGGCCGCGGTCGTACTTTGCGGTGCCGGCGCAGGGCGTCGCTGCGTATCTCTGTGTCTCCCCCTATGCCACCCTGCCTCGTTGCCTGCGAACGCAGCCACGCCCTGCCAGCAGTGTGTATGACCGCGGCCTTACCTCCGTCAGAGGCGAGTGTTGAGCAAAAATTGTAACTATAATACTTTTCTCCAAGAGGCCATATAGTACATCGTGTGCTAGTGTGTGGAATCTGGAAGCATGAGATGATGACAATTTTAAATGGAAATATCACATAACTACATTTTCAGGGCTATTGTCTTTTCAATGACTCTACAAAACTATTAGTTTTTAAGATTGGTTCAGCTAGAAACCAGAAATGTGAATTTCGTTTGATCACAGTTCGCCGCTGTCTTGTCTACAACCGCTCTCGACCACTCGACAATGGTTTTTGATTACGTAGCCACTTTAGGCGTTGTCGGCTTATCTGATATTCATCGTCAGTCTCTTTTCCTCCGTCTCCCACAACCAGACCCTAGACGTTAGCATCTTCCCATAAGCTTTCTATGACATTTTCGATCTTACCCGTGCAAGTTTCATCACAATGTGACCCGATTCAGCTAGAAAGTGGCTGAATCACGCAATCAGAATTAATGGACATCTGTTCAGGTGGCTGATTCTATCCCAGGGGACCCTTAAAGTGAGGATAAGTGACCTTCTCTTGGTCGTCGACAACGGGAGTATCAGTGAATGAGTGACGGACCCGTCGTCGCCGTCGACCTCCTCAACCCACATCGACGACGACACGTACCGCGGAGCTCGCTTATCGCGATTGTAAATCGTGGTCCAGTCAGAAGGCAGTTCCCTTCTGGAAGTGTTCCTCTTTAGAACACGAAAGAGTAAGAGACGTAGACTTATTCTGCGTCTCGTGGCTTTACACACTCTGACCACCCTACCTCGCACAGCCGCCGCGATGTCTCCGCCCATGTGGACCGCCCATATCGCTGTGTGACCATTCGAAACCAACGGCGACGAAACTACGAAACGCCGTTGACCTTGATTCACACCGCATATTTTGTACATCGGAACATCCTCGTTGATACCGTACGCCTATTCCGGTCCTCTAATCGCCTATCATCATTGAAATTGAAACAAGAACTGTTAGTTACCGCGAATGTTCAAAATCCTTTGAAAAGTGATTTTGCGACTGCTAATCCGAAGTAATTCCCAGGTGGATATCGCTGGTTTACGATCCGCGTAGCAATAGATCGAACTTTTTACGACGACTAATTGGGTCGTAGTACGTGATCACGACTTACGCGCGCTTTCTGTTTATTGTTTATCGATTTGATTGGGATCTGTGGTAAACAGTCGAAAGTGCAAATCAGCGACTAATGCCGTTTCATACTTGGACTTTTGTAATTTTCTATACATTTTGATTAATGCAGTGTTCTTATCTTCATTTCTTCTTTTTGAAGATTTACTACTTGATTGACGTAGGAGGGGGGGGGGGGGCACTATTAGGCTCTACTGTTACTCACAGTATTTTCAAGAAAGATGCTATCAAAAGAAGCGTAGTTTTCCATCGGAGATAATGCGGTGCCATTGGCTTCTTTTGCCCGTTTTATTCATGCATTATTCACGACCTTCTACAATAACGCAATAAATTCTATAATAATTTAGCATAATGTGCGTATATTGCGAGTGTTGTGCGTTATCTTTGTTATCAGTCAGGTAATTAGCCTTGCATCAGCTAGGAGACCATGGTTACTGTGTGTTGTTTAGGTTAACTATTACTACTTCTTGAGGAGTTCAGTAAGTTCATATATCCTCGTTCAAACTCTTGAAAATTACCTTCAATGATTAAGGCTGTTATATGATGCAGACTTAGAATATGCAATGTATTTCTTTGAAAATTACCTTCAATGATTAAGGCTGTTATATGATGCAGACTTAGAATATGCAATGTATTTCTGATATTCTGTTACAACAATCGCTCCAGGAGGGGGTGCAGAAGACATGTTTGTGTTGTAAAAAAAATAAGAATCTAGATGTAGCGACCTGAAATCCTCCAGCCACAAATCCATTCTTGAAACTCTCGTACATAAATCTTTAAGGAACCATTGCGTTTTTTTTTTTTGAAGACAAAAGACGAAACCTTTCTCATTTTCTGTGTGCCATTGATACCTTTCGAATGCCGTAATATCATGCGCTTATCGTGTCGTCGGATCAGTGTCCAGCGTCAGTCATTCGTAATCGATCAATCCAACCATGCCACGAAATCGATATCGATTTCGATTGGTTCTTTGGACTATTGATTATCGTGATGTCGGTGTCTTTCTTCAACGCAGTGGGTGAGAATTATGTGGTGTGCCTGTCTGGGACGAGGAACGAGGGGTTGATTCATGCGCCACGCGAGATCCGTGCTCATTATCATTTCATCTAGCTATTTGATTTCCTCTGGTCGGTCATTGTCACTATTAAATTTATCTTTTATGTCTCATGCACTACATACTTGGTGGATTGGAATTTCAGAAGTTTTAAATCGCATTCTTTTTGTCACATGCCTATCAACTGATTTAGTGGCCAATTAGAGCCCCAGGTGGTGCTGCCAACCAATCACAGTTCCTGTAATGCACAAGTTCATCTTTTTGCGATGAACAGTCAACGCCTTATCGCATCGACACCCTTCCGGCCGGGTAAACTTGCGCTCGATCGACATAATTGACAACATACCGACCGCCGTTAACCCATCGCCACTTCTCGCATACGTTTTTCTCTTTGCCAGCTCTCTTTCACATAAGATCCATAGGTAAATAGTTGAAGTGCTGACTGAAACTAATTTTTTCGACCAAGTAGACGATAACTGGGGAAAGCCAGCGATACAGTACGGGTAACTAGTATCTGTCTTATATGCTAATCTATGCGAAAAGTCGCTTTCAAAAACTTGTTTCGTATTGGAAACGATCTCTTGATGCCCGGCTGCTGGTTGCATTCCGATCGGCAGTTTTTCTACGAGTTTGTTTAGCTCAAATGTTCCTCGAGGGTGGACGATACGAATTGCGCAGGTCCGTAATGACATGCAAGGTATCTGTCCTTCTTGGAATTTTTGTTGGAGGATGTTTCTCCTGGTTTTCACTTTTTCGTGATATTTTTGCTTTTAAACTGGATGTGATTCCATTACCATTGCATAGTGATGTTTTATGCTATCCCAAAATCGGACCTAAGAGCTTCCTTCGTTTTTTGTTGGAATTTAATTACAGGGAACTTCACTGAACCCAAGTTATTTTAAGAGACTGCGAAAAAAGTTCTTTTCGGTGCTCATTTGCTCATTCTGCTTATTTTGATAATCATATTCTCTCTTTTTGGACCCCAGCAGGATTTTCGTCTGTCTAGTTAATGATCTTAGGCAAAGGTCGCATCTCCTGGTTCGGTGCAGCACGATGCGCCAAAATACATACCTCCTCTTCTTCACACTGGCTCACTCACTCTTCCTTCTTGCATGATGAAGTGCTATTTATTTTTTCAAGTACGTTTTCGTTAAAGTAAGAATTTATGTCTTGTCTCTCCGAAAGCGACTGTTAAAAGAATTGAATGTGGATTATTTCCTTTCGCATAGTCAGGGTCACGCAGGCGCGACTTAAGGATTAAGATGACCCTGGGAACTTGCTAAGATGTTTGTGCCTCATTGAATTTCTGGGGAGTTGTTCCACATGGATGATCCTGTCCTGAATTTCTAATTTTAATTGGCGTAAATTGCTGTTATTTCCATCATTTATCCCTGCTTTATCTCTCGTGTTATTTTTCGTTATCCTACCTGTGTCTCGAGGACTTTGCATCTGTTCAACCTTATCTGCTATAATATTTTCGTTCTGTGGTTTTCTCCGCACAGCTGTCCCATCTGAACGCAGTTGCATACTTTTCATAAACAAAAGCTTTGATGAATATCTTTGCGTTTTTTTCCTTTTTTACTCTGCTAATTGGTTGCGGATGATTGCCTCTTCGACACCACGGGTGCCAACAATTCCTCGCGAGAAGTCGATTTCCCATTGATAAAATTTCTTTTTGCAGATTCATATTGCATCTGTGGCCGTCGGTGATGTCTAGGAGATGAGTAATCGTGATTTGCGACATGATATATCGAGCAGAGTTGTGCGAGGCGCCGCGCCAAAGGCGCTGGCAAGCGCCTATGGGCCTATCATGCTCAGCTAATTATATACTGCTATTCTTATTATTGTTATTATTTATTCCGTCCAGCAATGGTTTCCATTCGGATGATTGGATAGTTTTCAAGAATAAACATTCCGATCAAGGCATGGAATTTGAGAAAATGGTAAATTTACTGTCTTTTACATTGTTCGTTTATTTTATTGATTAGTCTTAAAGATTATCATTTGGTAGCAGTCGCGATCTTTGCTACTATTTGGTGTCCACTCCTCCCGCTGCTGAACGTTCGATGTGTAATACATGTCCGAGCGGCTTAACCCGGTAATCCCGTGCTCAAACTATGGCTGGTCATAGTTGAGTGCTGAAATTGAAATGGAAAGTATAAAAGTTAGTGGTGGAAGCAGTGGTTGAGGGAAAACCTGCGATTGGTATTGATTGACCTTTTTCCATTGTAATAAGATGGCTTAGAATTTATGCCGCCTGTTAATTGGATTGCGTAGCTCCTGGTATGTATCTGGTGGTGACGTAACGTCGGGTAGGCTGTAATGTCCCGCGAGCTGAAGGACAGTAGAAGTCAGGTTGAAGAACCTGCTGTTGAACTGATAGAAGAATGTAGAACCAGTGGACTATTGATTTTTCCTCCAATACTTTTCCGGTGAAACCCACGTGAACAATGAGGACGGACCAGGTCCGATGCCAACGTGACACCCATTTCTGTTGATGCGCCAATTAATTTTACGTGCAATTCAACTTATAAGATTTTATTTCCTGCTCAATATTCATCTTGTTTGTGAGGAAAATTTCTTTTGATAACGATCGATTCACCAGGTGTGAGTAATGACTACAGTAGATTTCAAAAATGGTCTCCGAAAGTCCATCCTTCAAAATTATTTCTTGTTTAGGAAATATATATTGCTTCAGGTCGTGGATCCATCAAACACGCGCCTGTATGTGGCCGGTGTTAATTATCTGTATGACTTGCATTCGTCTGACCTTTCTGTACGAGTAGAAGCCGTGACAGGACCGATGGATGACTCAGATCAATGCAAAGGAGGTGTGCATTACTCTATCTTCGCCTTTCTTCATGTTCTCTTTCCCTATTATTCGTCCTTTTCGTTTTGATGTTATTGAAGTCGCTGCTTTTTTTGTGAGGTTCAAAGAATTTTCCGATTGGTTGTTTTCACTAATGAGTGGTTGTCATGTTCGTCCTTGTGCGTGGACGTAGTTACCCGTGTTATTGCCCGTTCTATTGGGTTATTAAGAGTCGGACTGGCGGCTGACTAAGGCGCATGACTGAGTCATTCGTACTGAAAAGGTGTTTTCTACCACACACACACACACGTCCGCTATCAAAGATTTTTGACTGAATGCTTTCCTTTGAATTTTGAATGGGTGCGTGAGACTCGATAGAATTGTTGGTTTGAATTGGTTTTGTTCACTCACTTCGGACACCCAGAGCGGGTGTGTGAATTCGTTTCGAGTTCTCTTAAAGCACACAAAAACCCTCCATCCATTCATTCAAAATCTCGTTATTGGTACTGAAAGTCCGCTTTCGGAAGAATTCACGGACTTCGGACTCATCCTCACATCATTAGCAATGATCTCTATTCGTAGTGATGTGGGGTATCCGGCCATCTTTCATGCACATTCCTCCACCTGTCAAGTCTCCCACAGCAGCAACTGTATCCTTGAGCGCTAGCCCGTTTCGGAGGCGTCCCACTGGGTGAGGAAACTATTCGCACCCCTCTTCATGTCGACCAATGCCACTGTCCCCTCTGGATTAGGACCCAGATATCCCGTCTAAACCGCTTTGAAAAGCGGCGACCACCAGCGAGGTCAGAGTGAAGGAGAGCGTAGACGGACTGGGATGAAATGGATTCCTCGTGAAATCATGATCTTGTCAACTGGTATAGGAAAAGGCTAATGAGCATTGAATTTGTTCGCCCTGGAGCCACTGAGATATCACATTTATTACCGAAGATCTAATCTCGCGCATCCAAACCTGCTTATGGCTAAAATGGCAAGAGAGTGGACATGGATAATGTGGCAAATCAAATGAAGAATGATGATCATGTCTCATTGACAGTCAGATTAGAGCTTCACGTCATATGCCTATGATTCACACGGGGTAAAGGGAGCGCTTCAAGCTGAGGGACTAATCGTAAACTTTGGTTAAGAGAGGCAGGTATGGGCAATTCATGAAAACGCGTGTAAAGTTATCAGCAAGACCTCTTTCATGAACGAGCAAGAATCGTGTGGGGTATCCGATTTAATGAACTGAAGTTTAAGCCATTACTGTAAAGATGTCAGTGGAGTGTTGATGGAGGGGGGGGGGGGTGGTGGTGGAAGGGACATAACCTGTTGAGGGATAGCAATATGCTTGCAGATAACCAAAGTGTCGGTAATAATTGTAGATGTTATGTATGTACATGCATGTATGCTTCTGTAAGGCTATGTGATGTTCAGAATTCAACAGCTTGTCCCTCCGATGAGTGTAGCACAGATGTTGTTGGAATTATTGAGCACTCCTGACTTTTGCGAGCCGTTTTGCCATGGTCATCGGATAGTTCCCTCACAATCAGGTGATGTAGGGAAGGTCTCTGTGGAATCGTCAGATTTTTCTGCTTATATAGTGCTGTCTTAAGAGGTGCTTCTTGGTGCGCTGTTGGGAAATGACTTCTGTTCTAAATAGTTTTATGGGTTTTCAAATGTCTGGAAAGAATGGTAGCGGTATTGTATCGCAGCTGTGGATTCTTCTGTGCCGGAGTGCCTAAGAGGTTCCGCGAGGTTTTTATATCGCGAGCTTCCGCTCTGTGCACACAGGTGGGTGCGATCATCGTTTTGCGGTCTTTGACAGATAAGGGCCGCAGAGCGAAAGAAGAATGAACGCTTGTGGATGGGGTAAAGTTATGGCGCGATCAGGTCAAGCGGTAACCGCTCAAGTGTCCAGTTATTGTGTTTCTGGTGACGAATGAGGTTAATACGCGGCAAACAGACGGGTATGTGTTGAGGTAAAATTTCGGTCCACCCCCATATGGCACATATGACCATTCATGGGCAGTGAATTGCGAAGGACTTCGCCAAAGTGTTAAAGGGGGTCGCCCATTCAGCGGGGGTAACACCTCTTAAGAGCCTCTAATTATCGAGCGCCCTCTCTTAGCAGTGCTCATTCATTCTTCCGTAGTACAATATTACGAGGTGCACATGTGATGGCTAAACGATGGATTGTTTTGGAAAGAGGGCAATCGCACGCCCACCTTGACCCTAGTGAATAATTTGTGGGATAGGTATGGTGATCTGATTTGTTAATTAGCTTGTAGCGTGGGGCGCCACAGGTTTGCGTGTGACCCTGAATGGGACATTACGGTCCAACAAGGTACTGTGTCGGTAAAAATTAGATGAGAAACTGTGTTAGGTTTCCCACAATGGGGATATATTTCTTATTTATTTTTTACTGGCAGTAGCTCAATTTCATAAAATGATCTATTCATGGTTAGACATTTTTCATAAGTGGACCTTGTGCTGAGGGATAATGATTCATTGAATCTCTGGATTCCCGACATCTCAGCTGCGCTTTTCCTACTGATCGTTTTCTGCCTCATGGAGAGATAGTGTTATTTCTTGTCTAAAAAGAAGTTTGATTTGTTCAGCAAGGTAGGGAAGGATCAAGGGGACTGACTTCATGACTCTCGAAGCTGAAAAAAGAAAGGATTCGCTGGCCTGGAACTTTTTGCCTTTGAATCTCATTTATCATATGAACAGCCGTGCTCCACCACATACCAGTGACTGTGCGGATAGGGTATGGCACCGAAGGAACCGTGCCCTACTACTCTCGCCTTCGTTTCACAACCGCGTCTATTGTAAGAATGCCGCGCGCGCGTCCCTTTTGCTAGTTTGCGGCACCACTGGCTCTATTCTGTGCTCACCATAGTGTGATCCATACTAAACCGCTATCCTCAATGTTCCGTACCTATCTTCGCTGTTGTCATGGAGGACATCAGATGGAAAAAATCTGTATATTGCAGCAAGAAAATAAATAATAATCTTATGATCACAACTCCTGCCCTCTGCAATCAGTTTCAAGTGGGATTGACGGCTTGTTGTTAACCGGCGGCTCATTACACCCATAGATTTCAAATAGCAGTTATTATCTGGACAGTTGTATGGCAATTTATCAATTTTATTAATCCTGACGGAGATGCCGTTGACAACCCTCTAGTCGACGAGGCACTTCGTCACGGGGCGTTGGTGGAGTCGAGTCTATTCAGCTATTCACGAAACAACATCTGGTGCTAATTATAGATGTGTGATTGTGAGGCTATTGATTGCGGTCTGATGTGGTAGAAGAATGCAGAGGTTTTTTAAAACACGCTCCCATTGTCTTTTTCTGCCCTTCGTTGTGGCTCAGAAAAAGATTTGAGACGTAGCTGAAAACTGCCATGAAACGGTGATTTGCGATAAAATGTGATGACATCCGGTTGCGAGCAATGTTCAGATGTTATTGCAATAGTTCTTGTAATAATGACATACCAGATAGGCGCTCACAAAGTGCTAGGGAAAGCCATGACTTTGTAATAATGATGGCATTTGATTTTATGGGTTGCCCAAACAATAGCAGAAACTTTCTACAAATTATCGGTATTCTACTTGAAAGGATCTCCGAGATGGGAGGAGGGAAATTCTGAATTCGGCAATTTCGATAATTGAATTTCGAAATAAGTGTGGTTCATCTATAAATTGCTTTTTAGAGTGGCTGGGCTTACAGTGGTCAGGGGCAGGGGTCTGAAGAGGTCCCGATCTAATTTCTTGGCAATCTCACCTACCTTGATTTTGAATATCTGAGTTGTATGTCTTAACCCAACCCTGATCTAGTCCTTATCAGCCATGTTACACTTTTAGTATAGTCGCTCATTTAGTAGATCCATTTTTGACGTACTTTTGTCTGAGTTGTTCTAATGATGGTGATATTTCCTTATCGATTTATATTTTTCCCTTGGTTTATTTGACTATTAACCGTAATATTTCATTCTTGATTGTGGGTGGTTGGGGATGCTAAATGAGGCTGGTACAGTGGAGAACAAACGTAGAACACCTTAGAACTTTGGTTGACAAAATCGGGTGATCGATTTCTGAAAGGCGCAGTTGGTGTGGCGATTAGTGGCACCGTTCTCTTCATTATGGTCCGGGGATTGGACACTGGACCGAAGCTTACTCAGACTAACCAAACTCCCGACCTGTATCGGGTCGGTGGGTTGGTATATCACTTGTCTCGAAAAGTAAAATACTGACTTACGCATAGGGGTCAACAAGTCCTTGTATGGGTGAGATCCTTTTCAAATGTTATACGATCATTTTTATATGGAGAGCTTGGTTTCATTGAGTTCGTTTCATCTCTTGAAGCAAGTATATAACTAATAAATAGTGCTGATTCTTTTTGAAATACAAAGTAGGGAGGATGGAATATTATTTTTGAATTCTATAATATTTTTGAGGTACGGAACAGCAACCGGTGTGAATTGTGTTGAATTACATGACGTAGAAGGTATCATGGCCCATCGGTAGTTTGTCCTCGCCCACGCATGGTTGGTGTTCTGTCGACCATAAACGTTTTTCGGCAAGCGTTTCAAGATTTGCGCCCACAAAAAGAGCTATCGATGATCGGTGCATAGTGGTGATGGCGCCGACGAGTCGATGCGCTGAGCGAAGTGGGAATGACTAATCAGAGTGATCTCGTACGTTGATAAGCCAGTCGTACTCTCATTTGACGAGACTGGGGGGTTTCGAAGCGGTATTCGTCAATAGTAGAGAAAAAATGTGGTTTTGAACTTCTCTTGCAGACCTGAGCATTGGTGAGAGGGGGGGGGGGGGGTGATCCGATAATGGTTTTACATAGGTGGCTTGAGAGATGCTGTGGCAGTTGTGGAGAATGTTTTCCATTGCTGTTTACATCATTGTCTACTTAGCACAAAACTTGTTCGTCAGAAATATTTTTGTCGATAGACATCTTTTTTTATTGTGGAAATCTAAGTGGTTCTTACAATTAGTGACAACCAAAGACGACACATTTTTTGTTTTTAAACGGAGCTTCGAATATTTCGGTGGTTTCTGAAGTGTTTATTTCGTTGTTGGTTTCATGTCGTTCGAGAAGAGGTTATGTGGTGGGTTGTGGCCGGCGCAAGACATTGAGAACTTGTTTAATTGCTATCTAAAACGGATGGATCGATAGCGTGAAGGAGCGGCAAGTGCGAAAAGGGGTTGGTAATTTGCTGTGTTGGTCACTGCTGCCCAGCGCTTGCCGCTGCAATAAGGTGAATATTGCACAGTGTGATGCTGGGACCTGATAATGTTGCAAATAGTGTGATGATGTTGTTAGAACGATGGTCACGCGAAGGGGGATCCATTGTGGTGTAACATTGCGGTCATTTGCTAGGATCCACCCGACGACGACCGACGACGGGCTACCTCATCCGGGTGACTAGACCTCCGGGTCTTGTGATTGAACAATGGAGTATGTGACCGGAAACGGCGAATTAGGAACTGAAAAATGTCCTCTCATTAGAGAAAGAAGGCTGTGGCACTCAGGGAATAAGAGGGGCATCATCTCATATATTGGTTCATATCACCAAGACTTGCTAAGATGATAATTAGGCTGACAAGAGATCTTTGTTTTGATGTTTTTACCTAGTTTGAAAAATTGTATTTTTTTCCAAAAAAATCGGAGGGCCTTGTTCAGGCCACTTGCATAGTCCATGGTGGTGCCGGCATGCCTGCGTTCTAGGCAGCAAGGGATAGTAGCATAGAAGGAGTCACAGAAGCGACGCAGCCACGAACTGCTACCGGCACCGAGTATGGAAGCGACTCTAGACGCGCCGGTCTATTACGAGAACAGTTGGTTGGCTCAGGCCACACTTTTTTCGTCGAGAATTATCTGGACCTGTGCTTAAGAAGGGATCATAAAAATTCTCGAAAAAATGAAGTTAAACTTATCTTATCAAATTAAATGCAGGGAACTGTGTAGTTTCCCAACAATGGTGGTATTTGTGTAGCGAGAATAGGTCAGTAGCAGCTGTTTCATCTGGATAATCCCTGATTCAAACACAAGATGCTGTTCTTAATTGAACATCAATCTTTATGGCAGATGTTCAGCAAATAAACCTGTCTTTTAGAAAAGCTTTCTTGAATGTAAAAGATGGAATATCTCGATCAGTTCCAACCATTGAAACTGTCCTTCAGGAGTGATGTTTTTTCCCCACTGTGTTCAGCTTCTTCCTTTATCCGAGTGCTCTTATAGGCTACGTACTTTCTCTGCTTTTTGTTCTGATTCAGCTCCACTTGTCCTGCGAGAATTTTTGATGAGTGACTAGCTGAGTATATGTAGTTGAGTGGAAATGGAGGTCATATTGAGGCTTCTTATCAATCCGTCTGCATTCGTAACCATTCATACGTTTTTCTCCCCGTGTGTTTTTCCATTTCCTCTACATTGATTGCGCAGTGTGAATGCTTTTCATTCCGATGAATTATTGTCGTCATATCGCTCCGCCAGTTTTTTTCCCTCTCTACGATGTCGTTTCAAAGACGAACCGACACCACAAGGGGTCGACATTATGGCATGAGCTTGTTGTCTTGCGGCGGCTACGCTTGCGGATTAGGCGAAATGTCTTCTAGATATACCTTCTCCAGACTGCAATTTTAATATCTAGAAGATCTTAAATTCCGTCGGGCTGTGGTTTCGTATTCATATATAGCGCAGAATTCTACGATTGATTGATTGCGCAGTGTCTACGGCATTGTCACACCACCTTTTGTGATACCCGTGCTCGGACATAAAAGAAATGCAGCATATTCTTTGATGGAAACGTTACGGTAGGGTTGCAGGGTGGTCGAAATAGGCGAGTAAGGGGATGTGTCGTGGTCAGTTGCTGAGTGGTGGATGTTGCGATTGATGATTCCATGGCCAAATTTCTGTGAAAGAACTGCAACGATGACCCGAAAAGGCACCACGGCGTTTAATGAGGTGCTACAGTAGTCAAGGTGTTCCGCCTAAAACTGTCAGATGGGTCCTGGCTCCAAATTAGCATGAATTCAATAGGACGGTATCCCGAGTTTTTTATATGCATTGTGACGAAATCTTACAGAAACCTTCTGAGCGTGCTTTTAACATCAATCATCGGTCAGCTGATCACTGAGAAAGCTGGAGGTGTGGCCTCTGATATGGTTTATCTATTCTCAGGAAGGTCTGGCACTGTAAGATTTTTGAAAACACATTCCACGTTTGCAAAAAGGAGGGCATCCTCTTAATCGTCGTTCATAGAGGGCCACTGGGACCGTTTTTGCAACGCGCCGGCGACCAAAGGACCGTGGGACGCATTCTTAAACGCCGTACTTCCACTTATGATCAAGGAAGTTTCCTTTTTCCGACGCATGTGGAATGTGTTCCCATGGGTTGTAGAGATGTGAGGCTCATTAGCTGGTGTACTTAGAATGCGCCATGCATTACAGTGCAGTCGAAGATCGCAGACCAGAATTACGGTATATCCCTTCCAGTCTAAGGGAGCAGTCCAGAAGTTTTTTGAGAATGTGAAAAAGTGACAGCAGTTAAGAGAGATGAATAGTCATTGATCACTCATCAAAGGATAGTCGACGGCGTATTTGAAACTTCTTAATTAATAGACTGTTGCAGAGGTGGATTTTTATGGTGTAGTAGTGAAGGAAGTTCCGTGGTCATATGATGTAGTTGAATGATTTTGAATATCAATAATAACTCGAGTAATGTAAGAACTCATTGTGCCGAAGAAACCGGTTGGTGTTTTTATAGGTAAAGGTAGTGAATAGTGGTGCACCACTTGTCTGTGAGATGTCCTGCTGTTTGATTTTTCACCATTTATACGTGGCCAACAGTGGGGAAGTTCCACTACCAGAGAATGGTGGCAGAGGGAGTGACGGAAATCCTAATACTCCTATTAGGGACTCGGAACCATTGCTGTACGGTCTGTGGTCGATACAAGGGATAAGGAGGTGCGGTTCTCCTGTTTTCGCTGGTGAACATGCTTCTTGCACAACACTGATCCTGGTGGCACACCATCTCACTCTGGTGGAATTTAAAGTGTGTCGAATGTAAGACGGTTCAGGGATACCGGATTGAGCGAAATTCCGTTTATGGATTTCATAGTTTTCCCTCTGAAGTACTTCTGCTTGTTGTCTAAGTCACTGAAATGAAAAGTATTATTGACAAGTGTTTCCACTGATGTCTCCATCTCCTTTCATGGATACTTCGCTTGAGCCTCCTCTTTTTTTATTGGAAATCCTTCCGGCCTGTGATTATCATTCTTTGAGTTTTTTTCCAGTGGTTTTCTGTCTATGCTCTCTTGAGTTCCAGGGAACTCTATTTTTGACTGAGGGTGAGCATCGTAGAGGTGAAGACTGGACGGATTCCTTGGTTTATCAAAACTTCTGATCGGTTTTTGTTGGGCGTTTGTGGTTATGAAACAAGTGGGGCCGCTATTATTCACATGTTACAAAGAATAAATTACGGATCAGCGTCGGCTCAGATCGACGAGGCTCTCGTGGCTTGGTGAATAGGTATCAGACTGTCTGGTAGGTTAAAAAACACTGACCTGTACATCGGTTGGCTGTCACTGTACTGGCTAGATGGCATTCAAGTGCTGCTACGCTCCAAAGGGAGAAGAAAATGCGTGGCGCATCTCAGAGAAGGGTATGTCATTCGTAGCGCAAGGTTTATTTGGTTTATTTATGAGCGTTTCCTTAGCAATATCTTTAGGTCATAACGAAAACCATAACACCTAATGAGCGTTGATGGCTGACCGTTTGTATTCATCGCTAGGCTTTTTTCTATTCATCCGTCTGTTCGGTGGTTATGTTGATGTCGCCGCGTGTCGCACGCTCAATTAGCATCGATGGCCAGCTAGTGTGTGCCGACACAAAGATCTCGAGTAGCAGATTAGTGGGACGCGACGAGAAGGGAGGATTTGTTTGAGATTACTCAAATCGTAGCCGCCGCCCCTCATGCCACTTGTACGAAACGTGAGGGCGTCGGGCGGAGAGGTGGCTGGGTCAGTCACTTGCCCAGGGAGCACACAGGCAGTAGTCCAGTGAAGAGAGTCGAGTGGCTCGACTGTTTGGGTCAATGCACATTGACAAAGTCTCCGATGGTTAGTAGGCCGGTAAAGTGTGACACACTTGATCGTTTTGAGTGATGCGCCGCAGCAGGTGGGCTTTATTGTCAGTCGAGGGATTTGTACAAATTGACATTGTGGGACGGGATGTGTGGTATTTTCAGTGCAGTGGAAGTTATAAACAGTGGCTTCTGTGAATTTGCTTCTTGGCTTGTCCAGTCCTGACTTCTTTATTTCAAACTGCTCTAATATTTGGCAACTTTCTCGTTGAATATGCTCAATACGACCCCTTTGAACGTATTGAATTTTCCACCGTATGGGTAACCTTGAAATGGACATCCTGACAGTCGAAAAGTGTGACTATGATTTCTGAAGCAGTAAAGATCCAAGTGATTAGGAAAGTAAAGTGCTTAAAAAGAGCTAAACAGATAGCACACGAAGCTTTTACGATCTCATGAACTGAAGCGATGAAATAACAGCTGTTTTTTCTTAAGGTTTCTTAAGGTGTCTTTCAAAACACATTTGATGCAGCGGCTGTAATTTCGAAGTTTTTTGTGAGTGCTGTGTGAAGTGGCGGCCTTCTCAAAAGAGATGTGGCGTGGATTGCTGGGAAAATGAAAAGAGAAAGTGCATTTGTGAGTAGTGACGTGTACATTACGAAGGAAGGAAGGTACTTTGGTTAAAAAGAGCGTTGTCGAGAGGTATTCACTTATAAAAGCTCTATGGAAATTCATTGGAGGGGTACAGATGTTCCGTAAAAATTTGGATCCATCTGCAGTTTTGTTAGCTGTATTGTTACACTAAGAATAATAGTCTTTTGGGTCATTTTGGACTGCATAGCTCCTGTCCCGCTAGCTAGTGCTATACTAGTTGATTCTTACAGAGTTTTTAATATAAACGACATAGCTTTTTATCCGTCAGAAAATGCGCCATAATTCCACCTTCTTTGAGTATCATGACTGCTGTGTTTTCTTTCACGTTCACCTGAATTTACTTATCAAATTATGGGAAGACAGAATTTGCCATCGCATGACTGCTGTGTTTTCTTTCACGTTCACCTGAATTTACTTATCAAATTATGGGAAGACAGAATTTGCCATCGGTTATGTTTAGCCTGTAGCGTTTGAGTGCTGCTAGAAGCTGCTTTACCCCCACTAGCATGACTTTGCCACTAAATCTTCGATCAGTACCTGCTCAGACGAACAGGCTTTCCATCCCTCTGGAACGTGAATTATTACAAGACTCGTGTAGGAGGTGGAAGCTCTAATTTGTCCACTTAGCACTTGGAAGTCACTTTATAGCCAAATTGCATTCGAATGTCGCTACGGTTCTTAATAGAATCAGAGTGCCTGGCGTGTCCCAAGGAGGGACTCGACCAATACCGAATGCTTCATCTTTTTTTTTTCTTTGGTCCCCAGCTGCTTGCTCATTGTCCGACTGTTCATTTGTTGATGTGATTCATCACTTTCTTTAGTGGTTGTAGTGATACCATTGATTGTGTGTGTTGCAGGTCGAAATGACAGCTGCTCAGCAATTCGACACAAGACGAATTCGCATGCGAAAGCGTTGGCCGTGTACGACAAGTCATCACAGTTGATCGAATGCACCAGTCTGTTTCAAGTGGGTGAAGAGGTGATACGGAAATGTGGTGACATGATGTGTTAAGCTCGAAGCTGTTACTTATCGGTAGTTTTGAGGTTTATCCGGTCGATTGATTTTGGAAACCTTTGAGTCACTTCTTTCTTTCTTTTTTTTTCATGGATTTCGAAACCCGAGCGGATCAATTCTAAATAAAGGAAAAAAGAAAGAAAGTAGTGACTCAAAGGTTTTCAAAATCATATCGACCGGATAAACTGAGAAAACGTTGAGAAATCAGTACAATGGGAGCGGGTAAGAGCGTCATAGAAACGTGAGAAGGGGAAAGAAAGGGTACTGAATCCGAATTGTGTAATCGAAGATGTACAGAAGTTGATCTGTGTGAGTGAGAACTCAGTTTCCCTGACCTGGAATCACTTCTCTCCAAACAAGAAAACCGCGCTCTCACTTCCTCAGTAGGAATTATTTGTCTTTAAATTTAGTAAGGGGCTGAGGAATTGATACTGAGTTTTCCAAGGATTTTAAGTGATAACATTTGTGATGTCCGAACCTTTCTGGATTGCGACCAGAGCATGGGTGACGCGCTGCGATCTGGCGTCACTTCCCACTAGAAATTCCTGCCATTAGTTCACCCATATGTATGCCGTAAGCACCTCACACTTCCCTTTTCCACAACGACGTGGGGCTACGAGAGTGCCCTTTATCTCAGCATTGTGTAGCCTAATGAAACGTTCGAACATGACTAAAAAGGTTTTTTATGAGTATGGGTACTATTAAATCGACCGGGGGTGGCGCAGTGGGTGGTGTGAGGGTGGCAGGAAACCAGACGTCGGACGCGGGCCCTTTCAAATATAACAACTTCATCATCTCGATGCATGGATTAAAAAAGATGCGGTGCAGCGGTGTCAGGGTTCTTCACAGTACCATTATTCGTGAATGGCCTGAAGGTCTTTCATGTTGACAGCCAGTGGCTTTTTTGATTGCTCTCCGTTTGATATGAAGATGTCTTGGAAGGATTTGGATGGTTTCGCTTTGCTACACAACAGAAAACCAGGGGTACCACTGTTCCGAAACAACCAAATCAAGAGATCAGGGTGAAATGAGTTTGAAAAAAATGATCTGAGCTGAGGGGATAAGCCGTAACATAGAAGGCTCGAAATTATTGGCTTGTATCAAAGTTGAAGGCCAATCGAATTTTTTTTAAAGAACTCTGTGCTTTTGTAGGGGCGATGCCGTCTGCGGAATCTTCACAATATCACCGATGTGCAAGTGGAGTCACCAGAACCTATGCTGGCAAACGATGCAACGTCTTCAGCTGTAGTCTTTGTCGGTACTGGACCATCTGGTGATCCCGTACTTTACGTAGGAACAACATTTGTTAGAGGCCCCGTAAGTGCTTATGAATAGTCTTCGTCTTCTTTTGAATACTTTTTGTTTTTTTTTAATTTTTCTTCTGTTTCCGTCTTCCGTTTTTATGATATCATTATTTTTTTTAAGTTGTTCCGTGATGACATCCCAGCTGTGACTTCGCTTCGTTTGTCACGTGGTCGCGATGGTGATGCCAAAGAGTTCGAACTGGCAGATAAAGGTTTGGCGACTGGCACGGAAATAAGCCTAGAGCGGAAATTTCGGAGCAGCTACAGGTGTGTGGCGGATACAATTAGAGTTCTACACTGTTCGATAAACGATGATTTTCATCGTTTAAGCTGAGTTTAACGTTTGGCGGCATGATGAATGGGTGAGATGATGTATGCTCATTGCGTATGAAACGACTTTTGCTTTCAGTTTTTACGGCGTGGTAAGATTAAGTGGGAACGGAAATGACATCGCTGAACTAATCCTAGGCTCATGCACTTTTATTACGAGTTCACGAAAAATTTTTTAAAAAAGATCTACAGGTATTTTAATAGTTCATTCTTCAGGATAGACTACGTTGGAGGATTTGAATCAGGGAAATATGCGTATTTTGCCACTCGACAGGGTAAAACGTTAGGAGAAGATGCACCGATACAATCACGTCTTGTTCGTGTTTGTACTGGAGATTCGCATTTCTACAGTTATACTGAGGTAGGTTGACCTATGATTACTATTCATTAATAGTTTATCTGTAATTTGAATTTTACTCTGGAATTTGTAGTAGTTCTAATGAATTTCTCATTCAAATTATCGCACGGGTAGTAAGTTATGATAAGATCATAGGCTTCGATATCCAGTGTATTCACTCGTTTTACTTATTGGTATTATTAATAATATTAATGCTAATAATATTAGTATTGATATTACTAATTAATATTATTTATTTTATTATTGTATGAGGTCCTTATGTTATCTGATACTCTTTATGCTTCTTTTTTAATAGGTTATGCTGGAATGTATGAAGGATGACATCGACTACAATTTGATACAAGATGTCTACGTAGCGACAGCTGGGTACAATCTAGCGAAGTCGTTAGGAATAAGGTTAGTCGAGTATGATCGCCTAGCAAGTTTCCCATTTTCAATATATTTCACGGAATTAGCCATCATTACCTGTTCGCTCTTGGTTTGGATTCCGAGACTGCCTTTTCTTTCCACCGAATTTGGAATTCGTTTTTGATTTTGAAAATTTTATGCTTGTATACATACTATTTCCCCCTTGTGGATATCCTTTTGCAGTTTCTGAAAATCGATGCAGTTTCCTCTCGATGAATTGTGGCTGTGATTTCGTTCTCTATTAAGATTCATTGCGATTACATTGTATTTTTAAAATCAATAACATTTATCAGCCTATTAATTTATTTTTGATTTGTTGTTTTGCAGCGAAGGAGACGAAGTTCTGTATGGGGTTTTTGTCGCTGACCAAGTGTCATCCTTCCAACGGAATGTACGTTTTTTTATTTGTTTCAATTTACATATACATGGTTCCCTTTTATGGGCTTCACAAATAGATTTGTTGCTATGGTTTTCTCCACGTTAGGATGATTGATTTGATTAAAAAACATATTTTTGGATTGCCCTGTTTCTGAACTACAGAATTCATGTTCTATTTCTCCCAGCAGATCAGGAAAAGGGAAAAATTCGGTAGTGATCGGTGGAAGCAGAGCAGACAGTGCTCCCAACATCCAGTTTCAGTTCTTGTAGGCAGTTATGCTGACCTTTCCCCTTTTTCGAATAACGTCAATCGTTGTTTGCTTTGCATTTTGGCTCCATTTGTTTCTTTTCCGTCATGTAGTGGTTCAAGTGGCCGTTTTAGTTTCCCACTCGTCGTTCGGCAGTTTGTGTGTATCCGATCCAAAAACACGTAGAAAAGAAGTTTGAGGAGAACATAATGGATTGCTATAAAGGACTGTACACAAAGGTGCGCCCTTTTCCTCTTTTTTGTATGGAATTTTACCAAACACTTGAGCAGTTTGTCATTTCGTTCAATATTTCCAGCAACTACCGTGGTTCAAGTCGACGGCCAAATGTAAAACGACGCATTTGTCATGGAAAGATGTTGAATGCGGCCAAGATGTGAACACGAATATAGGTTATTAATTATTCTGATTTTTATGTTCACGGTTCCAAGCACTGATAATGATTCAGTTAGAAGTATTCGTGTTGGTACTGTATAGCGCTTTGCGCCACCACATTCTTTGGTACCATTCAAGAAAAAAAAAGAATTAGCGAGAAAAGTGTTTCATATGTCAGCTAGGAACGTAATGAATGCAGTCTACAATCTCTTACCTATTCTTTTCCTCTTATATTCCACTCTAAAATATTAGTTGAATCCGTGGAATAGAGGGAAGCACACTCTCTTTCTTTTCTGTCCTTTTGCCTGAGATGGGATTTTGTGAGTTATTTCTTACATTTTACGGAGAAGGTAAGTCGATGTGAGAATTTTTCGGGCATGGTCTCCTAAATTGTTTCTATTGCATTCAAGGTGCAGCTTTGCTTACATTACCTTTTCGGATGGAGAATATTTATTTATTTATTTTTTATATGTGAAATAATCTTAATGTGAAGAAAAAATCGGCCTGAAATCTCTCAAGCGACTTCCAGGAAAGGGCACGCTGTGGAATTACTCTTTCCAGTGTTCGCTGCAATATTCTTAAGTGAGCGGGCAATGTGACCCACAAAGGGTGCCATGCTAATAAGGGTGGTGGGGATGTTGAATGTTGAATTGTAACTTGACAAGACCATGATCAAGCAGGATCGCATGTATTGCATGTACTGTGCTTTGCTGGCACGTCAATCATCCAACGGCATTTGCCGTTAACACTTAGCGTTCCCTCCCCCCTCATTAGTACGGTACCCAACACCTTTATGAATTGAAAGTTATCAGCAAATTGTGGCCGTTTGCATGTTTTGATTCAAATTTGATGACTCGTTTGTTTGCAGTGTTTTTACGAGTCCGTTTCCCATTGTTCGCAAACTTGTCGCTTGCGCTGACATGACAGCTGTTGGAGCCATAAGGTTGCTGGAATGTGTGAGAGTGTGTTCCGAAAATGGAACGAATGTGTGAGAGGAGAACGTGTTCATCGTAAGGTTTTACCAGATTGTGCCTGGGAATGTAATCGTAGCGATTGTAGTCAATTAATGCAATGGCTTAGCCGACTCGACCTCGTTTGAGAATCAACGGGATGTGGGGTAAAAAAGAGCGATAAGAGAGAAGTGGACCAGGTTACTGAGAGGTTTTTCGTCAGGGTATCCCTTTAGTACGGTGAATTTATTGCTATTCGTGGTCGCACGGAGCTCAAAGTAAGACTTCGCGTTCACTAAAAAAATGACCTGGAATGTGAGAAAATGATTGAGTATGTCAAAGATCTATTGGAACGGTCAAAGTTTCTCAATGATTTATTATTAACACACACGGGAATGTAGAGAAGAAATTTTAAGTGTTACATAGATCTGTACCCTTAATTTTTGGTATGAAATTTCTGTGTGGAGGCTTTGACCGGTCATTAATTTGAAGCTGTTTAATTAGTATCACGAGGATCTTGAAGAATCTATCAAACTTTGGTTTATCGTGTAATGTTACAAGTAAGAAACATAGGTAAACGTGGTCTTGAAACGTAGTCAAGGGCATGGCGCATTTTGTTAGGTTGATTATACAATAATGTGGCTTACGTGAGCCAGTGGATTAATGTTTGTAATATTTCAGGTGGTGGGAAACCGATTTCTGCTGAACCAGTGCTAACTGTGGATGATGCTCGTTTCACAGCAATAGCAGTGAACACCACGAGGGGATCAACAGTTGCGTTTATTGGCACTGATGATGGAAGGATATTAAAGGTGAATGTTGAATCTCGTTGATGTTTCGGTTTTTTTATATTTTCCCACTAAATTTTACTTTGACTTCAGAAAAAAATTCATTGCGCAACTAGTTTTTTTAATGCAACTTTCGATAACCAGAGGGAAAAGGACCATTTGGGATTTTTTAGCTTTCATACCAAACAACTGAGCGAGGAAGGAGGTCCGGTCTCGAACGGAATATGGGTGGATGGGATGGAAGTATACATAGCTCTTTAATTTCCCTCTAATTGTTATGGCAGAGAGCTGGTACGATTGTTAAGTAGATTTTCTACCGCGCGGCCTTTAAAGTGATGTCACAACTGGACATGACCACCCTGATGTTTTTCGTGAAAGCCTCCTAATTGCCTCGAATTCTCGTAGGCCGTGCGCTGATTTATGCATGAGGTCCGGTGATGCGGCCCGAGTCTAATTCGATATGTGTGTTACTTTGTTTGGTCGCTGTAGCAGCAAACTTGTTTTTTCGGCTGCTGGGTCGGATTCGACGATGGAGGGGGTGGTTGAAACGAGTCATCGTATGGTGGAGTAATCCTTTTAGGGGTCGGCTTTGTGTAGCCACAAGGACTCGGTGGGATAGGAGGAGGGGGGGGGGGGGGTAGTTAGAAAGAGGCCATGTGGAGGTGAGAAGACATGGCCAAAGCGGTGCGACTCTCGGAAGAGGATAGAAGGTCCTTCCAGAGAGTAGAGTGGGTGATGGTGATGTAGCACGGTAATGGGCAGTACCGTGATCATTTGATTCCCGTTGACCGACTTTATTTTATTTTCACGATTCTACCTGTTTATTATGACCGAATTTCCGAATACCATCAGTCACCGCTGCAGCTGAATTACTGGAGCTCTTATAAGGTGCTGAATAAGTCATGCGTTGGCGTAATCCCATTTGTATATATGGGACTGCGCATGTGGGGAGCGTTGGCCATTTGATGGGAGCAAGACATTGGAAATCCGTTTAAGCGTGTGTCCCATTGCTCCAGGCTATGGTCAAGCCTGCGTCATGTCAGCGAAGTTCGTGTGATGAGGCGGCAAATGTGGTCAGTCGTTGATTCGATAATGGCGCTCGCTTGTCTAATGACAGCAATTGTGATCTTGTCAGAGGATGAGGGATTTGCGGACGTTTTTGAAACGAATTGCTAATGTTCGGAGGAGACTGTTTAAGCGTTGATGTCAAAGTGACGAATTAGTTATATGTAAGAGGGAGCAGCGATCTCATATATGTGAATCCTCAAAGGTCAAATAGCTGACTCTAGGTTTCGTGTAATGGTAGTGGAAAGACTCAAAAGATTAGCTGCTGCAAATTCTGTGACTGGGTATGCAGGAATTATCGACTTTGGTCCAACCGACTCTATTCCTTTTTTGTTATCGAATAGAACACCAAAATCGTCTAAGGAAATTGTCCTATTGAAACACACTTTTGTGGTTAGCCGATCTAACCAATGTAAGCAGGCCGTTGAAGAGGTTCTGTGCATTTGTGGGTCGTTGAGAGGTCGGAGAGTTAGGAATTTTGAAATGTACGTCGACTAGGCCTTCATTCAGCGGCTATTGAAGAGTCCAAGCATGTACTCTGATATCTTCTGTAAAGGGGAATCAGTTGGAGGTCGGTCATTGAAAGTCACTTCCATGGAAGCAGTCATTCATAACGAAATCCAGATTACAGTAGTGCAGTAATGACAGTGCTTCTTCCCAGCATTCATGAGGAATTGGGCACAAACAGGCAACACTTAGACAAGGACCGGTTGTGTATCGGAAGATAGTGGTTGCCCACTTTGATTTAGGAGGATAACATAATGGTTACGTAGTCTAAATGAAGGGTTAGAGTATTATGAAAGATTTTGAACAATGGCAGTGCAGTTTAGAATCATCGAACACCTGCTCATAAAGCTACCTGTTTTGGATACTTTGAAGCTACCTCATCTCATGATTTTTCAGACTACCATTCATGATGCAACGACGGCCGAGGTTTATGCAACCGAAGAAATTTCACCAAATCACGAGCCAATCCTTGCTGATTTGGAATTCAGTGAAAATGGTCAATACGCATATGTGCTCACACCTAGCAAAGTATGTTTTTGCAAGAACTTATCTACCAATCAGTTATGACTTCAATCTCATTAATTGACTTATCTTTGTGGTTCGATCATGTCTATGTGGCTACGTTGAAAAACCTTGGTTTGAGTGGAGCGAGTACTAACCCAAAATTTGCCGCACCATGCGGTGATTTAGAAGATGAACCTCTTGAGTTTACCGGTTCCTCCTTTTATCTGTGATGATTCAGGTAATAGTAGGATTTTCCGGGTAATAAAGCACTGGCTTTAGCTTCATCTAAATTCCAATGTGAGCTGGGTACGCATTTGAGTGATTCTGCAGTCCGTGAGACGTTGAATTCATAACGCGTTTCGGTGCCGGCCGCTCGTTTTACACCCTATTTTCTTATGGTGATAAGAACCAAGGCAGATATTAGACTTGACGATACTGTAACTCTGCGATATCACATGCAGTTCCTCTATCCTGCAATTCTGTGGTTTTTAGAACCTTCCATTAATAACGTTTCTGGAACTGAGATTTCAACTAAATGGTTTGCTACAACTAATCGAAGTAATAAATTATTGCAGCAGTGCTTGATTGCTACAGGTAAAAGTTGGTGTTCAAAAAGGAAGCTGGGTTTTCCGGTGGTGCGGTGTAAGAATTTTCTGCAGTGAAATGGAAGATACCGGATGGGAGTGGGTTAGGCTGTTACGGCAAAGCCATCAATGTAATACTCACCGATTGATGCTTCTAGGGGATAATTTATATGCTTACAAGATCTTATGTAATGGGAAGCTTCTTTGAGTGAGGGAGAGCGGAGATTTAAGGGCGAATGTCCCAGCATAAGGAGCAGCATGGGGCTGTATGCAAAAGCGGTGTGCAGAACGGGGCTTAGGAAGGAAGCAGGGGCTCACCGTGTTTGATTTTTGGTTTGACATCCACAAAGCTGTCCACCCTAGTTCCCAAGGCCGGAACGATGCTCTGCAGCGCGTTCTTCACCGCGCCATTACGAAAATGCCGCGGAGTGTTGCCTTTAGAGGCTTTGAGACCGCTCCTCCTGTGCCAGCCTTTGATACATTCCCTTCACATGTATTATATTTTAAACTTTGTGGGGTTGGTTGTTATATCGAATCGAAGCTATCAGAGACAGTCACACTAAATCAATTTAAATCAATTTTTGCATAGCGGTTTTTGTTTGTACGTATCGTTGGTTCAGCCAAAGTAAGTGAATTGAAACGTTGTGTTGTTTTCCGTCGAAATTCTTAAATGGAACAGCTATTGATGGTGCGTCGTATGCCATTGTCATCACAATATTGCCAATTGTTGGTGGTTCCGTTTAGAACAGAAGGGCGTTCGGTGGCCGGTTGAGCTCTCCTAATTAGCATTTTAGAGACATCGGATATCTACTTGAGTGCACTTTCGGCAGCGCGCGTTGAGCCTTAATTAGACTAACTTCTCAGAATCCTTAAACGTTTCGTGGTTCCGTGCAGCTCTGATGAGCTACGATGCTGCGAAAAGCTATACTTCATTGCGAGGGGTCAACTATTGAATAAGCATGCTCGTTGGAATACCTCAAAAAGGCCTTCGACGATTAGGATTCATTCCGTAGAAATTTTTAGTCACCGTGATCCTCAATGTTAGGTTTTTGGCTGAAGGGCTAGTGAAAAGCTCTAAGATTCATCAACGTGCAAAGTTTCACTGCTGAGTGGGTTTCCGTCTAGGCGCTTTTTCTGTGAGTCCAGTTGGGAAACTCGGCTTTCATCAGATGCCAAGGATTTTCTGCTGATATTTGCTCTGTGATGAAGTTATAGCTTGAGGGTGTAACTGGCAAGCACTTTGCAGAGCTTTGACAGAACTGGAATTTCTGACAAACGGCTTTGGCAGCTGTCCAATGGTTCCTTGCCGCTTCCGATGACGTTTAATGTGGTCGATCGACTGTGTACTCATTAGCCCCGTGGACGGCTGTCATACGATGGTTATCCTGTTGGCTTTGTCCGAGGAAATGCAGCGGAAACGGATTTTGATCCGTAAAACTGTATCGGTCGGGGTTTTTGGTCGAGTTGACGGAAACTCGGCTGGCGATTATGGGTGATTCGAGATTTACTGAATTTTTATGGAAAAATTAGGGTTCCGTTCGGGGTACATGGAGTTTTCGGGAAGGTCCGTTATTGCGATGAAATCCTGAAAGCAGATATACGCGATAGACCTCGTGGTCTTCTTCTGAGAGGGAATTTCATAATTTTCGGGAATCCGGAACTCGCCTAAAATTCGTTGCTGTGGGTCGTTAGCAGACCATTGTCCTTTGGGTCGCCCATGAGTGTTTTCACCACAAAGATAACGCCAGTAATGTGCCGCGGCGAAGTGGAAAGACTGTTGGGGATTAGTTCCCCTGTCCCCAACTAAGCTGAATGAATGAATTGGCTTCGAATCGAAGTGAATGCCTCAGCTTTCAATGATCAATTAGCTTTCCTCCTTGTTTGCTTGGCCTCGTCAGGTCCTAGAAGAACTTGATGGCTACTCATGATCGGCACGAAAGAGATTAAGTGCTCTTGTATGAGCAGGAGTAGCTAAGCGATCGACGGTTGATAGTGGGTATAAGCTTTGTACTAGAATTATCTGAAGGCAAGATGGTTTGCCTTGTAATCTTTCAAGTGACGTAATGAGCACGGTTACGTAGCTCATTGTAAGAGTTGGTGAAAGGTTTGAGCTTCGTTGTTTGCAACCACTTTTCAGATCCTTTATCGTAGCTGACCGTTACATTCGATAGAATGATAGTAGCGCGGAATGCGGCTCTATGGTACATATGCCGTGAAGCCTCAGAAATTGCTTTCGCCGTTTTTCATAGGTGATTGTACTGCTAGCTAAAGGACAAGGCGATAAATTTTGTAAAGGAATTCCCAAAGAACGATCATCGCTATCGTGGCCGTCATGCCGGAAATGTGGAAGCAGCACGCGAGCACTTAATCGACGACGAACGGGAAATTCTATTGCCACATTAAGCACTAGAAGCTATGGATGTTCGGATAGCGATGAACGAACAATACACAGGCGTGTGCATTATGGGATTCGTCGCCAGTGGTGCTTGAAGACCATAACAAGCATAGTACTCTAGTGGAATGGTCCATCTGCGGCGGATGAATAAAAGGGGTCCCCTGGCTTGCGATGCGAAATGGAAGGTTCAACCATTTGGCTTGTACTGTATGCTGAATGTTGCCTTTGATGCCGAGGGGCCCATTTTTATTGAAAAGGCTTCAGTATGAAGTGGTGACCCCGTTGCCATACAGCTGGGTTGCTCCGTAAGCAAAAGTGACTTGTCGTGGTGGCACTTAGTTTCTTCAGTGGTGAAAGGTAATGTGTGCATTCGACGTCAAGCAGAGCTTTTGTGCAATACGCCATGCATTTGGCTTTTGTTGAGAATCGCATTATCATTTGCTTGCGTTCAAGGTTCATACAACAAACTGTGGCTGCCACTTGATACGCAAGTCAGTATTTTCATCCACTCGGAAAGAATCATATCCAAGTTGACCTTTTACAAAATTTCGTGGACCATGCGTGTGAGTTGGCCCGCAATCTTTTTCTCCAACTTCGCTCAAGTAAATTGGACCTGGGTGAAGTAATAATGATCACTTAATTGTTGCCTACACGATTTCATCTGCTACGCGAATCCCGGTGATATTCAGCCTGAAAAGCACTTTTTGTTTTTGGCTTAAATGTGCAATCAGTCCTCTATCAAAAGGGTGCACTGTCTACTGGCTGTATGTCTCCCAGCTGAATAGGACTCGTTTCAGGTGGTAAAGATGCGAACGTCGAACTGTGGTGAAGGAGCGGCGACGTGTGTTGCATGTCTGGCGAAGAGAGACCCGTTTTGTGGTTGGTGCGTGAAGAACAGCATCTGTACCGAAGAGGACACTTGCGAGCGAGTTTTGCCGAAGACTAGCAGTGGATGGCTGGATTTTCAGAACAATCGCTGTCCAAAGTGAGTTGATCCGGATAGTATTGGAAAATCACGGAGTTTATTTGGAGGGACGTTATAGAATTGGTCCACACCCGTCGCAAAGGGATTAAGACGTCAACCTGTCCGATTAACAGTCGATAAGTTTTATTGATTTCATTTCAGCATCAAAGGAGTGGTACCCGATAAGATTCAGATCACTACTGCAGACTTCCTCAATGTGAGTATGCCGGTTTTACTAAAGGTCAGGTTTTCAGGGAGATGATAAATCATTTTTTCAGGTGAGCTTAGAGAACATGGGTGACACCAAGGGACGACTGCAGTGTTCATTTCGGTTTTCTGATGGAAAAGTTGTGAACAGTGAGCCGGCTAGACAGGATCCGCACGATGGGTATGTTTTAGTTCCAACGCAATTTCCTTCCGTAAAGTTGTATTCTGAATTTGCGAGTCAATAAGGAGGGGACCATCATATTTTCCGGTATTGAAGGCATAAAAGATGCAAGAAGAAGCAGTGCCTCACATCTCCAGGAGCCATGGGTAACACTGAAATTGCAGCGGTAGGGTTCATGTATCAGACAAAGTGTTCCTCGAAAGGAGGCCACATTCGGCACATGGGCGGTAGAGTCGTTTTGCCAAGGCCAAGGCAAGCTGAGAATGAAAGGAGGTTGAATACGAAAAATAGAATGTCAAAGCAGTTCTCTGCGCCATTTTAGAAATCTGAGATCTTGCTCTCTCTCTCTCTCTCTCTCTCTCTCTCTCTCTCTCTCTCTCCCTCCCCCCACCCACCCAACAAGTTTGGCTTTTTTTCAGGAGTAAGCGATACGGCGGCACCACATTTAGGAAGGTTATGGTATTGCTGAACATTGAAGAGGGAAAGGGTTACATCAACTCTGCCATTTTCGCAGCCGCCATGCTTGAGTACGCTTTGGGAAATCACATGCTTGAGTTGAAAGTTGCTTACTACACGAAAAATGGCATTTCTAGAATTTTTGAATTTATTAAGAGATCATCAAAGGCAGTGTTTGGGGAAATTAGGACGAAAAGTAAAAGAAGTAGTGTACATGAAAGTCGAGATGCCTAGTGACAGGCTAGTGAAGAAAAAAACGGATGGAATTGGCCAAAAACCCGAGAAATAGGACCCCTTCCCACCATTGATTTTCGACATGGAGCCTACCAATGATGGAGCGAGTGGTCTGGACGAGTTTCCTGTTGACGTGTTGCCATGTTGTAAACACGAAGAGATGTTTGGGAATGAGAAAGCATTTTTTCCCTGGAGTGAGCTTCAAACAAAAACTGAGAAAGCGGGCCGCGATATTCATTTCCACCCCAGCCAATCAGTCGCTAGGGGGCGGACCGAGCCCAGAAAGGCGGCCGGAGCTGAAAAGGTCGCCTCTGCCGCAGCTCAGAGGCACGCCTTTCGCGGGGGATTTCGCTGCAAGTAGGCTTTCCAGACTCGTAGTTTTCGGGTGAATGACTCCTCTTAGTGATTCCTTATCACCCACATTACCCATAACACTGGCTTCAAGGGAAGGCAACGTGGCATGTACTTTTAGGTTATAACATAATTTGGTAGAGTTTTCACAAAGATTTATTTGAACATCCTTACTATATATAAAACGCATCGTCTGTCTGTACATACGTCCGTCCCTTTGTCCGTCATTTTGTCCGTCCGTCTGTCACGAAATTAGGTATTGTATGAAAAACGCCCTGTGGGGATGAGGTTAGGTGTGGTATTGGTAGGGCATAGAACAGGAAGTAAAGACCACACATAGACCGAGTTAAGCTCCTGTGGGCGGGGCGTGCACTGGAATGTTCCGTTTTCAGCCCAAAAACTGTTGATTGGGTCCGAATGGTGCTCCAAACGTAGCGAAAAGATGGATTTAGGTCAGCGATGAGTTTTTAAGGTGAGGAAAGAATTCTAAGCGCAGTGCGCGGAGCATTTTGCGTGGAGCTTGAACATCACATGACAGGAAGTAAAGACTACACATGGATCAAGTTAAGCTCCGCCTTCGGTGGGTGGGGCGTGCACTGGAATGTTCCATTTTGAGCCCGAAGATTGTATATTGGGTTCGAATGATCCCCAAACGTGGGGAGAAGATGGATTCAGATAAGCGATGAGTTTCTGAAGGTCAAAGAGGAATCGGACACAATGGACTTGGACGTTACACGAAAAACGACCTGTGGAGATGGGGCAAGTGTGGAATGGGTAGGGCAAAATAAGGGGCACACATGCACCAAGTTAAGCTCCTCTCACGGTCAGTAGAGCGTGCAATGAATACTCTGTACTCAAAAAAAGCACTTTTGATTGACCTACTGACGCACATGGTCATTCGCGCACAGTAGTGTGCGCCAGCGAACTGGTAATATATGAATCAATCAATGATGTATTCTCCGTTACTCTTTACCACCTCCTCCCAACTGTCAACCAATTTGTTGTTGCCGTTGCGCCAAAATTGCCCGGTAGGGTGTCGAAGAAGTTAAAGATTCTTGACTTCGCAAACCATTTTTGTGCGGTAGACACGCCTAAGACACCTCCGTTCACACTGCATATGTCGAGCGCCTTCGGTTGCTTTTTGGCATCGATGAGAAGCAAAGAAAAGCAGATGTCGGAAATGGTGATTCTTTCCTCCTGGATATTCCCAAAACAGATTTGTAGAGAAGGAAGAGCTCTTTTCTAATGAATATATGCACTATATATGCTAAACAACAAAAATCGTAAAATAACAACGCAAAACTCTACTCCCGTCTCTTACAACCTGACATGCAAAGGAAAGTGTGTGGTTCTTCATCTGTCACTCCAATATACCTTTTAGAACATTGCGATGTGCCACACCGCCCATAAATCGCCTACCAATGATTCCTCCAAACGAGTCACACCATCGAGCTACGTTGAGCATTGTCGCTGAAGGTATGCATTTAAGTTTTTCCGAAGAGTGAAGGATTAGCTCGGGAAAGTGCCGGTTGATTGTACCGGTTTGAATTCTTTTTTATGTAGAAGTGTTCCCCCCCCCCCCCCCTTCCGTGGTCCCACCGGGTACAATTCATTGTCGGTGAAACGGGATGATGAAAAAAGTTTGCTTCCAGGTCGCATAACTCCGATAGCTTCGACGAATTTTTCGTTTTACGATTGTAATAGGTATGCGACGTGTTCGACGTGTGCGAAGAGCGAGTTTCCATGTGACTGGTGAGTACATTCTATCAGTCACTTATCATTTTGATTACGGCTAGAGACCCTGGAGCTTTCTACAGTTCTCAAATTTTTAGGTGTCTGGAATCGAATGAATGTGTCGCTGGAAAACTCACGGAAGACAAGTGTCGGAAACAGCATATTGTGAATGGATTGAACGTAAGCTCTAGAAAATAATCATTTCCATCCCTTTTGCTAATAGGGGACCAAGCACGAATAAAGGACATTGTCGATATGGCTGGCAACTTTCTGGTCACTGCGAGCTATCACGATGTAGACAAATATATATGTATTCAGAAAGAATCGTAGATGCATTCAAAAATGTGAATGAGAGAGAAGAGGTGTAAGCGCAGTGTGAAAGATCCAGAAATGATGTTTATATCCAGTTGTGTATGTTTCTTGCTTGTCTAAACTGATCTTTCAGCGGGAAGGTCATTCACGTCGAAAAGGTCCCCAGAAATGCCCTCACATCGTTGCACCACAAACAAAGCTCTATGTGGCTGCCGGTGAGAGGAGGAACATTTCAGTGAAGGTATAAATTGATAGCCTTCGAAAACTTTCAAAAACTTTTTGAATGTTCATTATGAAGGCAATTTTCAGATGCAAAATCTCGATCCGATATTCATGACAGATTTCCGATGTCAGTTTCGCGTAGGCAATATCGAACATGAGAAGTCAGCTGTGAAAACTTTTGATGATAATATTGTGTGAGTACTCAAAAGTTTTGTTTAATCCGCATTTTCATTTGTTCAGATTTTTAGTGTTCCTTAGTTCATGAATTATGATGTAAAAGCTGTTTTAGATGTGATGAAATGCAGTTTGATCACTATGGTATTGGCCTTTCGGGTGGCACATCACCAGTGGAATTCAATGTTGTATGGTCGTCTAGTGATTCAACAAAGAAGCACACCTTGGATAATGTTGGTGGAGTAGCAGTTGAGGTGAGAGAGCGATTGATACGTTTACTAAAATATCAGGAGTACTGGATGAAAAGCAAAGCCATCAGTGGTGGACATTTACAATTTCGAAGGTGAGAATAGGACGTTGAAGTGGAGCGCTGTTACTTTGCAGTGCAAGTTTGTACGAGATACAAGGCCGTTACACAGCGTCCACAGTAACCTTCGCCATCTGTGATCTTTAGCCCACTCCCCGTATGCGTGCAATCCTCGATATAGGATTGGCCTTTCGCTGAATCCACGCCGTGTGGGTGCTGAACTAAGGGAACTCGGGCAGCAGGAGCTCACATGTGCTTGTACGGCAACATAATTTAATTTACGGCCAAAGTCACTGTAGCTGCGGTAATAACACTGTACCACGCATGACTTGGTGAAAACACTTGAATTTCGTGAAGCTGTTATTCGCGTTGCGTTATTCGTTCCCATTTTCAGGTATACAAATGTGAAGCACTGGCGTCGAACTGTGGAGCGTGTTTAACGTTGGACACCACGAAATACGAATGTGGGTGGTGTGTTGCGGATTCGCGATGTGTTCGACCGTTGGCATGTGAGGCAAAATCTCCACAGGACTGGTTGAACAGTACACAGTTGTGTGCGAATCCCACCATTGATGAGTTTAGCCCAAGAAAAGGACCTGTTGGAGGAAAGACCAAGGTACTTCATTTCTCAATGTTCTATGGTTGTTTTGGATTCAAGCTACTCTGTTCAAGTTGCGAATCATCGGAACGAATCTCGGTCGCCGATATCAGGACGTGTCAGGTGCAGTGATTGTGGCCAACGTTCAATGCGCTGTGATACCAGCGGAATACCACCCAGCAACGGAAATCGTTTGTGAAACTGGTAGAGCAGCTATTAAGAACAGCAAGGGTCCGATTGTGGTGAGACATTCGGTTTTTTACCCTTCGTGTTCACGTATGGATGGTACTGTTTTGTTTGAGCCCTCCTAGTTTCCCTTTTATGGGAGCTTGAATTCGTTATGTACAGCAGTGTTATCATAAGAGGTAAGGGAGGGACTTACTGTCAAGGTGATTGTAAAGGCGATTTTTGAGAGCAGGGCTTATGCAGCACTACATACGGGGGGCGTATTGTTCGCAAACTGAGTATAGGGGGCGGAGCGTTCGTAGGACAGCGAAAGGGGGGCGGAGCATTTGCATGACTGTGTTAAAGGGGCGCGGCGTAGTGTAACTGAGTACGAACAGCATAATCAAGTTCGATTATTATGAATTCAGGTAAGACTTCGAGCCGACGACGCGAATTATGCGGCGGTTTCGAAATACGACTTTGAGTACGTCGAGCCTGCGGTGTCGGCCGTGAAACCGGACAGAGGTGGGTAATTCATTACCACACTGTTCTACTTCGTCTTTCGAGTGTTTTATCTGGAGCACCGCAATTTATTGAATTGATTAAGGGCCAGTGTCTGGCGGAACAGATGTGACCCTCTACGGTACCGATCTGGATGCCGGAAGCGAAGTTCACATATCGTTTGGCGAAGTTGATTGCGAGGTTTGTGAACAAGAACTTGGCTACATTTCAAAGAGTGCTGATGTTTGAGATTTCTGCTGACACTTGTTTTTAGGTGCTATCCCGTAGGGAAAATCAGCTGGTATGTCGGATGGGGGCCGCGGATTCGCAGGGTGGCAGACAGCTCCGCATTGACTTTGATGGATCTCGTGGGCGTGTGCCCTATCCAGTAACATACAACTTTGCGTGAGTAGTTCATCCATGGCTTCTCTTTCCTCCTCAGTTCCTCTTTTCCTCTTAACCTCATTTTCTTGATTCCTGATACGTTGGTTATAGGTAATATCACAGTTGATGATTTAGACTGAATCCTCGAGTCTCGACCGTCCTACCGGCTAAAAGCATTGCGGCCGGGGGAGTACAGATCGATGTCAAGGGCGAAGGGTTTGCGTTACTGCAAAGACCAAGGATGGTCCTCATAAGTGATCGGTGATTTCCTTTTCGGCATCAACTTCGTCCATCATTTGACGTACAAGATTAGCAGTTCTGCTTTCAGAGGAGTATACCAAGCAGGACCGGTTTGTGAAGTGGAAGATGATAGCTTAATGGTATGTATCACACCTGGATTACCATCAGGCGACACCGGTGGACGACTACATCATAACTTCGCTTTCGACTTTGATGGCACAATTACAGAGTGAGTTTTCGAATAAGTGGGCATTCGATTGCTTCCTCTGTCACAGTCAAGTCGTTTTTATGGGCGCTTTATGGATAGCCATCATTCATTGTGGTGGTCATCGTGGGTACCGCGTCGCAACAGTACGCTGAGTCTGAACAGCTAAGGGGTGGAGCTTTGAGCATGACCCACATATTTTTCAAGTGGTTTATGGGAAGGTTTTTGTGCGATTTTCTGCACGTAACTGAATGTCCACAGCGATAAGCCCAAAATGGCATACTTCCGATTCCCACTGTTCGAAAAAAGAAATGTTACACCAGAATTCGCGATTGAGGCTCCTTGTTTTGGATTCATTTTAGATGCAATGGCTACGATAGTCTGGCCGTTCAAGGGAAGGGAAATATGTTCACGAGAAAGCGAATAGTTAGCAGTTGCGCCTGAGTAGTTGATGGCTCGTTTCTTGGTGTTAGATACGCACGAGGATACTTAACACGTTAACGACGAGAGCGTTTTGACTAGTCTTGCGTGCGGAACGACGCGCATTTTTCCCGCGCAGCGAGCGTCGGTCAACAGTGTTCACAAATAAAGCAGTAATCTTTTAAATAAATGGATCACAGGATCCGAACTTAGATTGCTGTAACCATGTGATAATCATTAAAACAAAAAAGCGGAAATCCTATGTTTCATCTGACTTCCACCGCTGTCGGTCAGCAGCGTCCGAGTCGTCCCACGGATGGCTGTCGGACGGCATAGACCGTGTTACGTGTTAATAAGGTCTTACCCATCCATTTTGTCCCCCTTGCTTTGCGCGTGACTCTAATCAGAATGCCAGTGATGCTAGTGATGAACACTTCTTTTTGGAAACCTACCTAATTATTGTACCTACTGCCTTACAAGTTCTTTGCTGTCTTCGATTAAAGTAGTCGGTGCTGGCTAGCTCTTGAAGGGACACCAAGCTTCTTGCAGGTGCTCGGTGTTGATGCCAGTGCATGCGGTTCACACACTGACTTGTCGTAACTGTCCATGTTCCACTCGGTGTTTATATTTATATTGGGTAGTCTAAAAACTCTTTTCGTATTTTCAAATACCGCTTTTCCCTCCAAACTGCTTTCCAGCAATCTCTTCTGTACATACACATGTAGTACAAGTCCACACGCATCTTTAGGTATTATTGTCTTCTATCTCCCGGATAACCCTTTTCGGCAAAATAAAAATATCAAAAGTCACCTCATTTTCAATACAAAAATTATAAAAAATTTTTTCTTCAAATGGCGTTAGTCAGGGAAAGGAAAAGGTGATAATCCGATGGAGCAAGATCAGGGCTATAAGGTGGATGGGGCAGCAATTTTTATCAAAGCTCGAGAATTTTTTGGCGAGTCACTTTTTCATTAGTGGGAAGAACTTGCCAAAAAAAAAACTCGCCAAAAAAAAAAGAACTCGCCAAAAATTTTTCGAGCTTGGATAAAATTGCTGCCTTATAGCCCTGATCTTGCTCCATCGAATTATCACCTTTTCCTTTCCCTGTCTAACGCCATTCAAAAAAAAAATTGGAATTGAAATTGAGGTGACCTTTGATGTGTTTATTTTGCCGAAAAGGGTTATCCGGGAGATGGAAGACAACAATACCTATAAATGCGTGTGGACTTGTACTACATATATATGTACAGAAGGAATTTTGTGGACAGCAGTTTTGAGGGAAAAAGCGGTACTTATAAATACGAGAAGACTTCTTAGACTACCCAATAATTCAAGCGGTAGAACAGTTGATTTGGATGGGGGTGCGTAGTTAGAACAGGACTAGGCAACGCGGCATGCGACGCGATGCTTGCACGCTTGGAGCGTCGTGTGTAGTTGGGTTCTGAGGCGATCACTTATTTTCGCCAAAAATAATCCGTAGGATACTACGATCGCTGAAGACCCATATACCTCCGACGCTCGTAGCTTCCACGCATACGATACACACTACGGTGCAATAACTTATCCAAACGGTATACGCCCCTGTTAAGATTACATTTTTTCTTTACGCTTTCATGGCCGTGTAATCTATTGTAACCGATTATTTTTTTCCCTGCGAAATGTGGATGTAATGAGCTACAACTGTTCATTATCCAATATGTGCTTTCTGTTTCAGAAGTCGGCAACTGGAGGTTTACCAGAATCCTAGAATAGATCAGTTTGCGGAAACACGGTTCTATCGTCCGGGTGATAATTACCTCACAATAAATGGTGAAGATCTGAATGTAGGAGCGATGGAGCGCGATATTAAGATCACGGTGAGTGAGGATTTATGTCTTGCATTTATTTAACCGATTGCCCTTCGACTCATTCTTGGTATGAATTATCATAGGTGGGAGGTGTCGACTGTCAACTGACTGCCCTGGCCAGAAAAGTTCTCACGTGTAAACCGCCGACCGAGAAACCGCCTCTTGAAGGTGGCCTACAGCCGGAAGTCGTTGTGAAGATCGGAAATGTTAGGTAAGTGACTGAGGTACTCGTCTGTTGATTTTCAAATAAAGCATCAATATAATTTCAGCTACACGGCCGGCCAACTGTCCTACGATTCGCCGTCACTGACTTCTAGCGTAGTGGTAGTAATCTTAGCATGCATCGCTGCGATGCTCGTCTGCTTCGTCTGCCTCGCTATTATGTATAGGTGATTTATTGTACGGATGTTCGTATAACCTATGACTTAATTTTTGTTTTCTTAAAGCACAGATTTTTTCAGAAGGAAAACGAATTCACATCAAAGGCAGATGAAGTATTTGAAGACTCAAATGGACACTATTGAAATGAAGGTAATTTCCGCACGCATTATTTTTATTTTCACGGCTGGAGGGAATCAGCGTAGATTTTCATGAGAATAGCGAACTCTTCCCAAAACTTCCTCAAATGGGTGGTCCATCTAATCACTAATTATATGATAGGTGTTGGTATGCGATTTAAAAAGGTAGTCTTTGAAAAAAGCTAGCGGTCGATACATTGCGGCGTTATTTGCCTCGTCCGACGTCAGGTTTTACCTCCGAACCATTTATAAACGGTAGCCTGTTCGGGGTTCCTTGATGGGCTTACACCAAACACCCAAATACTCTAACCCATCCAATATTAGACTTGGGGAGTCCTCAACCAGCTAACCAGGACAATGACATCTGTAATCATGTCCCATCGTCTTGTGCATAGGTTGACCCTATAACTCTTGCAATCATTATGCTCAGGGGGTGGCAAAAAGTCACTTTTTCTCCTCCATTTTCAGCCCTGTATTAGTCGAGCTCCAGCAGATTCTTACGAGAATTTCCATAACCACATTCGAGGACACACCTCATACTATCACTAAACTTCCTACCAACCTTCTGCATGAGCAGAATCGGGAGCTTCTTTCGAGTGAACATGAGGTGTCACCTCATCTCGGCAAAATCGAAGATTTCGTCACCTTCGTTCACAACCTTGCTAAGGTCTGATCGTTCTAGGTACCTAAGGGGATTCGTATTGGGTGGTGTTCTTGGACAATTCGTTTCCTCTGAGTTTCCAAAGTCCTCCGTTTACAAGAACCAGAACGTGCCAATACCATTGAACCCCTCTGGAGGCGGGTTTGAGGCATGAGAAATGACAGTTCGGATAATAGCAGCGTTGTCCAATCAGCGAGAGTTCCGTGAATTTCGTGAACCGAAGACTCACTCCTTAGGAAGCTCCCCACGGGAGATCCACCGCGGAGCTGGCTTTGCTGTTTGAGGCGGACCCTGATGCCGTCGGTGCTCTTAAGCCCGACTGGGCCGGCTGAAGGCTCCACATTTTTGTGACAGTGAAAGTGGTGAGCATCAGCGTGCTCCTGCTTCGAGAGGAACATTTAAGGGATATTTTGCTCAAATACTTTTATCTCTTTGTTTACCCGTCTGTTTTGTATACTTGAGGTGAGCACTCTTTTTTGGCACCCCCTGTAGGTACGGTGCGCTTTGAACTTGAATTTGTGCAACAGATCCGTGAGAGGGTGCGTGGCGCATCTTACGAAGAGTGTAATCGCCAACAAAAGAACTATCCCACATGGTTTTGAATTACATGCTTGCCAATTTTTCATGAGTACATATACATATGTAGATCATGGTGGTCGCTGTTCCAGGTAGCCACCGAGTGTAAAGAGGCATTCGCTGAGCTCCAAACTTCTCTGAATCAGTACACAGCCGATCTACCTCTGGGAACACCTATAGTACCATTTTTGGAATACAAGGATTACTGTGCTAGGGTAATAATTAATTCTTCAGTCGTTATCCATCGTAAACTAAATTTTTTGAAAAATAAATAAATTTTATAGGTGTTATTCCCGAACAATCCACATAATCATCCGGTTCTTCGTGATCTCGAGGTAGATAGCCAAAAAGCCGGTGCGATCGAAGCAGGTCTACGGGAGTTCCACAAGTTGTTGATGAATAAAGTGAGTTTCGGTGCCAGAATTAAGGATAGTGATCAAGTGGGTGTATGTCATTAGGACAGAAAATCGCGTGGACGCCTTTGGCGCGCGACGGGATGCTATGCGCGCCGTATCAGTTGGGTCCTGAAGCCATTACGCTTAGTTTGAATAGTAAAGCGTCGTCATTGCTTGGACCCTTCCATTACGGCGCGCATACTCGCACCATCCCAATGCACACCGATTGCCGCAAAGCGATTTTTCTGTCCTAATGACATACACCCGTGACCAAGTGGGGCGGTGCGCTCACTGATGGGTGGCCAGCGTTTATCACGTCGCCCATGCCGTTCAAGATGAATCACGTTTCTAAATAGTGTATCTGTCTCAATCTTCTCTTCTTAGACTTTCTTCCTCACGATGGTGCGAACGATGGAGGCAAATAAATATTTCTTGGGAAAAGACCGTGTCTACGTTGGCTCTTTGGTGATGGTGGTACTCCAGGTATTTTGTTGAGTGTCGTTTTTGATCAACATCTATATTTACCTCACAGACTGGTAGTCACTTCAGGAGAAAATGGGCTATTGTACGGAGATGCTAAAGCAGCTGCTGCGTGAACTAATTGATCGAACGGTGGAGAAGAAGTTTCAGCCAAAAATCCTCTTCCGACGAAGTGAAAGTGTGGCCGAGCGTATGCTTGCGGCATGGTTCACCTTCCTTATGCATGATTATCTGAGAGTTAGTTGATAGATCAGAACACACGTAAGAATGTTGGTAGAAGTCCAAGGTGAAGATAAACCGTTTATAGAATTACGCCGGCAAGCGTCTCTACGATCTGTATTGGGGCATTAAGCAACAAATGGAAAAGGGACCACAGGACGCGATAACACTTGAGGCTCGGTGAGTTACCTTTTCAAGGTGATTAAAGACGATTTGAAGTAATACTCTCCTTCAAAATTGTTTTACTTTGATGGGCGGCCCTACAGTAAAATTATGGTTTTCAATTGGCAAGCAGACTGGTTCCCAGTTCTTTAAGAACGCTACCCTGATTTAGCCTTTCTGATTACTTCATTTTTCCTCTGACCCATCTCTCAACCCCATACTCCAACCTATCGGGTGTGTGCACTTATGACGGGTAATCGCTTCGTGGCGCCATCAGTACGACTCGCCGAAGACTGCCCCTGGGAGCCCTGCAGAGCGTGGCTGCGTCCTGCACTTCCACCCATGACACACTGCCTCCTGCACCCACGCCACCCTGCCTCCTATACCCATACCACACTGCCTCGCTTGAAGGCTGCCATGCTCTGCCACTGGTATTCGCACCCGCCCAGCCGCTCGTCGCGCGCGGCCGCGCGGAAATCCGTCGTAAGTGCACAAACTCCAACCTATCTTTTTAAGATCCCAGAACTGTCGGTTTTTCTGTGTATTGATGTTCAGGATGCAGGCCAGGATACTCACATTGGGTCAGATAGTTGAAGTTCGCGATGGCCATACCCTGCGCGCGCTGCCATTTGATGGTGGAAACAACCGTGCCTTGTCGCGGGCGGTATACCATTGTCTTGGCCTACACCAGCTTATCCACACTAAATCCTGGGTGTTGTGGTATTGCCCCTGTGGCAGAGTAGCGGGTCGTCTTATTGCACGCAAGCGTGTATGTCTATTTCATAAGTTCTAATAGTCGTTCGCGACTTCACACTCCGATGTTACATAATGAAAGGACGGCTCAGTGGATTTGAGCGGTTGCTATTGCTGTCTTGGTTATATTTTGTTTAAATTATCTGATGTTCGGGTATCATGCATCGTAACAAGCTTTTTTGCTCTTGGGAAAGTGTGTAAACAATAAAGTGTATAAGAAGTATGTGAAGAAATAGGTTAAAAAGTTGTATAGCACATCGAGAATGTTCTAGCATTGTGAGGGTAGTGTTGATAGCAATTTCATTGAAATAATTCCAGTTATTCTCTGTCGGAGGAGAAGCTGTTACGTGCAACGTTCGAGTACAAGGAATTGACGATATTCATCGCTGCTGATTCGATGACATACACCCAGCCGGATATGCCAGTTCGAGTACTGGACTGTGATACGATTACCCAGGTGAGGCGCTCTCAGCGAAGAGATAAAAAAATTTCAACAGTGTGCTGAGAAGCACTCGGAACGTGCTCGTAGTTGGTAGGACAGTGTACTGTAGGTGGTAAAATGCGTTCGTCCTTCCTCTTTACACGATTGAGGGCGTGGCAAAACCGTTCACTCATTACTCGGGGAACAGGAAATGCTCTCCCTACGACAACTGTGGCATGTGTCTTCAAAGGAAATGGAGTTGTGATTAGGGTTTGGGTCGATGGAAGCCACATTTGAGGTTGATGGGTGTTCCGTGGTTGATTAAAGGAATCGTGCTTGGGAAAATGAGTTTCTCTGTTACCCATATATTTATGTTATATTTGCTTAATAAGGGCCGCATGCAAAGTTTCACGAGAAGAAATTAGAATCCGGCTGGGATGCAGCTCCTCAGAGTGGTGACCCAAGGGGCGGGCCTCAGAGTAAAAGGCCGCCCCGTCGTCCGTTGCGGTCATTCGGAGCAGAAAATTACGTAAACAGCCCGACTCTTTGTGTCCGACCGTGACGGACGATGGGCGGGTTGTCCGAGGTCCCCTCCACCCCCTCGGCCACCACTTTGAGGAACCTGCATTTCAAGCGTGCACATGCATATCTTGGTCTTTGTACGGGTTACCGCTGAACAGTAATTTTAAGTACATACATTTGTGTGATTTTCAGGTGAAGGAGAAGTGTCTTGACGCGAAATACCGTACAGTACCGTATTCGGATCGACCAAATGCGAATGACTTGGATTTGGAATGGCGAACCGGTATCAATGGTCGCATGGTGTTGCAGGTGTGTATTTGGCTTCGTCGAACAATGGCTGTGACTCGCCATATACTGTTCTTTTGTAGCTCATTTGTTCACGTACAATTTTCCAGGATATTGATGCTACTTCACGTGTGGAACCGAATGGTTGGAAGCGATTGAATACGTTAGCACATTACAATGTTCCGAACAATGCCGTACTGATGTTGGTGGCCAGGCAGAATTCCTTGTACAATCTTGTGAGTTCTTCATTAAACTTTCTTTTTTTTATAAATTTTCACTTTAATTGATTACGCTATTGTCTCGATACTATCTTCCTCTGGGGCACGGACACTCTTGGGATTGTTATTGGTAGAAGGTCGTGAGAGTGTTTTTGCCACGTTTCCCATCGCGCAGACACGGGAGCGACACGTCCTCTAAGGCCGCGTGCATACTCTGCGCAGCGACGGCGACGGCGGCCATTGTCGCCGGCGCTGACAGCGACGTTGTCGGTGCCCAGAGTATGAACGCAGTCCAACACTGCTGTGCTGATTATGACGCATTTAATGCTTTCCTTTGAGTTAAATACGTCTTCAGATTTTTATCGTCTGATCAGTTTTTCGAGTAGAACAGCTTTATATCTTATTTAATATGATTGTTATATTGTTTATGTTATGATATGTATTGTTTATTTTTAGCATATTTCAATTTTTGCAGTTCCTTCTTGCATTCTTTCTGATATTTTTCAGTCACTATTATCTGAACGAAGTGAAAAGTCAACGCTCAGCCTGAAGAACAGTCCGACATTATCGAGGCCATGGGTTGGTACGAACAGCAGTAGTAATTCCAAGGTTTGCATTCCTGGTGCTATATGCTATGTAGACTTGTTGTTAGTGTTTTCAGCACTCCTCTATGTTAAACCTAAAAAATAAATGAATTTAGGATGCCGAAGGACAAAAGCTTTTCCATCTTGTTAAACCGACTGAACATGGTCCAAGCGAGAATCAAGAGAAAATGGTCACTGAAATCTACCTCACTAGGTTTGTACAGAAGAATTATTTGTTTGCGTTTTCGGTCCTCACTTCTGCTATGAGTTTTAAAGGGTTTCGGGTATATGCATAAGCAATTATCAACAATAAATGTAGCGAGCTCTACCATTGGGCGTGGTTTGTCTGAATAGGCGGGGCTTGCAGTGGAGATGATGGAACCCGAAGGCCTGAAGTATTGGCATATTCCTCCTCCATATGCAAACTACTAAAAAAAAGTGGTGATTGCAGGTTATTGATGATGAAGGGAACGCTGCAGAAGTTTATCAACGATTTACTTGAATCAATATTCTCAACAGCATCACGATCTGCGCCATTACCCGCAGCGATCAAATACATGTTCGACTTCATGGATGAACAAGTATTTATTTATTTGATATCTATTTTTCACAATAGCTGTTAGCATGTAGGGTTTTTCCGCAACTATGGCACTCGTTGGTATTTATAAAAAGGTCAATCTGATTGTCGTCTCCTTTTCAGGCACTTGAACACGGAATAACTGATGCGGAAGTGGTTCACGCATGGAAGAGCAATGCGTTGCCCCTTAGGTTTTGGGTCAATCTGATCAAGAATCCACATTTTGTGTTCGACATCCAAAAGCCGACCAAGGTTATTTATTTATAGATTGGATAACCTTTCCCTTTTTTGCTGGAATAAATTTTTATCTCAATTGCCTTTTTTTCTAGGTCGAGGGATGCTTGTCCGTTGTGGCTCAAACCCTGATGGACGCGTGTTCAACACAGGACCATCAGTTGACGAAAGACTCACCGTCGAGTAAGCTGCTGTTCGCGAAGGATATGTATCAGTACAGAGACTGGGTGGACAGGTTTGTCAGGAATTTTTTCGCAGTCGTTATCAAATATTATACTGTAATGTATCATGAAAACCTTATTTGTTTTTCAGCTACTACTCCGATATCGCCCGTCTACCGCCCATATCAGATCAGGACATGGCAGCGCTGTTGAATGAAGAATCGCGAGTACATCGGGGTCAATTCCATGTGTTCTCGGCGTTGAATGAGCTGTACAAGTACCTAGATCAGTACAAGGATCCAATCATGGACGCCTTAGAGCACAACGAACACGCTCAAGCGAGTCGACTGCCTGGAAGGTTACAGGTCAGTAGGAGTGGTAGCCACTTAACGTCTTTGAGCATTCAAGTTACTAATGATAATGATGGCACTTTAAAACAACGGGGAAGGGTAAATTTGGCAGACCGTGGAGTATGGAAGTAGGGGTGATCGCAATGTAACGATAGGGAAATAACGAAGCAAGATGACGAAAAGTCCGTAAATAGGACCCGAAAAATCACGCTTCTCTCCCGCGCTCCCCTGCGTCAATTAGCCTGGGGTAGACCGCAGAGGGGCGAAGAGGCTAAATCAGTGGGCCGCGAACGTCGTCCCTCCCTCGCCGGCAACCCACCCGGCTGATGAACTTCGTAACGACGCGTGGTGTTGCGGTATCGTGATAAGACCCCAAGCCTTTCCATACGATTTCGCTACATAATATCTCTTCTGATGTAGAAGACTTGTTTTCAGAAAACTTGTATTCGCAGTTTCCACTTTCTCCTTACTTCTCTTAGTACCTTCAAATAACGCCAACTTTGCCTCATCTATGGGACAAACCCCTCGATTTATGCGCTTGAGAAGTTTCTTTGCCTCTGCTGAACATTGCATGAAAGCAGTTTGTAAAAAGGAAAACTCGTGTTATCCGAGGTGCGGTAGTTCCTGTAATCTCACTGGTGGCGCCCTAGTTGAGGCGACTTCTTCACGTGCTGAACCTTGTCCTAACTGTTGCTAGCTGAGTCCCTGACTGCAGCTGCAAGTTACTGCAAGTTACTAGTCCATAATTCCGAACAATTAGAGAAATCCAAGAGTTTCCCTAATTGTTGGGAATTTTGGAAAGTGTCTCTAAATAGATTAGAAATCTGCAAGTTTGTTTAGGATATGCTGGCGCTGATGGAATCCGATCAGAGCAGGACGGACTACGACAGTTCGACGCTGGGCCTCGGCTATAATTCGAATAGCCGACTAATGCCTCGCGAGCGATTGTAATATTAACAACTAAAAGGTCCTATCGTATCCTTCCGCCTATGAACCTAGTCGCGTTTTAGTCAATCAAAAATCAATGATTGACCGATGATCGACGCGCAGGGTGGTTAAGTCTGCTAGTCTGCACGGGTGTAGCGTCGTCCACGCGTCACACGGGAATTCTAAATCTATATATCGACGCAAAGTTTGACAAAACCTTGTGAAAGTTGTTCTGAGATTTGATGATGACTGTGATCTGTCTTCTTTGCAATGTATCATCGAATTTTTGTTTAGTGTTGTAAAAAAAATGTGTGTAGCGTCGGGTCGCACATGTTAGGCATGCCGTACCAGTGATGAATGGATTTAATTTCTGTAATTTCTCTACTGTTTTGTTGTTGTTTATAGTGTTTATATATTGCGGAGCTAGATAGGCTGTGAGTTATCGCTGCCCGAGCTTCGCCGTATTCATTCTCATTGTCTTCCCTCAAAAAAGCCTCATAATACGATGACGAATATGATTTGTATCCGTTGTGCTGCTCAAAAATCATTGTATAAAAAAGCCCACTGGATAATTATGGTGCTTTAGTGAATTCGCTTAAGCGTACAGCTGTTTTTCATGTAGTTTGAATCTCTTTCAAAATCTATTTTTACATATTTTCATATTGTTCATCTTTGAAAGCGCAGCATAATGCATGCGTTTCAGGTAGTGATAATAATTGTGTGAATATTGATCAGTGAAAGAAAATGAGATTTAAGAAAACAATTCTGAATCGTGATATCTTTCAAATATTGTTGGCGATTCTTAATGTTGAATATATGCATCGAGCGCAGGGATCTGAATAAATATCTATCGATTTTGGTTTTGCCTCACAATGCTTGGTGAAATGTTTCATCAAGTAGTGATACATCGTCGGTGTTATAAAAACTAATTTTCACATCTTGAGTGTGACATGCATCGCCATTACATACGCTACTTTGTGGAGTGATTAGGTTACCCATGAGATACTGTACAAGAGACTTGAGGAGGAATTCGTGATATACTCTTCTGAAAGAAATGTCCGTTTGTCCATCCCATCTGTCTGTCACGAAAATCGGAACTGCTTGAAGGGCAACTTATGAAGGGCGGGTCAAGCTTGAGATAGGTAGAGCATGAGCGAAGAAGTAAGGCGCGCACATGAACGATGTTACGCCCCTCCCATTATGGGCGGGGCGCGCGCTGAAATTTTGAAATCATTTAAAAATGATCTGATTCAGTTCCAAAACGATGCAGACGTGGAGAAGTTGTGTTAAGTCGATGACACGATTCTATGAAGCCTACGAGGGCAGTGGGAGGAGCGCAATTTGAATAGGCGAATCTTAAAACAAAAATTCATAACTTCCCCATAATCGGGATCCTCGAATTCGTGCCGTGATGAGAAAAAGGGGGTTCCAGTGAAGGGCCGGGAGTGGTCCAGTGCTTTCGGCTATTCCCGACTTATGAGGCGGTGTAGCACGGATGGACACTTGACCCCACTTGGCTGGCTATTCATACCTCTATGTACACACAAAATTTTAAATGGTGTGCATAATGCATGGAAACACTTCTACCCAACGTACATCTCCATGACATACGTTACTGATTGTGGTGATGTCCTACCGTTGATTTACCCTCATCATGTCCTCTCCTACTACTTGATTTATGTGCAAGACGTATGCGAGCACATTTCAGTTATACGCTTCATATTCGACGTTATCACGTGAGATACGCCTCCAATGACGCTTGACGAATCAACGATGTAGTATGTTACCAGTTTCTTCACTAATAACTAGAGTAACATGTATTTGCGATTTCATTTCCTATGCATACCTCTCACGTTCGACGTACATCGCCATGACACACGCTATCAATAATTTCAATGGTCTCTTCTGGTTTCTTCCCATCCTTTAGCTACTATTTGAGTCACGTAGCATATGAAAGTCCTTTCTGCTTCACAATTCATGTCTGATATACGTCCTCGTGACATACTTTAGAATACTTCTTTTTGGGCTGATGGTATGGTTTATTCTCAGCTTTTTCGTTATTATCTGAGTGACACGCATGACATATGGGGACTCCTTTCTTTTAGACAGTTGTGTCCGATATACATCGTGATGACATACGCTAAATATGCTTAATGAGTTGCTGGTATTATTTCTTCTCACATTTTTCGTAATTTTTGAGCAACATTTATTTGGGAGCTCCTTTGTGTTACGCAACCTAAGTCCGACATACATCATCCTGTTGCGTGCTACCAGAGAGTACTACTGACTACGCAATGAGTAAAGAAATAACTTTATTAGACTACACAGTAAACAAATACGACAAAGGTATCCGATACACGTAATGTAAAGTCGTCGGTAAATGCAAATATTAACAACTTTTTTGGAATGACCGAAACAAATTTCTTCGTCTGTAATTGTGTTACTAGTAGTTTAGCATTGAGATTTGCTACTTCTTGAATTCTGATAACTTTATGCATTCATTTCGCTTTGTTTTTCTCACATCTCTGAAAACAGAAAGAGATGTCGCCATTTGGAAATTGATCAGATGGATCAAAATACATTCGATAAAATGTGTTACCTTCATCAGTCCTGTAACATCATTAATTTGCGTGGATAATGACACTTTGTCGCTTTCTGTCGCCACATGGGGCTGAAATTAGTGAATGATTTGAGTTGAACTGATAGAGAAGGGTTTGTCGCATTCATCGGAACATACCGAACTCACACTCCTGGACCGCTTCTTTTGCTTCAAGTGTTCGATCATGCTGAAATTTCGTCTCTTTTTGAATTTTCGAGACATCGGCTATAATTTTTTAAGTGAAGAAGCGAGGGCGGGGAGTGCACAGGTGAAAGGAGCTCCTTTGATAAACGGGCGCGTTTATCAGCTGCATATCCTGTTGAGTATCACAAATACGCATAGTACCGATTGATAATCAGTAATGGATCGTGCCGCCGAACTCGTCCACGACGGAGATGAAGGGAGAACATGAGTTCAGTTATGTATCACTTCCCTAATGTATCAACGGATCACTTCATTGCATCGATTTTTTTCGTTTTGTTATCTGAACTGCTGTCGCACCAAGTTACACCGGTTTTTGTGATACAGGCGACTGAATCATCGCTCTGATTGGCTTCAAAAATTTTTCAGTTTCCTTTGAGTAATACGGTACTCCAAATCTGGAGCTGCTATGCTTGCTGTTCACGTGTTCGCTGCCCAAAATGTTGAAAACTTCTTCGAAATCGCGGAATGATTAACAAGTTACCTTTTCCTTGCTTTGCTTCGAATGTATGCGACAACGGTAGCTATGGTAGGACGTCTCTCTGGCTCTGCTTTCCAACAATATTCCATTAGATATTTGACTTCTTTGGGTAGTTTCGCATTTATAGCTGGCCGAAATTGTGGATCAGCGATCTGGAAGCATTCTCTCAAAATTTTTTTCCTGTAAAATTAATACGATCGAAACGCATCAAAACGAGACCGCGATAAAATTCTTTGAAAAGCGCTCTTACCCAAGTTTCGCCCCAAAACATCTCGCTAAAACTCGTAATTTCATGTACAGAAAACATGTATCCACAAATCTCATTTCTTAAGCCCATCACCCTCATAGGATTCCTCTCAAAACCACCCCCATTACATAGGTACAGTATATGAACAAAAACGTGAGAAAAACCGAGAAATTTTCGTTGTCTCAAAGCAGAAATCGAAAAACTGGAGGAAGAGTATGTAACTGGTTCGAATTACAGCCTAGCAACATTTGAGCAGTTGTCGGCAGAATAAGCTTAGTTCAAATCTTTGTGTGCAATGTTGATTTGCTTCCCACTCTGCGTCCCTGACCACATAACCGTCGCCTCTTTGCGTGTGAGAGCCCTCAAAGCCCGCATTCTCAGACTTCTCACCCCGTCGGACTTCATTTTGAGGGGCTGTGTACCAGCCGAATTCTTACTTTTTCGCGTAAACTTTGCATGTGGCCCTTAGTGAGCGTATACACAATGAATATATAGGTAACAAAAGAACGCAAATCTTTGTGGATGATTCTCTAACGATGTATTTCATTTATCCTTGCCTGTTCTCCATAATCTTCCACGGTAAGCGTACATATGTATTTAGCGCTCAAGGGGAACCCCTTGTTATCTGTGTTGGCGAAGGTACAACCGGCACCATGTTTGGAAGCGATTTTACTGTGTTGCATAAGTTCATCAATTTTAAGAAGTACCTTTTCTCGTATGACTTTATTTGGAATATCACCATATGGTCTTTCAGCATGATGGAATATCTCCCAAACAAGGATGCCATAGGAATAGATATCGCTTTTAGCTGTATAAATTGCAGTACTGAGCACTTCCGGTGCTGCCCTAAATGCTTTTCGTGAGTTCAGCGTTGAACACATAGAAATTCGGTGTTGATTTCCTTGGTTATTTCCGTATGCAAATCGAGTTGGGCAGCAATTGTCTGTGAATTTAGAGATATTCCTCGCGGTGATCAGATTAATCGTATCCTTTTAGCATCCTTGAGTAACTATCTAGGCTGCACACTTTTTGCACCGCTACAGTGCACCATTATGGGACTACAAACGCTCGAACGAACCCAAGCTAACCACGCCCTTTCAGCTCAGGTGAACAAGAAGCTTAAAGGCACAGCCCACGGAAGAATTAGTTTGTTTGTTACCGTAATATTTATGTTGTATTTGCCTAATAAGGGCCGCATGCAAAGTTTCACGAGGAAAACTGAGAATCCGGCTAAGTTACAGCTCCCCGCATTCTCGGCCGGGTGGGCGGGGCCTCCGAGCATGTGCCCACCCCGTCATCCGCCGCGGTCGGAGACGACAGAAAGTTATGTAAATAGTCCCACTCTCACTCCCAACCGCAGCGGACGAGGGGGCGGGAATTTTACTGAGAGGCCACGCCCGCCCGGTCAAAGATTTGGGAGCTGTACCTTAGCTGAACTTTCACCTTTTTCTCGTGAATCTCCTTTCTCGTGAAACTTTGCATGCGGCCCTTAGCAAATAGATAAATAGAAGAGTAACAAGGAAACTAATTTTTCCGTGGGCGATTCCTTTAGGCGTACGGGGCTAGCTTGAGATCGAGCGATTGAAGCGCTGATGGCTTCATAAATGTACATACATCTGATAGTCGCGATGGACACCTTCAAGGATTTTTAATTTGAGCAGGTGTAACGGCAGCAATTCTGCCAACTGCGCTATCTCCTCTGTCGTGAAGAAAACAAAACAAAGGGTGATGTTCTTCCCTTATTCAATCGACTGACACTGACCCATGGGGCTGGTTGAAAATTGATACTGGACTGTCTTCGAAAGAACTTCTTACCATCGTATTGGAGTGTTTTCCTCCTTGGGTATTTTGTAAAAATTTCCTTGTTTCGATAATCCGAAATCGGAAAGTTTTACTCGATCCTGATTTTCATCCAGCAAACAATTGCGGCATGCAACGTCTCTAGAAATGAATTTTTGAACGTTTGGTCATTATGGGTAAATCAAGTTGTTAGCTGATTCTTTAGAAAATTTCTGTGGCCATGCAGCCTCTTGCTTCTGGAGCGGGGTAAGTAGGGTTGATGCAGATGGACGGAACACTCGTTTATGGTGGCGAGTCTAGCGACGGTCCTTCGGCTGCCTGTTCTGCTACTGCTTACCGTGGCTTCGGTAATCCCTTATAAGCATCGTAGATTCTCAGTAGGAGTAGTGTGTCCTGCCTTAGTACGTCTTTCTACCACTATATTGAATTTGCGGCTCTTAAAAGCAACAGGAGATAATTTGTTTGGACAAAGGAAATTAATATTGGACTGTTAGGCTCGACAGTAGGAGCAGTGGCCGGGACCCTAGAGCTGACCCTCGTCGTAGGAGCTCGCAGCGGTTAATTTTTTACGCGCGGCCAATCCGCAACGGAAGCAGTAGAACATGCTCATTTCATGTGAGACAGCCTACGCCCCGCCAAGAAAAGAAAAAAATGGCCGTGAATCCAAAGAGGCGCTGCTGTTTGGCTTCTGTAGCCTATCTGCTTTGTGGCACGCGGCAAAACAGCATCGCTCGTGCTCACTTGTGCCACTCGGATCTGTGATGCTTAACAGATATACGCAATCGAATGATGCGTTTGCTTATGGGAGGAGCTCGGACACGGAATGTTTTCCGGCATGTGGCCTCATTGCAGAGCTCATTTGAAGACAGCTATAGGGGAAATTCGGACAACAGTGAAAAATGTCAAGAATATGAAATCGAGGTGCTCAGTGATACGATGGTAACGAAAAAAAACAGAAGGAAATGGCCAAAGACCCGAGAAGTAGGAACCCTCCCCACCGCTGATTCTCAATAGGGACGACCTTTCGGTCGAGGGGCGGGTATCGAACAAGATTTCCATTAGTAAACACAAGTGAATATTTGGAAATACGACAGCATCTATTTCGGAAGTGAGCTCCGAGCTAAAACTGCGAAAGCGCGCCGCAATACCTTCGACCCTTCCACATATCCTCGGCCGCTCTCATCGTTGCCAACCAGGAATCACGTCGCCTGGAGGTGGGGTCTGTCATGCAAAGGTGTCAGCTATTGACCGTTACGCCGTCAGTACAGCTCAAGGGCGTGCTTTTCGACGGGGATTTCGCAATAAATAAGCCTTCGGCCCACAGTTTCCATGTGAGTTACTCCTTTCAGGGATTATCCAGTAACCACATAATCCCTAATGCGGTCTTGCAAGTGCGCTCTTCACTGTTAGGTACCATACAACGTCATCTGAGGTCCTTGGCTTTCCTTCATATCCTATTATATTTTTATGAACGCCGAAGTTATCGCTCTAGTTGCCTTTGACGGTTATACTTTTCAGATCATATTAAATAACCTGTGTAAACACTTCTTCATATGTAGGTAGAGTAAGGCATATGCGACATCACTAGCATAGGTGAATAGTGCTCCTACGGTTAGCTGAATTAAAAATATTTCTATTTAATACCTTCTTTTTTGATCTGTGGAAACGTACGTCTGGATTTTTTCTGATGTGGACGTCAAGCCCTCCACCATGAACAAGCTCCATTACAATCATTACATCAACGCTACCATCATCCACAATTCCATAGAATGCGACGATATTTCTATAAAATCAACAGTTGGAATTTTTAAAGACTTTAAAGCCAGTGAAATGCTTTTTTTAAATGTTTTCTTGAATACGGGCTCTTTGGCAGAAACTAAGGTGAAGTAGAGCCTGTAGAGCTGTCTGCTACTGTCCACGTTACTCATTGATGCCCTTCCTTGCCTTATATGTGAAAACTGTGCATTTCCTTTATGCCTTCGCTTCAAAGTATAACTTGGGAATTCAGTTTATAGGGATCGGCCACAGAAATTTTTCTTATTTTCATAGAATTATTTTGGTTTTCATTACAAGCCACATGCAAGGTTTCACACGAAAAATCAAGATGCGGCAGAGTGGATCTTTTCACTATCAGTCTCGTCCACACTGGTATCATGGGCGGGGCGGCGAGTGCTGGCTGCGTGGTAGAACGATGGCGATCACGTGCTAAGGACGTGATATATATAGGAAACAAAGGTTATTGACGTGAAAGGACTTCGAAGACCGCTGCCGCTTTACTTCCTAGCCCTCACAAACCCGCCCAACAGACCCGTGTGGACCAAATGTTGATGGGGTATATTTGTGTCGCATTTCCATTATTCGCGTGAAAGTTTACATGAGGCCACTAATGAACGGGTGAACATAACTCTATGAGTATGTCGCCGCGATCTCTGACGAAAGTTTTTGAACGAACCTGTGTTTGTACTGTCGCATTATTCGTGCTTCTTTGTACATTTCATTGATTTTTTGTCGGTTTTCTGCGGTCACTTTTGTCTGCAAATTTTGTTAATGTACAAGGTAGCTAGAATACAACTTAATTCTTGGATAGTGCACCATGAGTTTACTTCTAAGAATTGAAAATATGACGTTCCCGAGTGTTTACCTATTTGGTCTAATTGTGGTCTACTGACTTCCAGAAAACTTCTATGAGGGGTAGCAATGGTCGGGTCTTAGAAACAATAATATCCAAAGCTCAGAATGGCTTGAGTTTTTCCGAAGTTGTTAATACTTCTTCTTTCCACCTAACACTGATGATAAAAAGGACAGAGCGGAAAACTAAATTCTTTTGGTGCAGGAAGGTCTGTGGACTGACAAAAATGTTTTTTGAGGGGTGGAGTTCGAGCAGGCATAGCGTGATGATGCGTCGTAACGTCGCAATAAGGATGCAACCTAAGCGCAGTTGTTCAGGGGTCTACTTGCCTTTTTTGGCTAGGTCGTCACAAAGAGCAGCTTGACAAGATGTGCAAGTGGGGAAGCTGCCACGGAACACAACCCTACAAGCCAAAATCGACTGCACAGGATTAGTGAGAAATTAATTATCCTTACGATCTTGATAGGAGGTAGAATGCGTGGCGCATTCCACAAGAACGGTTCGCTAAATACTGCAATCTTCGTTCGTTTAATGATTTTTGCTCACTTTTTTAATTGCGACGTCTATGACTGGTGCGGTTGAGCCTTCTTTGAGCTTTCCAGCAAAAACTTCACAAAAATTCCCTTCGCCGATTTTTTCACCCATTGTGATCTTGTCCCTTGTTAGTTCCCATTTTTGCTTTGGAATAGGAGTTTTCAGTTTGACACCTTGACCAATCGGCGTACCACTTTCTTTGTGAAACCTTGAACAACAGAATACTTACAATCAGAGGCATACTTAGTAATAACTGTGAAGAGGGCACCATCTTGATAGTCATTGGTGGAAGAACCAAGCCATAGGACACCTTAGGGCGTGGCCGAAACACCTCAGCACTCTCTTACCAGTACGTCAGGAGGACGCTCGCTGCTTAACGGGCACTGATTGCGCCTCAAAGACAGTGATAAGGGTAATGTGGATAATCAGATCTCCTAAATGGGCAAGGCAGATGGCACGATTTACCCAGAGCTACCCCACTACCTCTACAACCGGTTGCAGCCGAAGAGGTGATCTTTGGAAAACCTTTCAACTTAGCTGCACTTCTACCCAGGGGTATTTCGACCCGTAGAACACGAATATGACACTCGTGTGGCGAGAAACTGCTTGGCGCCTGCGCCTCAGGCGCTGACGCCAAATTGGAGTGGCGTCGGCGCCTATGGCGCAGGCGTCAAGCGGTTTCGCGCCAAACGAATGTCACAATCATGTCCTACGGGTCGAATTACACCTGGGTAGAAGTTTGCAGCGATCAAAAGGTTTTCCAAAAATCACTTCTTCGACTACATCGGTTGGAGAGTGGGGTAGTGGGGTAGCTCTGGGTTAATAGTGCCATGCAAATGAAAGCTAGGGGTCTAAGAAGACTATGTGTAGCGAAGTTTTCGATGGGAAAAGCGCCCCCGGGCTCTATAAAAGCCGTCCTCTTCAACAGCTACCACTTTTTTCCCAGGCCGCCCTTTTTCCGGCCCGACCCGCCTTTTTTAAAATAAACGGCGGGAGGGGATTCTTACTTCTCCGGTTTTTGACGGCTTCATTTCGTTTTTTCTTCATTGTCGTACTATCAAGCACATCGACCTCCATACATATTTGATGATCTTTCCATATTACGCCCAAATTACTTCTATCGCTGCCTTTAGGTATATCAAGTCCTACCCCATTTCCCGTTCAGTGTTATACTTACTTTATCAACTCAGCGATGTCCGGATTTCGAAAATTGCCGTCTAGTGTGAAAAGACGGTTTTCTCCCATTATACGATAGTGTATTGGATAATCCACCACTTCACCCCATTTCGCGGTAATGCATGGCTGGAATGTACAGCATTTGTTCCCAGATTTATCCGCGACTTCTTTGCTCAGCTTTCTTGAGAGATGAAAACCGGATTAAAATTAGCGCCGGCATGAAAACATTTGAATGAGAATGTACTTGGACATGGGTACACTAGGAATGTTTATGAGTGTGGTGAGCGTGTAAAACTGGCATAAATTGTCACTTCTCGAATCTAGTTCCACGCATCAGACGCTGGAGCGTTTTAGGGAACGGGACGCATGCAAAATTTTAAGTTTAAAAAACAAGAGTGTTGCTAAGATAAAGCTCCACAAAGTGACGGTGTGGGGCGTCTACGAGGGAGCGGCACAAGGGCTACAGAAGCAAAGAGGGGAAAATCATGTGATGAGGGACGCAGAGTGGGAACCAAACTAATACTGTTCACGGAGTTTGATCCACCCTCCGCCGCGCTGACAACTTTTCGGCGGAAATTCAGACGAGTTGCTGTTCTTCCACTTTCTGCATTGGGACAAAGTTTCTTGGTTGTTTGCGGGATTCTGCTCGTGTATTGTACTGCATATAGTGGAATGATTTTGATAGGAATTAGAATCGCGGAATCGTCCACGGAAATTTCATAACGAAGAATGATTTTTGCCTGAACAACACATGTGTATTGTATTTGCTCATTAACGGCCAAATGCAAAGTTCCACGCAAAAAGGTGAGAATCTGGCTAAGATGCATCCTCAAGTGGCTCGATGGGTGCCCCGCCACGTTGTATTCCACGATGTTGTGGCTTCCGTCCGACTCACCGTAGATCACACCTGGCGGGCGCGCGGGACCTGATCTACATGTCGAACGTAGTGGCGGGAAAACGTCTTGATAAGGTACGGCAGTGTCAGTTGTTGTGTGTGCTCCGATCCAGTGGTCAACAGTCGTCGTCCTCGGCAACTATTCCGACCGTCGTCTTCGTTCCAGTCTGAGTGGCCGTGCCAACGTAGTGGATGCCATCGAGGATCCTGCATATGGAAGTGCGGCCGAAGGACGATTCGTGCCAGACCCCCTTGTGACGTAAGCGACTCGGGGTTTGACCCGTGAGTCCTTAGGATTCGTTTTGCTGTGATTATTTGGTATTTGCCTCACAATTGCATTATTGCCTTTGATCTCTTCATACAGTACGTGAATGCTTAGTAATTCAAACTGGTGTTACCCTAACATAAGGTTTTCTATGCCGGATTACTTGAAAGCTATTTGCTACGGTTTAGTAATGACACTCGGTTAACATATCGTAGGCGGAACGTAGTTCCACGCTTTATGTGTTCATGAGCGTAGGATGCGCCTTGGTGCAAATGCAGGGAAGTCCTCTACAAGGGGACCGGCGTACATTGTATCGTTCGTCGTAGGGGCAACTAGAACCTGCCATTGTGCACGCGTAAGCAATGGCAAGAGCGAGCGCAGCGTAAGACCCCGTAGACACCCCCACGCCGACACTGGCGCTAACCTCGCCGGACTACCCCCATGCCCAGTGGGGTTTGTGGTATTGCGGGGCACAAACGCCCGTGCCGGCGCGACACACGGTCGGAGACTGAAGGTGGGACTGTTAACGTAACTTTCCCGTTCCCATTCTGCTTTCCCGGTCGCGCCTTTGCTCCTCAGCTTTCTAATGTCTGTACCCGTCTCGATCTTCTCGTCCATCACTTTAAAGAGTGGAATTTCAGTTGGATTCTGAATTTTTCGCGTGAAACAATGCATGCGGCCCAACCCCCGGTAGTAATGGAACATGAGCACATGAAATGATGCAGGCGATATTCACCACTGGTGGCTTGTCTCCAACTGGATCTGCAGCTCGTATCAAAAAGTCGCCATCATTATGCAGCAATCCTGCGATATCCTCGAACGGCAAGAATCCGTGATACCACACCTGGCTTTCCAGTTCCTGTAAGAGTCTAGTTGGTTTTGGAGTGCTGTAATAAGCGTGAAAAGATTCCCACGAGCAAAGGAGGGTAGGAGTCCCTTTTCGATAGGGGAGAGGTATTGACCAAGGCGATAGAGGCGCTCCATGCTAGTGACTGAATCTCAAACATCGCTGGAGTATGTGAACATTTTCACCGTGGTCGAATTAATATTTGCGATGGGTGTCATTGTTCTCTCCCCAACTTCCACTTCGCAATTCCTGGATATGCGGCAGAACACTCGAATTTGGTCAGCCCCCTCCCCCACGACATTGTATCACTACGCGCGACAAGTGCCCTATTGCGCCGATAAACCGCGCGGGCAAAGAGTGGCTGCGAGGCGCCCTTGTTGTCGGATCGAAAGTCGTGATATTCGTATCGGTGACATTTCTAATCTTTATTATTTACCACATTTACGTGGCTTGAATCTGAAATAAGAAACGGAGATGAGTCACGTGAATTTGCCATGGACACATGCGCACAATTCTGAAAACGACATCTGTTCTTGTCGTCACACGCGGCAAGCATCGAGACTGTGCTGCCACTGGCCTGTCTACAATATATTTAGTCGTTGAAATGCTTCATACACCACTGTGTTATACCCTTTTTGTTTTGAGTCTGTGCCTTGAGCGCCGTCTCTCTCCTATGCATGTTCGACACGCGCGTCGAACTTGAGCGGCGCAGAGCCTAAGTGTTACACGCTGTGAAAATAGTGTTTGCGTGCTGATCATGTACTGATCACGTGAAGATGTGTGCCAAGGAGTAGATGTATCAATCGGGGGGGGGGGGGGGGTGGGGGTGCATGCGACAGGACACTCGAATTGGGCAACCGTGCCGTGTGCGACGACGGCTTTGTTGGTTCCATCATGGGTTGATATATGGCGCCTCTCGCTTCTGAGAGTGCAGCCGCCGCTTCCTCGCCGATCGAAAGGGATGTGTGTCGCTAGAAAAAATCGCCACGCGAGGTGTGACGTGCTACGCGATGCGCACCAGCGAGAGGCCTCATATTTTGTTCGCTCACAAGACGATTCGTGCGCAGCACCTTATTTCGAGCCTTATTTGAGGCGTAAGGACTCGCTGTCGCCGCCCACTTTGTTGCGACTTCTCGCCCTAGATATTCACACCCGCTACCTATTCGTGGTGGGGCTGAGTCAACAAAATCGATTGCTATCTCATGCCTATTGACCTGTTAACCTATTCACCTGCTTGCTCACACTTTGTGATTCAGGCGATTGCGTGACTGAAACGTAAAGGGAAAATCTACATATCGTTTGAGTAACTCAGGCGATCACGCGATCGCCCAAAACGCTTGACTCGCACGATCGATACGTATCTTATCCTTTCCGCCTGGATCGCAAGTTGTTAGCAATGCTTAAACGTTATCCAAGATATATATTTATCATGAGCACGATGAATCGATATTCTCATTTCTAAACGAGTGCCCTTGATGGCGGTATAACCCGCCAACCCTCATCATATGCAAACGAAAATTGTATGACAGCAGATTGATGGCTTCGAATGAACTGCAATTTGGTGAAGAATTCAGTAGATACAGTCTGACGCAATAGCGCCGGTCCACCGATAGATACACATGAAATAAGCAACTTCGCTGCGTAAGGCCGCGTTCATACTTTGCGCAGTGGCGGCGACGGCGGCAAAATCATGTGCCCACGACTGAACACAGCGCCACTCTAATGGCGCGTTCCGTTTGTAAACCGACCCAACCACACTACAGTGTGATGATCGTGGCGAGACCTCATGAATTCGAATTTGAATGGTTCGGCACTATGCCAAGATTCGAATTCGATCCGTGGGCTCTCGCTACGATCATCACTGTAGTGCGGTTGAGTCGAACACTTTACAAACGTAACTCGCCACGGAGTGCCGTCGTGGTCGACAGGAGGCACATGATTTGGTCGTCGCTGCCGGTGCTGGCGTCAAATGGCCGCCGTACCCCTAACGATGAGTACTGAGCAAAAGTGTGCTCACAGCTAATATTCTCTCCAGCTGCTCGTCCATTATTCCAATTCCACGTCGTAGAGAAGTCTTCTGAACTCCTCATATTTGAAGCTGTAATGTAAAAACCAAAAAGAAACATTGATAAACCTTGGCTGTTACTGTGTCATTTCTTGGAGAGGGTTTATCAGAAAGAAGCGACTTTTTTAGCGGTGTTCGCTTTGGCACCTCACACGTTGGCGTTTTTATTCGATGTATAGGTGACACGGCCGGTTCGGGTACTGAAACTTTTTTCTCCTCATTTTTCTCTGTGTTTTCAGCGCTCTGCTTTGGAGAGTCTTTCGGAGATAGTTTTGATGGCATTTTCTGTCCATATGCAGGAGTTTTAGGACGGGAAGGTGACGGCGACGCGAGACGCTCACATCGCTCTTCATCGCGTTTTGATGTGTCATTCTGATGATGCAGTACCTCCTCCTTAACCTTGCCAGGCCCTGCCTTTCGAAAAGACGGCGTTTTTGCCCAGTTTGTCTGTGATTCCTTCTGAGTTGTCATTTCAGTGCCAAATACGCTGTGCATCGGCGATCTCTCACCATCAGCGACCGCCGTCTGAAATCATTGTTTATCGATTCGAATTCACGAGAGTTACGAAATGGAGTGAATCCTACCGTCACTGGCGATCCAGCGGTCCCCATTACGTTGCGGTCGTTTGGCAACTCCAAAGTGACTGTCTTGCGAGGACTTAGCTGTGAATGTGCATCACACTCTAACCCTTCAGTATTTTGCCATGGTGTGTTTACGAGCTGATAATGCGGTCTATATGGTTTATTTTACTTTGCTCATCACCATTCTTGGTGCTATCGCAATGGGGTGGGGGGGGGTCATAGAAAGTTGCTTATCTAAGCATCTCGGAGGGATCTTTGGAGGGCAGGGGTTCAATCTGCATAGTCATGCGTATATTTTTGCCTAAGTCCTAGTGGAGGAAAGGGGTTCCTTTCCTCTTCTAGGCTTAGGTTAAAATCATATCCATAGTGGGTTGCCCCCCCCCCCCATTGCGATAGCACCCCGTTCTTTTTCACCAAAACACGTATTGTGCAGAAATCTTCTCCGCTTGTTGCTGCTGTGACTTGGAAAAATCCCATTCCTCCTGAATAAGTGTTGTACTAAAAGTGGGGGTATAAGTTGCGGAATGCTGAACATTAACATGCTTTAACATGATTAATGAAGTAGTTTCACATGTTCATGCATGTATTCCTACGACATTCACTCTATGCTTTTGACCTTAGTCATGTTCGGACATGTTACTGTGCAACTTTTAACAAGTTCCCCCACCTCACCTTATGAGTACAGCACCCATTTTTGCTCACAATCGCTGTTGAGCACACGCTGTTTCCATTGATATCGATCAGGTAGCATGTGACGCATTCTCATTGAGAGCAACATAAATCGGCTCAACAAGGCTCTACGAAACTTCCCAGGTCATGCACAGCACACTACACGCGACGTGGTTACTGTGTTGCGCATGATCGCCGCACATCACAGATCAGCGTGACACCAATCGATTGCACACTAGCACGTTTAGTAGTGCGGCCCACCTATAGGTAGGGGATAGCTTGCCTGCCACGAAAATTTGCGCGGGAAAGCACGCGGGAACAATTGAGTGGCTATCATTTGGGCATACATGTCTCCCATGCTTATATTTTTGATAGATAGTCGAACTGCAGCATCGTCCTCTCTCAACAACAACGAATCTACTAAATCAGATGGGGAAAGATTCGTTTACTGGATGTATTGATATTTGAGCGTGATTGCACCCGATGACTGAAATCACAAAGTTACTCTTGCAAGCATCTCAGGGCTAAGACAGGGGTAGTCAGGCTTAAAAACTGACTTCAATGCTGCGCTAAGTGATTTTGTCAAAAGCTCCCGAGGAATCCACTTTCTTTCAGTGAACCGGTTTATAGTAGCGAGAAAATTTTTTGTAATTAGCCGACAAGGTTTGCTTTCAGTGAGATATGACCCGATTACAAACCGGTACTGCTAATGAAGTTTGTTGAAAGCAGGTGAACCATACAAATTGCAGGTACAACAGCAACAGTGAAAGCAGCGAGGTCGACGTAACATCGAAATCATTATCGATACTATTAGTTGCAATTAGTTCTACTAAGAACGGGGGAGAATGACATTGAACGCCACCCTGCAGAAATAGCACGCGACTTGGTGAGCGATCAGCATAGAAAACCGAAAATACGAACGGCGGATGCTGGCAAGGTTAACCTGATACCCTCTACCGCCTATAAAAGCTTCGATGACAGCGAAAATATCACCGTTCCACGATGGACTCCGACCATCGTTTGAAGGCCTATCGTTTTGTAGCCTATTCGGCTGTCACCTTTTCGGTGGTTGCCGTACTATCCGTATGTGTCACCCTTCCGATGGTCTACAACTATGTGAGCCAGGTGAAACGTTCCATGTATGAAGAAATTCGCCACTGCAAGGTAATCTTCGCTTTTGCCTTCGAGTCTCCTTCCATATCTTCCTATTTTCTCAATTTCAGAGCTCCGCCAGTGACATCTGGGGCGAAGTCACCCACATTAAGAATCTCCCCGCCGGTAACAGAACTGCCCGTCAAGCTGGATACAGTGAAGGAGTGAGTGGTGGCGGTAGCACCGGAACGGGTGGCGGTGGAGCTGGCGGAGGCGGTGGTGGCGCCGGCGGCGGTGGCGGAGGTGGTGGCGGCGGCGGAGGTGGCGGTGGATGCAGCGGATGCTGTCTTCCTGGTCCACCAGGACCCGGAGGAACCCCAGGACGACCCGGAAGACCAGGAAAACCTGGAGCAAATGGTATGCCAGGAAACCCAGGCAGAGGCGGAGGAGGATGCGGACCAGAGACACCACCACCATGCCAGCCATGCCCAGCTGGTCCCCCTGGACCTCCTGGACCACCAGGACCTCCTGGAGGTGCCGGAACTGACGGACCGCCTGGAAACGGTGGATCTGGTGTTAACCCTGGACCACCCGGACCTAAGGGACCACCTGGACCCAACGGAAATCCTGGTCAACCTGGAGGACCTGGAGCACCTGGTCAACCTGCCGTTTCTGTACCACCTACACCTGGACAGCCTGGACCCCCTGGACCACCTGGAGCACCTGGAGCACCAGGACCTGATGGACAACCTGCATATGGTGGTGGAGCAGGTAATTTTTTTACGTTCACTTTGCAGCAACAGACTCGAACTCGAAACAACATTCAGAGGATTTTATACTGCTTTTTTCAGGTACACCCGGTCCTAAGGGACCACCTGGAGGAAATGGACAACCCGGTCCTGACGGAAACCCAGGACCACCTGGTCCACCTGGAAACGGTGGCTCACAGGGAGAGCCTGGTATCTGCCCCAAGTACTGCGCCATCGACGGAGGAATCTTCTTCGAAGATGGAACTCGCCGTCGTTAAATTCGAGTTCCTCAAAAATCAGCTCATTAGGTCGAATGAAGATAGTACACATACTTGATCCTTTATCTGTTCGAAAAAATGGTGAACTATTCTGGAAACTAATCAGTTACTTTTATATGAGCATAAGTGGCCAGCTAATGGCATGACTGGTGTATTTCATTGGCACATCACATCCATCGATGACGTGTTTTTAGTGACCAATGGGTCGCCATAAAAGCTTTCGAAAGAATCGTCCTCGGAAATCTGGACCCTTCTGTCTATATATCTACTTACATTGTATTTGGCCGCATGCAAAGTTTCACACGAAAATACTGAAATCCAACCGAGACAGAGCTCCTCAAAACGGCGGCCGGCGGGGTGGGGCACCCGTGTGGATGCAGACGTTAATGAGCTGAAGAGCAAAGAGACGACGGTCACGTGAGAAGCCAATCAACATTGGGCGCGAGAATTTGAATTGCGCCCTGCCGGCCGACGGCTGTTCAAACGTTGCGCGGGAATTCATACAAGTTGCTATGGTTCCAGTTTTTCGATTTCTCTTTGGGACAAAGGAATTTTCTCGATCCTTCTTGTATACCTGTTCATGTACTGTGACTAGCAGAGTGATTTCACGAGGAATTTGAATAACGAAATTTCCTTGTACGACTACTTTGAACAGCCATGGAAGGCCTGACCCTTCTTTTTCACAGCTCGGCTTGTCGTAGTATCACCGTATAGGATCAGAGATGGAGTCACTGACATGGCCCACGATCAAATCCTCGAATCACTGACCACCCAAGCCTTCCACCCGAAATTCATGAAGTATGAAAGTTTTATGACAATATACAACCCTGGCCAGGTTATCGACTGACCTCAGCCAATACATATAAGATCTCATTCAAGTGCCCAAGAATCTGGAGCAACAAGGGATTGGTGGAGCTCTCGCATCCATCCTATTTCTTTCTCCCCCAAAGGAACATTCTAAGCTCACAATCAGTGGGAGACGGATGGTATGGTAAGCGTTTTGGCCACACCTATTGGCGCGGCAGGATTACGGCGAGAATTCCTCTCAACGCTCTTCCACGGATTATGGTGACTCCCTCCTCTTTTGGCGGGAAAAATGCGATTTCGAATGTGCATGTGGATATGGACCTGAGCTATTGTGCCGTTGTTACCAGAGTTCGAAGGCGCACATCTGTCGATCGAAAATTCAAGCGTAACCCACCACCCATCTTTACGGGGGTCAATTGGTAGCTACCGGCTTCAGCATCAATTAGGCTCAGGAAATCGCAATCACTCAGACGGTACAGTTCCATAAGGGATTACATAGTCTTAAGAAAATTCTCTTGGAAATAGTCAAATATGTAACATTAGGTCAAGATTTGGCAGTGCGGCGCACAACGCGATGCGTACGAGTTAGAGATGCTGCGGATAGTTTGGTCTTCAAGCGAATAGTAGGTTCTGTGCCTAACTTTAGAGGTATTGAATATCACCTTAAGATCCAACTACTTATTAGCCTTTAATTCGCACGTGTGCTGCCAAACGTTGTCCGAAAGAAACGAGCACGTGTAGTGCTCAAGAAGTAGTGACGCGAAGGCATCGCGTACCCCATTTTTTGTTGGACGCCAAGAGAAATCAAATTCGACAGACCCACGATGCGAAACCGCATTGGCTCCTCCTGCGCCGTGCACAGCGTCCTGCAGTCCGTCCACCACACTCCAGTCCACGCCTGCCTTTCGTACATGTCGAAATTGGCACCGACGGGGTCTTTGTGGTTTTCCACATAATTCGAATACGTATCGCAACCTAGACATCCTGGACATGCTGGTTGATTTTACTATTCGTTCGATACCTTCATTTCTTGCCTTTTCACATCAGATAAAAGACAAGGAGCATGTGACATAAGACGGAGCAAAACGTTGCGAGACATTCATAGCACCCAGCATGTAGCCGACTCACGCGATGGTCGGAAATAAAACCAGTTTTGCCCTTCCTTGGAACATTTTACAACTTCCCACAAGGTCAGTATTTCGATGCCTTCGTTATATGCGATTTTTTAGTAGGTTAAAGTGAGGTCAGAGTGATCTGCCTGGGCATGTTTCTGATTATGGCGCGACAAACGGGCGCGGTACGTTTTTAATTCCGAAATATTCCATTAGGAAGTGTTCCCTGTGCACTGTATATGGTGTATATGTCGAAAGTGAATGAAATTTTTTTCCTCTTACCGTGGACCTCATCCCTCAGTAGTGTATGCAAGGAAGGTCGTCACCTTGACCGTAATCCATCCCTCTCTCAGGAGATCATTTATCTATCCTGAGCTACCGTAAAAAGAGAGTTTTTTTTATCTTTTTTGTCACTTGATCTCCTTACACAAGTCGGCGACCCAGGAAATCTGCCATTTTTCATTCTTGAAGGGGTTCTATGAGAGTTACATGAGAGTTAGAATTCATAGGTCTGAGCATTCAGCAATACGACCTTCTCCAACTTTCAGTGCATATGGTTCATGAGCAATCAATCGTTTCTGCGATTACAAATGCATGCCTCTCACAGCAGGTTTTCCTGGTGGTTTCGGTACACATTTGCAATAAACTTTTATCCAATGATCAATATTCTTACTATAAATAATACTGTAATGATTCGTTGTAATCGGCTAAGTTCGGATTCACACGTTGACGAAGAAACGACGAAACGTCCTAGCTGGAATTGCATTTGTAGATACGATAGCCACAATTAATTAAGAAAATGTGATTAAATGAATATTTTGGGGCCATATTCCGGCTTTTAGCCATGGCTACATAAGCGATGATCGGGGAGGGGGGGGGGGTCTGGTTGATCAACCTCAGTTATATAATATAAATGAAAGTCGATATTTCTTTAGTTATGCTATCAAATATCCCGAAACTGATGTCCAAAAGTTTCCTCGACTAATTTTTGGAATTACTGGGGTTACGGTAGGGTCAGAACGAGTGGGTTAATTGCTGAAGGTGGCCGTGGCTAAAATAGCGCCGGACTACGGTCCCTTCAATTCAAAATTCGAAAACACCACTCTCCCACCTACTACTTCTTGACTACCAGTTTTGAGAACATTTTTCAGCTAAAGGTTTTTGCTCGCTCTTGCATCTGAAACAGAGCTTTCTAGAAAATTTTATCTATATATTTAATTCAATATATCATAGTCTTACAGGTGTCTTAAAGTTCACCATTTGCCTACCTTCCTTGAATGGCCGCTGTGGAAGTGGAGGTGGAGGATGACGAGGGAAATGAGGGCGTTGATCCTCCGGTAGCGAGTTGACTATCGAAAAGATCTTTTCGTGACGTTCCTTCCAGCTCAGGCTCTGAAGAATATGTACCGTTCGATTGACGTTATCGGGTGACTCGTCATTATTCTCCTACCGTATCACGATGTATTTTTGTGAGTTTCTCACGGATATCATCCGGTAAATTCTTGAAGAATGGTGGGAGTGGAAGCTGTTTGAGTACTTCGACTGGCAGCGACGACAGGATCTCTTCAACTCGATCTTGCTTCTGCTGGAAAATGGGAAAATATTATGGAAGTGATGATTTTTCCCTGAAAGGGTCAGATACGGTAGGACTGAACGTACATCGTCAGATAGAGCGTTGTTGTTTCGAATTGCATACACTTTGTTCATGACATCTTGGGGTAAAGCCTCATCGAAGCCTGGCGGTAGTTCTGGAAAATTGGATAGATTACTTTGATCTTCATTTTCTCTCCTTCAAAGGTAGGGATAGGGGCAATTTGGGCCGAATACTAGAAAATTATTGCATACGAAAGTCGAGTTATTCAGCCGTGTGAAAATGAAGAAAAACGGCATGAATGTGAAAACTCGAAAAATGAGACTCCCTTCTTGCCGCTGTTTCTCGAAAGAGGCGAGCCAGGGTAAAAAAGGTGGGATGGAATAAAAATGTTGGCAGTTGTAGAAAAAGACGCTTTCTTTTAAATTCGGAAGCGTTGTTTCCACTGGGCTCTGCTAGGTATGATCTGCTTAGGCCCTCGATTTCAAGCGAGTGATTTACTCTGAGAGTTCATATCGCCCTCACTATCCTACACTGCCTTGAATCACGCCTTTCAGGGTTTCCAGAGAGAAAGACAGCAGTACAGCAAATAGTTTATTGAAGTAATCCAACACAATGTCTCCACGACCAACACGCTATCGCATCTGAGAAGTATGAGGGGTCTTTATCCACAAATTTGGAAGCCAATTCGTATCGTCGTGCCGGACCTATTTACTCAGGCTGCCCAGCTCGGTGGAAGCGGTGGAGATCCTGAGAATATCACATCCATGAAAGGAACAATTTTAGCGCACTTTTTCTCACCTACTCAGCCCATTCAGCATTTTTCTTCCCTGAAGGTTTGAACTTTTCATTGGCTTTTGACATGGTGAAAAGTTACATTGATGATGATGGAGGCGAAATTGGAATTTTGTATTTTTGAATACTTTTCGAGTTCCAAGCTTGCGTTAGGATACCACTAGCGCCTGGTTCTGTGTCGTAAATGAGACTCAAGAGGCAGTGATTCAAGTATAGTATGTATCATTTCATGACGTTTTCTCCCATGTTGGAAACTAGCACTGATTAGGCTGTTTAATGGGAGTACATATGGTTAGTCTAAGTCAAGGAATACATAATATAACATTTGTGGCTCGATTTATCTTGGGGGAAGTTTTTGAATTGAGTTAGCAATACTCCACTCTTGTCGGCACGGCCCCTGTAGCTAAATCCTTCTCATAAGGAGACAGGGCGTGCTGCAGGTAACCGCCACACATCTAAGGTTCACATGGTTCCGATCGATACGTCATTGATGGGGTGCGCTAGCGAATCCGTTTTTCGCATATGTCAACGGGAAGGATACAGCAGACTCATTTCTCAGGTTTTTGGCATATACTATCTTATTCTGACTATTTTTGTTATTTTTGATTTCGATTACTTATCATATTATCTTATTCTGACCATTTTTGTTATGTTTCATTTTGATTACTTATCTGTGTAAATGCGCTCACCTCCTCCTCGAGGTCCACGCCTTCCGTGGGGTCCGTGTGGTCCATGTGGAAAGTGGGGACGAAGATTCTCTGGTAACTCATCAATTACTGAATGGATCTTTTCGTGACGTTGTTCCCATGTCAATGACTAAACTGGGGTTATTGATCAGTCGATCTTTGCTATGGATCAGGAATCAGCCGACCTTACCATATCTCGTCTGATCTCCTTGATTTTGTCGAGCGTGTCCTTTGGTAGATCATACCAAGGTGGTGGGAGAGGGAGTTTGTCAACGATTTCAACGGATAACGTGGATAGTAATTTATCCCTTTCCTTGTGCTTCTCCTTGAAAGATAAGAAAATGGCTAATATTTATCAGTAATACTTCAAAAGGAATGGACTTCAGGGAATAGTACTGATATGCTCACCTCTTCAGATAGGGCGCCGTTATCCTGGATCGCTTTGAATTGCTCGAAGATTTCTTTGGGTAATACCTCCTTGAAACCCAGTGGCAGTCCTGTAGAAATAGTTAGATAGGTCAGGATGTTAGAAATTAGTAGGAAAGATTTGATCGTTTCGATAATTACGCCTATTTTATTGTATGTTTTTACTACACATGCAGTTGCTAGTTTCGTGCTGGTCTGGTTAGTGGCTTTTTTTAGGCAACACCAGAACCACCTTCGTCTTCTTGGGGTCTAGCGTCAGGTCCGAATGCGAAATCGCGCGAAGATTCGTGTCGCGCGACGCATTTGCTCGGTAAGTAGGTCAGATGTGTTAATTACGTGTCCCATTGAATGGTTTTAAATGGCGCGCAAGTTTTGTTGAGACGAGTTGCCTCCGATTCTATGTGATCGCCCAAGCCGCGAACGACTAGAGACGAGACGGTTCCCGCCGATGTTTGAACGCCGTACACCGTTCCAAACGGGCCATGTATTACCGAGAGAGTCTTGATCAGTGGGGCATGCTACCTTTCCACGATGGACGCAGTAAGGAAACAAGAAAGAGAATCATGCTTGGCGACGCCGCATTGGCTCCTTTTGTACCACACCAGCTAACCTACAAGTTACCTGGTGGATAACTTGAGATGTTTCACGGTTTCGTAGTGACATGGACAGTAGTAAAGCAAATAGTTTATTAAAATGATCCTTGCACAATCATATTAGCACGACTACCACAGTATGGCAGTCAATGAGGACCAAGGGTCCTCACTCGCATCTGGGGTTCACAAAGTCAGTCAGTGCTTGAATCGTCGTGCTGGACTTATATGCTCAAACTGCCTGCATCGCTAGTGGTGGTGGTGGTTGTCCTGAGAAATTAAACCCATAAAACAGAACTACTTTAGCGCACTTTCTACTCAATTAGTCAGAGCGATGCACATATTCTGCTTTTCAAAGATTTATAATACTTTTTATAAAGATTTATAGATTTGTTCAACTATTTTAGATTTTTATCAATTTTTCATTCAGTGATTTTGCCGTAATGGAACCTTGCTTCGCGAAAACAAAAGGCGAATCGAAAATTCCTTTTTTTAAACAGTTTTCGAGTACGAAGAATGTTAAGATTCGCTTGCCTCCTGGTCCTCCGTGGAATGGATGAGGTCGTTGGTCAAGTGGCAGAGACTCAATTATGGTATGTATCTTATCGTGACGTTGTTTCCATGATAGGGACTGAAAATTGAAAAATACTTTTTGATTTATTAATTTTCTTCGCTATCATTGTTAAGAAAAGACGATTCTTCTCACTCTATCGCGATGGACTTCTTCAACTTTTGCGCGAGCATCTGCCGGTAGTTCTTGAAGAAACGGAGGAAGGGGCAGTTTGTTGAGAATATCACCCGGTACTGTTGACATAATCTTGTCTATTTGCTCATGTTGTTGCTTAAATACTGGAACTTCAAAAAACGACAGCCGTCTTTAAAATAACTTTGGCTTGAAATCATTTGACTTTGTGTTCAGGGGAACAGGTCGTCTTTACATTCGAAATTTCAAAAATTATGCAGTTTTTCCATACATCAGAAGTCATGGAAGTGCTCTCATGAACTTGTTTCAGCTGTTGCACGATGTCGGCAGGTAGGACCTCTTCGAACCCTGGTGGCAAGTGCTGAAAATGTGAGTTACATTAAAGAACACATATGAGGTATTGGCATGTGGCGCCGTTAGCACACCCAAGCTGAATATAGTTCCTGGATCGAGTTCTGCCTAGACCATGCAAGTCTAACCCATCAAGGTCCGCTGGAACCGGATTAGTTGCGGAGGTCAAAAAACCGATATGACCCGCAGAAACCATTGAGGTAGTCGGTTAAATACGTTAAAGAATACATCAAACTTATAAGAACGGATATCCAGTGCTAGTCAAACGCAGTAATCAAAGAGTAGTGGCGATTAACCGATAGTTGTTCGGGCCCAGCGCTTTATGTGCGTCCAGTTGGGTCTTTCAATTCCAGGATCACGGCAGGAATGACTGAAGGAAGACAATCATCTGACTGGAAAGAAATACCTTAGGTAATCTGTGCTGTGGGTAAGCAACAGCCAAGCCGATAATGACGGCAGCGAGTAATCTCCACATCTTCAACGAAATTTGTCGACTGCGACCGACCGGTGGCGAATGAATAGCTACCGCTCCTGTCGTTTAACCATATATATATCAATCAGTTAGCAGTGTGTATTTGCACGTCGTGAACAGTCTCGACAACATCTCGTACAGCACGCCCTAAAAACATCCTTCTTGCGGCCGCATCGCAGTACGCACGCATTGTTGTGATGTCTGCGTTTCCAGCCGATTACTGTTGTTCGGCGATGAAATTGTCAGTGATGAGCAAACATCTGCATCAACTCCATTGACCACACTCACACACACATGTAGCCACTCGACTGAGTGATCTCAACGAACCTCACGATGAAACCATCAAGGACAATAGATCGTGGTGGTAATAACCCCTATTTACTGTGAATAGCTATTCAAACAAACACGGGGTCTCGTTTTGGACTCAGGTGGTTCTCGGGTGGGTCGCTGGACTCGCTTGTTCGCATAGTTAATTTCGTTCTGTTCTGAAAGTAGTAAAGATTAGGTGGTCGACGTTAATCGAGGCCATTGGAGTGCGCCATGCATTCAGCTTCTGATGATTCGACTCGTTCGTCTGCTAAAAGGCGCAGTTCACAATAATCTTCGTGAATCATCACGCTAAGCAGTGATTTTAAGGGTGTTCTTGATAATAAGCGCCATTGAGTAAATAAATAAGTAAATAAATAAATAAAAAAAATAAATGAATGAGTACATCCACAATAAAATCTTGGCTCGTCACAAAAAAAAGAGTTTTTGGTCGGTCTCCGTTCCAAGAGGGTTGTCCTTTGTCTGCACACTATTTTCGCCTTTTCCATGTGATTCGGAGGATTTATTAGCACGGAGGTTAAAGATGCTCTGGGAAATCCATGGCCATCAGTCCGCTGGTCTTTCAAAAATCATATCGACTTTTCAATAGCAAAATGCTGGAGGGTTTTCCGTGGAATCATTCAGAAGGTCTGAAGTAAGTATCCTCCCCAGATGTATTTTCGACGATTTTCAGGATCAGCCATACCGTGAAACTTCGTACTTTTATCAATCGAAATTTATTTGAATTTCATAGCGTCAGTGTGACACAGCCGAAATCTCACACTTTCAACCCAATGCCAAAAGCTATGCCAACTGTTTACGAATCTATAAAAAAGCTAATTCAGATGGTCCCGATTAGCGGGTCTAGCAAGTTTTTTCCAAGGGCTTCATTGACATTCTATCCAGAATTTTCGTGATGCTCTCACCGAAGCTTTAGTGTTGTGGGTTCTCAAGCAAAGGTCATGCATGGTTAAGTGTTTCCGAGAAATGTTCCCAAATGAAGGCGAAATTACCACTACGAGATTATAGCTCACGAGACATGGGAGAAAACGATGATACTTTGTTAAATTTGACCGAGTGTTTTTTCCTTCAAACATTACTGGAATTTTAACCCCTTGAAATCCATTATGTCAACAAAGCTGGGCTTCCAGGGCGCTTCGCAATTCTCTCGACTGTTGGGAGCTAGCTCTTAGGGGAAACAAACTCGGATGTGGCAGTGCTGTTAGAGCTACGAGACTTCAGGGGATTTTGACAGTTGGATTGATCCTGAGGAAGTGGTTGCTTGCTGGTTAGCTGCTGTAGGCAGACGTAAGTTTTCTTAAAGACACCAGAAGAAGGCAGTTTTGGCTTACTGTAAACAATTGCAGTTTGTTCACATTGCCGCAATTGCACATGCGACACTTGTCAGCATGCAAAGCCTAGTTTGTACTGCCGTGATTTGTAGTTCAATCCAAATGTTTCAATCAAATTAGATTTTTTCGCAAGAACCTTTCTTTTTCACTCTTTCTCTTATTCTTCCTATCATTGTTTCAGTTGTTTGTTGCTGCATATAGTTTCACTTGTTTCATATCATCATGAGTGAATGAAATACACCCTACAAAGTGACAACAAATGACAATTATGCGAGCCTATAACCCAGTCTTCTACAAAGAGTAATTGGGAAAGGTGATGTGTGCAGTTCGCAATGATGTGCGTGATATCGCGGAGGAATACCATAGTTTCGTGCTTTCAACTCAAATTCGCTACCGATGAGTCCTTCTAACCTCAAATACTCGTGTTAACCGAACACTTATTCCCGTTTTCTCCTTCCTCGCTACCCCTGCTGCTGCCTTTGAGATGGACAACGACTGCTCATGGCTTCGTCGTCTTAGGCCGCTTCCATACTTTGCGCACCGACTCACGCAACCATTTGCCCGCCGCAGGAGACAGCGTCCATAGATAATGCGGACCCAATCACACTACAGTATGGCGATTGTGGCCGCTTCGAATCTTGGCGCTGTGCCAATACACGAAGCGGCCACGATCACCTTATTGGCATAGCGCCAAGATTTGAATCGGCCACAATCACCATGCTGTGCCAATACACGAAGCGGCCACGATCACCTTATTGGCATAGCGCCAAGATTCGAATCGGCCACAGTCACCGTACTGTAGTGTGATTGGGTCCGCATTATCTATGGACGCCGTCTCCTGCGGCGGGCAAATGGTTGCGGGAGTTTGACCCCGTCACGCGCGTGACGGCGTCGATCCGCAAAGTATGGAAGCGGCCTTAATAGGAATACAGAAAACATAGACTTCTTTTTGTTTTTGAAGGAAGATCTTGAATTGTTTCACCCTATGTGCAGCATCCATCCAGTCGCACTTCACAAAATGATGTGTAGTGATGCCGCCGTGAGCAGGGTGTGTTTCCTACTTATCTGCCTTGTAGGGGTACACAGACTAAGACCCAGCGATGGGTTACACATGGATTACACGAACAGACAATAAAAAACAAATTTCTCCGCTGATCACCGAACCTTCCATCAGCATAGCATCTCTGGTTTTGCTGAATAGGTGACACTACGACTCCTCATGCATAATCAAACCGTTATAGTAACCGCATTTATTGTAAATACCCATATAAACAAACAAGAACAGTCGCTGCAGACTTAGGTCAGGAACTCAAGGGCCAGTACAACCCGGTCTGTTTTGAAAATTGGAACGAATATGAAACGACACCTTTCCAGCAATATATTTATGTATAACTTCAATCTGGATCGATGTCGAGTGTGCGGCGCATATTATTGTCAATTCCGTAGAATTGTACTGTGCCTTTCACCGTTTCACTAATGCTGATCGTAAACTGTTCATTTTCCAGCACATTATATTCAAATTTGTTAAATAGATCTTCAATCTTTTCCTGTCACTGCTTCTGTTCCAACCCAAACCGCACCTTTTGACCATAAGTCGTCAACATCAGGTTGTCCTGATGAGAAATTGAACGAGCAGCTGTTTATTGTGATGATAGCAGCAAAATTTCTGGAATAGATTTTCAAAGTATCAGAATCTCTAAATGTTGGGTTTGGTAGAGGTTTTTAGCATTGTTTACTCATCAGCGTTCGCCAGATGTGCGGCCAAAGCACGTATGGAACCAGACATGTGGACTTTTTTAGGAAATGTACGATGATCTCGATCAGGTATGATGCAAAGTGATCTCATTCTTCATTGTTCGAGTAGAAATTGTCACAGACAGATCAGCCTAGTAAGAAATGCAGAGACCTTTCCCTTTCTTTCTTTTCTTTCTGAAACTTTTTTAATCCTTCATCATACAGGATGAAAGGAAAAGCTTTTTCTTATCTTTCGTTATGAATGATAAAAGAAAAAGTTCTGGCGTCAATTGATCCCTTATTGGGATGCGCCGCGAATTCTAATTCCATTCAGATTCGTGGCGGCAGATAAAGGCTATTTGGTTTACACAGTGACTTGCGGGGAGGGTGGCGGGAGTGGGGAAGGGGGCAGCCGTCACACATGTCAGTGCTTTTATCGATGCTACTAGAGGTGGGGGAGAGGGGGGGGGGTGTGGAGGCACTCGACAGAAGCATAAGTCGCCTCCAGTTTTGCTTATAGGCACCCTCAAGGTCATTTTATGCCTAGACACAGCTAACCACTTCAGAAAACGACTGAATTATCCTTCCGTTTATATATTACGAAAAATTCGCTTCAACCAGACTAAACTACCACTAACGCGTATTCGCCGAAGCCTTAAAAAAAGGGAATCTCCCTTCCCAAGGCTAAGGCTAATATAGGATTGAAACGGGCACGAATTTGCCTCATCAGAATCGTTTCTATACAGAATTCTATCCCGATTCGGCTAGCGCCACGACTTCTCTGTGTCCTAGCCATAGCGTTAGAGACGCAGAACACATTGCACTGCGCGGCACCTGTCGCTACACCACCACCGTATCCTTCGTTGCAGTACTTATGATTTTCTAAGGCAGCGTTTATAGTGGCGGAATCTGCGGGAATTGGTAAAGATACATATGGATTGGGAGAATCATGCATTCCGCGTTCTTGTGGAAATGCGAAATCTGCTAAGAAAGGTTGAATACGTATCGATCGAGGGAAGTGTGTCTTTGTAGGAATGCCGAATCGTGGTATTCTCGTTCTCTCAAGTAGGCGGAGCCTGAACGTTGATACGTGTTTGATCCTTTTAGGTGTGTGCCATAAGGGCAGAAAATTGGTGTGGCTGCGTCTTACGCGCGACGAATGGTACGAGAAAGGGGCGGCGAAGTGGTTGAGTCCTGAAGCAATTGCACCTAGAATGAGGCATAGAGCACCATTATCAGTTGAGGTCCCATGCGATAGAATCCCATGCAATAGGTTAGCTCGCACCATCGCGTCACATGCCGGACGCTGCAACCGAACTTTCTGTCCTAATGGCACACACCCAATACTTTTCCGCACATTCCACGAGTTCGCTTTACTATTAAGGCGCAGAGGGAATTCCGCGATTCTCCAAATCGATACATGTTCTCATCATTTTTGAGAGATTTTGTGATTCTTCAAATGCGCCGTCCTTGCAGGACACATCTATCCCAAGCGTCACGATTCCTTGCCACTTGCCGCCATCTGTGACCGAAAATCTCCTCATTGTCGCTCCATCTAGTTGGTGGTCTTCCTAGCGGCCTCTTTACTTCACGAAAATACCAGTCGGTTACACGACACGTCCACGGGCAACATGGCCGGCCCATCGCTCTTTGAATCATGAATTTGAATTTGGTTTCGATGACGTCTCCAACACAGGTACGTCTCCGGATCTCGCGGCTAGGAATCTTTTGCATAATTGCCACACCACACACAGCCCGCTCCATAGCTCTTTGCGTCACTGCCAGTCTGTCCTCTTCAGCCCGAGCCCGTAGATTAATGGTGGGAGAACTTGGTATTGAACATTTGTCAGCGGGTCTGGGGGTCTAACCGCTTGTAGGTGAGAACATCTCGATACTATTAGGTTGTAGGGAAAGTTCTTTTCCCTACAACCTAATAGTATCGAGATGTTGATGGGAGGCAATTTGGAGGGAAAAAGCACGTTGTGGAAAGTTTTTCCACAACGTGCTTTTTTCCCTCCAAATTGCCTCCCAGCAATTTCTTCTGTACGTATACATGTAGTACAAGCTCACACGCATCTATAGGTATTATTGTCTTTCATCCCCCGGTTAACCTTTTTCGGCAAAATAAACATATCAAAGGTTAGTGACATCTTCATTATCGAATGTTTTTCTTTGAATGACGTTAGATAGGGAAAGGAAAAGATGATATTCCGATGGAACAAGATCAGGGCTATAAGGTGGATGGGGCAGCACTTCCCATTCAAGTTCGAGAATTTTTTGGCGAGTCATTTTCTCAATATATGGGGGACTTGCCAAAAAATTCTGGAGCCTGGATGGGAAGTGCTGCCGCATCCACCTCAAAGCGATCTTGTTCCGTCGGTTTATCATCTTTTTCTTTCCCTATCTAACGCCATGCAATGTAAAACTTTTGACAATGAAGATGACATTGACCTTTGATATGCTAATTTGCCGAAAAAGGTTAACCGGGAATGAAAGACAATAATACCTATAGATGCGTGTGTACTTGTACCACATAGAAATTGCTGGGAGGCAGTTTGGAGGGAAAAAAGTACGTTTTTAAAAAACGAAAGAACTTTCCTAGTTGAACGGTGAAACTTACCTCACGGCGCCGGCTGATCTCGGCCATGAGGTCGTTGTTCATGGTGATTGCCTGGCCGAGATAAACGTATAAGCAGGCTTCTTCGATCACAGAACCCTCCAGGTGCGAATTGTAATCCTCCACGAAACGGTTTTTCATCGACCTAGTTTTGCCCAGATGGATTTGCAGACTGGTTAGACGAGCGGCTTCGCAAAGAATTCTCAACGAGTCCTCGAGGGCACACGGTTCAGTACCGACGTGGATGATGTCGTCCGCGAAGCGCTGATACTGGAGCCTCTCACCATCTATATCATTGCCACAAGGTAACTCAACGTTTTGCATTATTAGCTTGGAAGCAGCGGAAAACAGCTTCGGAGAGATAATTTTCCCTCTTCGCACTCCTCGTTGGATTTTCACGCGAACTGGGCTGTTTAGCAAATTGGTTTCTGTGAAACAACCAGTGTTGCACTGGCGTATTACGTCATGTATCGCTGAGAAACTCCGAACGTAATGAGAGCATCAAGCAAAGCCTGATGTTCGATCGTGTCATATGCTTCCTTCAAATCGATGAAGAGGAAGCATAATGGGAGTCGGTACTTTCTACAGCATTCCGTGAGTTATGAAGCGGGTGAAGAATGTGATCAATGGTCGGATATCTTTCACGAAAACCGGCTTTCTTCCTGCGCATATTCATAGTGAGAGTGCGGCAAATGGCGATTTAGAATAAGGCAAGAAAAGACCTTGAGCATCACAGACAGGAGAGCGATCGGACGATAATTGGCTAAGACATCACGCAGTCCATTTTTGTGGACCAAGATCGTGTTAGATCCGAGCCAGTATTGGTGGACCGTCCCCGTCGCGAGGATATCCGTGAGTACATCAGGGCAGATGGGTGACGAAGGTCTCCATACATTATAAATGCTCTGCTCGCACATGGTCTCTTCCAAGTGGTCTTCTCTCCTGTCTGACGAATAGCATGGGCGCTGCCGATTTCAGAATTCGCCACTCCTTCCATTCAGCCACATCATCAAATGAGATAGTGCACGGCTGAACTTGCACATTGGTGAAGAACAGGTCCTGAAAGAAACATCGAATCTTTTTTTTCATGTCCTTGCGGCTTCGCACAACAGATCCATCTGTTCTTATCAAATACTCAGGAGAGATAGTCTTAAAGCGAGTGCTTATGACAGTTCCTTTGATGCTGGTAGATTTTCTCTAGATTTCCTCGCTTCTCTTGCTCCCCGCACAGTAGTCGTACTCCACTCTAGAGCGAATGACCTTGCTCAGCACAGTGCGAGCCACTGGATCTAGAGAACTTATCGGCTTACTTCGAGTAGCCAGCCTGCGTAGGGTCTCAACACATAGCCGCAAGCGTGGTTGGCTTAAAGTGCACTCCGAAGCAGTTTCAACAACGGTCCGGATGACACAGAGTATCTTCCCATAACTGGCATAAATGCCTCCATTTCCACCGGAGAGTTCTCTCGTAGAAACAAGCCTCCTTAACGTATTCTCACACAACTAACGAACCCTCCGTGAGTGACTTGCAGCTAGCCGTCTCCTTTCTACTTTGATCATCGCAATGGTCGCTCAGACTAGACGGTGATCTGATCCGATGCTAAAATGCGATTCTCCGATGACTGTGACGTTGCAACACAGGCGCAGGAAGTTTGTCATAATAAAAATGACTAAAGCCAGGGCATCACTAGAGAATTTCGTCCAGGTCTCCCATAGGGGCCCACAAAATTTTCCCCAGGCTCGCCTGCGCCAAGATGGGCGTTGAAATCGTCAGCACATATAACGAAGTTTCTTTTTGGGCAAGTGCTGATTGCTCTTTCAAGCGATCTAAGAACTCCTCAACAGCGTCATCGTTGTAAGCGCATGTGGGCGCATACACAGAACCTTGAGCGCTGTCGTTTTGAAGAACTCGAGCACAAGCATTGCGATCCTCTCTGAACAGACTTCACAATATACAATATGTGCCGCCAGTTGCGGTGATACGATGAAACCGACGCCGCCACCTATCCCTCCTCTTTAACCAGCTCTCAGTACGAATTCGTGACCCGTATGCCATTTTCATCTCCCCGCTTCTCCCCTTCGCTTTTCCTGGATGCATGCCACGCTTATCGCACATCTGTCAAACTCAGAAATTAGCAAATCAATTCTGGTGTTGAGGCCTAGAAGTGGTTTCCGAGAGGACTTACATCTTTTCAGATGAAATTTTTCATCCTTGTTCAGCATTGCTTTGTGGACCATTCGGAAGGGTTTTTTGCTCTATCAAAGATATGTTTCGTTTTCGTTTTGGCTGTGATTCATGTAGAATTTTGAAACTCTGTTATAGCGGCCTAGTTGAGATTATTGCGCAATTTATTTTTCCAACAGAAACTCGAGGAATCCGGTCAAGAATGTTTCCTCGTCCTCATTAACTGTACTTTTGACTTTTCATCGCTCTTAATTAGATTCACATCACTGTATGCGTCTTGAGGCGCTGCTCTTATACCTGCTCCCTGCTATGATATTTTGTATTGCTCATTCAGAAAAACTATCATAAGTTCATAAGTATCCAAGTTCGACTTTCTATAAATCTTGGCATTGTGTTTATTTATTTGTAATTCTTCTTGAAGCCGTGACCAAGATGTTAATCAATTTTATTCGGCTAACGTTTCGGCCTTGTCACCTTCGTCAGAGCCTGGAAAGTCAAAGATAAATGCGATTTGTCCCCCAAAACCATTTCAAACTTACAAAACAGTTTTATCCAGACCAGAAGAGTTTGGAAAGGAGTCGCAAACCAACCACGGTGGAACTAACCTGTAAACACGACCGGCTGTCGCTGAGACAGGGCGAGGAATGGGGCGAGTTCACTTGTTATTGCTATGCACTCATCTTTCCTGTTCATTTTGGGGTTTTTGGCGTTAATCCAAATTGCCTCCAAAGTTTTGCGAGCTGGGGTCTGGGGCTCGCGTGACGGAATTCCTACAGTTATCTCATCACATCCCCATGGCATCGCAAGCGGTGAGAACCGAGGGGGGGGTCTCAGGCCTCGATTTCTTCAGGCCATCGAGGTTTCCTTGATTCTAGTGCAGAGAGGTCGCCCAGTTTCCAGACCCCAGCACGCAAAACTTTGGAGGCAATTTGGATTAACGCCTAAAACCCGAATGAACAGGAAAGATGAGTGCATAGCAATAACAAGTGAACTCGCCTCTTTCCTCGGCCTGTCTCAGCGTCGTGTTTACAGGTTAGTTCCACCGTGGTTGGTTTGCGACTCCTTTCCAAACTCTGGATAAAACTGTTTTGTAAGTTTGAAATGGTTTTGGGGGACAAATCGCATTTATCTTTGACTTTCCAGGCTCTGACGAGGCTGAAACGTTAGCCGAATAAAATTGATTAACATCTTGGTCACGGCTTCAAGAAGAATTACAGATAAATATCATAAGTTCATTCGGAGAGTAGTTCCGAAACTGTGGAGACGAGCGAGCCAGACGCGTACACGTTCAGGAGGTCGATTACTCCTGGAGGCAAGTTTTTAGCCTAATCGAGATTTTTACTGAATTCGTAAGGATTCTCTGGTAACTGGATGACAACACATTCAATCAAGGAGAAGTGGATGATCCTGCCAGAAATGCTTTTTTTTGACAACTGCTACACTCGTTTGCTGCGTTGTATACCTGTGTTAGGTATGCTTCGATTATCTCCCTCATGTAGAAAATGGCAAAAACTACCACTCACTTTATGACCATCTTACTTAATCTAGGGGTCGTCCCATAAAGGATAAAGGATAAAGCTTTTGGCGTTAATCAATCACTTTCTGAGATGCGCCGCACATTTTAGTTCCGAAGAATCGTGGTGGCTGGTGAATGTGGCCTGTACAATGAATTGCGGTGGCCAGCCGATGTACAAGTCAGTGCTTTTATCCTCCCAGACGAGTCGGTACCAATATACCGACTCCGAAGGGATGGATGGCTTGGTTGGCTTGAGCGGGCATGATGCAAGATTTGATCCCCGCACCATGAGAGTGTGCGCCACATGTCACTACCCCACTCCGCCCGTCGTCCCATAAGATGGTGAAAATTCCTATCCAGCTTAACAACTGTCTTCAGGGTGAATCGACCTTCTGAACGTGAGACGGAACTCAAGTACCATCGCAATGAGGGGAGGCATCTCATCATGGACATTATTTTTACCTAAGTTGAGAAGGGAGGAGAAGCCACTTTTTTCCTACATTGGGGCTTAAATTATACGCGTGAGTGTGCAGATCGACCCTTCAGAGATCCCTCCAATATTTTCAGATGTGCAAATTTACATAAGACGCCCTATACTCCCCCCTTCCCCCCTCCTCATTGTGATAGCACCCAACATGGCTCTTCGCGAACGCGCTTAGCTTTTGCGCTACAGGACCCTGCACTTACCATGTAATAACATGCTTCCATTACTTCATTCGCAGAGTCGCTCGGCAAGTTCGTAGGGCAGATCTCTCAACGTCTCAGGACACATAAGCGATGTGCATATCATCAAAAATGGCTGAGGTGAGCTATCGACTTTCCTTTGTCAGTTTTCGTTTTCCCTTTTCCATGAACGGATCTTTGAGATGATTTCCGACATTGTCGCCCCATTCTCCGTTGGAAGCGATCATCGAATGCTGCGCGGACTTTCCGTCATACCTCACCGAACAGGTTCGACGGCTACCATGAAAGGAAGTCGCCGAGTCTGCTCAACCCGGAAGCAGCACACACCTATATTGAAGACAACGTCGACTCGAACTCGACGTACAAAGAGCTACTCAACACCCTGGCTGCGGCGGCCTCCATCACCACAGTACCCGGGAAGAGCCACAAAGAGCGGAGGCTCTCGAGGAGAATAAAGGAGCTGCTGCAGAGACGTGCCGCGCTCGACCAGAAGCGCCATATGGAGTTTGCAAACATCTACAGACAATGCCGAGCCAGCTATGAACAAGACTTGAAGCAGTCCGCAACCGCATCCTGAGGAAGCAGCATCTATAGATGCATTAGGCTTGCCAATAGGAGCCTGATGACCGAGAGAGTAACCATCGAGGTGCTGCAGACCGAAGACGACGTCATGACCAATCGGCCCGGCATCGAGAAAGTTACTGCTGACCTCTACACTAAATTCTACGAAGACTGCCTACAACTGTCGAGGAAGGATTACCGCTCCGAAAACGTGCCTGCAGTGTTCGCCTCCAAAGTGCGTCACGGATCTCTCAAATGCAGTCAAACCGCGCACCAGGACTTGCCGAGTGACCGCCGAGCTGCTTCAGGCAGGAGGACCGATTCTACACAGGGCGCTCGCGAAGAGCTTTTCACAACACCTCGATGACAAGCCCATTCCGGAGGACTAGAGAATGGTGAAGCTGATTTTGCCGCCGAAGAAGGGACGGCGGGAATTTCAGTCCAACTGGCGCCCCATCGCTCTTTCTACTCATCCTACTCTAGAAGACCTACTCCAAGGACTTGCTGAACAGACGGAAGAGGAGGTTGGAGGAGGAGCAGCCACGAGAGCAAGCGAGATTCCGGAGCGGATACAGCTGTGAAGACCATATTCAAGTGGTATGCCGCGCTCTTCAACACATGCTTTCTTCCCGCACTGTGCTACGGATCGAAGACGTGGGCGTACACCAGTACGACACTCAGCCGCATCAGAGCAGTCCACCGCGCGATGGAGAGACATCTATCCGTGTCCGTGTCCGTGTCCGTGTCCGTGTCCGTGTCCGTGTCCGTGTCCGTATCCGTATCCGTCTGTTTGTCACGAAATTCGTATCTCGTGTCGGAGCAAAGGTGAAACCCCACGGACACGGACACGATTTATTATATATATTGTTGCTACAAAACAGTTTCTAGTCGATATAAGTGTTATCCTTCTACTCTGCGGCATAAAATTGGGTCTCCCTATTTTTTGAAATTTGCACAGTGCATATCAATTCCAAAGTTAGCCTTCCTCTTCCGTGATATGAAAGTTCGACAGAGTTTAGGCATGTGGTTTCTTGCAATAAAATTCGCTACAGAGACGTCACTGAACCAAGGGTTTATGCAAACTTCATGTTACCTTTGTCATGCCATTCCGAAGAGCCACATAATTTGACGGTTTTTATACACATTGAGAATTTTTTGTGGCAAAGTTCTACAGGCATTATGTCTCGCAGCGTGACCCTCACATCCGTAAGAAACGCGTCCCTGGTCTCATTCTCATTTCAGTTAAAGACATCATTAGGGGTAATGCGGTAATGGAGAAATCCCTACAAGAAGTAACTCACATGGTAGTCCTGGGCCTAGGAACGCTATCTGTGGCGAAATTCCGGTGAAAAAGCGCCCCTCTGAGCTGTAGAAACGCCGCAAAACCCCGCAAACGCACTTATGCTCCGCCTCTTGAGAGGTTGACCCCGCCTCCCGATGACGTAATTCCCGATTGACTGGGGTGAGAGCGGTCAAGAAGATACGGCAGGATTGAAGGTTTTGCTGCGCGCTTTCGCAGTTTTAGCTTGAAGCTCACTCTGGAGAATAGATGCTGTCGTATTTCCAAACATTCCCTTGTGTTTACTTGGCAACATGCCGATGGGAAACAAGATCAGACTACTTCCCTCTTAACAGACAGGTCGTCCGCGTCGAGGATCAACGGTGGGAAGGGGGTCTTATTTCGCGGGTTTTTGGCCATTTCCATCCGTTTTTTCTCCACTGTCCTGTGACTAGACATCTCGACTTTCATATGCACTACTTCTTTTACTTTTCGTCCGACTTTCCCCTAATGATGCCTTTAAACACCTCATTACGACATCTACTTCACGTATTAAAATTCCTTAGGTGCTTCATTACAATAGTTGTGATTTCAGCTAATCACCATCTCATTTAGAGATAGCCAGATCCTTTCAAAAATTCTCCATAGAAACTTCATCTTTCCAAGCAATGCTATATAATCGCAATAAAATTTAATGCTCTTTCGCAGACCACGACCATGCCAGAATATTAATTCTGTTCATTGCCTTTATAAATTCAACACGTGTGCAAATTGAACAAGTCCAGGTAGTTCTTCATAAGATCTGGAGACGCAAGTACATCACTTTTGGGGCTCCTGACCGTTTGTAGTTCTCGGTCTGGGTCATGATTAGTCAAGCTCTATGATGATATGCATAGATTCCGTATCCGGAGATTACAAAGCTCTCCACGCCTCATGAGGAAGGTGTGCCATAATTTCGGTGGGGACGCAAATTCTGTCAAAGTTGCGTATGGGCAAGGCAGAAGGCTATGGGCAATAGAGAGAATAATGAGCTTCTTGATATGAGCGGAAGCTTCCAAACATTCTCTAACGCTAATTAAATTGTGTTATTCGACAGTACGCATGGTTTCGCAAACATGTCAACATATTACGCCCATTCATCATCAGACATTCATAGACAGCAGCTTTTCGCCTTAGGAAAACAATGCAGAGTTCAGTTTTTCATGCAGTCAGTTCTTACTACGCGATTTCTACAATATTTGTATTCGTTGTTTTGGGAGTTTTTGGCAATCTTCAGTTGTTATGGACTACTTATCGAAAAAAATTCGCGCACTCCAAATCAGGTAAACTGGGAATAAAATTGAGAGTTCTCAATGGATTTTTTTGAAAGATGTCATGTTATTCGGACAGTGACTGGAATTTTGTTTGGAGTCACATAATCTCAGTTCTTTCCCAGCTGTTATTATCGGGGTAATGATGAATGTTCTTATCAATAGACAGGTGGCATTTACTCGTTAATGGGAACATCTCGAATTAAGTGTCACGCACTTGCATCCAGCAAGCTTGAACTCAGTTGGATGAAAACAACGTCTACCGTCCAGTGCTGAGCAAATCACTAACACATAAGCGAATGGTCAAGAGGTCGCTAGGTTTTTACGACCAGACGCCTTTACCAACCTATTGTTGGCAGATGCTTGCCAATCCACGTGGAAAGGAAAAAGCAAGAAATCGAACGGTTTGCGCGTGACTGTCAAAATAGAGCATAATATGTCTCTGGAAGTAGGGTATATTGCCCTTCCACAGAATCTGAGACTTCGACACCTCAAATCAGTGAATGCAGGGTTTTCAGAATTATGGGCGCCTAAGTTCCCTTTGTATTCCTGTGTACAAATTGCCTCAATGCTTTTTCTTTCGCAGCGAGTGCACAGTATCTCTTCTACGAGGGTGCGTACTTGTCGGGGTGAGACTCATGATATTTTTGAGGTTTTAAAACTTTTCCAAATAGACTTCGCGGTCACTTGCTGCAACGGTGACACGCACATCACCGCACTATTTTTCGAACCACAAAATTTTCACAGACTGAATCGTTGGAGGCAACCCATTGTGGCCAACAACATCTGGTAGAGTATATCATGCCGATAGAACGTTTGAATACCTGTAAGCGGGTGCCAGTAGATTTGGGGTTCAATGATGGCACGATGTTGGTTTCCATCGACTTCGGCGGCGCAAAGCTTGCAGGAATGTGAACATGAAGAACACACTGTCAGACTTAATGGAGCCCCACTAGTCCTTCGGGACAACACTTGATGAGTTTAGCGGCAAGGCGCTTTAGTTTATACAATCAAGCTGATCCAAAAGCGCTGCCGACCCGATCTGTTCAAATTCATCACTTTCCAATGCGTCCATCAAATCTCCGAAAACAGATTCTATTGATTTCCTGCCGGGGTGCTCAACTAAAAGCAAGGTCTGACGTCCTAGTATGAAGACACATAAGGCAGCCCTGGGAAAGATTCCGCAAGGAATGTATGGAAAGACTTGCTTGTCTAGGGCGGTTGAGTGATGAAGAGACTTTGAGCTTGTATCCCTGTTGGAGCAGGACAATTTATGATATGACTGCTGCGTCTTCCTAAACAAGATATGAGTAAATTTGTGAATGAGTTGATTTTTCATTCACTCTATTTATGCCAACAAAATATTGCAATACATTGGCGCCCATAATTTTGGGATACCCTGTAGGTGAAAGAGAGCATGATATACCTGAAAGGTGATAATAAGGATGTGGAGATCGAATGTTATCAAGCAAGAAAGTTTGGAAGAGCAGTAGGTAAAAATATATGAGCAGAGAAAGGAAAAGCCAAATAAATGAAAAAAGGAAGTTATTTTGAAAGGAAAAATTTCGTAAAAAGCTCGTAATATGGCTCGACATGGAGGTACTTCCAGTCAAAGCTCAATTCAGGGATGCTGCTAGCTATGAACGCCTTCTACCACACTGTTTGCCTTCTTTCTGAGTTGGTACACGCAACTTATATTATACTTGGTCAAGGGCCACTCAGACGAACTTGCTACAACTTCATGATGGCTTGTATTTTTGCAATGCACCAGCAAGCAATAATGACGACAATGATTTCGGTGGACCTTTTACTTGCACTCATCTTTCCATTCTGGTGAAAACATTCATTGTTATTGTTATGACCTTCTTTTGGGATATCTCATTTCACGTTCTCCATATGTTCAGGTACAGAATATATCCTACCAAACACTACCTTATCATTATATTTATGTTATGCACTACATATGCGCTTCCAATCAGTGTGTGGGCCTGGATAGGTCAGGATGATGAAGTCGTACCCTTCTGTAGTCCTCCAGCAGGTGATAAAAAGTTTACACAGTAAAGAAAGTTGGTCTTCCCTGATTTCAATGTTGAAGATGAATGTGTTTGACTACCTGTCGTCGTGAAGCGGGGTCTGAAATAGAACCTTTCCATTCACCTCACTGCTTTCTCAATTCTGGTTCGCACACAACAAAAGCTGCATAAATGAACAAACTTTTCATGCAGGCATAATTGTCACGCTGAGTGCGGAAAACGGTAGCTCTCTTTATCAGAATTTCGGAACTGTGCATTGATATTTTTTTAAAGAATGCGAGTGTAGACGACAAGGAAGATTCCAGCATTGCAGCTTAAGTGAGAACCCTTTAAGAAGGGTTACTCACAAGTGAAAAGTCGTCCGAAGAAACCTCTGCAAACTATTGGGTATCACGCTGGATTCGCATCTATTTCTCCTATTTCAGCCATTCCACCAGCTATCGCACCATTAACGCTCCTATCGGTCACTGTCCTCAACTTCGTCACCCTTGCTGTTTACATTGCTATTACAGTTTTCCTAAAAAGAAAAGGTAAGAAATAGTCAGTGACATTTTTGTGAGCTGTTCTGTAAAATGCTGCAATAGCATTCTTCTTTTTTTCTAGTGCTTTTGCGCTGTTATGCATTAATAGTATTGACAACTTGTCCCAATGGGGAAATCATCGTTCTAATTTTTCTTATATGTTTGCCTTCTGTGATATTGGATAGGGCAGCTGGTAGAAGGAACACCTGTGTTAGAAAAAGCGGCACTTTCTTCAGTTCCTGGACAACCTTTGGTAATCCTCACCTGCGTCACCTGCGGTGTCATAGTTCTTCGAGAGTCTCGAGCGGGTATTGTGACGTCCTCATTCGTGCCTGGGGTAAGCCAGAGTATTCAGCCTCTCCGGCTCTATTGATACGCAGCCTCTCGTACCCTTAACGCAGAGCTTTCGTGAAGGAGTTAGACCGACCATCGGCCCGGTGGTAGTCCAGATGTTCGTTTGAAATCCCGATGAATTCAGTCGATAATTGCTCCAGACCAACTGTCATTGCCGTATCGCATGGCATGTCCGGCCAGACTAATCTTCGATGTTTTGGGATATACAGCGGCCTCCCACATCTTCGATCGTCGTCGGATTTCGGAGCTCCGAATTACTCTCTGCGCTTGCGTGCATACTCCGAGCATTGTCCTTCGTACCCATAGCTGGAGCATTTGGTGATGTCCATTCCGTTGAACATGAATGGGGATCAGGAACCAGTTCCTCCCTCAACAGGCGAACAGGCAAAGCTGCGGGCATTGCGAACTCATCTCTCAGGTTTTGTTGCTTTAGCCAGCACTGCTGCTCCTCTCGTCTTGAGATCTCCCTTTACCGACTTTCTTTGCTGTTTTACAAGCTTGGACGAAAGCTGGAAACCATCAACTGCTCTTGCGACTTTCCCTTGGTGGATCAGCTCAAAAGTTCCCGAAGAGGTTCAAAAGGCCACCCATTCTCGATTTTCGAGGTAGGAATCCTCCCATGAATCCCCCTTCTATAGAAGCGAAGTGGTTCCAGAATTTGTTTCAGGGTATTGCTTCTTGAATTTCGCGGCTCTCGCTCCACGTATCGAAAAGTGAAATCTTGTACGGATGAGTCGATGATCTGATCCCGTACAGACTTCGGAACAACAGCGGTGTCAGTTCGGCGAGCCTTCGATTGTAAAAGATGTGTTCGAGCTCGATGTGGAATTGTCCACAGTCTGTCATAGATGATAGGGACTCTGGAACTGGAGTGCCATCGATAGAGTTGCTCGACTTAATGAACTCAGAGAGCCCCTCACCCTGCTTACTCCATTGTGTTCCGAGAGTCTAGATGTGAAGTTCATTATCCGTTCATCTTAGGCTGACCTTAGCCTTGAAGTCGTCAACTTACCTTGAAAATTGCATGGTCTTCCTTATAGAACCTCTCCGAATCCGCATGAAATGCTTCTAGCTCTTCTTTGTTATAGCTTGGTGTTGGTGCTTAGACGACGCAGATTGTCAAAGCCGGGAATGAACCACATACTTTCATCGCGAACGCCCCTTTTCGTGAACAGTGTTTATGGCCAAGATCGTACAACAAACCACTCCTGTCGCATGATTCAACGAACAGTTCTTCCGCAGTCTCGTAAATGGCTCGCAGCGGGTAATGCCTTCTCTTCTCGGTCAGCCGGATGACATTGTACTTGATCTTGATGGCTTGCATCATCAGATCTTCGACAATCGCTTCCGTTGCAAAGATTCGTCTTTTCCGAAGCTATTCCGAAGTATTCTTGGGGCTTATTTGTAGGAAGCTACGCCGGACCATCTCCATGAATTTCCTAGTCATTATAATGGGAATTTCCGACTGGATCGAATGCAGGATACCTACTGCACCATACCAAACGCCCCCACATGTATATAAAAAATTTCTTCATGTGTACAGGGAATATGTATCAAGTAGACTAGCACAGCAGAAACAGAGAGTCCTTTTCCTGAATCTACCAGCTTTGAAGGGCACACAGATGATGACTTTTGGTACGCCAATTGACCGCTCACCATCCGGGCTCGCGCTATGTAGGATGCCACCCAACAGCTCGAGATCCTTCAGCGAGGAAGGACCCTCGGTAAAATAGGTCCGTGGCGATCCAGAATTCACCAATGCCAGGCACACGATGTATCAGTGAATATGCCGCTGATTGAAGAAATTTTTTAGGTAGATCATCAACCGACTTCGACACAAAAAAGACGCTCCGACGTCTCAAAGTCATTGTACTTATCTACCTATGCTCTTGGTTCGCCACCACTTCGCTTGGATACTGTCTGCAATTATTCGGATTTTCAGCAGAGGATCTAATCATTTGGTGGAGTAATCTTGTAGGTTTACCACTGATTCACAGTTTATAAGTACGGAAGGATTCACACGACTCGTTTTTCAAACAAAAATAGTTTGTTTCCAGGTCTTGTTTGCATTGATTGCGTATTCCCAAACGTTTTACGTGTGTATCTGGCGCTCTGCAGAATACCGTATAGCTTTCAAAGAGCAACTATCGTCGATGTTCTTTCGGGCATCCGTTTCCAGTAGTCCAACCACTACGATCCAACCGTCAAAATAACCGTTAACTCTACTGTATTTTAATGAATATTCGTTACTGAGAAATTGTGTTTTTGTTTTTGCGAGATGCCTATTATTTGAGGTGTTGCTTTGGCTGCATACATAGATACCTCTACACCTTTGCACATACCTTCTCGTGGATTAGCAAACAAACAGCAGTCAGCGAATTCTCTGATCATAAAATTAGTAATGTTTTTCCAAGTAGGAGAAAGGAGCAGTCACCATATGTTTGTCAGACATTATTTTGGATCACTATGGTGCCGTTCCAACAAGTCACTGGGTTTCGATTACCCTATTCGGGATGAAGCCGCTAGGTCGAATTTCCGCGCGACTGCGCGCGACGAACGACGCGACGAGTGCGAGTCGTTCGGTATTCCGCTCAAGACGCAATGAACTGGTACCGTAAAGGACCAAAGAATGCACATATTTTCAGCGCTGGCGGCTGTTCCTATGCTTTCTTAGATAACTGAAATATCAAAAGTAAATCAAACGTTATTGTTCTCTCTCATTCTGCAGTGAGTGATCCATATCAGTTTTTTCATGAGCGTTAACAGCTGACGAAACCTATCAAGATATCACAACAATCAACAACAACCTTAAGCACTGTAAAAGCAGTGATAGCTATGCCTTTTCTACCTTTGATGGACGATGGAGAGCTCATATTGCAGGTTTAAAGAATTCTATTTCACAACATATAGCTAAAATTGGTACAATCCTAGAAGGTCCCTTACGGTACCAGCCCACTGCGTCTTGAGCGGAATTCCATACGACTCGTACTGACGGCGCAGCGAGTGCAACGCCGCAAGCGGCAATCGACCTATCGACCCTCACCCCTACCCCTTGCCATCATATCAATGAAAATTGGATGCGTAATGTGCCTAAATAGCATTCCATCATTCCGAAGAGCTCACATTTCCATCTCAATTTCGAACAATTTCATCGAAAGTAATTCAAGACTTCCAAGAAGTCAACACTCTAATTAACAATTAATCATCACTTTTGCGAGCCTATATCCGTTGCTTTCTCGTTAATTTCGAATTCTCTCCATGTGGTTTTTTTTGCGCATAGCTCCAAAGTTCAGACGTAGTCGTTGATAGTATTCCTAATGAATAGTGAATAGACGAGCATATTAGCTGGAGTCACTGATGATCAGATTCCTTCACTTCTCTCTGGAAACCGACGGTTGTTTCGCACTAAGCTATGAGGAGGCCTATGGCTACTGGTTCATCATTTACGGTATACGATTCAATAGAGAAGAAAAACCAATGTTTGCCGTTTCTGGATACTATCTTGCCATGGATCTGGCATGAGGTTGACATGGTATTCATTGTACTCACATATTATGTCTGAGCAGAATGAAAGTGGGTACGGTCAAATGGAACGCTCTATCACACAATTTAGAAAGAATCAAGCGAACTCACATTTCCACGCTAAGGTCATCGTGTGTACTTTCAAGCTCCCTGGTGTGCATGGGAGCTTGAAAGTTCCATGCACGCCAGGGAGCTATCCGGCGTTTATTTATTCATTCTATTCTTAGACTGAATTTTTTAAAATAAGATCAAAATATTTTCGGTTTTTTTATCTTATTTTAAAAAGAGAGCTTCTTCTCCGCGGCAGCATTTTGGTTTTTCTTCTTCGTACAGCACAATTCTATAATAGTACAAGTTCCTGAAATTTGAGTTTAAAGAGGCATCAGATAGGCACAGTCGACACTTAGCCTAGAACTGAGACCTGTACTGTCACTTTACTAATCATTTCTGCTTGCATTCGCGCTGTTTTCATTGTGCGGTCGATGAGATCACTCAGTCTGCAGCGGCACGGATGCCGTCACGAGCGTGGACAGCGGTAAGGCCGCGGTCATACTCACCCGGCAGGGGGTGGCTTCACGGGCAGCGAGGGAGAGTGGCACGGAGGAGGAGCAGAGATGACGCAGGCAACGAGGAAGGTTGGCATAAGCGGAGACGCAGAGATACGCAGCCACACCCTGCCGCCGCACCGCAAAGTATGACCGCGGCCCAAACGAGTTATTCCGCTTCCAACGCCAGTCTGTTGCGACGCGCTTCACTTATAGCTCAACATGATCGACATGACTTCTTCTATGAGCATCATTACATGTTTTTCACTTTTTTATCAGCTGCTATCACGTAGTTTCCGAAACAGAATGCTAAACCCGACATGGTGGTTTCACAACTAAAAATACATTAATGAATAACCGAAAACAACAATCACATGTTATGTCATTTCGTTCATGAAAACATAGGCGTAGTTAAAGTATAGGTAATTGATAAAGGTCTCTAAAATGATAATTTTCACAGGCGGAATGAGACAAAGAGAATAGACTTAAGAGTTTTCCACCGAGTGCAATGAATTACAAATGTTTCAGAACAAATGTAAATGCCGCAACAACAGGACTAGTTATTTTCCATATGAAGTGAAGTCGATTCATCGAGTTTTATCCCATCCATTTGAAGCCAAGCAGATCACACGCTTGAGCATGCATCATTCTGTGTCCGGAAAAGATTTTTCGGAAAGGAATCTAGAACAGTCTCAGTAAATGCTGATCTGCTGCATACGTGAAGTAGAAAATAAAATATCCGTCACTCTTTAGATACTAGTTCTATTTACAATACAGGGACACTTTTTGTGGGCAGCCACAGCTTTCTCTGTTGCGATAATGCTCGAAAGAATGGTTTGAAGTACATACCTCAAGCAGAAACCATTTCTCACGGATAACTCCGCCTCTTTAACTCCCACGCTCGTATTGTTTACACCTATCCATTTTACTTCTTTTCTGAAAAAGTACAACAAGAGGAACCTGGAGAAGCTACGAAATGTTTCGTCCTATTGGAATATTAAATGTTTTTTGAAGGATGTCGTCCCGAGAAAAAAATTCGCGCGCAAAACCGAAGTGTGGATAGTTCCGCCAATTTGCCTGCTTGCTGGAATTATCTGAGACACACGATAGTTTTTGGGAAAGTACATATGTATACACCCTAAAAAGCCCGGCTGCTCACAAAAATGCCTTCCTAAATTTGAGCGCTACCGTAAAGGATACCAGTAAAGTTAGCGAAAACAAAGCTTATGTAGTGACTCATAGGATCCTAAAACTCGAAATAATACTGCAGCAGTCACTGTGATAATAAATTATCTCATAAAAACTTAACAAAACAAAGAAAAGATACAAAGAACACCAATAAAAAATAGCCGTAATTCCTTCAATGTCCAGCAAGGCTACCGTCGGTCCTCCATAATCATAGCCAGATGCCTACAGTACGGTATTGCTTCTTCGTTTCCCCTCATCAGGATCAGATAGTAACTTAAAAAGTAGCTCGCCGAGTTTGTCGACTTCACGCAGATTCTCCACCTGTAATTAATCGATACGTATTTGGACCATTATCCTGCCATAAAGGGCTTGCTAGATCAGTCAGTCTTACCAGCCACAGCTGCGTGGTCCATATCATGTCCATAAGTTTGCTGTCGTCAATTTGATCGATACGCACATTGATACCCTTGAAAGTAATCGATATAGTCGACAGACATTATCAATGAGTGGTACTAAGGAGTTACCTTAGGACTTATACGTATGAACGGTATGTTATGAGCTTGACAACGCTCCTGAGCCATTTCGACGGTTGTGAGATCTTGGCCAACTACCTGAAGGATAACCGGTCACTGAGGATATTGCAACAAAGGGCGAGTTGAGCGGTTGGGACGAGTTTTCGTGCCCTTTTTCTCGAAACGCTTTTTCGAGTTTATTTGATGAGAGAATGGACTCGCTAAGCCAACTGGGGTATGTGCCATTAGGACAGAAAGCTCGCGTTGCGGCGTCCGCGCGCTGCAAGCTATGCAAGCCTGTCTTCGTCTGGACAAAGCGCATCCAACCACTAATAAACCGAAGTCAGGTCAATATTCGGAGGTAGCCCTCTGATATGCAAGACACCGAGATCTCTGAAAGTTGCTCATGAAGTGTATACGCCCCAAGCAATTCCATACCTGTTCAAGTATGAGAGTACTGAGATGTGCCATGTTCCTTGCTCGCGATCGGATCGTGGTACCACTTTTGTATTTCCGCTCCAATTGTGCCGGTTCTCCCGTACCAATAGAGACCACACCGGCCAATTTGATTTTGTTTCCATGCTTTGTGAACGAGTCAACCTCCTGAAATATTTGGTTGAACGCATGTGTTAACCAAGGTTACAACACTGCTATCGTAATTGCCAATAGTAAGAGTCATCAGCCAGCACGGTAGTAATGATGTATGAGACTAAATGAGACCAATGTATGAGACCAGAGTGCACCAAAGATGTGAGGAACAAGGGGATACTCCAGTTGAGTAGGAATGTGATGTGATGGAAAGTGTTTTCGGAGGTGATAGGTGATAACATTAATGGTTGCTGATTGTAATCAGTGATATTGCTAATACAGACTAATAGTTAAAAGAAGATTGATGTCAACACTCACCTTGAAAAGAATGTTCAGCGGATAATTAGCCACAAAAGACCCGTCGACGAACTTCTTACCCATATAGCTAAACGGCTCGAAATACGTCGGCGCCGCACTGAAATTTTGTAGCATTACGCTCAATGTAAATTTTCATCTATCAAAGTGATTTCTCATGAGATTCCAATAACATAAGCTGAGCATTTAACAGCTACGAAAACGCATATACTGTGGGATGGGGATCAACTTCGAGCGCAAAATCAATACCCGCAAAATCTTCGCGTGTATGCGCTAGATAGGTAGTTTAAGGTATTATATAATAACAAGAAAACAAGATCCACCTTCCCTTTTACACAATTTTTTGCCTTGAAGCTTTCCTGTTATCTATTTTTGAAGAAAAGTAAAATAAAGCAAAGCCTATCATACCTGCTTGCTCGAGCGGCGTCCTTGAACATGATGTCTTGTTCCTCATCGAGTGGAGCACCGAATGGGCGTGTGAAGGAATAATTCCTAAAATCGACGTTTCGGTCTCTAAAAAAGCTCTAAAGTACAGATTTATGTTAAAAGCTGACGATGTATATGGAATACTCAAGTCCATCCATTTCCATAGTGGGTATCTCATGTTTCAATCAAAGGCATATCCCGCTGGTATTGGATATTGTGGCTCCATCCGTGGTCAAATAGTTCAACCGACAGCCACCTAAGCTGTACCCTTACTGAGTCGTGAATGAAAGTTTCCGAAGCGTGCAAGCTAAAGCGGCCAACGCGATTCCACCACACACTCCAGGCCCGACCACTTCATCCGAGATTGCCGGCAATAAGGGTGGCAACGTGGCAAATGAGGCTTGCGAATTATGCGATAGATGAAAAGCAAAAGATTTCAGTAATGAAGGAAACGTCATATGAAGAAAGAGGTGATATCTCAGAGTTCCTAATGATGCCATCCAGCGGGAACAGAGTCCAAGGCTCACCTTCACTTGCCTAGTACTCTGTTCCCGCTAGATGGTTTCGCTTATGGCCAGATGTCAGGAGGCTTTTTGCCATTTTTCAGGCTGCTTTCAAATTATTATTGGCATGATCCTCAGCACCTCTTATTTCATGATATAACTGTTTCCCTCTCACTGTGATTCTGGATTGTGCCTCTTAATTGGGGACCATACAAAGATGCGGTGTTCTTTTCCTCTGCCAGTTGGACGCATTTACTATCTAAGAACACGAGAAGCTTATATGCAACTTACCTGAAGATATGCAGTCTCGCAGGAGCCATAGAGATATCAAGGGCAGGAACGGTCAGACGCCGTTCACACTTATGAAAAGTCTGCGTAGGAAAACAGTTCGACAATACCTTTTCAATATTTCGCGTTTGTGTCGTGACCTAAACAGAGTTACATGAATATCCTATACAAATAGGAGAAGGCCAAGCTCAGATTCTACTGCGTCCCTCGCGATTCCTGAATTTTACCGAAAAACATCGCCGATGACATACATATTGAATACATAATTTACCGACAAACATCGCCGATGTATACATGTCGAATACAGGAAAGCAAGGTACTCTACACAAACAATAATTTAATAGGACTGAAGCAAAGTCCAAAAAATATTTCAGAAAGTGAAGAGAGGAGATTACCTGATCGCCTAGCAATCGTGCCATTGTGGAACCTTCTAGAAATATTTGTCGCTTCATATCCCAGTAAAGGAAAAAGCATTCGCTCAGTGTCCACCCGTTAGCTGTTGATAAGGCAAGCATCGATCCCGTACTGTAAAATTCAGATAGAGTTTATATAGTCCTCTCAACTAAGTCCACGCAAAACATCGCCGGTGACATACATACGTACGCTAGTCGTTATGCATGAGGAGTCTTCGCTTTCTTTCGAAACACAGGATTACCTTTTTTCTTTCGAAATCGATCACACTATCTAGGCGTTTCCACGGAAAAGTTGTAATTAGCAATGTAACGACCGTGCCCAAACAAAAAGGGGTACAAAAAACTTCATAAAAATTCAAATTGTTCCCAACCTGGTACCAATAAGCCAATCGAAGTAGTTGACCAGTGTCTCATCGCCAAGTAATCGCCGTGAAGCGAATAGAAGGCAAACGACGGACACAAGTCCACGCATACCGCCGCCGTCCATACATATCGGTAACAGACCAGTTGCACATTTACGTCCTCGTACGATATTGATTGGAGTCTACAATATCGATCGACATTGGCTGGATAAACCAAGAAGGGGTGAGGGTCGATTGGTCGAATTTTCGCTTCGCAGCGTCGCGCTGCGGCGCCACCAGCACGAGACGTTTGGAATTCCACTCAAGGCGAATGGGCTGGTACCGTAAGGGACCTTTGAAGATCGCAAGTTGAAGCTTCGGGAGTTCGTCTATCTTTGATCCCTTACGGTACCAGCCCCATGCGTCTTGCGCGGAATTCCAAACGACTCGCATTCGCCGCGCCGCTCGCCGTGGGCGGCTGTGCGAAAATTCGACCAATCGACCCACACCCGCCAGAAAAGGTAGGTGAACGGTACCTGTTCACACATTTCTTCATAGATTGTTCCAGCATATTCCAAAAAATCATTAAACTTCACCACACATTTGTCGCACACCGTTCCACTATCAACGCGATCCATTAGTGTTTTTTGGCCATAATCGTCTTTGTAGAGGGATTCCGGATTAGCACCTTGATCAAACAGGTTTTTAAGAGGTTAAACCAACGAAATCAGGTAACAGGGTAATTCCACGACCGGTATCCACGATCTTCTCTTCATTTAGCAGCTATTTAATGGTTCAGTGCGGAGGGACCGATGCGGCATCGCGTGCGCGACAGTTGTTACATTTCCTCGATATGCGCGTTGAATAAGGGTCACTTTGCACCGGCAGGGCGGGGCTGCATTCACAGGCAGCGAGGTAGAGTGACATGAGGGAAGCGTTGAGACGACGCAGGCAACGAGACACAGTGGCATAGACGGAGATGGAGGGATACGCAGCCACGCCCTGTAAAGTATGAACGCTGCCTAAAAAGGCCGATAATGGCGACGGTCTTAATGTCACTGATAGGCACCCTGAGAGGTAATGAGTAGGACCAAGCATGGACTAAGAATTATCAAGTGGGAGATGGTCTGACGGCAGATTGTGTGATGCAGAGAAGGCGTGGGAGTGATATTTTTAAGGTGGTATTTTGGGCCATGGGCCGGTAAAGCGTTCTCTGACAAAAAATTTGTCAATCGATGTTTTGTGTTAGATAGCAATTACGATCATCGATTGACGAGTGTACTTAGCAGTCATGGATGAAACAAGGGAGGGACTCGGATTCATATTTCTCATTATTTCGCGCAGCAGTCGACTCTGATTAGGTGCGTCCCTCTGAAAATTTGATCGTAATTTTGCTTCCACCAGTAAAGCTGGATTTGGCAGCGGCTACTAATGAAGTCGCAATAAGGTACCAAAATCTGTTAATATGGCAGATCACCCAATGAGAAACGTATCTCACCTAAAGTTAGTAGCAGTCGTGCCTCGGTGATCGTCGACTGTGGAGCAGCCCAGATGTCGTGTAATTTAGCCGCCATCTGAATCAATCTAGCATATTTCATTAAACACTCGTGCTATGTAAAAAAGTTATCGTTTACGTTCGTTCACGCTATCGCTTACATTATGGTCGTGGTTAAGGCTGTCGCTTTGTATTTAGTAACAATAGGGCTGATGAACGATACAACTAGGTATTTTATTCTTCGAACCACGTTCATACTTTGCGGTGCCGGCGGCAGTGCGTGGTTGCGTATTTCTGCATCTCCATCTCTTCCACCATGTCTCGCTGCCTGCGTCGTCTCTGCACCCTCCTCGTGCCACTCTGCCTCGCTGTCTGTGAAAGCAGCGCCCGGCTGGCGCAAATTATGAAGGCGGCCTCATAATTCTTTGATTTTCTTGGCTATTTGGCAGCTACTGCTAACAAGGGAAGGATTCTAGGTCGAAGTGGCCATTCGGAATGGGATATACAGGGGGTGCCAAAAAAAAAGTAATTTTGTCTCGTCCACTTTCACCCCACTTTAGTCGTATTACAGCAAATTCTGTTGAGGTATTTTCATCCCCAGATTCAAGAGCAGACCTCACTCTATCACTATACTCCGTGGCAGCCTTCTGCACGAGCAGGAACGGGTGCGAGGAAATAGTGAACAAGATGTGTCACCTCAACTGGGCGAAATCGGAAATTTCGTCGCCCTCGTTCACAATCTTGCTGGGGTCCGTCCACTCTGGGTACCTAAGGGGATTCATACTGGGTGGTGTTCTTCAGGATCCCGTTTTTTTGGGCTCCCAGCGCCCTTAGTTTCCAAGAGCCAAAACGTGCACTTACCACTGAAACCCCTCCGGAGGCGGATTTGGGCATGAAAATGATACTTCGGATCATAACAGCCTTGTCCAAGCAGCAGGGGCTCTGTAACTTCCATGAACCGAAGGGCCAATCCTTAGGAAGCTTCCCACGAAAGATCTACCATGGAACCCGGTTCCACTGTTTTAAGGGGACCTTGATACCGTGGGTGCTCCGAAGCCCGACTGCGCCGTTAAAAGGTTCTATATTTTTATGAAAATGAAAGTAGTGAGTCTCAGCTTGTTCCTGCTTTTAGAGGAACATTTCGGGAATATTTTGCCCCAATACTTTCATTTCTTTCGTTTCCCTATGTTTTGTATAATTGGGAGATGTGAGTCGTGGGCAAAATTACTTTTTTTGGCACCCCTGTATATTGTCTGACGTATTTTCGGACGCTGATCTCGAACCTGCATTCCATATTTGCTGTCCGATTCTCTGAGCAGAGTTATGGAGGTTTTTTTTTGAAAAAACAATGCTATTATATGGTAGGTTTGGAAGCCCGTAGCACGCGAGCCAGACGTTCTCGCGCAAAACTAGTGCGATTTTCGTGTTCAGGGGACTAAACTGCCCTATGGCACATGTTTTAAGCCAGTTCGAGGCCTACTGGGTAAGCCAAGAGTTATTCCGAAATTCGGTCAAATTCTCGAATTGGCTAAAAACATGTTCCATAGGGCAGTTTGGTCCCCTGAACATGAAAATCGCACTAGTTTCGCGCGAGAACGTCTGGCTCGCGTGCTACGGGCTTTCAAACCTACCATATAATAGCACTGGTTTCAAAAAACCTCCATAACTCCGCTCAGAGAATCGGACAGCAAATATGGAATGCAGGTTCGAGATCAGCGTCCGAAAATACGTCAGACAATATGTATCCCATTCCGAATGGCCACTTCGACCTAGAATCCTCCCCTTGTAAGCATCAGCAGCTTCTTTTTGTACAACCCTAACACAATTTAAAATCTTCTCAAATCATGAGATGAGTAAAGTGTAAGTGACGCTTCTCTAAGTATCATTTAGTGATATTTGTTTGTGGTATTTACATATTTGTTTGTATTTGTTAAACTGTCACTGAGCCATGATTTCATTTCTTATAACTCACGGAAAGAAAGTTGGTTTGATATTTCCGTAATTTGCATTGCGTTACTTAGAAAGGCTCATGGAAGTGGTTCGAAAAGACCTTTAATCAGGATTAGACCGCTTGCGATAAGATAAGCCTTTAGTGACGCGGGTTCAAGGTACGGACACCGTTTTCAGTATTTGCCTAATCACTACGTTATTATCTTACTTTGACTGCAGCCTTCGTTCACCAAGAATTAGATATACAAACCAAGAAAAAAATTTATATGCTTCGGCGTGGCTTCACGGAAGTAGGGAAAAGTAATGCTGTATGTAGTAGTGAAGACTTTTCGACCACCAAGCCCTTCATTAGTTCCAGATCAGACAATTCACCACGGCATGTATGAGAGCATAACTGCGCGAAATTTCTTGAGAACTGGCTCAAGAAGGCACTTTATGGGTAACGTACACTCAGACGGATCCGCAACTCTCAATGGGATCAACTCATTATTGTGACTGTGAGCCTACCTATTGAGTGGATATAGCCAGGACCAGGTATAAGCGTCTATAATGAATATGCCAAGACTAGATGCTAGCGCTATAACTAGCGCGATGTACGATTAAATCCTGAATTCAGCAAGAGCTGGAGAAACCAAAAAAATCCATGCTCGCCCGTCCAGACAAAGGAATTGGTCACGAAAATTTCATAATATTGTTTTTTTCCGAAAATCACTCCACTAGATACAGTTAATGAACGGAAACCCGAAAAAAAAACCAAGAAATTTCCTTTGTTCCGAAGCAAAAAGAAAAAACTGAAAGAACAGAAGCTCGTTCGAATTTCCACCGAGCTACATTTAAAGAGCCGTCGGCGAGCAGAGCGCAGTTCAAATTTAGCGTCCAATTTGCCGATATGTTTCTGTTTCTCTGATCAGGTGATCGTCGCATCTCTGATACTAAAGCCCTCTCGTCCCCCCCCCCTCCTCGGATGCCCCACCCCGTCGGACGTCACTTTGAGGAGCTATTTCACCCAATTCTGGTTTTTCGCGTAAAACTTTGCATCCTGCCCTCACTATATAGGTACAACGGAATATATGGGTAACAGAAGAATCAAATTTCCGTAGACGATTCCTGGTTCCAAATATTATTGGGAAGGTTTCACTGACCTAATCACAGGCTAACGCGCAGGTCAGCAAAGTGCTACGACCTCATATTCTCTGAAATGGGCTCATGTATCATGGAACTGAACGCGTGCCTGAATACTCGAAGCACTGTTCATACTCGTCGACGACAACATTCATCGATAAGGCCGCACGCATGAACGCAGAATTGTTCGGCTGGACACGACCAATGGACAGATAGCAGCAAATTTGGAATCCCCGCCCATTTTTCTCATCTTCTTCACACACTCCTGAATGGCATTCCGGGTCTTCAACTTTTGGCCAGGTAGGGAAAATGGCAGAGGGAGCAGTTGTGCCTCGAAGCACAAGATTTGCGCTAACCTGTTGTGCATTGGCACCTTTGAGGAATGTGATCAGGTTGTCAACCCGTTCCAGTTTCTTGTTGGGGCTCATTTTATGAGCGCATGACATGCGAGGCATGATTGCCTAAAAAGAGTTTCCGTTAAAAAGAACGGTATCGAAATAGTTTAGAAAAGAAGAGGATGAAACGTTTCAGAGTCGAAATGACAAAATATCGGAGAATTGTCACAATTTAAAGGCTTCCACAGAGATTTGAAAGGAAAAAACTATCACGTAAAATCAAAGCGTTGCATGTGCTGGAAAATGTGCAGCGATTACCGTGCAGCAGATGCGGCTCATTCCAATTTTATATTGAAAACCTCAGAAAATAAAGAGAATTCCATGGATGAGGTTGAGGACAATGGGTTGAGCTTCACATTGCGCTGCGAACCCGCCCGACAGATGTGATGGCTTCTGAAAAAACATCATAAAGAAGCGGAAAACCCCTAGCGCCGTGAGAAGCTGAATAGTAAAATATTGTGGGGGGGAGGGGTATGCTATGAACCAAAACAGTTACACTCAAAAGCTAAAGCGGTCGTGTACTCCATCATAAGCACGATAGACGACCTTTCTTTTTGAGACCAGGTTTCGGCACAAAATCATTGAAATAAAAAAAAATCATTAGGTGGTGGTAATAAAAAAAATCATTGACTCTAACCTATAACTTTTTACGAACACTCCATTTCATCATTGTTTTTCACAGGGCCCGGAAAGCACTTCATGAGTTTGCAAGTTTCTATACCGTATCACTTTATTTTTTTTTGAAACAAAATTTTTTTCAATTTATAGCAGTATGTCAAACTGCCGAACTCGGGCTCCCTGGGCACTGAGGCAGTGACAGGAGTGCTTTGAGCCGAATACGAAAAAATTATTGAAATGAAAGTAGTGGTGTCCAGCGGTAAAAAAGTGAGGATAGACGAAATGAGACGGTCAAAAAGCAGAGCACTAATTGTAAGACCCCTTACCATTGTAGGTTCTGTATGAGCGGGTCAGGTTGAATAAGAGGTGGGCTAGGATAAAACATTAGAATCGTGGAAATTCCATGGAGGATGCCTTACTGGAAATAATACTAAGAAGTCAAAAGCGAGATAGTGTGACCGTGTTTTCAGGGCAAAAATGAAGAAAATCCTTCGAAGTAGTCTGCTTAGGAAATTGTGGCATGGAACGAGTTGTTAAAGGAGTACGCAGCATTTCAGTGCAATGAGCAACTGATAAAATCAGTTTATTATCGTTTTTCTGCACGATGCGAACACCGTTTCATGACCAGTGAAAAACGACGAATCTCAAAGTCGACTCTGATAAGGATCGCTGAGTCCGTACACGGAACTACCACTGAAAATTTGGTGGCAAAAGAGAAAAAGCTCATTGTCAGAAGAATTGTGAGAATCAGTGGAGGGTAGGCAACTACGGTAGGTAAGCGTCTAGCTTACCTACCGTAGTTAGCTTAGGCCCCAGTGTGAAGATACTGGGAGTAGGCTTTAGCCATCATATGGTAGGAGTCGCACTCTACATAAAAATGCAATATGGAAGACAGTATGCTATACTTCTCCTAGCGTAGAAGACTTTAAAAATCTGAAAATGAGTGAAAATTGCAAATAGTGTCTCCAATTTATAAAGTAGTTAACCCGCCGGTAGAGCGGTGAGATTAGATTCGAAGTTTAAGGTGGCAAAATACTAGTAGAATCAGATTTTTTTAAGAAAAACTTTGTTTGTCCAAAGAAGTTTGTCCGCCCGCCGCAACTGGAGGAGACGCATAGAGGAAACAGAAAGTTACATGAACATTCTTCATTCTTCATTCTTCGCCTGCGACAGACGGCAGAGCGGGCATTTACTCTTCCCCCCCCCCCCCCCCCCCCCGTGGCCACACTTTGAGGAGCTGAATCGTCGCCGGATTTTCACTTTTTCTCAAGAAACTTCGCATGCGACCCCCCATTAAAAAAATACAACATGAATATGGTAACAGAGACTCATTTTTCCGTGCTGACTCTATCAATCCTTCCTTCCTGAGAAGCACAGAAAAGCTTTTCCTTTTCGCTTTCGATTATCCTTAGGTTCCTAAGGTCCCATGCGGAACGAACTAACTCTTTATTATAAGACCCTCACAAAACTTTCTTTGATTATTCTTTCGTTTCAAGTGAAAAGCTCACAAAATTGGAATTGATCACTCAGTCATAATCCTTCATCAGAATTTAATACTCTCAAAAAAAGTATTTCATTCGAACAACGGCCGTGATAGGCGTACTAGTTTTTAGTTTTGGTGAGCGAGCGAGCTACATAGCGATGATGCTATCTAGGAACTGATCTGCAGCCATTTACACTCACTGATTTTCGTGTGTAGGTCAGAACACTCGAATTGGGACAAGCCGTCGAAGCTTTCACGGGTCATCTTCACACGCGGCCACTCAGTGCGGAAGCAGCAAGGAAGTTGTTGCGCACAATAGCTCATTATGCATTGCGTTGTGACCTAATTCAAGTGTTCTAGCCTACACTCTTGGTTCTTTACACCTGGTGATTGGATGAATATCGACATTGTCCTAACATCGCTTATATGAATCGACAAATCAATCCGGCGAGTGTGTGTACTTACGACAAAAAACCGCTCCACGGCGTCGCACTCGTGGCGCCATCAGTACGACTTGCCGAATCGATTGCCCTTGGAAGCCCGGCAGAGCGTGGTTGCGTCACCTCTGCACTTCCACCCATGCCACACTGCCTCTTCTACCATGCCCCTGCCTCCTCCACCCATGCCATAGTGCCTCGCTTGGTCGCTGCCATCTCCTGCGACTGGTACTCGCACCCGCCGAGCCGCTCGTCGCGCGCAGCCGCGGGTAGATTTGTCGTAAGTACACACACCCTAATCCGTATAATAAATGGTGAAAAAACGAACTAGAAAAAACCAGATGCAATGGTCGAGTAAATCAAAATCAGATTGATCGAAGGAAGATATTGCCTGTTTTGCTTACTATGGACCAATCCACATTGAGATCTCAACGCTAATCCTCAGAGAGACTAAACCCACAGGTATTGGGTTGTATACTGCCTGGTCCTTGAGAGAGTAGAAGGATTGGGTTTTCAAGCGAATGGTCAGGATGGATCAAAGCCGTATGCCAGAGTCTCACTAATAAACACAGATTCAGCCTTTTTTTTTCAATGTTGACACACAGCAGCCACCACCTGCTTTACGACGGCCACTTGTGACTCAGAGATAGGCCGTGGCGGTGTGTCTAGAAGGACGTTCAAATTCATATGTGGCATGGGGATAAGATGGGAGCGTACACCAGCAGTCGACGACATAACCCTAAACCGTCGAAGCGATAAGCGATAGGAGCTCGCGACGGCCTGACACCTATTTGATTACGGCAAAAGATGACTGGCAATATGCAGGGTTCTCGAAGAAAAAAGCAATACCACATCGTAGTGGTACAGGCTTTTGCTCCCTGTGTTTTGGAGAGGTCACGCATTATTTGGTTAGAAACGTAGAGTTGTCTCTGACTGTCTGACTCTCACCTCCTGCACAGAAAGGAATTTCTTAAAGGAAAAACAGAGGCAATCCACAAAATGCGTTTCTATGAGAGACAGCTGGCAACGGAAGTCCCATTAATCCTTGATCTGTCACTCGCGAGCCTTGCTAGAGCCGTGGCAGCGAATATGCAATAACAATAACTGGCAACTAGCTACCCTACCGTTTTACTTTGGTAAACCTTATTTTAGATGCGCCCCGCATTCTTAGCCTATACATTAGCTCCTTCGGAGGTTGGTGTCCAATCAGGTGTCTTCAACTTCCATGACTAACCCAGAGACTGAGAGCCATAATAGCAACTTGGAGTGGAGTACCAGCTCTGATATTCGAACTACGGACCATGCATGTGAAGTGGCGCCATTTTCCATTGCTCCGCCTATGCCTCTGTGGGAGGACGGTACAGGAAGTTCCCACAGTTCTCTGAATAAACCATGCTATTTTGGAAAATGTGCGGCAAACACGGCTCAATGAACCAGTATTTGCATGCGTACGTTCATTTCCACATTCAAGTTACACAGTTCGAGTATCGATAAGCGGCCGTGGCATAAAATGATGTCTAATGCGTCTAGGGTCCGTCATTCATCCGCTCAGAGTCTCCATGGTGTACTTTGGAAAGTATGATTCAGCTGCCTGGTTTCAAGGAGGTGGTAGTGATCAGTAATCTTTACAAATGACGTATGGGTCCGAAAATGAAGAAGTGAATAATTTGACAGAAAAGTCATCTGGGAAGCGTTAGAGGTATAGTTATTCAGGGAAATGAGAAAACGAAGGTACATAAAAGTTAGGTCCATGTTGGGATTAAGGTACATCGGTAAACGAGGAATCCTCGATAAGGAGGGTTGTATTTGACTGGACAAGAGGGAGGGGGTCGTACCTCCACAGGTCAGCGATAAACACTAGAATCTAACTTCCAATAAGCAGATAAGAAGGGAAGGATATTCTACAGCGAAGCCGTGCGAGGAAATTGGTAAGGTCGCGTTCATACTTTGTGATGCTGACGGAAGGACGTGGCTGCATGCCTCTGCCGGTGCCACACTGTCTCGCTGCCTACGTCGGCTCTGCACCTCGCGTGGCACTCCGCCTCGCTGCCTGTGAACGCAGCCACGCCCTGTCGGCGCCAAGTATGAACGCGGCAAAGTGAATATCTTTCTGCTCCAGGTAAGAATACAGAATACATAACAATAAAACATTGCAACCTATACAATCCGACAGTAACTGGTAATGTAGTGGTCAAAAAGGGTGGCGTAATCGTTCCCTGTCAAGAAGGGGAAGAGGAAGGGGGGTCACACTGAAGCAGCTATTTACTCGACACATGGGAGTGCTCACACATGGGACTGGTTGAGATCCTGAGGCTTCTTGAGTAAACGAATGGAATGCGCCATGTGTTTTGCACATAACTGAATTTGAGAATGAGAATCGTGAGAAACACGTCCTATGTGGTGAGTATTTCTGTGCGTCACAATCAAATGAAATTCTTCTAGTGGGTGGCCGAGTTAGTAACGACGGATTAATTCGGAAGTGCCTTCAGATGCGTGGCCAGCATTCCTGTTCATCAAACTGAGGGCACATCAATATGTATAATGACTGTAATAGGACACCACCCGTGGGAAACGGGCGAGATAGAATTCGATTAGCCGTTTTCCAGACTTATTGTTCAGAGGGCAGCGACCAAAGAGTGCAGCTGCGCTGACACGTGTGTGTATGTAGTGGTGATGGTAATGAGAGCGAGGCAGTCGCATCAAATATTACAGCAAAAAGATTGATGTCCAGCAAAATTCCCATGGAATGGAAACGCTACGTTTTGCTGTATTAATAGGATGATACCAGACTTAATGGCCGTCTTGCAAGGAAAACCTATAAAAATCTGATAGATCCAGAAAAAGATAGGAGATACAATAAAGAAAAAAGCTTTAGGAATCCATTATACCTATTGCCTTGAGCATTTACCTTGTGAAGATTCAGCTGATCCAGTGAAACCGGAAAAGTTAGAAGACGAAAGTACACAAAGTACCCTCGCAGAAATCTGGGAAAGGAGGAATCGGTCGGTAACTGAGCAACCACTATGCTGTTCAGTGGGCAGGTCTGCTGAGGTTCTCCGGGCTCTTCTTCCACTGAGGCCGCCGTCAGCTCTCACGATTTTGCGGGTAGCGGCTCCGCACGCGAAGTCACAGCACTGCACAATCGGTATCGTGTGCGAACGTGCGACGCCGCAAATTCGCAAAGTCGCAAGATCGTGGAGTCTGACGGCTTTACTCTTCACGGGTTGGAAATCGAAAGATTTACGTTGGAAGCCAAAAATGAAAACATACTAAAAAGACTGGAATGTACATCCACATGATACAGCACAAATAGCTTTCAATTGAATAGATAAATACATAAATAAATAAATTCCAAGGCGTATGGTTGCGTTGGACAGTCCTGTGGGTTTAGAAACCGGTCAATGGGAACAGGAAAGCAAAAGAAGTGCAGCTTGTATTCTCCGTGGCACAAACCCTTTATGATTATCAGGGAACTGGACGGACTTAATGTTGATAAGGACAAGCTATCTCGTTCGGGAGCTAAGTCACGAAGACGTAAATTCTTTTGCTATCTACATAGTCATTGAATTCCGCCAATAAAATTACATTTAGGCTTATATGCATAATAGCTCAGAAGGGCAGATAAAGGGCAATGAATTAGGTTCACTGCGAAGCACCTTCGACTAATCAAGTCCTATTAGGGCAAGGAAACACCTCATCTCTTAGGGACTGATCAATTAGTGTCACCCTGACAAAGGTCAAGTAATGTTGAGTAAATTGGCCATACTGTACTACTTCCCTCTAGAGGGTTCAGTACCTAAGAGAGATGCAATCACATGATCTCCTTCATGACGAGAAAAGAGTCCCAACTTCTAAAGGGCATCCCGTTACCACTATGAGGCTATAATACGCCCTCAAGTATTGCTCGGCTGATAGTTGCCCTTTTGTGATGAAGTGTTTTGAAGGGGTTTAACTGATTTAGAGGCAGCATTAGGGGAAATTCGGACAGAGTAAAGAAGTAGTGAATGGGAAAGTCCAGATGCCTAGTAACAAGGCAGTGAAGAAAAAACGGATGGAAATGGCCAAAAGCCCGAGAAATAAGACCCCAACCACCGTTGGTTCTAAGCGCGGACGACCTTTCCATTAAGAGACGGGTAGTCCGGACTATTCTTCCATTGGCATGTTTTGTTAAATGAACACAAGGGAATGTTTGGAAATACGACTGCATGTACTTCTTGGAGTGAGCTTCAAGCTAAAACTGCGAAAGCGCGCCGCACTACCCCCGATCTTGCCGCATCTCCTTGGCAGCTATCTCCTCAGCCAGCCGGGACTTACATCACCCGGAGGCGAAGTCGACTTGTCAAGAGGCGGAACAGATGCGCGGTGGCGGCGTTTTGCGGAGTATTTACAGCTCGGAAGGGCCCTTTTTCACCGGGATTTCGCCACAGATAGCCTTCTTAGGCTCCTAGTTTCCATGTAAGTACATTCTTTAAGGGATCTCTCAGTAACCATATTACCCCTAGTGCTGTCTTTAAAGTCAGCCCCGCATGCCAACACAAGGACCAAGTAATTATGGAAATGCTGGTCGATTCTGAATGAAAGTTGGCATCATGGCGTAATCTAGGATTGACTAGCCAAGCATTTTGTCCTTCTGAGGAAAAAGCAACATTACTGATCCGTGCTCATTTAGGTCATTCAGGATGAGATGGTACTAGACTAGAATGAAAGGATAAAAACCCACTTTTTGCTTGGCCCCAATCCAATGTAGGCCAAGCCTTGTTAGAGTGATACTAAGAGATTGAGTGAATGGTTTAATGGAATGTGCGAGAACATGATAACTCCAAAAGAAAATGTGGCAGCGCTAGCATTGCCCCCCCCCCCCCACGCAGCCATGGAGAAGCGGCACATACGTATAAATATGAATGCAGTATCATCATTGTTTTACTGGTGATTGAAATGATTAGTCATCAACGTCGATTACAAAACATTCAAACACAAGAAAGATGGCAAAAATTGCTTGCTGTCTCTCAAAGGGTGGTGTTTAGCACAGCAGCGACTGATGAGAAGCTGTGGATATGTACATGTCAACAGCATACAGGGTGGTCGAAATAGGACATCGTATTTTCAAGAAGATACGAAGGTAGCCCCATCATTAGAATTTTAAGAGCAGATACGAAGGTAGCCCCATCCACTACGTGGGGCCAGCCGTTAGTATCAAACCAACAAACAAACTGAATTGAAAGACAGGAGATAGCTGAACGATCACTATATCACACAAAGTGCTAGAAATACGATTTTTTTGCTTTGATTTCAACCATCAAAGGTTCGCAAATGGAACCTACAGTGTGCCGTCCATAGCGAATTTCGTGTTGTAAAGAAGCTCGCTGGTGAACCAAACGGTTTTTTAATCTGCAGTTTGTTATCCTGTCTCACGCTGTGCACGGTGCTATCGTAATGGGCGGGGCATCCCACTATGGACATTATTTTTACCTTAGCCTGAAGGGAGAAAGGAACCCCTTCTTTCCTGCATTAAGCTCAGGCAAAAAGAGTACGCCTGAGTGTGCAGATTGACCCTTCAAGGATCTTTCCAAGATAAGCAACTTTTTATGAGATGCCCCTCCCTCCCTCATTGCGATAACCCTGTGCACCTTGCCCAGCTCCAATTTCCTTCAACAAGATTGGGCTCCCTCTCATAAGTCCGATTACAAAAGCTGTTCTGCACGTGCACTTCCCTGCATACCAGACTATTGGACTTGTAGCCTTACTCCTGGCCAGACATCAACCCGATAGACTTCTCTGAGTGCGACCATTTGAAGAGGAAGCCTGTAGAACAGTTCCACTGCTCTAAAGTGATGCCTGAAGGTGGCACTTCAGAATATGTGGACGATGTTGATGTCGTGCGCCTGCGGCGCACTGTAAGCTCTCTATTCTAGCGTTTGCAGGCTTGCAACAAGGTGAGAAGGTTGAAATACAAGCATCCTGTGTGCTGTAGCGATCGTACAGGTACCTTCTATCCCGCAGCGGAATATGTTTGTGATTCTCGTAAATACGATGTAAGTCCATGGTTATTCTGCTGCTTTTATGTGTTGCCATAGTGATATTATTGGTTTAAATACATAATTGTCGCACGGATAGCATGCAGTGTGCTTTACAGATACTAGGCATCATAGAAGAAGCCTATTTTGAGCCAAAATGGCGGTTTCATTCATTATAAAGGAAGATTTTTATGCAGTCAGTGGTTCATCAAATGCAATGCATGAGCTTCACATATGCATGGAAGAGAATTGAGTACGATACAATTACTAAGATTGGCGGCGAAATCTTGGTACAATTACTTATGTAGGTTCGCGGTGAAATTCTTATCGCTTGAATTTCGAGAATTCACATTTTTTAAGGAGTAGAGAAATTCTTACGACGTTTTATCAATTTATTTCTTTTCGAAATACCTTTTAGTCCAGAAAATAGGCCTCAATTCAAGAAAATGGTACTGATATTTGTATTTATTCAGTTAATATATCAAGACAATTTAATATCTGAAAACTGAAACATTCGAAAAAAATAACGAATTTCAAATTGAGAGGAACATAAAGTAGACATTACACTGAAACTCGGTATATCTTCGTAATAGTTTCCGCGGTCTCACCGTTCGTCCGTTCGTATTGGAGTCCAAGCGATGTTCGTGAAGAGGAGAAATTATCTCCTTGTCGGAAAACTGTCATTTTTATCGCAGGTATAAAGATTTGGAATAATCCAAACAAATCGTTGAATTGTACTGGGTGCGTTTCCATGAATCGCAGCCGCAGAAGTTTTCCTACATTTCCAAAAAATGCGAAAAAATGCGCGAAGTAATCGCACAACTTAACATTGTCACGGAACTGCCTATTCAAGCTGCTGGAGAGCTGCATGCAGAGGCGAGCGTTGCGCTGAAGAAAATTGCCACAACGATGCAACCACCCATTTCCGCATCCCATGCTTCCTCAACAGGACCCTCTCCAGGAGGTTAGCCGTTGACAACCGATGACTGCTTATTGAAGGAAGCATACACCCTCAAACAAGGGCATTCTTCTGCAACACAATCAGAACAGATAAAAGATAGTTATGAAACATTCATTGATTTTCATAAGATTTAAACTCGGAAATACGAAAGCATCTCGAATCAGTTTCAAAGAAATATTTTAATGGATCATTCTCGCGTTTCTGTGAATTCGATGAGGCTCTGTGACCAAAAAACTCAAAGATGGCGGGTACGGCGATGATCAGCCTCTTTTCCTAGGAAAAAGTCACGCTTACTATTTCTGTCCAGAATTGACGTGGCTCACAACTAACGGGAGTTCAGCACTGGTGGAGCCGGCCCTGACAGATAAAAGCCTTGACGCCGTATTTGGCCACGGGATTCGATCTCTGGGTCAGACGCCTAATAAGACCAGTCGTCACTACTATTCTATCTTCATCTACACATATAAGGAATATAACTGTAACTTTTGCTCGTCGAAAATTGAAGTCTTAGGAGGCTACATCAACAAAAATTTGTGCGAAGGTGCAACATAGAGTTCGCCATTAGATTAGCCTCACCAGCTGCCTATTTTCTGCTTTTTCAAAATCTTTTTTGATGGGATAGCGAGCCTTTCCTACACTTTGAGCCGTGTTCAGACTCTTGACAACGACGGAAAGGTGGAAAAGTTGGCCAGAACAAATATGTATTTCACCGTAAAAATCTCGTGACAGATGTATTATATACAAGACCTATCTTCAGCGTTTTCCGATTGCACTACAAAGAGCCTAACTGTGCGGCTCTTTAATTCGATGATTAAATATAATAGGTTCATAAGTACTAAGCGAGAACTGGAATCGTAAGAGTCAGATGCAAAAGGAATTCAAAAAGTGAGAACTGTGACAGCTTTTCTTCTCCATACGGGCAGGAAACGAGCGAAAAAAGCCTGGAGTGCTTCAGTGAAACGGCGCCGAAGGATCATTCACTTGAGTGTTATTAGAACTCTTTTGAAACGAGTTTTCCGCTCCCTCCAAGTTTCAGTCTTCCCTTGATGTTAAACTAGAGGTTTTCAAGATTTCTATTTCCATTTTAAAGTGAATCGAGCTATGGCAGATAAAGCATGCTAGAAAATTAATCGAAATAACAGATCACTAATTGACCTCCTTCTAAAACTGAAGTCTTCTCTGAAAGAATACCCGTTGTGAAAGCCGCGTAAACAAATAGAGTAATCAGTAAATAGGTGACTTTTTGATAATTTCTGTTCCAACGACTGTTGTTTTCGTCTCATGTAAATCTTATCACAGGGAGCCCCATTACGGGAAAAAGGTTTGCATGTAGAAGATTCGAACCCGTTTCTGCATAAACTTTTCAGCACAGCCTTTTTACTTCACACTATCGGAAGCCAATATCCTTTCATTTCCTAATGCTATATTTACATAACTTATCAGCATTCAGAGGTATTAAGTGCTGAGCCGTTCGGCCGATATTTTCATTGGATTACGAAATTGAACGCGATAATTAATAAAAATGCATAATAACTATTATAATATGAATGTATTGCATAATACATTTATTTACATATAATATAATGTTGATATAATAGTATACAGCAATTAATGTGTGTGTCGTCATGATTACATAATAATTATCATTACTCGATAATCCAAGCTATCAGTAAGGTACAAGTCCCTGAAGGAGGTTTTCCAAGAAAAATATGATCGATAAAATAGTGATAGCAAAGAGAGAGTGTGTTGCGTGTAGCAGGTATAACCCGTTAATAGTGATAGCATCTCATCACCTCATCAGGAGGGCTCGATAAAGTTATAGGAGAAGATTATATGCTATGTCACAGTAGCAAAGCATAATATCTCATTTTTTGCCCACAACCAGTTCAGGCCCTTGAAAGCCGAGCCCCACCCGCAATGGGCGGAGCGTGCACTGAAATTTTTGATTCATATAAGGAGAAAAGAGTGATCGAGGTTTTTCTCTTCTTATAAAGAATGTGCGTAAAATGGTCGTAAAGCGATAATCAATTAGGCGCGGACGCGCCATGCACCTGACTACAGAGATTAGCAAAGCAGTTGAATGCACAGGGATCTCATACCATTGCATACATATGTGGGCGAGATACGCTTGTTGTCAGTGCTTCAACCTTCACAACGCTTCCAATAAAATGTGCGGAGGGTTCAAGGGCTTAGCTAGGTGACCAGAGAGAGAATCGATCCAGAGTCCACCTCGACGCGAAGCAATTAATTCGTGAGCGTTAGAGGCAGAATCAAGCATAGCCGAGCAATTCTCAAAGAGAGGGTCGCGCTTGGTCCTTTTCTTGGAATACTTGCCAAGTGGAGACAGAAGGAGCTTAGAATCATAATTTAAGCTGTTAAGAAGGGCGGTTGTGATGCAGTGGAATGCGACGCACACTCCGATCCTTGGAGTGAGGGGATCAGATCCTGCATCACCGCCTGCGCAGCCCAACGAGGCCTTCCATTCCTCCGTTCAAGGAGAAAGACATGACATCGCAGAGAATTTATGCTGCCCATTTCTTTGACACGATGCCTGATGGTGTATGGGAAGGAAATCCAGGGAGCTCTGTGCTCTGGCCATAGTAGCAATAGAATGGTACTCCCGAAAGAGTTGATGGAATTACAGGGTACGTGATCGGATGTGCAAAAATCTTAGTTTACGTAGCGTGTTGAAGCTAACGAAAACATTTGTGAAGGAGAGAAATTAAAAGTGCAAGTTTCGAGCAAATCTGCTCAGCTAATCAGGTCCTTAATCAATAGTCAGAATATGCGTACTGGAAAGCATAATTAGGCTGATCCAGGGCAACCATTAATGGCTCATGTATTTAATAGAAAGCTAAAACGGCTCTGTTCACAAGCGGCAAAAGGCAACGAAAAGAATGACACCTGCAGCGATGCAAACACTGAATGGATCGTGGTCTTAATCATGAAGCATCGGCAGGAGACAGAAAAAGATAGGGGTGGAGCCGCCGGCGTTTTAGCAATCAATGCCGAATTCTGAGGGAAAAAACGGCGAAAATTACATTACATAAGAATTCTCACTAGAAGGATGCGGAACGAAATCACACAGCTGCCAGTCGTCGTTGAAAAGCCATAGAACGGATGTGAAGCGAAGGGCGTCGCACCATGTGAAAAAACATCTGCGACAGTTGGTGCCGTCTTTCAGAGATCCCTCGGGGGAGTAGAGGGAAGGGGAGCCCAAGCCTGTCTGATCGGGGGGGGGGGGGGGGAGGGGAACTATCGATTACTGCGCTTGTTCATCAATGATAGTCGGCCGAAAAGTAGCTATTCAGGGTCATGTAGTGAACGATGATCAGCCGCAAAGACACAAAAGTAGACCGTTCAAATTTTGCACAATCACACACACACACACTACATTGCTTAGCAACTGCTGTCCATTGACAATTCGTCATTTTTTTCAAAATTAAAATTTTTGAAAGCGTGAAACACCGGAATGCCATCTGTATTCTCCTCTTTGCCATTCTATTTCATACCTTTGTCATTATAAACTTTTTTGATTACTTTCTTGACCGAAGGCCTTCTTAAGCTCGTTCCAGAGACGCATCTGTTTTTCAGTTTGTTGCTATTTACGTTGTGGCAAGATCATTCAAGGGCTACTTCAAATTTTCAAAATAGCATAATTATATAACCTATACAGTTCTCATGTCAAAAAATAAAGCACTCAAAAAGATCGATCTCCAGGGGATATGTCAGGCATTGGCTACCATTCAGAACTGAGTAAATTTCGCATAGATATGTATGTGGATGACATATGTAAAGTGCTGGCGGAACCAGGTTATAATCAAGTAGGTAATTGCTTGTTATTTTATATCCTCAATCAGTCTGACTAGTTACGAATGCAGAAATATACAAGCTTAGTACATAATTAAAAAGTCTACATATTTGGGATAGATAACGTGGATGACACTCTTTAAGGGATTAATCAACAGCAATCACATTATCATTCGTTTTATCGTTTTATCCACAATATAGCTTAACTTGTGCTCTACTGTTCAATTACAACAAATTATATTTTATTCATTAATATTTCGGTGTTTGAAGTGCCGTACCATGCGAAATTGCAAAATAAATAGATCATACACTTGCAGCTTGTCAAATCAAAACCACCCTTTGTATCGTCCTCCCACCTTTGTCGGCTGGTTTCGTGAGAGCAAAAATTTATTTACTTATACGTGCTGTGACGCGCAATCGAATGTCACTTGGCTATAGGTGGAACTGAAGTAGGCAATAAATTAGAAAACGGATTAAGAAGGTGCATCTCTGCAAATGCCCCTCCCTCCATGTATATTTAAATTTATTTATTTATTAAGCTACACTTATTAATAGATGACTTCATCTCGCGCGCAACCTCTGACCTATCGAAGTTTCACTGTTGACTTTTGGGCTTTGTCGACTCACAGATTACGGGGCGAATGGTGAAATGATAAGATAGGCGAAGCAGCAAAGTCAACCGTTGACTGGTGCGAAACTGATATCGGCAAAGCAAGCTCCAAAGTAGGAGAATTCGAGAAGTGTAGACAGAGGGATTCAGTGGAAATGCAATGGTTGTATGATGCGATCACACCCGGGAACTATGTATGTGGTTGTGGGGGAGGGGACATTTCAGGACAGTGTATCGAAATCCACATTCCGTGAAAAGCAAGTTATAGAGGCGGGAGGACGATTGTGGATCAGAGGAGGGGATTTTTCTTCAAGTCCGGAAACGGAATGTGAAAAAACCCAGGGGTAGATAAACCTTAAGACTCTCCCCTTATTCACGTACTAACCCCTCCTTGTGATGAACGATGGTGAGTGCATGGTTTCAATGCTTCATCAAGCTCTCCTTACTGATGTCCACACAACAGGGTATATGGAATAAGAGTGAGCGAAGATTAGCGATTGAAAAAAGCTGTTCAAATCTAAACAAAAATTCAAAATGAAAAACCACAGGCATGGAGTTCGAAAGATTATAGTTAGTACGCAGGCAAAAGAAGTGGAGAGAGCTGGTGAACATAGAGCTAATAAAAAAGAAAAATGGGAAGGAGCCCTTGTGCAAATAATGAAATGTTCACCGTTTGAGATTTAATCATTAAATGGATCAAGGAGATGGAAGTGATCAAACCTTTAAACAAGGAGATGGAAGTGATCAAACCTTTAAAGATAGGTTAGCTATTCCACTTAAACCCTTGGTTGCCTAGGAATTTGCTGAGTATGAGGTCTGATGGCTCTTGGAATCATATTATATTCTAGGGATGTGATCAGTAGAGCGAGAAACTTTGTTACAAAATTAACTTAAGTTGACTTTTTAGCTTGCCTTTGCTTTCTGATCTGTGCGGAGCTCAAAGGCACATTACAGGATTATTGGGTAGGTAATGGTAAGGATTACAGGTAATGGATTAGAGCTCCCGCCGTGGTCGGATAGTTTGACACACAGCCAAAAGGCTGTACCTTTACCGAGGTGGTGGGTGTCAGTTCCCGGTGCGTACAGAGTCAAGGAAGCGAGCTCGACCCCACCGAGCATTTGGGGTGGCCCAGGCCCTTCCACCCCAAATGTGATTGCTGGCAATGACAGTGACAACGGTGGCAATAACGTGGTAAATGAGGCCTACGATTGTGTGATAATATAAGATAAGGAAGTGATGCTCATGATAAAGGAGATGTTGACATGAGGAAACAGGTGATATCCCAGAGTTCCTTATGATACCATCCACCGAAAGTTCGACAGTCCGAATCGTTCGAAGGATTGTTTTCACACGGTAATCTCGTCCAAGGCCAGATGTCACGAGGCCCGATTATTGCCATTTCCGGTGAATTCTTTCGGGTTTTTCTTTGTCGGCTATTCCTAAGCACCTCTAATTTCATAATTCAACACTATGACCCACTCAAAGCAATCCTGGAATGTGCCTTTAGAAGACGAGGCCTGAAGAAATTGTAGCACGTCTATTGTTATTACCCAACTCCACCTGACTCGATGGTCAAAAGTTGTTAAAAATGGGTAAGAGGAAAGAAGACATCTGATATAGACCTTATTTCATTATAGAGAAGGAAAGGCCTATTGACAATTCTATTTCTATGACAGTTCTTCGACTAATTCTACGAGGAAAAAAGATCGCGAACCTGGTCTTTGTCAGGGCCGTTTTTCAACAGCTCCCAGTGTTCTGACATTACCCGCCCCTTCCGCTGACGGAGTCCGCCTTCTTCGGAACAATGTTGGTCATTTCTCGGGTTTTTGGTGGTTCCATTCCGTCTTTTCTTCACTTTCGTACCAGTAAGCGCCCGGACTTTCGTATTCAATAATCATTTGGTATTCGGCTTGACCATCCCTACCGCTGCCTTTAACCCTGGCAGTCAATTTTCTGCTCTGGGCGATTATGCATGTTAATATCAGAATTATAAGTAAGAGATGAACCTACTTCAGAAGGTAAGAGATAACGTCCGTGGCATTTATGCCGCCGTGGTTTCAGTGACCGTGAATTGGTGCTAGTCACTGTGTGCAAATGCAAAGCAAAGACAAGTTGATGACGCACTGCAAGCACGGAAACCGTTTTCATAACCTCAATGGCAATGCCATAATAACAGGGATTCGGAACCGTAAGCCATGTGGGCGATGTGGAACGCCTTCCATTTGAATGGGAGAGATAATCTGATTCGTATTGAGCCCACATGAAATTATGAGGCTCTCAGCATCCTCTTGTGTAATTTCACATATATTCAGTGGGCTGCACCGAAAATTTGAATAACTCGGCACTCGGCAAAGGGTGCATAAAATGGCACGGTAGGGGGTGGGGGTGCCACTAACCCTGTTCTACACTTGCTCAGTCAAAAATTTGTGATAGACCTCCAACCAGGTTTGTTGCGCTTGTTTAAGCACCAACGGAGGTTTCGAATTTTTATGCAAAACCGAGGATTTTTCGCATCGCCTGAAGGAGTTTCTCACTCACGTGGAGCTGTTGGGAATTTTTTGCTTGCAGTTTTTTTTCTAAAGAATTCATACCTGTTGCTGTCAAGTGTTTTCAATGAATTTTAATTTATGAAAATTGAAAATAGTCGGAAATACAGGTGATACCACGAAGGAGTACAGAACGCATCAAGAAAACTCAATGCATCCCTGATCCCAGGTTGTGAGTCGATCTGCTCGAAAAGCTTAGTAATTAAGGAAATGCGCAAATTCAACCATCACTCAATTAGTGACGACCGCCCACCAAGCTACTCAAGTTTGCTGCGCGCGACGGTTGCTAGTTCTTCAGCATCACTCAGGGATAGGAATACAGGTAGTGGGAGAGTGCACCTGCTTCGAATGAAGCTCGAGCTTCCTTATTTCCAATAACGCACAATATTTCGACAGACCGTAGAGAATCAGATCTTCTTCTCAGTAAAGGGGAGGTCTGAGGTGCCTAGCCGATCTTGATCAAGGTATTCCACGAGAAATATGGATATATGTGGTACACATAACGCTCCTTGCAATTTAAACAAATTGGAACAAATTGACTTTTTTAAATGATTTTTGATAGTTTTAAGAAAATAACATCTTAAATATTAATTGAAGCCTTGGGTCTCGATGGCTGGGCAAAGGATGGGTGTGTGAGGATGTCGACAATACCTAGACGGAATCTGTACAAAGAGGAGGTAAGGATGTGATCAATTTTATGGCTCTCTTTCTCATCCTTGAAGTTACGCGCTGCAACGTTAGTTTTGCGATCAGCTGGAAAGTGCATCTGGATAGATGCTATTTTCCCGGTCTGCATGATATTAGCAACGACATGACAAGGGCGCTTTCATGGGAGTTGTCAGCGAATCGTGTCAACCATTTCTTTTGATGAATTCTTGAACCAACTGATAGGGGAATTCGCTCAGCTTAGTTTACAATGCACAAGCTCCTCATGGAAGGAAAATGGTCATTTGAGAGCTTTAAAAGGTGCTATAGGAACACTGAAGAGATATATTGGTAAAAAGGAGCAAACATCCCCGAAATGATTACCAGAGAGTGGAAAAATAGGTGGGCATTTAAAAATCAGTGAAAATTCGAAAAAAGTTTCATCAAAGTATTGGGTTGGTGCATGGTTAATGCGGCTTTCTCTCAAACATTTTATCCAACAAAAAATAGCAATGAAATTTAACAAAAATGTGTTTAAATGACCATTCGAGCGTTTTCAACACCGCAAACACTGGACTGCTTCCCACTCGGTAGTCGTCAAAACGTCGATGTTCACTGCAGAAAAACGCAACAATGAAAGCCGCATTAATTATGCACCAACCTTAGAAAAATTTTATCTATTGAAGGAACCAAGCTGTTGAAGAAATGTGAAAGAACTAATCAAATTGTTGAAAAACTTACGGAATTCCTTAATAATGCAGATGCTCAGATTATTCAATAGACGCTCAATAGTATTGCTGGCACAGACCTCGCTTTCCCTCCACTTAAGGCCGTTGCCCATTCGATCGCTTGACAACACGTTCGCCACCTCGACAATGCATCAAAGACCAACACATAAAGCGTGGTCCATGGTGAGTGTCACGAGTTCGCTGCAAATCTCCATCGGTTTGGCCTAATAACAGCTGGGCCTCGGTTGAATAAGAGAGGAGGCACTTCTGCCCTTTCCAGTACCTTTGACGAAGGGATGTGCTAGCGGCAAGTGAATCCATTTACTACATGGTCCGAGGTTCAGATCTGTTGTCAAGGCTGGAACCGACGGTATGTGGCGACACATCCTGTTATTACAGCACTCTCACTTCTCGATCACTAACAACTGGTCATGGAGAAAAGCTCCTGTTGTGAGGTGCAAGCGAAACGTGCCACTAGAACATTTCTTTACTTAAATTACCCTATAATCACTAACTTCTTTTCGTTTTTTCCTTATCCTGAAGTACACATTATTAATTCGACGCAACTCGGCGGCAGCCCCCCCCCTTTTCATTGTGCAGGCTAATTTCTAGTCATGATCTTTGTGATACTGTGTAGCAGCGGGATGCATGGCGCATTCTGCAGCAGTGCTGATGAACGCCAGGCACTCCCCGAAAATCATCATATGGTAGAAAGCTACAGTTGACAGCCCAACTGAGCTTAACAAAATTGGAAATATAATTTTGTGAAATTTCTTTTTTGGGCGCAGTTCACTATGTTTTTTCTCAAATATTTTTTGCACATCCAATTCATTAATTACAATCGGAGGATTCCTGCATGTCTGAGTGGTCAATTATAAATAATTCCGAGTATCTCGAAGCCTTCAAGTGATCACCACTACGTTTCACATTTCCGCATTCGTCACCAGTATGACAGCTTGGAGAGAATCTTTGAAACCAACAAAGTCAAAATTCAAGAAATGCTATCTGTCAACGGATGGCTGAGCGTATTCATAAAGCAAACAATCTCACATGGATGTGCCATTAGCATACACAAAAAGCCACATGAATCTTGAAAAAGTCAAATATCATAAAATGACGACGTCAAACCATAAGGTTACGAGGGCAGACGCATTTTCGATCAAATGTGGAACCAGCAAGGAAGGAAAGTCAATAAGGAAGAAAAAACATGCAAACGAGTAGGAAAAATGGTGTATTCACCTGATGTCGTACATAACCCGAGGTTTTCCTTCACTCCTTTCCCCTCCTTCCCGATAGCCTTTTAGTAAGTTAAAGGAATCGCGCAGGGAAGAATGAGTTTCTGTGTTACCCAGATATATATTTATGTTGTATTTGCTTAATAAAGGCCTCATGCAAAGGTTCCGCGAAGGAGTAGGAATCCGCCTGAGATGCAGCTCCTTAAAGGGGTAGCGGAGAGGCAGGGCTTCCCAGTGATTGCACCGCCCCGTCGTCCGCCGCGGTAGCAGATACATACAATGGAACAGAAAGATACGATAACAGGCCCACTCGCGTCTCCAACAGCGGCGAACGACGGGGCGGGCATCCACTCGGAGGCCCCGTCCGCCACTTTGAGCAGCTGTATCCTAGCCGGATTCTCAGTTGTAGCAAGCTTCGCCTGCGGCCCTCAAGCAAATACAAAACAAAATATGGGTATTAGAAAAACTAGTTTTTCCCTGCACGATTCTTTCAATGATGCTAATTATGTGTGGATGCTGCATTAGGTTGGTGTTCAATAATCAGAAAGTTTCATTTCCAATAAAGGAATAAAAAGCCAATAAGTGTGCTCCCCTAAAGAAAAGATATTGTGACCATGAAGTCGCTTTATTTCGTGATGTTGTTTATTTGTCTGAATGTTAATGACTTATGAATCTCTGAATCACTTACTTAAACCCGATTATAACCTCATGATATTTATAGTCTTTGTTGTTTCATTCACTTTATTGACTCCTTCTTTATCGGCGATCAAACGTCTAAAGATTAATTATGGAGGACAGAAAGGATTACTTATCAGCAGATGCCACGCATCTAAATTCTATCTAAAATCGCGTAGACAACTTATCGCATACCTATGCGATATAAAGACCCCATGTAAAATATGCATGCAGTAGTCATATCCTTCACTCATTCAAACCATCTAATCCTTCTGCATAATGGCCGCGCAAAATCCGTTTCATGAATCAAATACCAATCTACTATACATATGATGCTAGTAATTGACTTAAAAACCTGAGAACAAGGGCAGAGTGTGGTGGTGACTTGTATTAATGCCAACTGAAGCGATCCGCGCAAAGATCGTAAAATTCGAGATCACTCACAGCCGTCAGTTACCGGGACAAAAAAACCCCCAATGGCTCTTCCCACCTGGCACGTCGTACCTGGCCGGCACCAATTTTTGTAGTAATAATGCTATTTATGAAGAATGCTGAGACATCGGGTGTGCGTCGCAGTAAAGGAAAAAAAGAATCGAAAAGGGAAATGAAAAGAGCAGGCACTTATAAACCATTATACTTCAATATTTCAACCACAAACCACTCCTTGAAAATTATGATCAACAATTTACTTATTTTCTAATTTGAATGTAACCGAAAGAATGAGCGAAAATAGTATTCAAATAGTCAGCAATATAATATTTAAATAATATTGTATATTATATGGTTTCCCAAACATGTGAATCGCTATTTGTTTACAAGTGTTTTCACTTTGCAATGTACATATTCCCCTCACCAATACTAGATAACTAGCCGCGACAATTGTGAATAGCAAACCAGTAAACAAAAGATGACTCAGATGCTCAGAAATCTCCACCAACACACATTGATATGAACCGGGGGAGGGAGGTAGTCAAATGGCGGTGAGGTGGAGATGGGTGCAGAAAGGAGGTCAGAATGGGGAATATGTTCGAACGTCGACCTCCTAGTAAAACTCAAAAATGGAAGGGCCTGTCGTTTCGTGGATGAACGAACGTCGGGACTAAATGTGACTCAACTAAGCAAATGATCCCTAATAATGCCAAGGAAGGAGAGCCATGAGAGAAAGGGCCATGCAGAGACCCACAGAAGGAAGTCATTTTCTGAAATACTTTCACTGATAGCACTCAACTACTGCTGAGGCGTTGGGCGAAGTGCATAAAGATCCCTCGAAGAGGTAAATGTGGCAGATTGCGATAATTGGAGAGTATGAAAATGGGGTTGCTGCAGTGTAACAGTAAAAAAGACGCGAGAGGCTTCGAAGAGCCCGAGAAATAGGAACCCGAAAACATCCTTCCCACGCTCCCTTTTTCGCGCCTTTCTGCCTCACTAACCAATGGGGTGAATTGCACACGTGCGAGGGGCTCTGCCGGAACATTGGCCCGCCCCGCAGTTACCAAACCGGCGGATGCATGGTAGCGCTACTTGCATTGCTGTGGGATCGTGACAAGACTCCAAGCCGCGCTATTGTCTCATCGATCGATCGATCTCATTATGGAATCGTCTACCGGATGACTCTCAAGTCCATTACAGATGAGAGGGCTTCTGGAAATGTGAGTTACCATGGATGGAGTTGATCGACTAATAAACTCAGAGAGCCTTTCACCCTGCTCATTCCATTCCGTTCCGTGAGTCCCTATGTGAAGCTCATCCATTGTCCGTTCTTCTGGGGCCGATCTTGGCATTGGAGTCGCCGACGATGACCTTGAAGAAGGTGTGGTCTTCCTTAAAGAACTTCTCCAATTCCACACAAAATGCTTTGAGCTCGTCCTCGTCGTGGCTTGATGGTGCATAGGAGAAGAAGATGGTCAGAGCCGGGATTGAACCACATCTTTTCAATCGCAAATGTCCGATCGGGTTAGTTGTCAGATTTTCGTACGAATAGATGTTCATGGCCAAGTGCGTGTTGACGGGAACGCCCACACCGCCAACGACTCTCCTGTCGCATGTTCCAAGAAACAGTTCTTCACCAGTCTCGTCGTGGCGTGAAGCGGGCGATGCCTTCTCGTCTCGGTCAGTCCGATGACGTTGTACTTGATCTTCCTGGCTTGCATCCAGCCTGTTGTAGCCCAGAGATTTTAGCAGCCTCTCCCGTGCGGTCCCACCCAACGCTGCCGTATTGGGGGCTCCCTCAGGTTCAGGAGAATGAGGCCCATTTTCTATTGCTGTTTTCGGCAAAATGGAGACTCACGAGCAACTTGCCAGGCTCTGTCGTGGGGGCTTGATATACTCCGAGTAGCTAGCCAGGCTCCCAAAGTGGACTTAGGGTTTACTTGTTGGAGGGGACCCCGGACCGCCTGCCATGTACCTCCCAGTCTTAAAAATGCAGGCTTTTGGTTGGACCGAATGCAGGATACCAACTGCACCATACAGAACGCTCCCACACGTATGTAAGAAACGTCTGCATGGGTACAGAGAGCATGAATTAGCCCACAGGGTGGCTTTTGGTCCGCGATTTGCCCCCTATCCGCCACCTGTGGTCGCGCCACGTAGCCTTGCCACCTAATGTCTCGAGATCCCCCAGCAAGGGAAGCCCCTTGGTGTAAGAGATCCGTGGCTGACTCACAAATAGTGCATTATAAATGTGGAGTACTTGTCACTGCTGGTGCAAGGCTTGGTAACTAGTAAAGCTTTAATACTTCTTCAGACCCCGTCATAGCGCAAGTTCAAGGCGAAAAAGGCGAACGACACAGGTGACAGAAGCAGGCAACACACAAGGAGGACAGGTAAGGAGAACAAAAGAGAAACTCAAGGGGAGCGGAATAGGGATATAGATATCATGTCTAGTCAGTCAAGGCGAGTGTGAGCCATGATTGAGCATCTACAAGGCTTGCTAGGTTTTCGCAACCTGCTCAGGCAAACTGATGCCCGGCGATTTGCACAGTATGAGCAATTGGGCAGTGTACCGTTTATGATCCGCAGTCTCACTGCTCTATTAGAGCACATAAGTGCTCTCGAAGGAGAGCGTGTGGACGATCCTACCAGAGCAGGGTAGTAGCAGCAAGGCTATTATCCCAACAAGGTTATTATCCCAGCCTTGTATGCTGCTTTTACCACCTGTGAATATTCACTTTATTCTTTCTGCAAATTTATGACACGAGAAGCGCAAATCTCTTTGAAACGGAGTTGCTCAATACATCCTTCAATAATCTTTACTGAAACCTTGGAATTGCTATTGTCATTGTACAACTCACACAAAGGCCAAAACTGCATGTGAATGATCCAGATTTTCTCGCACTTTCTGCGATGGCTTACGTCACAGAAGCCAATGGCATCCACGCTATTAAATAAGAACTATCCATCTAGCTTGCAGAAATATGTCTCCAAAAAGAGTAATCGCCTGTAGTGTATACGGATTTATACAAAAAACTAAATCAAATCATAAATTCAGGACAGTTACCGTGTAACGCCCTCTATGAGATAGGGACCTAGACGTATGGTAAGTGTTAAGTCTGTTCAAGTAGTCATGCTCCCCTTGCAGCTCTACTGATCACACAGAGTTCACACTGACATCGGAGACTATCGATCTACTTCAAAATGGAAACTAGTGATGGAGTATGACAGACACTAACTTGTTCGGATTATAGTGAACTGAGCAAGAAGTTGATCTCGGGCTCTAGAGTCAGAACTGGATAGAACGAAGTGATAAGATAATCCCTCTTATTTAAGAAGCCTATACTAAAAGCTTCTACTCTTTTGGCATCAACCGGCCGTTAATCAGCGGTGTTCACAATCTCGTCGGTTCTCTGCTGTGACTATCTCTATCTCTGTTAACAGGTGACAATTCTTGCACACGTGCTGGTATATCCATATCATAACCTCAGGCAAGAGTACAATGTGCCCATCTGAGCGTTTATCTGTAACGATGTACTTGCTCTGCTCTCACTGTACTACCACGTTAGTTTGCAACAACTAGCATCCGATTGCACACATAAGGGGACCAGTTAGGCGCAGTTCAGATTGGCGTGTGGACGCCTTTGAGGCGTGGATCTGCGTGGCACTGGGACCTTTTTCTCACTTGCAGTAACTACTGTGTATAAAATAAATAGTCTTTATTATCATAATATAGGCCTTGAGTTTTGAGACGATTAACACTCCCGCATCCCAGGATGCTCCTAAGTCCTCTGCCTCTATGACAGGTTTGCCACGTCGCGCAAGAACTAATCCTAGGGGGACGAAGAAGATATTCCGCAGTTTGTTAAAGTTCAATAGCAGTGCAGTACACCAACTTCCTGAGGCACCGTTCGGAGCTATCGATCGCAAACTAGACTAGACGAATAGGAGAACCGACCAAATAAAAGGGATCCATTGCGCATCCACTGACCGTATGAGCGCATAGGCCAATGGGCGAGTAGACTAATGCGACAGTTTCAGTGTTTAGTGTTTGCGATCGCCGCTGCGTTTCAGCCGATCAGGCGATTATGGGACTGGGTAAAATGAGGCGGTCGGGCGCTCGTGCGATTCAGACAATCGGGCGATCAGGCGGAAAGGATAAGATACGTATCGATTAGGTGAATGATACCTTTGATCGCCTGAATCGCGAACTGTGAACAATGGCTAAGGTAATGTTTAGCTGTCGCGATTCACGCGGAAGGAAAAAGATACATATCGATCGAGTAATTCGAGCGGTCGCGCGATTCAGGCTACCATCCACCTAGTCGATACGTATCTTATCATTTCCACCTAAGTCGCGCGAGTCGCGCGATCGCCTGGATCGCAAGCTATGAACAATACCTAAGCGCAAGGGCACAAGAGGTAGTTGAACCCAATCACTAACAGACGAACATGCGGAAAGATAAGGCTCGAGGATAAGATAAACATGATCTATTCTCCTAAAAGCACAGTTTGCGATAATCGAACTGGTCGGCTTGCCGTCTTTTGACAGTAGATTCTAAGGTAACTATCCAGGTTGTACGTTCTCGCTCCATGGCAGAGCGGGAAATGGGCAACTGCAGCGTCTGCACATGAAGCGTCGCACCATTACGTGGCAAGCGGTGCCGCGATAATCAACCGCTTGGCTCAAAAACTGTGAGACGCCTTCAAAAATCAAGGCAGTACTCTCCCTTCGCTGTTGTGTGACACCAACTGTAGACCCAAAAAGGAGGAAAGGATTGGCATCTTTGAGCAAAAAACCTGGACCACATCAAAGGATCACATAATTGTGCACCCGAAGAGTTTTTTCAAGAAACTGCCATTCGAAAACTGTCATTGAAATTTGTTAGGTCTTCGTTGATCAGTGAGACAAGAAAAAGAAAAGACTGTCAAATACTTAGAATGAAACATCAAACATTTCTAGGAATCTCTCACTACAGACAACCACTGCGCGCGATGACCTCATCATTCGCACGATAGATTTACACGCATCCCGATAGAACGCTTCCATATCCAACTTTTCCGATATTTGGATATGGAGGAATCTGCGATTGGACTTTCGAGGAAATTTGGCGGCCCGCCAAAAAGATTAAGACAGGAATGAATTATTTGTTCTGTCCTCAGTTGTTTTGAGAAAGTCATCGAGGTAATAGTCAAATGATCGATTTGTAGGAACTGCCATGAAGGCACATTCATTCTGACTGGGTTAAAGCGCAAATTATGAAATAAGGGGTGCTAAAGGAAACAACTATAAAGAAAATTCCAGAAGCTTAAATGGCAAAAATCAGGCATGTGATCTTGTGCGAGATTTCCTGTGAAGGGGAGCCTTCAAACTTGTTCTCGCTGGATGGTATCATGATTAACTCTGCAATATCACCTGTTTTCCCACGCTGCCTTCTCTACTTAAAGCCGTCACAGGGTCCTCTGTTTTTGTCATTTGTCGCCACTTTGTGCTATTCGAGGCATCCTTTACTCCGGTTCTCACTTCTATGAGGTCGGCTTTGATGACTTCCCTCCATGTTTTCTTTGGGCTCCTCGCAATCGCTTGAAGTACGCTGCCTCTCTGCCCTCTAGTAGTGTGGTCTGCCGACTTTCTTAGCTCGTGCCCATACCGTAAGAGCAGCTGCCACCTTCAGTTCAGCTGGACAGGGACCGTCTGCACCGCTCTGACGTATCTGATCCCGTCGAGTTGCCTCCAGCCGCACGCCCATCTCCAGCATTCTCCTTTGGGCCGAGTAAAGCTGCCTCACGTGGTTGTTAAGGGCCACGCTCATCGCGATAGAGCATTGCGGACCTCAATGTCGATCGACACACATTGCCCCTGAGCGTTCTGGAGCACCGTCAATCGCAGACGATCCTAGTGGACTCCCCTTCTCAGACACGCCGCATCAACTCGAGCTTTTACGGCTAGGTCCACCGTACCATCGGTCCCTGTATCACTTCCCATGAATCGGAAATCTTCAACCCTTCTATGCTTTCTCCATGGCGGTCCACGAGTTACTCCGTTCCGTTCTCGAAGCTCTGGAGCTTGGTCCCTGGCGTCCAGTAGAGAACATTCTCGATGGTTCCCTATGGTCCCCCCATAAGGTATTTCATCATGCGATCCAGGGTGAGCAAGAAGAGAAACGGGCTGAGAGCTTAAGCTTATTGTAATCCTACCGATATCCGTGCCTCCGTCTCCAGCTCCGGTGGGTATGGCTGCCTTATACGCATAGCACATATCCTGTATGAGATAGACCAGATGCTCTTGTATCTGTCATTCTCCATCCAAGGTTGACCGCACAGGCTTGTACCCGAACAACGTTGAAGAGATGGTGGCGACTTCCACCAGCCTTAAGTCAGCCAGCTGTACGTACAGCCTCATGGTATGAGCTGTCAATTTCACTATGCAGTAGTTGAATAATTCCAGCGTGTCCCACTCATGTTTGAATACTTGAACGATGGTACTCGTCCTCCACGCATCCGAAATTTTTCTTTCGGCGAATGCGATGTTGAGGAAACGTAAACCAGTATATCCCGCATTATTTCAGTGCCTACCATGCTTCTATTGGGACTACATCTGGACCAACGGCCTTCGCAAACTTCATTTCTCCTACCACTAGGCAATCTTCTCCCTTTGTTCAAGGGGAATGGGGTCACCCTTTTTCTCTCTCTGTGGGCCCTTATGATGGGACTCTTCGTTCAGAAGCCCATCGAAGTACTACCGCCACCTCCTGTTGACCTCGGCCGGTTTCCTCATAATGGTACCCTCGCTGCTCTAAACCGTCTTTATAACAATCCATTTGAGTTCACCTTGACACGCTGCTTGCAGTGCTTGTGGGAGACGAAGTTTTCCAAGCTCTTCTGCGAGCGCTTATACGCCTAATTCTTCTCTTTCACTATCATATGAACCTCCTCGTTTCAAAACCACATTGTTCTGTCTCTTCTAGAGCTACCTCGGGTTTCTCCCAGCGTCTCCTTCACGCACTTTAGAATTACATCACCTGTTCCAGGCTTTCTGAGTTGAATCGTTAGGGCCTGGGAGTCGTATCTTCCTTATCCCTCTTTTGAGGTTGTTCTTTCTCCTTTGTACAGCGTCCACCATCTGAGTGTCTGTTCAGTCTTGAGCCTTGTTTACTTGGAAAGCTCTATGGCATTGTTTACTAGAAAGGACCGGTGTTGAGTGGCGAGCTCTTCTCCTGGAATACCTCGATTCCCTTCATAGTTTTGAGGGCTAATCGTCTTACGAGTGCACGATTGACTTCCGCTTGTCTCCCTTCACTGCTGTAGGTAACTTTTAAGTGTCTCTTTTCGGCATTACATGCCTGTGTCCTGAAGACATAGAGCTCGGATGTTTCTATGTCTCATTGGGCCGGCAACCCCTCGAGACTTCCCGGTCAACGATCCTACTCAGTTCTACCTGCGTATCAACGAAGCCATCAGGTCAGTTTCGGAGAGGGATGACTTCACCGTGGCAAGGCAACTGAACGGTCACGTTAGAAGATATAGAAGAGTGTCTTATTCAAACTAACTTCATCAGCCGGGGCGTTCACTACTCTGACCACAGAACTCGGGCGAAGGTTCTTCGCGTTACTTCCGGGTATCGTTCCAGCTCTATAACTGGTAATTATGCGACATCTAGACACTCTTGATGTGACGATTGTACCTAGGCAAGAATCGGAGATTAGGATCTTCAGTGTCAAACTCGCGCCACGCAAAATGAAGTCACGCCTTTCTTCTGTGCACATTAACTGTCTTACAAATACATATAAGGTGCATTTTAGTATTGTGCTGTCGCAAAGCCTCATGAATTCTGAATGTGTGAAAATATGAGACTACAAAATGTTTATTTCAAAAAACTCAAAAGACTGTAAAGGTCCCAAAAGTTTTTCAAAACAAGTTGCAATATTTCGGTGCGTAGCACCTTCCTCAGGCCTAAAAAGTGGCAGTAGTATTATTGTGTAATATACAAGGTATATTACAAACTGTAGTTTGTAAAACTGTAGTTTGTAATATATCTTGTATATTACACAATAATACTACTGCCACTTTTTAGGCCTGAGGAAGGTGCTATGCACCGAAATATTGCAACTTGTTTTGGAAAACTTTTGGGACTTTTACAGCCTTTTGAGTTTTTTGAAATAAATATTTTGGAGTCTCATATCTTCACACATTCAGATATATGGTGCATTGTAATGCCTCTATCCTTGGAATTTGAATCCACACTGAAACTCTAAAGTAAAAAATAGAGGCAAAGGTCAAACAGTCCAGGGCTTACACAAGTTGCATCGATCACCAAAGGTAGAAGTAATTGGATATTATGTAACATGAAGGATGTTGGTTGAAGTGTAGAATGTGAGAAGGGTTAATCCCGAGCTCGAAAGTTGAAAATCGCCGGCATTACGGCTATTGACAGAACTTTTGACACAGTAGGAAGATTCTTATTCACTTTTCTGTTTATCCTACTTCGCAGCGATTGTCTCAGTTTCAAGGATGTACGCATACATTCTGTTGGAATTGCTTCTAATGGCTATCATCAATCCAGTCGATGGATATTACAAGGTAGGTGGCAACCGTAAGGACTGTTGAATTAGTTAACCGAGGCTCCTTGAAAACCCTTCTCTTCATTTCATTTTCACTCCCCATAATAAAGTCTTGCACGTTGATGCTTAACATGAAGGAAAGCATTAGAGAAAGCATGAATAAACACCTTTTCGGGATGCGCCATCTGAATTTTGAAGGCACGTATGACTGGAGTAGCTCACTCTCTCCACTGAGGCAGATGGCTGGATCCTCGTGTAACTATCCAGCCTGCGCCCTCATTCCGGCACGATAATCAGTCATACAAAATGTTGATCTCGTCCGAAACTGGGCTAGCAACACTCACAAAACATGAAACACTTGAGGAGGGATGTGGATTTCTGCAGCACGACAGTGTCTGGTAAAAGGTATTTGCGATCGATTGCAAGGAAACAAGATGAAGGGGTGAAAGGGCGAAAGTTTTGATAGTGAATCTAAGGTTAGCAGGAAGAGACGCCTATCTGGTTTAATTGTTGGTTGATTTTGCGTGGTGTCGTCAAGCAAGGACTCGTTCGACGTCCTTTTCCGGTCAGAGTTTTTCTTGGAAGACTGTGGTCAGCTGGCATTGGTTTCAAGGTTACCAAGGGTTTCGGGTTACCAAGGTGATTGGCTGATGCCGTCAGAGGGCCCTCTTTTTGAGGATGGATATGTTTCATGATATGATTCCTGGACTATGGGAGTGGAGATTGCTCCATTTGTCATCACCGCTCTACTGGCGACACCGCATACTCGAATGTGCAGTAGCCAAGCTGATATCCCTCTAGGCATTTACCACTATTGAAAACGTCAGGCAATTAAGGAGTCCCAACAATTTGTTGCTACCAACATCGGAATACGAAATATTAGGCTGGTGAAAGAGTCCTGGGACACTGAGAACTTTTCTTTCAATTTTCAAAAATTTTATTTCGACGTAATTTCAAATCACAAAGTAATCACCTTCCGCATCGATAACACTTTGCCATTTTTTGGGCAGATCACGAATACCTTTCCTTAAGAAGGAAGCTGGTTGCGAGTCGAAGAAGCGAGTCACCTCCGATTCAAGTTGAGCTTGGTCATTAATTTCCTTATCCCTGAGATTTTGTTTGAGGACCTTGAATAGGTGATAATCGGAAGGGGCAAGGTCGGGCGAATATGGAGGGCGAGGCAGTACTTCCCATCCAAGATCCTCCAACTTCTCCCGAGACATTCTTGCAACATGAGGGCGTGCGTAGTCATGAAGAAAGTAAACTTTGTTCCGTCCTGGCCGGTTTTGTTGCACTGCTTCGCTCAACTTCTGCAGCTGATTAGATTAGATGCGTGCGGTTACTGTGGTACCACTTTTGAGAAATTCGTGGTGAGCAATCCTTGTGTGTCCCACCAACAGCATAGCATTACCTTTTTTTGATGGGTGTCTTTCTTCGATTGGGTCGGAGCCGCTTCTCCTTGAGGAAGTCACTGAGCTTTCCTGCGGTGATTCGCGTAGAAGATCCAGGATTCATCCCCTGTAACGACTCCTCTCAGAAAGTCCTCGATCCGGATTCAAATGAGGAGAGACTGAGCGATGCTCATTCTCGATGACCGGTCCAAATACTAATTGCCTATATGGACCTCGGCAAAATTGATAGTTAGCTCAGTGTTATCTACGATAGTGCAGCTACTGGTCTGTAACGTCGATCGGCCCACTGATTCTTTTTCGTTAACTTTTTTTTGAAATTGGTGTCCCAGGACTTTTTCACCAACCTAATATGTACACTACTGCGCATTTAACGCTTAGAAGAATGGTTCATGGGAAGTTCATGACTACATATAATTCCTATTAAAATCACGACGGTATACAGTATATGAAACATAAAATAATTGAAAGCTTCCTTTGTTTCAAAGTAAAAGTTGAAATACGAAGAAGTGCAACTCACTCGAATTCCTACCACATTTGCCGACGCAGCAGCTCACCGTCAGCGTATAGAGCGCAGTCGTCCAGTGCTCAATTGCTTCACACTCACCCCATGGCCACGTAACTGTCGCTTCTTTGCTCCTCAGCTCTCTGGTACCCAAATCCACTTGGACGCCCCATCCCGTCAGCCGTCACTTTGCGGAGCACTATCACAAATGGATTCCTGTATATGCTGGTGAAACTTCGCATGCGGTGTTCAGGGCAAGTTATACTACACGATCAGCTATGGAAAAAATTTGGTAATCCTGTTTTCTGCAATGGCAACTTCTAAAGATTCTACCGTAAAAGTCCCCTTAAAGGCTCGTTCAGGGGTAAAGAGAAAACGGAAACCAACGAAGAAGGGTCTATAGCTCACGCATTTCTTTAACTCATGTGCATTTATCTAACCATAGGGAGACCTTGATGCTTCGTAGACCATGCCACCCACCACCCTTTGCTCTCATTCCGAACACAGGCTTGGTCAATGTGCCTGAGACCACACAATCGCACTGCAGAGAGCGACAAACCTCGTCATCGACAAGTTAGTGCCCAGCGATAGGCACCCATTTTTCACAAAACAGGTGAGTGTCAAGCGTGTCTTCGCGTTGGATTCTGACTGGAGATGTCGCAAGTGTCAGACACTTGTCAATGAACCCTCGAAAGCTACGTCATTCTGAAAATGAGCTGTTATTGGAGCGAACTACCTCTACACGGTACTATATCCATGGTCAACCACTGCTTGGGGGACCGTGGGGGATGATATTTGGGACCGGCTAGGAAGGAGGGAGGGGAGGGGTGATAGTATTCCAGAGGACGCCAGTAGAGGGTTTTTTCAAGTGGCTATTGTTTTTTTTTTCAGTGTGGAAAAAATTTAATTTCAATTCAATTTTCAAAGGTTCAAAGTTAAATATACGACCTTCGTGTGTGTCAATCCCTATCATAGCAGTCATCAGTACTAACTCCAAGGAATCGTGCACGGGAGTTTCACGACTCTTTAGAATTTTCAGAATTTTCCGCCTAATGTTGATTTGCTTCCACTCTGACCGCGTGATCGTCGCCACTTTGCTCCTAGAGCCATCGTGACCTCGAACGCTCCGCCCCGTCGGCCGTCACTTTGAGGAGCTGTATCGCAGCCAGATCTTGTTTTCGCGTGCAACTTTGCATGCGGCCCAAAATACAAATCCATCAAAAAATGTGGGTGACAGAAGGACTCAAATTTCCGTGGACAGTTCCTTCGAAAATCGCATTTCTCAAGACATTTCCTCTACGAAAACTTGGCTCTGTCGAGTATTGCTCGTGGCCTTTGATTGCCAGTTATAATCAGTAACAATTCGAATCTAATCATTATGAGAAGTTAGTAGTGCTTAAGCATTTATGAGCATTTTGAGCGGATGTAATTATGAGTGAGACTGTTGTAACTATGAGTCGTGAAATTTGTTGCTTTTCAGTTTCATTTCTATTCCAATGATAAAGTCTGCGAAGCCGGTAAATTCTCAGGGGGAGTCGGTTTCTATCTCCGACATATCGATTGTGTTATTTATGATACGAAAACCAGACTAATAGTCGCAAGGATGAAGGCCTACGATCGGCGTGAGATCCGTGGATCAGGCTGGGTGAATGTTCATTATAACGAAACCATGGAAAACAAGGGTTTTGGAATGTTTGTCATGATCCAACGTAACGGAGAGGAAAGAAGAAGCGAAAGTCCTCCATCCAACTACGTAATCAGAAAAGATACAACAGAAGAGAAAACGCCAATGCCGGGCACAGGAAATGACTTTACGAGCTTGTGGAATGGAGGACCGTTCATTTGGAGTCTCCGAATTAGTGATGTGAAAGAAAACGGTACGGAGAAAACATTGAAGTAAGTTTCTGGGTTCTCGCTGAAACATATATATTACGAAAAGTCGTAATGTTTCAGAGAATACGAACCTCAAAAATGCGCCGGAACAGATATATGGTTCGCAAATGAGGGTTATTATAAACTTGAAGATGACGGAACCTGGACGCCAGTTTACTATAGGCCATCAGAAATTGATTTTTATTTATTTAAACGATGTTTTATGCCCGTGTGCACCGACATGAAGTATAGTTGGCATAGTTCACAAAAGATACTAAAAACAGGCAGAAAAGGATAGTGTATACAAGCAGTGATCATCCTTTCAATCAGTTTTCTTCAACAGAAGATTGCGATTTTTCATTAGCCCATATATAGCCATTAAGCGAGAGGGTGCGCAATTTCAGTGGTTTGTTCATCCGCCCGATGACTGGCGCTGGTTGCGATAAGATTCGCGGTGTGACGCGCGCACTTTACTCAGCTCTTCACCCGAGCACAAGCAAAATTCGGGTGGAGCTGTTTTTTACCTGCGTTACATGCCGCACATATGCCCTGTGTTGCGAACATCCATTAGCATATTTGTAGCTACAATATACAAGCAAATCCGGTTGCCGAAGAGATATCTGTGGGCATCGAAGGCTTATCACTAGGAGAAGTTTCGCAATGCGGTGCGTGGGAAGTGGTGCATGCGAGCACGGAGCGCCTCATGTATCCGCATCCTGAAGCTGTTATCATGTCCAGCGCCCAAAACAAGAGGCAGGCATACATTAGCCTCTTCAAGACCCAATTACATACATCTCACTCCTAGCTCGCACACTGTCCTAACGATACACACTGGCTATACAAACCCACTTAATTTATCTCATTCTGATATTTTTTAGTGCTATTCATGATATCTCAGCTATGATATACCAGTTGGCTGGCGCACACTACTGTGCGCGAAACACCATGTGCGTCAGTAGGTCGGTCGGAATTGCTCTTTTCTTTGAGGACATAGTGTTTCGGCACACGCGCCGCCCACCGTGGGAGGGGCTTAGCTTGGTCCATGTGTGGTCATTACTTCTTGTTCCATGCCCTACTCATCCCACACTTGTACCCATCTCCACAGGCCGTTTTTCATATAAAACTTAATTTCGTGACAGACGGATACACACACGCACAGAGAGACATACTAAGCGAATTACATAGAGTACGAAGAATCATTGCGAAGCCACAAAACAATTGGGGATGTGAAACCAAGCTAGAAAAACTAACAAACAGGCGGACAATGAATAACATTGGCCTCATCCAAAGAATTTTCGGCACTAATCATCACTACCCCACATACCGCGAGTTGGTCAAAAAAATAATTTTCGCTGAAACTTCGCCCAGGGGGGTTATCCGGGGTGCTGATCACGAGTATGACATCCGTTGTTGACGTTCGCGTCGATTTAGTGCAAATGCGCCATGCTGGTGAAAACGAGTTGTTGCACCCACATGGTGCAATTGCACTAAATTTGCACAAACGCCAAAAACGGGTGTCATATTCGTGATCAGCACCCCAAATAACCCCCCCCCCCCTCGGCGAAGCTTCAGCAAAAATTATTTTTTTGATCAACTTGCGGTATTTGGAGTAAGGTGTTTGGGGTAGTGATAGTTGAATAGTGCCGAATTTTCCACAGCGAGTTTGAAATCTCGCAATCGTTGAGGTAAGCCAAGTGCCCTATACTATTCAAAAAATTGTCCGTAACACTTAGCGACGGAGAACTTCCGGCTAAAGATGGTTGAGCCGTTGCTGAAAGTTCAATTCTCTTTATTATTGCGCGTTTCATAGTCAGGTTTCATAGTTGGTAAGGTGATATGACTGATCAGGAAGTTGAAATATTTTAAGTTCGGAAAAAAATTTCGGGATCCAAGCAGACGATGGGTCACGTTTCGCTTTGTCACGGCATTCGAAGTAGCCCTAAGCTCGCAGAGCTCTCACTGCACCACACTACAAAACCATCTGCATACTCCGATCGATAAATCAATTAAGCAGCACGCTGGAGACGCGCATACAAATATAATTACTAGATTCAACCAGGCCGCATTTTTGTGTTTTTGACCATTGCTTATGTGCTACTTAAAGAAACCGGAAGGGGGTCCGAAACAAGAGGAAGATGCAAAGAAATGAGCATTTTGTAATGAACGCAGAAGGTTAGAAGCGATAATCGGTGGAAAAACCCGGATTCAAGAGCGCATCGCTGCGGTGTGTATCCGCATCCCATTCGCATCAGCGCATCCATTCCGAGTTGTCCGCTGTAGGAGACGGGCCGTAGGCCAACGTTAGTTGTAGCACCTGACTCCCAGCGCAGTGGAGTGGCCATTCCCAACTACACTAACATTCATGTAAGTACATCTAGAAACAATATAAGAAAGAACAAAGGAGAAGGTAAAAGGAATGAACAACTTTATAATGGAAACATCGTCTCTTGGCACCATGCCAAGGCGTCAAATTGGCGAGTTTGTGCAATGGCGGCCACTTAAACTCGTCCACACTACGTCTGTTCTACCGTAAGCCAAAATTACCTCCTTCTGGTGTCTTTAACCTTTCTCTTTCATTTGCATTCCTAAACAACACCAAAGTGAGCAGTACTGCCTTTGCTATCCTACTATATACAATCCGCGTTACGTATGTTTCTGTGTTTGTCTGTTTGTCTGTTTGCTACGGAATTCAAATTTCACGTCGCAGTAAAGCTGGGACCTTGATTCTGCAGGGGGTGTGGGGGTGGCACGCGTTCACTGATGGTGGATGATAGGTACAGATAACAAAGAATAAGGCTAACAGGGAGAGTCAGAAGGTTAAGGTCACCAAATTTGCTTTGCTGCACGTTTCGCGCTGACGGCAAAGCGGTAAGACTTGCAGGTTTTTTGAAATGTGAGACGGAGACTCTGTGGGAGAGAGAGAGAGAGAGAGAGAGAGAGAGAGAGAGAGAGAGAGAGAGAGAGAGAGAGAGAGAGAGAGAGAGAGGGAAGCAAGCACGATAACAGCTGAAAGGGCTAATGAGGACATTGGAAGGCATGTGTCACTAAATCTGTTACGCGTTCAATAGTTACCCTAGCGCGTTAACCTTCTTGTGCGTTATGTGGGATGGAAGAGAGACATTGATGGCGGGAGAAAGAAGTGGTAAAAACAGAAGCATAGAGACAGATAGGTAGCGTGAAGTTGTAAATGCCACTAAATTCGTTGCGCTGTAAATCATGGAGCATGACACACACAGGATCTACTAAAGTGTGGGACGGGGACATCAATAGTGGAGGATCCAAAAGCATAACGACTGAAAAAAGCTGGTAAGGGGCTCAGATAAGCAAGTGCAAAATGTCACATTCCCCGGATAGTAGAGCGTTGACTTTCATTACCACTGGATGGTACGGAGACTACCATCCAGTGGATGGTGGATGATGGTGGATGATCCGAACTGGTGCAAGGTGATAAGGCTTATATGAGTCAGAAGTCGTGTGGCACCAAAGGAGACGCGCTTTTGGCAGATTTGAAATTCGCTTCAATTATAAGTGTTGTGCGATGCGATTCGCCGACATTGACTGCGAGATTGTGAGTGGTGACTCTATGAAGTTTGATGAGCGCCGATGCGAAGGCTACATACGTAAGCCAAATAGAAGTCGACACTCACACTGCTGCGGCTACAGTTGCGGGAGAGCCTGCTGGGGGAAAGGGAGGTGAGCTGAGAAGAGCGGGGAAAGGAGATCGGCCCTGTTTTTCTTGGAATCCCCCAGGAGGTGGCATTTTTCGGAATTTTTTTTGACACAGAACTCGACCATAGTCTACACTCCTTTTCTAATATCCCGTATCTTCTCCTGGAGTGCTTTCGTAGTATACAACGCAGTGGTGCGATTGTTGCCTCTTGCGTTCCATTTAATGTCTAACCCGATCGCCTCGCGGAACGATGGTTATTCGGAGCTTATAGTAGAGGAATTTGCGTGCTTGTAGAAAAGGAATTGGCGCAAAGAGATAAACATGTGCACTGACTGGAAGAATGGAGATGTTGAACTGCGGAAAAACACCAGATGGGTGTCGATTTCCATGCTTTACCAAAAAGAGAAAATGGGAGAGACGGGGATCCTAAAATTCTGCAGTTTAGCATTTCCCCAAAAACACAAATTCTACCTCTTCTACGCCAGGAACTAGGTCTTAATTACTGAAGAGTAATTCTGATAATCATTTGGAACATTGAATGTATTTGGCATTGGAAAGTGAAAAACATTTTACACCCTTCTTTCATCTTCATCCATCCATCAAGATCCAAGTCTTTGAGCGATATTAAAACATCACTTTCTTTTAAAGAAGCAGAAAAAGTCGTTCGAAAAAATCATTTTGTTTCCAATCTGTTTATATTGCAAGGAGCGTTATGTGTACCATACTATATCTCCATATTTCTTGAGGAATACCTTGGTTAAGATCAGCTGGGGATTTCCCCTACTCCCTGATACCTTCCCTCTACTGAGAAGGGCATCTGATTCTCTTCGCTCTGACAAAATTTGCGCGTTATTGGAAATAACGATGCTCCAGCTTTATTCAAAGCAGGTGCACTCTCTCACTTTCTACATTCCCATCCCTGAATGTTGCTGAAAACCTAGCAACCGTCGCGTGCAGCAAACTTGAGTAGCTTGGTGGACGGTCGTCACTGATGATGAATTTGCGCATTTCCTTAATATCTGAGCTTTTCGAGCAGATCGACTCCACAACCTGAGATCAGGGATGCATTGAGTTTTCTCATAAATGAAAATTCATTGAAAACACCTGACAGCAACAGGTACAAAAAATTCCCAACAGCTTCACGTGAGTGAGAAACTCCTTCAGGCGGTGCGAAAAATTCTCAGTTTTGCATAAAAATTTGAAACCTCTGTTGTTGCACAACAACGCACAGCAAACCTGGTTGGAAGCCTATTATAGTAATTTTTAATCAAATTTTCGGAGTAGCCTACTATGAATATGTGAATTATACAAGAGGATTCAGCCTTGCAATTAATGTTGACGGCCTCATAATTTTTCATGTGGGCTCCATACGAAGCAGATTACCGCTCCCTTTCGAATGGTAGGTGTTTTACATCGCCCACATAGCTTTCAGTTCCGAACCCCTGTATTGTGGCATTGCCATGGAGGTTATGAAAACGGTTTCCGTGCTTACAGTGCATCATCGACTTGTCTTTGCGTTGCATTTACACATAGTGACTAACACCAATTCACGGTCACTTAGACTACGACAGCACCAATGCCACGGACGTTATCTCTTGCCTTTTGAAGTAATTTCGTCCTACTTACTACTAGCAGAGTACATACATATTACCTCATGTCATCATACCTACACGGAATCTGCTCGAAGAGGAGGTAAGGAAGCGATCGATTTCATGGCTCTCTTTCTCAACCTTGAAGTTACTGGCTGCAACGTTAATTTTGCGTTTGATTAGCTGGAAGTGCATCGGGATACATTCTGTTTTCCCCGTCTGCATGATATTAGCAACGACATGAATGGGCGCTCCTATGGGAGTTGTCAGCGAATCGTGTCAACCTTTCTTTCAATGATTTCCTGAGCCACTGATAGGGGAATTGGCTCGACTTAGTTTACCATGCCCAAGCACCCCATGAAGGAAAATGGTCATTTGAGAGCTTTAAAAGGTGCTTCAGGAACACTTAAGGGATATATTGGCAAAAAGGAGCAAACATCCCGAAATGTTTACCAGAGAGTGGAAATGGGTGGTAAACAAAAATCAGTGAGAATTCGAAAAAAGTTTTTTCAAAGTATTGGGTAGGTGCATAGTTATTACAGCTTTCTCTCAAACAACAACAACAAAAACAATAATAAAATTTGACAAAAATGTGTTCGAATCGTGCTGATCATTCGAGCATTTTCAACACCGGAAACAGGGACTGCTTCCCAATGGGTAGTCGTCAAAACGTCACTTTTCACTGCAGAAAATCGCAACAATAAGAGCTGCATCAATTATGCACCAACCTTAGAAAAATTTAATCTACTGGAGGAACCAAGCTGTTAATGAAACGTAGAAGAACTAATTAAAGATTGTTGGAAAACTTACGGAATTCCTTAATAATACAGATGCTCAGATTATTCAATAGACGCTCAATAGTATTGCTGGCACAGACCTCGCTTTCCCTCCACTTAAGGCCGCCGCCCATCCGATCGCTTGACAACACGTTCGCCACCCCGACAGTGCATCAAACATCAACCCATAAAGCATGGTCCATGGTGAGTGTCTTCGGTGAGTTCGCTGCAAATCTCCATTGGTTCAGCCTAACAACAGGTGTGCCTCTTGAATCAGAGGAGAGATACTTCTGCTCTTTCCAGTACCTTTGACCAAGAGATGTGCTAGTGGCAAGTGGATCCATTTATGGATACATGATCCGGGAACAAATCTGTTGTCGAGGCTGGAACTGTAGGGGCGACACATCCAGTTATACAGCACTCTCACTACTCGTTCAGTAACAAGTGGTCAAGGAGAAAAGCTCCTGTTGTGAGGAGGTGCCAGGCTTGTCCATTCGACGCACCCCAGCTGCCGCCTTCCCCCCCCCCCCACAATTTCACTGTGTAGACCAAAATTTAGTCATGATCCTTGTGATACTGTGTAGCAGCGGGATGCATAGCGTATTTTGGGCAGTGTTGATCAACGCCTGGCACTCCCTGGAAATCATCATATGGTAGAAATCCAGTAAAGAGTAAAGTAGAGTAGAGAACCCAACCGAGCCCATCAAAATTGGAAATATAATCTTGTGATTTTTCTTTTTGGGGCGCAGTACACTATGTTTTTTTTTTTCAAGATACTCTTTGCACATTTAACTGATTAAATACAACTGGAGGACTTCTGTGTCTCAACTCCAAGCCTTTAAATGATCAGCGCTTCGTTTCCCAATTCCGCATTATTCACCAATACGAAGGCTTGAAGAGAATCCTTCACATAGTCAAAGTTCAAGAAATGCTATCTGTCAATGGATGGCTGTGCGTATTCATAAAGCAAACAATTTCACATGGATGTGCCATAATCATACACTAAAAGCCACATGAATCCTGAAAAAGCAAATATCATAAAATGACGACGTCAAACCATAAGGTTACGAGGGCAGACGCATTTTTGCTCAAGTGTGGAGCCAGCAAGGAAAGAACGTGAATAAGGAAGAAAAAACATCAAACAAGTAGTAAAAGATACTGTATCCACTTAATATCGTACATAAACCGCTGTTCTCCATTAATCCTCTCTCCTCCTTCCCGATAGCCTCTATGTAAATTAAAGGAATAGCTCACGGAAAAATGAGTTTCTCTGTTACCCATGTATATTTATGTTGTATTCGCTTAATATGAACTTTATGCAAAGGTTCACGCGAAAAAGTGAGAATCCGCCGTAGATACAGCTCTTCAAAGTGGTGACCGAGAGGCGTGGCCTCCTAGTAAGTGCCCCGCCCCGTCGTCCGCCGCGGTAGGAGACGCATATTGGGTACAGAAAGTTACGTTAACAGTTCCGCTCCTCCAACAGCGGCGAACGACGGAGCCGACACCTCAGTGGAGGTCCCTTCCGCCACTTCGAGCAGCTGTATCCTAGCCGGATTCTCACTCTTTCTCGTGAAGCTTTGCCTGCGACCGTTATTAGGCAAATACAAAATAAATATATGGGTAACAGAGAAACTTATTTTTCCGTGCACGATTCCTTGAATGATGCGAACTTTGTGTAGATGTGAGTCAGGAAATTTCATTTCAAATAAAGGAACAAGAAAGCCAGTAGATATGCTCTGTAAGAGGGAAAGGAAGACAAGAAAATGTGATTATGAAATCGCTTTATTTCGTGGTGATGTTTATTTCTCTGAATGATGACTTATTAATCGTGCATCATTTATTTAGGTACATTCTTGGATACGTATTTTGATTATTCACTCATAATATTTACAGTCTTTGTTATCGTGCTTCATCTACTTCAATGATTTCTTGTTTATTTTATCGGCGATAAAACGTTCGAATGATTAAATAAGAAGGACAGAAACGATCACTTATTAGGATATGCCACGCATCCAAATCCTATCTGAAACTTATCGCATACCTATGCGATATAAAGACCTATGTAAAATATGCATGCAGTATCTACCCTTCCAGTCGGATTCAAACCATCTAATCCTTCTGGTAATGGCCCGCGAAAAATCCGTTTTATGAAACACATACAATCTACTATACATATAATGCTAATAATTGACTTAAAAATCTGAGTGCAAGAAGGGGAGGGTGTGGTGGTAACTACATATAATGACTTGTGTCGATGCCAACAGAAGCGATCCGTGCAAAGATCGTGAACTTCGAGATCACTCACAGCCGTCAGTTCCCGGGAAGAAAAAAGTCCTAATGGCTGTGCGCCTGGCACGTCGCACCTGGCCGGCACTAATCTTTGTAGTAATAATGCTATTTATGAAGGATGCTGAGACATCAGATGTGCGTCGCAATAAAGGAAACAAAAGAATCGGAAAGAGAAATGGAAAGTGTAGGCACTCAAATACCAATTGTACTTCAATATTTCAACCACAAACCACTCCATGGAAAAATACCCATTAATTCAAAAAATTCCTACCACAATCCTCGGTAACAATAATCAAGTATTATTTATTTTCTAATTTGAATGGAACCAAAAGAATGAGCGAAAATTGTATTCAAATAGTGTTCCGGGGCATCACTCTCAGATATCGTTTGGCGGTTTACTCGTGACAATAAGATTAAATATGTTTATTGATTCTATCATAAAATCCACACAAACATATGTCGATATATTAGCACCACAATCGGCCATGGATAACATACAGCCATGAATACTCTAATCTGACTTTGATGTGGAATGAGAGAGCCTTTGTCATTTTGACCTTATTGGGATGAGCTTGTATTTCTCCTTACCGTCTTACCACGGTCCGCACTGTCGGAGCGTCCACGACCATCCGACCGTCAGAGCGATATATTCTCTCTCGAGCGCACTCTGGATGCACGCGGAGCCGTTTTATACGACTCGAGGAGGCGGGTTAGATGTCAATGACATCATGAGCGAGGAGTTCATGACAAATAGTTAGCAATAAATATTTGAATAATATTGAATATTATATGGTTTCCCAAACATGTGAATCGCTATTTGTTTAAAGGTGTTTTCGCTTTTGGAATGTACATATTCCCCTCACCAATACTAGATAACTAGCCGCGACTGTTGTGAATAGCAAACCAGTAAACAAAGGATGACTCAGATGCTCAAAAATCTCAACCAACACGCATTGAGATGAACCGCGGAGGGGTGCAGAAAGGAGGTCAGAATGGGCAATATGTTCGAACGTCTACCTCTTGGTAAAACTGAAAATGAAAGGGCCCGTTGTTTGTGGATGAACGTCGGGATTAGATGTGACCCAACCAAGCAAAGGATCCCCAATAATGCCAAGGAAGGAGAGCCATGTGAGAAAGGGCCATGCACAGCCCCACAAAGAGAAGCCATTTTCTTAAATATTTTTTACTGAAAGCAGTCAACTACTCCTATGGCGTTGGGCCTTTTTCTTTACTCATGGAAAGTGCATAAAGACTCCCCGAAGGGTAATTTGGCAGATTGCGGGATGATTGGAGTATATAAAAATGAGGTTGCTCAGTAGTGTAACAATAGAGAAGGAACTAATAAGGTGGTAAAAAAACTCCCCAGAAACAGGTACCCGAAAACCCCCTTGTCACGCTCCCCCTTTCACGCCTTTCTGCCTCACTAACCGTTGGGGTAAATTGCACACGTGCGAGGGGCTCAGCCGGAAGGGCTCGCCCCGCAGTTACCAGCCCGGCGGATGCATGGTAGCGCTACTTGCATTGCTGTGGGGTCGTAATAAGACCCCAAGCCGCGCTATTTCAATGCGAGCTCAGCCACACATCACGTTTTATAACTAGCAACGTCCTTCCTACACGTCAGCGGAAAGCAGGGACAGACAGTCGCTTTGGTCGAGAAATCGCGAAGCTTTCCCCAACCGATCATCAAATGGTAAATGAAATTGACGAAAATTACGGTATATGGAATCTTACGGATGGATCTGATTTTGTTCATTAATCCAATGGAAGGAGAATGATCCTCTCTCGCGCCCATATTTTTATATCTCCTATAGGCTCCCTATCTGAGCCATATCCTCGCAGATAGAGGAGAGCCAGAAAAAATCGAGAAAAGGGCACAAAACGTCCAAAAAGGCACTGCAATCCGTCTTATTCTTGACTGACGCGCTCGGTAGACGGTTGTGCCCATGAGGGATCGTAGAAAGAAGAAGTAAAGTGGAGCTGAAGCAAGTCACGGGAATTTCCGCAATCCGAAGCTGGAAAAATAGGTGTATAAGGTGGGAGTCGTGGTGATGCACCGTTCCTCTTTTACCAATCGTTGTGGTGACCTCTTGGCAGGTTACGATCATGAGAGTATGCAGACGTCAAATGAACTCTGATAAGGGCGACATGAAGATGCCCTATGAAGGACACGAGCAAAAACACTTTCCTTGAGAAATTTTGCAGCGACTGTGCAAGTGTACGATAAAGGTAAGCAGTAAATAAAAGACGAAAAAAAAGACAGAAATAGCAAACAGCGGTGCACCATTAAAAAATAATAATCTCAAGGAAGATCGTCCTCAAAGGAATCGTGCACAGAAAAATGAGTTTCTTTATTACCCATATATTCATGTTTTCCTTGCTTAATAAGGTTCGCATGCAAGATTTCTGGCAAAAAAGTGAAAATCCGCCTGAGATACAGCTCAAGTGATGGCCGAGGGGGCGGGGCCTGCGAATAAGTGCCCTGTCCCGTAGTCCGCCGCAGTTGGAGACGCAGAGTAGGACTGTTTACGTAATTTTCGCTTCCCACTATACGTCTCCGACCCCGCAGGAACACGGGGCGGAGATTCAGTCTAAGGCTCCGCCCCCTTGGCCGCCACTTTGAGTAGCTGTATCTTTACGAAATCCTTACTTTTTGGCGTGACTTTCGAATGCGACCCTCATTAAGCAAGTGCAACATTAATATATGGGTAATTGAGAAACGCATTTTTCTGTGCTCCATTAATCTGATCATACACCGACTGATGAGAGCTCAAAAGTGAAGCGTTGTTTATATCCATAGGTGCTTACTTTCTTCAAATAGGTGTATGTGTAAGAACTGAATGGGTGCTCGAGTATCTTCTCCAGACTTCTAAATTGGGCTGATAAATACTTTTTGTCAGTTCATCAGCATAATCCTTGCGCACTGCCCATAAAGTATTGGCAATACGCAGAGAACACGAACGTGGAGTGAGGGAGGTAAATGAGGTGACTTGACTTGAACATATACTGAGGAGTTACGCGAATATACAGCTTTCCCAGACAACACACGGCATGGGTCGACGAATTCCAGAGGCGAGGATTCACGTGTACAGGAAGAGTAGGTTACACTAAAGTAGATTTCCTTGCAGGCACCGTGGGAGGGGAAAAGGAAGAAGGCGTATTCTCAAAGCACTGTCCTCTGTAAACGAACATTTGAACGCAAAAAAGATTATGTATAGCGAAAAACGCGCCTTTGGGGTGCTATTTGATTTTGGCGCGCTTCACTTAGAATTGTACACTTCAGGGGGCCAACGTCACTGTCATTTGATGTCGCGCAGGGCGAAATTGACTTCACTCAAACTGAAATTGATGATGTTGAACTTGTGAAACAGCATACAGCAACAAAAAAGCGAAGCAATGAAAAGGAGAATAAGCGAAGGAGAGAAAAAAGTGTAATTTCAATCAGAGAAACCCTATGAGTTCCCACACAACGTCCTGGTAAGGCGCTGTGTGTGCAATGAATGAAAAATAAATGTTAGTACAATTTTAACTGTTAAGGTGTGTTAAATGGTTCGTTTCGCCTCAAACCCTCAGACGAACCATTGTCCACACCAACCCCTGAGGCTCCTCAGTGAGGGGGGTTGGTGAACAAACAATTGTGTGAGAAGGTCTGAGTCTGATAAACGAAAGGATAGAAAAAAGTCAGAAGTGAGAGAAACTAAGTGTGAGAAAGGATTGAAAGAAGGTAAAACAAACGAATGAGAAGGAAATTAGTAAAAACAAAGAATACAAGAGGAGAAGAAAAAAGTTAGAATGAAAAAAGGGAGAAAAAATAGGCCCAGAGTTTGAAATTACTAGGTTTGATACTCAGCTAAGTCCGGTCAGATAAATGGCGGTGGGGCAGCGAAACATAGAAGGGAAGCAAGTAGATGCAATATGTGGCGAGAAGGTAAAGGATAATTAGTGATTAAACATGATTAGTATCTTAGTAACTTAGGTCAGATTAACTAGGAACTTAAATATAAGAAAGGAATTATACATTACTAATATTCATTGAAACAACAAATGAACTTTTTAATAAAATTAACAATGCTTTCCAAATTGCTAGTTATAGAGAATTTGTAACATATGTGTTTTTTAATACATAAACACTTTATAATATTAGCCATGACAAAATCCTCAGAATATCCATTACTTTTCAGTGTTACCACCATTTCATTGATTTTCTTCAGAAAGAATTCAATGTTGGAACATGTATTTGCAATTCTTAAAGTTTCTGTATAAATTACGGAGCCCTTGATTGTTTTGGATATATTAGTGCTACTATGCGGAAATCTTAAGACCTTGAAATCAAAATCATCTGTTTTATTGTATAGTGTGGTTACAATTCTCCCATTAACTATATCTATTTTGAGATCTAGGTAGTTACTGCTAAGTTCCGTTTTATTAGTCTTTTTTAATTCCAGAATATTATTATACACTATATTTAATCTGGCTTCCACTTCCGCTTCTGCTTGGTTATGTATGACAAGGAGATCATCCATATATCGATAAGGAATAAATAAATTTATTAATCCACTACGTTGTTGTCTAGCATAATTGTATTCTATTATAGATAATGTTAGATCTGCTAACAAAGGACTAAAGTTTCCACCTTGAGGTACACCTTTTTTCTGCTTATATATGTTACCGGAAAATATACAAAAGCTATTGTTCAACAAATAGTCAATGAGATAAAGTAAGTCATTAATGTTGTACAGTCTGTAGTTGCTTTTGACAACCCTACCATCCGTGTAAAATACATGAAATCCGTTTGTAGCTACCATAGACTTGTTAGCGTTTTTAAAGCATATTTTCATAAGCTCTTTCATATTACAAAGAATAAGTTTATGTTCCAAATTAGTGAACATGTCAGTGAAGTCTGCTGTGTAGATTTTTAAATTACTAT